>JANSLO010000010.1:0-1392998 GCA_029298705.1 Ophiostoma triangulosporum | reverse complement strand
TTAGAACAAAGTAAATGACGAGAGCAAGAGCAAAATATGTTACAAATGGCTGTTGGTGGTGCTGATATACGATAATGAGAGATGAACGAACGCAGTATCGCAGCCTCGTCGTGGCTGGTGATTATGAGTCGTTATTCTTAATATGCCATCTAGTGACGACGAGATTGGGGGGCCTACTACACTTTGCTATCGACACCCGTATCTATTAACCACCATGCCGGACAACACATTGAAAGTCAAATTGTACAAACGCTTCGTCCACTGCCTTGATACCGGTTCTTTGAATACGGTGGCTGACGACTATCTCTATTCAAACTTTCATAGGCACATTCATATCAAAAGAAATGCTTGGCAAGACTAGGTAACGAAACCCTTGATATAGCTATCTATACAATAAAACTCGACCTTTTTATGCAACCTAAACACCTTTCTCGAGCAGTAGCCGTGCGACAGCTTCGCGGTAGTCGACGGCAAACACCAACGCTGTCAAGCCATTGCGATCCTTCGCCTCGACGTCGATATCATTTCCAAGCAGCAGCCGTGCAATACCTTCGTGGTCACGTTCGACGGCAATCAATAAAGATGTTATGCCATTACCACCCGCCTCCATCTCGGCACCAGCAGCCGTGAGCCAGCAGCCGTAAGACAGCTTCGTGACCAGAGTTAGCGGCATATATGAAAGCTGTCTCGCCATCGGCATCCGTCGCATCAACATCGGCGCCGTTTTCGAACAGCAGACGTGTAACAGCTTCGTGGCCACGTTCGGCGGCAGCTATCAATGCTGTCCTTCCATCGGCATCCCTCTTTTCGAGCTGGGCACCATGATCGAGCAGCAGCCGTGTAACGGCTTCGTGGCCATACTCGGCGGCAGTCATCAACGCTGTCATGCCATTGTAGTCCCTCGCATCAACGTTGGCATTATTCGCGAGCAGCAGCCGTAAGGCAGCTTCGTCGCCATATCCAGCGGCAATGATCAACGCTGTCTTGCCATCGGCATCCTTCGCCTCGATGTCGTCACCGTTCTCGAGCATTTTGCTGTCCAGGGAGGACTTGCTCATGTCCGAAAGCCGATGTGTTGCTGCCAGCTGCTTGACTTGGTGGTGGATAACGCTTTTGATCTCTCGGCTGATGGTAGGAAACTCCTCTTTCTCACGAATGTGAATGGGCGGGGAGACGATCTGTAAGCTATCATACTCGCGCACAACCCGTCGGTATGGACGGCTGGTCATGATAACCTTGAAACTGGAACTCGTCCGCTGCTGGTCGTAGAAGATATCTTCCAGGTCTGTCATCAAGCTGCTCAGCTGCGACTCATGACATTCGTCAAGGGCGTCGAGAACAAATATGACAGATCCGGCATGTGGATCGCGCATAACATCTCTCAGGATGAGCCAAAGCGGTGCTTCAGACTGGACCAGAGAAGCACCCATATTGTTGTAGAACTTAATGGCGTGGTGGATAAGGGTACGCTTCTGGGAGAACAATTGGTGAAGCAGAGCACATAGTGCTTGGCGGATGGTGTTCTGGTACTGGTCGTTGAAGAAAAAGGAGCAAACTGTGGCGGATTGCTGCGCCAGCCCGTGATCAGTCAGATACTTTGTCAGCACCGATTTGCCGCACCCGGCATCCGCTGAGACCAGCAAAGGACCCGACTTCTGCGGCAGCCACTTCTGAAAGTTTTCGTGCTGGAGCAGCCACTTGCAAGTGCCCTCAAGAGGGGATTCGACGCAGTCTTTGTACGAGTCGTATGTGGCGCCGTCGCCATTCCGTGCGAGGCAGAACAGCTGCAGACAATGTTGTTGGTCGGCAAGCAGCCTTTCTTGTTTAATGTATTGTTGAACAGCTCGCTGCTGATTTGAAACAGCCAGCTGCTGTGTGGTGATAGATGAGCAATTATCCATGGTTGCAGGAGTATTTTTGTTGACCTTGTTGAAGGTAATTGTTGTTTGTTTTTCTGATACATTAGGGAAAGAGGGAGGGAGGTAGGGAAGGAGGGAAGGAGGAAGAGGAAGGAAATCTTTTAGTTTTATAGCTATAGAAAGAGAGAAAAAATGCAAAAGCAAAAGGACTAGAGCCACCTTCCAGATGTTAGAGCAAATGGCCAACATGAGGCATAATCAAAGATACCAACAACCGATGTAAATACTGACTTACATACACCATACAGTACAAGTACTGTGGCGACACGCCTACACAACGCCATTTTATGCTTCGAGGGATGCATAACTCGAGTTTAACGATGCTATTCATATAACTCTACTCATAGAGTGGATTTTATTTCTTGATAATAACTGTCAATACTGGAATGCAGTCAAAATTGCAGAGGCGAGACAACGAGTTCGGATGGATAATTGATTCAGAGTTTACTTGTGGGAGACTAGACTAGAACCAGTTGTCGGCACAGTGCGTCAAAGTCTCCAGAATAGCTTAAAAGGCATGTATCTTGTCATGGCCATATTGTTGGTTGATGGCAATCACATACATTAAAAGCTTCTAGTAGAAAGAAAGAAAAAAGAACATGGGGCAAGAGGTGCCTTGATGGATCCATTTTGTGCGACACATGAACACGCCTCGTATCGATGACGTGAGGTATCCGACCGCAGCCGTGGAAAGCACCAGGACCAGACGGCATGCCGAGTGAATTTCTGCGAGCCTGCGGGCGGGCGGGGACACCTGCAAAAGACGGAGACACTGACTCTGGCCGGAAGAGTGATCTCCCCGGTCGAAGAGACCAGATTCCTCGGTGTGCATCTGGAAAAAAAGTTAAACTTCTCGGCGCATCGAAAGCACCTGGTCGCAAAGCTGAAAATAAAGAGATATGCACTCAGCAGAATCTCGGCCAAGACCTGGTGCTCATCACTACTCAGCTCTAGACAAGTCTACATCTCTGGCATCCGGAATGTACTGACCTACGCGGCATCCACCTTTACCACAATTTACAAAGAAGTACGCCCTGGGGGGGCCGACAAGGACGGGGCAAAGGCATCATAGCCTAGCTCAACACGGAGAAGAACAAATGTCTACGCGTGGTGACGTGCATCCGAGTCCTGGAAGCGGAGTCACACTGCATGCCTCTCAGTCGGTTCTGGCCATGCAGGCGGCAAGGTTTGAGGAGAGAGCAGCGGGACAAGAGAAGATAAGGTCAGGGGCATTTTTGCTCTTCTATGAATTCTACGGATTAAATCACTTACCTATCCTAGGCAACCGCCGCCAAGTCTCACCTGAAAGTGCATTTTCAGTGCAACGTTCCGTGAGACGCTGTGAGAAATGGGTCGTAGACGGTCGGGTCTCACGGCCGGGCGCTCCTCCGGTAGCTCCAAGCCGAGAGACTCCCGGAGTACAATCAGGGGACTAGAGAGGTCACCGACGCCGGAGTGAGACGACGCACACACCGACATGACATTGCCTCGTTCTTTTTGGTTTGTTCTTGCTGCTTCATTTCTGTTTCTCTTTCTTTCCTTTACAGTACGCACTCGTGGCCTACTACATACAACTATAGCAATAAACACGACATGCCATCGCGCTGAACCAGAAAGCTCCTGGCAGGACGGCTTGTTACCGACCTCACCTCTCCTTGATGTCGAACCGAGACCGACCCTGATTAGCCACGGAAAGACGCTTCACTAAGCCGTCGCCCCTAGAGGTTTCCCTAGTGAAGGGTGCTTTGATTAGGACCCATCACGACCAGACTGCAGCTCTGCCTCTCCACCTCACTATTAGCCTGGCAGCGTGTAAGCATACACATTGCGGAGTTTGTCTATGAGGTCATGGAAGCACGCCCCGAGGCAGCGGCGGCTTTGGGGGCAGTGCCGACATAGCATCTCATTCATCACTGCAGCTACGAGTCATATATTCTTGACCACCCGCACAAGAGATAGTGGAAGCAAAGATACACTGAATGAAATCATGAATTAAAGCTCGTGTAAGTCAAAGCGTAAAGTATGGGCCAAGCAGCCCAAGCACGGGGCGTATCTGTTACGACGATCTACTATGATATACCACTTGTATAGGGACTTTATTCGGGTCATTATATGCGGTGTCTGGCGACTACACTATTGTGCAGATTTGTTCATGGCACATATAGATGAGACAGTTTTGGTCTAACTGCGTGCACTGGCTGAGAGGGATCAAAGATAGAAATGGTTCCTTCATTATAAGGAGGGCACGGTAAGATCAAGTAGCAGAAATCTTGGATACAGCTATCTAT
The DNA here is from genome assembly GCA_029298705.1 of Ophiostoma triangulosporum. NCBI lineage: Eukaryota > Fungi > Ascomycota > Sordariomycetes > Ophiostomatales > Ophiostomataceae > Ophiostoma > Ophiostoma triangulosporum. Next base: position 1,388,791 of record JANSLO010000010.1, on the reverse strand, counting down.
GCAATACGTCTCAACCTTTTCAGTCGACCTGAACACCTTCCATCTAGGTAGCAGCATCTGCCTGACTGATCTGTAGACGAGTCTGGCGACCCGGCCTTCATGGCGTTGATCCTTTGACATCCTTCGCCTCGACCTTGGCGCGGTGATCGAGCAGTAGCTGTCTAGTTGTTTGGGCGGCATGTCTTAGCGCTGTCCAGCCTTTCTTATCCTTCACCTCGACGTCGGCACCATTCTCGAGCAACAGCCGTGTGACAGCTTCGTGGCCAGACTCGGCGGCAATCATCAACGCTGTCCAACCTTTCTTATCCTTCGCCTCGACGTCGGCACCATTCTCAAGCAGCAGCCGTATAACAATTTCGTCGCCGGATTTGGCGGCAAGCATCAACGCTGTCCTGCCCTTCCTTTCCTTCCCCTCGACGTCGGCACCATTCTCGAGCAACAGCCGTGTGACAGCTTCGTGGCCAGACTCGGCGGCAATCATCAACGCTGTCCTGCCCTTCCTATCCTTCGCCTCGACGTCGGCACCATTCTCGAGCAGCAGCCGTGTAACAGCTTCGTGGCCAAGTCTGGCGGCATATATCAACGCTGTCCAGCCACCGTCATTCTTCGCCTCGATATCGGCACCATTCTCAAGGAGCAGCCATGCTATAGCTTCGTCGTCACGTCCAGCGGCTTGCATCAACGCTGTCCAGCCATAGCCACTTCTCGCCTTGATGTCGGCACCATTCTCAAGCAGCAGTCGTGGAACAGCTTCGTGACCACTTTCAGCGGCACGCATCAACGCTGTGTCGCCATACGTATTTCTCGCCTTGATGTCGGCACCATTCTCGAGCAGCAGTCGTGTAACAGCTTCGTGGCCATTTCTAGCAGCATGCATCAACGCTGTGTCGCCCATCATGTAATCCTTCGCCTCGATGTCGGCACCATTCTCGAGCAGCAGTCGTGTAACAGTTTCGTCGCCGGATTTGGCGGCAAGCATCAACGCTGTCCTGCCGTCCCTTTCCTTCGCCTCGATGTCGGCACCATTCTCGATCAGCAGCCGTGTAGCATCTTCTTTGCCAGAGTTAGCGGTATACATCATAGCTGTCCAGCCATGGCCATCCCTCGCCTCAATAGCAGCACCCTGGTTGAGAAGTAACTGTGTAACATGAGTGAGCCCATGTTTCGATGCAAACAAAACATTTGCGGAAGACTCAGGGCGAGTTGTGTACCACCCAGGCATAAATCTAGCCCACCATGAGTGGGTGGTCATCTTCACATTGCGAATATCATACCGCCCAAAAATGATGCTAGCCATCTGTGAGCGGCTCGATTCCAGATTGCGATGATCATACCGCTCAGATCTGAGGCTAGCCCACTGTAAGTGGCTTTTCGAGTCCGGAGTACAAAGTCCCGCAGCAAGGTCTACCATGGCAGAGCTTTTTTCGAACTCAGCCTCGCGGAAGTGATCGGCCCAGTACTCGTCCGAATACTCGAAAAGGGCGCCTTGGGGGATATCTTCGCTGAATGCCTCTGCGTCTGTAGATTTGAGCCTGTCCAGATAGAGCATGCAGATCTCGGCAAGAATAGAGTGTGCGTGACGGGTGGTGATGGAATGATGCCATTGCAGTTTGGATGAGACTGTCGTTGGTGCCGATGACTGTATGAGAAACTCCCGAGCAGTTTGGTGAAGGAAATAAATCTTGTCGTGATGAACATTGACAAACAGACCACACAAAGTTCGGAGACGAGACTTGAAGTCCGCATCCTGCTCAAGATCGAGGTCGTAAATGGACCGGCCTCGGTCTTGGTCATCCAGGTTCATGGCAATGTTCATCTCCGAAAGCGTCAATGGCCGGCATGCTACCAAAATGATGCTCAAAGCTTTCCTGGCGGCCTCAACAGTTTCGTCATCCTGGGACCTGCTGAGGATCTGGTCGTAGGCCTGGTTGACAGTCTTGGGAAGTGTTTGAATGGCAACATCGATTCCACCGTCTGTTTTTTTAAAACCTTTTTCATCTAGATAGTCGAACACAAGGTAGACCCAAAGGTATGTGCGGTGCTCGATCGCGAGCAGTTTTCTGCTCAGGGAGGACTTGATCTTGTCGGAAAGCTGATGTGATCTCGCGAGCTGCTCGACTCGGTGGTGGATAACGCAGTCTATCTCTTGGCTGATGGCTTCGAACTCCTCTTCTCCAGGAATGTGGATGCGTGGGAAACTGTCCTGCAAGCTCCTATAAACCTTGCTGACAACTTGTCGATATGGGCGGCTTGTCATGAGAACCTTGAACTTGGAATTTGCCAGCTGCTGGTCGAGGAACATTCTTTCCAGATTTGATATCAAGCTACCCAGCTGCGACCCATCACACTCGTCAAGGGCGTCGATAACGAATATAACAGGTCCGGTCTGTGGATCGCGCACAGCATCCCTCAGGATTGTCCAAAGCGAAGGTTCCGACTGGACCATATCTGCGCCCATCTTGTTGTAGAGCTCCATAGCGTGTTGGACAAGGGCCTCCTTGTGAGAAAACATCTGGTGGAGTAGAGCACATAGGGCTTGGCGGATGGTGTTCTGGTCTTGATCCTTGAAGAAAAAAAAGCAGATGGTGGCAGATTGCTGCGTCAGCACGTGGTCAATCAGGTACTTGGCCAGCACCGATTTGCCACACCCGGGATCTGCTGAGACCAGTAATGGACCCGACTCCTGCGACAGCCATTTCTGGAAGTTCTCGTGCTGAAGGAACCACTTGCAAGTGCCTTCAACACGGGCTTCCACGCGATCCTTGTACCAGTCGTACGTGGCACCGTTGCCATTCGGTTTGAGCCAGAATGCTTGCAGACACTTCCGTTGCTCGGCAAGCAGCTTTTCTCGTTTGGCTTCTACTTGAGCAGCTAGCTGCGCAGCTAGTTGCTCCTTCGAAACAGCCAGATGCTCCGTGGCGACAGATAGCATAGTCTTCATGGTTGCATGCGTATCCTCGCTGGTCCTGTTGAGGTGCTCGAGTTCTTGCCTCGCTGCAAAGTCGTTGATCTGTGCAAGGTCGCTGTTGACTTTCTGCTCCTGCGTCTTGATACCGAGTAGAGTCTGCTCCCAGTTTCTCGACGTGATAGTGTCACGGGCATAGGTTTTGATGTGACTGTGATAGAAGCGAAGGATGCTGCTGAGTTGGAAGTCGAGAATAGCTTGGTAAAGGTGGACAAGATGGTCATGGGCTGCTGATATGAGCGCCTCGTCGACACCAGCATTTTGGCCAAGCCGACGCAACATAGGCTCCAGTGCGGCATAGTAGGCCAAACGGGAAGTGACATAAGAAAAGCCGTCTCGGTTGGCTTTGTCTGCCGTTGCAGGATTCGTGAGAAGGATAAGGATAAGGCTGACACCAGACCACACAATAGAAGACTGGGGGGAGTTCTTGACGGCGGCGCCTATCAGATCTTTACCCAACAGCAAGAAACTGGCGGCCTTCGCGATCTTCTCTTTCAAGACAAACTCATGGCCGGCAATACTAAACGTCGTTTTGTTGGCTTCCATTCGTTCCAGCCCATTTTGGATCACGGTGTTCAGTTGTACTTGTCGAGGTGAGAGATCGGAGCGAGTGTCAAAGCTGTGCAGTGTTGGGAGTGAAGGAGTCGTCTCATCTGGCGCCGAATCTGCAAAGGAAGTTAATATCTGTCATGCGTTACAGTTTGACGTTGTGAAGTTCTGGTACTTACTCGCCTTCCCCTCTCTTGCAAGCAGTGTCTCATAGTCTTGCACCAGACCCGGATTCTCCTTCGCTAGAGCATCGTACGCTCGGTCCCAGAGTGACTGTTCTGCGGGGAGTTGTTGTTGACTGGCAGGTGATGTATCAAAGGGAGGTGATGTATCAGAGTAGGGTGATGTAACGGGACAGTTGTCTCTTGACTGGTCTGGTTGTATGTGATTGCTAGCCGCGGCACATGAGTCTTCCGACGTGATGTTGCCAGATGAGGCTGCTGGTGGAATGTCCGACTGCTTCTGCCGGCGAGGCAAGATTTTCCGGTAAAACCGTTCGATTCTTTCGCGAAAGTGTGACATGGTCCCTGAAGTCAGGAGTGTGGTGAGCGTGAGGGCTTGTTGTGAAGTTTGAGAATGTTCGTCGTCGAAAGGCAGGAGTTGTTCATTTGAGCCATGCAGTAGGATGGCCCAACGAAGAAAGCTGCCTTCCAGAAATGGCCAATGAGACGGCGGTTCGGTCAAGCTGTGATTGGTGAAAGTGAGAGTATGCAGCAGTTCACAGCCACACCACAATATCCCACTCTTGCTGACAGAATAGCAACTAAAGGTGGGATCACCTTGCTGTACTCGTCATCATCATCGTAGGATCCAAAATGCGTGTAGAGTATGTGGTCCGCCATCCCTAACGAGTATGCATCCGTAATCCCCATCACTCATCCACCAGCAAGGACTCAACAGCGCACGAGAGCTGCCTTCCGTGGATGCCCAGTTGATACGGTGGTCAGCTCAGACTGTGATTGGTGAAAGGGAGTGCCAGTTCACAGCCACATCACACTGCATCTCACAACGGAACGTAGCACTGAAAGCAGTTTTGAGTGGGACTTGGGCGGAGAAAGGACAGGTAAGTGATGAAATCCGTTTGATCATAAACGAGAGAAACAGCATCTGAAAGCTTTTCTCTGTGCTGATGCTGTTGCTGGTCGAGGTGGTGAGCTTTTTATGCGGGCGCAGGACGACTTGATGATATAATTTTATCATATTCACGTCACGAAAACTACACAAGGAGCATAAGACGCAAAGACGACCTGGTTGGTGTATTTTACGAGGCAGACTGGGCCTGCGATCAGCTTTTTGGCTCTCTCACCACTTCCCTCCGTCTCGCTGCTCTCTACGCAAACCTTCCCGTTCCCGCCTGCTTGGCCAGAACCGGATTGGGAGATATGCAGCTTGCCTCCACTTCCATGACACGGGACACGGGAAACGGAGAGCTTGTCAAACTTCTTGCATGGTGTGGATTTGTAAATACTTGTCACCACCCGTAGACATTTGTTCTGTTCAGCGTTCAGCCGGGCTATGTTGATGTGCGGATTCCGCGGCGGCCCCGCCAGGTATTTTCTTTTTTGGTGAATGTGGATGCAACGTATGTGAGGACACTCCGGATAACATACGGAGTATGCTTAGATATCTCTGGATCTCAGTTCCACTACTCTACCAATCACACCTAGCCAAGCTGTGGAAAATTTGCCAGTACACGGCCTGGTCGATGGCTAAATCGACCTCGACTATTCTCAGGGAACAGCGCTCTACCTCACAATGGTTGCTTGGCATCGCCCCTCGTCGGCCACTGCACAGCGGCCAGTGGTGGCTCCGTAGGGCAATAATGCAGCACACTATCGTACAAGTAGCTTATTAACGGCATGGAGTTACAGATAGTGAAACGATTGTCGATTCCTCCAAGTTCTCGTATGCCCTATTTCGACTGACGAGAGAAGTAGATATGCTTACATGAACAGGACCCACATTTCAGAGGCAAACGTAGTGAATGCGTCATTGATGACTCAGCACTTCAGAATGTGGTCCAACACTGATCTGCTCGTGTAGTACTAATGCATGTTGCCGCAGCCAAAGCCCCGGTGCGTGCATTTTGTCCGGACGGCAGCTCTGCCTCTCCACCTCAATACTAGCCTGGCAGCGGGTAAGCATACACTTTGCGGAGTTTGTCCTTGAGGTCATAGAAGCACGCCCCGAGACAGCGGCGGCTCTTGTCAGTATCAACATAGCATCTCACTCAATACTGCGAGTACGAGTCATATATTCTTGACCACCCGCACAAAATACAGTGAAAACAAAGATATACTGAACGAAATCATGGATTGAAGGCCGTGTAAGTCAAAGCTTAAAGTGTGGGCCAAGCAGCTCCGAGCACAAGGCGTCTCCGTTACGACGATCTACTATGATATACCACTTGTATAGGAACTTGATGCTGGTCATTATATGCGGTGTCTGGTGACTACATTATGGTGCATATTTGTTCATGGCACATATAGATGAGACAGTTTTGGTCCAACTGCGTGCACTGGCTGAGAGGGGTCAAACATGGGATATGGTTTCTTCATTATAAGGAGTGCACGGAAAGATCAAGTAGCAAATTCTCTGAAAACACCTATCTATGCAATACATCTCGACCTTTTCAGTCAACCTACACATCTCCCATCAGGAGCAGCATTTGCCTGACTGATATGGTGGCCAGCCTTCATGCCGCTGATCCTTTGACATCCTTCGCCTCGACCTTGGCGCGGTGGTCGAGCAGTAGCTGTTAGTAATTTTGGCGTTTGGGTAGACTTAGCAAGGGGTATTGACTGATGAAGAAGAAGATTGTATTGTGCGTCTCTGTCGTCACTGTTACCGGTAGACCGAGCACTACTTTATGCGGGATGCTTTGGTCATCTGATAATCTGGTCTTGTTCTCTTTCTAGTCTTGAGATGCAGGGCGCCTGCGCCCCGCCTACTTATACCCCATGATGGGCGGCCATGCTCGAATGTTCCATACTGGGGCCAACCCTACCCATTTTTTGTTTGATCGCCCATCCGAAATTTTCTCCTGCCAATCCTGCCCTTATACCGATTGTAATGTCTTCAAGCTCACTCGTGACTCTCGGTCCGTCACAGTCACGTAAATAATGTTCCAACCTGGCGGGATATTTTAACGCTGTCCGGCCTTTGTTATCCTTGGCCTCGACGTTGGCACCATTCTCGAGCAACAGTCGTGTGGCAGCTTGGTTGCGAGAGTCAGCGGCAAGTCTTAGTGCTGTCCGGCCTTTGTTATCCTTGGCCTCGACGTTAGCACCATGCTCGAGCAGCACCCTTGTAACAGCTTCGTCGCCAGATTTGGCGGAAAGCATCAACGCTGTCCCGCCATCGTTCTTCCTCGCCTCGATATTGGCACCATGCTCGAGCAGCAGACGTGTAACAGCTTCGTTGTCAGAGTTGGCGGTAGACAACAACGCTGCGCTGCTTTCACGGTTCATCGAATCGAAAAGACTGATCAAATCTAGAGTCGCTTTGCGGCCAGACTCGGCGGCATACATCAACGGTGTCCGGCCTTTGTTATCCACCACCTCGACATCGGCACCAAGCTCGAGCATCAGCTCCGTAACAGCTTTGAAGCCAAATATAGCGGCAATCATCAACGCTGTCCTGCCCCGGCTATCCTTAGCCTTGACGTCGGCACCATTCTCGAGTAGCAGACGTGTAACGCCTTCGTGGCCAGATGCAGCAGCGATAATCAATGCTGTCCAGCCTTTGCCATCCTTGGCCTCGACATCCGCACCGAGCTCGAGCATCGGCTCCGTAACAGCTTCGTAACCAAGTCTAGCGGCAATCATCAACGCTGTCCAGCCCCGGCTATCCTTTGCCTTGACATCGACACCATTATCGAGTAGCAGTCGTGTAACAGCTTCGTTGCCAGAGTCGGCGGCAAACATCAGAGGTGTCCGGCCACCTCTAAACTTGGCCTTGACGTCGGCACCATTGTCGAGCAGCAGCCGTGTGACAGATTCGTGGCCAGATTCGGCGGCAAGCATCAACGCTGTCTTGCCCAGGCTGTCCTTCGCCTCGGCGTCGTCGCCATTTCCGGACCGCAGCCTTGTAACAGCTTCGTGATCAGATTTGACGAGAAGTTTGAGAAAATACCAGCTTGATATGACCTTCGCCTCGACGTCGGCACCATTATCGAGCAGTCGCTGTGTGATAGCTTCCCGGTCGTATCTCTTGAGAAGTTTGCTCCCTGACTTACCATCGTTATTCCTCGCATCGACATCCGCACCATTCTCGAGCAGCAGCCGAGTGACAGCTTCGTGGCCAGAGTCGGCGGCAAGCATCAACGCTGTCTTGCCCTGCCTATCCTTCACGTCGGCGTCGGCACCATTCTCGAGGAGCAGCCGTGTAACAGCTTCGTGGCCGGAGTTGGCGGCTAGTATCAAGGCTGTCCTACCCTCACGATTCGTCGCCTCAATATCAGCACCCCTGCTGAGAAGTAACTCTGTGACAGGAGTAAGCCCAAAATGCGATGCAAACAAGACATTCATGATAGACTCGGGGCGAGAATAATACCGCCCAGGCATGACTCTAGCCCGCCATGAGTGGCTTGTCAAGTCCGAAGTGCGAATATTATACTCCGCTGGAATGATGCTCGCCCACCGTAAGGGGTTTGTCAAGTCCGGAGTACAAAGTCCCACAGCAAGGTCTACCATGGCAGAGCCCATTTCGAACTCAGCCTCGCGGCAGTGATCGCCCCAGTAGTCGACCGAATACTGAAAAAGGGTGCCGTAATGACCATCTGGGGGAAATGTCGCTGTGTGTGTAGAGTTGAGCCTGTCGAGATAGAACATGCAGACCTCGGCAAGAACAGCGTTTGCGTGACGGGTGGTGATGGAATGATGCCATTGCAGCCCTGACGAGACTGTTGTTGGTGCCGATGAATGCAGAAGGAACTCACGAGCAGTTTGGTGAAGAAAATAAATCTTGTCGTGATGAATATTGACAAACAGACCACATAAAGTTCGGAGACGAAGCTTGAAGTCCCAGTCCTGCTCAAGATCGAGGTCGTTAATGGACCGACCTCGGCCTTGGTCATCCAGGTTCATGGCAATGTTCATTTCCGAGAGTGTCAATGGCCGGCGTGCTGCCAAGATGATGCTGAAAGCTTTCTTGACGGTCTCAACAGTTTCATCATCCGGGAACCTGTTCAGGATCTGGTCGTATGCCTGGTTGACAGACTGGGGTAATGTTTGAATGGCAGCATCGATTCCATCGTCTGTTTTTCGCAACATCTTATTGAACCCCTTATCCAGGTAGTCGAACACAAGGTAAATCCAAAGGTACGTGCGGTGCTCGATTGCGAGCAGTTTGCTGCTCAGGGAGGATTTGATCTTGTCGGAAAGTCGATGTTTGTTTGCTAGCTGGTTGACTCGGTGGTGGATGACGCCGTTGATCTCCTGGCCGATGGCTTCAAACTCCTCTTCCCCGGGGATGTGGATTTGTCGGAAATCGTCCTTCAAGCTATGAAACTCGTTGACAACTTGTTGATATGGGCGGCTTGTCATGAGAACCTTGAACTTGACGTTCGCTAGCTGCCAGTCGCGGAATATTCTTTCCAGGTTTCTTACCAAGATGCCCAGATGCGACTCATCACACTCATCAAGGGCATCGATAACGAAAATGACAGGCCCGGTCTGTGGATCATGCAGAGCAGCTACCAGGATTGTCCAAAGCGATGATTCGGACTGGACCAGAGCTGCGCCCATTTTGTTGTAGAGCTTCATAGCGTGTTGAATGAGGGCACTCTTCTGGGAGAGCAGCTGGTGGAGTAGAGCACATAGGGCTTGGCGGATCGTGTTCTGGTCTTGGTCCTTGAAGAAAAAGTAGCAGGTGATGGCTGATTGCTGCGCCAGCTCGTGGTCAATCAGGTACTTGGCCAGCACCGATTTGCCACACCCGGGGTCTGCCGAGACCAGCAATGGACCCGACTCCTGCGACAGCCACTTCTGGTAGTTCTCGTGCTGGAGAAACCACTTGCAAGTGCCTTCAACACGGGGTTCCACGCGATCCTTGTACCAGTCGTACGTGGCGCCGTTGTCATCTCGCTTGAGCCAGAAGGCTTGCAGACATTTATGTTGCTTGGCAAGTAGCTTTTCTCGCTTGGTGTCTTCTTGGGCAGCTAGCTCCGCAGCTAGGTGCTCCTTCGAAACAGCCAGATGCTCCGTGGCGACAGATAGCATAGTCTTCATGGCTGCATGCGTACCCTCGCTGGTCTTGTTGAGGTGCTCGAGTTCTTGCCTTGCTGCAAAGTCGTTGATCTGTGAAAAGTCGCTGTTGACTGCCTGCTCCCGCGTCTTGATACCGAGCAGAGTCTGTTTCCAATCCTTCGATGTGACAGTGTCACGGGCATATGTTTTGAGGTGACTATGATAGAAACGAAGGACGCTGCTGATTTGGAAGTCGAGAATAGCTCGGTAAAGGTCGACAAGATGGTCATGGGCTGCTGATATGAGCGCCTTGTCGACACCGGCATTTTGGCCAAGCCGATGCAACATAAGCTCCAGTGCGGCATAGTAGGCCAAACGGGAAGTGACATAAGAAAAGCCGTCTCGGTTGGCTTCGTCCGCCGTTGCAGGATTCGTGAGAAGAATAAGGATAAGGCTGACACCAGACCACACAATAGAAGCCTGGGGTGAGTTCTTGACAGCGGTGCCTATCAGATCTTTACCCAACATCAAGAACTTGGCGGCCTTCGCGATCTTCTCTTTCAAGACAAACTCATGGCCGGCAATCCTAAACGTCGTTTTGTTGTCTTCCATCCTTTTGAGACCATTTTGGATCACGGTGTCCAGTCGACGTGAGCGATTGGAGCGAGTGCCAAGGCTGTGCAGTGCTGGGAGTGAAGGAGTCGTGTCGTCTGGCGCAGAATCTGCGGAATAAGTTAATGTCTGTCATGCGTTACAGTATGAAGTTGTGAGGTTGTGGTACTTACTCGCCATCTCCTCTCTTGCAAGCAGTTCATCATAGTCTTTCACCAGACCCGGATTCTCATTCGCTAGAGCATCGTATGCTCGGTCCCAGAGTGACTGTGCTGCGGGGAGTTGTTGTTGACTGGAGGGTGGTGTAACAAAAGAGGGTGATGTGACGGGAGAGTTGTCTCTTGGTTGCTCTGGTTGTATGTGATTGCTAGCCGCAGCACATGAGTCTTCCGACGCGATGTTGCCAGATGAGGCTGCTGGTGGAATGCCCGACTGCTTCTGCCAGCGCTCTAACATTTGCCGGTAAAACCGTTTGAATCTTTCGCGAAAGTGTGACATGGTCTCTGAAGTCAGGGGTGTGGTGAGCGTGAGGGCTTGTTGTGATGTTTGGAAATGTTCGTCGTCGAAAGGCAGGAGTTGTTTATTTGAGCCATGCAGTAGGTTGGCCCAACGAAGAAAGCTGCCTTCCGGATATGCCCAACGAGGCGGCGGTTCGGTCAAACTGTGATTGGTGGAAGTGAGAGTATGCAGCAGTTCACAGCCACATCACAATATCTCACTCTTTCTGACAGAATAAAAACTAAAGGTGCGATCACCTTGCGATACTCGTCATGATCATCGTAGGATCCAAAATGCAGAATTTCTGGTCCGCCATCCCTGACAAGTATGCATCCGTAATCCCCATGACACATCTCATCCCCATACCAATTTTCCACCAGCAAGGACTCGACAGCGAGATGCACGAGAGCTGCCTTCCGTGGATGCCCAATTGATAGCGGTCAGGTCAGACTGTGATTGGTGAAAGGGGTGCCAGTTCACAGCCACATCACACTGCATCTCACAACGGAATGCTGCACTGAAAGCACATTTGAGTGGAACTTGGGCGGAGATAGTGATGGAGGCTTATCTCTGTGCTGATGCTATTGCTGGTCGAGGTGGTGAAGTTTTGATGCGGGCGCAGGACGACTTGATGATATGATAAACTTTCCCACCTGCTTGGTCAGAACCGGACTGGGATATGCAGCTTACCTCGACTTCCAGGATCCAGGTGGTGTGGATTTGTAAATACTTGTCACCACCCGTAGACATTTGTTCTGCTTGGCGTTCAGTCGGGCCATGATGGTGTGCTCATTCCTTGTCAGCCCCGCCGGGATTCTCTCTTGTGATGAATGTGGATGCCACGTATGGGCACACTCTGGATGACAGAGATATTTCTGGATTTCGGCTACGAGGAGTCACACTACTCTATGCTTACCACTCACTCCTAGCTATGCTGGATAAGACTTGCCAGGAAACGACATGGTCGATGACTAAAGCCACCTCGACTCTTCTCGGGAAAGAGCACTCTACCTCCATAGCCTGGCACATCTCATCGCTTTGCTTGGCATCGCCCCGCACCGGTGGCCTATAATACGGCACATCATCGTACGTGTCGGTCATCTGCGTCGGCGGCGGTGGCGGCGGCGGGTAGTACAGCATGCTGCCGCGGTCAAAGCCTGTGTGCGTACATTTTGACCGGACAGCAGCTCTGACTCTCAACCTCACTCTAGTAGCCCGGCAGTGTGTACATTGTGCGGAGTCTGTCCTTGGGGTCTTGAAAGCACCTCCGAGGGAGCAGTGGCTCGTGGGGACCGTGTCGACGTAGCATCTCCTTCATTACTGCAGATACGAATCATTAGGTAAACAACCAGCACAGAAGATAGTGAAAAAGCTCAGCAAAGAAAAAGATAAACTGAGGCTCGTGTGAAAGCTTACAGTGTGGGCCATGCAGCCCGTGCATAAAGCGTCTCTGCCCAACGGTGCGATCATTTTGTTCATTTTTTTCTTCTTTTTTTCCGCAAGTCTTGTTTGTCTATTTTGCACAAATTAATACTCCTCAACACAGACGCGACAGACACAGCATCTGACGTCTCATTTAGCTGATAGTGACCACTTACACCAGAAACCGCTACGTAGGCATTTACGCACCCTTGGCACCCTACACCTTTGATACCTAAGTGTATAAAACACAAGACTGATCAAGCCGAGCTCAGCAAAGGTGCTGCTGTATCGTCATCACAGGCCGTTATTTCCTAATATCCTCTTCTATCGAGGGGCCGGCTGCCGAGATTCATGGGTCATCTGCACACATATACAGGCCACATCCTGGCCTTGATATGGTCTGGCCTCTCCTATTTCTCTCTCTATTTCTATTTCTATTTCTCTTTCTCTTTCTCTTCTTTAAAGTATCATCGCCCTCTGCAAAAAGTCTGAATATTTCAAGACTTCATGACAATGGAGATGAATGAGAGTAGAGAAGAGGAGGCAGACTACCGTCACCTCCAGAAGCAGCAAGGGACGCTGTTGTCCTTGTGCCTCGGCATTGTCGACATGGTGGATGTACCGAGCGGTGTAAGCATACGGTGCCCAGGTGGCCCACATGATGGTGATGTCGTACGCGAGCGAGCATTTGAGATGCGGCCGGGCCCATGCCGAGCAATATCAGCTCGCTTGAGCTCAGCTCATGGTTGCGGCTTTTTGCATATATCTTGCTCTTTGTCCATTTTACTTGTGACTGGTGCCATGCCTTTGTATATAACAAGTTCTAATCTATTAGTTGCTGCACTCCCAGGGCTTCTCGTGATGGATGTCCACCTGCATCTTCTGGGCACGACCCTTGTTGAGGGGTCCAAACCACTTCGCGGTGTTCCGTCCATCGCAGTCACGTGGATAATGTTCCGACAGGATGACAGATTATCGCCTCGACCCAAGTCGCTCCGTTTCTCTGGCATCAGTGATCAGAGTTTGCTGATTCGACGCGATTCGACGGACTGATTCTCGTAGCATGTTTGAAGGCAGTCGTATAATCTGTTGATGTAGGAGTCTTGATTCTTATCTACTCCTTCTCGTCATGAACTCAATTGCTTTGGATCACATTTTGAGCCCAATTGTATTCAGCAATAGTGCGTGCCTTTGCAGTTCGCATCGCGTCTCTAGGCAGTCTCCTGTGTGCGCTCATGCGGCTCTCATAGGCCAAGTTCTTTCAATGTAGTGAATAGGCGGACACTCCAACGGCACGTCACATCTCCAAGAAACGAGGCTTCAGCCAGGAATGCAAACGCGCCGGGTGACCCACATTATGTAATGACGACACACAATCTCCATAAAGACAAGCTTCAGTGGTGCCGACAATAACATATTCACGGTCGGTCGCTACATTGTGCTTCATTTTGCTCCTTCTTATTGTCTGCAGTTTTTAAAGAACCCGCCTGGTTGTCCAGTGAACATAAATAGGCGCTCACTTTTCTCACCTCACCCTCACATTACCACCCACATTACATTCTCAATTACGACCGATATGCCACCTCTCTCGCCGCAATGACCCTCAAAGATATCTACCGGACAGTCACGTCCAAGGCTGCACAGCGCGCGCTCCTCTACGCGGTCCTCGCTGCGGCCGCGTCGTCGGTGCTCTACGGCATCGCAGCGATCGGCTACCTCGCCTTTTACCACGAATACGTGCCGCACCGAGTGCGCTCAACACCCATCCATTTGCAGTATGGCCCGGCCTTTGCGCAGTTCGCCACGGCTGGCGGCGGCGGTGGTAGTGGCAGCAGCACAATGATGGCCGCCGCCGCGGCAAAGACGAGCCTCCTACAGCGCCTCGCCCACGGCTACCACGCCCCCCACGGCCTCGCCGACCTGCGGCCCATGGCCCTCAAAGCAGACCAAGAGTACGACGTGAGCATTGTTCTGTCGCTGCCGCACTCGCCGGCGAACCTGGCCGTCGGCAATTTCATGGTCGAAGTCGTCATGTCCTCGGGCCCGTCCAAAAACGCGGCGGCGGCCGAGATCGCGACGGCCGTGCGCCTGCCGCCGGCGAATGCGCGCGAGTTCCTCGAGTCGCAGGGCAAGCGCGTGTTGTTTGCGGCGGCGCGGCCGGCCATTTTGGCGTACACGGACCCACTGGTGGCACAGGCTAAGAGGATCGCGCTGCTGCCGGTACACTTTTTCGCGCCGGAAGCGGCGTCGCGCGAGCGGCTGATTGTGCCAATGGCGGAGTCGCTCGTGTTTTCGGGTGGCGATTCCCTAAATATGCCGGCGGTGCTGTATGTGGAGCTGCGCACGCCGGGCGTTGGGGGCGATAGTGCGTACGAGCTGCAGACGTACGGAGCGGAAGTGGTATTTTCGGCGCGGCTGCAGGGACTGCGGTGGCTCATGTACCACCACCGGGTGTTTAGTTTTGTGCTGCTGACGACGGTGTCGTGGATGGTGGAGGTGGCGTTTATGGCGGGCGTGGTTTTGGTATTGGGTATGTTTTTGGCGCGCGGCGCGCCGGAGACGGGCAACGGCAATGGCAATGGCAATAGCAGCGGCTGGGAGGACAGCAGCGTCACGGCATCCATGTCGGTGCCGGCGAGCGGGCCTGCTATGAAAAAGGAAGAAGAGGAGGTCAGACAGTTTCATCTGGGCGACGTGCCGTCCGTGGCCAGGACGGGACAGGAACGGCAGGACGAGCGGGCGGCGTCGCAGGCACGGATTTCGCACATGGTCGCCAAGACAGCCCCGGGCGCCGACGGTGCTCACAGCGACGACGAGGACGACACCTACGAGGACGACATGGAGCCAGTGGAGCCGAGCCGCAAGGGCACAAAGACGTCTCAGATCCCACAGCAGTTATCCAAGAAGACAACCGACGCGGCCGTTGCAACAGGACGGGCATCCAGCACGCCGGCGGACAATTCCATGCGGCAGAGACAGCAACAGGCATCGCAGTCGCAGCCGCAGACGCAGACGCCCAAGAAGGAGGCATTCGGTTTCGCTGTGGGCGGTCCCGCCACGCAGGGCAAGGAGAACGCGATGCGAAAGAAGGCAGCTGTGGTGCAGGAGTCCAAACCAGCAAAGCCGATGTAGAACCCGAGTTTTGTGCAGTAGCTCTGTCTGTGTCTTTTTTTTTCTTTAGTTTCCTACGTTGTCCTCTATTCCCAGCGATTCATTTTAGTTTTATTCACGTCATGGATTATTTGTCGTCTATAGCTCTTACTGCATCCTATTCAGTTGACTACCTCTTACGAAATTCAGTCGTCTATAGCTCTTACGCATCCTATTCAGTTTCCTATATCTTCTTATCATCTACCACTCACGTACTTCACCGCCTGGTCCGATAAATCCTGGCGACACCCAGGGCACTGCATCCTTGGCTAGACGCCGCACCATGTCTTCGTCAATGTCGATGCCGAGCCCGGGCCCGGTAGGCATATTGATGTAGCCGTCGGTGACGGTCCAGATGTGCGGGTTGGTGGTGTAGCTTGTGAGGTCTTGCTCGGAGTTGTTCTGCGCATTGTAGTGGATGCCGAGGCTCATCTCCTGGATGGCAAAGTTGGGCGACGCCAGGTCGACCTGCACGCACGCGGCCAGCGCAATAGGGCCGAGCGGACAGTGCGGCGCCAGGGCAACGTCGTACGTCTCGGCCATGCTGGCGATGCGCCGCAGCTCCGAGATGCCGCCCACATGGCACACGTCCGGCTGCACAATATCAATGTGCGGCAGCAGCGGCCGCACGTCCCAGCGGCTGTACAGCCGCTCGCCCAGCGCAATCGGCAGCGACGTCAGCGCCTTGAGCTCCTCGATGCCCGTCGGGTGCTCCGACAGCAGCGGCTCCTCGATAAAGAGCGGGCGGCTGTCAAACGGCGCGCTGTCCTGCGCAAACTCGAGCGCCCGCGCCAGCTGCTTGGCCATGGGCTTGTGCAGGCGGCCGTGGAAGTCGACGCCGCAGTCGAGCCCCGCGTTTCTGACAGCGCGCACGCGCTCGACGCAGCCATTGATTATGTCTCCAGAAAGAAAATCCAGCCAGCCGACGTCGTCGGTGGCGTTCATCTTGACGGCGCGGAAGCCCTGGGCGTGGCGGGCGCGGGCCTGGGCGTCGACGTCGGCGGGCCGGTCGCCGCCGATCCAGGCGTAGACGCGGAGTTTGTCGCGCAGCTTGCCGCCGAGCAGCTGGTGGATTGGAACTCCGAGACGGCGGGCCTTGAGGTCCCAGAGGGCAATGTCGATACCCGATAAAGCAGACATCATGACGGGACCGCCGCGGTAGAAGCTGGTGCGCCACGACAGCTGCCAGATATGTTCAATGTCGTCGGCGTCGAGGCCGGTGTAGCGTTCGAACCAGGCGTCGAGACAGCCCTCGACGGCCTGGGAGTGGCCTTCGAGGGAGGCCTCGCCCCAGCCGACGTTGCCGTGGTCGTCGGTGATTTTGACAAAGAGCCAGCGCGGCGGCACGCGGAACCACTCCATGGAAGCGATTTTGGGCATTGTAGAGTAAGAAAGCTGATGGAATAGTGAATGAGACGAGAATATAAAAGAAGGAGACGTTCTTGATCTGTTATGAAAATGATATCATGACATGTACAAGCCGGGACAATGTCGTTGCGGGGTCGGGGTTGTAAGTGAGGCTCCGCTTCTCCGCTGCGAGTGCGGCAGGTCTCTCGGGTTTATGTTATGCACTCTTACAGTGTAACCAGTTAGACTCTCCTTGGTTCGAGTAACTACTTTGCTTCTGCAAGTAGGGTCGGATTTATTCAGCTCACTGTCGGCATCTGATCGGCTTTTACGGCATATCATACTACACAGCACCCCCTAAGATATAGCTACGGCGTTGGCGGCACTTATCACAAAAAGAGTACCGGCCCAGCTCGGCAACTTTGCGACAGCGTCTCGAGGTCGAACAGCTCCCATCGTCACGCCCCAGCCACTAACACACACTGCTGGATCGGCCCGCCGCATCGCCCGCTGCACCGGCGTAGGCCGCAGTGAAGCCGCTGCGCAGAAACTTTTTGCCGGATCGTACTATTTCGCCCGACCATGCTGCCGTTGCAGAACTGCTTCCAGGTATCGACGCAGGTCAGCATGGTGACGCCACGAGTGTTAAAGGCCGGGTACGTCGTTGACAGTGCGGTCGGCGCCGGTCGTATGCACGATGCGCCGCCACAAAGGCAGACCAGTCGAAGCTGGACTGGCTCGGCTGGTCAACAGCCAGTCGAGCGAGACGCGTCGTCCGTCTTGATCTCCTTGGCGGCCTTGGCGACCTCGCGGCGTCAGCATGTTGAGCGCGTCAAGGTTGTCGTTGGCGCCGTAGAGGACGGCGTTACCAGGCGGGCCATTTCCAGCGGCAGCTGTCAATCAGTCAAACAGTCAAACGGGTCTCATGGTGGGCGGAAGGCGTCGGGGTAAGTGAGTGCGAGATGCAATGAGATTGGTCAGAGGACCCGATAGGATTACGCTATTGATGCATGTCTGTCGTTGGTGATTTAGCCATCTCGCGAGCTGCGTCGTCTGACTAGACGATTTCCGTCAGTGTGATTAGTAAGCATTTGTATTGATGCAAATGGACGAGTGATGTCATTCTCCTTTGATCTTATGATCTGAAGAGTTGCACGTTTCATTGTTTCTATTCTGTTTGTTCATGAGATCTTACTAGATCGTATTTGCACTTTGGACATCTGATGTATCTTGTATCAAGATCTCTATCAGCTCTTAACAGCTCGTCATAAATGCTTATCCTTGATGCATCATAACGAATCAGATACTCGATGCATAGCAAATGCACCAGATAATCATCCTCGATGCAGTAGATGCAGACTGCAGTATGCTTATATGTAAATGCAGTTCATAGATGCAGCACCGGTGCTAAGACTCCTCCCCTATTGCTGTCATCTATTTTTTCTGCAGGCCCCACTATCACCACGAACAGCTCATACTCACTAAAGCAAATCGAGACGATCTAGTCGTAGGAAAGGGAAAAGAAACAGAAAAAGGTAGGGAAAAGGAGAGAACACTCACCGCCACGTGCGGATCAGCCACCGCTTTTTGGTTCGTTGAGGTTGTTTAGAGGTTGTTTGCAGAGGTGAATCGAATTGAGTAAAGTACATAGAGTATGATAGAATCAGAGATAGAGTTGGTTTGGTCAATTGAAGTATTTTTGAAGTCTGAGCATATTGAAAACTATATTCTCTTATTTACTTTGTTTCTATTCCAGGCTGAAAAGAGATTATATAGACAATGGAGAATAGAGTGAAGAGTATCACAATGACAACTTCATTCTCGGAATGTGCCATGTAAATATACATGTAGTTCACCCACAGCCAAGATATCTCTGATATACTCGGTCGAGGACATGAGAAACAGCACAACCAATTGTGAATACCAGAATATACGTAATATCAACGCTGCTGCGAACAAAAGAATGAATCGCCACAGGATAGTCACGACAAAACTGAAACAGCCTGCAGCTATCACTACAGCGCTAGTGCTGCTTCCCCTCACTTGTTTTACAGGTACACATCTACAGATCTACACCACTGTATCTACAGTGCCCAGTGCCCAGGCCTACAGCTGCCACAGTGCCAGGCCTACAGTGCTTACACTTCCTGCCACAGAGTGCTTATCGTCTTGTTGATTAGGCCCGTTGATACCATCTACAGCACCCCCAACTTTAGCTTCACAACACCAACCCCCTCGTCACTCACCAATTTACATCTAATTTTATTCAGCTCCCCTATTCTTCACCCACCCTCTTTTCTTCCCCAAGGCTCCTCATTTCCACCGCTTCTTCTCTTTTTACTGCCGAAGAAATATTCTTCCTCTCCGAAGCTTTTTCTCACTCTCCTCTTCGTTTCTGCCTCGAGCTCCAACGAATCTCTTCCTCTTCCTTACAGCTGTATGCTTGCGGCTTCTACCAACAGCCTCGCTCGCTTCGCTTCTCTTTGCTTCCTGCTTCTCACTTCTCACTTCTACCGCAGTCTCCTACCGCTACTATTGCAGTACTTTTCGTGCTGACACTACTGCTGGCTGCTTCCAACCGCCCGCCACCCCGCCAATCATCGACACCCCTACTCTACCTTTGCATCTACCTTTACTCTTTCTACCTACCTCTACCTCTGCTACCTTCACCTCTCACCTTCACTCCTCGAAATCTACACCGCAGTTCAATTGTTCACACCATCACTCGACAGCGACACTGTCCAGCTACCGTCCGGCTTACTACCCAGCTTACCGCATCTACACGCCCGCACTATTGCATCATTCTGGGCTAAAGTCGCTTCGAGCACCACCTCGTCTTCTAGTCTGTTATTGTATCTCGCTCTCTAGTCCCTTACTAGACCAGTATCTCTGCCACCACAGCACCTAGCTCATCGCGAAGCAGCGGGGCACTCGACAACAAACATCTAGCGACACTGAGACATTGACGCACTTTGAGACATCTACCTCATTCTTCACTCTACGCTCGCTTTTTGCCGTTATCTGCATCAGACATTCACCAACCACCCGCCGCCTCACCACCTACTACAGCACTCTCAACATTGACACGCGCAGCTCGTCGACAGCTCATCGACAGCCCACACACTTCGACAACATCAGCATCACCGACAGGACCCCCCCACCCTCTACACCCCCCACCACACACGATGCCTTGCTTCAGGGGCATCGCGGTGAGCATTCACGCCAATGCTGCACCGCTCCCTGAGCACGGCATTCAAAAACAGTCCCGTTTCGGCCGCATCAACAGCTACATTCCTGTCCCCGAGCCCCAACTGACAACGGACTCCGGTAAGGCCGAGCCCGCAAAGTTTGCCATTTCCATCACCCTCCTGACCCCCGGTCTCGCCATCCCATACTCCACGCCCAAGGCCACCGAAGCAAACCCCTACCCCAAGCCCCATGTCGTCGGCGAGCTTCCCTCGTCCAACTCCGATTCCAAGTTCTCCACCATCGTCACGCCCTACATTCCCATGACAAATTCAGAAAACGAAACCATTGCCGCCTACATTTACTTTGATGGCCGTGCCAAGGAGGAAGTCGCCACGCTCCTGCGCCCCGGCGAGGAGACCTGGGTCAACAGTCGCTGGGTCCAGGTACCCGACTCCGAGGGCGGCGGCCTGGCAGAGCGCGAATTCCTCTTCCGTGAAGTCGGTCTCGAGCGCTGGCTTAACGGCCTCGATCTCGAGGGCGACGATGCCAAGGCCAAGCTGGAAAAGAGAAGACAGCGGTTCGAAAAGCGCCGAAGACGCCAGGAGCAGCAGAGGCAGGCCGCTGCTTCCGCAGGGACAAGTCACTCGCGCAAGGGCAGCGATGCGCTGCGGTACGGCGGCGCTAACGCGGCCGCGCCCCTCGAGGCCCTGGACGACGACAGCCTGTTGTCCGACGACGACTCCGACGACGACTCGGTGCCCGAAGCCACGGGCCAGATCAAGGTGGCCATGTTCCGCGTGCTCGCCTCGGGCGAGATCAAAAAGGGCGAGTACTCGCCGCAATTTGACGCACACGACGACGACGACGCCGAGGGCAGCGGCAGCGGCGGCGTCGAGGCCGACGTTGAGCACACTACGAGTTTTGCCAAGCCCAAGACGCTCGACCCCAAGACGATATCGACGCAGACCGTGACGGGCATCGACGGGCCCGAAAAGCCGTATGCGACCTTTACCTTTTTCTACCGCGGCGAGCGCCAACTACAAAAAATGGGTCTCCTCGCCTCGAGCAAGTCGCAGCAGACACCCACCGAGAACAAGCGCCGGTCCGCCCAGCTGGACTTTTCCGGCATTGGCCCGCTGAAGACGTCCGGCACCGTCGGCTTCTCCACCTTCCGCGACAACGAGACCGACGGCGTGCGGCAGAAAAAGGCACACAACCGCAATGGCAGTCTCACGGGCGCCGTGCCGGGCGTCACGCTCAATAGCAACGGCATGGACGACGACAGCGACGACGACGACGACAGCGGCCGTGCCACCAACCGCGCCAAGATATTCGACAAGCTCGACGACGACGACGACAAGTCCGACGCCGACAAGATCGCCAGCGCGAACCTGCTGGCTCCCGACGACGCCAAGTTTTCGGGCGAGCTTGCCGACGGTGTCAACCGCATCCGGCTAAAGCGCCAGCACTCGGCCGAGCCCGACAGCGCACGCAATGCCTTTAGCAAATCGCCCACGCCCACTGACGGTGCCGTATCGATAACGGCCGCCGCCGGATCACGAAACGGCTCGACGGGCGACGCATCCGTGCTCGGCACGTCGGTGGCCTCGGCGTCGAGCATGCCCGGGTCGGCCGCAACGGGCGCCGGCAGCGGCGGCCTGTTTGGCAAGAGCCTGCCGGACGACTCTGTCATTGGCAGTCCGCTAAAGAAGCACCGCGCCAGCGTGGCCGAGAACAACACGGACGGCAGCAGCGATCCGCGGTCCATGCACGGCACGGGCGCCTTCCCCTCGGCACTCGGCGACATTATGGCCAAGGCCGAGGCGGCGCACGGCCAGGGGCCTGCGCAGATTAGCAGCGTGCTGGGCGGCGCGCTGGGCGGTGGTTCGTCGTCGCCGTCGACGTCGACGTCTGGGTTTGGATCCGGACTGGGTTTGGGTTTGGGCTTGGGCTTGGGGTCGTCGCCGTCGGGACTGGGCGCGGCATTATCAGCAGCAGCGGCAGCCAAGGCGCCGGCCACGGTCAAGCCCGTCAAGGAAGAGGACGAGGACGAGGAGCTATAGGTTAGAGTTTTGGATTTGCTCTGGTTTGGTTTTTTCTTTAGTGTCTCTTATGTCTTTTTTCTTCTTCTCTCTCTCGTCACTCATTCATACACTAGAGTGTTTGTCTTGCTTCTGGCGTTGATACGACGACATGATACGCGGTTTACCTTTACCGTTTCAAAAATACTACACTTAAAAATCAAGAGCGAAGATGAGCTGGAGTGGGTGCGTGAGATGACTGTCTTCAGAGTAGCTCGTCGTTGTTACTGTCGCGTGATCCGTTGATTGGGGTATAGATAAAGATAAATAATTAAAAAAAAAAAAACAGACTACATCCGCCGCTGTGGCGCCGCCGCGCGCTGCGACTCAATGTCGACATACCGCGGCAGGTTCGTGTCGCCGCGGGATGCAAACCATAGCAGCAGTTCCGGTTCGAGTGGCGGCGCCGTTGTTGGAGTTGATGCCAAAGGCGTCTGCTTATCCGTCATTTTGTCGTCCTCATCCTCCTCCTCCTCATCATCTTCTTCGTCGTCATCCTCCTCGTCGTCCTCGTCCAGCCGTCGCCGCAGGCCTGTGCGCACATTCTCGACGCCCTGCTCGCGCTCCGTCTTGGTGTAGTTTTGCGCCGCCTCTTCCTGGATAAAGGCGGTGATCTGGCTGATGCAGAAGCCGCGCGCGTCGTACCAGATGTCGCCCAGTCCGAAAGGTTGTCGCGGGCCATCAAACATTTCGCCTTCTGAGCCGGAGCCATCTGAGTCGTTTTCTGAGTAGTCGTTTTCTGAGTCGTCCTCCTCGCCGTCGTCTTTTTTCTCGTTACTGCCAAAACTGCCAAAACTCTTTTGTGATATCCCCCGCGCCTCCGCCTTGTCCCGCGCCCGCTCCGCCATCTGCTCAACATCCGGCTCCAGCTTCTTCCGCAGCAGCGACGTCAGCACCTGCTCTTCCGTGCGCCCGGGAAAACTCGGGTCCGGGTGCACGACGATGCGCCGGAACAGGTCCGCGTGCTGCGCCATGACCTCGTTGAGCGACGCCATGTTCTGCTGCAGGACAAACGCCGACGCCTGGATGGACTCGGGCGGCGGCAGCGGGCTGCTCATGAGGACGTCGCCCTGGAGGCGGGAGACGCTGGACGTCAGCTGAGCGAGGCGGGCGCGGACCGTGTCAATGGCCTTGAGGTCTTCGAGCTCGAGCCCGACAGCCGTTTTGGAGCTGTCCATGTTGGTGGAGGGTGTGTTGTAGTCGTAGTAGGTGTAGGTAGATGCAGAGTTGCAAGAGCTAAAAGTGATGACGGTGGGGAGGCTCTATTATCAGAGTATTATGGGGCATCGACGTTATCGTAGATATCGTAGACCCACTTTTACTCACAACGTCCTATTCACCTCGGAGTGGTGAGCCGGATGTCTACTTGATTGTACTTGCACATGCTCACTCATTGCTATCAAAACATTCAGATGTATCATACTTGCTCAACTCCAAGTCTGCTCCACCACGAGTGGCCGATTGATCAGTTGCACCCTGGCGGTCTTACATGTATTTGTCACTCTCTGCCATAAAGCCGTACTCATTCATCACAGCTGTCTTGTCTGTGTTGACGTGCTTGTTTCACGTCATATCAATTCACGTAATATCAATTTGTTTGTCCACCTGTATTCAAAGCGCGGATGTTGCTACCCCCAACTCGCCTCGATTCGCGGCATCAATGTCATTCTCCTGGCGGGCTCTTCTTGCATGTTGCCACTTGGCGCAAAGCGTGCCAGTCTTCATCATATGATCCGCCAACGTCTGTCGCTTTGTTAGCTCGATCGGCCGCGCAGACTCAAGGCGGCCAACCGAAACACGCACTGCTCAGCGGCACCGGTCAATATCCTCGGCTGCACACCTCGCCGTATGGCCACGGAACAGAGGTCCCCTCCGTTTGGGTTGACCCGTGTAGATGCCAGGAATCTAGCCATCGTCCATGCCTTTGAGGACGCGTCAAGCACTCGGACAAAAGTTTACAGATGAAGAGAAAAGCCATGCCATCCACCAGTGGACACTCTTGCGGCAGGGCGACACTTTCTTCAAAGTGCTTCATCAAAGGCTTGAGCGCCTCATGGCACGCGCGCTTCCTCGAGGCTGTTTGTTCATGTTCTTAGCCCACGCGCGTGCTGTGCGGCGCTCAAACCGTTGATGAAGCATTTTGAAAAATGGGTTGCCCTGCTGCTAGAGTGACCACTGGTGGATGGCATGGCTTCAGATGGGATAGGCAACGTGCGTGCTCAACACCACCGAGCTCAAGTTGTGATCCGTAATGTATGTGATTAAGTTATGAGAGGGCGAGAAGCAAAATTCTTCTCAGACCCGCACCTATCTATTCTTACCCCTCCCATCTGCGATTGCTAAATCCGAATCAATTGCTGAGTCATCCTCCTCTTTCTTATCGCTCGTCCCCATAACAGATGGAGCAAGAAGACAGGCAATAACATCAACTACCCTAAACCTTTACTCGCGCATCCTTGCCCCAGCGGTCGACCGGCGGGTAGCGTGCACGCCGCTCCAGGTCGTCCAGGTCCATGTGCGACCGAATGTACTTTTCCCGCCCGTCGTCCTGCGGATCGTGGTCCCAGCTCGTAAACTTGCCCACCTTGAGCGCTGGCCACACAAACAGCCGCTGCCGCTGCGATGTGCGCACCTGCTTGGTGATCTGGTCAAAGTCCCAGCGCTCTGCCGCCTCTGCCTGAAACGCCGCCAGCTGGACCGCCGCCGCCGTCTCGTCGTCGTTGAGCGGCGCCCCCAGGTCCATCTTCTTCGCCACCGTCTTGGCCAAGTCGACGACCTCGTCCGGGTCGTTGGTGAGGTTGAACAACTGCACGCCGTCGCTCGGGCAAATGGTAAACTTCCATGCGCCGCGCCGGATCATCATCAGAGGCGCCACAGTGCCCTCGCCCGTGTACTCGGCAATTACCGTGTCGTGGCCCTCGTCGGACCGGCCCTCCAGATGCGGCAGAAGCGAGTGGCCGTCCATTGGCAGGTCCGGGTGCGGTGTGGTGCCGACGAGGTCGCACATGGTCGGCAGAATGTCCAGCGTCGACACATTCTGCGACACGCGGTGCGGCACCACCTTGCTGCCGTCGGCATTGTTGGCCGTCGCCGACGCGGGCACGTGAATGATGAACGGCACGCGCACCGACGACTCGAAATAAGACATCTTGTACCACAAGCCGCGCTCGCCCAACATGTCGCCGTGGTCGCCACTGAAAATGACAATCGTGTCGTCCTCGAGATCACAGTCCTTGAGAATGTCCAGCAGCCGGCCGAGGCAGTCGTCGACGTAGCTGACGGCGCCGTAGTAGGCGCGCTTGGCGTTCTTGATCTGGTCGTCGGTGAACTCCTTGTCCCAGAGATCGCACACCTTGAGCAGCCGCTTGCTGTGCGGGTCCTGCTCCTCCTTGGGAATGCGAATCTTGGGCATGTCGACATCCACGCCCTCGTACATGTCCCAGTACTTGCGGTGGATCGTGTAGGGGTCGTGTGGGTGCGTGAGAGAGACCTGCTCGTTAGTATAGGCAGAGGACAAAACAGGCAGAGGACAAAACAGGCAGAGGACAAAAACAATAGGCAGACGACAGAAACCAAGGCAGAGGGCAAACATACTGTCAAGCAAAAGGGCCGCCGGGTTTCAGGGTCGGACCGCACCCAGTCGTACAGATACTGCTCCGACTTGTACATGACCTCGTTGTCATAGTCCAGCTGGTTGCTGCGCACGCACACACCAGCCTGCTCAACGGAACTGGCATTGTGGTACCACTCCAGACGCGTGTCCGGCTTGTCCCAGTCCACAACCCAGCCAAAGTCGCCCGGGTAGATGTCGCTCGTCAGCCGCGTCTCGTAGCCGTGCAGCTGGTCGCCGACAAAGTGCATCTTGCCGGCCAGCACGGTGTGGTAGCCCTGGAGACGGCAGTAGTGTGCGTAGGTCGGGATATCGCTGCCGATCTGGGCGCCGTTGTCGTAGGCGCCAATATCCATTGGCAGGCGGCCCGTGATCATGCTCATGCGCGACGGTGCACACAGCGGCGACGGGCAGTAGGCCGAGTCGAACTGCACGGACTTGGCTGCCAGGCCATCGAGATTGGGCGTCTTGATCTGCGAGGCCGGGTTGTACATTTTGAGCTGCGGCGCGGCGAGCTGGTCGGCCATGACGTACAAGATGTTGGGCTGTTTCTTGCCAGAGCCGGCGGCCTTGCCAGTGAGGTCGGCCACGCGGCTGACGGCGGGCGACGACGGCATCGTATTGAGATCGGGAGCCATGACTTGTCGGTATCGGCTATGGGCGAGCGAGGGTGGCGATGAATGCGTGGGTGAAAGTGAGAGCTGTGGTGAGTACTACGTTTCCGTTGTGTCTACGAGAAACGAGAGGAGAGCTGTCACAAGACAGTAAAATAGTTATTTTTGTTATGTAGACAGGAGAGACAGGAGGAGAGACAGGAGGAAGAAAGAAGAAAGAAGACGAAGAGACAGGAGAAGTAAGAAAGAAAGGGGGATGTCGTGATGCTTGATGATGAGATGAGGTGAGTGTGAGATGGATATGAGAGCAAAGAGAGAGAGTAATGAGGAAGAACAAGAACAAAAGCGAGAAAGCAACAATAGAACAATAGAAATAGCAACGAAAATAGCAACACAAATATCTGGTAAACAAATCCTGGAAAACAGCGAGCCTTTGTCACCTTTCGCTCCGGTTTGACTGCACGAGACGACGATGACGACAAGAGGGTCAACGCTCTCGCGATTCTTCCAAGGATCTGGGCAGTACTATCCAACAATATAGACTGTTTGGCAACTCGCAATCGTCAAGAGGCAACTTGCACCACACGATATCCTGAGCACGCAATCGTCAATGATCCTCGATGCCTGGTGGCGATGATGCAATCGACACTAGAGATGGTAGAAGGGGTTCAATGATTAGTAAGTGCTCAGGTGACAGACAGCGGGGACTACGACAAAAGACGGGGAAAGAGGAAAGAGGAAAGAAGAAGGGGCAAGAGTCTTCTTAAATAGACGGAGAAAGAAGACAAGATGAAGAGAAACGAGCAGGTTGCGAAAGCGGACGGCAGGAGCGAGCTTATCTACTGTGTACATATACAAAACGGGCCATCATCGATGTTGAGGAAAGACGACTTGTTGACCAATGAGGTATAGTATACTTGCTGATAGTGTGCCCCGACTGACGATACGCGGTGTGGAAATATGGAGAATTCAGGGTCACCTTTAGGGGTTCCCCGGGTGTGGCGCTTCAGCTGGCCATGATTGGTTCCAAGGTAGACGAGTGGGTCCTCAGCCACAAATATGTTGAGCTGGTAGCGTGGATTGCACCGCAGAAAGGTGTGAGGGGAGACATTTTGACATGTGCGCTATCAGCCACAAGCACAAGGAACGCACATGCCAAATCAACTCTCCCTAGGCAGGGATGACGCTTATGGAAAAAGCAATTTACCCTCTTTAGCTTTAACAAGTCACAGTGACAACTGCGCGTCATGAGGCCAGTCTTTATGACTTGTCAGCACAAACGCCACGACGACAAATGCAGATCGAACCCCTCGTTTGCACTTGTACTTGAATGCCGTTGTCCATTGTCGGCGGTGTGACACATACTTTGAAGAGAAGAAGACTGTAATATAATTCGGACGTAATCGTATTACTCCGGCCTGAGTAGACCTACACGGCCTTGGTCTGGCTGTTCCGTAATTCAGTCAAGTCTGATCCGGCGCATTTTTGGTGGCTTACTAGTCTGTTGTTTAACTTTAATATCAAAGACCATCGAGATCTTCACTAATTCAGGAGTAAAACGCACATCACCCTTCACTATCTCGATGCAGCCTTTACGGATAATATTTCCCAATATGCTAGCTTTTGGCGGTATCAAGGTGAACGTCACATCTTATCTCAGATAGCATCGCCGACTAAGACGTCGAGATAAGCACCGGCTTCGGAGTCAAGATATGAAGATGCATCCTGCCGGCCATCCTGCAGGCGTCTGCGGCTCGTCTGCGGCTCAAGGCCGTCGGTGCCGACAACCGCATCGACTGTATGCTCTGCTTGTCGGCGTATCAGCTGTAAGAACAATGTTTGATTATGTAGCAACATTAAACAGTTATAAGAACGAATTACAATGTAGTACAGTAGATAGTAAAACAGGGAAAGAACAAAAGAAAAAGGAAAGAAGAATTAAACGGGAACGAATAAAATGAAGAAAGAAAAAGAAAGAAGAAAAAAAAAAAAGTAAAGTGCCCTCTATCCGATCCACCTGTTTTTAAAAGTTTTCCCTACCGTGCTGAACAAATGAAATACAGTAATAACAAAGACGTCCTCTCCACGGCCGCAACAGCTCGACGCGCGCCAGCCAACGAGCAGTAAATCAAACAGAATGACTCAGTCCACCCCACGTCTATGCCTTCTTGGTCGACTTCTTGCCCTTGGGCTTCTTCGACGGCGTCCCGGCCGGCGAAGGCGTGGCAGACACAGGCGCAGAGACAGGCACAGGCACAGGCAGAGGCGCGGGGGCCAGGGTAGCTGCAGGCGACTTCTCCGTCTTGGCCTTGCTGCTCTTGGCCTTGCTGCTCTTGGCCTTGCTGCTCTTGCTCTTGCTCTTGCTGCTCTTGCCCTTGGACGCCGCCGCCGTCTTGGCGTTCCAGTAGTAGATCATCTGCGTAGCAAGCACCGCGTTGAGCGCAAACCCGGCGACGAAGCTGTACAGGATCAGCTTGTCGTCGACCTCCTGCAGCGTCGTAAAGATGCGCGACAGCGAGCCGGCAAGATAGTTGAAGACGGTGAACGCGCTGAGCTGGCCCGTGCCGCCCTGCGACCAAATGGCCAAAATCTGCGGCACCTTGGACGCCACGCCGAGCGCGCCCGCGCCCGCCTGCAGGTAGCCGAGCGTCGATGCCGACACCGACACGGGCGAGGCGTCGCCGCTAAAGAGGGCGGCGCCCGCGACAGCAATGGCGCCCGCGAGCAGCGCCGCCACGGCGGGCTTGCCGCTGTAGTGCAGCACGAGCAGCGTAATGGCAATGTTCTGCACGAGGATAAAGGCCGTCTCGCCGTACGTGCTAAAGGGGAAGCCGTTGCGCACATTGTACGCCAGCGACACCAGATAGCTCGTCGTCTCCAGCAGGTACGACAAAAAGCTGACGCCGTCGGCCGACTGCGCGCGCACAAGATTTAAAATCTGCGGCACCTTGACAACGGCCGACGCGCCAACAATGCCGACGCCCAGGCCCTTGCTGACGGCAAGCTTGATGCAGTCGACATTGGTCTCGTCAACATCCAGAATCAGCGCCTGGTAGCATGCATCACCCAGCAGGCCGAGGCCGATATCGCGGATCGGCGCCGGCAGGTTGTGCGTGACCGGTTGGATGAGGGGGCGTAGTGCGTCCATGTTGATGGCAGTGTGCGATGCGAGACGGTGGTGTCGTGGTCGGAATTCGAGTGTTCGAAGATGGAATGTGCGATACGAACAGCTGTCGTTAAGAAGACACCTTTACGCTTAAAGACGGGTACTACAACGTATTGACAACGGACCCAGACAGGCAAGGGTCCAATCGCGGTCCATTCAGTTGGGTCGCGTCGCTCCATTCCTGCAAGCACGTGTATAGTCACGTGGTGATTAAAGGTCTGTGACAAATGACAAAAGACAAGACGAAAGACAAACAAAAGTTCTTAAGCATACAGACTGCAATCGCTAATGGCAAATATTAACATCGGTCTCGTCACCGCCGCTGCCGCGAAGCAGGTCCGGCTGGTCCAGCTCGTCCGGCTTGCCGTAGTCAGTGCACGTGGTGTAGTCTGTGTAGCTGGCCTCGGCCGCGTGTGACTCGCTGCCCTCGGGGATGGGCACCATGGCGGACTTGGTCCAGATGTGGATGGCCTTGTGCCAGTCGAGACCGTCCAGACAGCCGCCCTTGACCGAGACGACGTTCTTGCCGGGCGTCGCGTGCATGAGGCGTGTGCCGCAGACCTTGCAAAAGTAGCAATAAAGAGTGTGCCCAGAGGATGTCGGGCGGGTATAGCAATGGATGTTTGTGTTGTCAGCGGGCAGCGCAAAGCGTGGGAAGATGGCGCTGGAGCCAAAGGCGGAGGACGATTGGTGGCGGCAGTCGTGGCAATGGCAGATGTAGAGGGCGAGCGGGCGTGGCGTCGGGGTAGTGAAGACGACGGCGCCACACTGGCACCGGGCTTCCATGGGGATGATCGGGCGGAAGATTCAGTGATGAGATGAGATATGACAGGTCGTTTGAGCCACAATATAAAGCAAATAGTGACGAGTTTTGCTATGCGCAGTCACCAGCAAGTTCAAGAACGGTCAATGAGTCGGTATCGATGTGACATTAGGATGACTGCAAAGGCAACAATCAAAATACAAAGAACGATATCAAATCAACTACTTTTATATAGACAAGCACAAATGTGCAGCAAAAACGCACCTCAGCTCTGACTCACTAGCCGATGTAAGATGTAATGAAGCGTTGAACTGTGATTCTGTTTTGTCCACCTTATCTTTGGTTAATCTCGAAAAAGTAGCGATAGTCAGTACAGTTCGAATGCGTCAGAAGTATGAAATGTAGTTATCAGATAAAAAGAGCAAATATGCAAGACAACAGCAAGTTAACAACGACAGTCCCATCACGTGATGCATCCTGCATTAGACGACGCATGCATGGCAGGATCAGATATGTAGATGGGAACTTACAAAGACCAGCACGTGCTCTTCCTGTACATTTTATGATCGTCTGCATCTGCGCCAGTGCTGCCGAGCACGATCATACGGCGAGCAGGACGAAGTTGGTGCCGGCTATAAATTCGGTGAGCTTGTCAAACGTGAGGGCGTATGCGACAAAGAAGACGAGCTGGTAGACAACGGCGACGATGGCCGTGAGCTGAGATAGTAGACGTGGCATGGTGGCTAATATGCATGTTCTATGATACTATCTACTAATGCGATCCAAGTCAAGAGTCGACTGCTTACTCAGCAGCATCTGATCACACTCACACAGCAAGCCAGCCGGCTCCTTGGATGTCGCCAAAGCTTGTTTGCTCAGAGTAGTACTGATGAGCTGTGACATTGGCAATGAACAAACATTTGTAATGATGAGCTAACACACCACATTGTGAGATGTTTCTTCTATTCCGTCTGTTTCTCTTATTCTCCTGTTTATGTTTGTGTTCGAGATTCGTCATCTGGGCGCGTTCCCAAACAACAGTTTCAACTGCAGTGCATATTGCACATCATTCAGTCGATCAATCAGGCCGCAGCTGTCTACTCGCCGACAATGAGCTCCCATTGGGAGAGACGTCATGGCGGCTGGAACGCGCGAATCATAAATCCGTACATCCTTGATTAAAGCAATAAAAACGAACTATAAATAAATGGATAAATTCAAAATTACCCGAAATAACTCTAATAAGCCAAGAATACCTTAGTCAGCCGAGCCGCTAACCGCAACGGTAACCTAAAACACAAAATGCACGACCTCCGTCTCAAATGTGTCCCAGGATCGGCGATGTCTGCTATCATCGTGCTACATCGTGCTACATCGTGCTACTGAATTGTAGTGCGTATGGGCTACTGTTACTATGCTGTTGCATCAGTGAATAGGAGAACCAATGAGGTTAGGGAAGAAGAGATCAAGATAGATGAGAATAGAAGAGAACAGGACAAATCAAAGAAGAATTCAAAAAGAGAGAATAAAAGAGAAAAGAAGGACCAAAGAAGAGAAGCATGAAGACGAATCAAAAAAAGAAGGGATAGAAGAATGAAGAACAAATCAAAGAAGGAGAGAACAGAAGAAGCGAGATGAACCATGGTCAGTGCCCTGCATCGGACTCTCCCAAGTCGAGCTAGACTCGAGGAGTCAAGACTTGAGCCTCCTATCACCAACTCCGTACGTGTGTTTGAGAATCTCCACTGTCTCACAGCCTGACAATACCCATCGTCAAAATGGGATTCGCCGATACCACGTATGGAGGAGCACTTGAACGTAGTCGAGCACTCGTAATTAAACGGGACTGCTGAGAAAGGGGCACGGGCGTGTAACGGGTCTCTCTCGGTATGGAGTGTCGTTCGCTTCTGTCCGTGACCTTGTCTGCTGTTTCTACTCCGTATGGTCTTTTTTTCTGTCGTATTTCTCTTGTCTTAGTTTCTTTTGATTTGTCTTGTCTTCCTTCGCTTGGTTCTCTTGGTTTGTCTTTTCTTGGTTCTCTCGGTCCGTTGCTTGCTGCGCTGCAACTTCTCTTCACCGTTGACCTTTTTCTTCGTCACTTTCGTTCTTTTTTATTTTATAATTATTATTTTCTTTTCTTCTCTTCGTTAATTCCTTGGCTTCGTCAACTCTGCTCGGCTGGACGAGTGAGCGCCCTTCTTTTTTTTCACTTTTTTCACGACAAACGACACCCTTTACTGCCGGCTGGTCCGCATCCAGTCTTTCTCGTCAGATACTTTACTCTTACGCAATACTCGAATCGCAAATACAAACACAAAATGAAATCAGCCATAATACTCCTGGCGTCGCTGGCCGTGGCCCAGGCCGCCGCCATCCACCGGCCGAGCCGTGCGCTGCGCCGCGACCTCGCCAATGACATCGTCGGCGCAGACGCCAATGCCATGGCCAATGCCAAGGTCATCGACAACCTCAACAACAAGAAAAAGCACGGCAAGAACAACGGCAACAAGGATGGAAGCAACAACGGCACCGCCATCACCATCACCACAACGACCGAGCTTACAATCACCGCCGGTGCTGCCACGGCCGGCGCCGCGAATGCGATAGGCGCTGTGTCTGTCACAACCACCACCGGGGCGGCCGTCGTGGCCGGTGGTGCCGCTGTTCCCTCTCCCGCCCCAGCTGCTGCCGCAGCTCCCGCAGCTGCCGCGGGCGGCGAGGCTGGTGCAGCTGGCGCCGCGCCCGTCTTTGCCCCGAGCAACGTTCCCATTGGCGGTGTCGGTGTCGCCGTCGTGCCCGTGGCCGCGCCGCTGCAGGCTACGACGCCGGCTGCGCCCGCGGAGACGGCTGCACCTGCGGCGACGGCTCCGCCTGCGGATACGGCTGCACCAGCTGCGACGGTTGCACCTGCGGATACGGCTGCACCAGCTGCGACGGTTCCACCCGCAGACACGGCTGCGCCCGCGGCGACGGCTGCACCAGCGGATACGGCTGCACCCGCGGCGACGACTGCACCCGCGGCGGCGGCTGAGCCCGCGGCAACGACTTCGATCAGCACTCCTCCAGCGGTCACGACCCCTACTGTGGCCACGCCAGCGGCTGCTGCTCCGGTGGTGCCGTCTCCCGTGACGTCGCCTACAACTCCGGTCACGCCCGTAGCTGCCGCTCCTGTAGTGCCGCCTCCCGCCACGTCGCCTACTACTCCGGTCACGCCCGTGGCTGCTGCCCCTGCGGTGCCGCCTCCCGCCACGTCTCCCACGCTGTCCGGCTCGGGCGCTGTCATCAGCGGCACCGTTCCCACCACGACGAGCTCTACCTCAACCCCCAGCGTCCCCCCTGTCCCGACCACGACCACGAGCTCTACGTCCACCCCCAGCGTGCCCCCCGTCCCGACGACATTCTCCACGTCCACCTCCACGTCCAGTCTGCCTCCTGTCAGCCCTGTGACCACGACCTCTGCCAGCAGCCCTGTCGTCCCCACGCCGCCACCGGCCACGACGTCCACACCTCCTGTGGTGCCTGCCGTGACGGCCGGCACGGCGCTGCAGACGACCATCAACCTCGGCGCCGTGGCGGCCACGACGGCAGCGCCTGTGGCCGCTGGTGCCGCCGTCGCCAATGGCGCCGCGCAGGTCGCGATCAACGTGAGCGGCCTGACGCTCAACAGTGTTCTGATGCTCGGCAACCTCGCGACGGCCAAGCCTGTCTGATTTTCCTTTTTCCTTTGTTGACTTCTTTGTTTACTTGTTTTTTTAGTATCTGTATATATGAAGCAGTCTTCAATTGATTTGCTATGATTTGCTTTAATTTGTTTTGAAATTTTATGAGACGCTTTTTTTTAGAGAAAAACTGCAAAGGGTATCGATCATGACAATTTGAACAACTACATCCGCGGCTTCTTCTGCTGCTTGACTTGTGCATTTAGGCCGTCGTCGGCCTTGCGTTTTTGGTTGCCTTGCCCACCCCCATTCGCTCGTTTGGCCTGCTTTTTCGATTGCGGTGGTGGTGGTGCCGCCGCCGTCGCCGGCCCGGCCGTCGCGACAATGTCAATGGCGCCGCGGAACCCGCGCCGCCGCAGCCCTTCGTTGGCGACAATGCTCTGCGGCAGCGCCGACATGGCATCCGTGCCGCGGTCCGGTGCAAGGCCCCAGACGGCCAACAAATTAACAATGTCGGCCGGGCCGCGCAGCTCAAAGCCTCCATTCGCATTTGCATGACCACTTCCGCCGCCGCCGCTTATCATTGCACCCGAGCTCACGACAATGCCGCGGCCGCGCGTCGCCCGGATCAGGCCCGCCAGGTTGGCCACAAACAGCGCGCGCGCACGCCCGCTGTCCTTGCCGCCCGACCGCAGCGCGTGCGCGTAGCACACCTCAAAGTGCAGTCCGCGCCGCACGGCGGCCATGCACACGCGGTGCTTAAAGTAAAAGGGAAAGTACGTCGTCAGGTCGAGTGAGATCAGCGCTGGCTCGGACATGTTGATGCACGCTGCCTGGAACGCCTTTTCCGTCGTCGGGCGCACGGCGACGAGGTCGTACGCGGCGGCAATTGCGCTCAGGCGATAGTTGGTCGTACTATCACTCACGACGACGGTCGCGCGGTGCAAAAGTTTTGGTCGGTTGGGCTGCGTGGTCGGAGCGAGCGCCTTTTCGACGTCGGTAAACGGGCTCACAATCGTCGACGGCACGGCGCCGTGGTAGACGTGGTCGAGCGCGACAACATGGTAGCCGAGCTCGCTGCTCATGGACAAGGTGTTCTCGACATCGGCCGTGGTTGTGGACGGCGTCCACACGAGGCTGAGGTCGTAGAGCATGACGGCGGTCGTGGTGTTGGGTGAAGGAAAATAGGATCAAAATATTTGCGATAGCGATAAGACCTGTTGTGTCAGTGCTGTCGCAGAATAATAGGAGCTAGCGGGCGGGGCGCGTCGGCATGGCGCGCTAGACAGCGCTACTACCATTGATCTGAGCACTGAAGCTGTGAAGATGGACACAATCGAGGTGCATTGCATGTTGATGTCTAACCAATTCCAATTAAAATAAATAGTAGCGAATAGCAAATAGTAAATAGCAGAAAAAGACAAACGCCATAGAGGTATTCAACCAAGGTATCCAAATCAACACGCATCAGCCATACCGCATCGGACTCTGCCCGGGCGGCCCTTGCGGCTGCATCGGCATTCCATTTGGACCGGGACCGGGACCGCCGGGCGGTAGATTAGACATGCCGTGCTGGCCGCCGCGCATAGCTTGAATGTCTTCGCGGTGCTCGAGTGGTTGCTTAAAGTTGCAGATGTGGCATGTCACGTCTTCGTAGCCGTGGATGGACAGCGGGATAACGGGCTGCAGGTTAGCATGGGCTGTCGCTAATAACCAAAAAATATCAACGAGCCAAACTCACGACAAAGCACAGCGTGAACCAGGGGTGCGTCTTAATGACATGGCCGCTGTAGTTGCCGCAGTTGAAGCAGCGGCAGATGAGTCCTTCGTACCCTTCGACCTCTTTGCGAAAGGTGTGCTCGCCGCACGTAAAGACGATGCACATGGCGGTAATGTGGAGAGTGGCGGTGGTGAGACGTGGTGAGAGGCAGTTGTGCAGAGGTGGTGACGGTGGTGACGGTGGTGAGAGTTGGTGAGAGTTGACGATTGGCAACCGTCGGCGTTTGGTGACTTGGTGATGTTTTAAGTGAAAGATGGAGAACAGCCGCAATAGGAGAGATGACTAAGTCGTCAAATGTTTGAGTTTACAAAAGGAAAGAGCAACGGTGAGCGCAAGATGAGGCAAGAAGTACTCCGTAAAGAAGGAGCAGTCGCGGAATAAGCTTGGCATGCTGTGATTGGCTGTGCCGGGATTCAGAGAGAAACCAGGTACGGCGAGTTAAAGTGATTACAAGGTAGGCGCGATCGGATGGAACACTAGCTCGATAATTTCGAGAAGCTACGCTGCAGTGCTTTTTTCCTTATTGAATCACTCGTCACATGGCCAAGAGAGGCTGTGCAATGCCAAGCATCACACGAGGCAAGAGTGATCCGACAACTGCAAATTCGGACTTCAGCTTGCAGGATCCCCGCAAATTGAGTAGTCATATGTTAGTCATCACCCTTATCTTATCGCATTCTTGACTCGACGCCCCTCCCCCGCTAGCCCAAATTTGACTGCATCGACCTCGCTCTGTGATCGTCCCGCGATTGACTCAGCTTGACTCATTTACTTACCACTCGTCTGCATCACGGTCTTTTGACATCTACATCTTCGCTCGACGTCTACATTCACCATGGCCACCCAAAAGGTCCCCGAGACCAAGCAGGAGAAGCTCGACCTCATCTTCGAGAATCTCGCCGAAGTCATCAACCCCGAGATCATCGAGGCCGTCCTCGACGAGGGCCGCAGCGTCAAGGTCTACTGGGGCACCGCCACCACGGGCCGTCCGCACACGGGCTACTTTGTGCCCGCCGTCAAGATTGCCCAGCTGCTGCATGCCGGCTGCGAGGTCACCGTTCTGCTGGCCGACATCCACGGCTTCCTCGACAACCTCAAGGCGCCCATTGAGCTCGTCGAGCGCCGCGCCGACTACTACCAATGGACGATCCGCGCCATGCTGCAGGCCGTCGGCGTCGACACGACGCGGCTCAAGTTTGTCAAGGGCTCGTCGTACCAAAAGTCGCCCGACTACATTATGGACGTCTACCGGCTGTGCTCGGTGACGTCGGAGCACGACGCCAAAAAGGCCGGCGCCGAGGTCGTGAAGCAGTCGGCCAACGCGCCGCTGTCGGGTCTGCTGTACCCGATTCTGCAGATTTTGGATGAAGAGCACCTCGGCGTCGACGTGCAGTTTGGCGGTCTCGACCAGCGCAAGCTCTTTACGGCGGCCAAGGAGTGGCTGCCCAAGCTCGGCTACAAGCAGCGCGCGCACATTATGAACCCCATGATCCCCGGTCTGCACGGCGGCAAGATGAGCTCGAGCGAGGAGGACAGCAAGATTGACCTGCTGGACTCGGCCGAGACGATTGCCAAGAAGATCCGCAAGGCGGAGGCGGCGCCCAAGGTCGTGGCCGGCAACGGCATCCTCGCATTCATCGAGTACGTGCTGCTGCCGGCCTCGGGCATCAAGACGGGCACGCGCTCGTTTGTGGTCGACCGCTCGCGCGACGGCCTAGAGCCGCTCGTCTACTCGGACATCAAGGCCATCCACGCCGACTACGAGAGCGACGTGCTGACGCCGCAGTTGCTGAAGCCGGCCGTCGCCGCGGCCATTTCGAGCCTGACGGAACACTTGCGCACGTCGTTTGCGGCGTCGCCCGAGTGGCAGGAGATTGCCGGTGCCGCCTACCCGGCACCCAAGAAGAAGGAGAAGAAGGTCAAGGACAAGGGCAGCTTCTACCCCGTGCGGCCAAAGCCGGCGGCCGATGCGGCCGAGGCACCGGCTGAGGCACCAAAAGAGTAATCTAGAGAAGAGGAGAATAATAAAGAGCGCATGTACGACCCATAGAGCATAAAAATAAGATAAGATTTTGTTACACGCGAGTTCTAAATATTCTGCTGCATTGGTATACCAGATTGAACGCCGTGCTATAATACAAATAGATACGAAACAAAAATACAAAAATAAAACCAAAAGAGGCTACACACCCGCATAGGTCTGCCCGATAATATCGCCGCCACAGACTGCCGTGCGGTCGCGTGCATCCAGCTGCGCCGCCCACGCACGCAGCTCGTCCGCCGACAGGTCCTCACCGGCCGAGTACTTCTGCTGCGGCGAGCGGTAGACCTGGGCGGACGGCACATTTTGCACCAGCAAGTAATCTGCCGATCCATTTGAGACATCGACACCGCCGACGGGATCGTTCTTTCTCTTCTCCTTGTCCAGGATCGAAAAGCGCAGGACAACCTCGGTAATGGTGACGCAGATGCTGACGACAATGAGAATAATAATAATCCAGGTAATGTAGCTCATCTTGCCTTCGGCAACGTTGTTGGCGAGAATCTCGGCGAGGTCGAGGAAGACGCGGCAGCGCTCGTTGAGCACCTGGATGCGCTGGTCGATCTCGAGGTACTCGCGGATGGCCACGTACAGCGGGTGCAGCGTGGGCTCGGCGTCCCAGAAAAAGTTGGGCACGTCGAGGATGTTGGACGACAGATTAATGTCGACGCGGTTCTTGAAGAGGCGGCCCAAAATCTTGACAATCTCGGTGCGCGACATGTTGAGCTCGCCCGTGAGCGCCAGCTGCTTGGGCACGTGCTGTGCGTTCTGCATGGTCTCGGACATGCGCTCCTCGAAGAAGCAGAGCTTGGTGCTCTGCGCAATGGCGTGGCTAATGGTCAGCTTCACCATGTGGTCCGACCGCGGCAACAGCGTAATCATGTCGTTGAAGACGCGCGGCCGCTGCACGCTGCCGCTGTACTCGAAATGGAACTCTTCCGTCTCAAACTCGGCCTCGTCCAGCGGCCGCGTGACGAGCGACTGCTGTGTTTTGGGGGCGTTGTCGGTTTCACCCGAAGCGGACGCCGCCTCGCCGCCCTTGGGCTTCTTGGCCGGCGTCTCATCCGTCGCAAACGACAGGTCCGCCAGAATGTCCTTTTCCTGGTGCTCGGTAAAGTTCCAAAACACCACGACGCCGTACGAAAAGACGAAGAGCTCGGCAATGTGTTTTGCTTCGGGTGCCAACCGGCTGATGGGCAGCGGCAGGTTGGCCGTCACAATGCTGTCCGGTCCATCTGCCGCCGACGACGCCGACATGGCGTACAGTTGTGTTGTCGGCGGCGTTTCCGCCTGTCCGCCTATTCCGCCTATTCCGCCTATTCCGCCTATCCCGCTATCGGCCTTGTTCGCCGGACTCGCAAAGTACCCCATGTGCTCGTCGCGCCGCTCGCTGCGCTCAATCTCCAGATCCATCACCGTCTTGCCCGTGCCCGGCGTCATCACCATGGGCCGGCTGCGCACCCGGAACCCCTCGTGGCCCGGCAGCAGCGGCAGGTGGTACACCGCGTACAGACAGTCGTCGTACAGTTTTGTGCGCGCCGCGTGCTTTTTCCGCAGAAACGCCGCCGTCGCCTGCATTTTAAAGGCTTGCGCCGTGCAGTACGCCGTCAGCCGCGCCACTTTTTCGGTGCGCTGGCCCTTGGGCAGGCGCTCCGCATAGCTCTTGCCGCGGATGCCGCGCCGTTTCCGCAACACGTCGAGCTCTTCGTCGCGCGGCGGCCGCACGCCGTCGTAGAGGCTTGAACTGGTGTGACCGTCGGCGGCGGCGCCCTCGTCGAGCGCACGCCGCGCAGACATCTGGGCGCGCTGCAGGGCTTTGCGCGCGGCGTCGGCATTTTCGTCGCCCGCCAGGGACGCCGCCCAGGCCGCCTCGCGGTCGCCCTCAATGCGGTCGTCGTCGTCGTGCTCGACGGCAGTATCTTCTTCTTCCTCTTCAGTCTCATCCTCATCATCCTCATCCTCGTCTTCGTCGCTCTTGGGTTTGCCCGTCTCGGGAATGAGCACGAGCTTTTCGGAAATCTTGGTCGTGCGCGACGGCACAATGGGTAGCACAGCACCGCGTGCGCCTACACCGCCAGCGCCCGGAAGCAGCACGCCCGAAGATATGCCTGAGCCTGACCCAAGCCCAGACGGGCCGCGCCGGCGAGCGGCCGATGCAGCAGCCGATAGTGCAGACGATGCCGACGCCGGGAGCATGCGCATGGCAGCCGGTGGACCGCGCGGTTGGCCCGAGGGGATCTCCGAGGCGTTTTGTAGGATATGGTCGACAGACACGTGGCGCGTGGGCAGGCGGCGCTGGGACGCCGACGTTGAGGATGACGATGACGACGCGTCGCTGGCGTTTCCATCCGACTCGGACGGTGGCTGTAACTGCGAAGAGGCGCGGCGGTGGCCCGGCGAGCCGCGCGACGGTGGTCGTTCCCGGGCATCCGTCACCAGGACCGATGGAGTTCGTTTGGGGGTCATGTTAATGATGTCGATATTGTAGATGATGGTTGTGATGTGATACAATGATGGTTTCGATAGTGCCATGACGATATACATATATGTAGACATGGATTTATTTTAATATTTTATTTAATTAGTCTACTAGCTACTAGCGCAGCGGAGCAGTCACATGATGGTCTCAGTCTACTAAGGGTCTCAATTTTCATCGCCTTTCAAAAATACGAGTCGAGTCGCATGCCTCTCAGTCTCAGCAGACGACTCATGAGACCAGAATCCTGGAGCAGACATTCTTTACTGAAGACGAGCGCTTCGGTGTCATCACGGGGACGTCCCTTGATGGTACTGAAGAAGTTAATGTCACGTGGTATAAAACCCCACTATTCAGTGCGAGTTCTACATGTTACTTACACAGCTTGTTGTTGTTTGTAAGCAATTACCGGCACTCTAGACCTCTCTTGATTGATCAGTCTCTTGAACCAATTACAGTTTGATACAGCCACCATCTCGGTTGGGCATTCTCGGATGGAATACAAGTAACAAGCACGGTCAACAATAGCAGTCTAAAACAGCTTTCCTCTACATCTCCCGCCAGTAACCAACAAAAGAGAATCGAGCTTTGGAACAAGACAAGCGAGACGACGCGTACAACCATGGAGGATGCCCTGTCTGTTGCCATGCAGCAGATCGTTGTGTCGAAGAAGCAGCCAGTTGCTCTAGAATGCGCCAAACAAGAGGAAATGCTTGACAAGCAACAGAAATGTTTGCAAGCATTCCGGCTCACACAAAGTGTCAATAGCGCCACGTACGACTTGTACATGGACCGCTCTGGCAGGCGTCATACTCGCCCTGACTCTTCCACAAACGTTCTGGTAGCATCGCATCTTGGGTTTACCCCTGTCATGGACATACTTCTCAGCAGGGGTGCTGATATTGAGGTGAAGGATAGCCAAGGCAGGACGGCATTGATGCTTGCCGCCGAATCTGGCAACGAAGATGTTACGCGGCTGCTGCTGGAGAATGGCGCCAATGTCGAGGTGCAGGATAACCAGGGCTTCACAGCGCTGATGCATGCCGCCGCCGAATCTGGACACGAAGCTGTTACATGGCTGCTCCTCGAGAATGGTGCCGACGTTGAGGCAAAGGACAACGAGCGTTGGACAGCGTTGATGCTTGCAGCTGAAGCTGGCCACGAGGCTGTCGCACGGCTGCTTCTCAAAAGTGGCGCCGACATCGAGGCGATGTGTGACGATGGCAAGACAGCATTGATTCTTGCCTTTGAGTGTTGCCACGACGCTGTCACACGGCTGCTGCTCAATAACGGTACCGACGTCAAGTTGAAGGATAATCAGGGGTCGACAGCGTTGAATGTTGCCGTTAAATCTGTCCGCGAAGCTATTACATTACTGCTGCTCGATAATGGTGCCCACATCGAGGCGAGGGATGAGGATGGCAGGACAGCGTTGATCCATGCCGCTAAGTCTGGTCTCAAAGATGTTACGCGGCTGCTGCTGGAGAATGATGCCGACGTTGAGGCGACGGATGACCAGGGCTGGACAGCGTTGATGTATGCCACCAAATCTGGCCACGAATCTGTTACAGAGCTGTTGCTCGAGAATGGTGCCAGGACAGAGGCGTTGGATATCCAGGATAGGACAGCATTACTGTTTGCCGCGGAAGCTGGCCTTGTGGCTGTCGCACGGCTGCTGCTCGAGAATGGTGCCGACGTCGAAGCCAAGGATAGGCAGGGCAGGACAGCGTTGATGCATGCCGCCGCTAATGGCTACGATGCTGTTACGCTGCTGCTGCTTGAGAATGGCGCCGATGTCGAGGCCAGGGATTACGATGGCCACACAGCGATATTCCTTGCCGCCGCAATTGGCCACGAATCTGTTACACGGCTGTTGCTCGAGAATGGTGCCGATATCGAGGCCAGAGATTACGATGGCCACACAGCGATGATCCTTGCCGCTGAATATGGCCACGAATTGGTTACACGGTTTTTGTTCGACAATGGTGCCGACATCCAGGCGAGGGATGACATGGGTATGACAGCGTTGATGCATGCCGCCAGTTTTGGCAACGAGGCTATCACACGGCTCCTGCTCGCAAATGGTGGCGACGTGGAGGCGACGTGCAAATATGGCTGGACAGCGTTTATGTATGCCGCCGCAAATGGTCACGAAGCTGTTACGCGGCTATTGCTCGAGAATGGTGCCGAACATAAGGCTAGGGACGACGATGGCCGGACAGCGTTGATGCATGCCGCCAAATATGGCCATGAACCTGTTACAAGGCTACTGCTCGAAAATGGTGCCGATGTTGAGGCGAGGGATAACTCTGGCCAGAGAGCGTTGATGCTTGCCGCCAAATATGGCCATGAACCTGTTACACGTCTGTTGCTCGAAAATGGTGCCGAACATAAGGCTAGGGACGACGAGGGCTGGACAGCGTTGGTGTATGCCGCTTCCAACGACTGTGAGGGTGTTGTACGGCTGCTGCTCAAGATTAGTGGTGACGTGGACGCGAGAGATAACATAGGCAGGACAGCGTTGATGCATGCCGCCAAATCAGGCTGCAGAGCTCTTACAAGGCTGCTTCTGGACAATTCTGCCGACGTGGAGGCGAAGTCTAACAGAGGCTGGACAGCATTGATATATGCCACCATATCTCCCAGTTTTTCTGTTGCAGAGCTGCTGCTCGAGAATGATGCCAATGTTGAGGAAAGGGATGACAAAGGCATGACGGCGCTGATGCATGCCGCCGCGTATGGCGTGGAACCTATTATACGGCTGCTGCTCGATAATGGTGCCGACGTCAAGGCGGTGGATGACGGTGGCTGGACAGCATTGATGGTTTCCGCCTCCTACGCTGGCAGCGAAGCTGCTACACGAATGCTGATCGAGAATGGTGCCGATGTCGAGGCGAGGGATAAGTCTGGCCGGAGCGCGTTGTTAATTGCCGCCCAATACAGCCGTGCACCT
Source organism: Ophiostoma triangulosporum (assembly GCA_029298705.1). NCBI lineage: Eukaryota > Fungi > Ascomycota > Sordariomycetes > Ophiostomatales > Ophiostomataceae > Ophiostoma > Ophiostoma triangulosporum. Next base: position 1,345,728 of record JANSLO010000010.1, on the reverse strand, counting down.
ATTACACGGCTGTTGCTCGAGAATGGTGCCGATGTTGAAGCGAGGGATGTCAATGGCCGGACAGCGTTGATGCTTTCCGCCGAACGTGACCGCGAGGCTGTCGCGCGGGTTTTGCTCGATAGTGGTGCCGACGTCGAGGCCAGGGATAACTATGGCTGGACAGCTCTAAAATTATCCTCTGGATTTACCAGGCAGCTACTGCTCGATCACGGCGCTCTGCGAGCGCCCATCGAGGCGGACGGTGTCCAGCAATAAGCGCATCGAAGCAGGCCGCCGAAGATGGCTGTGGATCCATCAGGTAGCTGCTACTTGAGATGGCTGATGTGCGGTTCGATAAAGTTGTGTATTTTATAGATAGCTGTGTCAAAGGATGTTTTGTAACGAATGGCAGAGGGATACTGTGTCTGTTCTGTGATTTGGGGCAAAGCAATCAATCCATCTCTCGAGACGTAGGCGAGATGGCTCGGATCTCCAGAAGTATATTGGCAAAGAACAACATTCCAAGCTTGGGTAATATACAAATGAACTGCCGATGTGAAGAAGAAGCCCCCAAGGATAAAAAGCCAGACACCTTATATCCTTTTATTACATAACAGAACAGCCCAAAGGCGGAGGCCATCCAACTAGCTGTGCTAAGAAGTGTTCATGCCACTTTTTGCCATCACCAGTTCGAGCCGGCTACCGTGAAGAATGTATCTAAAATGAGGAGTGTTCAGAAAGCGGCCCGGCTTAAACAAGAGTTTCATTCGCCATATGTACGTCAAGGGTGCGTACAACCCTCCAACTACATCTTATACAGACCCAGAGGCCATGGCAGAAAGCCAAAAGGATCTGCGAGGACTGACAAAGCACCAAGTTTCATGCCTAGAGCAAGTCAAATCAGGGAGATCTCGGGATGCGGCAGTACTCGTCATGGAACTAGCACCTGACCAATCCATCACCAGCACCCGACTATATCACTACACGATTCACTACGGTCTTCTGACGGAGGTCCTGGCCAACGGGTATGTTCTAAGCAAGATTAAAAGACAGACGTGTCGGAACAGTCGTTCGTCTTATGCCCCCCGTGTAGTTGTCGTGATGTTAAAAACAAGAACATCAAAACTACTCACTCGTCCAATAAAGTAACCGAACGGTGGACAGATCCTCGTCACGTAGTAAGTTTGCGACAATCACCGGGTGGCCATTGCACCTCCGTGGGGTGCTCTGGTCCGGTCGTCTAACATCATTTCCCTTCCGGCTAAACCGGAAGTGGGTTCTTCTGTCCCGCTCTCATAAAAGGTGGGTCCATCCAATGACGATGTTGGACTTGTGTCGCGAGATGTTTTTCCCCTCACGACTATTTCCTTCAGCCACGATTATGTTACTATATTAGCACAAAGCCATTGCAACCACTTTGATAGACTGATTAAGATCACTTCAACCAATCCCAGTTTGACCGAACTGCCGTCTTGGTTAGGCAATCTCAGGGTTTCTTTGACGGAAGACCTATCTGCCGCAGGTTGCAAGCAAATTCAACAAGAGCAAACTCAAGACAGCTCTCCCTCTATATCTCCGGCCAGTCACCAATAAAAAGACTTGAGCTTCTGAACAAGACGGGCATACATCTCCCGCCAGTCACCAACAAAGAGATTGAGCTTTCTTGAACAAGATGAGCAAGAAGTCGTGTGCAAAAATGGAGGATTGGCTGTCTGTTGCCACGCAGCAGATGACTCTGTCGGAGAAGCAGCTTTCTGCTGAAGAAGACTCCAAAGAAGTAACGCTGCCTGACAGGCAACAGAAATGTCTGCAAGCATTCTGCCTCCCACGAAATGACAATGGCGCCACATACGACTGGTACAAAGATCGTGTGGATACTCGCTCTGACTCTTCCACAAACATTTTGGTAGCATCGCATCTTGGGTTAACTCCTGTCATAGACATGCTCCTCAGCAGAGGTGTTGATATCGAGGCGAGAGATAGTCAGGGCAGGACGGCGTTGATGCTTGCTGCCGAATCTGGCCACGAAGATGTTACTCGGCTGCTGCTGGAGAATGGTGCCAACGTCGATGGGAAGGATAGCCAGTACAGGACGGCTTTGATGCTTGCCGCTGAATCTGGCCACGAGGCTGTCGCACGCATGCTCCTCGAGAATGGTGCCAACGTCGAGGCCATGGACAACGAAGAGTGGACAGCGTTGATGCTTGCCGCCGGATCTGGCCACGAGGCTGTCGCACGTCTGCTTCTCAAAAGCGGTGCCGAGATTGGGGCGAGGGGCTACGATAAAAGGACAGCGTTGATTCTTGCGTTTGAATCTGGTCACGAGGCTGTCATACGGCTGCTGCTGGATAACGGTGCCCACGTCGAGTCGAGGGACTCATTTCGAAAGACAGCGCTGATACACGCCGCTCATATTGGTCAAGAAGATGTTACGCGACTGCTGCTAGAGAATGATGCCAACACCGAAGCGATTGATCAAATTGGCTGGACGGCGTTGATGCATGCCGCTTGTTTTGGCCACGAAGCTGTTACACGGTTACTGATCGGTAATGGTGCCAAATTCGAGTTGGGAGATAATATCCATGGCTCAACAGCGTTGATTCTTGCCGCCAAATTTGGCCACGAAGCTCCTACACGGCTTCTGCTCGAGAATGGTGCCAATGTTGAGGAGAGGGATGACTATGGCCAGACAGCGTTGATGTATGCCGCCGAACGTGGCCACGAGGCTGTCGCACGGCTGTTGCTCGAGTATGGTGCCGATGCCGAGGCGGTGAATAACAATGGCCGGACGGCGTTGATTCATACCGCCGCCTATGGCCAGGAAAATGTTGCCCAGCTCCTGCTCGACAATGGTGTCGACGTCGAGGTGAAGGATGAATATGGAAGGACGGCGTTAATGCGTGCCGCCAACGCTGGCCAGGAACATGTTTTACGGCTCTTTCTCGATAACGGTGCGGACATTAACGCGAAGGCTGTCCACGGCATCACGGCGTTGATGCTGTCCGCCGAAAATGGTGACGAGGCTGTCACACGGCTGCTACTGGAGAATGGTGCCGATGCCGAGGCTAAGGACGGGGATGGCATGACAGTGTTGATGCAAGTCGTCCGTTCATGCCACGTCGAGGCTGCTTCACAGCTGTCGCTCGAGTATAGTTCCGACGTCGATGCGAAGGAGAAAAAATACCGGATGGCGTTGGCGCTTGCCACCCAATCGCACTACGAAGCCGTTACGCGGCTTCTGCTGGAGAATTTTGCCAACATCGAGGCGAGGGATGACAACGGCTGGACGGCATTACATCATGCCGCCAACTATGGTCACGAACCTATTACGCGGCTGTTGCTCGAGAATGGTGCCAATATTGAGGCGAACGAGAATGATGGCCTGACAGCATTAATGCGTGCCGCCCAATCTGGCCACGAAGCTGTCTCACGGCTGTTGCTCGATAATGGCGCCGATGTCGAGGCAAAGGACAACGAACTCTGGACAGCGTTGATGCTTGCCGCTAGATCTGGTCACGAAGCTGTTACACGGCTTCTGCTCGAGAATGGCGGCGACATCGAGGCGAAGGACGACCAACGACGGACAGTGTTGCTGCATGCCGCCCAATGTGGCCACGTACCTATGACACGGCTGCTGCTCGAGCATGGTGCGGATATTGAGGCGAGGGGTAAGGATGGCTGGACAGCGTTGATGAATGCCGTCCGATTTGGCCACGATACTGTCACACGGCTGCTGCTCGAGCATGGTGCCGTTGTCGAGGCGAGGGATAAGGATGGCCAGACAGCGTTGATACTTGCCGCCCGGGCCGGTCATGAACCTGTTACACGGCTGTTACTTGAGAATGGTGCCGATATTGAGGCGAGGGATAAGGATGGCCAGAGAGCGTTGATGCTTGCCGCCACAAATAACCATGAAGATGCTACACGGCTGTTGCTTGATAGTGGTGCCGACGTCAATGCGAGGGATGACGATGGCTACACAGCTCTATCATTTGCCCCCAGAATTACCAGGCAGCTACTGCTCGATCACGGCGCCCAGGTCGAGGCGGACGATGACGAAGGATAAAGACATCAACGCTGGCCGCCGGCCGAAGATGGCTGGAGATCTGCCAGGCAGCTGCTACTCGAGATGGCAGATGTGCGGTTCGATAAAATTGTGTATTTCATAGATAGCGGTGTCAAAGGATGTTTTGTAACGAATGGCAGAGGGGTACTGTGTCTGTTATGTGATCTGGGGCAAACTAATCAATCTATCTCTCGAGACGTAGGCGAGATAGCACGGATCTCCAAAAGTATATTGGCAAAGAACAACTTTCCAAGCTTGAGTAATATACAAATGAACTGTCGAGGTGAAGAAGAAACCCCCGAGGATAAAAGCCAGACACCTTATACATATATTACATAACAGAACAGTCCAAAGGCAGAGGCCATCCAACTAGCTGTGCTGAGAAGTGTTCATGTCACATTTTGCCATCTTCATTCGCGATATGTACGTCAAGGATGCGTACAACCCTCCAGCTACATCTTATACAGACCCGGAGGCCATGGCAGAAAGCCAAAAGGATCCGTGAGGACTGACAAAGTACGAAGCTTCATGCCTAGTGCAAGTCAAATCAGTGATTTTCGGGATGCGGCACTACTTGTCATGGAACCAGACACACAGCCCTGGCGCAACTGCAGAGGGGGTGACGATGTTCATAGCCCTGGACTGTGAATTAGAGAACAGGGACGGACTGTCACCCCTTGGAGGAAGGCGAGACCCGGAGGAGGCGTTGAGTGACCCAGTACGATGCGCAAAGGTCATTAGATAGTTCTCGGGCACAAAGAAGCCGTGCGAGTACCGCCTGACACTGAGCCTCCAGGGACCAGCACTCGCCTATATCACCACACTTAATAGACAGACGTGTCGGAACAGTCGTCCGTCTTATGCCCCCCGTGCAGTTGTCGTGATGTTAAAAACAAGAATATCAAATCTACTCACTCGTCCAATAAAGTAACCGAACGGTGGACAGATCCTCGTCACGTAGTAAGTTTGCGACAATCACCGGGTGACCATTGCAAGTCCGTGGGTTCATGGGGTGCTCTGGTCCGGTCGTTTGATATCATTTCCCTTCCGGCTAAACCGGAAAGGGGTTCTTCTGTCCTGCTCTTATAAAAGGTGGGTCTATCCAATGACGATGTTATGTCGATAGAGCCAACCGGACGAGAGGGTTTACCCCCTCCAACAACTATTTTCTTCAGCCACGATTATGTAACTATATTAGCACAAAGCTTTCCCTCTATATCTCCCGCTAGTCACCAACAAAGAGACTGAGCTTTCTTGAACAAGACGAGCAAGAAGTCGTGTGCAAAAATGGAGGATTGGCTATCTGTTGCCACGCAGCAGATGACTCTGTCGGAGAAGCAGCTTTCTGCTGAAGAAGACTCCAGAGAAGTAACGCTGCCTGACAGGCAACAGAAATGTCTGCAGCTGTTCTGCCTCCCACGAAATGACAATGGCGCCACATACGACTGGTACAAGGATCGTGTGGAATCCCGTGCTGAGGGCACTTGCAAGTGGCTTCTCCAGCACGAGTACTTTGAGCACTGGCTATCACAGGAGTCGGGTCCATTGCTAGTCACAGCAGACCCCGGGTGTGGCAAATCGGTGCTGGCCAAGTACCTTGTTGACCACGGGCTGGCGCAACAATCGGCCACCATCTGCTACTTTTTCTTCAAGGACCAAGACCAGAACGCCATCTGCCAAGCACTATGTGCTCTACTCCATCAGCTGTTCTATCAGCAGGAGGAACTTATCCAACACGCCATGGACCTCTACAACAGCATGGGCGCAAATCTGGTCCACTGTGAAACCTCGCTATGGACAATTCTGAGAGATGCCGTGTACGATCCACAGGCCGGACCTGTCATATTCGTTATCGACGCCCTTGACGAGTGTGATGAGTCGCAGCTGGGCAGCCTCATAACCAATCTGAAAGGCATCTTCTGTGACCAGCAGCGGCCAAATGCCAGGTTCAAGGTTCTCATGACAAGCCGCCCATATGAGCAAGTTGTCAACAAGGTTTTCAGGAGCTTACAGGACGACTCTCCGCTGATCCACATTGATGGAGAGAAGGAGTTTGGAACCATCAGCGAAGAGATCAACGGCGTCATCCAACACCGAGTCGAGAAGCTAGCACAAGAACATCAACTTTCGGACGAGATCAAGTCCTCTTTGAACAGCCAACTTCTCGCGATCGACCACCGCACACACCTTTGGGTCTACCTTGTGTTCAACTATCTAGATGAGGCGTTCAATGACGGGTTCAAAAAGACAGACGGCGGAATCGATGCTGCCATTCAATCACTTCCCAAGACTGTCAACCAGGCATACGACCAGATTCTAAAGCGGTCCCAGGACGATGAAACTGTCAAGACCGTCAAAAAAGCTTTGAGCATCATCTTGGCAGCACGACGACCACTGACGCTCTCAGAGATGAACATTGCCATGACTCTGGATGACCAAAGCCGAACCCGGTCTATTTACAATCTCGATCTTGAGCAGGATGTGACTTTCAAGTCCCGTCTACGAGCTTTGTGTGGTGTGTCTGTCCATGTTCATCACGACAAGATTTATCTTCTTCATCAAACTGCTCGGGAGTTCCTCCTACAGTCTTCCGCACCAACAGTCTCGTCAAATCTGCAATGGCAACATTCCATCAACGCCCGTCACGCACACTCTGTTCTTGCTGAGATCTGCTTGACATATCTGGACATGCTCAACGCTACAGACACAGATTTATTTTGCGAGTATGACCACCACACGGCCCTTTTCCAGTACTCGGTTGGGTACTGGGATGATCACTGCCGCGAGGCTGAGCCTGAAAACAGCTCTGTCATGGTAGACCCTGCTTCGAGACTCTGTTCTGCACGCCAATCAAAGTGGATGAGCATCATATCTGGCCGGTATCATACACGCCCTGACTTTTTCACGGACATTTTGGTTGCATCGCATCTTGGATTTACTCCTGTCATAGACATGCTTCTCAGCAGAGGTGTTGATATCGAGGCGAGAGATAGTCAGGGTAGGACGGCGTTGATGTTTGCCGCTGAATCTGGCCACGAAGATGTTCTTCGGCTGCTGCTGGAGAATGGTGCCGACGTTGAAGCAAATGGTAGCCAGGGCAGGACGGCGTTTTTACTTGCCGCCAAAGCTGGCCACTGGACTATTTTACGGCTGCTGCTCGAGAATGGCGCCAATGTCGAGGCGCAGGACAGCCAGGGCAGGACGGCGTTGATGCTTGCCGCCAAAGCTGGCAACGAGACTGTTTCACGGCTGCTTCTGGAGAATGGTGCCAATGTCGAGGCGCAGGATCTCCAGGGCAGGACAGCGTTGATGCATGCCGCCGCCGGATCTGGCCACGAGGCTGTTACACGGCTGCTCCTCGAGAAGGGTGCCGACGTCGAGGCCAAGGACCACGAAGACAGGACAGCGTTGATGCTTGCCGCCGGATCTGGCCATGAGGCTGTCGCACGCCTGCTCCTCGAGAATGGTGCCAACGTCAAGGCCAAGGACAACGAAGAGTGGACAGCGTTGATGCTTGCAGCTGAAGCTGGCCACGAGGCTGTCGCACGTCTGCTTCTCAAAAGCGGTGCCGAGATTCAGGCGAGGGGCTACGATAAAAGGACAGCGTTGATTCTTGCGTTTGAATCTGGCCATGAGGCTATCACACGGCTGCTGCTGGATAACGGTGCCGACGTCGAGTCGAAGGACTCATTTGGAACGACAGCGCTGATACACGCTGCTCATATTGGCCAAGAAGATGTTACGCGACTGCTGCTAGAGATTGATGCCAACATCGAAGCGATTGATCAAATTGGCTGGACGGCGTTGATGCATGCCGCTTGTTTTGGCCACGAAGCTGTTACACGGTTACTGGTCGGTAATGACGCCAATCTCGAGGCGGGGGATAATATCCGTGGCTCTACAGCGTTAATTCTTGCCGCCAAATCTGGCCACGAAGCTCCTACACGGCTTCTGCTCGAGAATGGTGCCAATGTTGAGGAGAGGGATGACTATGGCCAGACAGCGTTGATGTATGCCGCCGAACGTGGCCACGAGGCTGTCGCACGGCTGTTGCTCGAGTATGGTGCCGATGCCGAGGCGGTGAATAACAATGGCCGGACGGCGTTGATTCATACCGCCGCCTATGGCCAGGAAAATGTTGCCCAGCTCCTGCTCGACAATGGTGTCGACGTCGAGGTGAAGGCGCATGATGTCGACGGATAAAGGCATCAATGCTGTCCGCCGCAAGGCAGTTGGTACTTTGATGTGGAACATATGCAGGTTGATTAGAGTTATTGAGCTGTATTGAATAAACCAAGTTGTCAACGAGTTATAGCGCATTGCCATGAATCTGGATGGCCAAGGCCGAGGCCGGTCCAACCGCCGAATCTGGCGACGAAGCTATGGCACGGTTGTGCTTAACTTTAAAGGTGCCGCCGTTGGGCCGAGGGATGAAGGTGGCAGGGCAGTGTTGATACATGCCAAGTCTGGTAAAGAAACTGTCACGCGGCTGCTGCTGGAGAATGGTGTCAACGTCGAAGCCAAGGATAGGCAGGGCAGGACAGCGTTGATGCCGCCGCAAATGGCCACGAACCTGACAATATTTGGAACCCCAGCTGGTAACATGGACATTTCCAATTTAATTTGCCTGACGTTTTGTCCTTTGCACACCACGCCCTAGAAAGGATCAAACATGAGCATACAGTTCAAAAAGATGGTCAATAGATCAGGCTATGTAAAAGGTATAAGAGACAAAAAGAGACAAATGAAACTCCAAGCTATGCTCAAACACAAATGAAAAAGAAACAAATGACAAAGAAACAAAGAAACAAAAACAATTATATACACATCACGACTACACTTCGGCATCGAGGTTCGCCAGCGGAACGTACCCCTGGCCCTCTTGCTGTCGCCAGCGCCGGCCCGTGACCGCCTGGAAGACCTCGTCCAGCAGATCGGCCGTGCGGCCGACAAAGCTGGCCACGCGCGCCCGCCAGCCCTGCGGCCGCTTCAGCATGCCCCGCTCGTCGTAGAGGTCCTCGTCCATGTAGCCCGGACGCCGCCAGAACTTGAGCAGCAGACTGCTCACCACCACACTGACCGACGACATGGCCATGGCCGCGCCGGCCGCCATCGGGTGCAGGTGCAGGCCAAAGGGCAAAAATAGGCCCATGGCAAAGGGCAGGCCGACCATGTTGTAGAGACAGGCCCAGGCGAGGTTGAGCTTGATGCGCATGAAAATGGTGCGCGCCAGGTGCAGCGACGCCGGAATGTCCATTAAATTGTTTGGGCGCATGAGCACGACGTCGGCCGCCTCCATGGCGACGTCGGTGCCCGACGACATGGCAATGCCGACGTCGGCCGTGGCCAGCGCCGGCGAGTCGTTGATGCCGTCGCCCACCATGGCGACGACCTCACCGGCGGCCTGCAGCTGCGTCACGATGGCCTGCTTCTGGTCCGGCGACACGCCCGCATACACATTCTCGGCCGCAATACCGACCACGGCCGCCACCGCCTCCGCCGTCGACCGCTGGTCGCCCGTGACAATGGCCGTCTTGATGCCCATGCGGTGCAGCACCGAGATCGCCGCCGCCGCGCCCTCCTTGATCGTGTCGGCAAGACACAGGTGGCCGGCAAACGCGCCGTCAATGGCAATGAAAATATTGGTCGTGCCGGCCGACGGCTTGGCGCTGCTGTTTTTATTCTTGGTGTGCGTTCTGCGCGCGTTAATCTCCTCGGACGCCTCAATCGCCGCGTCGGGCACGGCCACGCCCTTCTCGCGCAGGTACTTGACGTTGCCCACCAGGATACGGTACCGCGTACGCTCCGACGACGTCGCGGGCTCGACCGCGGCGCTGATGCCGCGACCGACCGCCGCGGAAAAGTCGCCGACGCTGCCGTCAATGGTGCCCTCGTCGTCCATGCCGAGCTCGTTTTTAGCGGCGCCCAGCACGGCACGGCCAATGGGGTGCTCGCTGCCCATCTCCGACAGGCCGACAATGGTCCACCAGAGCCGGCGGCGCAGCTCGCTGTCGCGCCACGCCGCAGCCAGCGTGGCGCTGGCCACGCTCATCTTGCCGTAGGTCAGCGTGCCCGTCTTGTCGAGCACGACCTGCGTCACCTTGGTCGAGGTCTCGAGCGCGGCGCCGCCCTTGACCAGGATGCCGTTCTCCGCGCCAATACCGGTGCCGACCATAACGGCGGTCGGCGTCGCCAGACCCAGTGCGCACGGACACGCAAACACAATGACGGAAATGCACAGCTTCACACACACAAACGTCTTGCCGCCGCTCTCCTCTTCAAGAAAAATGTGCGGCGGGTTCGACATGACGTGGCTCAGCACCATCCAGACGATAAAGGTCGTGAAGCCGAGCAGCAGAATCGTCGGCACAAAGTAGCCCGCGAGCTTGTCGGCCAGGCGCTGGATGGGCGCGCGCGTCGTCTGCGCCTCCTGCACAAGCTTGACAATCTGGCTCAGCTGGGTGTCGCGGCCGGCGCGCGTAACGCGGAAGTCGACGCGGCCGTGGCCGTTGACCGTGCCGCCAATGAGGCCGCTGCCCTTGCGCTTCTGCACGGGCATGGCCTCGCCCGTCACCATGCTCTCGTCGACATACGTCTCACCGCGCACCATGGTGCCGTCAGCCGGGATCTTGTCGCCGGGACGCAGAATGACAATGTCGCCGACCTGGATCAGCTCCGTGGGAATCAGCTTCTCCTCGGCGGCATTGCCGTCAATAAGCGGCGTCTTGGGCTCGCCCGAGCCGGACACGTTGTCCCAGCTCTCGGCGGCCTTTTCGGCAGCAATGGGGTCGGCGTAGATGGTGGCCATGGACGGCGCGAGCGACATCAGGCGCGACAGCGCCTTGGAGGTCTGGCCCTTGGCGCGGTTCTCGAGGAAGCGGCCAAAGCTGATAAAGGTGATGAGCATGGTGCTCGTGTCGAAAATGGTGCTGGGGCGGCTGTGGGGCGGCGACAAAAAGGAGACGAGCATGGCAAAGACGCTGAAGAAGAAGGCGCACGACGTGCCCAGCACGACGAGAACGTCCATGGTGGGCGAGCCGTGCTTGATGGACTTCCAGGCCGAGATGTAGAAGCGCTGGCCGATGCCAAACTGCACGGGGATCGTGAGCACCAGGCAGATGATGTCGCCGAGGAAAAGGCCCGGAATGATGGCAACATTGCCAAAGTCCAGAAAGGGCAGGGCCATGGGGATGATCATGCCGAGCAGAAAGACGGGAACGGCAAAGCTGAGCGAGACCTTGAAAGCACGGCGCCACTCGTTGATCTCGCGGGTCTTGGCGAGCGACTCGAGCTGGGCATTGTTGTCGTCGTTGTCGGCAACGAGCGCGTTAAAGCCGAGCGCCTCAATTGTTTCGACAAGCGCGCGCAGGCCGGTGGTGGCCGACTGGTGCGACACGGTAAGGCGCGCATTAAAAAGGTTGAGGCGCACGCTCTGGACGCCGGGCAGGGCATACAAGGCGTCTTCAATGGCCTTGACGGCCTCGGGGTCCAGGGTGCCATAGATCTTGAGCTGCGAGGTCGCATGGCCGCCGCTGGCGTCGCCGGCGTCCGAGACGGACGACACGACCTCGGCGCCAAAGCCGGCGTCTTCAATTTTGGTGACGAGGTCGTCGGTGGACAGCTTGGAGGTGTCGTGTGTGATGACGGCGCGCTCGGCGAGCAGACTGATGTTGAAGCGCAGCACACCGGCGACACCCTTGAAGGCGCCTTCGACGGCGGAGGTGCATGCGCCGCACGTCATGCCCTCAATGGCCAAGGTGGTTGTGGCGTGGGTCGACTCGCGGTCGGCGTCGCCGTGCTGTGCGCGCTCGTTCTTGACCTGCTGGCTCTCGATCAGCTTGGCGTCGAAGCCGCGGTCCTCGATGATGTCGATGATCTGGTCGGCGCTCAGCAGATCAAGATCGTGCTCAATGACGGCGCGTTCGGAAAGCAGGGAAATGCTGAAGCTCTTGACACCGGGCAGGTCTTTGAAGCCGCCTTCGACGGCGGATGTGCATGCGCCGCAGGTCATGCCGCCGACGGAGACGGTGGTGAGTTGTGTGGCAGGCGCATCGTCTTCGGGGTCGTATTCGTCACGGGTGACTCGTGGTGAGGGAAGGTCGGTGGCAATGACTTCGGCGTCGAAGCCGCGGTCCTGGATAATGTCGCAGACCTGGTCGGCAGTGATTCGTGAAGGGTCGTGCATGACAACGGCGCGCTCCATGACGAGGCTGACGGAGACGTTGCCGACACCGTCGACACCCTTGAAGCCAGCTTCAACGGAGGAGGTGCAAGCGCCGCATCTGGTTTGTTAGCATTACAGAGGGATGTAGGAGGGGGCAAGCATGGCAGAAAAGTACTCACGTCATGCCGCCGACCTTGAGGGATGTGGTGGCCATGTGTGGTGTTGGGATGCCGAGCGAGGCCTGGCCGCTTGTCCGCGAAGGGACCTTGATGTGTGAAGGCGCCATAACGGAGGCGAGGTGAGGAGAAGTGAGAAGAGGTGAAGAAAGGTGAGGTGTGCCGGGAGGGAGAGCTATGATCGAGCATGCATCTCAGGCGGGTAGGACAGCGAGGACGGCGAGGACGGCGAGGACGGGAGGATGGCGAGATCGGCGGAAAAGGAGGAAAGGAAAAGTCGAAAGTCGGAAGAGAAGAAGCAAAAGATTAATAGGAAGAAACAAGTTGGCAAGTCGTATTATTGAGAATCAGAAGCCAGCTTCTGCAGACCAAGAGGTGAGTGTGGTGCGTGTGGCTTGCGGGAGCTGAAGGTATTTAACGAGAGAAGAAGATTGTCGAGAGAAGAAGCGAGACAATCCAGATCGACAAGGGGGGTGCTACGGAGAGGAGTCGGGGAAGTGCGTTTCAGCAGGGTTTGCCAGTACGACGGTGCTGGAGGTGCTGTAGAGTGCTGTAAGTGCTGAAGACGCTGTAGAGTGCTGTAGTTACTGTATGCTGTAAGCGCTGTAGAGCGTTGTAGAGTGCTGTAAGTGCCTACAGGAAGCCAGCAGTACTTCGGACCCGGGCTAGTAGGGAGGATTGCGGAGAAACTCGTGGCGCGTGCTCGAGGGTCTAGCTGGGTTGTTGAGACACTGGCGAGTATCAGGAAGTGATTGACAGCCTGTATAGCAAGCTGTAATGTTTCGTGTTTCGCCTGTAGCAAGCCGTAATGTTTCGTGTTTCGCGATAAGACGAAGCTGTACGGGGTAGAAGGTAGAAGCTGAGAGGTGAGTAAGATGGAGAGAAGAAAAAAGGTGCGACGGACGCGCAGATATACACAATAAGCTGGGCGTGATGACACTCCGGACTTGACGGCAACGGAATGTGCTGTGCTTACCAGGACAAAGCAGCAGCCGGCTTATCTGGCAGCTGACGATGCAACGACGCAAACGCAAGGCACGGGTCAGCACGGGCGCATGAAAGCCGAGCTGTTGTCCGGCAAGGTGACGAAATGAATGGCGACGACGACAATGACGAGTCTTTTGGTGGCGCCTGCAACCCTATGCGGATGCTAGCTATATTTGTCTATGGTATCGCTTGTGCTCGTGTTTTTCGTCTTGTCGTCATCGTCTTTTTAGGAGGTTGTTCTCTCAATCGACAAAGGCGGCCTGTGCGTATAAGAGGTCTGATAATGAACAGCCGGCTTGGCCTGTGATGACTTGGTCCGAGATGCAGCGACACGCGGATGAAGAGTTGTGATGATGAGTTTTTTGGTGAAGACGCAAAGCGGTTGAGTGGCGATGGTTGTGATAACCTTAATTCTGCATCCGTGCTATCCGAGCTGTATATGTATGCTTATGTGTACAAGGACTCCCTCCGGGCGTTGAGATTTGTTATGCTTAAATACTGACTTAAATTGCTAATCCACCTCCACGCGATATCGGCTGAGGACGCACGACAAAGTACATTACTCACGAACGACTGATAAAGCCATCAAATTTAGAATGGAAAGGGCTGATTTATTGATTGGATAGTGGGTAGACAAGCCAGCTGAGATGCCAGCAGGGTCAGCGTATGGGTACTTTTGCAATGGCATACGGGTCATCACTTGAAGAGGAAAGGATTAGGGCCAAGAAATACGACAGATGGACAGAAATAGACGGAATAAGTCAAACTCGTAAGATCGTATCGTAACATGCTGATGTAAGCATAAGCCTTCAGCAAAGCGTGCTCCTGTGTAAGCATAGTTTTCATGACATTGAATGAAATCAAACAAGCCTTGGATCGGAGTTGATTGGGTTTTATTTACTATTTTGTGTGCTTTTTATGGATGTTTTGTATGATTATTACTTGTTATTTGCCATTATGACAAATTTATCAAATAAAATAGCATCACATTCAGAATAAGATGGTATCACACTCAACTTCGGATGGTATCACATAAAATAAGAAAGTAATTAGAAGTAAATAGAAACACACACGTCGTATCGATTCAAATTACTGCGCCTACGGAGTATGCTTACAAGACAGTCACTTACCACATAATCGTAAGATACGCTCCAAGTCATCACTTGCCGTATTCACCCAAAGACAGCTACAGTAGCAGTGCGTCGTCAACTGTAATTTTATTCTGCACTGACCCCGAGCCTATCTTTGGTAGTATTGCCAAACGAAACATTAAAACGGAACGGACCAAACCGACTTGCCCTAACCGATAAAGAGACGACCGACCAGCACCATTGACTTGGCCGCTATCATGGCGAGACCATTGACCAATATTCTGATTCTAGATAAATAAGCCATCTCATTTGTGACGATATCTCTAGGGAGTATCTCTAATACCGTGACGAGATGCGTTGACCGGAACGAACGGATTCACGGAAGCGAGGCTTATCTACAGTCTGTTAGACAGATGACATCAGACCTGCCTTTTTCCATCTGATAGTCGTGGCTCGGCCGACTTGAGTCTTTGGCACAAGTTTATGATGCTGCTGCTAACAATGTACATAAGCAAAGTTGACGCTAAAACCAGACCCTGAACGCTGTTGACATAGGGCCCTAAACATATCCGCTGTTGGACAGTCCTGATGGCCAGGGTCAAACATTCTTGATACACTCTCTAAACTGGTTATACGTACTATGTACAAGTAGAAACGCCAACAAATAGCATGATATGAAGTGAAAAATAGACGGGGTGTGCTTGAGCATACTGCAAGACATCGTTTGAATTCCGAATAGATATCACCACGCTTAGTCAGCACAGCCACAGCCCACTAGCCTCACCCCGCCCAAGGCCGCAGCATCATAGCTACCGAGTGGAGGCCGGAACGACAACGACATGAGTCGACAACCACGACAACGTCGTGACAGTTTTTATATAAACCCAACGGCACCTCGCCCTGTCAACTACCTGCGCCCACAATGGCACAGGCAAAAGCGCTGGACGCTCTCGCGGTACGTCTTCCATGCCATACAAACAAACAGCAAGCTGCAAGCAACAAACAACAAGCAGCAAGCAAGCAGGCTCATGAACGCAAACTGATCATCGTTGCCAACAGCCCTTTCTGGCTCTCGCTCAGGCATCCAACTCGCCGCGCCAGACGGCCGACGTGATTGTGCGCGCCACGTCGCACCCCAACACGTTTTGCTTTGCCGAACTGCTCCAGACGCCGCGCGTCCAAGAGCTTGCCGCCTCCGACCCCGAGTGGGCCGCCCATCTCCAGCTCCTCCGCGTTTTTTGCTACGGCACATACGCCGACTACCAGTCAGTGCCGGCAGCAGCAGCAGAACCAACACCGCCTCTACCCCCCCTAAATGACGCACAGCAACGCAAGCTGCGCATGCTGTCGCTCGTCACGCTCGCCACCGACCACGCGAGCCTCACCTACGACCACCTCGCCGCCCGTCTGGCCCTCGACAAGGACGAGGCCCTCGAGAGCCTCGTGGTGTCGGCCATCTATGCAAACCTCATCACGGCCACGCTCGACCCGGCGGCGCGGCTCGTGCGCGTGAGCTCGGTCGCGCCGCTGCGGGACGTCGCGCCGGGCACGCTGCCCACACTGCACGCGGCGCTGTGCCAGTGGTCGCGCCGCTGCGAGACCACGTTGGCCGATCTGGATGCGCAGATTGCCAGTGTGCGCGCGACGGCGGCAGCGCGTGCGGCGGCCGAGAAGAAATGGGACGCGACGTTTCAGCGCGCCGTGGACAATGAAAAGAATGCTAGCCTCAACTGGCGCCCGCAGCCGCAGGCGCACCAGCACCAGCACCAGCACCAGCACCAGCACCAGCCCTCCCAAGAAAAAGTGCCGACATCACCAGCGACAATGAAAAAGACGGTCACGCTCAACGTCGGCGGCCTGGCCATGGAGCGGCAGCAGCATCAGGCGCAGCCGCCGGTGCGGATGAACAAGAGGGGCAGCCATGGGGACGACGAGCCGGGCGGCGGCGACGACGACTCGGCCGACGGAGGGGCCATGGACCTGGACGACGGCCTGTGAGTGCAGCCGTCTTCTGTGTGATTTTTTTTATATCTCTCTACTGTGCGAGCGAGCCAAGGGCTATCATTTACGACTTATTTTACCTTTTTCTACCGGCCTCGGCATACAGGCGTTCATGGGCGATCCCAAATAAAATACATGCTACGATTCCAAAACACACCACCTCATATCAAGAATGCAAGTCTTTCGCTATTGCTAACACTACACACGCGTATTCCATCTGGGCATCGTCTCTGCGCTTGCGCTTGCACCTGGCAGCCCGGGCCTGCCTTTTCCTCCTCTTGCACGCCCCTAATTACCCCTCGACCCGGGTAACAATGCTTGCCAAAGTGGCATCGCTGTAAAACTAAATACTAGAGAAGAGAAGGGAGAAGAGCGAAGCGAAGAAGAAAGAGAATAAAAGAAATAAAAAAGAAAGAGAGAGCCTGGTATCCTAGAACGAAATCAAAGCAGAACATGGAAAGAGATGAAAACAAATGAAAAGAAACAAAGAAAGCATCATAATAACCGTTTCGCCCGCATACGCCTCAACACGGGGATGGCGCCAACTGGAACGCCATGTAAAGAGAAAAGAGAAAAGAGAAAGAGAGACAACCGTCTCCAGCTACAGCCGCTTGCCAGGGACAAGGATAAAGAGTACCAGCAGTGCCGCATCGATGAGCACGGTCACGCCAAGCACAACAACTGCCCGCTTCGCCAGCAGCTTGCGCACAAACGGCTCGCGCACCCGTGCAAAGCTAAACGGCGTGTACTCGCTGAACCCGAGCAGCGCCAGCACAGGGTCCAGCGAATACTGGAACGACGCCAAAAAGTACACGCCGAACGTGAACGGGATGATGAGAAACAGACGCGTCTGCCGCGACTTGTCCAGGAAGATGAGCACAAACGCAGCCCAAAAGGCGCCAAACATGGAGATCATGCCGATAATCAGGCGCATAATGAGAGTCGGCGGGATCAGGTTGCCCAGCGCCTTCATGCGCAGGAACCCGGGGAACGCATCGCGCTCCATGGCCTGGAACACGTAGTCCTTGGCCACGTCAAACACCTCGGGGTCGTCACGGCCGTACTCCTCAATCGCCGCCGTGATGTCGCCCGTAATGTCGGCCGGCAGGATAATCTCGCGCTCAGCGCCGGGCAGCAAAAACGTGTACAGAATCTTCTCGGCTGACGCCCGGATGTCCTGGCGCGCCACGGCGTGCGCCGGCGACGTGGAGTCGCTAATGTCGCGCGGCGTGCTCGCAAGTACAGGGCTGGGCCGCGATCCGCCGGCAACACTGGCCGGCGACTCGCCGGGGTTCATGTCTTCGCGCAGAAAGGCCGACATCTGCGCGTCCTGGTCCTTCTCCTTGTCCGTCTGGTACTTGGACGGTCCGGCCACCGGGTGGTTCAGCTCGCCCAGGTTCTCCAGCAGGGCAGACGACCGCTTGGATTGCGACCGCTCGCCATCGGGCGTGCCAATGAGAACGGAGCGGCGCAGTTCACGGACATAGTGACGGCAAAGCGTCATGTGCTGGGCAACATCGAGCCTGTCGATTAGTATGGCACACATGCAATGCAGAGAAGACACTGAAACCTACCAGAAATCGAGGTAGTCAACAGAGCGCTGCTGGTCGCGCATGTAGATGTAGAACGAGTACAGGTCGACTGGTGGCAGAGTGCGCCGACTGAGGACCTCAAACAGAGTAGGCAGCCGGTTCCGGTTCAGGTCCGGCTGAGGAGAGGGCGAGGGACCGTAGGTGTCCATGTTGATCAATGAGGTGTTGTGCTGGTGGAGATATAATGCAGAGATATGACGATGAAGGATGGCGAAATGATCGGCGGTGATGGCGACGCCGAGTTAAATTGAGAAATTGCAAATAGAGAGGTTGAAAGTCGAAACAGCGGGAGACGGCGAGACACTGTCAATATTGAGCAATGCCAGAGTCAGAGACAGACACAAAGGCAGGGTCGCACGCCAGCAATGTCTGCAGGACTTGTCACACGTCAACTGTGTACCGCGCGTTTGAGTGTCTGATCGGTGAGTTGGCGAGTTGGCGAGTTGGCGACGAATAGCGACGTTATCCGAGGGATGTCGTGCAGTGAAAAAGACAATGAAGAGACAAGTCAAATGACGATAGACAATCGATGGGTGCGCGAAACACGAGGAATGAAATGAATGTCGTGTCGTGACGCGATAATTGACGAGTCGACGTGATGGAGAGGGGACGATTGAACGTGTAATGAGCGACGAGAAACGAGAAACGAGAACGAGAGACGAATGGCGAGAGACGAGAGACGAGAGACGACAAGAGACTGTGCCTCAAATTGTCGTGACAGCAGATGCCGACCGAGAGAAGGGGTGGTTTAATTAGCAAGTCACTCTCCCTGCAAATTGGCGCATAGAGGTACAACAGGGACAGGGTAAACACGGCCCGGTTTTGCTTTCTTGGGTCACCTGATCATGCGGGTGATATTTTCAATGACATAAGCAAGCAAATCAGTCGCTTTATCAGGTGATTCGATGACTCAGCCATACTAGGCTCAACACGGTTTAAATAACAATATGGGTCCATGGTCACCCGCCTGCGCTGCTGATTGGCTGTGAAGCCCTTTTTTAACCAATTTCAATGCACACAAAAGTTTTCCAATCTCCGCCTGGCCCTAGGTCTAGCCCTCACGCTTTTTTTCTGGGTTTTGCAGCTTTTTTCTGTCCCGCCCATCTTCGCTCCTCTTTTCGCTTGCTCGATCTTCTCGAATTCCCAATCACCACCTCAACGACCAACGACCGAAACATCTTCTTTTTTCGAGGTATGCAGTAGCCCAGCATAAAAGCATACACTGTCCGACGACCGAAATACACATTTTGCCATCCGAGAGCCAACCCATCTAACATTGCAGCCCATCAAAAATGTCGTCGAAACCCACTGGCAAGACCGGCCGTTCGGCCATCGCTGACGTTGTCGCCCGCGAGTACACCATCCACCTGCACAAGAGAGTATGTCAATAGAGGATTGGGACTTTTATATGGGATGGGGATGGGGATTGGAGGCACAAAGACGGACTGGGCGAGATACAAAACGGAAATGGCACGAAACAGCGGCGGACAGAGACACGGAACGACAGACGGCGACGGCGACATGGCCAAGACTACAGAAAAAAGCAGACGACCACGACCACACGGCTAGAAAATTTTGCAAACAATACCCAGCGACCGCACAGCACACCAGATAGCGCATCGCCAGACAGCGCACAATATCAGCTCGACTCGATCGCCAAGCAAAACACACTGCAGTCATGTACAAGACCACCGAAAACTCTGCAATCTGCACTTCGCCATGTCTACGAGCACAAGATTGACGACAGACGCCAGCTGTACCGACACCCCTTTTTTCGTCTCTCTGTCCCCGTTCTCGCCGACTGTCTCGTCTGCCAAACCTACTAGCCGACGCGTCAACTCTCCCACCCGGCCGTCTGCGCATGACAATTGACAATGAAATACTGACCGTCTCCCCTCTAGCTGCACGGTGTTTCCTTCAAGAAGCGGGCCCCCAAGGCCGTCAAGGAGATTAAGAAGTTTGCTCAGCAGGCCATGGTACGTCTTTTTACTTGTTCTCTTTACTCTTCGGTACAGACAACTAACAACCAGGGTACCACCGATGTCCGCCTGGACCCTGCTCTGAACAAGAAGGTGTGGGAGTCTGGTGTCAAGGGTGTTCCCTACAGAATCCGCATCCGCATCTCGCGGAGAAGAAACGACGAGGAGGACGCCAAGGAGAAGCTCTACAGCTTCGTCCAGGCTGTCAACGTCAAGAACCCCAAGGGTCTCCACACCGTTGTGGTCGAGGAGTAACTTTTTATTCTTTTCGCTCGCCATGATAACAAAAAATACAACTTTTTACTTCCTGCTCACAACCGTCACAACGAAGAGCGGCGCACAGGAGCCGGGATATGAAAATGAAAAAACGGGGCATGTGTCGTGGTGTGCTCTGCGCGCGCTCGTCCAGCACTCAAGGGGAGAAGGGGACGCGGCAGAGCCAGTGCCACGCGGGCATCGGTAGGGAAATCAAAATATTCGGAATGGGTAGTTTTCTTTACTTGCTTTTTTACTTGGGCGACAACCTCGATTTCAATACAAATCAAAAAAAGGTCAAAACATTGGTGTGTTAGTGAGAGTTGTGTTGATGTATGCTTACACATCGCGAGGGTAAACGTCACGACAATATCACGACAACAACATACGACGACAACATCACGACAACATCACAAACAACAACAACATCAACACCACTAACACAACAACACACAGTTGTTACACAGACAATCTTCGATAAAATCATATAGACGCTGGCTAATCAGACCACGCCGTGCTAAAAGTGCTGGAGAACAATGATAATGCAAAATGAAACATGAAAAGAATGCCGGCCAGCCTTGACTGGCTATCCAATTCGCGGTCGTGAGTCATGCAGCGGGCATATGCCCTCCGCTGTTCCGCAACTCTACTCGTCATCGACATCCCGGTGACGGGCCGTGACCTTGCGCTGGAACTCCTCGGGATCCTTGTCCCATAGCTCGGCCGC
This sequence comes from Ophiostoma triangulosporum, assembly GCA_029298705.1. Lineage (NCBI taxonomy): Eukaryota > Fungi > Ascomycota > Sordariomycetes > Ophiostomatales > Ophiostomataceae > Ophiostoma > Ophiostoma triangulosporum. The sequence continues at coordinate 1,324,711 of JANSLO010000010.1, read as the reverse complement.
CTCGCCGTTTAAAGGAGACGAACTATCAGTTAGCATACATACATTGAGAAGAGACAATGCTGCAAGAAAACCTACTTGTTGGGCTCGCCAAGCAGACTCTGCAGACTCAGCAGAATGGTCTGGATGTTGTATGCAGGTGTCCACTTGTCCTTGAGAATGTCGAGGCAGATGCGGCCGGAGAAGTCGACGTTGGGGTGGTAGATGGGTGTCTTGAAGAGCACGGTCGGGGCCGTGTAGGGGTAGTTGTCGGGGAACGCAAAGCTCAGCTTGAACGTCAGATTGGCATAGGGCGTGTCGTCGGGGCCTTCTATGGTGGCACGCCATGACATGAGGTCGCCGTCAGCCGAGGGGAACGCGGACACGCCGGGCGCAGGCGATGTCATGAGCTGCATAAGCTCTGTCTGGAGTCTGGAGAGAAGGTCAGTGGGCGGCACGATGGCGGGAGCAGCGGAGCAATGGATGAGGACGGAAGCCTACCTCTTGGTCACGCTTTGCGAGTCGGCCTTCTTTGCACCGCCCTGGACGGGGGCAGCAGTCTGTGCTTCGGCCATTGTCGGTGTGTTGAGGAGTTGAGAAGTTGAGGTCGGGTGGGAGGATGGAGAGTGGTTGGAGAGTGGATGGAGATGTCGGATAGGATGTGAGGGAGGAGAAGAGGGGAGAGAGAAGAAAGCAGAAAGGGAAGAAGAGAAGAAGGAGAATAGGAAGAGAAGAAATAGGAGGGAGGAGAAAGCGAGGCTGGCGACGAGAGAGTCCTTATTAGTAAGTATAGTGGCCGTTGGTGGAAGGGTCACAGAATGGTCGGAAGAAGGGCGGCTAGCTCCAGAGAGTAAATGCTAGAATGGAAATGGACAGATGTGAGATGCGACGTTGAAGCAGAGAGGAGAACAGAGCAAAGAGCAAAGAGCAGAGAGCAGAAATCAAGAATACCAAATCAAAAGAGTGTATTGCATACCAACTAAAACACTGCTTTGCAGCACAAGGCTGTGCTGTTGTTTACATTCGCACACTTTTTAGCGGTTTAGCGGCCAGCGGCCAGCACAGAGCCCACAGCCCCCCTCCTCAACTGCTTCCCGGCAACCGATAAGACCCACTAGTTAGATAAGCACAACTGACCATACTGACTAATACTAGCAAACAAACAAACGTGACACCGTGACGAACTAGCCAGTAAGCTATTAAAGCCGACCGCAGACGCGCTTGACGCGTACATATATGATGATTTGCCTATATAGTTGGCATTCGTAGCTCTCCCCTTGTTTTGCAAGGACGTTTTGTTTCTTTTGTTTACATCCCCGCTCCGCATCATCATCACCGTCATCACCGTCACATACGCTATGGATACCGTGCAGCAGTCCCAGCTGGACCCGTTGCCGTCCGATCTGCCCTTTCGGTTCATCTCCGCCACCATTGGCCGCGGAGCGTTTGCATCGTGCGTCTGCCATGTCTATCTGTGTGCACGCCTGTGAGATACGAGGCTGACTCTGTGCAGGATCAAAAAGGCACTCCCCCTCAATGCGAACAACCCGGTGTTTGCTGTCAAGCTCATCAACAAGGCGTACGCCGTCAAAAAGGGCCGCATCTCGCTCAAGCAGATCACGACCGAGGTGTCGCTGCACTCACACATTGGTCAGCACCCCAACGTCATCGAGTGGTTCGCGACGGGCGAGGATGCGTGCTGGCGCTGGATCGCCATGGAGTACGCCGAGGGCGGCGACCTGTTTGACAAGATCGAGGCAGACGTCGGCGTGCCCGAGGACATTGCCCATCTCTACTTCCGGCAGCTCGTGAGCGGCGTCAGCTTCATCCACTCCAAAGGCGTTGCACACCGCGACCTCAAACCGGAAAACATTCTGCTGTCGGGCACCGGCAGTCTCAAGCTCGCCGACTTTGGCATGGCCACCATGTTCGAGTACAAGGGCAGTCGCAAGCAGAGCAGCACCACGTGCGGCAGTCCGCCGTACATTGCGCCCGAGGTGCTCGGCAGCCGGTCGCCGCCGCAGCCGCAAGGGGCGCTGTCGGCGCCAAACAAGTACAACCCGGACATGGTGGACATTTGGTCGTGCGGCGTGATTCTGTTTGTTCTGCTGGTGGGCAACACGCCGTGGGACGAGCCAGTGCCGTCGGCGAGCTGGGAGTTTCACGAGTACAGCCAGACCAACGGGCGCAGCTCCGACCCGCTATGGCAGCGCGTTCCGTCGGGCGCACTGTCGCTTCTGCGCGGCATGATGAGCATCGACACGAAGCGGCGGTTCAACTTTGCGCAGATCCGGCAGCACCCGTGGTTTACGCGGCCCAACAAGCTGCTGACGGCCGACGACCGCATTCTCGACCCGATTGAGCTGGCCACGCAGATGCTCGGCAATCTGCGCATCGACCTAAAAGCAAAACGCGCGTATGGCGGCAGTGGCGATGATGCCATGGACATGGACAGCAGCGGCACCACACAGCTGGTGCTGCGGCCCGGTGCACAAGCGGCGGTGGCGTCTACACAGCCAGAGGCACCGCCGCTGTACGACAGCATGTTTGACTGGGAGCGGCCGGGCCCGCGGGCAGCTGGCCGGTTTGCGGTGTCGTCGACACAGCCAACGCCGCATGCGGACATGGCGTCGACGGACGGACGGGGCGCGGGCGTGAGCCAAAGCGTGCGCGAGGTGTTGGCTGAAGAGCCGGCGATGAGCCAGTTCTCGCAGCGCGGCGTGCCGGTGTCGCTGACGCAGCACGCACGACGGTTCCAGGACATTGTGCCATCATACTCACTGACGCGGTTCTACTCGCACGTGCCGGCGGCGCTGCTCGTGCAGATGCTCTGTGCGGGGCTGCACCAGCTCAACGTGCCGGTGCCGTCAGCAGCGTCGGTCATGGCGTCGGGCAACGAAAAAGACGCGGGCGGGATGGCAGCACACATCCGCGTGCGGCTAGTGGACGGCCGCAAGCAGGGCTTACACGGCGATGTGTTTGTGGACTGGTGCCAGATGGGGCCGGGCGGGCACGGCACGGACGGCAGCGAGGTGCAGCCATCGCAGCTGCTCGAGGTGCGGTTTGTCAAGATCAAGGGCGACCCGCTGGAGTGGCGGCGGTTCTTCAAGAAGATGGCGCAGCTGTGCAGCGACGGGATATACGATCCGGACAGCGGCGACGATGCGGTGATTGTCTGAGGCTGTCTGGCTGTGTGCTTTTTGCTTTTAATCTATCTTACATTTAACTTGAAATAGCGTGCATAGATCGATGCAGTACGACAAGCCTGGATCGGGACTACTGTGGTCTTGTGGTACCACTGACTTGCATGATGAATATGAATAGTACATTGCGGGCGGTTTAGGGCCGGATATAAACAAGGCAGCTAATGGGGGCTGAAGTACAAAGCAAACTGATGAGCAATGTGAAGCGGACAACCGGGGCTGACGATGGCGAACGAACGATCTCGCCACTCTTCACCGCTGTCGTGAAAGGGTATGTCGGATGCAGGGGTTCGTATGTACGGAGCATGGCTTGTGATAGCAAGGTGAAGGAGTACGTACAGAGTACGGTGAATATGTGTAGTTCTATTATTATAATTATTCGCCTTACTCAGTCAATCCTGACTATTGGCGCCTGTGTTGACAGAACCCTCTGGGGTAAAAACTGTCGCTGAACTATGTGGGTTGGTATGTTACATATGTAGCTGTGTGGTAGGCCGCGGTTGCCTACATAAATAAATGACATAAACAAAACAAACGGAAAGCAAACCAACGTAAACAGCAAAACCAAATGAAAGCAATAAACAAAACAAACGGAAAGCAAACCAACGTAAACACAAAACCAAATGGAAGCAATGAAATAGTAAAGCAAACTTAAACAAAGGAAATGAGCACTGTTGTGCAAGTGTGGTCTCACTCCGGCATCGGTGACCTTTCCAGTTCACTGGCGAGGCGGTACTCCGGGAGTCTTTCGCTGCGATGTGTAGTTCTTACTGAATGTTGCAGGTGGCGAAGCAGAAACAGGCATTGGCGCGGCTGTAGTTAGCGTTGCAGGGCCAATCAGCACTTACACCGCCAGATGGTTTTTTTTTCTTTCTTTTTCATTTGTATTTCCTTTTCACTTTTTCTTTCTTCTTTCCCTCTCTCAAATTCCTCTTCTTTACCATGCATTTCATCCTCTTCCAAGTGGTATTGCCCCGCTTCTCGTCGGTCGCCAGCTGTCGCTGTACGCTGGCCGGCTTGCTGTCGTGCATGATGATGTGGTCGAGTCTTGTTGGCAGAAGTATCGTGTATTCGCAGCCATTACTGTAGACGTTTGCACAAACACATGATACTGACACTCGGTGTGCTGCGATCCGTGTTCTCATACTCTGCGTGCATAATCACATCATCAAGAGAAGACAAGATATAGGAAGGGAGAAATGGAAGATATCGATATCAAGGAAATAAGAGATAAGGTCAGTGCCGGTCTAATCCCAGATGTACACGTCTGCAGATGCAGGTTGGTTGGGAACTCCACCAGCTGGCTGTTATTGGTGTTGAGGGAGGGGGAAGCGAGAGGAAGCGAGAGAAGAGGAATGAAGCAGAGAGGAAGTGAACGAACGAAAGAAAGAAAGAAAGGAAGATCGAAAGAAAGTAGAGAGGGCGAGAAGTAAAGAAGAATGAATGAAAGAAAGAAGAGAGACAGAGAATGAAGAGAAAAAGCGAAAGATTTAAAGAGAGAAGAGAAGAAGTGAGAAAGAAGAGAGTCGAATAAATGAAAATCAAATGAAAATCAAAAGAAACGAACGGCGATGAAAGACATAATTCAACGTGTAGATGTACACTTTTCAAGATAGCCGATATTTCTGCAGTAAACAAGAAGAGAGGCAAGAAGAAGCCGAAATACAAAACCTGGCTCAAGGGTAGATATAGAAGACGGGAGACAGATCTAAACAATAAAAACGATAAAAGAAACGGCCAAGGAAACTAAAGAAAAGACGAAAAGAAAAAAGAAACTAAAGAGCCGCCAACAACATGCTGATCCCAGACTGGACCTTGCATCTCCCTCTCTTCTATTATGTCTTCTTTCTATTTTCTTTTTCCTGCATCTGCTTATTTTTTTCTCTTACTCACGCTCCTTTATTACACTACGCCTCCGTCACTCTCATTCACCTGTCACCACGGACTTCCGACCGCCTACTCTGCTCCCTCCGGCCACATATCCGGCCGCCACAGCCTTGTGTTCCCCTTTACTCTACATCCCACCCAGAGTACTGAACCCAAGCGCACCCATGGCTCATTGGATTCGTGGTGGAGGAGAGCAGACTCTGACTGGCCCAGCAAAGCGCACATACGCGGACCATCTCGTGCCGCCCCCCTCGCACGACCCGGACAAGCGCCGCCGCATACACCACCTCGCCGCCGACATCCCGGAATGCGACATTCCCTACCGGTCCATTGAGCCCTGCGATGACGACGACGACGCCCCGGAGACGTCTCTGCCTCTACCGCTGCAGCCACTTCGGGCACACCCGGAACAAGAAAAACATGTCTTCTATGTCCTCCACGAGGAGGCCTCGCAGGACAGCCTGCGCCACGAGTCACACTCGCCACGACCGCCGCGGACCAGAGTTATGCGACAGTACGCCGACCACCGCGACAACCACAGCTACCCCGTACACTCCAGGGCCCCCAAGCACTGGACAAACGGCGCACACCTCCGGACCAACGACGACGACGACCGGCCCTACCGCTCACCCGGTGCCAGCACGCCGTCGCCGCCGACGCGCTACCAGGAGTGGCGTGAGCGCAACTGCGCGTACGACATGGACGCCGACGAGGAGGCAGAGTCGTACTCGCCGCTGCCGGCCGTCGAGGCTGTAGCGGCGGTTGCTCCGGTGCACCACCACTACCACCTCCACCTCCACGACCACCCCGCCACAACCACAACCGACTTTATAAGTGACGACGAGGCCGCCGATAATGTCAGCGCCCACCTCGCCGCCTTTATGCGCCGCTACCCTACATCGCGCCAGGAGCGGATACTGCGCGGCCTCATCCACCCCAAGTCCGGCACCGGCGTCGCCGACTTTGAGCTCGACGACGATGCGCTGACCAACATTATGCGCACCGCCAACGATTTATTTTTCGGCGGCCGTCTGCGCAGCCGCGTGCAGTGGGACTGGTCCGACACCACCTCTGACGCTCAGTACGACGCCAAGATCATTGGGCACACGTCGCTGCGGGCCAAGCGCGGCAACGATGATGCCTCCGGAATCGAAACGTTTGTGCTGCTGTCGACGCCCATCCTCAAAAACCGCGCGTACAGCCGGCGCCTCCTCATCTCGGCCTTTCTGCACGAGCTCGTGCACTGCTACCTGTTCATCTGCTGCGGCTGGACGGCGCGCCGCGACGGCGGCCACACCGACGGCTTCCGGCGCATCGCCGACACCATCGACCAGTGGGCGGGCCGCGGCAAGCTCTTCTTGTGCCATATCGAGGCCGACCTCGAGCAGTTCCGACAGGCGCCGCTGGCCGAGAAGCCGCCGCCGCCGAAAGAATATGTCCTGGACCAGCGCCACCACGTGTGCCGGCCGGCCGACTATGTGTACTGCGAGCACGGCCACGAGCAGGCGGGGCACGGCTGGGCGCGGCACCGGCGGGACGAGTGGTAGTTTTTTTGTTTCTTTTGTTTTTGTTTGTCTGTCACTTGTATCTTGTTTGCATTTCTTCAATCTGCATTTCCATATACCAAGCATCGCGAGGCGTTGGTTTTGTTACTGAGCGCTTCTCTGGGTCTTGTGTTGCTGTTTAATACTTTGTTTTATTTGATCTTTTTGTTCTGCTTTTGTTTTACTATATTTGCTACACGTTCATGTTCTGCTTTTGTTTTACTATATTCGCTACACGTTCAGGATCAGTAGATAGATTTCGTTTTCTACATCTGTAATTTATAGGTCTATTTTTTGCAACAAAATATCAGTCTACTGCTAAGAATCAAAACACTGGCTATACATCAACAAACACCTAGTCGGAGTCGCCATCCTCTCCAAAATACCGCGCCGACTCAAACAGTTGACGCATCTTGGCCCGGTACTCAAACCCCTTCTTCTCCGTCGCGCGCTCTTCCGCCGTCTGCAGCTCCTCCACAAAGTCATCCATATCAAACCCCGGCCGGCTCGAAAACGTTAGCAGCCCCAGGTGCTCGCCCGTCCAGAGCAGCACGTCGTTGCTGTGCGCCGTGCTCGCGTCCGTCGGCAGCAGCTTGCGCACAATCTCTGTGGCCGTCACCGTCTCCGTGGCCCTGGCCCTAGCCGTGACCCTTTCCTCCGAGGCAGCATCATCACTGCCGTCTTCTCCCACAGAAGAGTCAAAACGGTACTCTCCCCCGCTGACTTCACACCGTCGCGCCTCGCGGAACCCGTCGCGCTCAAACCACCGCACAAACCCGGCACCGTCCGACGTCACGATGCGCTTGCCGTGCATCGCTACCGACAAAATCTTGGCTGATGACGACGTCTGCCGGTTGACCATTGGCTCCGGCCGTCGAAAGCCGGACGGCAGTGTCTGTGCATCACCGGGCCCGATGGGATACAGCTCGAGCGAGCCCCTGGACTTGTACTCGCCGCATGCAATCAGGGTACGGTGGTGTAGTGCGCTGCCGGCTTGTGGTTCTGGCACATCCGACAGCTCCGACACATCGTGCAGGCCCGACTGGTACCCCGTAGCGAGTCTGGCGTGCGGGTAGGGCAGCGACGCGAGTCCGCACAATGTCGCGCCCGAAAAGATGCTGTTCTTGGGCGCGGCCATGTGCCGTCGGTCGTAGTGGAAAACGGTGGGTACGCGGCCCGCCACAAACATGTCGTGTGATACGGCGTCGCCCGCCAGCACGCCCGGCTCGGGCATGTGGAGGATCGACAGCGGCAACGTCGTGGGGAAGTTGAATGCGCGAGGTGACGACGCGGAAGACGACTGCCGCGGATCGTACAGACAGATGCCGCCGTCGTGCCCGACCGTGAGCGGCACCGAGTGGTGCGCAGCCGACACCGCCGTCAGGGGCGCTGCAAACTGTTTGCGGCGGACGACCTGGAGCGTATGCAGATCCACAACCACCAGGGACGCGCCGACGGCAAAGTAGCCAGTGTGCTGCGCGCTGTCGACGCTCACGCAGTCCGTCACCGTGAATAAAAAAGACGCCGACGCCGCCGAGGCTCCGAACAAAAGACCCGGCGCACTGCGCTGCACAATGGCACCACGCCGCCGCACCGTGCCGTTGACGTCCCACATGCACACCGAACCGTCCTCGAGTGGACTGACGGCCAGCAGCGGCGTGATCGCGGTACTCTTTTCTTCGGGCCGCGACGGCCAGTACAGCGCCGCACCGCGCACCTCGAGCACATCCGCCGGGTCGACGCGGTACCCGACACGCCGTCCGCGGCTCTGCGCACGCAGCGGCAGCTCAAACCAGTTAATGGCAATGGGGCCGTGCCGCTGGATGTACTCGTCGTACCATGACACCGGCTCGTCCTCGAACACGGGGTCCCACCTCAGCTTGACCGGGCGCGGCCGCGGCTGGACGTAGCCGGTCGATCTTGTGTTGGCTGTTGTGGTGCTAGCGCTGGCGCTGGCGCTGGCGCTGGCGCCTGTTGCCTGCCTCACCCTGGCCTGCTTCCGCAGCAGCGCGGCATGCTTGCACTCGTGCTCTGGGTCGGTGCCGAGAAAGATGTCGCGCCACAACACGGCGTTCCGGCAAATGCCCCGCATGCGCCGTGATGTTGCCTGCAGCATCGCCACATCATCCAGATCGATGACTGTTTGTTAGACTACCATGCACAGATAATCGATTCACTTAAGCCTTTACTCACAGTTTAGGATCTCGCAAATGATCTCGGTTGGCAGCTCGTTGAGAAGCATTATGAAGTGCTTGGGCGTGCTCAGCTTATAGTTGACAATTTGACCAGAAACCAAAAAAACCGAGACAAAACAAGTACACAGATGATTTGACTATATAGATTATAGACAACATAGACGACATGAACGATACAGACGATACAGAGGATATAAACGGTGATCACACTGACCGGGATGCTGTAGCTAGAAGCTTCGATGTTTATGCGGGGAGTCGTGAGCTTCCACAGTGTGATATGGTAGTATACACTGTTTGTTTGCACTGTACATGGACGACTCGGCGTGTCGTGCTTCTTGTTGGAAGTGCCTTCAAAAATAAAGGTGAGGTATTACGATTGATCTATTCATCCAAGATTCTAGATACTACTACAGCTCTATTTTACTGCGCACTCATATCACAGATCTCATAATCTCATACTTTGTACAGCGTTGGTATGCATTGTCTCTCAGGCTCTCAGCTGCTATGCGGTAGTGGCTCCCAGCACTCGCTGTAGCCTGTAATTACCTGTAATTGCCCAAGCCTTGCTGTAACAGCCTGAACCCATTTTCCAGTGCGTGAGCGTCATGTCACTTACATCCAAAACAGGAAGGAACGACTGACGACCAAAGTGCACCAGTCGTACCTTCCTGCAGTAATGTAATATTATTTTGCTCTTTCCTCTTTCGAATTCAGTTTGAATCTTGTTTATTGCACGCGTCTAATCTTCCCGCCACGTATTATCTCTTCACGTCTCTGTTCTCTTCGTGCTATTTCTCTCTCTTCTTCTCCCTCTCAACCTCAACAACCAACATCTACAACTATCAACAGCCAACATCGACATGTCGATGCACTGACAGGAGTAGATATGGCCCCTATCAACGACGAAAATAGCCACCCAGGCGTTCCAAAACCTTACTCACCTTTACAGTCTGCACCCATTACTCTCGCACCCCTCGCTCCTCTCGCACACTTCAGGACCGACAACATCGTAAACGTCTACACTGACAACACTGACAATATCAGTATCGACAAGCGAGACGATCGCCCCCGCGGGTGCAGGTTCCGTGACCTTGGCGAGGCACATCGCAATATCACAGGCCGCAGCATCTCGGCTGCCTGCAGTCTGGACGCTCGGGAAAGTGGCCTGACAGGTCTGAGAGGCAGCTTTTCGAGCAGCACAAACAACCATCAGATGGTCTCGCCGCGGCGGAACGTCACCTCGCCCGTGCGATTTGGTGCTCCCGCTCTATACGAGGTGTCGTCGTCGCCCCCTGCTCCCCGTGACAGACAGGATCGCAGTCCAAAGGATTGTACGACTCCAAGAAACAATGTGTCCAAAGACGCCACAGACCCCGACGCCATGATTGATGAGATCTTTGGTTTTGGAAGCAGCAGCAAAGCTTCGCCCTTTTCACCTGTTGCTTCTATGCCTTCGAGTCCTTTTTTATCTTCGCCGCCTGCACACATGACCACGCCCTCGCATGGTCGTCGTCCTGACTCACCGCGCCCCGTTTTCCCTGATCCTTCTGCTACGCCCTATATTCCTCATCTCATGGACGAATCGTTCCACGACGACAACGAGAAATTCTCGCCCCTCAGCATGCACACCGTCCCCAACCACCACCGCTCATCTGGCTCACAAATGGCAATGACAGTCGATTCTAGAGACACCACGGTCCGCATGTACAAGCAGTACCATGAGTACATTCTCAGCCAGCCGTCTCCAACACCAGTGCCAGTGCAAATCACAGTCTACCGCAGAGAAGACGCCGAAAATGGTCCTGGAGTCCGCCATGATGACACACCTGAGGGTCGTGCGCTTGACAGCCCAGTCTCGGAGCCAACACCGCACTCTAGTATGCATCCAGTCTCTGGCGTCGGTCTGGGCTCGGGCTTGGAAATAGTACAAGATGCTCCCAACGGCCCTGGCAGTGTGAGCGGCACCAGACCCCAAAGCATGTTCATGTCGATGCCCACCAGGGAGAGTCTGCTGTATCCCAGACCTCTCCGTGTGCAGTCGATTCGAGCCGAGGGCAGACATAACAGCCTCAACAGTGGCATTGCTGTCTCGGGAACCGGCATGACAACCGACTCCGAAGAGGATCCCTTTCGCTACGACAGAGATGCGTACAAGCTCTTCCTTCACCCGTCCAAAGAGCGCGATATCAGCACTGCCCTCAATAATATCGGCAGCAGCAACTCATACAGCCAGGCTACCCTTTATGGCATGAAAAATGATGCTGTGGTACGCAAGGATTGTCTTCGGCCGCCACCGACCCCCAAAGAGTACCTACACGACGACCCTTTCTGCTCAGGCCCAACACGGGCACGCTCTGCTACACCAGAGAGTGCCGACGGGTTCTATGACACGTCTGTCATACAGCCAAACTGGGCCGTCGAGAAAAGCGAGTACGAGGTCAAGGTCGTACTGCAGGATGTAAGCCGCAACAACAGCATGAATGCCAGCAGCCGGCCCTCGGCTGATGTTGAGGTCGAGCGCAGCACCGCGCCGAACCAGTTCCACCACACTTCATTTTTCAAGACCCCACAGAACAAGCGTCGCAGCATCAGCCGTCAGAAGAACAAGGAGAATGCTATGCCCTCGAGCGAGCGTGATGACTGGGAGACAGTCGCTACTAGTGTGCCTGGCCTGGGGAGTATGCAGCTGCCTCTGCCACCGGTTCCTTGTGGATACGGAACGGGATGGAACGCTCGTGGCCATAAGATGACCGGAAGCAGTGTTGCGGATGTGTCTGATGATGACAGCTTCCAGCATATGCAGTTCAATGAGTATGCTTCTACAGACCGCATTGTTCAGCACCCCAGCGGCCACGAGGACTCGGAAGAGAGTCTGCAAATGTGCAGCGTGAATGGAACAAAAGTGCCAATTATCATCCCCAAGCACCGCGTGCACCGTGTGAATGGGTTCGCCCAGAACACATCGCGCATGCTCCCACAAGCACAGTTCTCTGGAGGCGAGGCCGCCGCAGCCTTTGCCAAAAAGATGTCGAGCCCGTTTAGACAGTTCAGCGGCAGACGCACACGGCAGTTCTCACCGACTCCTCTCAACCAGCTCCCATACAAGCTGGAAAGAGGAAGAAGCAAGTATGAGTTCCAGCAGTCCTGCCAAGGGTCAGACCGGGACACATTTGAGGCGAAGCAGGTGTATGAGTTCAAGGGCGTTTCGAGCGACACAGGCAACACGCGCAGCGATACGTTTGCTGCGACAATGTCTGAAGATACGACCAATAATGTCAACAACAGCTACTCTCTGCGGGACTCGGCATCCTCGGCAAGCTCGCACAGAACGGTACATAGCTTCCCATTCCCCCTGATCCCGCTTCCCGAGGCTGCACGCAAGGAGGCGGTGCGGCGGCAGACTGCACATGGGGATGTGGACGATCTGGAGATGCGTCCGTACTGGGACAGAAACGACCTGACAATGGGCCGTACGCGGATTTCGAGCCGCCCTGTTCGTCCTGATCGGCGTGGCCGCCAGTCGTACCACCGCTCAACAACAGCCTTTTTTACTTCCCTGTTTGGCCCGAGTGCCAGCACGACGCAGTCTTCGTGCTACCGGGCGCAGCAGAGCAGTCAGCTCAAGAAGAGCCGCGCCATTGCCAACGACCTGACTGTGCCGTCGACGATCGACACGACGCAGTCCAATTTGGGCATTGACAGAGTGCCGCAGGGTGTCAGCACCTGGGCGTCGTTTGTTCCGTTTGGCTCGAGCCCGAGCAAAAGCCCGTCGCATCTCTTGAGGTCTGCTGCGACTAAGCTGCACCTAGACGAGCTTTGCCGCAAGATTAATTACCATACAAGGTACCCCGACTTTAGCTTTGGCAGCAGCAGCATTTTAAGCCGAAGCAACACGCCGCGACTATATCCATGGGACTACCCCATGCGGCGGCAGCGGCACCGGGAGCGGGAAGAACGCAGAACCGACCCGGAGCTTCGTGCGATCGCACAGCCCGAGTGCCAGCGGATCCGCGGGTTTCACGGCAGCAACAAGAACATGCACGACCTGGAGCGCACGGGTGTGCCTCTGGACCCGGAGGCTTTCCTCTCGTGGAATGCACGGCACCGGCGCAAGGTGTGGTTCTATGGTGTACTGGTGGCCAGCATGTTCCCGTTCATTGCGGTGCTCGTGTACACGGGCAAGTTCAATAGCGCGCTGTCGTGGTTCACGCGCGGCGAGGTCAACCGACTGAACAACCAACAGCGGCGTGCTATTTTTTTGGTGATGATTCTGCAGTTTGTGTTTTGGCCGATTGTGCTTGGCGTGGTAATCTGGCGGACGATGGCTTAATTGACGATGGCGTGGCGTTGGTGGCACTGTTTGTGTTTGATACTTTACTTTGCTATCTTGATTATTTTGATTGTCTTATTTTGATGATGCGTTGGAAGACACTTGAAGTGCTGTCTAGTTCGATTTCTTCACTAGGCGTCTACCGCCCGTTTATTTGGTTTTTAGTGGCATGTCATTCCCATGTAAAGGCGACTCACAAAGGCAGCACAGACACGGTCAATGAAAGATAATGTCATAATTCATAACGCCATTTCCAGACATGCAAGACAGCCAAACTATCTAGCACCCTGTCGCCGGAACAAGCGGGTGAACCACGAAGAGCTGCCACTGCCACCGGGTGCCGTCGATGACGATGCAGCACGTGCCCGTTTGCTCGTATACTCTCGGCTAATGGTCCTGCTTACAGACCGATGCACGTCTGCGCCGTCGCCGTATGCCTCGTACTCGCTGTGCTGCTTGACCAGTGCGCGCTGTTCGGCCGCCCGCTGCCGTCGGGCCTCTTCAGCTTCTTTAGCGTCTTCAGCCTCTTGCGCGCGCGCGCTCGCCATCGCGTGCCACTGCTGCTGCTCGCGCAAGTCCTCGTCACTCGCGGCGCCGGCAGCCTCCCACAGCTTGCGCGCTGCACGCACCTCGGCCGCCGTGACGGCTGTGAGGGCCGTGACGACAGCTTCGACAGGACCCAGCGCCTCAAAGTGCCGCCGCACTGTGACGCTCGCGACCGGCTCGCCCCGGGACAGGCGCTGCAGCTGGTCCGCCTCCCACGCGTCGTCGCGCTTCTTTTCGGCCGCCTCGCGCGCGGCCTCGTGCAGCGCGCGGCCCCGTTCTTTGCGTTCTTTGCGTTCTTTTCTCTCTAAGCGCTCGCGCGCCTTGCGCTGGCCCGTCGTCTCCCGCGTGAACCAGTCGGGCGTGTCAGCGTCCATGGCTTTTCTGGAGACCTCCTTGGCGACCTCCGTGTTATGCTGAGCGACCCGCTGTCGAGCGGCGCGGGCGTGCTCGCTGCCGGACGCGCGATAAGCACTCACACCTGGCGGCGGCCGCGGCTTGACCGAGGTGCACTTGTGCCGGCGGCCTTCCGCGGTGCGGCAGGCCTCGCAGTAGTGAGCCCAGCGGACGACGGAGCCGAGCTCGGCATAGCCGTCCATGTAGACGGGGTAGCGGCCGTCGAGGGATTCAGGTCGGGTGTCCATGCAGGAGCAGCAGTGGCGCGGGCGCGCGGTGAGGCGGCAGCGGCGGTCGACCCAGTGGGGGCAGTCTGTGGGCGAAGCGGCAAAGTAGTCGGGGGGCGGAGAGTCGTCGTCTCTTTGATTTAGAAGTCTGGGACTCGGCGCATACCATGGCGGCTCAGCTGCGTCGCCGCGTGGCACGGCCTGCTGGTAGGGAGGTAAGCTGTGGGCTGCCATTGTACTTTGTGTCGCGACGGAGAAAAGAGAATAAAGAGAGGAGGAGGCTGTTATCTACTATTACCCCATTGCATTTATCAATATCCGACCCCAGGTTCTCCGCCGGATTAGCACAAGGCAGACTCATGCGCTCAGACATCACATGTAAGCTTACAGAATACTGATTGGGTTGGTGCCGGGGCTGAGTACTACATACCCCGCAAACCGGGTGTAAACCGGGCACGACGATGGATCTGCATTGTCTACCCTAGTAGTGGCTAGTCACTATTGAACTGAAGAAGATGAAGAAGATGAAGAATTTGAAAAAAGATGAAAAAGTTGATAATAAGAACACGAATGAGAAACAAACTAATATTACAACACCAGACGCCACGATATCAGGCCCACGCCACACTACCCGGACTGGAACACGGCAATGGTGTCGGGATAGACATTCTTGTTGTCGGCGCCCCGGGCCAGCGATACATTGCCGCGGTCGATCATGCTCTTGACGCCAATCGTGTTGAGGTTGTAGACGCTGATGCCGCTCACGGCCGGGCCCTGGATGGACATGACCGACGCTTGGCACGTGCGGTTGGGGATGCACGTCTGGCCGTAGTTGTCAAAGAAGGAGTACATGCCGGCGCCGTACACAAACACATTGTTGGTGCTGCCCGCGAGCACGAGACCCATGGCCGACGTGGTCGCGGCGCCCTGGAAGTAGGGCGTCTCCGTCTGGATCTGGCCCATAAAGACGTGCCGCGTGCTCGACAGGCGGTACTGGTACTGCACGTGGTGCTCGACGGACGTGCCCACGAGCCAGGTCGGGCCGTACGTGCTCGCCAGGTTCAGGCCCTGCCCGGCGTAGATGGAGATCTGCGTGTTGGCGTGGTCCTCAATGTCGTGGTCGGCCGTCCAGAGCCACACGTTCTCCGCGTACAGGCCGGCCGTGCCGGGCGGCACGTTCATCGACATGTACGCCGCGATGCAGTCGGGCTTCACGGCCGTCGAGTTGGGGTTCTTGCGGCAGTTGTCCACGAGCAGGTCGGACCCGGCAAACCCGCCAATGCGCGTGTGCACGTCCCAGAGACCGCCAATGCTCGTCGGGTCGGTCACGCTCGCCTCGGAGCCGGCGCCCAGCACGACCGAGTTGAGGTTCCACTGCATCAGAATGGCACCAGGCTGCGAGCCGTGCGTGCCGAGCACAAAGTCGGACAGCTCCACACTGCCGGGCTGGCCGACGTAGAGGCCAATCTCCAGCAGCGGCGCCGGGTTCTGCGCATCGCCAAAGAACTCGCTGCCGGACGCGAGCAGCATGGGGTACGTCTCGCCGACAATGCGCGCGGTCGGCGGGATCGACAGCGTCCGCGACACGAGGTAGACGCCATAGTCAATGTAGACGACCTTGCCGAGCGCGGTGGCGGTGTTGATGACAGTCTGCAGCGCGGCCGTGTCGTCGGTGACGCCGTCGCCCTTGGCGCCGCCGTCGCGCACACTGGCAAAGTCCGAGGCCGCGAGCGTCTCGTACTGCGGCTTGGGGCGCACATAGTACGTGCCGCTGAGGCCGTGGTCGTTGGCAATGTTGCCCGGCCCCAGCAGCGCCAGGGGGCGCGTGAGGGCGTCAAAGGCGCCCTGGAAGCGCACCGGGCCGCGCGGGTTGTACTTGTTGCCCTGGCCCCAGGCGGCCACGGCCATGATGCCCTCCGCGTCGCCCTCGAGGACGTCGCCGTCGGGGGTCTGCACGACGACGGCCGTGTTCTGGACCAAAATGTTCTCGAGCACAATACTGCCGGCGGCGTTGGGCAGCGACTTGGCCGTGTACGCCGACGCAATGGCAATGTCGACATCCGAGAAAACGCTGTCAAAGATGGTCATGGACCCGACGGACTGGCTCTGCGAGCCGCCCGAGGTCACGTTGATGCCGGTGTCGGCGTTCTTAATCACAATTCCCGAGTACGTCCAGCCCCAGTCCCACGTGTGCGAGATGGCCGTCGTGCAGCCGTCAAAGGCAAAATTGCGCATCGTAAACTGCTGGTTGCCGAGCGAGGCGCCGACGCTGCCGCCGGAAAACGACAGGTCGGCCATGAAGCCGCCGCTGCCGGCCTCAATGAACAGGCCGACGTGCGGGCTGCCGCGGGCCATGGTGAAGTTGATGTTCTGCAGGCTCGTGGCCTGCGCCGTGGGCCAGTGCACGCCGTAGACGAGCTTACCCGTGGGCAGGTCGGTCATGTCCAGGACAAAGTTGCGGATCTGCCGGAAGAAGACATTCTGCGGCACCCACTGCAGGTTGCCGCCGTTGCGGTACGGGTTGCCGTCGATGAGTCCGAGCGTGGTGGCGTTGAACTTGGCGGATGCCTTGATGACGGGCGGGTTCGCGGCGTCGCCGATGAGCTGGGTCATGTAGTACGGCTCGATGGACTTTGTAATCACGTACGTGCCGGAGGGGAAGTAGACGACGGCGGGCGTGGTCGTCGAAGAGGTCTTGCGTGCGTGTTAGTGGCCCGTCTCGGCTCTCATGCAAGGGCGTGCGGGTACCTACACAGTTCTGGCCGCAGCGGCTGCCGTCGGCGATGGCCTTGTTGATGGCGGCCGTGTCGTCAGTGACGCCGTCACCGATCGCGCCGTAGTCCTTGACGTTGCGGAACACGGCATAGCCTTCGCTTGCAAACGGAGCGTTTCCTTGGTCTATGAGGTCAGTATATCGTCGCGAGCAACTCAGCAGTGTCAGGTCAAGACGCACGCTTGATATCTTCCATCCAAAAGGCCTGGATGGCCACGGCCCAGCCCGCGAGGGCGAGCACAATAGACGTCTTCATGTTGATGGTGATGGTGAAGCAAGTGTAGAGTCAAGATCAGTCATGATATCTGATATCGAGCACCATACTCTATTAATACGTCGAGCCAAAGGCACGGAACGCGTCAGGGATCAGCGAACAGGAGGGATGATCAGCGATCAGAGTGGAATTTTCAAGCTTGCCCAGCTCGTATTGACGCATTGGCGAGTCTGTACAGGCATGTTTTTTGTATTCGTATAAGCATATGCTTAAGCGACAGAACGACATTTGCAGCGCGTTAAGCATATGCTTACAGATCGTGATGTTGTCAACGTTGTGTTGATGCCATCGTGACTTGTGGCCTGCACCCTGTCCGCAACCACCGCTTCCAGAGTGATCTTGAGACTCATCACTCTGGTTTATTGACTTTGCATTCTTTTGATTGTCTGTTTTTATTTCTTTATGCAAGGCTGCTTGATTTTCAAAAGCTGTTCCTGGCTGCGCATAAAAGCACATCGTTACATGTACTTGGCCATCATTCTTATTCGTGTTGGCCAAGCGCTGTACATATACTCCGTAGAAACTTCTCGGGAGCTGCGGTCGGTTCCTCTCAGGTAAATAACTTGTTCGTACGCTACGCGAAGGTCGCCGCCCCTGTCGAGCAATTTCCGTTGGTTCCTGAAATCAGGCGCAAGCCGCTTAGCACTCGCACGGGCAAATGCGCAGCAACGTTCAGGGGAGAATGACGTGATGAGAATAGCAAGTAAGGGGCTATGTCACAGTTTAGTGCTGGACGCAAATCTTGCAATACTTCTTGACAAGGCACATCTTACAATACAAGTCATCTTCACCGAGTATCTTGAACACAGCATATTGAAACACGGTAGATTAAACACAGTGTCTTACAACACATAGTAGATACTACTACACACTCCGTACAGCACCATGACGCACAGAACACACACAATAGTTTATCATATCACTTTGGCATAGACAGTCTATGCTTATTCTTTGTAAGCTTATGTACGGAGTAGAGGGATACAAGTACCAGCTTGACCTGTGTACGGAGTATGTGTACATTTGCGGATGAAACAAACAAACTATTTATGTCAAGGGTAAATTAAAGTTATGGAATGACAGCAGAGAACTCAACTTGTACGTAATCTACTCCATAGTACGTACTGTTCTTTTGATCTCACATGTCTTGCATATCATCTTGGACATAAATGAGGATCGCCATGTCTTATGCACGGCCTTGCGCTTATATAAGCACACGTTCTTGCCGTCCTCTCATTCATCCCATGTTTCGCTTATGTAATGCGACTATCGACTTCAGTCTCTATGATGACATTATGATGATATCTTACTTTTCTTCAAGGTCTCTCCAGCCGTCTTCAGCCGTTGAAACGCACTGATCGGCTTGATTTAAGCTTCAAAGCTAAAACGGCGGGGTCTGCCGTTGGTAATAGGGGTAACGTGAAAGACTGCCGGTCGACCCCTGTTCTTTGCATCTGTGCTTCCATCGTCTGAAGATCTGTTGGCTGAAGAAAGGCAACGATCATTCTCTTATCTCGTTCTCTTCATCACTTTCCATTGCTGGATGTGCCGGACAACTGGCTGCTCATCACTTCTCAACTCCAGCGTTACAGCAGGATAATCAAGGCTTGGCGTATCCAGCGGCTATCATACTCTGTAGTTGGGCACCGAGAGGAAAAGAAAAGGAAAAGAAAAAAGGCAGAAGAATGTGCCGTCTTCCTCTCCTCTCTTCAACCATATCGTGACACAATGTCCTTTCTTCGTCTTCTTGGCCGACGCCACAGCCGGCTCGTCATCGTCGTCGTCGCCGCCACCGCCTGTCTTCTGCTCGTTCCCACAGCGCGCCATCAACTTGCATCGGCGCTCTGGTTTGTCGCTTTCGCGCCGTCCCTACCGTCTCTGTCCGGCATCGCACAGTCGCCTACCTCTTTTGAAAACGTAGACGTCATCCAGTACATCAACCCTCTAATCGGCACCGTCAACGGCGGCCATGTCTTTCCCGGCGCATCGCTGCCCTATGGCATGGCCAAGGCCGTCGCCGACACAGACAGCCACGCCGAAAACGCCGCCGGCTTTGTGTCCGACGACAGCAAGATCATCGGTTTCTCGCACCTGCACGACTCGGGCACTGGCGGCAGCCCATCGCTCGGCAACTTTCCGATTTTTGTGCACCCTGGCTGCCCCGACGACAAATTTGAAAAGTGCGCATACATGACGGTGCATCGCGGCGTTGCCCGGCGTAATGGCACAGCGCGTGCCAGTCCGGGCTACTTTGCCATTGACCTAAACAACTCTGTGCGCGCCGAGATGACCGCCACACAGCATGCCGCGCTCTATCGGTTCACCTTTGATCCACACAACATTGTCGAGAGTGCCACGACCTCCCCCAAAAAGGCCATCTGGTCGGCCAACGAGTACGTGCCGTACAGTCCGCTGGTCGTGCTGGACCTGGCCGACCTGGCCAACACGCGCAGCATGGGCCACGTCAAAGTCATTGCCGAGACTGGCCGCGTCACCGGCGGCGCCAACTATGCGCCGTCCTTTGGCAGCGGCCGCTACGATGCTTTTGTGTGTGCCGACTTTGACGGCGCCCCGATCCGCAACACGGGCGTCTTCTCCACCACGACGGTCACCGACGAGGAGCACGCGTTTGATTTCACGCAAACGCAAAAGGGAAAGCAAAAGTCCAAGCTGCGCAGTGCGCACGGCTCGGCCGGTGCCTGGCTGCAGTTCGAGCCGCCGCGCGGCGGCGCCGCCGACGAGGCCGACTACAGCATCGACGTGCGCGTTGGCGTCTCGTTCATCTCGGCGGACCAGGCGTGTGCGAATGCCGAGCGCGAGATCCCCGACACCGACTACGGCCGCGGCTGGGACTTTGACGGCACGGTGCGCGCGGCGCAGGACGCATGGCGCGACAAGCTGGCGCCCATCCGCGTCGATGCCGCCGGTGTCTCCGTCGACATGCAGACGACCTTTTGGTCCGGGCTGTACCGCGCCCTGCTGTCGCCGCAAAACTACACGGGCGAGAACCAAAAGTGGACGTCGGACGAGCCGTACTACGACTCGTTTTACTGCATCTGGGACTCCTTCCGCGCACAGCACCCGCTGCTGACCATTCTCGATCCGCCGGCCCAGACCGAAATGGTGCGCGCGCTGCTCGACATTTACCGCCACGACGGCAAGCTGCCCGACTGCCGCATGAGCTTCTGCAAGGGCTTCACCCAGGGCGGGTCCAATGCCGACGTCGTGATTGCCGATGCGTTTGTCAAGAACCTGACGGGCGGCGGCATCGACTGGGCGACTGCGTACGAGGCTGTCGTGTCGGATGCTGAGATCGAGCCGAGCAGTTGGGGCACCGAGGGCCGCGGCAACCTCGACAGCTACCACGCGCTCGGCTACATTCCGTCCGACGACAAGGACACCAAGGGGACGGGGCCCATGACGCGGACTGTCTCGCGGCTCGTCGAGTTTGCGTACGACGACTTTGCTATTGGCCTCCTAGCCCAGGGCCTGCGCGCCGACCCGTCGCTGCTGCGCAGCAGCAACCGCAACCTTGACAACCTGGACGAAGAGGACCTGCGCCGCCTCGAAGAGGACGCTGCCAAGTACCACGCGCGCGGCGCCAACTGGAAGAATGTCTGGAACGCCGACCAGTACGACCACTACCTGGACGAGCCCGGCGCGCCCGCGTCCGACTTTGTCGGCTTCGTGCAGCCGCGCCTGACCAACGGCTCGTTCCAGTACCACAGCACGCGCCGCTGCAGTCCCGTCTTCGACATGCACCGCTGCTACTACGACACGCGCCTCGCCACGTACGAGGGCAGCCCGTGGCTCTATTCCTTTTATGCGCCGCAGGACATGCGCGCGCTCGTGCAGCTCATGGGCGGCCGCCGCACGTTTGTGCGCCGTCTGCACTACTTCCACGCGTCCGGCATCGCCTACATGGGCAACGAGCAGACCTTTCTGCCCGTCTACCAGTTCCACTACGCCGGCCGCCCCGGTCTCAGCAGCTACTGGGCGCACCGCTACGTGCCCGATTTATTTAATGCCAGCGTCAACGGCATCCCCGGCAACGACGACTGCGCCATGGGCGCCTTTTCCGCCTTTGTCTACATGGGCTTCTTCCCCGTCGCCGGCCAGAATGTTTATTTGCTGACGCCGCCCTTTTTCCGTGAAGTGCGCATCCGCGCGCGCGACGGCGTCCACGATGCCGTGCTGCGCGTCGCCAACTTTGACCCGACGTACCGCAGCAAGTACATCCAGAGCGCGACGCTCGACGGCGCGCCGTACACGCGCAACTGGATCACGCACGACTTTTTTCTGCACGGCGGCGTGCTCGAGTTTACCGTCGGGCCAGACGAGAGCACGACGTGGGGCACGCGCGAGGAGGATCTGCCGCCCTCCTACTATGATTGAGAACTGTTTTTTGTTTTGCAAAACACGATGCAGGATGCAGATAGATGCAAGAACGACGCCATGTGAATTAAGTCCAAGCTCCAATGGAGCAATGTCTCCATTATCCGACGTAGACCATACGGAGAGTATACACTAGGCGTCTTTGTCATCGTTGTTGTCGTCGTTGTCGTCGTCGCCGCCGTCTTCGTCATCGCCTTCATCGCCACCACTACTATTCCCCTCAGAGTCTTCGTCGCCTGGGTCCGGCCGCACAACGCGGTTAATGTGCGTCACAAACGGCACCAACTTCTTCAACAGCGCCACCAGCTGGTCTTGCGCGTCCGCGGCCGTAAAGAGCGCGTCCGGCACGCGCTTGTGGATGTGGAAATTGCGCAGCTTCAGCAGCTCAATGTCGCGGTGGTCCGCTGCGTACCCCAGCGGCTTCTTCTTGAGCGCGTTCTCCGCATTGAGCCGCGCAAACGCCTTGATGCACGCGGTGTCCGTTAATGCCGTGTCTTTTGTTTTTGCTGTCTTGCGTTTTGTCTTTGTCTCTGGAACAAAAAACGTCTCCCACACGGCATCGTCGACGAGCACGCGGCGCCACCAGTGCGGCTTCGCGTCAATGTTGGCGCGCAGCAGCCGCAGCTGGTCGTTGTCGGGGTGCCACATGCCCGCGCCGACAAAGCACGCGCCGGGCTCGCAGTGGATGTAGTAGTGCGCGTACGGCCCCTTTTTACCGGTGCGCGACCAGGCTGCCGAAAAGTGCGGCTTGTAGGGACTTGGGTCTTTACTGAAGCGGATGTCGCGGTAGATGCGGAACACAATGTCCTTGGCCGGCAGCTCGGGGATGGTCTCGTCCACGTCGACCGCAAGCCGGCTGCCAAACGTCTCGACAAACGACAGCCAGTCCTTTTGCGCGCGGCGGAACTCGCCGTCGTTTTCCTTGAGCCAGGTGCGCCGGTTGTTGGCCTTGAGGTCTTTCAGGAAGAGCAGCGTGACCGGGTGGACTGTGTCGTCGGACACGTCGACGTCACCGAGGTCGCGCAGTTTCTTGTTGGGGATGAATGTGATCTTGGGAGTGTCGTCGTCGTCGTCATCATCGTCGTCATCATCAGACTCTTGCTTCCGCCGGCTTCGGGCCGCGGCGCTTTTGGCCGGCATGGCTTTGGCTTTGGGCGTAGACCTCTTCAGAGGCCGCACATCATCGTCTGCGTCTTCGGCTTGCTCAGGTTCTTCAGCTTCTTCGTCTGCATCCGCCTCTTGCTCTTCAGACTCGTCCTCTTTATAGTCGTCGCCATCGCTGTCGCTGTCAATCGGTCGTGCTCGAGCGGTCTTGGCCCGCTTAGCCTTGCGGCCGTCTAAAATGACAGCGCCATCGCTCATATCCAAGTCCGAGTCCTCGCCATCAAAGTATATGCTCGTCACTCCATTCTTGCCATTCTGTCTGTTCTGTCCGCTCTGATCATGGCTGATGCTTGTGCGTGTCGACCGTCGCCGGCCTGTCTCTGTGTTTGCAGCCCTTTTTGGTGGCATTTTCGGTTGTATATAGGATAGTTTTGTATAGTCGCGGTGCACGATGAAAGAATGAAGCTCAAACATCCGAATTTGCCCTTCTCGTCGCCCTTCTTCGTCATCGATCCGGGCACAAACGGGCGACGCGACAAATCGACACGCTAGTCCATGTTGGGAAGAATTGAATCACGCAGTCACGTGTGCACTTTGTCACCGCGGTCACCAAATCACCAAAACACCAAAACGATGACATCGTGATATAAATTTGACAACTTTTAAGATGATATAGAACTCGCAAAATATAAACTCAAGGAAACCAAACCAGACAGACAAGGAGAATAAGACCAAACCAGACAAACAAGGAGAATATAAAGAACACAAAACAACAGAACAACAAAATAACAAACAACCTGATCGTGTATACACATAAACATCAACACAAAAAAATCACAACAGTTACTCCAACGCGATAGCCTCAAGCGTGCGCTGCGCAATGTCCCGGCTCAGCTCGGAAATGCTGGGCCCCTCTACTGTCTGCACTGTCACTCCAGTCTCTCGTCCGATCCAGCCCAGGACAAAGATGGCGTCCAGCGAGTCGATGCCGTAGCTGCCCAGCGACTCGTGCGTGTCAAAGTCTTCTGGCACCATGCCCTTGCGCCGTGCCACAGTCGCGATCAGTGCGCTGCTCACCGCTGCTGTCGCGTCTTCCATCGACGGTGCGTACTGTACTAGGGTCCGCAGGTCCCGGTCGCCGGGCCGGCAAGACCCCGTATCGAGGCCGTGTGGCGGCGCGTCCACCTGGTTGAGATACCGGAACAGCGCGGTGCGTGTCCAGAACGGGTCGGACGGCTGGTTCTGGATCGTGAGGCCGCCGGTGCCGACCGTTGTGACGACTTGCGGCGGCAGTTTGAGGTTGAGGCTCTGCTTGCCATTTGGCCGTGCCATGGCGCGGTCCAACAAAAAGAGCACGTCGCAGATGCGGATGCCAATGAAGCCACTTGCCTTCATTGCGTCCAGCAGGCCCTCGTTCTCCGCCACCATGCCCGCGCCCAGCACGAGCCCGAGGTCGAGCGACACGCTGTGCATGCCGCGGAGACTGCGGTGCCGCGCCAGTGCATCCTGGTAGCTGTTGCCGGCCGCGTAGTTGGCCTGGCCGCGGTTGCCGATGACGCCCGACGAGCTCGACAAAAAAATAAAAAAGTCCATGCTGGCGGGCAGCAGCGTGTGCAGGTTGCGCGACCCTGTCGTCTTTGGTCCAAAGGCGCGCTGCCAGCGTGCATAGTCCATGCCGGGGAAGGACGTGTCGTCGACGACGGCTGCACACTGGATCGCGCCACGGATCGGCGGCATACACCGCCCTACCTCGGCAATGGACCCGGCCAGCTGCGTCGCGTTGCAAATGTCTGTCGCAAACGCTGCGACCTGCACGCCCTGTTCGCGCAGCCTGGTCATGAGCGTATGCGCCTCGGGCGTGCAGGCGCCCGACCGCGAGAAAAAGGCAATGTGCCGCGCGCCCTTCTTGACCAGGTGCTCGGCAATGGCGCGGCCCAGTCCGCCGAAGCCGCCCACGAGCACGTACGTGGCGGCCCGCGGCAGCTCGACCGGTCGTGCCAGCTGGAGCGATGCGTTGACCATGTTCTGACCGACATCCGCGGCCGTGTACAGCACATGCGCGCCCGAATACAGGCTGCGTGCTGCGTGCTGCATGGCTGTCTGCACATCGCACATGTTGTACTCGAGCACATGGCCGACGGTGCCCATCTTGGAGGGGGCCTGCAGCATTTTTTCAATGTCGCTCGCGAGCCGGCGCGCTTCTTCGGGCTGCCGCGTCTCAAAGAGGTCAATGTCGACCGTCTCGAGGCTTGCGTTGGTTCGTGGCAGACAGGGCGGCAGCAGCAGCTGCAGCTGGCTCGCCGTGCTGGGGCTGTGCGGCGCCACGCGGATGACGCGGCCGCAGTCGGCGACACACTGCAGGGCGTGCTCCAGATGCTGCGCGGTCGGATCAAACACTACATCGGCGCCTTTGTCGTCTGTGCGCTCCATGATCTGCTCGTAGAGTGTGCTGCCCATCTCGTGCGCGTCGGTACATGTCATAATGTTGTTGACCGGGACCTTGAACTGCTCCTTGACAATGGCGCGCTCGGCTGCCGACGAGCACACGACGAGCGCGCGGCCGCCCAGCTTACGGATCAGCCACATGGCCGCCTGGCTGTGCACGGTGAGGGGCGAAAACACGAGCACCGAGCTGCCGTCTGCCATCTTGCGGCTCGTATGCAGCGCATACACGGCGGTCGCCAGGGCGGTCGGGCACACGGCCTTCCACTTTTCCGGGCCCAGTATGTGCTGTACGCGGCTCGCGTCGACGATGACGTGCGTGCGCAGCGTGTCGCGCATGCGCGCACAGACATAGTTACCCGTCTTGAATCGAGGGCACGCGCTGCCCGTCTCGAGTACAAAGCCAAACACGTCTGTGCCGATGGCGCCGCCCGCGGATGTGCCGCTGTTGGCCGCCAGAATGTCCTCGGGCAGCAGGTTTGTGCCCGACACGGCGATGCGCACCTCTGTGGGGCCCAGCGCGCGGTGCAGCGACACAGTGTCTTCGACAAACGACGTCCCGTCGTGTGACCCGAGCGTTGCGGCGTCCAGCTGGAGCGCGCGGCCATGGCTGAGCAGCGGGACCTGGTCGATGAAGCGTGGGTCGGATGTGCCCTGCTCAATAGCATGGTTCAGCAGCGTCATCGGCATGAGGCGCGGGATCAGCAGCCGGCCATCGGCATACGCATACTCGACATCGCCGCCGGCGTCAAAGGGCGGCTGGGTATCGACGAGGCGCTGGAAAAGGTGGCCAATGGCCTTGACGAGGCTGCTCGGGACCGCCTTGGCGCTGGGCAGCGCGAGGTTGTCGACAATGTCGAGCGTCAGGATGTGTTTCTTGTTTGACTCGGAGCGCAGCGTGCGTGCGAGTCCGGTAAAGGGTGCGCGCTCCGGCGACATGACGCCGACCTGGGCGCCCTGCGAGAGCCACAAGACGCCGCGCGACTGGGAGAGCAGGCGGTGCAGCCCGTTGTAGACGGTCTCGTTCATGGCAAATACGGCGGCGCAGTCAATCTCGACAAGGGACAGCACGAGCGTGTTGCGGCCGAGCTCCTCCAGGGTGCCGAGCGCCGACAAGCACACGCTGCGGACGCGGACTGCCAGCTGGTTCTCAATTTTGGTGCACAGCGTGTTGGCAATAGCGGTGACGGCATCCGACGGCGCGTCGGGCACGAGGAACACGATATTGGGCACGCCTGCGCCGCGGGTGGTTGCCTTGGCAGGCACTCTCGGTAGGGGCGGCGCGGTCTTCTGGGCCGCCAGAAACACACAGCTCTTGGCTGGCACTCTGTCGACCTTGAAGCCGGCCGTCTGCAGCGCGCACCGGATCGTTTCGTACTGCTCGCAGCCAATGGCCTCGCCGAGCTTCGACAGCAGGATGAGCCAGCCGTTGTCGGCGACGGTGGCAAAGATGGACGCGAGGCTCGCAGGCGGCACGCTGTCGACAATCGAGCACAGGACGAGGTCGTGCTTGGCACCGTCGGCGATGTGCACTGCGTACTGGACGCGCGCAAACCCGGGGTGCGTGCCCTTGAGCAGGCGCATGTGCTGCCACACCTTCTCGGCATACGTGCCCGACAGCGTGCACTGCGCGAACCGCGGCGTGCAGTAGCCGGCCGTCAGGTTGTCAAACACGAGGTTCGTGGCCTTGAGCGTCTCGGCGACGATCTCGAGCTGGTGCAGTTCGTTTTCAGAGGCCGTGGTGGCGGCGTGCGCTTTGGTAATGGTAATGGCGGCAGCAGTACCGGTGCTGTCGTCCAGACCGGGCACAACGGCGTCGGAGATGTGAAACAGGATCGACTGCGCCGGGTTCTTGTGTGCTGTGGCGTCAACAAGACTCAAAATAGTCGTCGGCAGCGCGGCATCGAGCGCGCCAATGCTGCTCGTGTCCTGCTTCCACACCATCTCGGAGCACAGGTTGCGGTGGGCCGGCAGGAAGCCGTCACCGGCCGATGCGGCGCGGCCTGAGACTGACTTGAGCTGCAGCTGCTCGATGATGACCGCGGGCGCGTGCAGCGCGTCGTCAAACATGGTGATATTGGCTGTGGCGCCGCGGCGCGCGGCGTCCATGTCGGCGGTGGTATAGCCCCGGAAGCGTGCGCCGGCGCCCTTGGGAAGGATGGCCGAGACAAACACGCGCCCGGTGGTGCACGGCAGCATGGCGGCGCCGTCGTCGCCGAGCACGAGCACGGACTGGATCATGGCGTCGAGGGTCGCGGGGTGGATGACGTGATCAAACTCGAACTGGAAGGGCATGCGCGCGCGGGTATCGGGGATCGCGACGACGGTGTGGGCGGACGTGTCGCCTTTCTGGATCTCGACGAGGTTGCGGAATTGCGGGCCGTACGTGAGGCCGACGACGTCGAGCATTTCGTAAAACTGCCGCGGGTCGTGCGTGGTGTGGCACTTGGCCTGGCCGTGCCGGCACGCGTCGCGTCGGGCACTGGCGCCGTACCGTGTCTCGAGGATGGCGTCGGGCGCCGTACTGTCCGTGCTGTAGATCGCCATGAAGCGGCCCTTGGCGTGCGTTGTCCACGGCCCGTCGGCCGGCTTGGAGAGGATGGAAAAGTCGTAAGCGGTGTCCTCACTAATGTCGTCGTCGTCGTTGTCGACAATGCGCGCGCTCAGCATGTTCTCGAGGCCCTGCGCCGACGTTGGGATGAGCATGGGCTTGAGGATCTTGAAGCCGGTGACCTCGTAACCGATGACGCGACGCCTAGGGTCGGCCGTCTGCTTGGCGGCCTCAATGGCCATGGCGAGCAGTCCGCCGGCGGGGTACAGCAGCGACTTCTGGACGACGTGGTCTTGCAGCCACGGGTTCTCCTGGACGCGGAAGAAGCCGCGCCAGCGCGGGTCTTGTGGCGTGGCGTTCTCGAGCGGCGCGCCGATAATGTCTTCGCGGCCGTGCGTGCGGAAGCGGTTCGTCTTGGACAGGTGCGACTCGTGCCAGTACGTTTTGGAGTGGTCCCAGGGGTACGACGGGACATCGACGAGGTGGCGCGCGCGCTTGCCGGTGGTGCTGTTGCGCGTCCAGTCCAGGGTGATGGCGAGTCCCTTGGTCCAGAGCTCGCCCATGGCTTCGAGAAAGGTGACGGAGGCGTCCTTGTTGCGGCGCAGCAGCGCGACGTAGCTGAGCGGGGTGTCGGGCTGACCGCAGGCCACGGCGTGAATCTGGTGCACGGTGGACTCCCAGACGCGGTGCGGACTGACCTCGACGAAGACGTCGGGGCTGCTGAGCTTGAACATGGCCGTGACGGCGCTGAAGAACTGCACCGGGTGCGTCAGGTTCTTGACCCAGTACGCGGGGCCGAGCTCGCACGCGGCGGCGGCGCGGCCGAGCAGGGACGAGTAGAAGACGGTACTGGAGCGGGGGCGGCACGGCGTCATGCCCTGGAGACAGTCCAAATACAAATCCTCGATGACGGCCATGTGGTGCGAGTGGTAGGCGGTGTCGACGTTGACGCGTGTGGCGCGGCAGCCCTTGTGGTGCAGGTACGTCTGCAGCTGGGAAATACCGCAGGCGTCGCCGGACAGGGTGACGGAAGCCGGGCCGTTGATGCAGGCGACGTCGACGGATTTGACAGCGGCCTCGACGATGGCGCGGCGTGCGTCGGACTCGGACAGAGCGACGGCCAGCATGCCGCCGTGCAGACAGGGTGCCAGGGACTCGATGCGCGCGACGCACTGCCCGCGGTAAAAGGCAATCTTCCAGGCATCTTCTCTAGAGATGGCTCCGACGGCATAGGCGGCGGCGATTTCGCCAGACGAGTGGCCGACGACGGCAGTGGGCGCGAGGCCGGCGGACAGCAGCAGGTCGACGAGCGCGACCTGAATGGCGGTGGTGGCGGGCTGTGCAATACGGGCGTCGTCCATGTGCGAGCGGTCCTTGGAGCGGTGCAGCTCGTCCCACAGGCTAAAGGTGCTGCCGAGGACAGACGTCATGTACCAGCTCGCAGACGAGATGCTGGTGTAGAAGGCGTGGTAGCTGAGCAGCTCGCGACCCATGGCGTACCACTGGGCGCCCTGGCCGCAGAAGACGAGGGCGATACGCGACGGCACGGTATGGGGGCCGCGGACGGGCTGTGCAAAGTTGGCGGCGTTGAGCTTGCGCACGAGGTCGGCAGTAGACGACGCGACGACGTACGCGCGCCAGTTGAGGCGCGAGCGGCGGTCGAGCAGTGTGTACGCATAGTTGTCCTCGAACGCGGGTTCGTGCGTCTTGGTGGCGGCGTAGCGGGCTTGTGTGGCGACGACGCGTGTGAGTGCGGCCTCGTCGTGGCCAGAGAAGACGAAGAGATGGCTGCGTGGCCCGTGGAAGGTGTAGAGGTCGTCGAGGCGGAGGCGGTCGCCGGGAAAGAGAAAGGTGTTGTGGCTGCCGCCGTCGATGCGGGCCTCGGCGAAAAAGTGTGGCGCGTCATCAAGCACGACGTGGGCGTTGGTGCCACCAAAGCCAAACGAGTTGACGCTGGCACGGCGCAGGCCAGGCACGGGCCAGGGCGTAAGCTCGTTTGCAATCTGCTGGTAAGTACGTGGTAAATTTAATTTTAGAAAAATGAAAGGACATACCTTGAGCCGCATGCCGGCAAAGTCAATGTTGGGATTGGGCGTCTTGAAGTTGAGGTGCTTGGGGATAAAGCCGCGCTCAACGACGAGGATGCCCTTGATGAGGCCGGCCACACCGGCGCTGCCCTCGAGATGGCCAATGTTGGTCTTGACGGAGCCGATAATGAGCGGGTCGTCGGGCGTGCGGTGGGCGCAAAATAGCTGCGTGACGGCCTGGGTCTCCTTTGTGTCTCCGACCTGGGTGCCGGTGCCGTGGCACTCCATGTACGCGGTGCGTGTGATGTCGAGACCGCGGTAGACATCGGCCATGTTGGCGACCTGGCGCTCTTTGCTGGGTAGTGTGATGCCCTGTGTGTGGCCGTCCTGGTTGCTGGCGGTGGCGCGGATGACAGCGCGGATAGTGTCATTGGCGGCGACGGCATCCCGGAGGCGCTTGAGAACGATGACTCCTGTGCCCTCACCACGGCCGTAGCCGCTTGCACGCTCGTCAAATGTGTAACAGCGGCCGTCGGCGCCAAGGATGTTTAGGTTGGCCATTGGCACGAGCGTGTTTGGCGAGAATATGAGTCCGACGCCCGCAGCGATGCCCTTTGCGGTGAGTATTCGTGAGTTTGACAGGGGGTAAGATATGGAGAAGACGTACCACATTGGACTCGCCGCTGAGGAGGCTCTTGCAAGCCTGATGAACAGCAATCATACTGGCGGAGCATCCGGTATCGATCGTCTGACTTGTGCCGGCAAAGTCAAAGGCGTGGGAGATACGATTAGCCAGGATGGCGATGCCATTGCCGGTGGCGGAGTATGGTGGCGTCGTGTCTGGATCACGCATGCATGGCTGTTCGTAGTCTTGACGGGTCAGTTGCGGCCGGGGATGACAGATTAGATGCAGACTCACCTCGTACGAACGAGCCGCAAAAGACACTTGTGGCGGTATTGGATAACGAAGCGGCAGGAATACCGGCTGGGATGTCAGTTGGCTTCTTTACACAGCGGGCAATGGAACATACCACTGTCCAGTGCTTCATAGACGACCTCCAGGAGCATCCGCTGCTGAGGGTCCATGGAGACAGCTTCTGCGGTAGATATAGAGAAGAACTGCTGGTCAGCGTGCTTTCATCTGAAGAGAAGAAAAGAGAGAAGATGAAAGAAGAAGCAAGAACAGACGAAAAGAGGAAGAAGAGAAAACATAAGAAAATAGAAAACTCACTGGTGCGTCAAAAGCTGCTATGTCGCCTTTGATGAAGTGAGCACCCTTGACGTGGAACTGCTGTTGTCAATACAAATACACAAATACAGACACCAAACAAACAAATCTAATCAACTCACACTCCCAGGCCGGTTTGGATCGGGGTGGTACCACCCCTTTGCGTTGAACCGGTCTGCCGGGATCTCCGACCAGGCATCTCTGCCGTCGCGGATCATTTCCCAGAACGCCTCCACGTTTGTGGCATCTCCCGGGAAGCGGCATGCCATGCCGACGACGGCAATGGCATCGTCAATGCAGCCGTCGGCAGTGGCACCCTCTGCACCCATGGCTGGCAGTTGGTGCTCGTTATATATAAAGTCGAGGGTGTGGCCGGGGTGGAAGTGACCAGGCACAGGGATTCCAGGTGATGCAGGTAATCCAAGGTTTGCAATATGTTAAGGTGATTCAAGAGTGGTCATTGATGTCAAGTAGTGCCAAGTGGTGTCAATATAAGTTGAAGGTGAATGTCAAGGCGAGTGAATACAAGTGGAGGGTAAATGCCAATGCAAAGTGAATATAGGTGAACAGTGAGTGACAATGTGAAGTGAATATATGGAAAATTGTTGCCAACGTGAATGGAGGGAGAAGAAGAAGATAAGTCAACAGTTTCCTGATAGAACCAAGACGAATAGCATGGGCTGTGACGCAAAGATATAAGCAGCTCGTCAGCCAAAGAGAAAAGGTGTGGACGGCGCAGTCAAGAAGAGGGGGGGTATCAAAACGGGGGAGAGACAAAAACCGCAGCAAGTCGGAAGCAGCGAGGAGGTGTCAAGGCGGGCGGGCGGTCAAGACATAAATAGAAGCAGGGAAGATGGCGGAAGGCGAGAAAGAGAGTGGTGTGGCTGCTCGGAGAGAAGAGAAAGAAAGAGAGGAGATGGGAGAGGGATGGGGGGAGAAGAGACAAGAGGGAGAGGAGAGCAGAGTGAATGCGAACACGACCCGCGTCTGCTGAAGAGAAAGGTAGAGGCTAAAAAGTAAAAAAGAGAAGATGGTGGGAAGAGGTCTGCAGACATTCACTTATATGTGTTTGGGAGGGGGGGTGCGTTGTTGACTTGAAGGTGGGCTGCTGCTGACTGTGAGTTGAGCCTTGCCTGACCTCTCCGTCACTTTGATCTGAGTTGGTTTTTTCCTGATCTTCGTCGATACTGCTCTTGCTAGCATCGCCTCACATTGCTTGCTTGCTTGCTGCTTTCTGCTTCCTGCTTGCTTGACCCTCTGATATCTATCTTCACTCAATCTATATCGTTGGTGTTTGTCGTGCTCACCGAGTCTGGTGTCATCTCCTGTGTCGACAAACGATAAGACCAGAGCGGCTGTGAAGAGGCGGTCGTGCGGATATTGGTACTGTCTTGTCTTTGCCTCATTGTTTGCTTAGACAGACGCTCAGCTTCTGCACTCTGCTTGATTGGTGCTCATACGACTGGTACCATTGCGCAGCATTGTCTTTGTCTTTGCTTCCGTCTTCCGTCTTCCGTCTGCCGTCTTCAACGCTCTACCATGAATGCTCACCGCCCTTCGTCCTTCGTGCTGTCCCTGTCCGGTTGCTGTCTTGCCCTTTGATGGTTGTCGGTCTGGAGCATGAGAATAACGGCACAAGGGGAAAGGCTTCCTGTGCGGCGTCCCGTTCTTCTGCAGTCTTTTCTACGGTTGTATCTTAAATATCTTTTATCGGATCCGCACGTGTCTGCTCGCCATGCTCATCGTGTCTGCTGTGCACAGAAAAAGGGACCGACGAGACAGAATCCTGGCGTTGTCACTCTTTTTTTCCTTTCCTCCTCGAGACGGGTGGGCAGCTGGGCTGGTGCCGACGGCGGACTGCTCGTAAAGGGGGGCATCGAGAGGGACACACATGTATCGTCTTGCCGAATCGGACACACACCGGTTGCACAGATGCACTCGCCGATGCCGTAGACCCCAAAGGGGATGTAGAGAGTGACATAAACTGCCCCTTTGGACGCATGGCGGTCTCATCTGGCTAATCATGGAAAGGAGAAGAGACATGCCACTCTTGGACGGGGATGTGCTACAGAATCAATTAAACAGGTGAGCAGAAATGTCCGAGGACGGTGGGCGAGCAAGATAGAGGAGAAGAGGAGGAGAGGAGCAAGGAAAAACAAGACAGAAAAAAAAGAGAAACTCAAAGAAAACTCAAAGAAAAACAAAAGAAAAACAAGACAGTGTCATTTCAGCAGCCCAGCGGCTCGGCGGGAAGGAAAGCAGAACAGATGCCCGTGAGCGTGTTCCCACGAGAGACAAGTCAACGGTCAGACGACCATCTAGTATTGAAAACCATATTATCAAAGGCCGACCAGGGCACTTTGTGCCGTCCGCCAAGGTCATCGCCGTCCATTATTGTTTCTGGGTGGGCACGCCTCTCGGGTGTCTTGTTTGGCCTTTTGTTTTGTTTCGCTCCCGCATGGCTGGCAGTCGGTTGAGCAGCCAAGATGTAGCTTAGTAAAGCAGGATAGTAATACGATATAAATAAGTTGTGCGATAAAGCCAATAGTATAGATAATATAAGCACTTAAAAAGAAGCACATAAAAAGAAGCACATAAAAAGAAGGAAATAAACGATAAGATTGTACGGGAATGAAAACAAAATGCCTCCGTATGGTACAGCGGGAGGTAGGCCGCGGTCCCGTCCCGTGGCTCGGGCTCCGTTGTCAATTTAGTATTAGTTTCTACAAGGTGGCTTACGGAATACAATCGGTGTAAATACGGAGTGGGTACAGCAGCTTCCAGAACCAAGGAATGGCCTGACAAGTAGATAAGAAGTGGCTAGAGTCCGGGTAGGATTGAGAATGAGGGTGGTAGCAGAGTAGGTCGAGGCCTAGTGGTGGTGATAGAGGGGGGTAGAAGACAAGCGAGTCAGTATTAAATGAGTGAGATTGAGATTGTAGGGTAACAAGAAATCAGGTATAGATGCAAGAAGTGAATTAGAGTAGGAGTGAGAACAAAAAGTGCAAAAGTGAAGAACGTGATCAAATTAGAAGGTGACTGCAAAAGTCACGTCAGATACGGTCTGATATTTGATAAGAGCAGCAGCTTCTGATACCGTTTGTCAGTCTCAGTTTGCGTGTACGCACCACACGCGTGAAGATACAAGACACCAAAACACAGTTGTCATTGTATGTGCACGAGACGACGTTCCAGACAATGTGACAGTCTTTAGTGTCTCGACACATCCCTTTTCGTCGGCATGGACCGTACGCTCCGTAAATCGTCGATAGCATGTAGGGTATGATCGATCCGCTGTATGCACATCTGTGGCTTCTGCGTTAGGTCGTGCAGTTATTGGAGAGAAAAGGGAAGGAGGAATAGTCTAGGTTCAGCTAAATGTAAATGAATGGCTAGAAGAAAGAAAGAAAAGAAAAAAAAAAGAAAACAAGAAAAAAAACAAATCAAGTTTTGAAAACCAAGAAGCCCAGACAAAACTAAAATATAGTCCACTCAATCAATCAATTATCAATCAAAGATTCATCCAAACAGCCGCATCTGGTTTGACTTGGTGAGATGCTGCACTTCCTGTAGGACGTTGCCTCGCGCCGTGCTGCCATCTGTGCACCTCCTGTCTCCTGTTGAGTGACAGACGCCGTCATGGTGAGATTTTAGCATCGAAACCTTGAAACCTTGACTCGGTACTACCAGAACCCCACAGCAGAGCCACAGGGAACATGTCAACATGATAGCCACGACGTAGTATCCTACTGCATGGGCGTTGCCGTACTCTCGGGCCACCAATCGGCCCAACATGTGACCGACGGTTAAGCAGGGTGCTAACCTGGTAGCGACGTGCTGCCAAATATAGACGTAAACCCGAGCAGAATAATGTAGCAGAACGATGTAGCAAAACGATGTAGCAAAACGATGTAGCAAAACGATGTAGCAAAACGATAAAGCTGATTGATGGAAAGACGAGGAATTGCCATGGCCATCGACAATCAGGTTAAGCAACCAGCTACTAGCACGGCTTGCACAGATTGTAGACACCACACCACACCACCACACAGACACAGACACAGCAAGAGACAGCCTGTACACGACAGCACGGCCTAGACATGGCCACGGACACAGACACGCACGGCGCATCGCCAGGCAGTCCCTCTCCAGCAGTTGGGGACAATCGCATTCACGCCAGGCTTGGACTCGTTCCGATCGTGATCAAGGCATTGCAGCAGGCAGCGGCCATTGACTTTTGGCTCTTGGGAGTTTGTTTTGTGCTTGTGCCGTCTACGCCCGTAACGCGAGATGGCCGTCGCACCTTGGCTCTGGGTGCAGGATCTGGCAGACGTCAGATAATACCCGATGCTGGGTAAGCGTAGCAAACCGACAAAGTGGCATTAAGCTGGGTGAGTTGGGTAAAGAGGCAACAAGCGCGTAGATACTTTGGTACACATATTAAGATCAGTCGAACAGTTGAGGAGAGGAGAGAGAAGAAACAGGAATGAGAAAAGATGAGAAAAGACTAGAAAAACCTCTACACTACACTGACTGGATCACAAGGTGAAAACGTTTCTGCCTACATAACTTACCAATGGGAAAGACATTCTGAAATTCCGGTGGTGTATGGGTGTCTCGTCAGTCCTTATTTGGACGAGCAGAGGCAGTGGCAGAGCAGAGGCAGAGGCAAAGACAGACTCAAACATCCCAAAGAGGCGATAGCCTGCACAAAGGAGGGTATTTCCAGTCAGCCCGCCGAAGATGGAAGACAATTCACGCCAAAACGGCAAGACAGACACGTCGGATGCCGGTTTCAGTGCCGGTTGAGGCAGCGTAGTGAAGTAAGGCTGATGGCAGTGAGAGCAATGAGCACAGCGGAGTGAGATAAAACTCTTTAAAACTAAACTTAAGGAGTGGATGTAACAATATTAAAAGGAATCGTAAAACACGCGGAAGAGGATCCGTAAATCATATAAAGATGACACGCTGCAGAGCAAAGTGGTGATGGGATGTCGTCAGACTCGCGTGGCCGATGACTAATCAAAAGGCGCGATTGTTGATGACTAAGCCAAAATGCAAAGCAAACGCAGCAGCAAGACCAGGGCGGAAGATACAGCTTTTCATTCTATAACACCAATATAACTGTCAAGCAGGGGATGTGCGCCATCTGGTGGACAGCCTCGCTAATCGCACTCTCCTAACAGTATATAGTCAGGGGTATGAGGTGTACGGAGGAGTGCAGCAAGGCCGACGACAGATGGCTCTCCTCGATACGTCTCGCTTCTTCAGCTCCGGCTCGTGCACGCAGCGCCCTTCCACCGCCAAGTCTTTCTCGCTGTCTCTTCTCTATTCTCACTCACCACCTGGTACCTCGCTTTCTCTTGCCCATTCTCAGCGTGCTACATTACACCCCAAATCAAAGAAACTCATCGTAACAGTAACAGTGGTAACAGCGTGCGGCCACAGTCGATAGTGCATATGTTCGTCCTCCACCGACAGCCGTTGCATCCTGTGTTTGTGTGCATCTGTATGACGGCTTGGACGCCAGTCCGGCAACACGAGACGGCACAGACGACAGCGTCTTGATTGGCGGCATGCCGTTGAGGTAAACGCTGAAGTGCAAACGGTCAACTGTTTATGCAGTCAAGGCTACGAGTACGTCTTGCGGCTTGATGTCGACAGCACACATCACGAAGAGCTGACTTGCACGGCTCTACGAGCTGTGTACATTGTACGTTTCTCTTAAACCAACGGACTCGACGTGGACTCGAAACCAACATCGACGTGACTTCTGTATTCTTCTGTATCATTGTGACGGGCTGACGGAAAGGAGACATCTTCCTCAAGACAAACCACGAGCGAGATTGCACGACTCAGCTCGTAGGGGCCGAGACAATGCGAGAGGGAGAGACAGTGTTGGGCGGCTTGGCTGCGGTAGTTGAGGACAGTGGGCGAAATACGACGGCAAACGGGTGGCAAAGAAAAGAGTAAAGACATCACGGGGCTGATCAGACGGGCGAGACAACAGTCGTAAGCAGTCAACAGAGCAGGCGGCCAGCTTTGTAAGTGATTATCAATGTTCTTTCTTTTTTTGGTGTTCTTCTTTATTTTCTTCTTTGTTTTTACTCGTATATAGCCTGTCAAGTGATTCTTCCTCGTTTTACTCGTAAATAGCCTGCCAAGTGAACTGTTGAAGCAGTAAGCCTGTGCAACCCCTTGTTGTATCTGCAGCCAAAGTAGGACACGACTGAAAATAGAAGTTATCTTACAAGATAAACTCAGTAGAGCAAACGACATCTTTACCTCTTTACTTTTATGTGCGTCAGTCTTCTCGAACGAGCAGAAGGACTCAGATGTGTCACCGGCTACCCGTAATTGTTTCGTCGTCGTCTTCCTCTTGCATACTCTTCTTCGTTTCTTCGTTTCTTCTTCTTCGTCTTCTCGACTCCACTCGTTACGTCTTGCATTCGCCGTTCACTCCCATCCACCACCCTTGGTGACGTATCGATCTGCATCCCACTGCAAGACTGTTGCTGTCTGTACTACGTGAGGCTGCAGCACGCCACTCTGGTTTTGCTACCAACCAACAATCAAATACCTAAATACCTAAATACCTGATTGCTGTCTTTACCATCGACACCCACTCTGCCCGCCGCGCTCCCGCTCGTCCCGTTATTCCCATCCCTACCCGTTGCACGCAGCACGACACCCGTCAGATGCTGAGCTCGTCTGCTCGTGACACGCTGGCAGACGTCCTAGTCCTGGGCAAGAGGCGGTGACATGGGTGCGGCCTCTAACTGACACACACGGCTCAGCAAGAGCCAGGATGGGGTGGTAGGACCAGAACACGCACGGAGAACAGGGAGCCTGCGGCCATGACTAGTACCAGAACCAGGACCAGGGCGAGTCGGTAGCCGAGAAACCGCGCATGCGATCGGATGGTCGATTGCCCCTGGCCACTACACCGCTGTGCACCGTGCAAACGGTCAGGACAGCGATCGTCTGTCGTCTGTCGTCTGCTGCTGCTGCTGCTGCTCTGCGCCTCTCGCACGCAGCTTGAACAGGGAGCCTGTCGTAGTACAGCCAGCGTCCCGTTTGGGCATGATGCAGCCGGGTTGGACAGGCTATTCATATTGCTGGCCCGTGCTGGATCATCTCGCTCGCTGCTCCCGCCCTCTCGCATCACGGATCGCAGCCGCGACTTGTTGGATTGGCTGGCCCTGATCGATTGTGCGTGTAATGTGTTCTTGTCGGCCTGGTCCGCTTGTTGGTGTACTTTCTTTCTTACCTCGGTATTAATCTAAAGAATAAAATTCTATGACAAATCATACTCACCGTACTTGGTGCCGCAGTCTCGCCCACAGTCTCGCTCACCTCAGCACAGACAGGGGATGCTTAGACATGCAGGCGGATGCGAGTCAGAGTAACTGGCCAGCACGCGAGACAACCATGGGCATAGGGGACACTAGAAATATTCGTAAAAATAAAAACAATTATAAATCAAAAACAATTGGAAACAAGAGTGACGGTGGACTCGCCATCTGAGGCGGCAAAGACTGAAAGACAATGGTTCGTACGGCGTACAGGCTCCGGCTTGTCTTCTTGCCAGGCCTCGCGCTCTGCCCCTCTCTGCCCATCTCTGCCCATCTCTGCCCATCTCGCCAACCCCCGTCTCGCCAATTGCGCGGCCTAATGTGTACACGGAGAGGATGTTTTGCCCGGTATACCGTGCTGTGCATCATCGTCGTCTGGAATGTCTCTCCTGCCACGAGGTATCTCGACTCGATCCGATTATGAGCACATTGCGTACGCTATACCTGCTGTGCAGTAGATGACTTTGGCCCTGATGGTTACGTTGAACCTCTTCCTATCATTCTTGTCTCTGCTCGCCTCGGCCTCCTCTTGTCGTTTCGTCTCTCGTCTGCCGTCTCGTCTCTCGCTCTCGCTCTAGCCCTCGTCTCTCTCCTCTCGTCTGCCGCGTTTCGTCTCTCGTCTCTCGTCTCTCGTCTCTCGTCTCTCGTCTCCCTCTCGTCTCTCTCGTATCTTCTCTCACGCTCCCGTCTCTCCCATCTCTCGTCTGTCTGCTCATATCTGTCCATACCTCGAGGCCTTTCACGCTTCACCATATATATGCACTCTTGATCCCCACTCGTCCAGTCTCTTTCCTGTACACCCATAGCCACCAACGTTGCTCCCATTGTCGGCGTCCTGTTGTAAGCCACAACTCTCGCAGTGTCTCGCTCATCTCTGTCGATGTGTCTTTGTCTTTCCCTCTCTCGTTTCTCCTTCTCTCCTTCTCTCTGTCTGTCCATTTCCATTTTTCCATTGGCGATCCGTCCCAGGCCTATATCCTATTTTCCTGTTTTCCTGTTTTCCTGTTTCTCGTGTGCTTCTTTCCTTCTCTCGTCTTGCATCTGTCGTCTTTTTTTGATCACCAGTAGCTGTCTTCAACACACGCTCACGACATCGTATCGCCAGCTCGACCGACGCCATCCACCATCCGCGGCCGCAATAAAGCGATAAAGCGATAAATGAGGTCGCCCTGCCCGGTCCCGTGTCAGCCACTTGGCATTCAGTTCAGCCCATTCCTCTGCCACGTATACGTACTCCCGAGCGACGCTGTCGCCACACTTGCCAATGATTGACCTTTCGCCGCTCGGCGCACGGCCGCCGTTTCCGTTTCCGACGTCGACTCCGACTCCCGAACCAACGCCGCCGCCGCCGCCACCACCACCACCACCACCGCCTCCAGCGCCAGCGCCTACCTACGCACCACACCACAGTCCGCAGCACCAACCACCAGCACAGCACCATACGCAGCAGCGGCCACCGCAGCCGCGTCCGTCGGAAGACGCCGCGGATCCCTTCCGCCGTCTCGATTTTGAGTCGCAGCTCTACGGCGAGCCGTTCCCCAGCACGCTGCAGAACCTCGTCCAGCTGCGCGAGGCCGAGTCGCGCGCCGCACACGTGCGGGCAGCCGCCAGGACGGCCGTTGTGCCGCAACGTGGCCAGAACCTGCGGAGGAACCTGCTCATGGCATGGTGGGTTTTTTCCTTGCTTTGCTTTTCTTTGCTTTGCTTTGCTAACAAACAGCATCCTGATGGGCTTCTTCTTCTCACTGCTCGATACCACCATCGTCTCGACATCGCTCCTAAAAACTTCAGAAGACCTCGACGGCTTCCGCGACTCGTCATGGGTCGTCATCGCCTACCTGCTCACCTACATGGGCTTCTCCGTCTTCTTTGCCAAGCTCAGCGACATTTACGGCCGGCGCAACATTCTCATCGTGTCGTGGATTATCTTTGTCATCAGCTCGGTGGCCTGCGGCTGTGCCTACGACATGACCCAATTGTATTTTCCCTTCATATTTCCTCCTGTCCTCCCCTCTCTGCCTCCTGCTAACAGACAGGATTGTGTGCCGCGCGTTCCAGGGCATTGGCGGTGCCGGCCTCTACAGCCTGACGACCATCTGCCTCCCCGAGATCGGGCCGGCGCACAAGCCCGACATCATCGGCAAGATCATCGGTATCACGCTGTCGTTGTCCTTTGTGCTCGGGCCCGTGCTCGGCGGCTTTATTCCGCAGATTGCAAGCTGGCGCGTCATCTACTGGCTCAAGTAAGTTTTGATTTGTTATTTGTTAGAATAAGACAGTCTCATATGCTAATGACAGTGCCCCATTTGCCATTGTCGCCATCATCGGCATCGTCTTCCTCTACCCGGTCGAGCCGAACCGCTGCCACGGGACCAACCGCACGCTGCGGCGCGTCGACATTGTGGGCAGTCTCCTTCTGCTGAGCAGCACGGTGCTGCTCGTCATCGCTATGCAGGAGGCCGGCTCGCTCATCGTGGCGTGGGACAGCCTGCTCGTGCTTACAAGCCTCACGTCGGCGGCCGTCTGCTTTGCCCTCTTCATGGGTTGGGAGACTCTGTTGTCGTCGGGCCGCTACTGGGAGATTGAGCCCGTGTTTCCCCTGCGTCTGCTCAAGAACCGCGTCTATCTGAGCTGTCTCTTG
Organism: Ophiostoma triangulosporum; assembly: GCA_029298705.1. Classification (NCBI taxonomy): domain Eukaryota; kingdom Fungi; phylum Ascomycota; class Sordariomycetes; order Ophiostomatales; family Ophiostomataceae; genus Ophiostoma; species Ophiostoma triangulosporum. Next base: position 1,283,623 of record JANSLO010000010.1, on the reverse strand, counting down.
GACAAATTTCTCGTTGGCTACGTCTACCTCTGTCTCGTCACGACGGTGCCGCAGCGCTTCCAGATTGTCAACAGCGAGAGCGTTTTCAAGACGGGCCTGCACTTGCTGCCGATGCTCGGCGGCACCGCCTTTGGCTGCATGGTGACGGGCCCGCTCAACGCCAAGAAGAACCACACGTCGCCAGTCGTCGTCGTGTCGTGCGTGCTCATGCTCATCAGCGTCAGCCTGCTCGCGACGGTCAAGGCCATTGACTACCGCGCGGGCCCGCTCTACGCCTTCCTCGCCATCTTCGGCGTCGGCTTCGGCCTCTTCATGTCCGCCGGCACCATGCTCTCGACGGCGCAGGCGCAGCTCGACGACCATGCCGCCGCACAGGGCGCCATCTCGCAGCTGCGCATCCTCGGTGGCGTCATCGGCCTCACCACCTTTACCATTATTTTTAATAACAAGGTCGGGGCGGGCCACGTGCTCGCGGCGCTCACGCCCATGCAGATGGCCGTGCTGCACCGGTCGCCGACGACGCTCGTCGAGATGTGGCCCGAGCTGCAGCAGCTCGTGGCGGGCACGTACAGCGCGGCGTTCCACGAAATGACGTCGATTCTCGCGGGCATCGCGGGGCTCGCGCTGCTGGTGAGCCTCGGCACGCTCGAGACGAACCCGCCGCCGATTCACCGCAACTTCCAGCTCGAAAAGGAGTGTCTGACGCGGCAGAGTTCAGAGGACATTGAGATGGACGATGCCGCGAGCGACCGGTCGCTGGTCTACCGGCGGGGGCCTGGCGCTGCCGCCGTTGGTGGTGGTGCCAGCAACGGCAGCAACGCCGCGACCATCAATCCGATTCCAACGCTCTACCCGCCGCCGCGCACGCGGCCACCCGGAAGTGTCCGGCGTCCGCGGCCGCGCCCCCGGCGATGGGACTAGACGCGCGGCATGGGCTCCATGTTTGACATTTTGTTACAAGTCTTGCATTTCTCTAGGTTTCGGCGTTCGGATTTGGCGTCTTCCGGGACAGGGCTCTCAGCCGCCTCGCGTTTATCTTTTTTATTTATAAAATAGCATTTAAAAATAGTGGCAATGTACAACAAACCTCCTGCATGTTCTCGCACGTGTAAGCGAGTCACTGGTGTCGTACGCTCGGTAGTGATTACTGCATTGGTCCACAGGTGAACGGTGAGGATCCATGATCCTGGTTTAGAAGAATAATCTTGAAAATATTTTATTAAGAAAGAAAAAAAAAGATAAAACATAACAAGACAGCAATCAAACCCGTCACAAACGGTCTGACAAACGTTTCGTTTCGCGTCGACTCGGACCGGTGACTCGACCTGCTCCGTACTGTCATGTTCAGCTGCCAGGTTCTAGAACAGACCCTTGCATGGATCGGCGCGATCGCGAGATGCGGCAGGGATGCAGCCAGGGCCAAGCGAGACTCAGAGAGCCACATGCGCGTCATACGGCATGCAACTGTCAATCGAACAAGTGATGGACGGCACGTTTATGCAGTGCATCTGTATGCTTAGTCTGTACTGCTTGCTGGAGGTGTACTTGTAGTTACAGGGATGCGTTTTTATTTTTCGTTTTTCGTCTGCCTGCGTACCTCGATTCCAGCTGGCCAGCGTTCTATTTTTCGCCTGCCTGCCTGCTACTCCAGCTTGGCCAGCGCCGCCTCGATTGTCTCGCCCGTCAGCCGCTCGTACACCTCGGTGTACCGCTTCGACGTCTGCTCGCAGATCTCCGCCGTCATCGACACGCCCTCCTTGCCCTTGAGACCCTCGGCCACCAGCCAGTTGCGCAGGTACTGCTTGTCCAGCGAGTCCTGCTCGCGGCCCGCCTCGTACTGGTCCGCCACCCAGAACCGCGACGAGTCCGGCGTCAGCACCTCGTCCGCCAGCACAATCTCGCCCGTCTCCTCGTCCAGCCCAAACTCAAACTTGGTGTCCGCAATGATCACGCCCCGCGCACGCGCATGCTCCGCCGCCGCCGTGTACACGGCCAGCGCCAGCTCCTCGATGCGCTGCGCGTGCGCCGCATTGCCAATCAGCTCGGCCGCGCGCGCGCGCGAAATGTTTTCGTCGTGCTCGCCCAGCTCCGCCTTGGTCGACGGCGTGTACACGGGCGCCGGCAGCTTCTGGCAGCGCACCATGCCCGGCGGGAAGCGCGCCGCGTCGGCCTCGCCGTGCACGGTGCCCTTGGTGCTGTACTCGGCAAACGCTGAGCCGGCCAGGTAGCCGCGCACAATGGCCTCGACGGGGAACATCTTGAGGCGGCGCACGCGCATCAGGCGGCCCTTGAGCACGGCACGCTCGGCAGCCGTCAGCTGCGCCGAGGGACCGGGGTTGAGCGAGAGCAGGTGTGTCGACAGCGTGCCGACCGAGGGCGGCAGTGCGCCGGTCTGCGTCAGCACGCGGAACCAGTACGCCGTCAGCTGCGTGAGAACGACGGCCTTGTTGGGCACGCCGTTGGCGAGCACGACGTCGTACGCAGAGATGCGGTCGGTCGCGACAAAGTACAGTGACGTCTTGTCGGCCTCGTCGACAAACATCTCGCGCACCTTGCCGGTCGCGACCTTGGTGAGGCCGGGCAGCTCAAGTGTGGTGATGGCAGACATGGTGATGAGTTTGTGGAATCGAAATGAAGCTTGAGGGAACACAGGTCGCGTCAGTGCAGCTCAGATCCAGTCATATGACGGATGATCCCGTACAAGGCTGCAAAACCTTCAATAGCCGGTTGATTTTTTTTGTTCCTTTTTTGTATTTAATTTTTAGTTTAACTATTTGTTTCGTGATTTAATTTAAATGCGGGCGCGGCGCTCAGTCGATTAAGAGTCATCAGATCGGCGTCATGAAAAGCGTCGTTTTGTTTGATAATACCTGCAAGTGCTGCCCGCGACTTGTACTCTGTCCTGCCGGCCGTGTCCAATTAACAAAGTAACAAATTAATCAAAATGCGCAAAAATATCGTCATGATTTAAAATCAAATAAAAAAAAGAATCACAACGCGTCGCGATGCTGTCATGATTCCCCGCGATGCCCCTCAATGACGATGACTAATCAATATAAACTCGGATGCCAAAAGATCATGTCCAAACACCGCCAAAAATGAATCAAAATTTGACAGGAGTGGGACTCGAACCCACGCACCTTTCGATACTGCAATACACCAATTCAATTGGAAAGAAGACGAATCCTCTTGAGTGCAGCGCCTTAACCGCTCGGCCATCCTGCCAGTAAGAATAAAGAGCGCAAGCCAATGTGAGTTTATATAGGTGGATGTGGACCCATATGTCACGTGTACCCAACTACAGCAACTAACTGCTCGACGTAAAACAATCAAATCAAATGAATTAAAACAAAATAAAATTTACCAAGCACTCGGTGTCTGTGTTGTGGTTTCTTTGGTCTTGTGAATATTCTCTACACAAACGTACGAGGTGCTGTTGGTAAGCTGCCAAGTGGTGAAAATACCGACTCCTCACTGCAAGCAAAGACGCGTCGTCGTTTCGCCAAGACGTCTCAAAGCGCCGCCACTTTAAGCCGCCTTTGTATTTAGTGTACCTGTATCCTATTGGTGCCGTTAGCGGTCATGCTGACGCCTATGCTTAGACTGGCTATATAAACAGCTGGGCAGTGCAACTATATGTAGCTGTTGTATTCTCGGCACCAATTGCCTTTCTGCCTTGTGACTGGGCATTCTTGGCGAAGCTATGAAGATGACTTCAGACGAGAAATGGGTTCAGATGAGGAATTACCTCGGATGGAGAAGACGTTGCCACAAAGAACACAAAGCACAAAGACCCTTAATTCCTGTAATTGATAAGCCCTTTTTATAGAACTGTTAGTGGGGATTACCTCAAACGGAAATGCACTGACACAATATGCTTATGTGCACTGTCTATTCAGCGCCCTTTGATTAAACGTCAATAGCAAAACTGTCGTCAACGAAAGTCAATAACTATACACCCTTGCATCGTAGCATTCTCACTATCACTCACTCTCATCCACTCACTATCAGATCACTCACTCAATCTCCCACCTGATCACCGTCATACGCCAAGAGCCAAGCTTTCTCCATAGCCTCCCTGTCTTATTTTCAGCTTCTACCCGATGCCACGCGCTCCCCCTATTCACTATTGGCGCCAGCAAATTCAGAGTAGCTTTAAGTTAAGCTTAGCTTACATGTAAACACGCAAAGCCTCACTTCTTCTACCTTACGAGTCCCAATAGTCTCAAACGCAAGGCAAAACAACAAAACACCATTGCTGTACGTCATCTCACAATCAACTCATACGTTTCACGCCCTTTGTCGTCGTCCGAAATAGAACTTCAATAGAGCTGGCCTGGGCTGCAGCCTGCGCCCAAACCGGACGCGATCGTCCTCTTTTTCTTTTTCCTCTTCCCCAGCTGCCCTGCCCTTGTTCAACGGACTTAAGCATACACAGATACGGAGTGTACATATATATCTACATATCATCCTCTCCTCACCTCGTCTTCCTCGTGGTCCTCCATACCTACATCCATACCTCCATACACATACACCACCATGAGAATCACTCACCTTACGTCCGCGCTCTTCGTCGCATCTGCGTCGGCCGTCCTCGAGATCGGCCTCAAGAAGGCTCCTCCCGCACAAGGCTTTGCCAGCCCGCTCGCTCGGCGCGCCGACTCGCCCAGCACATACCTCCAGACCCTGGTCAACAACGTCACCGGCGGTGGCTACTACGCAAACATCTCACTCGGAACACCCCCACAACCGCAGCTGCTCATCGTCGACACCGGCAGCAGTGACATCTGGGTCGTCGCATCTGACGCCGACCTGTGCACCAGCAAGCGGCTGCAGGCAACCTACGGTGACACCTGTGGCGAGACATGTGTGTAACCTTTTTGCATTGCTACCAAGCGCTTGTCTCGGTACTAACAAAATAACAATAGACGACCGGGCGGCCAGCTCAACGTACGAGCTCGTGTCCACCAATGGCTTTGACATCTCCTACCTCGACGGCTCAACGTCGAGCGGCGACTACTTTACCGACACCTTTCACGTTGGCGGCGCCACCATCAAGAACCTCCAGATGGGCGATGCCACAGGCGTCGTCCGTGGCACCGGCATCATGGGTGTCAGCTACTCCGCCAGTGTGTCCACCGACGACGTCTACCCCAACCTGATGGACGAGTTTGTATCCCAGGGCCTCATCGCCACCAAGGCCTACAGTCTCTACCTCAACGACTACCACTCCGACACCGGCACCATCCTCTTTGGCGGCATCGACACCGACAAGTTTATCGGCAGCCTCTCGGTCATGCCCATCCTCAAGACCTACTCGACCACCACCACCAACAGCACCCATTCAGTGCTTGCTGTCGCCCTCCACAACATCACGGCCACCGATACCAAGAAGCACTCGATCAGCCTCGGCGCCTCGGCCGTGCCGGCCATTCTCGACTCCGGCACCACTCTGTCGTACCTCCCGGCCGACATTGCCGCCTCGCTCTTTGACGCCGTCGGCGCCTACACCGACACCGTGGAGACCGGCTACACGTTTATCGACTGCGCGACGACCGACCTCACGATCAGCCTCACCTTTGGCACCGACGCCGTCATCACGGTGCCCGCTGAGATGATGGTCCTCAATGTCTTTGCCGACGTCCAGGACCAGATCCCGTCGGGCGTGCCCTTTGACAATGCCTGCCTCTTTGGCTTCCAGGACATTGACGGCACGTCCACCACGTCGTCCAAGAAGATGAGCGCCGCCGGCATCAAGGCCGTCTCCTCCAGCTCGTATGCGCTGCTCGGCGACACCTTTCTGCGCTCGGCCTACGCCGTCTACGACATGACCAACAACGAGATTGCCCTCGCCCAGTCCAACCTCAACAGCACCGACTCCAACATTGTCGAGCTCGTGGCCTCGCAGTCGGGCATTCCCACCACCCTCACCGGCGTCACCGCCCAGCAGACGACCAACACGGTGGCTGCCAAGGCCACGAGCACCAGCACCGCCTCGTCCGACAGCGACGACGGCACCGTCACTGTCACTGCGACGCCCACGGCCGCCGGAAGCACGAGCGGCGCCGGCGCGTCCATAGCAGGCCCCAGCTACGGCGTCGTCGTTCTGGCAGGCGTATCCTGTCTCGTTTCGTTCCTCGGCGGTGCCCTGGTCATGGCGTAGCTGGCTTTACTTTTTACTATTTTGTTTCTGTCTTCTTGTACAATATATTGCATATATCCATAGTTTTCTTCATGACACATCGACTACATATCTCAGTCGCTCACGCTGTACATAGTCTAGTCCATTTCAGCTACATTTAATCGCGTTCATCTTTATTTATAAAAACATTCAATATCATAATCGTTATGCACAGCTAATCCTCTTCCATCTTCTCTCCGGCTGTGTCTCCAACTGCTGCTGCTGCTGCTGCTGCTGCTGCTTCTGCCGCCGCTGCTGCTGCCTCGGCCTCGGCTCGGTCCAGCTCCTTGTATCTCTGCCGTGCCGCCTCTTGTGCCTGCTCGACAAAGTCGGCATACGAACTGCCTGCACGCGCGCCGCCGTCTGCCTCCGTACGCCGCGCGGCTACTTCGGCCGCATCGCCCATGTGGCCGCCCTGTGCGCCCAGTCCCACGCCCACGCGGTACGCCGCTGGCGCAATCGCCTCTTTGAGGCCGCCGCCCTGCGCGCCCAGCCCCTGGCCCGCCGACCAGCCCATCTTGGACAGCAGCGCCGCGCCCAGGCCCGTCGCCGTGACGTCCGCTTTGTCCGCTCTGTCCTTGTCTGCTCTGTCCTTGTCTGCTCTGTCCTTGTCCGCTCTGTCTTTGTCGCTTCTGTCTGCCCCGGGCTGGTGTCCAAACGCCTGCCGCCGCTCGCGCGCTCGGTCGCGGTACTGGTTCGTGCCCTTGGCCTGTGACGGCCGCATCTTGAGCAGCGGCCGCGTGTTTGTCGACGCCGACGCCGCCGTGGCCGCCTTTACGGCTGCCGCCACGAGTTCCGGGACGCGCGTGCGCGCACGGTGCAGCGCGCTCTCGCGTTCGTGCAAACGTAAAGTCGCGAGGCTGCGGAAGCGTCGTCGACAGAGCAGGCAGGCGTGTTGGTCGGCCTCTTCTTCTGGCCTTTCCGTATTTTCTGTCTTTTCTGGCTTCTCCACTACTTCCACAGCGGCATACGATGTGTACGTCGGGGCCAGGTCGCCGCGCCGCCGCGGGATGCGCTTAATGTGCACGGGCGGCCGTACGGCATCCGCCTCTGTTTTAGTGTCTGCCTCGGTCTCGGCCTCGGCCTCTGCCTTTGCGTCAGTCCGCGCTTCGACGCGCGCGAACCGCTGGAACGCGGCTTTTCGCGCGGCGCCGTCGCGCAGCCGCTGCTTGTGCTGCACCGACAGCGACTCGTGGTCGCGCAGCTGCTGCCGCGACGCGAACCGCGCGAGGCACAGCAGACACGTCGGCGGCACGGCCTGCGTGCTCGTGTCCGTGCTCGTCTTGTCGGCCGCCTTGCCGAGGCCGCGGCCGACGCCAAAGGACACGTACCGGTCGCGGCGGTGCGGTGCGCGCAGCTGCTTGGCGTAGGGCACAAGAACATCCTTGTCTAGGGGCGTTGACTTTGTCTTGGCCTTGGACCGTGCAATCTTTGTGCGCTTCTTGGGCCGCGCCGATGCGGGGTCGGCGCCGTCGTCGCCCAGATCGCCGTCGCTGCCGCTGCCGTTACGAGCCGAGCGGTCGGCGTGGCCGCCGCCGAGCTCGGCCGTCATCTTGGCCCACTTCTGCACCTGGCTTTGCATGCGCGGCGCCATGGCCGCGGCCGCCGCGGCTGCACGCTTCTCTTTTTTGGCCTGCGCAATCGCGGCGGCGACGGCATCGGCGCTATTTGTGCCGCAGCCTGGAGCCACCGGAGCCGGTTGGGATGGCATGTTGTCGTGTTGATTGGTTGTCGTGTTGATTGTGATCGTCTTGGGGTGTCGTCATCGTAGATTAATGGCGGCGCGTGCTTTTGCTCAAGGGAGCTCTTATCTTATCTTTATGATTACATAATCAAACTAGCGGACGCTAAATTTAGCTCTTCCGCTACAGGGGTTAACGGATCACTTATCCCCTGTAACCTCATGCTTTAGCGAGGAGGCCAAGTCTGGCCAGACAGCTTGTCTCGCCCATCGTCATCACCGCCACGACGTTGAAGAATTAACCCTTATCACACAAGCCGTTGCTATCGGCCTAGCCAAATAGCATTTCTACAAAAACTTTGCACAAAACTTTTGCCGCTTGGACTCTTCGGTTCACCAGACCGACGCGTCACAATGGCGCAACAAGGCCGAGACGGCCCTCGCAGCGTTGCGGGCACCAGCCTCACCAGAACCGACAGCGAACCCGTCCGGCCAGCTTCGCTCTTATCGCCCGCCGACTACGATGCCGACGCCATCTCGATCCGCAGCGACCAGGACAGCGACAGCGACGATGACCAGCTGCAGGCGGCCGCCCGCAACAGCCGCGAGCTGCGGGCACACGACCGCATGGTCTTTTTCGAAGAGGACGAGCTCGACCGGCTCGTGACGGATGCACGCCGCGACCAGGACCGCGGCCGCCGGCGCGGCTCGAATCTTTCTAGTGTCACCAATCCGCTCAACCCGCTCAACCCGCTCAATCTCCTGGGAATCCGACGCTACAGCAACGGCAGCAGCCACTCGCGCAGCCCCGACGCGGGCTCGTCCGAGGGCCGTTCTCTGCGCGGCACGACGCTGCGTGCGTCGTCATCATCGGAGACCTACCGCGACGATAAAGACCCGTCCGACAAGCGGCGCGCACGACGACAGCGGCGCAGCGACAAGACGCAGCGGCTGCTGGCACAGGCACGCGACGGCGAGGACGGCGCGCTCATGTTTGAGATGGAGGAGGGCGGCATGAAGGAGGGCAGCTCGACGGGCGAGAGCAGCGACCTCGACGAGCGCGAGCACGGCGACGGCGACGGGCTGCTTGGTGACGGCCGGCCGCGGTCGCCGTCGGGCCGTGCGGGCCAGGGCCGTGCGGGCCAGGGCTGGCGCAAGCACATGTGCGGCCGCTGGGCGCTGCTGTGGGCGCTGGTCGTGGTGGCGTTTGTGCTGCTGGTGCTGGGCGCGTGGAAGATGACGCTAGTCAAAAAAGCGCAGCAAAAGGCGCAGACGGGTGTCGGTGTCGGCCACGACGAGCAAGGCGGACGCGTGATGACGCTCGTGAGCAACGGCACGGCTCTGTTTGCACCAACGACGCTCATCATCAGCCTGGACGGGTTCCGGGCGGACTTTGTCAACCGCGGGCTGACGCCGCGACTCAACGCGTTCATCAAGGAGGGCGTGTCGCCGCTGTTTATGCGGCCGTCGTTTCCGAGCGTGACGTTCCCGAACCACTACACGCTGGCGACGGGCCTGTACCCGGAGAGCCACGGCATTGTGGGCAACACGTTTTGGGACACGGAGCTGCAGGCAGAGTTCTACTACACGGACCCGGCGCGCAGCCTGGACCCCAAGTGGTGGGGCGGTGAGCCGTTCTGGGTGACGGCCGAGGAGGCGGGGGCGCGCACGGCGATCCACATGTGGCCGGGCAGCGAGGCGCACATTCTGGGCAAGGAGCCGTCGTATGTGGACAAGTTCAACGGCGACGAGAAGCTGGAAAAAAAGGTGGCGCGCATCCTCGAGTTTTTGGACAAGCCGGGCCTGGAGACGGCGGCGGCGGACGATGTCAATGGCGACCGCGTGCCCGATTTGCGGCCGCAGCTGATTGCGGCGTACGTGCCGAATGTGGATGCGGACGGACACCGGTACGGCCCCAACAGCACGGAGATCCGGTCGACGATTGCGGCGGTGGACGCCATGCTCAACGATGTATTTTTGGGGTTGGAGGCGCGCAACCTGACGCAGATTGTCAATGTGATTGTGGTGTCGGACCACGGCATGGCGACGACCGACGTGTCGCGGCTCATGCAGCTGGACGACCTCGTGGACCTCGACCGCATCCAGCACGTGGACGGCTGGCCGCTGGTGGGGTTGCGGCCGAAAAACGAGAGTGACGCCGAGCTGCAGGCCGTGTACGAGTCGATTTTACAGAAAACGGCGGGCAACCCCAATGTCGAGGTGTACCTGCGCGACAAGACCATGCCGGCGCGGTACCACTTCTCGCACAACCCGCGCATCGCGCCCCTCTGGCTCGTGCCCAAGACCGGCTGGAACATTGTGCAGCGGTCCGAGTTTGACATTGCCGAGGCCCAGGCCAACAGTCTCGTCTACCACCCGCGCGGGCTGCACGGCTACGACCACGAGCACCCGCTGATGCGGGCCATTTTTGTCGCGCGCGGACCGGCGTTTCCGCACGCGCCCAACAGCAAGCTGGAGCCATTTCGTACGTACCATTTTATACCGAAAAAGTGTCCCTAAAACTAACCAGCAGAAAACATCGAGGTCTACAACATGGTGTGCGACTCGATTGGCATTGCGCCGCGGGCGAGCAACGGCACGCTGCGTCTGCCGCTGACGCCGGTCGGGCTGCACGATGCCGAGACGGTGGTGGAAGAGCCGGCCGATCCGGTGCCGGCGTATACCCTAGAGTCGACGTCTGTCACGACGTCTGTCACGACGACAGCGACGACGGCTGCGGTGTCGGCTACGTCGGCGTCTGTCACGACGACGGCGACGTCTGCTACGACGTCGGGCACGATGACGACCGTAACGTCGGCTACGTCGACTGCGGTGACATCTGGCACGACAACGGCGACGTCGGCTACGACGTCTGCTACGACGACATCAAGCGCGTCGTCGACGACTTCTGCACCCGCTGTGCCACCGTTACCCAGCGTACCCAGCGGCAGCAGCGACGACGAAGACCCCGGCGACGACCCCAACCAGACGGCAGTAGACCAGGCGACGGAGGCCGCCAACCATTTCTGGGACTGGCTGGCCGACAAGATTGACGAGGCTTGGAGCCGAATCAAGGGAGACAAGGCTGGCAAGTAGGAGTCGGAGTAGGCTGTGTCGCGGGTGGTGGTGGGTGGAGTATTTTTCATTGTGGCTTATGCCGTTGGTGTTTGTTGATTCCCCCAGCGTTGCGTTCTTTGGTCTGTTTGTGCTTTCTTTGGATCTATTTGTGCTTTATTTGCTTCTCTTTTGCTTTTTGCTTTTTGCTTTTTGCTTGTTGTAGATTTTTTGCATTTGCCCAGCATCAACTAATGATCTGGCAGCGTTTGTTGGGCGCGCTTAATAGACTGTTCTTTGGAAACTGAAAATGTCTAGTCGGTATCGAGTCTGACATCAATCACATGTATCACCCAAGGTGAGTAGTACGCTCAGAGGTCAGCCGCAGTGGCGCAGATGACGCTACACGGAGCCTCGTCTATAATATGCGTACAATATTTCTTTCTTTCTTTCTTATCTTGACTCATATAGGCTCCGCCGCGCTCGTTCTCTTTGCTTTTAGTCTTTGTTTTCGGCCTGCTACGAGGCCATGGGCTGTTGTCACATTGCGGCTATCAGGTGCACTGCCTTGTCGTTGGTTGCGAGTGAGTGAATATGTGTGTGAGTTTGAATATGTGTGTTTGGAGCCTCGCTGCTGCCTCAGCCTGGTGTCGGCTCGCACCGGGGCAGTGCAGTTCTCGTGTATATAATTCGCAGCTTCCCGCCTCTGCTCGACATGCATCATCAACAAATCAAGACATTCACCTCTACACTTGTCCATACAAATACATCACCATACATTTCTCACCATGTGCTTCCGTGACCACATCAAGTACGACTGCGCCCACGACGTCTACACGGCGTGGACCGTGTGCAAATACCCCTACACCGAGCACCACCGTCGGATCACGTACCTGCGCACAGACACGCAGTGCGACGCCTGCTATGACCACTATGGCCACTATGACCACTACGACCGCTACGACCACTACAACCACTACGACCACGACAGGCTCGTGCACGTCAACGTAAAGCCCCGCAGGCAGCGGTCGTCATCCCGCGTGCACGTACGAGTCCGGTGGTAGCCGCGTCGGATGGGGCCGACACAGGCAGAAGACGAGGCCAGAAGACGGCCACGGCAGACGCCGACGAGAGCACGCAGACTGCTGATGAGAGCATGACAAACTGCTGATGAGAGCTCGGCAGGCTGCACAACAACCGGCACAGCTCATTTTCTTTGTGTTTTCCTTTGTATTGGTTCAGTTGTTTTGATACGGATATGGTATGTTTTATTGCGTGTTGGATATGTATGATGTTTCTTGATGTTGGCAATGTTTCATCTTTGCTTCTGTCTGCAGATTCTTCGTTTGGTTGTTCGTTGATGTTTGATGTTTCGGATTGCTTCTATTTGTTCTTCTGTTTCGATTCTGATGTTTGCTGTTATGATTTGGATATGGTATGATTATTGGGTGTTGGCATGTATGATGTTTGATGTTTGTCTGCTTCTATTTCAGTTCTTTTGGGTTTGGTGTTTCATCTTGCTTCTGTTTGCAATTGTTCTGTTTGGAGTTTGGAGTTTGATAGTTGTTAGATAGTTGTTATTCTGTTATACTACTGTGTCTTCATCAAGTTGTAGTAAAAAGAAATACTGTGTCTTCATCAAGTGTAGAGGAGAACTCCTTATATTGAAAATCAATAGATGTACAGGTCAACGTCGATGACGGACAGATATAATACAAAAGAAAAACGCCGCTCAAAGAGCCTAAGTGCCACGGTGCCGTGCTGGCTACCGTCCATGCAATTTGGTAACAACAATATGAAAAGACAAGAGTGAGGGTATCATGACAAAGGAAATGCGCAGTATGAAAGAGAGAGAAGAACAAAAGAAAAAGAAAAGAACAAAAGAAGAAAAGAAGAAAAAACTAGATGGCGTGGTCGTAGCCAAAGACAATGCCCCGGCGCTTCCAGTCGCCGCGCTTGAAGAAGCGCTCGGACTCGGAGTCGTCTTGCCGGATGCGCGGCGTCGGGGCCGGTGTGGCCGTCACCGGTGTGGACTGGTGTGCACACATGGTGCGGTGGCGCGGCGGCGGCGGCGACAGACCCTGGAAGACGGGTGTCTCCTCGTCGGACGAGACGAGCTGGATGGCGGCGGCATCGTGCTTGGCAATGAACTCGTTGTCCTCGGCGTCGTTCTCGCCAAAGCCAAAGTCAAAGCAGCTGGCGTCCTCGTAGTAAAAAGAGCGGCCGGCGTCGTAGCGCGGTGTGGACGGCATCGGGGGCGGGTGCAGGCGCAGCGAATCCCACTGGATCTTGGTGGAAGAGGCGCACGAGGCGGCAGAAGAGGCAGACGACAGCGAGGAGGTGGCGGACGTTGTAGAGGCTGTGGATGTAGTGGACGACCAGGACGACGAGGCCCGCGAGGCGTGGCTGGCCTGGCGGATGTGGAAAGCGTCGAGGACGAGCTCGTCGTGTGAGTGTGATGCGGGCGCGGGGCCGGCGAAGGAGGAGGATGTGGGAGTAGGCGGCATGGCGGGGACGTCTTCGGAAGTGGACTTTGAAGAGTGGTGCAGGCGGAAGCTCTTTGCACGATGCAAGAGTTTCTGAGATGTAGAGATCATTGTGGTGGTGTGTGGTGTGTAAGATGTGTGTATAAGTGATGTTGTGAGTATGAGTGGTGTTGATATATTGTTGGACGATGCCGGTTGTAAAGTTGACTGTTATATATGGTTGTATGATTGTATGATTGTATGATTGTATGCTTGTTTGTATGATATGATTGATTACGATGTGAAGAAACGAGGGACGAGGCTGCCTTTGTATAAATAAGGATGACGAGGGTGTAAGCGAAGATCATTAAACATATTTCTATAAATCATTAATGATTTATCGACTGATTTATCAATATTGTTTATCGATTTATCGATTCTTCTTTCGGAGTGGGTCTCCGTGAGCGCTGTAAGAGCGGCACTAGCAGGACTAGAGCCACTATTGACGAGACACTAGCAAGACACTAGCAGACGCTGTACATGGTGCGAGACGGCGTGCTCTAGTTCACGCTCCCGCTCACTGCACCGCCTTTCGGCTGCTGTCGTCATCCACATCTGCTTGGCAGCGAAGCCAGCTGACGGGACACCGATCATCGCCTGTACCGAATTTAGTGGTTCTTGATTTGTGCAGATTTGCATTCGATGGCTCACGGAAGCTGAATGCATTTCTAAGCTATGATACTGCTTGCGTACATGTATATCAAAGTGTACTTTTAGACTTTGAGCTCTGAGATGCTCACCGAGACTGCGACAGCACGGAAACATCAGGCTGCGAACGTCGCCGAAACAGTAGCCCGAAACATACGAGACCGAAGAAAAGAGAGTGAAAAGTGTGCAGAGTAAGACAGAGTAAGACAGAAGTAGAGTAAAGGGTGGGAATGCATTCACGGTGAAGAATTATACGCACGCCGAAAGTATGGGGCATGAATACGGTGAAGATTCACTTGTAGGGCCCTACATAAGCACTATGATTAGTGCTGTTCTGAATTGTACGTACACTACATGTACATAGTGTCGACAACCGCGCTGCCCGCCATGGAAAATAAAAGATGTGCATCGGGGATGGTGCTGAAAAAAGAAAGCACAACAATGCGCAGCTTCGAGTTGTAGATCATCGGTGATTAGTGCTGAGAAAAGAAATCATAATGCGCAGCCTACATAGACAAGCTGTGCTGTAATTAAAGTCAGCTGTACCTGTTCAGTATCAAAGCAGCTGTAGATACCTGTCCAGTAATCAAAGTCAGCTATGCATAGACATTTTTCCACTGTAATCAAAGTCAGCTCAGCGGTCAGAATAATACAGGGCTCAATCAGGATGTACTCCGTACCTCGACTAGTCTCTTTCTAGCTAGCGCTGGAAAAAGCTGCAAGGGAGGCCGCTCGCTGTCGTCGTTGCTCCTCTTATTTGTCGTTTTCCGTTGCGGAGATGCTTGGTTCGTGAAGAAGGCCATGCGGATGCGAGACAAGCGAGACTGAGCGAGACAAGAGTGCATGCAGTGCAGTGAGTTGCTGTGAATGGAGAATGGAGAATGGAGAACGGAGAAGAGTGAGACCTATTGAGACCTGTATATGTAGCTTAGTGAGTATGATGCGCTAGCCCAATACATCCAGGTACTGTTCTAGCTTCTAGCGTGTCTGTTTCGTTTCACTGTAGCGGTCAGGCACAGGTACAGGTGAGACAAACAGGAACCGCTTTAGCAGTGACTTTGTGCGTCATAGCCTCTCGTGATCCTGTGTGTAGTGTCATTTGTACCATGAAATCAAGATTATCTCTCCCTTGCTAGATAGAGACCGATTGCAATCGGGCATCGAGATTGATGTCTCGAGATTGATGTCATTTACGGCCCTCCCGTCACTGTAGATACTCAGCTTTCCAAGGGAGTGATAGGAAATGAGAGAAAAAGGAAAGAAGAAAAATCTCGAAAAAGAAACGACGAAAAAGGAAAAGGAACGACAAAAAAGCAAATAGGAAATGCACAGAAGAACGATACGAAACCGAAAAACAAGACATCGCCGACAGGTTCACCTGCAAGTCCCGCTTGTGCCGCTGCGTCAGCTGCACCTGTCAGCATGACCGTGAATTCGGAATCGACGCATTCGCTCACAAAAAAAAGAAAACAGAAACACAAAAACAAAAGTAGACGAACCAACAATGTTCCGTATCCGCCCGACTGCATTGCGTCTGACTGCATTGCGTCTGTGACGTGTTCGTGCAGACTCGTCTTCGAATAATTGCTGTCTGACTTCGCTACGTCTCAGACACCGGAAATTTACTGTACGATGGCCAGATACGTAAAAAACACGTCGGATGCGAGGACGAAAGAGGAAGACGGCCGTGGTCGATCGGCCGTCGAGGGAGTATTTCTATATGAGCTAATGGTTGTATTGATGATACGTTGTGGGTGGTCGGCATGAGTAAGAGGACAAAGGACGATCACCAAGTGTATTTTGATGATGCTGAGATGATGGAAGGTGATGACTGAGATGATTAGATAGATGGAGATAGAGGGATAAGGAGATATATGGTATATGGAGGTACAGAACAGATGCAGGTACAAGACAGTTGCAGATACACGGACAGAGACAATCGCAGAGACACGAAGCCGAAGATACGGATACGTACAGACAGCGAACCGAAGAGACGGATACATTGACACAAGCCGACAACACGGATAGGAAATGTCTGTGTCACCGTCATCTTGAGTCGGGATGCACGATCCACGCTATCGAGCTTGTGGCACGGTGGCACGTAGGACAATGGTGATAATTGGTAATTGCTGAGGCGAGAGGTGGTGTTTGATTATCTATGCTTATTGGATAAAACTAGATTATAAATCTAGATATAAATCTAGAATCTTAGTCTTTACTGAGTACAAACATCAACGTCAGCACTTGTTGGATGACTAGCAGTTGGCCCCAACGCTGACAGGACCAACACAGGCACATCTAATCAAGATCACAAAAGTACTGTCCGTCGTTCCCAGGTCCACGGCTCGTTGACTTGTCTAAAGGACCAACTAAGTCCAACTAAGTGCACTGGAGTTATCCGGGTTTACATTGATTGGGTGTTGATGTC
Source organism: Ophiostoma triangulosporum (assembly GCA_029298705.1). Taxonomy (NCBI): domain Eukaryota; kingdom Fungi; phylum Ascomycota; class Sordariomycetes; order Ophiostomatales; family Ophiostomataceae; genus Ophiostoma; species Ophiostoma triangulosporum. Next base: position 1,267,106 of record JANSLO010000010.1, on the reverse strand, counting down.
CGATGAACGAGATCTTGAACTAAAACATGAGTAGCAAGAATAAAACAAGTTGTCAGTATCAACAATGAAACGACTGAAAATAATTTAGGACAAAACAATAAATCGTGATACAAACGTAAGAAAACACAAAAAAATCAAAAGATTGAGAATTAAAGAAACGAGCTAGAAACACGTCATCATCACTCGGAATTCACGGAATCACGGCTGTTACAGCTCGAGGAATGACCACTTTAGCTGCATTCCTCAGTGACGCAACCGCAAACTTCTTCACCGCTGTCTCAGTTAATACCGTTTCACTTGCACGCAAGAGGCTCAACGACCGCTGCTATGTGGTGAATCTTGTAATGAGGTAGCATCCCTAATGCAAGTGCGCATGCAGCGCTAGTTGGATTTTCTCGAACACTTTTACTTACACCGCTTTTGACGATTGATGACTTGCTGACTTTTTTTCCTTTCCCCCTCTTCCCCTCACTGCACAAAAACGTATGTACCCCTGTCGCTCTATGCAGGAACCGGTTACTTGTGCGGCGGTGACTGTTATGAACGCTTATTACGAGTTACAGACCCGACACTCTACATATATCGTCTTCACCGCATCTACATCTAAACATTCTATTTGAAACTACCCGTATTTCGTATAAGATGTTGGTACCTTTGCGCGGCTTACACATACGCATCCCTGGCTGGTGCTAAATTAACGGCAGATATATTGTACGACGGTTCGATAGCTTGCTTATATAAGCCAATACGTGCCACACAGAGGCGAGTCGTAAGCACACCGTGCCACATGGAGGCGACACGTTGATAGCAGTTGATAGCATAGTGCCACATAGGCGCAACATTAGTCGAGCGGAAGATCAATCAATCAATCAATTTGCTATTAACGTGCTTACAGCCTCTGTGTGCACTAGTCGAGTCGAGCGGAAGAATACCCTGATGTTAGAGCGGAATAGCTTCTCAGTCCCGTGACAGTACTTACATGTACAGTGCAGCGGAATTACTGCGGGCACGCTATCGCTTGAGTGGAGGCTCGTCTATTTTGGAGAGCTTACAGTAGCTTACGGAGTAAGCTAGTTTCCTTTTAGAGGGCTGTTTAGAGGGCTGCCTCTGCGCTAATCAGCAATCAACGACTACCACAGCTGGACAGGCCGTGCGCGTCGATCAGGGCATACGCTGATCTTTGTATACGGAGTACGTATGCATTGCGTCCAAGATATTGCGTCTTGCCGTACTGCGTTATTGTGACTGAGGGAGTCTGGATCCGACGATATCCATCTGATAGTTGAGAGTCGAGACTCAAGACGAGACCCTTCAAATAAGACATTATTCAAAGATATGCCTCTTATTCAACAAGACTCCCTAAGTTGTTGTTTACTCATATTCAGTTGCCATGATTAGGACTGACCGAGAAGGCGGAGAATAAATTGCATCATATTCAATCCTCAAGATTCTCAAATGATAACTGATGAGTATGCTTACGCAAGAAAATCCTATGCACAATGGACTCACAACATCATAAAATCAAATCATACAAACCAAACAATCCCACCTGTTTATTCTATGAAAATTCATTTTTCATCCAATTTCCCTCCCCATCCTCCCGTCGGCACCCAATTTAGGGCGGTTGCCTCCGTCTTGTACCTGGATCTGCCTGGACGCTCCGAGCTTTTTCTTTGTCTGTCGTCTCCATCTCTCTGGCCGCGTCGGTTTCAGCTTCATATAATCTCACAGCCTTTGTTCCTGTGTTTTTTTCATCTTCACAATGGGTCTCGGCATCGTGATGTTTCTTTGTACAAATACACAATCATCGTGACAGTCTCGATTCACTTGTAATGATCAACAAGTTGATAAATGATAGTCAATAAAACATCATTAATCTCTCCTCCTTGCATCCTGCCATCTTCATCAAAAGAGTCTAGCCGTGTCTCACGAGGGCTCCTCCTCTTCACGCTGCCGCCTCTAGCGACACATCCCGATAGCAATGCAGCACCTGACCAACAAGTGGAAGATCCCATGCACTCCAAGACAGAATCAGACATGCACCACTAGTTTCATGCAAGCTCACTCAGCATGTTATCGTGGCGCGTGAGTGGCTTTTGAGTGGTATGAGACGCTGAATTGTCCATCTTCATTCGTCTACCTCTATCTTCTGTCTATCTCTCTATCTCATTATAATTCCGCGTCTATCTGTCTGATAATTCCGACCTCTGTCTATCTGTCTATATGTCTATCTGTCTGTCTGTGTCTGTCTGTCTGTGTCTATCTGTCTTGCTCCGTAGATTCGGTCTCTATCTCTGTCTATCTCTGTACTCCGTATCTTCCTGTCTTGTCTATTTCTGTCTACCTCTGTACCTCTCACCTCTGTCTATCTTTAACCGTCACATCGTTCTTCCTCCGTCCCTGACCTATCAATAACGATCAAGACACTGACGTGACGCTGCCATGACTGCAACTCTGCGTACCTTAATTGGTCGCATCACCACTTTAGATCCCTGCAATCCACTCCGATGCTACCATCCGTCATGTATGATGTACTGCATCAGTCTTTGAATTTGTAATCGCAGTCTATTCACGCTCACTTTTGGATTCACTCTTTCATACATTCTGCATGTCTCATCTGTCTGCTTCCCCATTAGCCCGACTCTCCTCTTATCTCTCTCAACGCACGCGCCTGTCTGCTGCATGTCTCGCTGATGCATGCTGACGGAGCAGCCAGATGCAGTAAAACAATGAATATCTGTCAGTCCTTCTGGTCGTCTTCTTCATTCCTTCTCTTCTTTTTTGTTCTTTTCTTCTTTTCTTCTCTTCGTCTCACAATAGCGGTGAACACGAGACATTGCAAGACATGCAGCGCCATCTCCTCGCGTTCAACGTCTCTCTCTTTTTCTTTAAAAGTATGTCTGAGGTAGTCGCCGACAATTATTTACATACAGAGTCCCCGTGAATCACGTCCGTGCACGCTACAGACGCACGCCGAGCACGTTCCAAGCTCGTCCATGTAAAGTACTTCCAAGCTGCTTGTACATATACGTGCGTACACACACATACACACTAATTGCTGACATCGTCAACACGTGGTGTCTGTCAGTCTGTCCTTGGTTCTGTCTCGGTCATTCCTTGTTGGCTCTTTGTGTTGTCCCCATCCCTTGCGTCGTTGTGAAACCTGGTCGTCGTCTGTTGCTTTCTTTTTTTCTTTTTTCTTCTGTTTCCTTCATATCCATGTCATCTCGTGACGACCTTGCTATTTTCTTGCAATCCATGCCATCTCGTCGACCTTGCTACAATCCATGTATCTCGTGACTGCCTTGCTACTTTTTCTCTTAATCTCGTGTCGGACGCCCCATCACATCTCACCTTGTCACGTTCTCACTTAATATGTACGCAAGGGCACATCTTTTGTTCCAAGCAAGGGACCCATGACGACATTTCTACAACTCTAATCACCCCCAACACTGCTTCCAACACTGCTCCAACACCAACCACACTGCTACCCCTCCATGTCATACATCACCCCTCATGCCACCGAGCACGGATCCTTCATCGCACATGATCACAGCCACTAGCACACTACCTACCGATCCGGTCAACTATTTCTCTAAATTATTACGAGGAAAATGGGTCACTCTCAAATACGGCTTGTCGTACTTTTGCTTGCCGCTCGTATTTTTGGCGTAGCTGCAAGTCAATCCTGCTGCGCTACTGCATGGCACAGACGTATCGTATCCCACAGACACTAATACGCACGGTATATCAAGACCTCTAAAAAGTCATATCATCAATGACGAGATTCTAGTCACGCATCGTCCACTGACGTTGATACGATCGGTTGATTCGTTCTATATATATCGTGATAATCGTGACTATGTGACTGTGATGCTTCCAACAACCTGAAGCAAATCGTGATGCCCAACCTAGATCTCCAGTGACGCCAACGTACACCACCAGTGACTACCAGTGCGGCGCCCATCCAATGTACATCGCCGCCAGGTTCGCCGCGTCCGTCGCCTGCCGGATCAGCTCCAGCGCCTGTCCCTCCACCCCCAGCGGTATCGTCTCCTCCAGCAGCAGCCCGTTGATCCGCCGCTGGATGCTCTTCACCACGCTCGGCGCATCCAGCTTGACCACCGGCGCCGGCTTTGCGCGCCCTGCCCCCGCTCCCGCCCCGGCCCCGGCCAGCGGCTGCTGCCCGGCACCCCGCGCCTCCGCCTGCAGGTCCAGCGTCGGATCGTGAATAAAGGCCTCCAGCACCGCCAGCAGCGTCTCCTCCTGCTCGCGCATCATCTGCAGCGTGAGCTCGCACGACCGCTGAAAGGGTCCGCGCCAGTCGCAGATGCCCATGGCCGCGCGCATGTTTTGTGTGAGGCGGAACGGCACCGTCTCCGGCTGCGTAAAGAGCCGGCCCTTTTCAAACAGACAGTTAAAGTCCACGTGCATGACGCCGCCGCTGTCCTGGTCCACGAGCACGTTCTCGCAGTGCCGGTCGCCCAGCCCGAGCACGGCGCCCGTCATGGAGATGACGGCGACGGACCGCGTGAACCGCAGCCGCGCCGCAAACCACACGGCCGGGTACGGGAACCGCCGCATAAACCACTCGTGCAGCACGGGCGGGTACGCCGGCAGCACCGTCTGCACAAACACCTGGCGCTGCCGCCCGCGCGTGTGCGCGGCCTCGGTCAGCATCTTTTGGATCTCAATCGCGTCCGGCGGCCGCGGCTGCACCTTGCTGCGCCGGATGTCGTAGTACGCCCGCAGAATCTCCCGCAGCGTCTTGAGGCCCAGCACCCACTCGATGATGCCGCAGTCCTCGTTGAGCGGCGTCACCGCATACGTCCGGATCGACAGCTCGCGCCGCGTCGCCTCGGCGTTCTTGCGCAGCGCCTGGTTGACCTGCGCATTCACCTCCATGATCCGCTGGTCCGTGCGCATGTCGTCCTTGGGCTTGAGCAATATGTCGTACAGCCGCCCGTCCGACCCGCGGATCGTCAGCTTGCGCGGCTGCGCCAGCGAGCTTAGGATCAACACCTCGTCCTCAAAGGAGTGGATCGTAATCACGTCCGACGCAAATGCATTGTGCGCCGCAAACGCCATCATCGACGCGCTGTCCGCGTTTGTGCTTGTGTTTGTGTTTGTGTTTGCGCTCGCGCCTGTACTGTTTGTTGCCAGCGACGACGCCGCGCCGCCGCCTGCCCCCGTTGCTGCCGCACTGGCCGCCCCGGGCGACAGCCGTCCCGGCATCACGGCCGTCAGACACCGCGCAATCGGCACCACGAGCGGCGGGATCCGCTCGCGCGGGCTAAAGTTCATGTCGCGCTGCAGACTGACGGCCTTGGCGGCGTTGTTGGCCCGGTAGTTGCCGCGCCGGCCCACCTTGACGAGGTCGTCGGCAAACGACACGCCGCGCCGCAGCATCGTCTGCAGCGCCGGCAGCTTCGTGCTCGCCACCACGGGCTGCTGCCCGCTGTGCGTGCAAATGGCCAGAATGAGCCGCTCCGGCGCCTTGGTCTGGTGGCTCTTGGCCCGCATCGTCATGACGCCCACGACGCTCCAGAGCGCCTGCTGCGGGTACGCCTGCACCACCTTGGAGATGATCTGGTCCAGCACGCGGCACACGTCGGCGTGCGGGTGGTTGATGCGCGCCACCAGCTGCGGCAGCGTCGAGTAAAAGATAAAGGGCGGCAGCCGCGCCACCTGCCGCAGCAGCCGTCGGTGCAGGCTCGCCAGCACCTCGTTGCGCCGCCGCCGCAGCTCGTCCGACAGCGCCGCCTTGCTTGCCGGCGCCTTGTCGATCTGCGACCCCAGCGACAGCCACACTGTCAGGAACCGCGGCAGCGTCTGGTGCAGGTACTTGGTGCCCAGCCGCGCCGCCCGCAGGTACGACTCAATCTCGTACCGCGCCAGGTCGCCCGTCAGGTACAGGTCGCTCTGCTCGTCCGGGTGCAGCGCCTCTTCCGACTCGAGCCACTTTTTGTAGTGCCGCCCCAGGAAAAAATAGCTCTTCTCCCACTCGCTGTACTTGCTCGTGAGGTCCCGGTAGTCGTCGCGGATCGCATTGCGCGACGTCTCGCCGCTCGCATCCAGCCACCGCGTCAGCAGCAGCCGTGCACGCGCCGCCAGCGGCGCCGCCTCCTGGATCGACCACCGCTTCGCGTACGAGTCGTCGCCTCCCGGGCCCGTCTCGCCCCCCGGCAGGCCCTTGCTGATCGCCAGCCGCAGGTCCACAATCGCCTGGTGCTTGCCGCCCCATGCCCACTGCCGCTTGGCGTTTTCCACCTCCGCCCCCGGGTCGCCCAGCTGCCGCGCGTGCGCAATCGCCTTGAGGCACTCGCCGTTGTAGCCCGTCTTGCGCGCCAGCCGCGCGTCCAGCAGCCACAGCGCCGATATCTCCGGGTCGCCGTACACCGGCCGCAGCGACTCCATGGCCGCCCGCTGCAGCGCAAGCAGGTACCGCTTGTCGCTGACGTCCTGCAGCAGATCAAGCCGCTGGATCAGCGTCGCCAGCGCCGTGCGCGTCTTCTTCGGGCCGTGCCCGCTCGACCGCCGCGCCATGGCCATGGCGTCCGCCGCGTCGCTGGCCGTCGGCGTCGTCACCGACGTGATCAGCCGCAGATCGGTAATCACGTGGGCGCGCAGCATGGCTTCGTGGCATGCCTGCAGCGACGACGACGTGGTCGAGTACGACATGGACGACGCCACGCGGTCCACCACCGCCGTCAGCGTCTTGTCAAAGGCGTCCATGTTCTTGCGCTGCAGGTGCGACAGCGCGCTCGCAATGCCAACGTTGAAAATGTCCGTCACGTCGCCCTTGTAGATCGGCACCAGCGCGTCGAGCTTGGTCCACTGCAGCGTCGCCCACGACGCCTCCAGCGCCAGGGGCAGCACCTTGTTGATCGTCGTCGCCGGCGCTTCGGCCAGATTCATACTGTCGACCCGTGCCAGGAGTGCATCGTGGTGGCCCGCCTCCAAAAAACACTTGATGACGCGCGCCTGGATGTCGACGCTGTCGGGCTCCGAGCTCAGGTCCGACAGGTGCCAAGTCGTGGCCGACTCCCAGCGGCCTGCCTTTTGCTCCAGCAGTGCTTTGCGGTACGGCGTCATCTCGACAAAACTGCCAACCTTGGACATGATGCCGCTCAGGCAGTCGGGGTCGTCAATCTTGGCGTAAATGTCAATCATGTCCGACTCGGCCTTGTCGCGGCGCGCCATCTCGTCGGCCGCATCGTCCGGCACACTGGCCATGGCCACCGGCTCCAAAAAGAACATGGCCCGCGCATAGTCCTTGCAGTACAGCGCCTTTTGCGACAGCGCCTCGGCGGGAAACGCCTCGATAAACTTCTCGAGATGCGCCACGCCAATCGGCTTGTCGTAGTGCAGACAGCTGCGCAGCCACACAAATGCATACTCGATCACGCGGAACACGGCGTCGTAAAAGAGCTTGGCCTGCTCCTTGTCCGCGGCCGGCGCTTCGTCGGGCGGCTGGTACTCGGTGATCCGCTGCAGCTCGAGCGTGATCTGCTCGCGGTCCTTGTCCGTGCTGCGCGTTCCCGTCACGACATAGACGACCATGTACGGCAGCAAAAACTCGGCAACAGCCAGATCCTGGCCCCGGACCACGCGGGCCAGCGACTCGTACAAAATCTCCCCGTAAGCGTTTTGCGTCTTGGCCAGCAGATCGGCCACCAGAATCTTGAGCCAGTCGCCGTATGTGCGGCCCGGCCGGAAGATGGGGTACCGGATCTGCATGGGGCCGGGCAGTGCAATGTGGTAGCGTGAGACGAGCAGCGGCGCCAGCACCACCTGGACCAGCTCGGGAAAGGCCTTCCATTTCTCGTAAATGTCCTTCATCTCGCGGCCCTCGCTGCGCACCGCGTTGCTGATGCCGCACTTCATCAGCAGGTTCTGCACCGAGTAGGCGATCATGCCCTGGCTGGTCGAGTTGGTCGCCGACAAGAAGGCGCGCGTCAAGACGTGCTCCAGCATGTACATGATAAAGTCGACGCTCTCGCCTGACGCGTGGAAATTGTAGATGACAACAAACGGCGGGTCTTTGCGCACAGCGCCCAGCCGGTTGGCATCCAGGCAGCCGACGAGGCCGATGCACGTCAGACAGTCTGCCGCCAGTGTGGGCTCGGACGCATTGTACTTGGCGGCACAGTCGAGCAGTGCGCGCACGAAATGGGCTACGGCCGAGTCGGACTTTTCACCCTGCGCCGGCGCTTGCAGGACATCCTGGTTGCTCCGGAGAAAGTCGATAGCGTCCTCGAGCGCGACCCAGACGACATCCAGGTTCTCGTGCGCGATGCGCTGGGCAAAGAGGTCAATGGTCTGCATGCCGCCCAGCGGTTTTCGCAGCTTGTCAATCTTGGCGTCGACGCTCTTTGCCAGGTCGGGGATGTTGAGGTGCGGCAGCACATTGATCTTGTCCACGATGCACTCGCGGTGCTGGCCGCCCGGCTTGGCCAGCAGCCAGGCAAACAGCTCGCGGCACTTTTGCTTTTCCCAGTCGCCAAACTGGTCCCAGTTCTTGCGGATGACGGCAAACGTGGTCTCGACAAGCGTGTGCACGCTCTCGTCGCCCACATTCTGCACCAGTGCGGCCCAGCACGAAATGGCAGCGCGTCGCACACCAACCTGCCAGCACGTCGCATAGTTGGCGTCGTTGCAGAGGGCATCGAGCAGGAAAGCAGTGACCTGCGGGCGTGCAACGCGGATCTCGGTGCGCAGATACTTGATGAGGATCTCAAGGGCCTCAATGCCGTTGATCCAGTGGCAGAGATGCTTCTTGCCGTCGTGCGCACGCACATCCGACAGCCGCGTAGTGAAGCCGAGGACGTGCTGGGACAGAAAGTCAATGACAATCTCGTCGTCGGTCTGGCGCTTCCCGCCCTCGTTCTTTAGCAGCTTGGCAATTGTGAGAATCGGCCGGAACCCGATGCCGTCGACAATCTATCAGTCAGTGTGTGTCTATAATTGACTCATGCTAATATCAAACGTACGCTGGAAAACTGGTCAGGGATCCGCCCCGACTCGTAGGTCAGCCTGATGAACAGCTCTCCGAGCACAGGAATGGCCGCGACGCCCATAACCTCGCGGATCGTTGCTGGCCCCATGCGAGCAGAAAACTCTTGCAGCAGCTCCATCAGGCTATCCAGAGTAGCCACGCTCTCGGGCAGCTGGACCCAATACGCCAGGATGGACGTGAGGTTGTTCTTGTCCATGATTGTCGGCCACACCTCGTCGCCGTCGCCGCGGTACTCGGCAATCTTGCTGATGCAGTCAAGCTGCCTTTGAAAGAGGAGCTCCGGGATGGCCTGGGACTGCAGACGGAGCGTCAGTTTTGGGGCGGTCGTGCCGAACAGGTTGGCAATGGCTGTGGCCACGGCTGGGCGGTCTGCAACGTGCTTGACGATGAGGTGTGCCGTGGTCCGCCAGTAGGGCTCGAACATTTCGTTGGGTGTTCTATGAAACCAAGAGGCGAGATACCGTATCTTGGGGCATTAGCACTATGATGTTGATCCCGTTGCTTTCAAAAGACGCACCTCTGATATTGCCATATTCCAGACAGGCATGTGCTCGCTGTCCAAGTGATGCAGCAGTCCACAGAGCATGGGCTCCAGTTGGTTTTCGCACACAACCCTTTGCTGTTAATGGTCGGTCGTGAAAAGGCCGGACAATGCAACTTACATGCCGAGCTGTGTCCAAGTGAATGCGCTCAGCTCTTGTGTGATGCAGTCGCCCGAACCAAGGAGAAGCTCCAGGCCCTTGTAGAATCGTCGTCGGTTCTTTTCCATGACTTCGTTGAAGCCATCGGTTCGTTCGCGACAGTACGCGGCGATGGTTTTGCTGTCCTGTTAGCACCGTAGCCAGTAAGCAGTCTTGTGTCTTGTAGGTATACGCTATACGCACGCTGCTTGCATGCGGACGGCCCTGTCTTTGCTGTAGAGCTGGCTCGCACACCACTTGCACGCGTCCGAAGACTCGTAGTCGAGAAGATCGCGGGTATTTGCGTGGAGGGCCATGTGTCGGAGGATGATGAGAGCCCGCACGGTCAACGGGCCGTGCGACGGCAAGAAGTTTGTTGCAATCGTGTGAAAGGCTCGGAAGATGGATGCGACGCCCTCTCGGTCCTTTTCCCTGTGTCGTGAGAGCTGCACCGTCGGGTTGAACACCTTGCAGTGCGTGCACTTGATCGCCGAGCTGTCGTCGTCGGCATCGGCTAATGCGGCAGTGTGGTCGATGACACAGAGTGACTGAGCCAGGTACCGCATAGCCGCCAGAAGACTTGTTTCGTCGCTATTGAGCTCGCGTCTGTCGCATATTGTATCACTGCCATGGTCAGCATCTTATTTCTATAAATCTATAAAGTCCGTCCAACGCCACGAGGCTGCTCACATCATATTCCGCGCAGTGTCCCACAGACTGTCGCCCATCTCGGTGCCGAATTTTGTGCATATCCGCGTGCGTAGTGCTACTGAAACGGTCACCGGCACTGCATTCTCGGTCTTGCGCCGCTTGGGATTGCGTTCGCGACTGTCGAAAGGATCGTCTTGTTGGTGCTGGGCCACGACGAGCGCGTCGGCAGTGTGGCTGCCGTTCGGCCGGAGCGAGGCATTGTGTGGCGGATTGCTCATTGTAGAGCGTCATCTGGGCTCCAGATTCGATTTTTCGTGTTGCATGTGGCGCACTGTCGCTAGCAAGAGCAGTACAGCTAATGCGCCGTGTCGTCCAGCTGAAGCATCACAAACTTGAAGCTCAGGAACGCGCAGGGCGGGGCGGCAAGTCGCGTGGTCACGTGTTCCGTTTACCACTTAAGAAAGTTTGAGCCCCACTTACTTTGTCGCCGATACATCCGTTGCGATCATATGGCACGACACAACGACACACGCCACCGACAAGTCTCAACAAGCACCCTACGCGTACACACAATGTCGTTTCAGAAGAACAAGTTTCGCACGGCAGCGGATGCCAACACGTTTGCGGCCCGCTACCGGACGGCGATGGCCAAGCACCCGTTTGCTCTGTTCGGACTGCCATTCCTCATCGTCATGGTCGGCGGCTCGTTTGTGCTGACGCCGGCGACGGCCATTCGCTACGAGCGGCACGACCGCAAGGTGCACCAAGTTTCCAAAGAGGATGCTCTGGGCATTGGCAAGAGCGGACGCCGCGTGGACATGCGCGAGGAGTTTCACGTGAGTAGAACCGGACGAGAACAAGATGAGGAAAGCAGATGAGGATGACAGGATGACATGACGCTGACACAACGATGAAGAGAATGGCACACAAGGATCTGGACGACTGGGAGCAGAAGCGGGTTGAGCGGCTCAAGGGCGAGAGCGACGGTCTGCTGTAGCCGAGCCATCGACGGCCAAAGACAGCGTTGTCTTTTCTCATGATACCCGACAAAACACGCCAGTACAATTACGACGACAACATCGCCAACACAGACGAGCAGTCGGTCATTATTGTTTACTAAGTACCGTCAACAGGCCGAGCCAGCAATCACAATATCGACTCGCATCAAGCGCATCCTACGATCACAAGATGCAGGCCGCGCCAAAGGGACCAAGGGAGCCGCAGACGGCCCGCAACCGCCGCAACAGTTGCAACAGTCCAATAACGCCGCAGTGGACACTCGCTTGTATGCTTAGCCGACATCATGCAGCGCATCATGACATCATGCAGAGATGAGCAGAGTCTCGGATTGGACAGCACAACAGCGCCGCACCAGCAGCAACCCATTCACGATGCAGACGGCACAGAGACGCTCTTCACAGACAGAATAAAAGAGAAAAGAGAAATAGAACAATTACGCTCTGCTGACCTTTTTCTCGTCGCCTTATTGGCTTCGGAGTCGGCCGACGGCACAGCAGCATATGATGATAGCCTGGATAGTTACATATTACCTCATTTTTATGCACTAAAGCGTAGTGGCGGCTCCGCGCTAACACTAAAAATGACGTCTCCCGCCCCAACACCTATCTGTTGGCGTCTTTTCCAAGTCCCTCAATCCACGATAAGCCAGAGACAAAGACACAACGGTGGTCCCTTGTGTACGCATATTCAGACCTCAGGCACACGAGCACACAACGCAATCGACTGACGTCAGCTAGCCCGACCTCATCTGCCTCGTCTCATCGTCGCATCTTGGATCTTTGCTTTGTCTCCTCTCACTTTCATCTCACTACCAGCTCATCTTCCCCGCCCACGAGCATCTCGGCGAACAGTGACGTGTATTTTGTCCAGAGTCGACAGTCCAACACCTGCTTTTGCATCCTGCTCCCTCACTGCAACCAACCACCGCAATGACGAACCCCTCGGCCCATGGCTCACCCCGGTCGATGCCGCTCCGCTCGGCGCTCCGTGACGACACTACCCCTCCCGCGGGTACTCCCACTAAAGGTAAGCAACGGACTCGACGCTATCCTGACCTCTGATCTCGTCCCCTTATCCCCCTTCTCACTCCCCTCCGACATGTTGCTATAAAGCTGCCAGCTTCCCGAGCTTGCCTAGGTCTGAATCCGTCTGGCCTTTGACTCTTCACACATCTTCTCGTTATGACTCACCTTGGCAGCGCAACTTGACAAGAGACCTTGATATCTTGCCTCCCATCAATCACCACTCTGACTGCGCTTCATGCTGACCTCGCCTCTAGCCGTCCAAATCGCCGAGCCCGACGTCACAGACGTTGTCGAGGCACCCCTTGTCGAAGAACTCCCTCCCCGGAAGCAGTTTACCGCCAGCCTGGCCAAGCGTCTCAGTGGCCGGGCCGCCGTGACGCCGGGCTCGCGCAGCTCCATTAGCAGCATCGATGGGCTCACGTCGTACATGACGTCACCCGCCCAGCCACCTGCCGATGATCAACGCCTGCCGGCTGTATCGCCGCTCATGCGTCCGCAGCTGACCAACCCGCTGCAGCAGCACCAGCACCAGCAGCGGCACCGCAGCATTGACCATATCAGCGGCCGCCTGCTGGCCCAAGTCGCCGAGTGGATCCAGCACGAGCGCACGAAGAAGGAGACGCGCAAGTCGCGGCGTATACGGTCGCACGGCCGCAAGAACCGGTCGCCGCCCGAGGGTAGGGGCAAGCCGCGCGACAAGGGCCTGATCGCCGACGACGGCGCCATTGCACCCGACGACAGCGGCGAGGGCGCCAGCGGAGACAACGTTGCCCTCCGCCGCCCCCGCGCGAACTCTGTCGACTCCAACTCGAGCGACGTGTCGCTGGATCGGCTACAGCGCATCATCGACGACAACATGTCTGCGCTCGGCGTCGACCCGACCAGCAGCTTTTTTAGTGGCGGCTACCGCGGCAGCAGCATCAGCAGCAGCCGGCGCCAGTCGCGCGCGCTGCGGTACCAGCCGAGCCGCACGGCGTCGTCCGACACTGAGTACTACGACGGCGATGTGCTGGTGCCTGGCTGCGACGCCGTGCTAGACAACTCCAAGACGCTCAAGTACACGTCGACGTCGGTCGGCACGCCGCTGATGACGGGCCGCAGCACGCTGGACGGCGCGACGCGGCACGAGGAAAAGGAGCGCCAGGCGTGGTACAAGTTCAAGAGCGAGATTATCCGTCTCGCGCACACGCTGCGGCTCAAGGGCTGGCGCAAGGTGCCGCTGGATGCGGGCGAGACCATTACGGTCGAGCGTCTGAGCGGCGCGCTGACCAACGCCGTCTACGTCGTGTCGCCGCCGGCCGACCTGGGCGGCGGCATTGAGGCGCACGAGAGCACCGACAGCCTGTTGGCGTCGCCGTACATGGGCGCAGCCGGTGGCGGGACTGGCAGCAGCAGCAGCACGAGCCTGCTCGCGAACAAGCGCACGCTGCCCAACAAGCTGCTGCTGCGCATCTACGGGCCGCAGGTGGAGCACCTGATTGACCGCGAGAAGGAGCTGAGCGTGCTGCGGCGGCTGGCGCGCAAGAAGATTGGGCCGCGGCTGCTGGGCACGTTTGCCAACGGCCGGTTCGAGCAGTTCTTCACGGCGACGACGCTGACGTCGGCGAACCTGCGCGAGCCCGAGACGTCGAAGCAGATTGCCAAGCGCATGCGCGAGCTGCACGACGGCATCGAGCTGCTCGAGGACGAGCTGGACGGCGGTCCGACAGTGTGGCAGAACTGGGACCGCTGGCTGGACATGGTGGAGGCGACGACTACGTATCTGGACAACGAGGTGCGGCTGTACCGCGCGAGCCTGGACGCGGCAGCGGCCGCAGAGGCTGCGGGCGACAGTGCTGCTGCGGCGGCGGCCCTGCACACGGGCCCCTTTATCGACAAGTGGAAGTCGCGCGGCTTTGTGTGCGGCGTGGAGTGGCCCGTGTTCAAGTCGCTGCTGGAGAAGCACCGCGAAAAGGTCAAGGCATTCTACGGGTCGCCGCGCAACATCCGCGACCGCCTGACGTTTGCGCACAACGATGTGAGTGAGAACAACAAGTATACGTGTGCATGCTACGGAAACTAACCTGCAGACCCAATACGGAAACATTTTGCGCCTGCGGCCGGGCGAGCGGTCGCCGCTGCTGCAGCCGGAGAACGAGCACAAGCAGCTGATTGTGATTGACTTTGAGTATGCGGCGGCGAACCCGCCCGGTGTAGAGTTTGCCAACCACTTTACGGAGTGGACGTACAACTACCACGACAGCGCCAACGCGCACAACTGCGTGCCCAAGCGGTACCCCAACCCGGAGCAGCAGCGCCGGTTTATCCGGTCGTACGTCAACCACCGTCCCGACTACCCGCACCAGTGCGCCAGCAGCACGCCGCGGTTCGGGCCCATGTCGCTGCCGCTGGCGACGCTGCCGGAGCAGCCTCTGCTGTCGGGTGCGTCTGCGACGGTGGCTAGCTCGGCCAGCTCGATTGCCGACTTTATGCTGGACGCGCGCGCGCCAGCGGGCGGGTGGGTGGAGGAGGAGGCGCGGCGCGAGGAGCTGGTGGAGCGGCAGGTGGACGAGCTGATCAAGGAGGCGCGGCTGTGGCGCGCGGCGAACAGTGCCATGTGGGTGGCATGGGGCATTGTGCAGGCCAAGGTGCCGGGGTTTTCGCAGACGCCCAAGCACGAGGCAGACTCGGAGACGGAGGAGACAGCTGTTACGGGGGGTGATGGCGAAGGTGAGGGCGAAAAGGCGGAGGACGAGAAGCCGGCGGACGAGGAGGAAGAGTTTGACTACCTCGGCTACTCGCAGGAGCGGGCCTTTTTCGTGCTGGGCGACTGCATCCAGGACGGCCTGCTTACGCTGGAGGACCTGCCCGCAGACGTGCAGACCAAGGTCAAGACGATTGCCTACTAGGCCGGTTGGTTCGCCAAGGTCAAGACAATTGCCTACTAGGCCGGTTGGTTCGGCCAAGCGTATTTGGTAGCATAGAGCATAAGCATAGAGCAATAAGCGATTTACGAGTCTGCCTTGACCGGCCTGAGACGGTATCCAGCGTGGGCATCTAATATCTGGTTGTCGCTGACCTAGCGGTAATTACCAATTACTGTAGATGGGGATCCAACATTGCGGTGCACTGTCCAGTGAACCCGGCAAAAGCGGCTGCCAAGGAGGTTGCATGGACAGGTCATGGTCAATGGTCGGTCGGCATGGTCGTGAGGTCAATGTTAAGCGGCCGCCGGCTTCTTTCTCCATGCTGTCGCTGTGACTGTGATTGCTGTGCCCCTTGACGAAAGGACGAAAGTCCCCCCCTGCTCCCGTGCGGTACCATCTACGCGGCCATGCACAATCTGGTCCACGCAAAGCCAGTCGGGCTGTCGCACTGCTCGGCGTCTAAATAATGTGCTGAACGCACTCGTTCCGTTGCAGTAATTAAAGGCCGTGTCGGTTGTACTCCGTACTTGTGTGAGTAGACTGTCGGCTTGTACTCCGTACTTGTGTACTGGTAGACGCGTCGGCTAACTTGCCGATCAGGTGAATGAGAGAGACAGAGCGTAGGGACGGTGAGGGCTCGGCCTTTCTCGGCACGCGGACAGAGTGACATCAGGTGATGCGTCTGGGCAGAGACGACGAGACAAAGAGACGACAAAACGACGAGACGACGAGACGAGGAAACGACACGGCGAGAGGCTGAAAGACGGGCGCTAAAATGAGAGACCCCTGCCTGTGGCAGAGAATTTTAGGTACGGCGAAGAGTGTGATGGGATGGCGCCATGTGATGCTACGCTCCGTGTTAGTCGTTTCGAGGGCGTGCTCGTGCTCTGGGTTGAGTTGGCGTCTCGTCTCGTCTAGGCGATATGCTGAGGATTCGATGCAACTCCGTGTGAATAAGAGCCATCTAAGCATGTGTAGTAATAAGGGATGTCTATATTGGAACGGTATAGTAGTAAGCGAGTGTAGATGGTGTGTAGGGAGGATGCGTATATGTAGAGTAGAGATGGATGAACGAGGCTGAAGAGGCGAAGAAAGAGGATGAAGAGGATGCAGGAAGAGGATTGGGAGAGATGAAACATTCTTGATATGTGTCGGAAGTTTCAGCGGATGATGCACTGGTAGTAATTATATAACTATATAGGGATACGAAGTTGGAGATGCTCCGTAGGTAAGAGGTAAGGAGAAGGATGCGGCTAGATCATAGTGTCCAAGTGTATTTGCTGCACATAATGCATACAGCACGTTTTGCGATCGCAGCCCGCAAAGGGCCCCCAAAGGAAGAGATTCGGAACCGGACAAATTCAATAGTTAAGCAATCACACAATCACATATCCCGTGCATGATCGCGATGGTGGATATTGGGGGGGGGGGGGGTATCAACATTGGGGGCAGAAGGAGACAACCGCCCGAAGCAACAGACAACCACAATCGCACACAAGCAGACAAGTAGTATGTACAGACCGGATAGAAACACTTTTACAGATTCAGAGTGCTCTCCTAGAATACTAGCTCTGTAGCTAGAGCAATTGCAGCTACACGACGCCCCCAAGTTGCGGAAAGATCCTTTCCGTCTAGCCAACTAAACTAGACGCGATGACTGACGACACCTGGTCCGGTCCATGTGCATTGTGCATTGCCGCCTAGCCCGCTGCACTCCCTCGCAGAGTACTACATATGTGTATACATGTTTGACGTCGTTTATCGCGTCAAGGCGGATGCTGTGTGGAAGAGGCCATCGACAGGCGCGCTTCGTGCCGCTGCGTTGATTTTTCCCTGCACTTTTTGATTGGCTGGTAACTTTATTGCACACTAGTACCAAATGTATGTCATATCATCACATATCTTTGATTTTTGCGTCAAGCCACAGACGTGACAACTGCGGTGCATCCTAATACAAGGCTGCACGATGATGTGCTATGCTATGCTGTGCACCGTGAGTCAAGGCACACCGAGTTATACGACTATAAGCTCTTTCAGACTGCGATGTACTCATTGCTGATGTTTACTAGACTCATACGACTGTACACTTCATATCGTCCGATGCAAATGCCATATTCAATGCTGATGTTCCCATCTTCTGTCCATCTTGCTGCTTACATAATCAATTTACCATCAGTCCTCGAGCTCAGCGGCAAAATGCATCCAATCACACCTCGCGCTCATACACCAACACGCCCAAGAAGCAGATGCATATCTCTCGTCACATTCTATGCCTAATTTAGACTCGAGAGGGGGCCGATGCAGCCCTTGTGCCGTGCCTGGCTTGTGCCTGGCTTGTGTCTGGCTTGTGCCTGTGATCCTTTGTCATACACATGTCTTGACGACAGCCCGACATCAGCGGGACCTGCCGCTGACGATCCTTTCCATTCTTTAAGCGCGCAGCTCGTGTCTGTTGTGTTCCGAGACCGTGCACCTGTCCCTGTCGTCGTCATCGAGGTCCTCGTCTAGCATTGGCTGCAAATTCGAGCTCGAGTCAGCAGCAAGCGCAGCCGCCGAGGCGTCTATTGCGTTTATCGTGAGGCTGTTGTCAAAAGACTATCTTTCATCTTGCCCTTGACTCTTTGAAAAATGATGGGAGACGCCAGTCCGGCACGCTTGTACACTCTGTTACTCTTGTCCTTTGTGTCTCGCTGGCAACCCTTTCCCGGCAAGATCTGGCATCTTCTTCTTTGCTCCTTTTCTTTTTTATTTTCACTTTTCTCTTTTCACTTTCACTTTTCACTTTTATTGTTCAACGTTTCCTTGGTAGCTCTCCCTCGCCAACGCCAAGTGTGAGTGGGTGCATGTGCCATCTCTGCCGAGCGTCTATTTTTCCTTGTCCTGTGGATCGAAAGTGGCAGCACCATGCCGTCTCGTGCCTGACCTATCACAGTAGACTGTTTCGTCCAAGGGCCAACAGACATGTTTCCGTCATCTTTGCCGTCTCTCGTTCTCTGTTTTGATCTTGACTGTGTCTGTTTTTTTCTCTTCGTTCTATTTCTTAATGTTTCAGTCCCCAGGAACCACCAGGAACCAAACACTATCACATCCTCCCTTCAGCTTCGCCCTGAATCCCCCTTTACAACTCCTACCTACCCCATACTCGCTGTATCATGATCTAATATCAGAAGTTGGAAAGATTCATGTAAAAGTAGAAACAATAGTCAACCAAGAAAGGCACTTATACGGCTAGATCCTCATCCTACGGATTACGGCAAAGCCCGGCTCGTACCGCCGACTAAAGTTGTTAAAAGCATCATCACTTAAACGCTAATAAGAGAATAGCTGCGACAAATCAAGTCGTTAGATGAATGAGCACGCCTTGTAGATTCGGTACAACGGATAAAGAAATAAAATAATAATCAGACAGAACAACCAAATCTACCGTTAGAACCCCCAATGACCCCTCGTCGATCATCGCACTCTCTCCACACCACCTCGTCTAATACATGCACACACCTTATATTTTCGTAGTTGATCTACTTCTTACCCGCGCTTGTATGCCGCTTCTCTGTGTGGTGTCCCATCGTTGTGGTGTCCCCCCTCCAAGACACCGACAAAAATAAACACGGCTGTATGTCGTCAGCCACAATTCAAAGAGGGTGCCCTCAACACTGATGACACTTGATGACGATGGCTGCGGATGTTTGAAAAGACGCGTTTTAAAATAAACATCTTCAACAGCCGGCGCTTGTATCACAATGTCGTCTAACTTTACAACTGCGTTTGAGGTATCAAGGGCGTCTGTCGAACGAATAACAGATCTGTTGCATGTTGTCTTTTTGTATGCTCTTTGTTACGTAGGTTTGTTTGAGCTATTCATTCACTCGTTAGGAAATCTGCTGGGTAGTTCTGTTCTTTATTTCAAATTTCTTTTATGACTTTATGAAATTCCTCGGTATCTGTTGTTTGTTGTATTTGATTTTTAATCCATGGTATTCTTTGATACTCACAATTCTGATCGTGCTTACCCATCCTCTCGTATACACACTGACTAATGCCCATCGCTCTTGGTAGCGACTTGGTAGCCTCGCGGCCTGGCCTCGCTGCCGATCTGGTGTGTGTGCCCCGATCCCATCCTGATCCCATCCTGTACGGCCTCACACCTCATCGTCTCATCTTTTTTCGTCTTTTCGCCTCTCGTCTCTCTCTCGTCTCTACACCCCTCCGCCTATCCCTTTCCGTCCTTCTCCCTCGTCTCCCATCTTCCTAGGCGCCAGCATGGCGCTTCCACGATAGAGTGCTGCAGCTCTTAGCGCCGGCTCGTTTGCTTGTACCAAAGTATCGTATCCTCTAAATGTGTTAGGCCAAAGACGTCGTCCCAATCGGGAAGGATTCGGTTCCTGGGTCATCGCTCTTCAAAAGTTTGATAAATAGACCTTGAATCGCTGGCCGACATCTTCTTTCATGCTTTATGCCTCGTCAAATGCACGGGCTGTTTCTTCCGTTCTTTGCTTTTATTTGATCCCGTCACCCTTCCAGCTTCTCAACCCTTATGACGGTTGTTAGACAACTCGGCTTCCAGCCTCGGTGCTGGAGTAGCTTTCAATCATGACACATCCGGCAGATAGCGGCAGCAGCAGCAGCAGCAACGACAACTACTATGAGCACCTCTTTATGAACAGCCTCCCAGAGAGCCTCCCGGATAGCATCCCGGGCACCCTGTCCGGCACCCTGTCCGGCACCTTGTCCGGCACCTTGTCCAGCATGTCCAACATCCTCCCGAGCAGCCTCTCCAGTCCCCTGCCCACCTCTCTATCAGCCACCCCAGCTCTAGGAAGCTATGACTTTTCCACTACGCTAGGCATCCTTGACCCGTCTCTGCAGTCGGACGTCATAGGTCATACACTGCAGCACCCAGTGGGCGGCTTTGACCTCTTTTCTGTTCCCTTTCTGGACCACCAGCAACAGCAGCCACAGACACAGCAGTACCACGTCCACGATGAGCAGATGACACAGCTAGGCAATCACCAAATTCTTGGACCAGACAGCATTCATCAGCAGCAGCATGGACAGCAGTACCTGCAGGTTGAGCAATATCAGCTGCAGCTGCAACTAGAGCAGCAGCAGCAACAGCAGCAGCAGCAAACGCAACCGATACAGCAATACCCGGTGCAAATGCCACCACACATTCAGCGCTACCAACACCAACACCAGCCGGGTGGACAGTCAAGAAAGCAGAGCCAGCTGCTGCAGGCCACCACCAACCAAAGGCAGAAATACCTGGCCGCTCTCAAAGAGTACCGGCCGGTCAACCAGCCGCGTAGTCACCCGCTGGAGCTGGTCCAAAAAGCCACAGCCACATTCCCTGCCCCGGCCTGTCCGCCGGCAATGTCCTCGCACCCAGACCACTCCATGTACCCTTCCTACAAATTTCTCACGCCCAACTTTGTTGCCGAGACCTCCCACAAGCGCCGGCAACAACGGAACCGCACGGCCCAGGCTGTCTTGTTGCCACCCGGCATGCAGTCCGCAATCGGCAACGGACTGTCGCCGGCTTCCCAGCAAATTTACTCGCCCAGCCCATCTCTGCACTCCCCTCAGACGACTCATACGCCCCTGACGCCCCTGACACCCTTTGCGCCGCCAACTCCTCAGCTTCCCGGCGGCCAGCCAGGCGCAAGCCAGCCCATGCAGCGGACTGTCTCCTTTAGTCAGCCTCTGCGGAAACGCCAAAGAACCCCCCCGGACCACCCTTCAAAAAGAGCACGCATTGCGCGCACGTCCAGCTGTTCTCTGGGCTCCAGCGAAGCAGGAACGTCACTGGAGTACAACGGCTATCGTCTCCGCGTGCCTTCGCCACCCAACTCCCACACCAACTATTTTCCCCTGCTCGGGCCAGCGACCCCGACACGGAGACGGGCTGCCGCCAAGGGCAAGAGTGTGGCTGCCAGTGATGTGCATGTCCAGTCGCCGCGCGCCTTTCATGACGCAGAAATGGACTCAATCATTACCTTTAAGCTCCAGCTGCTGAACCGGGCCAGCGATGAAGATCTCATGGCCAGAATGAGCACGCCTGTGGTCAAAGAGATCAAAGCAGCAAGCAGCGCGGTCTACAACTTCTTGCCATATGGCCATGCCGCTCCCGTCGTCAAGCTCCTCAACCAAGAGTCGTTTGCCAATGTCATCCGCGATCTCCTCGCAACAGCAGGCGCACAAGCAGGCGTCCCTGGCGCTGGCGAGGACATGCCGGCCTGGCAAACGACGTACCTCGCAAAAAAGGCATTCCTCAACTCGCAGCAGCAGCCGTTCTCGTCGCTCTTGTCGTTCCAGGCATCCTGTGCCGGCTCCTCGCCCTTCCAGCAGCCACTGCCAGGGCTGCCGGACCCGCAACTTCTAATGGCCTGTGTTGTGAAATTCTCCGACCACATCCTGAGCATCTACCCCATCATCCCACACGCGCGGCTCCGGGATGTCGCTGCACGAGTTTCGCAACGCTACGGTACCCAGCACCAGAGCCAGTCTCCCGCCAGCATCACGGCGCAGCTCGGCTTGGCCATTGACCTTTTAGTCCTTGCCCTCGGCAGTCTCTGCTGGGCCAAGCTGGACGGCACAGCCTTTGAGCCAGGCCCGGGCTTCTTTGTCGAAGCCAAGGCCATCCTCGGCGCACTTACCAGACAGTCCTGTGAGAAGGGCAAGGGCCACGCCAATGCGAGCATGCAAACCGAGTACGGCGAGTACAGCGAGTACAGCGAAAATGCCGGCATGGCCGGGTGTATGGGGCTCACGCCGAGCCTGGACCTTGCGCGCGCATACCTGCTCGCGGCCATGTTCTGCGGCCAGATGGCATACCTCGAGGAGGCCGCCGAGTATGTCGAGGCGGCCAATGTTGTGATCCGCTGCCTGCTGTTCCAGTCGGACATGGTTGGCGGCTATGACGCTGTGGCTCTCGTCGAGCAAAATCAGAGACCGCACCGGCTGTCGAGCCGCGAGCGCCAGCTTACGGTCCTGTACTGGGCATGCATACAGCTGGATTTGTGAGTCTTCCCTTTTCCTCTTTTCCTCTTTCTTGCGAGACCCTGCCATCTTGCTAACACGCCTAGTGAAATCAGCTCCGAAGTCGGCCTGGCGCCATCAAGCCTGCTCCGCTACCAGCTGCTGGTGCCGATTCCCGAGTCGGATGTCTTCTGGTCGTCCGGCGACGAGTCGGGCGGCGTGCTGCACTCGGACTGGTCGGGCTACGGCCACGGCCAGAACGACGCACAGCTCGACCTCGGCAACCTTTCACCCATCACGACGCAGGTGCGGCTGTGGCGGCAGCTCAATACCATCTACGAGGAGGAGTACGTGTGCAAGAAGCCAGCGAGTGCCATCAAGGAGGCCGTGACCAAGATGAAGCAGCAGTTCGAGCCCAGCGCGTCGTCGCGCCCGTCGTCTCCGTCGGGTGACAAGAGCAAGAACCTGGTAACGGCACGCGCGCGCACGCTCTACTGCGAAGGACGCTCGTACGGCGTGCTCAACAGTCTTCAGTCGCACCTCAAGGTTGACGTGTCGGAGATGGCCGAGGTCATGCTCTGTCTTGTCGACACGATCCATGCATACCACGACCTCGCCGACGACGGCCGCATCCTCTCCAACAGCTTTGGCGTTGCCATGATCCAATGCCGCTACTTGCTGGTGCTCTTTGCAGCCTCGCGCACAATCCCCGCGGCGGCGGCTGTTGTCGGCGATGATCTCATCTCGGGGCTCGTCGCCGGCACGCTGGAGCTGCTGCCGCAGACGGCCGGGCCCAACGGCGTCATGGAGGCGGCGCGACGCGTTCTGCATGCCATGCAGACGATGCTCCAGCCGCAGCCGCAGGCAGAGTCACAGTCGAAGTCGCAGTCGCAGTCACAGTCGCAGCCTGCGGAGCCGTCTGCGGTCGTGGCCACGGCCTCGTCCCTGGCCCTGGCCCTGCACGGCGCGGCACCGGGGCTGTCGCTGTACTGCCCGCCCTTTTCGACGCTGCCCGAGATCCCGGCAGCCGTGCCGACGGCCACGACGTCGTCATCCTTCTTCCAGGACCCCGGCACGCCACTTGGCGTGGTGTCGCCGGCATACAACTCGCCGTTTGCATCGCCCGGGTCGCCTGCAACGTCGTGCTCGCCGTCGCCCAGCTCGGCCACGTTTGTGCCTGCGCGACGACTGTTTGCGGGCGAGAAGCTGGTCGCGTTTAATCCCAATGCGTCATTCATGTCGGCCGACTCGGGGTATGCCTCGCAGCCGCTGTTTGCGGTCCCGTGTGCACCGCCGGCCGCGCCCGCCTGTGACATGGCGGCCTTTGCGCGCCATCTCGGGCTGACAAAGAGTCGATGATCTTTCTTCTCTTCTTTTCTCTCTTCTCTTCTTTTCTCTCTTCTTTTCTCTCTTCTTTTCTCTCTTCTTTTCTCTCTTCTTTTCTCTCTTCTTTTCTCTCTTCTTTTCTCTCTTCTTTTCTCTCTTCTTTTCTCTCTTCTTTTCTTTCCTTCTCTTTTTTTCTATTCTTTTTTCTTTCGCTTCTTTTTCTTCTCTTCTTCTTTTTCTTCATTTTTCTTCTTTCTTTTCTTCCCTTCTTGACTCTTTTTTCTGTCACCTTATTCTCTTTTTTTTTCATCCTTCATCTCTTCTATTCTTTCACTCCTGGTAATATCTTATTTCCCAGCCTTCTCTTCTCCCATTTTCTTCCTTTCTTCCCTCCATCCGTGATATCCTCTTTGTTTCTGTCATATTTCACTTCTCTTCTATCTCTCTTTAATCCATTCTCACCTTTTATTCTTACACTCATTGCGCATAGCATTATTGTTTCACTTTTTCGGATTGGGGTCACAGTTGGTAGCCTTTTGTGTCATTTGTGTTGTTTTGTGTTGTCGGAGGTCGGCGCATCAAAAGCACGAGCCTCTTCTCAAGGCTTCTGTGGGATGGCGGCCTGTTCTTTTGATATCTTCTGATATCTTCTGATATTTGTTATCTATCATGTATTCACATCGCTGCGAGTTGAATCTATTTTCGACTTCATCGCCGATGCTGTCAATACGGAGTACTGTTGCAGCCAATCCAATCCAACCACTCGATACTACTCTGCACCTTCTGCAGTGGTGAGGCACACAATGCGGTCCTACGGCGTACTTGATTAGCCATACCACGATGGCGCACTAAGCATACATGTACAAGTAGATAAGCATAAGGATTGACATCACAGCGCACGTAGATAAGCATAAGGATTGACATCACGGTGCACATAGATAAGCATAAATATAAGGCGTTTGACATCACGTAGATAAGCACAAGGCGTTTGACATCTCGGCGCACAAGTGCTTCGTGCGATTTCTGCACGGATCACACTCGCAGTCTTACGACTCAATGGCATCATCAGAAGCATCAGCATCAGAAGCAGCCTCGGCATCGCGCCAGTCGCAGACCTCAACCGCGCCTGGGGAACAGCCCGGTCCAGGCAGCAGGGCATCTTCCGTAAGACGCACGGCGCGACGAGTGACCCTGGCGCGTCTTGCTGATACGAGCTCCATCACATCAACAATCAGGGTGGCTGAATCAATGGCAATATACGACGCAGTCGGTAAAATAAAGTATTTACATGCAAAAGTATTTTATTGCTCCATTTGCTCCATGGCCTCAGCCCCTGACCCGCCGATTCGACCAGACACGCTTGATTGGCCCGGACGGCTGGACGGATATAGTTCGTCCACTCCATCACTGGTGCCGTCTTGCGACGCCTTGGTGCCGTCGCGCATGTTGCTATGGCAACACAGCGCTCTTGCCCCCAAACCGGCTAGCCGTCAGCGAGATGAAATGACTTGATCCAGCTAATTTCCAATGTGCGGCGCATCCTTGGCGATGTGGGACGATGGGCAGGGGGTGTGCGTCTGTAGCATCTGTAGCATATGGACGGAGTACGGAGATACTTATACGTAAGCATAAAAAGCAGTGGTGTCTTGGAGTAGGTGAGATTCATAAGCATACATATGCTTAGTTCTTTCTGTGTTCTATGATGTTCTTGTAGCGGTGTGTATCTTTGGCAGCGGGTTTGGTGGAAAGCTACATGGGTGTACCCGTGTGGCGTTCTTGTATCTGCAGACCTGCAGGCGTCGTAGGCGATACACCGCGCGACAGCTCAACTCTCACAATCAGAGCGTGCATGGGTGCATGCACAGGACAGGCGGTCCAATGGCAGAGCTCCACGACGGTATCAGTGGGTGAAAAGTGTCGGCACAGGGGGCGTGCAGGCAAGACATGCAGAGGACTTGTTGACCTCTGGTCTCGTTTTTGCTGCACAGATCAGCGTCCTCCCCATGGCAACGCGTCAGGAAAGAGGAAAAAAGGCGAGCAAAGGACGAGGAAAGAGGAGACGCAGGCGAAAAGTGCGGAGAGCTAGTTCGTACGTAGCTCGTCGTCGGCTTACGAAAGAGGAGACGACACAGACAGACGATGCAGAGTTGATGCAAACCAGAAAGCCAGAAAGGAGATTGCTGAAGCGGCTGTATCCACTGCGCTGCATCTTGACATACCGTAGCTTACTTCTAAAGTGATACTCCGTACAAGTAGAATGCGGTCACAGTTCACACCGTGCTTTTCAGCTGGGCTCGTGCAGCCAACAAGGACTGACGAGACCCAACCACCCCGTGACCTGTGCCCGGCAGGCCCGGTCAGCAAATAGAAGATGGCGATTGCATGTGCCATTGCATAATACGGTGGTTGGGTATGCAGGATGCAGGCAGCGAGCGTACGGAGTACGTCGTATCGTACGGAGTGTGCGCACTTGTAGACAAGGCCAGGAGCCCCCATTGGCTGCCGTATTCTTGATTTCTGCTTCATGCTGAGAAGCTCCGGAGAAACATGGCAGTATGCTATGGCCTGCGCCACTTCCTGCCTCTCACTTTTACTAATCAGGCTGCTGACCAGGCGGTGTGCATCACGATCAGCTCGATGGCATCATCTCCGTATGTTGCTCCGTAAAATAGACAGTATGGGGTACCGCGGTGTAGCTTAAGCATTGCTTAGGAGAATTACGAAAGGCCTCCCTCGTCTTACCTGTGATGTCGTAGGCAGGAAAAAGGAGGAGGAGACTGAAGGAATAGGAGATGAGCAACAGCAATAGCTGAGAACGATATTGGAAGAGGCGGGTCCGCTAGTCTGTTCTAGGAGCACCAGTAAACAAAAACATAACACGGACCACACATGGACCGCTGAACACGAGCAGGGAAGAGCTCGCCACGGCACAGTGCACACTCACAAGCACCAGGCGGCTGATAGGCTTGTGTAATCAATTGCCGCACACAACAGTGTACGGAGTAAGCATACTTTGTATTTTACCTTGAAGGTAAAACGAGGAGAGCTTCCACGGATCCACCATAATGTACACAGTACAGGTACGGAGTAAACAAAGCCTGCTGATGCAGCTGTCGGGTAGTTTCCAGCTTTTCTCTCTTTTCGTCATATCCCCGTTGTCTCCTCTCAGCATCTGGGGTTCTATGGCCGAGGCGGCTTGGAGCCTTCCATGCCGAAATCATTGCGGAAATTGTCCTAGAAAGAAGAACAAAGGATGAGCACGGAGTACCCAGATACAACATATGTGTGTATGTGTATGCTTATGCTTATGCAGAGTAAGATACATCAGAAACTACATGTAATGTATGTAAGACAAAGGCTACACAAAATTGAATCAAAACAAACCGTTTGGGACAAGCCGGAGACAAGAATAAGCCGACAGGGAGGGATCATCAAGCCTAGCCCTGCCAGCCTCCTCTCATGGGCTGGTTGCCATGCACAGCTCTTGTTTTTCATGACATTATCCTGCTAGCTCTGTTTGAGGATGCAGAGGAGGTTGGGGCCTGCTGCAGCGTCTCTCTTTGTGTGCAGGGTGTGGATGGATATGGAGGTATTTTGGGACTGGGACGGGGATCGGGAGTCGTCTTCGCCACTGGAGACCACGGCCTCGCTCTCGGTCCACACCCCCCTGCCAGCCACTCACTTCCTGGCCCTGGTCGGACTGGAAACTGGAGACAACAACAGAACACGGTTCTCCCGCCCGCTCGATTTCCTATTTCTTCAGGCCCGTCCCCTATTTCAGTCGCAATCTTCTCTCCCTTCTTTTTTTCTTTCCTCTCTCCTTCTCTCACACCACTTTCCACCGTTTTCAACCCCCCTACACATTCCAATCAACTCTCCTAGTTAGCCCCGGCTACTATAACTCTTTCTCCCCTTCCTTTGAAGAAAGAGCATCAGTAGGAAAAAAAGTCGCCGACTTTTTTTTCCTTCCTTGTGCTCATCAAAGGTCGTCACCCTGGATTTTGAAGCCAGAGTCCCCGTTCCCTTTAGCATTTTTCCGTCTTCCTACAAGGAGGACAAGAAGCCCGCCGAGGTTACTTCTATCGAAACCCACAAGGAATTTAGCGTTCAGCTCTCTCACCACCACGAACGGCCCGGACGGGAAGGTCAATACTCTTCTCACGTTGCCAACGAGTCCAACAACACCAGCTACCCTTACCGGGAAGAAGAGCTCCGCATCACTCGTGAAGAGGAACGCTACCGTCCTGGTGTCCGCCCCCAGTTTATTCGTGAACACAGGTATGTCTTGATTGAGAAATTTGGAAACGTGTCGTTGGCTTCAGCCTCGTCGGCGCAATTGGTAGTGCCTTCTCTTTTGAAGCATTCCAACGGAAAGGTTCTCGGAGCGGCCCGTCATACCAATCGTCGGCCGCGCCTTCCATTCCTGCGCCGTACCACGTGCTGCCACGTCTTCGCCACGTTTTCCACGGCGCATTCCATCCAAGCTGGCAATGCTAACATTCCATCAGCCCTCGCACGAACGACTACTCCGAGACTACTGTAGACTACGAGACTCACCGCCCTGCTCACTCTGTCGTTGACGTTGCCGAGCGCGAATACCGTACTCGTTACCAGCCTAGCAACTACCGCGAAGAAGCTCTCCCTTCTTCCGAATCTACTGTTGATACCGGCCGCTACGCAGAGCCGTCCCAGTCTTCTTCTTACCAGGAGAACACTACCGTCGATCTTTCGATCAACCGTTCCCACGGCAGCCGCTTCTCTAAGAAGTCCCACAAGGTCGTCGAAGACATTATCGAGCCTTCCACCACATCCCGCAAATCTAACAAGATGGGTTACTACGACGAGGATGGTGAGTCTTTTAAATCCCTAGCGTCTTTTTTTTTCTCCTACAAAAAACATTCAGGTTTCTCAAAGTTGAGGAGAGATGAGCACGCTTGGCGTTGTTTACCTTTTCGTGTTTGCACTAGTGTCCGACACGGCGCTACCGACACGGTGCTAGTGTAAACACGACGAGGTCAACAACGTCCAGCCTGTTCATCTCCACCCCTCCGCTTTGCGTTCCGGCTCGCTCAAAGTTTTGGCGATGACGGTTGCTAAGCATATTTCTTTTCGTCTTTTCTTCATTGTCTCGTAACCAGGCCAATACCATTCTTTCCGCCACGGCATGCACAAGTTGGCTGACCGAGTTTTCCACCATGAAGCCCACCAGTCGATGGAGGTCGCCGAGTACCGCGGCGCGTCGCGCAGCAGCAGCCCGGCGCGTCCCGCTTCGGATGCCCCTACCAACACGGTCTCGATCCCGTGCCACCACATCCGCATTGGCGACATTCTGATCCTGCAGGGCCGCCCCTGCCAGGTCATCCGCATCTCGACCTCGGCTGCTACCGGCCAGCACCGCTACCTCGGTGTCGACCTGTTCACCAAGAAGCTGCACGAGGAGTCGTCGTTCGTCTCGAACCCCTCGCCCAGCGTTGTCGTCCAGACCATGACCGGCCCTGTCTTCAAGCAGTACCGCGTCCTGGACCTGCAGGATGGCGTCGTTGTCGCCATGACCGAGACCGGTGATGTCAAGCAGGGCCTGCCCGTCATTGACCAGTCCAACCTCTGGGCCCGTCTGCTCCGCGCTTTCGAGTCCGGCCGCGGCTCCGTCCGCATCATGGTTGTCAACGACAACGGCCGCGAGATGGCTGTCGACATGAAGGTCGTCCACGGCGCGTCTCTGTAAGAGATCTCGCAATGCTGAGTCGACGGGTGCGGCGCAGGAGCACGCGAGGGAACTGGGTCTACTGATTCGTTGGCAGATGCGTTCTCGTCGGGTCGTTTTTGTGTTGTGCCATGTCGCTACGTCTTGTGTATGCTCATGAGCCACCGATTTGTGTTTTTACCTTGTTTGATTTATGAAGCATTTTTGCCCAGTGTCTTTTTCTATGTACTGCTTTGAAAATGGTGTCTGGCTGTCGCCGGCTGGGCTCGTGGACGGATGTGGTCATAGGATGGGCGGTTTTGGATAGTTATCAAATATAATACTTGTTCGCTTTTGTTGTCTGCTTTGATGATTGTCTTTGTTTTGATTGCTGGTTTATGATGTGTTTACTTTCTGAAATGATTATGGTTATCGGTTGTATTGTGTGTTTTTGGCGAGAATTCTGGGCAAGATGTTACTGATCATCGCTGCTCATGAAGTTTGTCTGTTGCGAATTCTTGCTGGTCATGAAATTTCTTTCAGTATCATGTTTTATTTTGCTTTATGTGTATCTAAATTGAGTTTGCTCCGGAACTTTGATCGCTTACTATTTCGTTATCATCAGGCAGTCTACGGTCTTATTGATTTCTACTCGATTTATTGTTGACGCGTCAATCAATGGTAAATCCTTCAAACACCAGCTACTATCATCCCATACCACGAGAGTCATAAAAATACATCGCTAAAATGAAGAATAACACCGCCAGCACGGGTTGCTTTATTCCAACATCGCAGCAGACACTGCCACCAATTGGCAATGCTGCCACCCTCAACATCATCACTTGACGTGAACACTACTGCGGCCGGCGACGCACAATGACACGCTGCCGACCTCTCGCCACTGCCACTGGTAGCCGAGAGCTGCACGAACCACAGTGACGATGCGACCGTACAATGACTTGCATATGAGCTTGGGTGCGGATTCCAGAAAAAAATACGCCATTCGCCCAGTGTGCTGCAGTCCACAGGCGAGGTTTGGAGAGAGCAACTGGAAATTGCTTTGGCGTCGTCTTTGCCGACCTAGCCAGCACTACGTACATAAGCGCAAGCAGTCCGGCTCCAAGAATCTGTGGCATCCGGCCACTCATCTCTGCCGACCACCCACCCTCCTTGCGCCGGCTGTCCATGTTCATTGGGCCAGCCCTGCACTTTCGAGTCGGACAATGTCTAGACTTGGTGGTTGGGGATGCATCCTGTGTAGGATCGTCTCGCGACTGCCAGCTCATCAGGCATAGCAGGAGCTGCAAGGGAAAAGGGAGAATTCGGATAGAGGCGAACTCTGCGAACCGTAGCCACGCCGCAGCGACAGCTCGGCGGCGCACTTGCGCTGCCAGCCTAGCCTCCTCAACGCTCTCTGCCATGGTCGGTACTCGTTCCACTGGGCTGGCAAGTAGATTGATGTCTCGGCCGTGTCAATGTATCAAGGCTGGTCGCCATGTCTCGATTGACCCAAAATGTTTGGGTTGGCAGAGGTTGGCTGGTTCCAGGGCATAAAGGGAGAGCAAGATTGAGAGCTGCCACTCACAACGCCCTTGCTTCAGGCGCAGAGCTGCTGGGACGCAATCTTTTACATTGTCATGGCATGCTCGTACGACAGGTACATCGTATTGAGCAATATTGCGATACTGCAACGGTCTTTGTCACTGCATCGCGCGTGGAAGGTCAAGACGTTGTAGCTTGGTCGTGAGCTTGTTTGAGCTGAGCTTGCTACAGAGGGACCAGACATTCAACGCCCCTGGACCCTGTAATGGCAGGGACATGTGTTAAACCTCCTACTACCATGGTTGGACGTAGGACGTAGGAGAGGGCAAATAGGAAAAAAAGGGCGACGGGAGCGGGAGCGCCAGCGAGGCCTAGCTCCATAGCTATTAGTGCCGAGAGTCGTGTATGTTGGAACTGCGGATGATATTTGAGGGTTGTGATATGTCTTGCAACCTGTCGACAAATAAGGAACACAAGAGGCTATTCGGCCGTAATGAAAAGTGAGCTATCCGAGACAATAGTATCAGACGCACTGATTATGTAACACCCTATTATGTAAGGCAGGTGCATCGCGTCCTGGTAGGACTTGCCGCTCTTGGGGGAATTGCGACATATTTTCCTTGTAGGAAGCTGCTCCCGTACACAGAAGGAACGACGCGTGCAGGGCTGAGCTCTTGCTCGAAGAAGACGCGACTGCGTGGTTTTACAGGGCTATGCCACGTGAGGTTTCGCATCTACAACGTCCCTTGACCAATACGGATGGTAAGCATAATCGTGGCAGCGTTCAGGCAGATACACGGCTTTGCTAGGGTGCATTCTTCGCGTGTAGCTGACAGCGTGGTTTCGCGGTCGTGCCTACTGTTTGATACTGACCAATTTACTGTATCGTGCCTGACAAGTCTTGCATATTTTCTGTATCTTTCCCTCATCTTTCCTTCATCTCCTTCATCTCCTTCATCTTATCTGCTCAAGAAATTTCGGTCCAAAAACTTGCCATACTTGCCTGAATGCACATTGTGCAACGCGTCAAAGCCTGCATACACTTGCGGCAAACGCGCGGGCTCATGCGTCTGTTCCAGCACGACGCGTAGATCGCAGACCCGCATTGGCTTTGATTCCTCAATTTAACTTTGCGCCTCACTCTCGTTCCCCTGGTCCGATACAACCTCACATTTTCAAGTCCACTAAAAGTGCCTTGTTTAGAGGTGACTTGACGCGTGCTCGTTTCTACGTTTCGGGAGCCGACGTTGTGTGTTTGGCATCTTCACCTACTCCATACTGTTCCCCTGATCGTCTTCTGCACTCCTGCGACCTGCAGCTCGTCGCATTCCAGTCGCAGCCCGTACCTGGTCTGGCCATCTACCAAGACCTCTTCAACTGGCAACGTTTTTCTTCCGAGACACGAGACAACAGCTTCAAGCCCAAGCGACACTCAGCTCGCAATCCTGCATGCCAGCGGCATAGCTACAGAGCTGTACATCAAGCATATGCAATCGCCGGCAGCCTGACCATAGCCACGGCTTCCCACGCGACGGCCATTGGCACTGCAGCGACATGCTGGCACGGGTAGCAGCGCCACAGCTCCATCGAATCAGTCGTCACCCGCCAGCAGCGACGCCATCAATCTCTGTGTACCCGTCACGCGTGGAATAGTTGGCGGCGGTGGCGGAGAAGAATAAGGGGAAGTTATAAGAGGAGGAAGAGAAAGGAAGAGGAAGAAGAAAGAAGAAGAAAGAAGGAAGAAAAGAAGAAAGAAGGAGCAAACACATCGAATCCTGTGAGCTTCAGCACAACACACACAGCATAGCACAGCTTTGAACCAGCTGAGGTCTGCCAGTATCAAGTCAACCCCCCCTCAAAATCCGGCCCCCTCACGGTTTTATATCTCGAGTATAAACCCATCCGGCACCTATCCTAGTCGTCGTCCCAGCCACCCGAATAGCCAACATTATCGACGGACTTCTGCTGGTCGTTTGTCTTGACTCCAGCAACTTAAGCATACATCACCATCACCAACCTCACTTTACTGCCGCGGTACACAAACCTGCTTGTCCTCGCAAACATCCCCAGACGGGAGAAGCTTTGCGACTACAGCTGCAAAACCTCCACTCACACCTATTTACCATTCAGCATTCCAGCCCAGCTCAATACTGCTTTCTTAAGACCCCTGTAAGTTGGTTTTTCCTCTCTTCATTGAGCGCGTCCCCCGCCACCGCTTCCCAGCCTCCCCAATTCTTTTTGTTCTTTTTGTTCTTTTTGCTAATGACGCCAGTATTGCCATTATCTCTGCTTGCCCATCTGTTCGACTTTCTCGACTACCTCTCACTTTGTACCTCGACGTACATCTCAAACCTTGGCCTTGCTCAGGGCTGCCTCTTAATTTCCAGTCCATTTGACTTTTTCACCTCTCCCTCTACACATTGACAGCCTATATTGCTATTGTGTGGTTTCTCTTATACGTTCTTGCTTTCTTGCTTCCTTCTTCTTTTTCCCTTTTCCCCCTGTTTGCAGTCTTTACCTTTTCATCGTCACATTCCTCACCCTCCTCCGCTTTGTTCTTCTTGTCCACTTGGTCTGCTTTTGGTTTCAACCGGCGGCTATCTCCTACGTTTCCAAGTGAGTACAGTCACATTCCAATCAGTTTTCTAGTCTCTCGAGTTTTGCGACGGGCCCTCGCTCTTTTCGAGTCCTTGCAGCTTTTGTGTTGTGCTGCTCTGCATCGGAGAAATAAAAAAAACTCCTGCATCGTCCTTTATTTTGCGCTCGCCCAACTGCATGCAGTCGCATACTTATCACTCCCGAGAGCTCTTCTACGTGCAACACAACAGCACGCAGCACGCAGCACGCAGCACGCAGCACTTGACTTTTAGAGTTTCTAACCATCTGCAGTTCACAGGAAGCTGATTGCAACTTTCTCGCCTCGAAACCTCTCATCCTTTCTTTCTTTTTG
The DNA here is from genome assembly GCA_029298705.1 of Ophiostoma triangulosporum. Classification (NCBI taxonomy): domain Eukaryota; kingdom Fungi; phylum Ascomycota; class Sordariomycetes; order Ophiostomatales; family Ophiostomataceae; genus Ophiostoma; species Ophiostoma triangulosporum. The sequence goes on along the minus strand of JANSLO010000010.1, from coordinate 1,233,329 downwards.
CCGCATTTTTGCTTTAATCTGTTTCTTGTCCCATTTCTGCCACCAACCCGCTGCACGTTTTCTCTTCTTTAACGATTCAACGAGCCGAGTCAAACGTCGCTACTACGACCTCTTAACACCTTGCCCGGTCACGCATCAGACCATTCGTCTGGTGCTGGGCTGCAGCCGGACACGCTGACCGACTCCGCCCTTGTTTCCTTTCACGACCGTCACGACCGTTACGAACAAACCCCCACGCCCCCTAGCTTGCGCCATCTGCGCCGGATTTCCAGCCAGAGACCTTTGACGCCTCAAGCTCAAACAAGACCTGACATCTTTGCCAGCGCCGAACACGACGCGCCATCCACGCCCAATTCTCAGCGCACCTTGCGCCGGACCTCTCGATTCACCGACAGTCCAGCTCCGAGTGCAACTGGCATACAGTCACCTCTCTCACACAAGCTTCAATCACCGCCTTCGACCCCAACCGCCGCGACCCGCCAGCCTCGACCGACGAGCTCTCCTCGACTCATTCACCTCGCTGCCGCTTCTGCCGGCATAAGCCCACGGCTCAGGTTCGCAACTGTAGGCCCGACTGGCAGACACGACGTGCGTCAGAGCTACGCTGCATCGCAGTCGCAGGATAGTGACGATCAGGAGGACGACCAGGACTCGTCTGTAGCAGACGAACCGCCGCAGCCGACATCTGCCTTTGAGAGCAGATACACTGCAGGCCAGGGCCGTTCCGATATCCATCCAGCCGTTCGCATATCGAAGCGAACACACAACGCGATTCTTTTTGCCATTGAGGGTCTTACCCATCCGTACAAGCTTTCCGCTGACTACGAAGAAGAGAACGCAAGTATGGCCGACCTCTTTGATGATCCAAATGGGGGTAGCATCCCAGCAGCTGTCCCACCGATCACGGCTCCGGCGCCAACGAGCTCACCGAGGGCCGGTATTCGCGGCCCCAAGATTATCATGAAGGAGCGGCAAGAGAGAGAAGCTCGGCGCATTGAACAGGAGCGGATGGAAAAGGCACAAGCCGAACAGGACGCAAGAGTCATGGCAGAGAGGCGGCAAGCAGCCGAGCGGGCGGCCGAGCGAGAGCGTGCAGAACGCGCCGCAGCAGCGGCCGACATTGCCGTGCCTACAGGCATCCCCCCCTCTGGCCATGATGCGTCTCAGCCCAGTGATCCAGCCACCCAGCGGCGACAACAGCGGGCAGAACGCACTGCAGCAAGCGCGTCAGGCCAGCCAATGTACCAGCAGCCGCAGCAGCCCCCTCCACAACAAGCAGTCCCTCCACCACCACAGCCTCAGACAGGCCAGCAGCGACATGTGCGGCTACCCCAGGGTGCACCACAACCAGCGACAGCCCAAGCACCGACGTCAAGCGATGCACCGGCTGGACAGGCTGGACAGGGCGGCGGCGATCTGGGACTGGGTGGTGGCGGCAGCCGACCGAAAAACTCGTTCCCGCATGCCTTTGAACGATGGGAGGCGCTCTCTGCACACTGGGAAGGCCTCACGAGCTTCTGGATCCGGCAGCTCCAGCAGCGGTCCGAGGAGATTGACCAGGACCCGCTGTCACGGCAGCTCGCGCGCCAGGTCACCGATCTGTCGGCCGCCGGCGCTAATTTGTTTCACGCCGTCGTGGAGCTGCAGCGACTCCGGGCCAGCTCGGAGCGCAAGTTCCAGCGGTGGTTCTTTGAGATGCGCAGTGAAATGGAGCACAACCGCGAAGTGCATGCCGGGCTGGAGACGACCATCCAGGAGGAGCGGCGCGGGCGCGAGCAGGCCATTCAGGATGCGCTCGACAATGAGCGGACCAACTCCAAGGTGCAAAAACAGCTGGCCGAGATGCGCAAGGAGCTTGCCATTTCCAAGGACGAAGCCCGCCGCGCATGGGAGGAGCTGGGCCGACGCGAGCAGGAGGAGCGCGACCGGTTGACGTCGCTCCAGGAGGGACAGCCGACGATTGTCGGCGGCGTCCAGGTGGTGCCCATGACGCATGGCCCGCCGTCGCGCCAAAGAGCCAGTAGCGCGGCGGGCCAAGCGCCGCCGCTGCCACCCCTGCCGCCGCCCTCGCATCCGCCGCCGCCCCTTACGCCCCAGCAGCAGCAGCAGCAGCAGCAGCAGCAGCAGCAGCAGGTTGCATCCCCTCAGCAGCACTCTGCTCTAGAAAATCTGCCGTCGCAGGTGCAGCACTACCAGCAGCCGCCCCAGACACAGAGCCAGGCGCAGTATACCCAGGCGCCTACAACGACGGCGGGCCCTGTGATGACGACAGCCGCCGACTACTTTCCGCAGCCGCCGCATACCGAGGGCGCGATGCAGCAGGGACAGGGACACGCGACCGACGACGCCTATGAGGAAGAGTACGGCTCACCGTCGTCGCTGTCGGCGCCTGGGTCGACGTACCCGCCGTCGGCGTCGCAGCAGCAGTACTATGCAACGCCGCCGTCGGCCGACTACTCGGGCCAGGGCTTTGCCGCGCCGTGGGAGACTGTGCCGCGCCACCACCACCCCACACGGCTGAGCGATGTGATTGAGGAGGACGATGAGCGCAGCCGCTCTGCCAGCCAGGTCAGTCGTGCCGACCGGCCATGATGTCTGATGTCTTTTTTTTCTCGCAACATCCCAAGTTCTCAACGACCTCTTCTATTCTCCTAATAACCCACCTTTTCTCTCCTCCTTTTTAATCTCTTGCATTTTGTTTTCCTCTTTTCTTTTCTGTTAGCATATGGTATTGCATAGCATTTGGCGCCAAGGGTCCTCGAGGGATGTGTGGTTCAGGAATGCAGGGGATGTCACTGTCCATCGTCGAATCAGCAAAAGGGAAAGGAAACTCTGTCGTCTCATATTCTTCGGTTGGCAGCCTGCATCGTTTTGTTTTGTCGTTAATCCTTGCTCTCTTTGCTCTCTTTGCTCTTAATTTCTCCAGCAGTCCTTGATCATTTTGCATTCTTGTTCGCATTGCGTCTCGGCATAGTCTCTGGCTCTATTGATAGGGCGCATAGTTGTTTATATAGATGTCATGTCTGGCCATCAGTGCCAAGTTCTTACATAGCCTGTCTTGACTTTTATAGATCACCTGTGAACATTGCCAGTTCCTTTTCCTCCGAGGCGCCTTGCCGTTGCCGTCGCCGTCACCGTCACCTGGCTCTCCGTGATGTGTTTTGCTTTTCCTTCTTCCTTTGCTTTTCTTTTCTTCTTTCCCTTTCCTTCTTCTCATGTTCTCGGTCATGGCCCGTTCAAGACCAATAAAAGTTTGTTTGCTGAGATTTCTTTTCTCCCTATTTGCATTCTGTCCGCTGTCAAACCGGTGGCCCTGCCCGTGCGTCATCCTAGTCTTCAAGCAGAGAAACAATATTAAACTGAAATGTTCCAAGAGATGCTTATATAATCATTTTAACCGAGCTCCGCGATAAAGAGCCGACCACGTCTCCGATCGTCGGGCCACACCAAGCAGTTATCTTGGAGCTGGCAGTTATATTGGGGTCGTTCCTGGTGGCAGGGTCCACCCCGAGCTCTAGTGCGCATAGCTTCGGCAGGCAACATTATGACAAGAACAAGATAAAGATACGACATCTCGCCGAAGAAGCTATTTCTTTTAATCATTTCGTCCAAAATTTACTCTCACTACTGCATTTGGATAAACGTCTCTAAAAAGCATTCAAACTCATACACCGTGACCACAAATGGCCAGCACGCTTGCTTCGACGGCGCATCGCCGACTCGCCGACGGCCTGATTCCCCGGGCGGCGGCGGCGGTTTCGACAAGATTGTCTTTTTTGTGCCGGAACACGGCCCGGAGACACTTGGACGGCCGGCGTGCATTGGCGAGTGCCGCGTGCGCCGGAACCCGGCCGTTGACGAGAGCGGCCACGACGACACCGTCGCCAAGACCACCACAGCAGGGACAGCGCAGGCCACAGAGCACGGCAGCAGCGACGACAACCCCGTCGGCCACGCCTCCTTTTGCGTTTGCCTTTGACATTGACGGCGTGCTGCTCCATGTCAACGAGCCCATCCCCGGCGCCGCCGAGGCCCTGCGCCATCTCCACCGCCACAACATCCCGTTTATCCTGCTGACCAACGGCGGCGGCCGCTACGAGGCAGACCGCGTCGCTGATCTCCAGCAGCGACTCGGCTTCGACCTGCACGGCGATGCGAAAGACGCAAAAGACGCGAAAGACGCAGACTGCGGCGGGCCGCTGCCCGTGCTGTCGACCGCCAACTTTGTGCAGTCGCACACGCCCTTCCAGGAGCTGCTCGACAACGCCACCGGTCTGGACCGCAAGGCGGGCGGCGGCGCGGCGGCCAGTCTCAAGGGTCTCCGCGACCAGACGATTCTGGTGACGGGCTCCGACGCGTCGCGCATCCGCACGATTGCAGAAAAGTACGGCTTCGAGAGCGTCGTGACGCCTGCCGATATCCTCGCCGCGTACCCGGCCATCTTCCCCTTTGACCCGCTCCTCAAGTCCGTCTATGCGGAGACGGCGCGGCCGCTGCCGAAGCCGCTGCTGCTGGAAGGCGGCAAGCTGGCGGCGTCGGCGGCGGCGTCGGCGGCGCCCTTTTCCGAAGATCGCCTCGACGCGTCCAAGTACCTGCGCATCGCAGCCGCGTTTGTGTTCAACGACCCGCGCGACTGGGCGCTCGATATCCAGCTGCTGACGGACCTGCTGCAGGCACGTCGCGGGTTCCTCGGCACGTTTGACCCGGCCAGCCTGTCGGCCAGGGGCACGGCGCCCAACGACGGCGCGCGCATCTTCTTTTCCAACGCCGATCTGCTGTGGTCCACGACGTACCACCTGCCGCGGTTTGGCCAGGGCGCCTTCTCGGCGGCGACGGCCGGAGTCTGGCAGCAGCTGGCCGCGCCCGCACAGGCGCCGCTGCTGTCGCCCGAAAACGGCCGCGCGACGCTGCTCGGCAAGCCCAACGAGGCCACGTACCTGTACGCCGAGCGTACACTGACGCGGTACCGCGAGGCCCTGATCAAGGCGCACGGTGGTTCTCCTGCTACGGCCGCGCCGCTCAAGTCGGTGTACATGGTGGGCGACAACCCGGCGAGCGACATTGCGGGCGCCAACCAGTTCTCGAGCACGCACGGCACGGACTGGTGCTCTGTGCTGGTGGAGACGGGCGTCTACGACCCGCTGCGCGACGGCGGCAGCTCGGACTACCTGCAGCACCGGCCGCGCGTGATTGTGCGCGATGTCGCCGGTGCTGTGCGCTGGGCCCTGCAGCGCGAAGGCTGGCCGGCCGATTTTTGATTAAGTTACAAGAGAGCGCCTCTATTTTGTTCATATGTAGCCTTTCCAATACTATTTTTTAAAAACTACCCCACAAACAGATTCACGTACACCCCCCAGACGATGCCCGCGAGACCGCCGACAAGGTTGCGCGTGGCAATGTCCTTGACGAGCGCAAAGTTGCCGACGCTGACAAGCGGCCAAAACTTCCAGCCGGCAACCATGAGGTCGACATAGCTGGCACGCACACCGTCGGCAGCGGCCAGGTACAGCGACTGGTCTGCTGCAGAAGCGCTGCCGGCCTCGACCAGCACCGTCCACACCGGCATGTAGACGCAGAACAAGAGCGTGTTGACAGCAGCACCCACGGACTGGTCCAGCAGCGTCTTGATGGCCGTGTTGCGCACGTCCAGGCTCTCCCTGACCCTGACCTCGGTCGCCTTCTCGCCCGTCTTCTCGGTGCGGGTGCCGGGAAAGGTCGTCTCGAGGTAGGTCTGCCACAGCACGTTGGGTGGCGTCACCAAGATGGCGTAGACGGCAAACTTGGCGACCGGCGCCCAGTCGTACGCGACAGCGTCCTGTCTGTTAGTCTCTCAGATATAATTAAAACAGATTTGTGACAAAACGCACTCCGTTCTTGTAGGCGAGCAGCGTCTGGGCGAGCAGGCTGGAGAAGACGCTCATGGCAGCCGCCTGGGCGGTGATGGAGGCGAGAGGCGGGGCCATTGCGAGGGTGCAGATGCGCTCCAACTGGTCCAATTCGAAAACAGAGGGAGCTGGCTTCAAGTAAACGGCACACTGTATCTCGGAAAACAAGCACGGAGCAAGCACGGAGATGTGTTGATGCATCTACCCCACTGTCATCCTGCAGCTGGCAACGCCCTAGATGCCCCGGCCCAAGGCGCTACCCCTCCAGCTTTCATCACCAGAGATACATACATGCCACAGCGCCTCGTATGACAACCGATCAACCCGATCAGTCTGCATGCCGACGACAGGACCCATACGCAGAAATGTCGTGATAGTAAATAGATGCACTATAATGGACACGGCTTTAGCACATTCAGTTTTGCATTGCTTGCAACTTGGTGATCACGCAAGCGTACAAACACATTATCGAATCATAAAATCAAATCATATGAATCAAATCAAATCAAAAGCTGCAGTACGCCCTGTCTAATGTCGTTTCGTGCCTTTTCCTGTCCCTATCCAAGAGACGGAATGTATCTCCCGGTCCTCTCAAACCACACGCAGCTTCACCACTATGTACCTCTGCGTTCTCCCGGTATCATTACAGTCTCTGCTGTATGCTGCTTAACACTCTGCCGCAGCCTGCTCCATAACCTGCTCCATGACCTGCATTCGCCACCCCCACCGCCGTCCACATTCTTGTCTCTGCTTGTTGTTTATGCACCATCTTTTGTTTGCTCGACGCAGTGCCCGAGTCATATTGTTCTGCCTTGCGACGCATGCCCGGCTAAAGCCTAAAACTGCAGACACCTACCCCCGGCTGAGAATCCACATAAGCAGCAGCTGCACGCCGTACGAGTAGAAGAACAAGAACTGCGTCCGCTGGTTGCGCTTGGCCCGCGTGTCCGTCTGCATCGACCGGTTGCCGCCCGCGTTCTCTGGCAGCAGCACGTACTTGAGCGACCGCATCAAAAACAGCGAGTTGGCCAGGAACGTGTAGAGGAACAGCGACCAGCCGACCCAGCCGCCCGTGCCCTGGCCGCCGTTGACCAGCTCCGCCACCGCAATCGTCGTGATCACGCCCACAAACTTGTACCCCGAGTACGCCACCAAGTCCAGCAGCTGTGATGTGTTGGAGATGCTCAGCAGGTAGCATCCCAGCTTGAGGCCGAGAATCTCAAACCCCACGACGGCGAGCGCCACGGACGCCGTGTAGCCCAGCAGCTCCGGCTGGAACTCGCCGCGCAGGCCCGCCACGAGCGTCGACAGCAGAATGTAGGTCACGACCGACATGACGGGAATGTACATGTCGGGGCTGTTGATGTCGTCGCGCGGTGCGAGGTACCAGCCCTCCTGGCCGCCGGGGCCGACTGTCTGCTTACGCGACCACGGCTTGTGGCGCCACGGGAAGAGTACGAGGACGAGCTTGTTGATGACGTACGAGTTGGACACGTTAAAGTAATGTTTCAGCACACTGACATTAACGTAGCGGTTGATCTGGTAGAGTTAGACGGGCAAAGATGGGAAGAAGGAGAAAGAAGACAAAGAGAGAAGAAGAATGAGAAAGAAGACAACGAGAGAAGAAAAGGACGCACGTTTTGCTCCATGTACTCCTGCCCTTGCCGGAACGCCGTATGCGACAGCTGTGCCGCCACCTGTGCCGCCGGGTCGTTCATAAACTGGCCGTACTGGCCAAACATGTTGCCGCCCATCGGCATGCCGCCGGCTGCGTGCTGTGCGCCGGGATGTGGCTGCTGCTGCTGCTGCTGCTGCTGGTATGGGCTGGCGTAGGTCTGGGGCTGCGGCTGCGATGATGTCGGCGGCGGTGGTGACCGCAGCTGCGGTACTGTCGACACATGCTGGGGCACGGGGTGGTGCAGCGGGGGCGACTGCCCGTAGACGTTGCGCTGCATTGTGGCGGCTGGATGGAGGATTGGAGGATTGCGGTATCGAGGCGGTTGTCGATGCGCCGGCAATAGGTCGATGCACCCCGATGGAGAGACCGAGAAGATCGAGAAGACCAGAGGACGTGTAGATCGGTGTTTCGTAAGAGAATCGTCAGTCGCACAGGTGTGGGCCGTCAAAGTATTGCCGCTGTCGTCGTCGTTTGGCGCAAGGTGTTGTCTTTTGAATGACGAAGTGGTATTGGTGGCTTCCCTACGCCAGCGTACCCGTACCCGTACGCACGCACTACATATACAGTGGAGAGCTCCCCCTACAGCTGTCGTTGCCACAGCTTAGCGCATACTCCCTGAGTCCCTGTAGCAGGCAGCACAGCACGGCTAAACCGTTTTTCCGCCCGACCCTTTATCGGCGCCTTATCGCCTTATCGCACAGTCCGCTTATCGGCGGGCCACTCAGCGCATCGAACAGTTGAGGCTATTTGGACTCTCTCGAAGCAACACCGGCCTCTCTCGTTTGATTTGCACCGTCACTCTTCCGGCTTCCGCTTCCGACACCAAACCGCAGTCGTCGACGATTGCCCCTTTTTTATTCTCCTCAACTGTCTTTGCATCTGTTATTATATTTATAATAATTTTTTTTGGATTCACATTCACTCTCCTCTTGTCCCCTCCTCGAGCGCATCTCTCGTCATCTTCATCTCACTTCTCTGCTCACGTCCTCCTCAATAGCCAGCGCCGCCTTTTTCAACCGTCGTCTTCTCAACCGCCACCACCCCACAATGTTGGACAGCTTCGAAATTATTACCACCTCGGGCGTCGTCCTCTGGTCGCGCAACTACGCCTTTGTCAGCCCCTCCGTCGTCAACCGCTTCATCACCAATGTTTTTGTCGAGCAGAGCAGCGCCGCGCTCGGCGGGTCCAAGGACGACCTTGCCTCCGCCGTCGCCGGCGGCAGCAGCGCCAGCCACCCGCCCTTTATGACCGAGCAGTACGCCGTCAAGTGGGCATTTGCCAAGGAGCTGGGCGTCATCTTTGTCGCCGTCTACAAGTCCCTGCTGCACCTGTCCTGGATCGACAAGCTCGTCGACAACATCAAGACCATCTTTGTCAAGCTCTACGGCGACCAGCTGACGCGTCCCAACACCACCATTGTCGAGTGCACGCGCTTTGACGACTACTTTAACCAGCAGCTTAACGAGCTCGAGGGCAGCAGCATCGCCATGCCCTACACATCCTCCAAGTCGGAAAAGCACCAGCAGCAGCACCAGCAGAAGCGCCCGACAATACACGAAGCAGCCGCGGCCGACACCTCGCCCGACTCGACGCCCGCCGCCACGCCCTCTAGCTCACGACCCTCCACGCCCGGCGGCGGCCTGCAGGCGGGCGCCCAGTCGACCTCGAGCTCGACCTCGGCCCAGCCGAGTCCTCTGAACAACTTGTCACGACGCGCGCGCAAGGCACAAAAGGCCTCGGCCCCCGGCACGTCGAGTGCCGTCCAGTCGAGCGACGAGGCGACTGTGCGCAAGCACCAAAAGGACGGCAAGAGCGCAAAGGCAAAGAAGGGCCGGAAATGGGGTCCCGACGGCCAGGCCGAAGAGGAGGACGACATCCAGCTCGACTACTCTATTGTCGACCTGCCTAGAGGCGCCGACGCCGGCGCCGGTGCCGGTGCCAGTGCCAGTGCGCGCCCGGCGCTCGAGCAGGTCGATGCATCGACGTGGGGCACGACGGACAAGGGCAAGTTTGTGCTCAAGGACCTGGACGACGAGGTGCACTCGATTCTGGCGTCGGCGAGTGCCGCTGCCGAGTCCAAGGGCAAGAGCAAGAGCAAAGCGGCCGCGGCGGGCGGCGGCGCGGCGGGCGTGCTCAACTCGGGCCTCAGCACGATTGGCGGTCTGTTCCGCAATGTTGTGGGCGGCAAGACGCTGTCGCGCGAGGATCTCGACAAGGCCATCAAGGGCATGGAGGATCATTTGCTAAACAAGAACGTGGCGCGCGAGGCGGCTGTGCGGCTGTGCGAGAGTGTCGAGGCGGAGCTGCTGGGCACGAAGACGGGCAGCTTTGAGAGCACGAATGCGCGGGTCAAGACGGCGCTGGAGGCGGCGCTGACCAAGATGCTGACGCCGACGTCGTCGCTGGATCTGCTGCGCGAGATTGACGCGGTGACGCGGCCGTCGGTGACGTCGCTGCGCACGGCGCGGCCGTATGTGATGTCGATTGTGGGCGTCAACGGTGTGGGCAAGTCGACGAACCTGTCCAAGATTTGTTTTTTCCTGTTGCAGAACCGCTACAAGGTGCTCATTGCCGCCGGCGACACGTTCCGCTCGGGCGCCGTCGAGCAGCTGGCCGTGCACGTGCGCAACCTGAGCGAGCTGACGGCACGCGAGGGCGGCAAGGTCGAGCTGTACCAAAAGGGCTACGGCAAGGACGCGGCCGCCGTGGCCAAGGACGCCGTGACGTTTGCCGGCCAGAACGGCTTCGACGTCGTGCTCATCGACACGGCCGGCCGGCGCCACAACGACCAGCGGCTCATGTCGTCGCTGGAAAAGTTTGGCAAGTTTGCCAACCCCGACAAGATCTTGATGGTGGGCGAGGCGCTCGTCGGCACCGACTCGGTCGCGCAGGCGCGCAACTTTAACGCTGCCTTTGGCAATGCGCGGACCCTCGACGGCTTCATCATCTCCAAGTGCGACACTGTCGGCAACATGGTGGGCACGCTCGTGAGCCTCGTGCACGCGACAAACGTGCCGATCCTGTTTGTCGGCGTCGGCCAGCACTACTCGGACCTGCGCAACTTTTCTGTCAAATGGGCGGTCGACCGGCTGCTTAGCAACTAGTCGGCCGCGGTCTTACGTCCTGTCGTGGAGGCAGTCCGACGGCTTTTGGAGGCCTTGACGTCCCCCTATACGTATTGTTATGAAAGAAAATTTATTATTTATTATATAATTGTTATCTTAGACCGTATCGTCTGCTTTCGTGATATAAAGTAAACCATGGCCCGTAGAATCCCCCCTTTGCCGAAGCACCGCGTGTCGCCGATAAAAATAAACCTATCTCAGAATATACCGAGAACCATCCCATCGTAACCCGTGCATCCCGTTAAAAGCAAATGCGCCACAGCCGAAAAAAATAAAAGAGACTAAAGAATGACGACTTAAAAACAGGCACGCATGAAAGAGAATAGAGAAGAGAAAGAGAAACAAGAGCGAAAAGAGCGAAAAGAAACAGCTCAGACAACCTGGACAGGCAGGGCGCCACTCATAAAGTACGGTCCATCAGAACGCATCGGGCTCGAGAGCGCTCGGCTGCTCATCCTGCTGGACGGCGGTGCCAGACTATCGCTGCGGTTGTCGCTCATCTCTTGGTAGGTGCGCTTCTGTTTGCCTTTGCCCTTCCTGTCCTTGCCCTTTGTGGAGCTCGGCCGGGGGATGGTGCCGATGAAGATATCCCGGTCAATGACGGTAGTGTCGGCCCCATCCTGCTGAATCGCAAGCTTTCTGCCGGTCGCCAGTGTCAGGAGGCTCATAAAGGCGCCCACAACAGCGCTCCTGTTTGCGCGCACAGGAGCCACGACATCGTCAAACTCGACCCAGCGGTGCTTCACGTAGCCAGCTCGGGACAGGCCCTGCTCGGCGGCCATCTTGCGGACGAGCCGGTAGAATTCGGATGTGTTGTGCAGCTCCTCGCCCACAGTGCTCTTGGCGTTGACGTCGCCGCCGTACCCTCCCGTCATGGTGGGAAAGCCGATAGGGGGCAAGACAGCGTAGTCTCTGGCACTGTACGGCATGTCGCTGCCCATATCAGGAGCAAAGTCCATGCCGACGTCACTGTAGCGCTCAATGAAGCTCGGGCTGTCCGGAAGGCCCGTGCTGGACAGACGGCCATCGGGGTGGCGGATAATACCCGTGGCGCTGTGTTGGGCACTGCCGCGCTGCGATGACCCTGGCAGCACAGAGGACTGGCGGTGCAGGGCCAGGGACGGGTTGTCAGACAGTGCAGATGCAGGCTGACGGCCAATTTCAATGTCCTGGCCGTCGTCCATGTCGCGGGTTCTGTGCGGTGCGGGTGTCACGGGCTCGGCAGTCTCCTTTGCTTGCTGGCTACGCTTTGCCTCGATCAGTTTCTCGCCGAAGAAGCCTTCCTCGAGTGCTGCACCTGAAAACATGTCGGCCAACGGATGGTCCGGATAATGTACCTTGACATGGTCGGCCACACCAAAGATGCCGCGACCAAACGTCAAGTCATAGGCGGCTTGTCTGTTGGCAAGCGTGTCCTTGGTGCGGCGGATTTCGCGAGCATGGACTTTCTTATGAGCCACACGCTCCATGTGTTGAGAGTAGTTGGAAACATAGCTGTAGTAGTCGCTCAGCGGAATCTGTGTGACGTCGTCGAGAAAGTTGATCTTGTCATTGCGCGCAACTCGCAGGCGAGCTTGTTTGGAAGGCGACGAGTTCGGGCTGGGAGAAGAGCTCGGTGTCGAGAGCAGACTGTCCTTTGCGGTCCCATCTGCTCGTGTCTTGTCTCCATGTGTTCCGGCAATGGCTTGTTGCATCTGGGGGTCAAATAGGTCGTCGTCATCGACAATCATAGGGACCACATCGATGCCGCTGGCCGCTGGCTTTGATGAGATGGATGGGAAGGCCGGCAGCTGGGGCTCTGGCCGTGGTTCTTCTTCGACAAGATTACCGTTTTCGTCAATGAAGAGGCCAACATCGACCAGAAGATTATCATCCTCGGGGAAGTTGAAGCCCTTGCTAAAGGGAGTGGGCGAGTCGGGCATGTTGGATGCACCAGACGCAGAGTAACGAAACCCTCCAGCATAGGACCCGCCCGCCGACGAGTCGGCATCGAGCACGAGCTGTGGAAGCTGCGTGTTGTTCGAGGACCGGGAGCCCAGGGATAAATTGGTCCACGAAGCCTGACGTTCTTGCGAAACAAATGAGCCGTCGAGAGGTCCGTCCAGGTCAAACGGCGGCAGCTGGAAAAGATCCAGGTCAAAGCTGGGATCGTTGGGCAGAGAAATCTGAGCGGCCCTGTTTTGTTAGTGTTTGTTTTTATCTATAAACATTGATCGAGATGCACTCACTTGGCTCTTCCGGCATTTTGTTCCAGCTTGTCATCCATGAGACTGCTACTGAGCTTGAGCAGCGCGCGCTGCGTGCGCTCGCTATCGTTGAGGATGTAGCGGCATTGCTCCTGGTAGATGCGCGTTGTGCCGTAGAGAAGGGTTCCTTGGAGACGAAGGGCGATAGGAGCACCTGGAGGGTCTTTGATGGTGTCGCAGGTCTTTTCAACGCTCACGTCGAGTACGGCCTTGCGGCGAATGCCTGTAGTCCGGGCTCCCGGTGCGGTGTTGCCAGCGCGCCTTACATTGTTAGACATATATACCGTGTCGTATCTATCGTTTCACGTCACATACCAGACGGTCGAAAGTGCGTAGCGCTTGTCAACAAGGACTGTTGGTTGTGTTAGCTACCGCTTCTTGAGGTAGATATGGACGGACTCACTTTCGGTGCTGTAGAACATGGCGAAGGAGTGGGATTTAGAAATACAGCAACAAGATTAGAGAATAAGGTATAAATAATAAAGATAAAGAACAAGGTATGAATATTAACGACAAAAGAAAACGAGTATATGGGAAGCTGGTGTAATTCAGGCTTCAAAGTAGGAAGATAAATGTACATATATGGTGCGAGATACACGAAAGCAGGAGATCTTGAGAGATTGTGGGAAGCAAGACGGATTCAAGGTGTGAGTGAAAAGTATCACGGATGAGGGATGAGAAAAGAGAAAAGCTGAAAAGCTCAAGACGTCTGAAGACAACTTGATATTATGGCCAAAGCCGTTGGATTCGCGGGGCAACCGCGACGATGATTCCTGAATAGGAAGTCACGATGGACTAACACGAACGGCAAGAGTGACGGTCGTTCCTTCCAAGACAAGAAGATAAAGCGACAAGCGCGCAATTAACGCGCGCACTTAACGCGCTTTCTTTAGTTAAAATGATGAACGCAGCCGTTTCTTTTTACTTGACCGTTGCGCTTCGTCGGTATAAATTTCACTACATTCATTGGGGATGATATACTGTGCTCGATGCTCGATCATCGGCATACCACCGAGAAGCCGCAGGAAACTATGTAGCTCTTGCGGAAAATCGCCATCAGGAGCATGAAAAGATTGTGGTGGAGTGAGAGACAGACTGGAAGTATCGGATGACGGGAAGGTGTTTCTAGCAGAGTTATTGGCAGACAATAGACTATGTCTGCCTTGGTAGATCACGGTTGCTCTATACGCTTCGTCTTTCGCCTACAACTACAACCTCGCGTGCTTCACTATTCCCAGGAAAACCATGAGTGGGATCACCGGAAAAGTTGCTGGCTGCTCGAACTGTATCATAGAGGATGCTAAGCGTCTGAAATGGACGATGGGCCATTCCTGTATTCTGCTGCCAATTTTCTGCCAAAGTCGAGAGAATTGGCAGCATAATAAAGGAAAAGCTCATCATCCAGACGTTTGGCATCCTCTCTGATGATACAATATGGGAGCATGGAAGAGACCCTCGTAAGCAACTAGTCTTTCTCGCACACAAAGACGCCCTACGCGATGCACCCCCTTGGATTGGACGCGGCCCAGCTCTTATTCACAGCTCGAATGACAGCCAGTCGCTCGGTCGAAGACGTCGGTCGTAGGCGTCGTCATCGTTTCATCAATGAACTGCACAGTTAGCGCGTGTCATCCACTTGTTGTTGCGAATGCAACTATTTGCAGCAGCAAATCCTCCAGGAAGAGACATATATCAGAATATGTAAGAATGAACTTTCATTTAACCAAGAGGTATAGCTCACAGGCGATGTGGCCACCAGCTTGGGATCAATCGCAAATTATTTTCATCAGGTAGTCTCGCCTGGAGGACGTGTGCGTGCGTTTCACTGTGCTTACCATTTAGAAGAGCTCGTATATATCGACGAGAAGGGTGTGCACGACACGCGTGCAGTACAGACTGTGCTGCATACTGTAGAAAAGTATGAAGAGGAGAGAGAATGCAAGCCTTGGGGCGAGAGAAGCGCGACAAAATAGCTATTCTGAGGGGTCCACCGAAAAAAAGTTCGTCGCATAAACATTTCTCCGTGCGGTGAAGAGCGGCAGATTTGCATATACTTAGATTCATTTGCAGCTTTCTACTTTCTACTTACTAAGCTTTGAGCTCTGGCACATGACAGCAATGGCATGTTACGCCGTCAAGTGTATCTCGCAAAGGCCAAAACCAAGAGAGCTCTGTCCAACGACAAAAGATCAATGGACCCCGAATCAGGAACAGTGACCCCGAGCCCGACGACCACCACCGCCTAAGCGAAGTCGATGAACCGATCCTGAGCCGAGCGGAAGCACGTCCATGGAGAGCGGCGTCAAGGCGGCAGCTCACCTACGGGAATGCCCGAGAAGCTTAACGCCAATGCCGTCTTGGCGTCACTCGGTGGCACACCGCAGCATACCGTCCGTCGCCTAGAACGGCCCGTGCTTGTACCGCGTCTGCCACTGAAGTATTAGTCTACCTCGGCGAGACACACAGCATTGATGCGGTGACCTTTGTGATATTCATTGGTGGCCTCAGCCTCGCCATGTCGCCCATCTACAGCGGATGTCGCGGCGGGCTTTAATGTCCACTGGCGCGCGATGGCATAGATGGGCTGTGCAGTGCGGCGCTATTTGAGCCGCGCGAGCCGCTGCGGCTGCTACTGGCGAGCAGACGCTGGACACGATTCTCGAGCGGTGCCTGGGCTGGTCTAGAAGCCATTGACTGTGCAGTGCCGCTTGCGATGGGGAGTGACAGGCCTGATAGGTCCACGCTGGCGGCATGGCCGACTGGCGCGTGTGCATAGGCATAAGATGGCGGCGCAGAAATGGGCATGAAAGCGGCACAGCAATAAAGAGTCAATGGCAGAGGGCGCGCGCAGAGAGAAATGAAAAAGGACACGATTCAAGCCATAAAGGATGTACTTTGTACGCTGTGGAAGAAGCTCAGCGGCCCAGAAGAGGCAAAGCTTGAGGCTCGGGTGAAGAGAAGACGGAACGGCCGACAGAAAGAGAGTCACGTAGGCAAGGGAAAGAATGAGAAGCCCGAGAGGCTAGTGATGACATAATAGTGTGACGGCACTGTCCGACAACCGGTTCCAAGAGTGAAACGGCCGAGTGTCTCGTCGTGCTTTCATAACATACATATAGGTCTCATATAGACCAGTAACGTTGTTATTCGGATCACGATACAGGAAATACGAGCCAACAGCAGCTGGTACAGCATCAGAGATTGATGTCTCGGTGTTGTGCAATTCAATCTTACGGCAATCTACATATTACGTATATGTATAAAACATTCAGCCATGGGCCTTCTGACACAACATATGCCAGTTTAGGGTTTGAAATAAGATGAGTGACTCTTTCTGTATATATGAATATGATAATGAGAAATAGAGTGCCAACCGTCTTCTGTGTTGGTTGGTGTTGGGAGATGCTGTGTGCTGCTATGCAGCTCTGTTTCTTTCTCGATGATCCCATATGGAAGAGCAAATGACGCCGTTGATGTGTCTTGGACTCCTATCAAACCGAAACACGGCACAGGCACAGGCACGAGAGACAGTCTGAGTCAATGAGTTGGCGATAGAATCATAGAAGCAAATAAGGAAGAGGCAAATCAGCCGAGATATAAAAGACTCTATCCAAGACATGGCCAGGCTCGGCTCGCGATGCTGGCAGCCGAGCATCGAAACTGATCATTTTTTGTCTGGGATCTACGGAGTAGTTTGGCCAAGATCTCACTGCTACATTCTATCGGGTATTCTTCGCTTCCCGTGCCCATCTCATCTCGACCACAGCGGCCAACGAGGGGATCTTCCCGTGGCCTGACCTGGCCGACCAGTTCGGAGACCGTCTTTCTTTGGCGCTCAACGTCCTTGTCATTTACATTGTTGTCGTCTGGCCTGTTGTGATTAAAGTCCCGACAAGTCACAGCCCAGTCTATGCGACTTACGGCTCAGCCGGAAGCGAATCTCCCGTCAGGACGTACTCCGTAGTATTGCGTGCCTCGCTTACACCATCGTTCTCTTTCAGCCGATTCTCACATCATCCAACGTCTGTTATTCCTTTTCTCATTTCCCATCGTGAGCTATTCCTACAACAGCCAAAGCCGACAAATCCGGACGCAAAATACGATGCCATTCAACGCTCCAACGTCCTCTAGAGAACTAGCACTCGTACCTTATTGGCTGTGGGTTCATCCCGTCGACTCGGCACGGCTTTCTTATTGGATTTTGGCGTGCCAGAACCACACTATTGTTTCAGGATCCATGCGCCATGGCCTTTAAGACGGTCTTAGTTGGTCTTTTAGATTCATAGCCGTCATGTTGGCGCCGCGCTACAGCAGCGCGTCACAGCTGATCTTTTTTTCAGCAGTCATCTGTCGAATAGCAGTGCGTACACGGTAGAGTGCATAGGCGCTGGTGGCTTTTCAAGCTCTTCTCAACGCGCCGGATGAAGATGAAGGGCACCAAATCTAGTGATCGTCAGGCACAATCGAAGTCCTGTTTGGTTGATTTGCACGTAATACATATGGCAGTACTTATTCGGCAACTGACATATGCTTACTTTCTTTGTCCTGCTCGTGCCATTCGCTTCGGATCTCCAATATGCCGTGCATCACAAAGACGTTGCAATGGTTTTTACAGAGTGGCATCACGTCCTTTGACCCAATTTACAAAGTGATTAACTCCGTACTTGTGCTCGAACAGTAAAGCAATTTCAGTATCCCACTCTCGTCTCCGTAGCATGTCGTATTTACACTGGTTCTGGGTTGCGTAAAGAACAAGATACGGATATGTCGTACGGAGTATGGCGTCTTGTTGCATTTCGGTGCTATCTGATGTGTCGTACTGGTAGATACTCGGTAGTCCCGGTGGCAGCTGCTTTGACATCATAGAGTATTGAAGCGAACCAGTCTTTTTTTGTCAGATATCGCGAAACTACCGCGCCCAGCATCGCTTTGACCTCCTTTTATTCTCCATCTTTATTGACATACCACCACTCAGACTATTCTCATCTACAGTAAGCACATGCTTATGCTTACACGTATCTTTGCTATCGTCGGACTCATTCATCGTTTTCGCATCTCACCTATCTCGCAATACAATACCCGTCCCAGCTCGTCTCCATCTACAAAGGCTCTCGCCTGCAGTTGTCATCCATTTTCTACTTCTATTTTGAAAATGGTTCGACCTTTGCGTAAACAATAACGACAACAATAAGCCGAGGTCGACATCTCACTTTTCACGTGTACCCATCACCTACTCCGTATATTTCAACGCTGATCTAATCGTTGTCAACAGCGGACTGGATACTGGCTCGCTGGTCCTAGCTTTCACCACACGCTGATCTTTACGGCTCTCCTCAACGGCATTCCGATGTAAGTCTTGGCGCTATTACGGCTTTCCTATCATCCAACGCTGCCTCTCCTCCAGCTTCTCTCCTCCTGTCTCATTCAAGTCACCTGCGCACCCCCGTTCCTTGCCTATGCTTATGTACACTATCTTCCGGAACCTGAAACGCCATTCTTGGCTCTCTCTCTGCAGAGTACTTTTTGACATCTTCCATTACACAAGTACACTCGTACCTCACTAGACTTATTTCTACTTGGCATTTGACACTCTCATTCACCACTGCTTCAGTTACACCACTCATGGTGCGACCCTGCTTCTATCCTCCCTCCTTTGCACGGCTTTCATCTACGGGGTACTCATCCTCTGCAGTGTAAATGTAAGGTACATCTCATTTGCATTGCATGTTCCTGCATATCTGCACGTCTAAGCCAGTCCTTATGTGTACACTAGTTGTGTAAACGAGTCCCGTATCCGTTCAATGTCTTCCGGCCTCTTCATCTGCTCGGATCCCCCTCTTTCGCCCTACTCTTTTACTCCGTACATCACATCTTTTTCTACAACCGCAAAGCTCATAGAATTATCTAGCACGCTTCCCGAAACACTGCAGTACGTGATCTTCTTCTGCGGCTTCAACCTGCGAAACTGTCTTCACACCCCCTTTCCGCACCCCTGTCCCCGTCTCCCATGTTTTGCGGCTTTGCTCTCAATACTACCTCAGCCGGCCACTTACCACTCTGCCTGTCCACCTTCTTTCAGGTAGTCTCCCGCCTGCAAAAAAAAACGTTGTAACATTTTACCACTACGCGTCTCCTATGCAACGCACGATATTCTTTGCATGCTCTGCCACCGTGCGTGTTGCATGAACCCCCCCCTTGGTTTCCTCCCATTGCATTTGTTTTCTGTCTTTGCTTTTTTCTTTTGCCTTTTTCTTTTCTTTTTGATGCTTGCATCTCGACATCCTTGGTAGCAGCATTGCCACTCGACCTTTGCTACCAACAACCATCCCCTTCTCTGACAACACTCCCCGTCTTCTGGGCATATCTCCGAGTAATTGCATTGCATGGCACCAGGCTGGTCCTGTTGGAACGATATCTCGCCATTCTATTCATCAACTCCTATTGTCGCGCCTCTTACAGTCGTTATCGTTTCTCCAACTCCTAGACAGCGTGTCATCCGTTCGAGAAGCAACCGGGCAATTCCCTATCCGTACACTCGTTTCTGATCTCTGGGATCGATCCCTTCCTTATCCATCTCACTTCTCCCCTGTCTCTCTTTTCTCTTTCTCTTCTTGTCACGTCTCTTCTGTTTTGTTTTTATTCTTTCATAATCTTCTCTCGGCGACAGCGTCTGCCTGTGCCTCACTTTTGCAACTGCAGTTTCTTTTCTCTCGGCTCTCACGTCTTTATATCGCCACCTTGCGTCGACGGCGGATTCATTCTCGCTTCTCACTCGACCTGTAATATTAAATCTTACACGTTATTTCATTGACGCAACACGGAAGCACCGTTTCTCACAACCAAACGGACCTTAATCGATACCCCGACGTACACGCAGCACTCTCGTTATGAATCTTCGCCACAGACAGTTCTCACACACCGCATTTACAAAGAATTAACGACAACGACTGGCTGATATACTATCGACGACGACCAAGTACCTGCGGGCAGTATCTGGCAGAGGCGGAGGATTACATCTGCTGGACACGGATTTCCGATTCGGCAAACATCACCCAAGCTCCTGGGGAGCAGTGACTTTCCGATGAATGGCTTCCAGGATGAAGCGCAGTCGGCGGCCATGAACACGAATCGTTGGGCACGAGAACAGGCCATGTCCGGAGACCAGCGCAACAACTCTGACGCATACACAAGAAACGTGGCACAAGATCCGCAGACACAACAAATACAACAGCAACAGCAGCAGCAGTCAATACAGTTCACACAACGCATAGCAATTTCAAGCTCCGCACGAAGGGAAATGGCTGGCCAGGGCCCGCCCGCATCGCAAATAATATCACCCCGTGCACCATTACCACGGCCCCAAGCAACGGGCGGGCCCGCCGGCATGGTCATCTCAAGGCCAACACCGGCACCACAGTGGCCGCTTGGCGCCCCATTACCGTCCCCAGCCGACATTCAGCCGTACCGTCCACCGCCTGGCCGTTCAGAACCCCCACAACGGCCGCCACGACCCAGCCATGTCCCTTCCATTCTGGACAGTTCCAAGATCCAGGAGCAGATGGCGACTGTTTTCGCATACAACGCGGTAAACGTGAACCAGGCCAGCGCAGGGTCTCCCCCGAACCAGGGACTGCCGGCGCAGCCCGGCTTCTTGAAGGGCAGCCGGGTGTCGGACCTCTCGCTGGCGCAACAGTCATCAGCGTCGTCAGCGTCGCGCGCATCCACCATTTCCTCTGTCGGTTCCATCCCTGATTTTCCCGTCCCGGGTTCGGCTCCCGTCGCCGTCCCGCCACCTGTTGCCGCCGCACCACTACCCCGGCGAAGCATCAACCTGGGACCGCCGCCTTCAGCACGCCGTGGCGCATCGTCGTTTTACTCAACCGTCGCCTATGTGTCGCCCATCCCGGAGGAGAGCCCGCGCCCGGGCCGTTCTCACGGATCATACGCATCGAGTGCCGCCATGCCCTACAACATGGGCTCCAGCTCATCCCTTGCCATGAGCCCATCATATCCCGACAACATGGCATACTACGACGACATTCCCGAAGAGGGTCGTGAGTCATCAGCCAGCGGGCATGGCGAAGACGGCAACCGGGGCGGGTACGGCGGTCCAGACAATGACGATGTCGGCCTCGTTCGCAGCGCTAGTGTGGGCAAACGCGCAAAGGCAGCTCTCGTCAACAACACTCCTTTTGGCAGCGGTACTGGCTATGTCGAGGGCTCATCATCGTCTGAGCTGAACGGTCCCTCCAGCAAGTCCGCAGCGGCCTCATCACCGGTGACGCCCAACAACATCCTGGAAGCGTTTGATGCGGCGGCGGCTGTGGATCCTTTGAACCCCCGCCGGCGCTCTTTGGCGTCGCCACAACTTCCGTTTGCGAGCGAGGAGGTGGGAGGTTCCAGCCGTCAATACAGCCGGTTGTCGGCCATCCGCCGGCCACCACGGCTGGATATTGACGCTGTCCGCAAGGCGGAGGCGCGCGGTAGCTTGACGAGCCTGCCGGACTTGATTCGCCGCGCAACGCGCCTGGCAGCAAGTCTGGAGCGCGGAAAGCGGCCGGGAAGTCGTTTCGATGAACTCAACCTGCTGCCCAGCGGGGGTCGTCCTGGCGACAATTCAGAGAGTGAGTTTTTGATTTGGCTTTTTTTGACAGTCTGCGGGCATGTACACTAACAACATAGACAATACGGAAAGATACAGGTCTGGACTGTCAGACATGTTGGCGGCATTCCCACCGCCTGGCCAGCCACCAACGCGGCGCAGCATGCGGGAGAGTTCCCGGAGGCCAGTTGGATCGTGGCCGATGCCCTATGGATACCGGAACAGCCGCGCTGGCAACCAGCGGAACGCCGAAAACGGCGAGTATGCGGATGACGTTGGCGACATGAAGAACCCGCCACAGCCCAAGAGGCGGCGGTGCTGCGGTCTGCCGCTCTGGGGTTTTGTCATCCTGATGATTGTGATTTTGATTATTGTGGCGGCCGCGGTTATCATTCCCGTCGAGTTCTTTGTCATTCGCAAACAGGACACGGCGACGCTGGCCCAGTGCAAAGCGCAAATCACCTGCGCCAACGGCGGCACGAATGTGGTCTCGGCGCAAGGCGTCTGCTCGTGCATCTGCACAAACGACTTTACCGGCTTCGACTGCTCGGTGCCGGGCGACAACGGCTGCACGACGACAGACGTGGGCACGACGCTGACGGACGTCACTGTGGGCAGGGCCATTCCGCGCCTGATCGAGCAGGCGTCGGCCAACTACTCCATCACGCTCTCGGGCAGCGCAATCCTGAGCGCGTTCAGCAGCGGCAATCTCAGCTGCACGTCGGAGAACGCGCTCGTGACATTTGACGGAAACTCGATGCGCGTGTCGAGCGACGGGTCTACGCAAGTCAATGCGTTCAATGCAGAGATCGGTGGTGACTTGGTGCTATTTCCAAGCAGCGTGAGCAGTGGCGTGCCTGTTGCGACGGTGACTGTGGCAGTGACGGCCGCCGCCGACAACCTCCGTCGCGCAGCCGACGACACGAACGTGGCGTTGATTGTCGTGCCATCGTCGACGACGACGGTGACAACGACCATCACGCCGACGCCGGCGACGACACCGGCGACGGCGGCGTTGACGACATCGACAACGTCGTCGGCTACGACAACGAGCGCTGCCGAGAGCAGCAGCAGTAACAGCCCCCTTCCCACGGGCACGCTGTCCGCTGCCGACCCTTCGTTTACCGTGACCGAGAACGTTCTCGACTTTGCGCGCGTGGCCGTGCTGTTCATCCTGCAGCAGGAGTCGCTGAGCAGCGCCGCGGGCGCGCAGAGCGCTCTGCAGCGCTTCTTTTCCAACGCCACATCGGCGGCGAAGAAGAACGAGTCGGTGGCCGATGTGGCGCAGAACATTACACTGCCCGGCGGCAACTCGATCAACCTGGTGGACCTGCAGGTGAGCACGGGCACGACGCTGGCCGGTGTTGGCATTAAGTGAGCGCGGCTTGCGGCTCTTGGTCGTTGTTGTATTATGTTTTTTGTGTCGTCGTATGTTATGTATGTGTAATCTATATAGCGGGCGGTTTGCGTGACGACTGCGTCTTGATTTTGTTTCTTTCTCTACACGCCTGACTTTTATACCATCTACGAGCCCGTCAATATACCATTTGCTCTTTACTTGTGATGCGGATGCTTTGAATTGCATGTTTCTGTCTGCACGCTGACTCTATCTACGAGTTAGTCTCATACAGTCTTTTCCTGTGATGCTTACACAGTAGATGCTCTTTTATGTCTGGACGTGATCAACTGCCAAGAGCCGACAACCGTCGTGGTTTCAAGACGGTCAGCAGGATGCTGAGACGGGCGTAGCTGAAACCATACACCAGATGTGAAGGGTTAAGGGGTGACCCCGAGTCGCAGGACAAGATGAGACACGCGCTGTGATACCGTGCCGGTTGAGCGAGAAGTAAGCATAGAAAGTCGGAGAACGTCGGAGAGAAAATATCTAAAGCTAAAACAGGTGCCGGTTTCGTCTGTTCTTTTGAAAGTCTTGTCTTGTCATTCAGCCTCTGCCGTCTCTTGGCTATTCGTCATCTAGACCGGTACCGTCTTGTCCTGAGCCTCTGCCGTCTCTTGGTATTCGTCATCAGGCCGGTGCCAGAGTCGCATCAGGCGGGCTCTGTATTTCAACGTGCAGCATCTCGGCCAGCTCTGGCGTGCGGAGTAGACGGTGATTGTTAGATGCTCGGCACCGAGCTGTGGCGCAACTACCGGTATGGCTTATACATAAGTGCACATGCCTCTACGGCACGGAGCAAGTAGCAGCACGAAATTGAAGGGGGCTGCAGAGTAGCATGTCAGACAAGACACGATCACAGACAGACAGGAGAGCATAAAGGCGGGCAATGCGTTGGCCCACTCTTGCTGGAGTTGTGATACGGGGTAATACGGGCAGAGCGAGTGCTCGTACGAGTAAGCATAGGTGAGTGAGTAGGTGAGCAAAGAAAAGAGGCTTTTCAGCTACGTGGCAACATATGAAGAAGAGAGTTGTGAGTGTGCTGATGGAAGTCTCCTCGATAAGGCGATGGATGCAGATGCGCTAAACAGCTCAGCCACAGAAGGAGTCCTCGACGTGTGGCTGCCACTGTTAGGCCATGCCTATTAAGCATACAGTGGGTCGACAATGTACAACAGAGTTCTGCAATATGCTTAGGGCCCTAAACTTATGCTTACATCACTGTATTAGCTATGCACGGCCGCAGCCCAGCCGGCTTCAGCTGATCGTCGGATCTGTCAACCTTGGCAATCAATACGGACTGCCGTCTGTGACCTGTCATTGATAGCTTCGTTTTCTGGAAGTGAGCGTCAAATGGTTCAGACGATTGCTCGTTTATCTACACATGGACAAGTGGCTTTATGTAAATATACACATAATGACTGAAGGAAGCTGTCTCGGAAGCTCTATGCATTAGCGGATGTCTCACTGTCGAGCCGATAATTACCCCAGACGCTCTACGCATTACAGCGAATGTCTCATTATCGAGCCGTTGGAAAGATGTTGGAAAGGACCGCTCGTTCTTCAACAAGCCGTTACGTCGTGGCGTTCCTGACTACCTTTATAGTGCCCAAGTCTCCCCTGAGTCCCCTAATGGTGGAACGTCGTAAGCCTTCAGCGCCCAATGTCTCTCTCCCCTTAGTCACTGAGCCCCCTATGGCTGGGCCCTGACCTGGATTGCCTCGTATTTTTACTTGGAATATACGTAGGTGCAAGCAGACGACAAGGAAGGAGCGACCAATTGACTCTTGCTCTTTTGCATTGGCGCATAAACAGGTTGCGCGCATCGCTCTTTCCTACTTCGTCCCGTTCCTGCTCTTTTGATTTCTTAAAATTCTTACTCATCCGAGTCCCCGTGCTCCTGCCATTTACGTGTTTTCCTAGCCACCCGACTATCACGACATCTGTCATCTGCCCCTTTCGTGATTCTTGCCCGCTTTTCCTCTTCAACCGACATCTTGTCTTCTCTGAACCTTATACGTAATTCCCATTTCTCTTCAGCACACAATACCTATTTTCAGTGCAAACCGTCCCCGAAACTGTCGATCAATACCTCGAAACGCGGTGGGCCTTGCAGTTTTCGCCTGGAAGCAGAGCTTTGTCTCGCTTCTTTCTGCTCAACTTTTTACAGCGCCTCTCTCATCTCGACTGCTGCCATCCGTGCCCTACATCAATCCCGCCATCCCGTCTTCCCGTCTTCCCGTTTTCTCTCTACTGCATATCACACGCGCCGATTTCTATTTCTGCTTTCTTGAACCGCTTCCGACTGGTCTCGATATGCGCCTATAAACCGACAACAGACGAATCAAAAGACATCATCAAACGCCGTTTACGAAAAGGCAATAATCTGTCATATTGCTGTCATATTGCAGTCAACCCCCCCAACAACAGCACCAACAGTCAACATTGACACCGACACCGACACAGACACCAGCCTTTTATCTTGCTCCTAGCCGCTTGTTTTTCAACTTCCACTCGGCTTCGGCGTGGCACTACATAACCACGGCGACCCCTCTCATTGCTCGCTGCATTCCACCCGATCCTCTTTTCAACCTAATTTGTCAACTACCCGTCGACCGTTGCGTCGTCCGCTATCTTCGCCACACCTCTTGTCTCCATTACCCCGGCCATGGAAGCATAAAGAGCATAGCAGCCTTACCCGCAGCAGCTCTCATTCCCTTACACGTCTTTGCTTCTTTGTTTACCCTTTCTTTGACACCCTCCCTTGACTCGACAACGGCCACACCTCCTCACCGATCATACTCTTCACCTTCTTTCCTTGACGGCCAACAACACTTACTCCGTACAACATCGGCCGCTCCTATCAGCCAATACTTAATCTCTATTTCCAACACTCGCTGCCCCTAATACCCGGCAGATCCGTCCGACAACGTGTCCCGCGCTCTAATTGCAACACCCAATATCGCCACAACACAATACACAGTCCACCATGGCGTACGATGGCGGATTTGCGCCGCAGCAGCGCCCCTACAACGGCCCGGTAAACCCTCGCGCACCACAACGCCAGTTCACACAACAAGGTCCAGGCGGTCCGGGCGGTCCAGGAGGCCCAGGCGGTCCAGGCGGTGGACAACAATTCGGCGGATACGGTCCTAATGATGGTGGTGGTGGCGGAGGAGGAGGCGGCGGCGGTGGCGGTTACAACGACCAGGGCTACGGCTACG
This sequence comes from Ophiostoma triangulosporum, assembly GCA_029298705.1. Classification (NCBI taxonomy): domain Eukaryota; kingdom Fungi; phylum Ascomycota; class Sordariomycetes; order Ophiostomatales; family Ophiostomataceae; genus Ophiostoma; species Ophiostoma triangulosporum. Next base: position 1,207,172 of record JANSLO010000010.1, on the reverse strand, counting down.
ACCAGCAGCAAGACTATGGTGGCGGTGGTGGAGGCGGCGCCCCTGGCCGTGGTCGTCCACCGATGATGAACGGAGGGCCGGGCCCTGGCGGTCGCGGCGGCCAACCAATGCAGATGGGCATGAGCAGCGGCGGCGGCGGACGTGGCGCTTACCCTCCCCGTGGTGGAGGTCCAGGTCAGGGTCCCATGCGCGGCGGCTTCGAGGCTGGTGGTCGGCTAGCACCCGGTCCAGGACAGCTGCAGCGCTCCCAAACCGCAGGCCCTAGCGCAGGAGGACCACTCAGCCCTTTAAGCCCATTCGATCCCGGTTTTGGAGGTAGTGCTTTTCCGCCACACCCAGGTACCAAGGGTATGCCTGATCGCTACGATGAGCAGCGCATCATGGATGGCGTCGCCGGAATGGATATTAACGGCGGTGGCGGCGGTGGCGGCAATGGGAACGCTAACAATCCACGGCAAGGACCCGGCCCAGGTAGAGGCCCTCCAATGGGCGGTCCTATGCGTGGTCAGATGGGCCCTGGTGGTCCGGGTGGTCCTGGCGGTCCTGGCGGTCCTGGCGGTCCTGGCGGTCCGGCCGGCGGCGGTCCGGGCTTCAACACCCGGCCACAGAGATCCTATACATCACAGTCTGGCGGAGCGTACGATCAAGGCTACGGCCAGCAGCAACCAAACGATAACTATGGTGCTCCGGGCCGGACTATGACAATGCCCGGCAATGGGCAGCAACCACCAAACGGGGGAGCACAGTTCAATCGTCCGTTCAACAATGGCGGCGGTCCCGGGCCTGGACCGGGTTTTGGACCAGGACCTGGGCCCAACGGTGGTGGAGGCCGTGGCATGATGCCCCAGAGACCGTCGACTGCGCAGGGAACTCGTCCCGCTCCGCAGAGAATGTACAACGACCAGTTAACAGTCAACGGCGGCTACGATAATGCACAAGGAGGCTTTATGGACCCCGGGAATAACTCGCGACCCTCGTCTATGGACGATTTTTATGACAGCTACTATGATTCAACACGCGACAGCGGCGACTACATGGCAAACAATCCGGTCCAGAACGGCCAGCCACACGACCAGGGCCTATACGGCGGCGGTATTCAACAGGCACAGCGCGGTCCCGGTCGGGTGCCCGAGATCAGCCGTACAAAGTCCCAGCCCGATCTTCGCAACTCGCAACAGGCTGTCTTTGAAATGGCAGGAGACATTCCGCCGGTGCCATCATTAGCGGACAATTTCAACAACTTCAACAACCAAGGGCCCCCTAACCAAGGCGGATATGGCGGCCAGGGACCGCCCGGTCAGGGTGGCTACCAAAACCAAGGACCGGGGCCCGGCGGCTACCAGAACCAGGGCATGCCCGGACAGGGCGGCATGCCTGGACAAGGCGGCATGGCTTCTGGTTACCCATTACGACAAGCAAGCAATGCGTCATCCAGGTCTGGAATGGGTCCCAATGGCCAAAACGGCGACGCACATCCCATGCCTGTCCGGCCTGGTCTCATGCCCAACTCGATGGTTAATCAGCAAATGAACAACCGCCCACCACCAGTACGCAACTACAACGGCGCGGGCGCACCCAACGGCCTGGCACCGATGGGCACAATGTCATCGACATCGCCTGCTCAAGGCCAACCGATGGGCCAGGCTACTATGCAGTCGTCACTCCAATCTGGCGAGCCCAGTCCGGTGGCACCGACGACGCCAGCAGAGCCGCCTGTGACGCCAGAAATGTTGGAGCGTCTTCGGAGTACCGTCAAGGCAGAGCCGGCCAACCAGGAGGCGACGCTGACCCTGGCCAAGAAGCTGATGGAAGCCATTGACGTTCTTGTGCCAACACTGCCGGACCCGCGCACAAGAAGCAAGGCGCGCGAGCGGTACGCATATGATGCGCACAAGCTGCTCAAGAAACTTGCGACCATGCAGCACTCTGCTGCGATGTTTATGCTGGCCGACTGCCTGGGCCGCGGTGCGTTTGGTCAGGAGCCAGACAACAAGGAGGCCTTTATGCTGTACCAGTCGGCGGCCAAGCTCGGCCATGCGGCAGCAGCGTACCGCACGGCGGTGTGCTGTGAGATTGGCCACGAAGACGGCGGCGGCACACGGAAAGATCCACTCAAGGCGATACAGTGGTACCAACGCGCGGCAACGCTCGGCGACACGCCGGCCATGTACAAAGTGGGCATGATCCTCCTTAAGGGACTGTTGGGTCAGCAGCGAAACCCGCGCGATGCTGTCAGCTGGCTGAAGAAGGCAGCCGACCAGGCGGATGCGGAGAACCCGCACGCGCTGCACGAGCTGGGCCTCTTGTACGAGAGCACGCAGCCCCAAGGCTTCATTCAGCGCGATGAAGGGTATGCGTTTTCGCTGTTCAAGCAGTCGGCGGACCTGGGGTACAAGTTCAGTCAGTACCGCATGGGTTCTGCGTACGAGTACGGGCTGCTGGGGTGTCCGATTGACGGACGGCTGTCGATCATGTGGTACTCCAAGGCGGCGGTGCAGGAAGAGCACCAGTCGGAGTTGGCGCTGAGCGGCTGGTACCTGACAGGGTCGGAGGGCGTGCTGCAGCAGAGCGACACGGAAGCGTACCTGTGGGCGCGCAAGGCGGCGACGGCGGGCATTGCCAAGGCGGAGTATGCAATGGGGTACTTTACCGAGGTGGGCATTGGCATCCCGGCGAACCAGGAGGACGCGAAGCGCTGGTACTGGCGGGCGGCCGCACAGGATTTCCCCAAGGCGCGCGAGCGGCTGGAGGATCTGAAGCGGTCCGGCAAGACGGGGCCGCGACAGCGCGAGCGGATAACGCGGAACAACCCACAGGAGGGCGAGTGTGCTGTCATGTAGGGTAGGAAGGAGGGTGTAGATGGAAAGGGGAGGGGAGCTTACAGCAGGATTACTGGATGGAAGAACATTGATTTCATTTATTTTTTTAGTTACAAGTTATGTCTTGGTTTGATATACAAGAAGAATGGTACAATTAATTGGTATTTGCAGACTAATAAACAGATTGCCTCGACGAAAGATGCACTACAAAAAAAAACCAAAACGGCCACACAGCAGACGACAGACAAGACGGAAACCACCAGACTACCCGATGACTACCGACACATGATCGTCCATGTACATGCCAATGTCGTCCATGAAGAGACTGGCGATCATGGAGATGATGCCGAAGCCGATGCTGCTGTAGTAGACATACGGGTAGGACTCGGCATAGGCTTGCTGGCCGGCGACGATGACGGCATGGTAAAAGGAAGAGTTGGCGCCGCCAATGCCGTTGAGGTTGGCAATGTCCTCGGTGCGCGACTCGGCGGTGAGGACGATGACGTTGGTGATGAGATCGGTCACGTTGATGGGCGGCGCGCTGGGGTTGGGCGGCAGGGCCGACAGCTGCTGGAGGCACGTGCCGATGAGCTTGTCCTTGAGATGCGGCACCAGCTGATTGGCAAAGACGTTGTAGTACACGGCATAGCCGAGGGCGCCACCGACGACGCGCACGGCCAGCGTCAGCGCCGTGGCCGTAGCAATCAGGTCTTCTGGACAGATGACCATGCAGACGAGCGACGAGGGCACGACGATGCCGCCAGTGCCGAGACCGGCAATCACAAGAATAACATAGACGGCCGCCATGTTGTCGGTGGTCGCCGCCGCCAGCGCGCCGCAGCCGGCGGTCATGACGGCGCTGGCGCAAAAGAGCAGCCAGCGGTTGCCGCCGCGCCAGCGTGTCAGAATGGCGAGCGCGCCAATGCAGCCGACGAGCATGGCGATGGAAAAGGGCAGGCCGCGCAGGCCGACGCCCACGGGGTCGTGGCCGTAGACATTGTACGCCTGCGCCGGCCACAGCATGAGCACCGAGAAGAAATTGGCGCCCGACACGAGCGTGATGAGCAGCGCCAGCCACATGGTGCGCGCGCGCGGCCGCGGCAGGCTCGTGGCCACGCCGGGGTGGTGGTGGTCGACCAGGCGCCGCGGGATCATGGGGAAGCGCGCATAGCGCCACTCCCAGACGGCAAACGCCACGAGCAGCACAACGCCCAGCACCACCGGCACCACCACGTGGGCGCTGCCCCAGCGGTACTGGTAGCCGCCCCAGAGCAGGCCGGCAATAAAGAGCACGGTGCCGGCAATGGACAGCACTCCGCCAACAGCGTCGATGCGCGGCAGGCGGTCGCGGCGCCACGAGTGCATGCCGGTGGCGCTCGGGCGCGGCGGCGGATGGTAAAAAACGGCGAGCACGAGCAGGCCGGCAAAGGCGTAGACGGCCGTCAGCACGCCCACAAAGCGCCAGCCGGCGTTGGCCGCGATCAGGTTGGCCCACAGCACGGACGGCGTAAAGGGCAGCACGCTGAGAATGAGCACGCCAATGTACAGGCCGCGCTGGCGCGTCGGGGCAATCTCGGCCGTGCCGGCGAGCGCCGTCAGCTCGTTGATGCCGGCGCCGACGCCCGACACGGTCATGCCGGCGATGAAGGCGTTCATGGAGTGGGCAAAGGCGCAGACGAGCTGGCCGGCAACGATGAGGGCGCAGCCGAGCAGCGCAACGTAGCGGCGGCCAAACAAGTCGGACAGCGCGCCGACAAAGGGACAGACGGCGGCGGACGACAGCAGGTTGCCGGTGATGAGCCAGATCCAGCGGTCGACGCCGCCCAGGTCGCGGTACACAATGGGCGGGATGCCGCCCCAAAAGTAGAGCGGGATCTGGGCGCTCGTCCACAGAAAGGCCATGCCGACGAGGGCCATGATGCGCGTGCCGGTCATGGGCTGTGCGGGCGGGCTGGTGTCGGCGCCGGGCCCATCTTGATCGGAGCTGGTGCTGGCCGGTGCCGGAGCGGTCTCGACGTCGGCGGACAGCGACTGGAGGTGGATGGCGTGGTCGCAGCTGGCAATGTCTTTCTTGGGGCACGTGCTGTCTGTGGTGCTGGCGGTTACGGTAGCGGATACCTCGCGGGTGCAGGAGCGTGGCGGCTGTTTCTCGGACGGCTGGTCTGCTGCAGGAACATGGTCTGGCGGCGACGGCTTCTGCTGCGACGTGGACGAGGCGTTTGATGCGGCGGCCGTGATCATGGTGGCCGTGGAGGCCGTCGGCGAGGTCGACGCGGGAGCATCTTCGTCGGTCGACGGCAAGCGGATGGCACTATTCCTGCCGGGCATGGCTGGGGGGAATAAGAAAAAAAGAAAAGAAAAAAAAAGTAGAAGAAGCAGGGGAATGACGACTAGGCCATGCACAGACAATGAACGACAAACGACAAAGGAGGAAAGTTGACGGAAAGAAGGAGAACAGACATGAAAGAGACAACGGCAGACGAGACGGGCATCGAGAGCGTCCAGGGTCGAGGGACAGGCATGTGTTTTATATAAACAGACGGATCAAAAAAGGACTCGTTGTGCAGGCCATGGGTAGAACATGGAAAGCAATAAACAATAGATGAAGCGTACAACAGTTCGTCCAATATACAGAGACATGCACAAGACTTCTGTACTGCCAGTCGTCCTGTCTTTTTCGTCTTGGCCTTGCCTCCAACGCTGCGTGGAGGACCCCTGCAATACGACGGACTCGCCTCTTTTGGCTCATTTAGTATTTTTGCACGTTATGCTTGCTTTTTCTTTTTTCCTTTTTCCTTTTCCCTTTTCTTCAATTACGGAGTAGCTTGTAGCTTGTTGGCTGCAATGTCAGTGTGTGTGACGGCCGGGTCGCTTGCAGGCATCCCGAGGTACAACGCGTCTGCTGGTGTGCTCAGTGGTGTCTGAGGTCGCGCCAATAACGACAGGTACTCTGTACATATACTGTGAGATATCGCAAATGCATGTTGCGTACGAAGACTTGCAGGGGGGGTGCAGTTGTACAGAGTACGAGGAGAGGAGGAGAGACAAGATGGCAGTCGGACAAGAGGACGCCAAAGGACGCCAGAGCCAGAAGGGGAAGCAGAAAGACAGAGAGACAGAAAGACAGACAGACAGACAGACAGAGACAAAAAGACAGAAAGACAAAAAGAAAGGAGTGACGAGAGACAGGGTAGGACAGGCCGTTGGTTCTTTTTTGTGCGTTGTAGCTGGTGTTTGATTAATTTAGTGCGAGGAAGAGGGGGCGGACAAGACAAACGGTGAAGAAGAGGGTGAGAGAGAGGAGAGAGGAGAGAGACGAGGACGAAGACATGACGAAAGACACTGGCCAAACAGAGACAGACAAAGAGACGAGATTGCTGCCAGGATGAGCCAGGAGCAGCCCAATGGAGCTATGATCGATGCAAAAGATCCAAGAAAGGGTACAAAATAAAGGACGAAATTCAAAACTATGAAACTGAGCTGCATCGAGTCTGGTTGGATCATTTGGGGGCCAGCAAGCTGACTGCAGGCTGCAGCTAACGGCAGCTGACTGCAGGCTGCAGCTAACGGCAGCTGACTGCAGCATCCAATGACATGAGATGGTGAGATGGTATCAAAAAGATAAGCATCTTACCTCCCGAATAGTCAATTGAACAGTCGATCAACTAGTCAATGATATCGAGATAATCTAAGAATCAAACAATCAAACATAAACATCAAACATCAATCAAAGGAAGAGCATTCATTAAACAATCCTCGGCCGTGCTGTCGAGGTAACGGGACACAGGTCCTGCATGAGCAGCACAAAGGGTAGACAGGGCAGACGGTCTAAAATACATAAAAGAATGATAAGAGAACAATAGTACACAAGAGAAAGATACATAAAGACAAAGACAAAAGGAGACCCTGCATGGACACCTGCACAAGTCCATCACTGTTGGTTGGTGAGACATGCGGTAGTACAGCAGGGCAGGTCAAGGCCAAGGTCAAGGCCAAGATCAAAGGAGAAGCAGGCGTGAATAGGAGGGCTAATCAAATTGTATAGTTGGACTACAAAGATAAAGAGCGCAGAGGAGAGGTATATTTAGAGACAGGAGATGCCCCGAGTGATGGGGGCGAGATCGGCAGTCGAGTCCACGTCTAGGACAGGACGACAACGGCCAACGCCAAGAGACGAGTGACTAGGTGTTGGTGATGTGTTGGACTTTAGTGAGGGCCAGAGCGAGTGGCAGGGGCTGGCGGTGATGAAGAAGATGTAGTCTGTTGGACCGCCGATCGGCCTAGACCCAGCGTTACTCATCCGTTGTCCGAGCACGGGCAGACGATGGAGCGGAGAAGCGGAGATGGACTAAACGATGGACATTATTCTATCGTTGATCGGGACCGCTATTCAACGGCTTCTCTATCGGATCTCTATCGGATCGTTATCGGCATCTCCTCATCTGCTCATCTCCATCATGGTCATCTCTTCATCTTTAGTCGGAGCCGCATCTCCCTGTCCCAACAGCTACTATCTACATCTACTATCCTATGTCGTACTATCTTTCGTACTACCACCAGCAGACACCAAAAAATGGCTTGCTGATGGTGTCTCTCTCTTGGTCTCTCATCTCGTCATGTCGTCTTCATCTGCAATCGTCATTTGTCTGAGTCTCACCTCTGCTTCTTCCCAAAATAGACGTAATATCTGCTGCTGACTTGTTGTCTTGTTATTATAAGTTTAAGGAATACAATGACTATATTACAGGACTACGGTACTGTCGATTGATTGACTGGTCTGGTTGTCTTTTACGTCGGCCTACACCAAGAGGACGCCGGACTGGTTACCGGCTGAAATCAAGGCCCTCTGCAAGGCAACACACTGGGCTCAATGCACGAATTTCGGGGCCCCAGACCCAAGAGACCTGTTGCGCCAGCATGCACTGCATATAATCATACATAATACTGACATTGCCCTTGTGACGTTGATTACTATCAAATCAGATCCGAGAGTCCATCATCCCGATGCCGTACTCGCCGTACTCGCCAACCCCGGCGCTCTCTCAACCCCGTATTGTAACACCGTCACTTTGGGACCAGCTTGCCTGCCAGATCTGCAGAATCTGTCTTGATTGATTGATTTTATTCAACATCACAAAACGTCACATGGAGCATACGACGCTGCAGAACCTGTCTATCAGCCCCAATTTCGTCACGGGTCGATGCTCCTGAAAAAAAAAAAAAGAAAAAAAAAACATAAACCCCGACAAGCCGCAATCTTTCATTCGTCCTGACCCTTCTCGTCGAGTAGCGGTTCCGTGGTGCAGTTGGTTAGCGCATCGTACTAATATTTCACATGAAATAAATGCGAAAGTCGAGGGTTCGAGCCCCTCCGGGACCATCTTTTTGCCTGTCTCTTGGTCTAGATGCTCATGAACTCGCAGAAATTGATATCTTCTTTAGGTTTACTGTAGTGATATTATCTTTTTATCATCTCAGCCGAAGAAGATTGCTTTCCTAAAAATCAAAAATCAAAACAGTCTTACTCATCAACTCGTCTCTTTGCTAACAAAACATACGATCCTAGATGTAATACTTTACGACATGCCCAAAGTGTCCAGCGTACCGCATTTTGCCACTGACTGTCAAGTGCCGTTCATAAATAGATCAGACTGTCGTCTGTTGCGAGCAAGTATTGGTTGTTGGAGATCTGCGCGGATCTGCTTGCGAGATTCTATATTAAGCATCGAAGTGTCGGTATATTCCTCACCGGCCGTGTCCGAGACATGGTGCAGAAGTAACTGGAGATGATCAGTCTGGGAGACAAGAAAACTACGAGATAGAAGAGTGTAAAGCAAAAGTAGTAACGAGAAAACTACAAGATAGAAGGGTGTAAAGCAAAAGTAGTGGACGAGAAAAGAAGGAAAAAAGAAAGATGAAAAGAATCAATGAGAAAGAAGGAAAGAAAAAAGAAACAAAAAGAGGAAAGCAGCAGCTAATCTATCAATGCTCAACGCATCTCTCATGGTCAAAGCCAATGCTCGTCGTTCTCACCTATCTTCACCCTCGCTCCCTTGATCCGGCTGCCCTTATCGCATCTCCCTCCCTTCTCAATTATTCCATCATTTGTCTCCCTACATTAATACTCATCTCCTCCCCTGACCTCGCTGTCCGCCCTGTCGACTTCGGAATGTAATATCCTCACAGGTTCAGTCATTAGCGTCTGTCAATATCATGACTTCTAATACGCGGAGGTGATGCTTGACTGCGTACTTTGCTTTATTGCAATTTGGTGTCATCGTAGCCAGGCCAGTAGCCCTCATCTTTAATATACCTCACATTCCCAGCGCGCGACATTGAATGCTTATAATGTGGAAATATAGATAATATAGATCGTGGAGGCCACGTCGGGCTTGAAGGCGTAGATAGCAAGGCTGTTGATATAAGCCGTCCTGGCTCTTCTGAATCCATCAGTTTGCACTTTGCTAACCATTGTACTCGTCTTCCATCTCTCATTTATCTCTCTTCGTCTGCATCTCCACCATGACCCTCTCGATCCGCGTCATCAGCTGGATCGCCGCCGTCTTTGGCGGCGGCAGCACCACCTTTGACGCTCTCGACGTCTACCCCGATTCCGCGTCGCACCAGACCGTCCTCCAGAAGGACCACCAAGCATCCGCCCGGTTCCTCCTCCAGCTCGGCAGCAGCCGCTTCGCCAAACGCTCGCACTACCACACCCTGCAGGAGCGCCAGTCCTACGCCTTTGTCGTCACCGAGAACACCGTCCCGGCCTGTCAAGCGGCCAACGAGTTCCGGCTCGCGGGCGACCAGCTCTATGCCAACGACGAGCTCGTCACTGCCGATCCCACCAACGCGTACCAGTCATTCCCTGCGTCGTCGTCATCGTCATCATCATCATCATCATCGTCGTCGCCGTCCACAAGTAGACGTGTCAGCACCGGCTTCTCCGTCAGCCACGACGGCACGCTGCAGTGGACGAGCGAGCACTTTGCCAGCGGCAATGCGCAGTTCTGCCTCTCGCGCGCCAATGTGATCCTGGCCGTCTTTGTGCCCGGCAGTGCCCCGAGCGACTGCACGGCGATTGATCTCAATTATGTTCCCTGTACGTCTATTCTGGCTGTAGAGGAATGCAAATACTAACGAGCAGCTTCGCATTGCCCGCGGCCAATAGCCGGCTGAGAGCAGACTCGCGGAACTCTTCTTTGATTGCGTCTAGCCACGGAGTTGGCGTTGCAGTACCTATCGGTGCTGTGTTTTACTTTTGTTTCTGCTCGTCAACATTGCTGTTCCTGCTGCGATTGGGCTCTCTCTATACGTACTCCCTGCAATGTTCAGCGCTCAGCTCAGACTTGCCCCTTGCGTCACTGCAATGATAATGTCTAATACCTTGCACCGTGCTGAAAGTAAACCACTTGAATACCATCTGCACACTGTAGAATTCACACAAATATGAACAAAACTACTACTTGAAATCTTGAAAGAACGCAAATCGCGGGTTGAGGACAGGGTATAGCAGAAAATGACGAGACACCAGTTCCAGCAAGTGCCAGATAAAAATAAAAGAAAAAAACAATGAGCAAAAACAAAGACCAACGAATACTGCGCCGAGTCCCAATAACAAACATGTACTCCCGTAAATAAAATAAAATAAACGACAAAACACCACAGAACAGCAAGAACCGCGCATTTACGTCCACGCCTAGTGCGGTGCAAAATAGTCGTGACTGGCGCTTTGGTTAAGTTCCTTGCCCAGCTGTTCGCGCAGCTCCTCCTCCAGCAGCAAATCTTCTTCCTTGACCTGATCCACCGACGGGCCGTGGACCTGCGGTCTGTACTGTCCGGCGCCCCGGCCGTGTGGCATGCCATGGTGCTGCTGCTGCGGTGGCGGTAGCCGTTGCTGGTGTTGTAGCATGCCAGCGGGATGTGCGCCCATTGGGCCGGGCATGCCGTGCATGCTGTGTCCAGCTGGTGTTGGTGCTGGTGCTGGTGCCGGTACTGGTGCTCGAATTGTGCTGCTGCCAGCCGACGCTGGCGGCACCATAGCCGCACCCAGCGACTGCCCATGCCCGTTCGACGCATCGTCGTGGGCGCTGCCGCCACTAACACCGCCTTCGCCACTGCCGCCCTCGCCAACGCCGCCTTCGCCGCCCAGCTCCCGCTGCCGCCGCGCGCTCGCAATGTAGTTGGACACGTCGCGCCCGTTGATCACCTTACGGTACTTGAGCCGCAGAAATGTCACAATCTGCTTCAGCTTCAAATCCATTTGCAGCAGCACGTCAATCGAGTCCTTCTGGTCCGCGTCCAGCGCCCGGTGCACGCGGTGCGCAAAGATATCCGTGCTCGGCGCATGGTTGTGCTGTGAGAACTGCGGGCCTGCGCGGTGCTTGAGCTGCCACGTGCCGTCACGTCGCTCCTTTACATAGACAGAAAAATTGCACCCGATGCGCCGCGACGCCGCGCGCTGCCGCTTCAGCACCCGGTTTGGATCCGCCGCGCGCCCGCCGCGGTCACACATGTAGAGGGCCGTCGTGAGCCCGCTCGATGTTTGGAATGATCGCGATGTGATAAAGGCATAGCCGTGCGCCGCCGCCGAGGCATTGATGGCCTTGTAGGCCTCGTCGCGCGTGTGGTATGTGAGCTCCGCTGGCAGCACTTCGGGGCCGAATCCCGGGTAGCCGTCCGGGTATATTTCGGTGTCGCCGCCGCTGACAGACCCCATTGTGGTATCCGCGCCGAGCGTCGTGTCGGCGTCCGTGCCTGCGGCCGGGGACGTCATGGTTGCTGTTGCTCTGATGCCGGCAGGACAGGCCTGTTCATGCTGTGAGATGCGGTATACGAGAGAAAACGGGTCGCAACGACGCCGATGCGACAGATGTGCGGCAGATATGTATATCGAAATCGCGAGAGAGGAGGGGGGGGGTGACGGATCGTGGTCAGCGATATAAGAAAACGCGGTGGTTGGGATAGCAATTAACATGCGCCCCACCGCATTCTTCGACGCGGAGAACCACATGTCCACCCACGTGACCTTTTTACAGAGCTACTACTCCGTATGCTTAGGTGCGGGTCGGAACGGCTGCTCAGTTAATGTGGAAAAGTGGAACAAATAGCTGAGCAGGAAATGGCGCGCGCTGAGTGGCCGAAATAACGTCATCGCGGGCGGAGACGAGCTTGCTGCAGAGCTGGATTACCGAGCAAGATGTAGACAGTAGATGTGCCAGGTTTATTTTTTATTGAGACGGCACGTAGCTTATAAAACGACCAACCCCATTGACCTGACCTGACCTGACCTGACCTGACCTGACCTGACAACATTCAATTACCCTCAATACCGCAAACATGTTTGGATTCGTAAGTAGAGTTGTCGTTGTCGTTGTCGTCGTGAAGATGTGATGTTGTGATGATGACATCACGAATACAACAACTGCTTCACACAGCTAACAATCAGCGCAAAACCCTCGACATTGTCACCCTCTTCCACAAGAGCAGCTCCCACGCCTCGATTCGCGTCGCTACCCTCCTCAAGCAGGCCTCTGCCACCGCCGCCGAGTCCGCCACCGAGGACCAGGCCAGCGACCACCGCGCCCAGACCGAGTCCGCCGCCGGTGCGCGCCGCGAAACCTTTGACCTCCACGTCACCGAGGATCCCCCGACCACCGACCAGCTGTCGACCATTCTCGAATACGTCGGCCCGTCCGGCATCCCGTCGATTGTCAAGGGCGCCACCACGACGCACGAGGCCCTGAAAAAGTTCCGCGAGAGCCACGACAACTTCCAGCGGCCCGTCGTCGTCGACTGGAACAATGGCAAGGCGATCGCCGGCGACAAGGAGTCGGAGATTCTCAAGATGCTGGGCATGAGCAAGGGCCACTAGGTGTGACTACATAGACGAAAGACGAAAGACGAGAATAAAATAAAAAACGACACGGGCACTCGGTTGAGACGTGCGCGGCGAGCTTAGATCAATACACTCTACGCTATATCAAACAGCATGTGACAGAGACAGTGTGTTTTCAAAGTAGATTGCCCGACGACGCCATGCCAATCACACCACTAGACACGCAAGGAAAGTAGCGGCATCGAAAGATCAGATCTAGTCTATTCAGTAAATATAAAGTAAATAAAACAACAACACGTCAAACAGTAAAACAACCGCGCATCCTGCAGCCTGATATTATCAACTATCGGGAGTAAAGGATAGAGCAACCGGGAATGGCAAAACGTCAATAACGCAAGCAAAGACTGCAGCGGTTACTCGCTGTCGGCCAGGATCAGAATCAGCTTGCCCACGAGGTCCAGGAACGGGAACGCGCTCGACACGTCCTTGTCCTCCAGCACCAGCCCCTCGGCCGTCTCGTAGCCGTTGCACTTAAAGTCCACCAGATACACCGACGGCTCCATCGCGTAGATCTGAATGTCTAGCCGCACCGCCACCACCTGGTACTGGCTGTCGTCCTCGGACCGGCGGACCCGTAGCTTGTCTGCCGCCACATCGTCCGCGCTCGCCGCATTGTGCCGCACCGCCGACTGCCGGATGCCCTCTGTCGTCCACCGCACCTGGATGTGCCACGGGTCCGCCGGCAGACGGTACTTTTGCGTCACGTCATACCGCATGTAGCGGCTGCTGCGGTGCTGCGACGACCCGTAGCCGTCGTCAAAACTGTCGTCGCCGCCGCCGTCGCCGCGCGTGCTGCCACCGTCCTCGTCATTGTACTTGTCAAAGTCCTCGTCGACGACCCAGCTGCAGCCCAGGCGGTTGAGCGCCTTGTAGATGCACAGTAGCGCGTCCCACGCCACATTGCGCGACCGGATGCCAAACTGCCAGCGCACCGGCTTCGACTTCTTAGGCGGGTTGACCGGCGTCATGCCCTGCGGCCGCTTGCTCGACTCGTCCAGTCGCAGCTGGCTGCTGCGCGAGTGTGGGCGCAGACGCCGCGCCGTCTCGTCCTGCTCCGCCTGCGTCCGTGCGGGCATCGGCGGCTCGTTGGGCGCCGCCAGCGCCGTGTCGTCAACGGCGCCCGCCATGTAATCCTTGTGGTACGCCGGCAGACTGCTGGGAAGGATGCCGACCTTGGACACGTGCGGCCGTGCTGATACGCCTGTGCTGTTGGAGCTGTTGGAGCGGCCTGACGACATTCCCAGCGGGCTGGCGCCGGGGTCGAGCTCGCCATGGCTGCCACTGCCCATGCCGATCGAGATGGCACCGGGAATGGAGCTCGCTCCTAGTTCGCCCGCGTTTGGGGACACTGCAAAGTATGGGTTCTGGTCTCCTGATTGAGCTGCTGCTGTTAGCGTGGCCAGACACTCTTCTGTATCGTTACCGTCTGTACACTCACGGTTGATCTGCATCAGCTTGTTCTCGCGCACAATCATGTACGCGTCCTTGATAGCCGACGGCTCTTCGGCCTCGAGAGCCTCCTGCACGTCCTTCTTGCCGTAGCCCATTGTCTTGGAGATCTTCTCGGTGACTTCGTTGTGTAGCTTCTCCTGCACCTTGGCGGATGCGTTGGGCGCAATGTCGCTGGGCCGAATCGCCTTTTCGGGATCGATGCCGGTTGTGAAAAAGGGCTGCACCGGCGGCTTCAGGTACTCGGGCAGGTCCACCAGGAACCATGGGTCTTGGCGAATCTCGTCAATCGTTGCCCGCTGCACGGGGTTGACGACGAGCATCTTCTTGATCAGGCTCGCGGCGCCTGGGCTCATCCACGATGGCAGGATGTAGGCTCCCTTGGCAATCTTGGCAAACAGGCTGGGGATGTGGTCGTCGTCAAAGGGCAGACGTCCGACCAGCAGCACGTAGAGAATGACACCACAGCTCCACACATCGACCTCGGGACCGGCGTACAGCTTGCCGTTGATCACCTCGGGCGCCGCGTAGTTGGGGCTGCCACAGCTTGTCTTGAGAAAGTTACCGTCCGTCATAATGTTGCTGAGACCGAAATCGGCAATCTTGACATTCAGCTTCTCGTCGAGCAGCAGGTTCTCCGGCTTCAAATCACGATGCACCACGCGGTAGCGGTGGCAGTACTCGACTGCACAGAGCATTTGCTGGAAGAAGCGGCGCGCCTCGTCCTCGGGCATCCGACCCTTCTTGACAATGTAGTCAAACAGCTCGTTGCCGGCGTACTCAAGGACCATGATGATATCGCTCGAGTCTTTGATCACGGTGTACCTGTTTGCCCGCTGTTAGTTGCTGGCGATG
The DNA here is from genome assembly GCA_029298705.1 of Ophiostoma triangulosporum. Taxonomy (NCBI): domain Eukaryota; kingdom Fungi; phylum Ascomycota; class Sordariomycetes; order Ophiostomatales; family Ophiostomataceae; genus Ophiostoma; species Ophiostoma triangulosporum. The sequence goes on along the minus strand of JANSLO010000010.1, from coordinate 1,192,151 downwards.
GAGAATGGAGAATGGAGAAACTTGTAAGTAGGAGGCCGTACAGTTTGATTATGTGCGGGTGGCGCAGAAGCTGCAGAAACTCAATCTCACGCTCGACACGGCCCGTCATGTCGCGGCTGATCAGCTTCTTCCGCGAGATGATCTTGAGGGCCACCTTTTGGCCCGTTGACTTATGCACGGCCAACTTGACCTTGCCAAAGGAGCCCTCGCCGAGTGTGCGCACGATTGTGTACTGGTCCAACCGCGCATCTGTCGACTTGATGCGGTCGGTGGGGTTGGATTTGCGGTGCCTGTGGCCGGGCGTGGCTGGAGCAGCGGCAGTGTCAGCGGTTGCCGCCGCAGGAGGAGCACCGTATTCCATGACGTTGATCGTTGGCGGAGCGTGTTCACCGGCCAAGGCGACATGTGACCGGCGGCTCTGCGACCGCGGCAACGATATGGAAAGCTCCTCGTCCTCGAATCGGCTCTGGCCTCTAGACATTGGATCGAAGAGTACGAAGACGCAATGGGGCAGGCGGTGCTGTTGCAGGTGCAGGGGTAAGCTGTGTGTATCGCGGCCGCTTGTCGATATGTCGCTTGTCGATTGTGATTGTCGATCGTCGATTGTCGATATGTCGCGTCAGTTGCTGTCCGGGGAAAGGTAAGATAAGGTGGGGATAGTACAAGGTAGAGTGTCGGGGTCTGGAAGGCGGGGTGGTGATGTTTCGGCGTCCGAGTCGGATGTAGCTGCGATGCTTCTGTATGTGGTACAAGGCGAGGTCGGGAGTTTATCAGAACCAAAGTCTGTATTCGCCTTTCTCGATGCGATTGGGACGGGCTGCCTTGGTTGGGCAACCGAAGTGGTACGGAGGGGATCCCGCGATGGCGCAAAATGCTGATGTAAGCTGTGTAGATAGGTCTGCTACAGTGCGCGGCTTTGGCGGCATAAATACTTTAGTGTATATACACACTGTTATCGCACTGTATAACGACATGCCAAGTACAAGTAATAACAGTGCCGTGATATGGCCCTCGAGATGTACGCTGCATACGAACATTGCATTCACACCTTTGCGATATCAGAATCACCGTTACAATCTGACAGCAGCAATTAGTTTGATCTGAAGTATCACAAGGCACCCATGCGTCTGCAACGGCGTGCTGATTAGTGGATAGGTGGGATGAAAGCTCTGTAAGTGCCGTTCTGTCTGATAGACAGTGCACTATGACCAGCCGCACTGTCTACTCTCTCTTGAAGTATTACCTCCTGCTCTTTCTCTATTCTGAATGCGTACAGTTGATTTGAGTTGGTGTTTCTATTTGACTATCACGGCTATTTGATATCTTCGCGATAGAAAATGTAACGTTTTAATCAGGTGAATCACGTGCAAATACAACTAAGCATATCTCCCCCATTAGAAGGCATTCCCGAAACGGCAGGTGCACGTGCCACAACGGCAAGCGGTCCTCCCTTGCAGAGGGTGCAGCCCCTGAGCCGTCAGCCAGAAAGGAGGGGAAGGCGGCAGACACGACACGAATCAAGATCGTAAGATCACGTATGTAAGATAACGTAATCGCGCAAGAAGACACACAGTTGTCGTACTCGTACGCGGAAAGAGCGTACCTTAGTAATCATAAGCGCCCTCGAGGCCAGCCTGTCATGATTCCCAATCATCACCACTCTCGTTAATCATAAACACAAAACAACACCGAGATCAGGCAAGCATAATCATTCATTCCATCGCTTCCAAGCAGGGGGGTTGCACGCACATCATTTGATATTACATACCCACATTTAGACCGGCCTGGACCCCCCTCTATCAGCTGTTCCTGTCTGCTACTGGCTTTTGGCCGGGGGACTCTCTTCATCTTCATTTCTTCTCGACCATTCTCCTTTCTGTGGCTCTGGTTCTGTCGAGTCGACATCTCTGGCTTTATCTTTTATGTCCGCTGTTTGCTCCTCAGGCACATTTGCTACTGCATAGCTACTCGGCACGCCTCTGTCACGCTTCATTGACAAACACGATATAACGGCAGCCGCAGCCTCCACCGCTTTCTCGTCATCATCCTCGTCATTGCCTGCCCCCCCTCCCCCCCCGCGCGCTTCGTACTCGCAGAATGCCCGTCTCGTGACGCTATGGAGGACCACAAACCCAATCCGGACGACCCTGGCCGCGACGCGAAGCTTGACGCCACTTTCCCCTCTCCATCAGCCTCGACATCCGGCTTCGTTCTATCTCCAGCGCCCTCGTTGAGACGCGCATCAACACATCCTCAAACATCCACTACGCCCACAAAAGATAAGCCACTTTCGCCGTCTAACAGTTCGAGTCCAGCCAGCGGAGACGATGCTCCAACCCGCGTCTTCCGTTTCTTCTCGACGGCGACTAGAGAGTCCCTCGGCGGCATTGGTGTGGGATTGGCCGCAATAACATACTTTGTGTTAGGCCGTATCGGCCTTGTGCTTATCGGCGCATTCGGCGGCATCGCGCTGTTTGTCGCCTGGGAGGCTCGCAACCCCGATGTCGCGCGAGCGATCCATGGCGAGACCAGCGCCGCTCTGTTGGCACGCGCCTTGGAGTACCGCAAGAGCGAGCACAATCCACACAGAGATTCTCTCGACGTCTTTGACAACACTCCGGATGAGCTCGATGTTGCAAATGCCTTTGACAACTTCCGGCCGCAGACGCGCCAGGCACTCGAAAGCCTTGTCGACGCCGTTGTGCGTGACTACGTCAAGTGGTGGTACCAGCCCATTGTGCTAAACGATGAGTCCTTCCCGCTGGCCTGCCGGCGTGTGCTCTCACTCTTCATCGTGTCCGTCTCGAACCACCTGAGCCGCAAGCGGCCCGCCGATGCCTTCCTTGACTTCCTCACCAACTCTTCCTCGATCGTTATCGTCTTCTTCTCTGAGCTGGCCAGCGCCTTTGCCGAACACGCAGCACAGAACCAGTCGCAGCAGCAGCGTGACTCTGGCGCAGACGGCAATCCCACCGTGTCAGCAGCCGATGCCATCTACTCCTACCTCGCAGAGAACCCCGACTCGAATCTGGCCAACCTGCTCAGCCAGAAGCAGCAGGCCAACAAGTTCCACACGGTGGCCGATGACCTGCTGAGCTTCCTCGACCGCCGGTGCTACGACTGCGACCCGGCGCGCCTATTCTTGCGCGAGATTGCTGCTACATCGATTCTTGAGTCGACTCTGCAGACCTGCTCGAAGCCCGAGTGGATCAACGGCTGGATTGTGTATCTGCTAGAGGCCGGCGAGCCAGACTTTAACCAAGCTATTGACGAAGGCATGCAAACACGGGCCGACGCCAACAATGCCACTCACAGTACCAGCAACTCCTTGGACAATGTTTCACTCGACTTTGATGGAAACGTGGGTAACATCCCCATCTCCAAGAGTCGGAGCTCCTTTGAGTCGGATAAGATTGACCGGACACGGCGCAAGGAGTCGATCCCTTCTCATCGTAAGCAGCTGAGCCGTGCCGACGAAGAAATGGAAGAGGCCATGGAGGAGATGAAGCGCATGAACGAGATGATTGCAGCTGAGCAGGCTCTGCGCGAAAAGGAGGCTCAAGGCAAGGCATCCGTCGAGACATTGCAGCCCAGCAGCACTGCCAACCAGACGACCAAGAAAGATTTTGATATACCGTCGCCTAGCCTCTCAGGTCAGATCTCGCCAGAGGCATCACCGAACCTGGCCAGAGACGACCGGAGACGATCAACCGGGCCTGGCACTGCTTCCACGCCCATCACACCTCGATCTTCTATATATGAGTCGCCGAGCCAGCCTACTTTCACCAGCAGCACAAAGTCGGAGAGCACGGCTGCCAGCAGCGCTGAAGGCACGCCTGTGGCGGCGCCAAAGCCACAACCTTTAAACTTTAATCAGATCGTGCCGCCAGTCAAGGACAACGATACCCTCGGTAACTCAGAGCAGCCCTCGGCAAAAAACACAGCGACAGTTCCACCGCCTCTGTCGCTTCACAATGCAAGCATCACGATCCATGACGAGCCCATGACCGACAAAGGCCGCATCAAGGGCCGGCCAACTTGGGACTTTTTGGTCCAGATCGAGCCGTCCAATGCCCACTACCCGGGCTGGATGATTGTGCGCAAGTATGCCGACTTTGAGAAGCTGCACGAAGTGGTGCGCCGCATTGCCGCTATCTCGGGTGTGTCAGCGTTTGCAGAGCAGCACGCAGCCCTGCCTAGCTGGAAGGTGCATACGCGCGGATCGCTACGGGGCGAGCTCGAGCGCTACGTGAAAGAAGGCCTGCAGTACCAGGTGCTGGCGGAGAGCGAGGCCATGAAGCGCTTCCTCGAAAAGGACACTAACAACATGCCGGCCGGCACGCGCACGTCTGGCTTTCAAGCCTTTGAGGCGATGGGCAAGAACATGTTCGATGTGCTGGCAAACGCCCCCAAGGGCGTGGCCGAGAGTGGCAAGTCCATGGTGGGCGGCATGACGGGCGTGTTTAGCAACATTGGAAGTATCGGCTCCAACATTGGCTCCAACATTGGCCTTGGCTCCAAGAGGCACGCCAGCACCACCTCGCTCTCCCTGAGTAGTACTGCCAGCCCTACGGCTGCCGCCAGTGGCTCGGCCAACAGCACCGGTGCCACATCGCCGCCTGCGTCGGTGCTTCAGGACGTCACGGCGTATACGAACCGCTTGTCTGTCTCGACACCGCCGCCGCGTCTGGACAGCGCGACTGGTTCATGGCGGTCGCGGGATAGTATGGACAGCCAACGGTCGTCGGTCGCGTCTGCGCAGCTTGGACGTATACCCATGGAGCGCCACATGAGCTACCAGCTGCAGAGTGGGCTGATGGACGGCGGCAGCGGTGCAGATGTCACTGCTGCAGCTCGTGGACGCACTGCCGATGCATGGGATAACACAACTGTGGCGGGCAGTAACCGTGGTAGCAACCACAACAGCCGCGCTTCCTCCATTGCTGGGTTCCCTAAGTCGCCCTCACTGACGAGTCTGAGCGGTGCTGCAGGACCCAGCGGCCCATCGTCGGCACGCTACCCGCCCGGTGTCTCTCCTACGGACATCATGGATGACATCACCGCCTCGGGTGCATCGCCTGTCACCTCTCCGGGTCGTCCGCAGTCGGGCGGCAACAGCTGGCCGGCAGACAGACGGCGCAGCAGCAGCAGTCTTCGCGCAACGCCGAACCGGCCCGTCGCCACGTCAGGCACCACGATTGCCAAGCAGTTTGCTGCCATGACCGAGGCAGAGACGCGCGTTGCCGTTGAGCTCATGTTTGCCGTAATCAACGAAGCGTACACGCTGTCCTCGGCATGGAACATCCGCCGGACGCTGCTGACGGCCGCCAAGTCGTTCTTGCTTCGCCCCGGCAACCCATCGCTCACATACATCCAGACTATGATGCAGACGTCGGTCCTGGATGCCAATTCGACCGATGCGGGCCTTGCGGCGCACCTGCAGCGCGTGCGGGAAAACGTGATGCCAACGGAAGCCGAGCGCGCGGCATGGCCGGCGGCGATGACCGCTGACGAAAAAGAGAAGCTGCGCGTAAAGGCGCGGCGTCTCCTGATCCAGAGCGGCGTGCCAGCTGCGCTTATGGGCGTCATGGGCCAGTCGGCTACGGCGGATGCGCTCGGCCGGATCTTTGACTGTCTGCAGATCGAGGAGGTCGCGCGCGGTCTCATCTTTGGCCTGATGCTGCAAGGTGCACGCATCGTCACGCACTAAATTCCTACACCCACCTACTTTGTTACCGTCTTCACGCCTTTAACGCATTTAACGCAGCCTCTTTACATTCACGCATATACCATATTAATCAGCCTTTTTTTGTATATTATTCCACTCAGACGACCAGTGGGAAATGACGAGCGACTATGTCTCAGCCGGCGTGCTATCCTACCATGGCGTTTGACACACCGTTGTCCTAATATTTTGTTGTTCTTTACCTTTTGTTTAGCTTTTTTTGAATTACGAAGCTCTATCAACAAAGTTGCATATCTCTAGGCTCACTCACGCCCAGGACGAGCAGTGCAAACGACTTAGCACATAGTGCTTGGCAGATCATGTTCTGGTCTTGGTCCTGGAAGAAAAAAGTAGCAGATGGTGGCTGGTTGCTGCGTCAGCCCGTGGTCGATCAGGTACCCGACCAGCATCGATTTGCCACACCCGGGGTCTGCTGACACCAGCAGTGGACCCGACTCCTGCAACAACCACTTCTGGAAGCTTTCGTGCCGGAGGAACCACTTGCACCATCCTTTGACCCGGCGTTCTACGCGGTCCTTGTACCAGTCGTACATGCCGCCATTGCCAATCCGTGCGAGGCAGAATGACTGCAGTCAGTTTATTCACTCGAGGCCTCTCTGGTATAGTCTGTTGTCTGCCTCATTCTTCTTCTCTTTACGATTCCCACAACCGCCGCCAAAGTCAACCAAGGCGGCTTTGCCAATGTCACATTCAGCGTCTTTTTGAGCAGCTAGCTGCTTACTCAACACAGTCAGCTGCTGCGCGGCGACAGTCAGGATATTCTTCTTGGCTGCACGCGTATCCTCGCTCACCTTGCTGAGGTCATTGGCTGCTGATACAGCGCCTCGTCGACCCTGGCGTTCTGACCAAGCCGGCGCAGCAGAGGCTCCCGCGCGACATGGTCGCGCATACGGGAGGTGGCATTAGCAAAGCCGTCTTGGTTGGCTTCGGCTGCAGTTGTGGGATTCGTGAGGAGAGGAAGAATGAGGCAGACACCAGACCATGCCAGGGAAGCCTCGGGTGAATTCCTGACGGTACTGCCTATCTAGTTTTTATTTACCCTACAGCAACTCATGGTCTTTGCATCTGGTCGTCCAAGACAATCTTGGGGCCGCCAATCTTAATTGTCGTTTGTTGTCTTGCATTCGTTGTAGCCCATTTTGTATCACGATGTTCAGTTGGACGAGGTGAACGATCGGAGCGAGTATCAAGGGCGGTTCCGGGAGCTGTAAAGGAGTCGTCTCGTTTGGTGCAGGACTCTGCTGAAACATTCTTAATGTCTGTCATGTATTACAGCTTGAAGTTGTGAGGTTGCGATTCGTACTCGCCATCTGCTCTTTTTAAGCAGTTCGTCATATTCGCACCAGACCCGGCAACTTCATTGTAAGAGCATCTTATGCATGGTCTCAGAGTGACTGTGTTGCTGGCGGCTGTTGATGATTGGCGGGAGATGTAGAAAAAAGCCGTTTTCATACTGCTCTTGCTGAACATGATTACTACCCGTAGCAGATGATTCTTTCAAGGTGATACCGGCTGATGGGGATGCCGTGGAGTTTCCTGCTACTTCTGCCGGCTACCTGCTCTCTTCTGGAAACGTTTGAATACTTTGCGAATGTGTCGTCATAGTCTCTGATTTCAGGGCTGTGGTGAGCGTGAGTGGGCTTGTAAAGTTTATCTCCCCGTCGTCGCAGGTGGACCGGGCTCAGGTCAGCGCACATGGGGCTGGACGCGTTGCGGTACTGGAGGCAGCCGTTGTTGTAGGTGTTTTGGAAGTTGGCGAGGCCAAAGGACTCGTACAGTTGCGGCAGGATGGTCTCAGTCATCCAATTGGCGGTGCCGGCGGCACCTTGGTGACGCTCAACCTCAACTCAGTACTACTCTTCATATTCAACACCTTCCACCTACTATTATTGCTCACTAACACGGCCAGTTGGTGCATCATGGTGTATTGATCTTACTATCTAGAACAAGAGTCCTCCATCCAGTAATCTAACCTATGCCGCAAGCGATATCTTTACCATCAAAAAACTTGCAAGCACTGCCATATCCATTCCTGCCCTGCCAGCATGCGTCTCATGAAGCACCATTTTCATTTCTCTCCCGGCGGTATGGTAACCACACATGCAAAAGAACCCGTCTACCCTGTTGTCGTGGGCAGACTGGCGGAAGATACGGTACGTATTCCATCGACTTCTTCACTTGCGCGCCCGTGCTATGCGCCAGCACGGACGGTCCTGCTGTTGCGAGCAGTGGTTTAAACTCTTTTGGAGTATGGGCTTTTTTTTGGTTCCCCCCCTCCCGGGTGACTAGGAACCACTCCGGACACCTGGTAGAAGGGGCTTGGGGGTTTTCAACTTTTTTTGGTTCCTCGTGTGTCTGTATCTCCCAGTAAGCACTCCGGTCAACACAGACACACGCGGCTTTTGTGGGTTTTCATATTTGTTTTGCTTTTATTTTTATCCTCGTCGACAGGTTGTCTTTTGGACCCGACAGCTTAGAACTCTTCACTGCGGAGCAGCACGGCGCACAAGAAGTTTAGGGTCGATAGACAGGGGCTGCTGAACCCCTCCAGCAGGCTCGCTAGGATATGTAGGGTACCACAGCTCGGCCTGGCTGTCAGAAGGCAATACCGCACCAGACGGTTGGTAGTTGCCAGGCATGACCTCTGTGTCAGAATGCATAGGGGATCCGGCAGGGTGGACAGGTTCGGCGGTCTCTACTCCAGTAGGGGTAGCTTCAGCAAACACTGGCATGACAGGCTGGGCCTGTCCAGACGCCTCGCCTTGCTCAGGCGGGCATATTGCCGACCGACCCGGGGAGCCGTACGTTGCCCGAATCAGAGCTAGCAGATCTTCCTCGGACATGTAGTCTTTGCTCAAGCCCAGCAACCCAGCGGAGCTGTTGCCATCAAAGGGGCCGTTCTCCGTGCTCGGAACACTAGGCGTCGTAGGGGCCGGGGAGTCCATGTTCAATTCGATATGCAGGTAATGGGCAGACAGCGGAGTGTCCATTAGCATGTTGTCGTCAGCCACAGGGTTTTGCTGAAGATCTAGCGCAGGCTCGCTAGGAACTGAAGACAGGTACGGCCCAGCCTGGACGTCAGACAGGGGAGCGTACATGGACGTGCTGTAGTCGACCGCGGTTGACTGCATCAGCTGGCTGTAGCGGGGATCCGCGGGATCGGTGATCATGTCGAAAGGCATTTCCATCTCCTGTGTCATGGCAGGAGATGTAGCGGCCACTGGAGGTACAGCATTGGCCACTGAAGGAGCGGCAGCCGGCACTGAAGGAACGGCAGCTGGCACTAAAGGAGCGGCAGCCGGCACTAAAGGAGCGGCAGCCGGCACTGAAGGCACAGCTCCAACTGCAGACACAGACTCGGAAGATGGACCTGCCACTGTGCTAGGGGCAGTGAAGACCCTACCAGCACCAGCCGACGCTGGCAATTTCCTGCTGCGGCGCGCCCGAGTCCTCTTGGGACGCGGCGCTGGAACTTGGCGGTGCAGGACACTGCCACCGCCATTCTTGCGTTTGACCCCATTCTTGCGTTTGACCAACTGCATCTGGTTGTACCTCACGGTAGCGGTCTCGTTGGCGTCCAGCAGCGGCTGGTTGTTCCTGACGTCGCTCTCAGGAGCCAGGTGACGCGATGCAGGAGGCACGGTGTCGTCGCCGGGAAATGGGATCAGCTCTATTGGCCCAGGAAAGTGCGTCTGGGCCAAGCCTTTGTTTTCCGTGACGTTCTCCAGAAATGCCTCGGGGTTGTACCCAACTGGCACCTTGTACACGCAGCTCACGTTGGTGCTGCGGTAACTGATATCCTCCGCGACGATATCACCGTCCTTGAGGAAGGCATACGTGCCTTCTTCAGCGTTTTCAAGCATGATGCTGCACTCTGTGATGAGCATCTCCGAGCCAAATGCAAATCGATTTATGGCTCGGGCTTTAACGGCAGACTGTGTGCGATCCTCTTTAGACCTGCGATAGTTGTGAGACTGGGTAACATAACCCTTAACACAGTGACGCAAGCAGATATACTGTAGAAATGTTAGCATTGCTGGTCTACTTGTGTGTGCTTGGTCAGGGGACTGGACTTACTTCATGTGTAGGGTGCTCGGGCACATCAGTGTTATATAAGGCCCTTTCCACACAACCACACGACTTTCGACCGCCAAAAGCTGGCGGCTTGTAGAGGAGGTCTTGCTCCGAATGAACGCCATACTTGGCGCCCTGGACCCAGGCAGGGTTTTGGTGTGTAGGCATTGTTGGAGTGGTTGGACGTATGGTTATGAAATGGAAATAATTAAGTTTTTTTTTTTTTGGGGGGGGGGGGGATGAATTTGGTTGCCGAAAAGGGAAAGAAAAAAACAGCGCTAATTGGGGGGGAGGGGGGCTTCTTTTATACCCAAGAGCAGACAATGAGTAGACTATGAGTAGACAATGAACCTTGACTATCGGGGGGTACTTTGTGGTGATGACATTGCCTCAATGAACCTTAACATCGGAGGAACTTTGTAGACAGTAGACTACATTGCCTCAATGAACCTTAACATCGGAGGTACTTTGTAGACAGTAGACTATATTGCCTCAGTGAACCTTGAGCATCGGGTACCTTATTATGTGACTGTTTCTTAGTTATTCATACTGTGCAGCTAAAGTATCTTGCATCCAAAGCTGAAACGTCCATATGTGTATTGGATAATGTTTACTTCGTGCTCGTAGGTGTAGTTCGGTTCCCACGATGTCATAAGCGGCAGACAGTTGCACATTTGTGGAAGCGTACAGATACTTGGAGTATATCAAACCTACGGCATGGTAGTAGATGTATTCTGGTTGTGTTATATTATAGCTGGCAGACTCACACTGAAAGACTGTTTTGTACCCTCAAAGTCGGATTGGGCCGCGTTTTGCGGTAAGACCAGCAAGTACAAACCAAAACAATACAAGTCATAGCAGCGTGTTAGCAAAAAAGAATAAGTGCAACGATATGAAGCAGTATCATGGCCGTCTTTTGCGCGCCATGAACCTTGTACTATATATATATATCTCTTTTTATTTTCCGTACTCAGTCAATCCTGACTATTGGCGCCTATACTGACAGAACTCTCTGGGGATTAAACTATCTGGTTCACTGTGCTGAACTATGTAGTTGCTACGTTAAAGCTATGTACAAAGTGTGTGTTGTGGTGATAATTAGCGAGATACATGATATGCCGTAGCAAATAGCCCCCTTGTGGGTTGACTTGTTAGCAAGGTATTGGCAAGTAAATAAGGTAGTTTGTTCTTGTTGCTGTCAACACTGTCACTTGAGATCGAGCACTCCTTTCGGCGGGATGCTGTGATCTTCTGGTAACTTGGTCTTGTATTCGTCTAAGTCTAGAGATGCATGGCGCTTCTGTCTCGCCTATCGATACTCCAACTAAACCAAACCCCCCCTTCTTTCCCCTCGCCAACACAACAACGACAGGACGACAGGAAAGAGAAGTCGGCTCAAGCTTCCCAGATGTTGCTGGTCAACATTCCGACACCCTTAAACTATGCTTCAATTTGCTCTTCATTAGTACCATTTCTCCCACTAAAGATTCGTTTCCGCCGTTGGCCAGTGGACACCAGACACTTCGAGGGGGACTCTGTAGATGTTCACCGGCTTACACCTGATTCATGGGGGCGAGGCCACCAACTCGCCCAGCACTATATGTACACAGGGGCGGCCCCTCCTCGAAGGTCGACGGTGCCGGGGTACGAATTCGTTGACCAGAAAAATCCGCAAGTCATGAAGTGCCCAGGCAGGAATCGAACTTGCTACCTCTAGGAGGTACACAATTCCAAGCCGCCACTCTAGGAATGTTCCAATTGCGCTTTCTGGCCAGTGTGTTACGCCTTCTCTTGTACCAATCAATGGCCCTCTAATTTGTCAAAATGTACGATACCATACACGATAGGCTTCCCGTACATGCTGTCGTCCATCAAACGATCTCTCTATCTTCAATTTGGGTGGCATCAGTCGAGTGTCGTCTGTAAGAAAAGTGGATCTTGTGTGTAAGTCAATCAGCCTCATGCTTTGCCAAGTTATGCCAAGTTATACTACACATACATATATGGGCGGCCCAAGTAAGAGGGCCTAACGATCTTAGCGCAAGTGAGACACCATGCTGCAACTGGAGGCATGTTGTAGTTTACCGTTAGTAGTCTTCAGTATCACAACGGTGCAACTTAGAAAATTATTTGCAAAGCGTGGTCCACTCAAGTCTGAACCTTTTGATGTTATTTACTATTGACATATTTTTGATATTCGCACGCACACGGCCCCATCGGAAAAGCTCACGCTCGATGAGGCTACCGTCCTTAAACTCCGCCAGCCGGCCCGCTTTCTCGGTATCTGGCTTGACAGGAAGCTCCTGTTCCCGGAGCACGTCCGCCACTTACAACGCCGACTTGCTGCGCCCTCACGAGGCTCACCGGGAAGATGTGGGGCTGCACGTCCCCGTGGGCTCGCACGATATAAGCATATGCTTAAGCATATGCTTACACGGCATTGCTCCTGAGAACAGTAGCGCACGGTGCGAGCGTCTTCTTCTCGGAAAGGGGCGACCGCCAGCCGTCAACCCCACTGGATACGGTCTTTCACGGCTGTCTCCACACCGTCCTCAGGGCCTAAGCATAAGCATACATATGGGACCAAGCCTAAGCATATGCTTATGCACCTTCTCCACTTCGACGTCTTCCTGGCCCAACCGGACTACCGACGTATGCTTAAGCTTAGAGCCAGAGCTATCCGGTACGCGGTCTACCTCAGCTCTCCAAGGCCATACACCGCTTACTATTCGCGCATGCCTCACTCGCCCCCACCGCCCAAGCTCGAAGAGGCGGACTGCACCAACATCACCGACCGCTGAAAGGCCCGTTGGCAATGCGACGTCGACGCCGGCCGCTCTGCAAGATATTTTGCAGCGCGGACGCCGTGTTGGACAGCTCGGGCCGTACGGCGTCGCCTCCTCCACCTCACGAAGACCGATAGTGGCCTCCTGACGCGAGTATGAAATATTGGCTTCTGCATGTACCTCTATTGGCAGGGCACTATGAACACGCCAACATGCCCGTGTGGCGTCGAAGACGAGATCCCGGCCCACTTTCTGTCATGCCCAACTATGCTTACGCCCCCAAAGCCGCCGGGCTGGCCACAAACATGAACGGACCTGACCGCCGCCTACAGATGGGCCTCACGGCCAGGCCGCTCCTCCGGTTCCGGCTCAGTTGAAACGAGAGACTTCCGGGCATTGCCAAGCCAGGGAACTGGAGAGGTCACCGACGCCAGGTGAGACGACTCCTCTTGTTTAGTTTTTTTTTTTTTTGCAGTTTCAATCTTGCTTTTTATTTATTTTCTTAACAATAAGCACTCATGGCCACCTTATGATGAAATGTTTTCTCCTACATTCGCAGTTTCCACTCGGAATCCCGCAACTAAATCACTCGTGGCCTAAGCATACTACACATAAGCAGTAAAGTAATCAAAAAAGTACATCACATAGTCCAGCGACAGTTTATCCAGAGATCTATCCAGAGTGCTCTTTCAAAATAGTCGCCAATAATCAGAATCAATCACAAAAGGCGGAAAATATCAATGATATTGTTGTTATTATTGGTACGCTGGGTCTTAATTGATTACAATATTCAGCGATCTATGTGAGTCCTAGTAAAAGCCAAACAGTAAAAGCCAAACACTTTGGAAAGTTCTAGGAGCGATGGCTCGCGGGAGAAGCGCCTTCCCGTGGTGAGGCAGTGTCGGTCTCGGCTCGATGGTAAGGAGAGGTGAGGGCGGTAGCAAGTCGTCCTCCCAGAAAAACTCGGGTTTATCGCTGTTAGGAAACCCGTTGGAAGCCCGCTATGAGCGAGTGAGATTTAGTGCGGTCGATCCATGATTTACCGCCTTACAGGCGGAGACTGTGGTAGTAGCGGGGTTTCAGTGATGTCGAGGTGGATTCCTGTGGTAGTGGTGGGTACGCCGTACAGTGTGTGTAATTTAGGCACATAATGCATATTTTGTTGGATAAATCCGGAAAGAGCATAGAATGTGTATGCTTATGCTTTTGTGTAAGATGCTTGCTTATATTATGAATTAGCACAAGGCTGTCATACAGTATTCTACCGAGATCCAGCTTGTTTAGTGGCATTACCACGTTATGTAAGCATGCATATATGTATGCTTAAGCATAATAGAGATCCTCTCCTTCCTCTCCTTCCTCTCCTTTTTCTTCTTCTCCTCTTCTCTTCGCCTTATCCTCATCCTTCTCATCCTTCTCCTCCTTCTCCTCCTTCTCCTCCTTCTCCTCCTTCTCCTCCTTCTCCTCCTTCTCCTCCTTTCTCCTGCTTCTCCTGATTAATTGTTTGACTGTAACGTCATTTGTTTACTGTAACGTCATGAAAGCTTAGCTACACAGGGAGCATAAGATGCCAGATTGGTTACCGGACTGAAATTTAACAACGCACTCGGCTTCGCCAAGATTGCACTCCTTCTTCCCGTTCTTCTTTTCTTCTCTTATCCACTTTTCTTTTCTTTGGGGACCGTTTATGTTAGTGTAAGTCAACAACAAACGAACGATTATGTGGAAAAATACTTAAGGGGGATTGGGTGGGCTTGACTAGGCCTCCCGCCCTGCAATTAGACTGGTACATGTTCAAACAACGTATGCTTGTGCTTACACATATGTACATAAAGATCATTTACTGAGAAATCAAACATATGCTTACGACGCAATAAGCAAACTTCCTGCATATGCGGAGTAGTTAATAGGAGGTATGCAAGGGTTCTGCGGAATGATCCATCATCCCAACATCCCGGGAGATGGTCTAGAAACATCGCGGATCCGGCACGAGCTGCCATAATACTACCTCACTCAGCGGACCCAGGTAATATCTGTGACAAGACCCGGCAGTATGTACGCGTATGTCGTACTGTTATGTAGATCCCAGCACTGCCGTGATCCACGAACCATGATCCACGACCCATGATCTACGGCCCATGATCCACGAGAAGGACCATGAAACGGACCGCTGCGTGGATTCACTCTTGATGACAGGGTCAGTTCGCTTACAGAGTATGCTTACACAATACGAAGTACGACACACGACGTACCGAGTACCAGCCGAAATCTTGCCTCCTCTTGCGCGACTAAAGAGGCAACAAGTACAGACAACATATGGGAGGCTCAAGAGTATAAAGATGCAGAGGTTCCCTTGATATCAAGATTCTATTTTCCTATCATCCTCCTCATCATCATCACAATCACATTCATTCATTGTTGCAGTGCATCACATTCTTTTTTCAAATTTTCTCACTTACGTCCTGGAAGTCGTTTATCATTACCAACTATCATTCTTTCATTATACATTCACTTAGCAAGTTCTTTGCCACCAAAAACACTCCTTACACCCTTCCACCAGATACAGATCAGAAATCCATCACAATGCACTGCCGCGCTGTCTTTATGTCCCTTGTTACCGGCGCTCTCGTGAGCGCCGCTTCCGCTGCCAACAGCTCTGCTATCGGCTTTGCTGCCGGCACGACCGGTGGCGGCTCTGGAGCCGGCACTACGGTGACCACTTGCACTGAGCTCACCACGGCCCTCAAGACCGGCGGTGTCATCCGCATCAGCGGCACTCTGAAGGGCTGCGGCCTCCTCGATGTTCCCTCCGACACCTCGGTCATTGGTGTCGGCGCCGACTCCGGCCTGACGGACAGCGGTTTCCGCGTCAGAGAAGTCACCAACGTCATCATCCAGAACCTCAAGATGCACAACCCCCCGGAGGCTGCCGATCTGGTTGCCATCCAGAAGTCGACGATGGTCTGGGTCGACCACATGGCGATGACGAGCGACTCGCTGGCGTCGGGCGACAAGGACCTGTACGATGGCATGCTCGACGTGACACACGCGGCCGACATGGTCACTGTCTCGTACTGCACGTTTGCGAACCACTTCAAGGTCTCGCTGGTCGGCCACTCTGATACCAACGGTGCTGAGGACACTGGCTTCCTGCACATCACCTACCACCACAACTACTGGAACAACGTGAGCTCGCGCACGCCGTCGATCCGCTTCGGCACCGCCCACATCTTCAACAGCTGCTACGAGGACGTCCTGTCGTCTGGCATCCACGCTCGCATGGGCGCCCAGGTGCTTGTCGAGGGCAACGCTTTCGTCAACGTGAAGAAGGCTGTCATCACCAACAAGGACTCCAAGAAGCCTGGCTTCGCCGTCGAGCAGAACAACCTGTACACCAACTCCGACCTGGCCATCACGAACGCGGGCACCCTCAAGAAGGCTCCGTACAGCTACACTGTCGAGGCTGCCTCTGGCATTTGCGCCACCGTCAAGGCTTCTGCTGGCACTTCTGCTTCTCTGTAAATATTCATTTTAGACTTTTTGTTTCTTTTGTTTTCTTCTCTTCTTCTCTCCCCTTTTTCTTGATTTATTTTTCCGCGCACGCCGACGCCTAGATGCATCACGGTTCTCTTGTATTCTTTGTTCTTTTTCTCTTCTTTCCCCCTTTATCTCATTTATGTCATTTGTGATGACCAGGAATTGATTTCTTTGAACTTTCTCTCTCTCGATTTTGATAAATTATGCTCAGTGAATGCGTGTCTAGATTTGTAAGATCACACCGTAGACTCTCGAGTGCGTGCCCGGGTCTTTGCCAACACTCTGCTAGTCTTGTGGCCCTGAGAACGTGATGTCCCGACACAGACCAGATTTGTACTGTATTCGCCGTCCCTCCGAGTATGTTCCCCGGCCGCTCAGCTCTCGCTCTTCTGGTAGTTCCATTTGCACTGCCACTAGACAAGACATATACCAACAGACCAGAGCATCCCACAGAAAGTATATGCCACGGACTACCGGTTGTACAGCCACGGACTTCCTCCGGATCTCCGGATTTCTTCCAGACTTTCGCCTCATTCTCCTCATCTTATCTCGGTACAACGCATCCTATCTCGGATCATCATAAGCCATACCCTGGCACCACTTTCATATAGCTAGACAACGTTCTGTAGCCAGCTATCACATAACTTTTCACCCTTTAACTCTGAATAACATTCAGTCAACCGCATTACCTTCTGCTCAGTTTCCAAATTCTATTGCAGACGACGAGTGACACATTGATCAGACAGCATCCTGACGATCTCGCCAACAACCAGACAACACTACGTCATAACTGGTGTCTGCGTTGAAGACCAGATTATCACCAGACCCAAGCATTCCGCACAAAGGAGTGCTCGGCCTAAAGATAACAGTGTTGACAACAACAAAGAACAATAACCATCAGTCAATACCCCTTGCTAAGGCTATCCACTTTCAGTGACTGTTCCAACAGTTATTCTTACAGAGACTGCTTTTCTTTGGCGGTATACGCGTCATTTCTTTTGTTTGATTATTTTCATGAATTTGTAATGGCTTCCATCGTGTAGCTTACTAATCCACGATCGAACGAATGCGATAGCACATGAAAGCATCGTAAATACGGTAAAGAAGTAAATTCATAAACACGAACCTAGGCTCCCTGTCAAGTGCAGTTGTTCTAAAATATACACCCATCTGCTGCTATCACGCCCACACGTACGATGCGTATTCCTTAAGACGATCGTCCAGGAAAATGATGTCATGCTCTTGGGGCGTGGGCGGGCGCAGGAAAAGAGCTTCGAAAGACAGCCGCAACGGACCTCTAGTCACGCTGTAAAAATCGGGTTCCCCCTTTTGGGCCAGCGTCGCCTGCTGGAACGGCACGGGGCCGGCCCAGGTAATGTTGACGGTCTGCAAGCACGTTGGCTGCAGACGTGTTGGGGCTTGCATTCTCCGCGTCGCTGTAGCACCGGGCCGCGGTACCGTAGCCGGGCGCTCTTGCCACTGCTCGATGAGTATGCGTTTGTCTGCACGCTCTGGGTATGCCTTGGCAAGCACGACAATCTTTACTTTGTGGTTCGACTGGGAGAACCAGAAGTCCATTTTGGCCCTCAGCGACGGCAGCGTTTGTGTATACCCTGACTGGATAAAGATGGTAGGCCATGGATGGCGAGACCTCCGAGCAGGAATCGGCCGCCCGTTGGAGTCACCTTCGCCCGAGCTTGCGCCAGCTCGGAACGTCTGCGCAGCTGTATCCCTCCACCTGAGGCCCATGCCGGCCATGCAGATCACCACGTGGTTACACAGTTCCCGGTGGAGCGTCTCATGCTCGTACCCCGGAAGCGTAACAATAATGACACGCTTGTCTGCGAGATAAAAAAGCCGCAGCTTGTAGTTTTGCCGATCGCGCGCGTAGCGCAGCGCACTGAACTGTTTTTTAGATGCCGGTGCGACGACCAAGCTGTCGCCGCCCTCATCTTGTACTTGTTTGAAAGCATCGAATAGCTCGTCTATCCCCGTGAAGGGGATATTCGCGACGGGAAGGCTGTCGTATTCGGATGATGAGGTATCATCCGAGCTGGTCGTATCGACCAAGGTCGTTTCAGCGGATAAGTCCGGCGAAGTTGCGCTGGGTTGTGCAACAAGGCCTGCAGTTACTGCCTTCTCCGCACCAACGGTCTGAAAGGGGACTTGCGATGGTGCAGTACCTGTAGACATCTTGGGGCAGGGGAGTTTTCCTCCTCGAAGGTCGACGGTGCCGGGGTACGAATTAATTGACCAGAAAAACTCGCTAGTTAAGAAAGTGCCCAGGCAGGAAACCTCTAGGAGGTACACTCAGCGCCTTTACCACTGCGCCACAGGGGAGTGTAGCTTACTAATCAACGATCGATGAATGCGATAGCACATGAAAACATCGTAAATACGGTAAATATCAGAATGTTGGCCATGCAGGCAGCTGTTTGATACAGAGACAGCATGGAGCCACCCAACAAACAGGATAGAACAAGACGATATGACTCATGAGGGAAGACCAAACGCAAGAGGAACAAACGGCATGGGAGTATGCTTAATGTTGGCCTCAGAATGGAAACTTCAAGCATGGCCACCCATGGGGCACAAGTAGACAGGGCCAGGCGCCCTGCATCTCAGACTAGAAGAAGAACAAGACCAGTTTACAAGAAGACCACAGGATCCCGCTTGAATGAGTGCTCGGTCTGACAGTAACAGCGTCGACAACGACAAGAACAATACTATCATCTTCACTTGCAGTCAATACCTTGCTAAGTCAACACGCAGTAAAAAAATGCATTAATGGATATGAACCCAGTCTCCCTGTCAAGTACAGCTGTTCTAAAACATATTCCCATCTGCTGCTATCACGTCCACACGAGCGCTGCGTAAGACCGAAGCCGATCGTCCAGGTAAATGATGTCATGCTCCTGTGGCGTAGGCGGGCGCAAGCAGAGTGCTTCAAATGACAGCCGCAACGGACTTCTAGTCACGTTGTAGAAATTGGACTCCCCCTTCTGGATCAGCGTCGCCTGCTGGAACGGCACGGGGCCGGCCCAGGTAATGTTGACGGTCTGCAAGCACGTTGGCTGCAGACGTGTTAGGGCTTGCGTCCTCCGCGTCGCTGTAGCACCGGGCCATGGTACCGTAACCGGGCGCTCTTGCCACTGCTCGATGCATATGCGTTTGCCTGCGCGCTCTGGGTATGCCTTGGCAAGCACGACAATCTTTACTTCGTGGTGTGACTGGGAAAACCAGAAGCTCATCTTGGCCCGCAGCGATGGCAACGTTTGCGTGTAGCCTGCCTCAAAAACGATGGTAGGCCATTGATGGCTATACCTCCGAGCAGGAAACGGCCGCCCGTTGGAGTCACCTTCGCCCGAGCTTGCGCCAGCTTTGAACGTCTGCGCACCTGAATCGACCCACCTGAGGCCCATGCCAACTATGCTGGCCCGCACGTCGGCACTCAGTTCCCTCTGGAGCGTCTCATGCGCGAACCCAGGAAGCGTAACAATAATAATACGCTTGTCAGCGAGATAAAACAGTCGCAGCTTGCTGTTTTGTCGATCGCGCGCGTAGCACAGCGCACTGAACTGTTTTGTAGACGCCGGTGCGACGATCACGCTGTCGCCGCCCTCATCTTGTACTTGTTTGAAAGCATCGAATAGCTCGTCTATCCCCGTGAAGGGGATATTCGCGACGGGAATGCTGTCGTATTTGGATGATGAAGTATCATCCGAGCTGGTCGTACCTACCAAGGTCGTTTCAGCGGAAAGGTTCGGCGAGGTCGCACTGGGTTGTGCTACAAGGCCTGTAGCCATTGCCTTCTCCGCAACAATGGTCTCAAACGGGACTTGCGATGGTGCAGTACCTGTAGACATTTTGGGGCAAGAGGATTCTTGGACGAATATGGTGTTTTGATGTGGTGGTGGGTGGGCAGTCGAGTATGCTAGTACAAGAGTTGTAGAACGAGAAGAGTTGAAGGAGAAAGAAGACAGAAGGCGGACCAGGAATGTGAGATGGCAAGAAAGAGAGAACACAGCACTAGCGGAAGTACACAAAAACAATGAATCCGTTTGACGGGCCAATGACTGGGTTGGCCCGGCATAGGTGCGATGAGATCCACTTATTTGTCAGCCTCGCGCAGCCTTTCTATCTCCTCTGTGTCGCAGCTGGGACCGTTGTTTTAGTTCTCCTGTCCTGCAAATCATTAGCAGCCCATATCACCTATTACGCCAGAAAGGAGACACAAAATTCTCATAGGATGCAATTCGTGCGGCGTCGCGCTGTGCGATAAACCGCAAAGGAGCGGTAGGCAGGAGTGGCGCGGCCTTAGAGAGATTGAATAGTACTTCTTCCCTCTTGTGTTTGTATGTAGTTTATATGTGCATCCAAAATTGGAGTTTTGACCAATTAAAATCAATACATTAAAAAGTGTCCTGGCTTGTCGTGTACGACACAGGTGAAAGTAGCAGGAATGATAGAGACAAACCCACGATGCGGAGAGTACGCTAGTCCTTATCTGGCATTTACACTGGCTGTATGCTTAAGCATACTTGTCCCAGGCTCCCACCTTCCAGGTGGGTGCTATTACTCCGTATATCTAAGCATTACATCATTGGTGTTCCCACAATGTGAATGGTCCTCATCGAAATCCTCGCGAGTTTTGCAAATATAGCAAATAAAATACGGGACGTGCACTGTGCACGAAGAAACAGTTCACTGACACGAAGATTTCTACAAAACATTATGCTTACAAACCCATCTTCAAAATATACATCCAGGCACTTTAGTAGGACTAGCGGCATACTAGAGCTGAGTCGACGCTTTGCCGCACTGTCGAGCCTTTCCTGTCCTGCATTGAAGTACTTCCGCTAGTGCTATGTTCTCTCTTTCTTGCCATCTCACATGCCTCGTCCGCCTTCTGTCTTGTCTTTCTCTTTCAGCTCTTCTCATTCAACGACTTTGTACTAACATACTCGACTGCCCACCCACCACCACATCATCACACCATATTCGACCAAACAAAACCCCCCTGCCCAAGATGTCTACAGGTACTGCACCATCGCAAGTCCCCTTTGGGACCGTTGGTGCGGAGAAGGCAGTGGCTGCAGGCCTTGTTGCACAACCCAGCGCAACTTCGATGGACTTGTCCGCTGAAACGACCTTGGTAGATACGACCAGCTCGGATGATACCTCATCATCCAAAAACGACAGCCTTTCCGTCGCAGACACCCCCTTCACGGGGGTAGACGACCTATTCGCTGTGTTTAAAAAAGTTCAACGCAAGGGTGGCGACAGCGTGGTCGTCGCACCGGCGTCTACAAAACAGTTTACTGCACTGCGCGACGCGCGTGACCGCAAATACAGCAAGCTGCGACTATTCTATCTCGCTGACAAGTTTATCATTATTGTAACGCTTCCGGGGTACGAGCATGAGATCCTCCACAGGCAACTGAGTTACCACGTGCAGGCCAGCATGGTCGGCATGGGCCTCGAGTGGGTCGATTCAGGTGCGCAGACGTTCCGAGCTGGCGCAAGCTCGGGCGAAGGTGACTCCAACGGGTGGCCGCTTCCTGCTCTGATTGATGGCCATCAATGGCCTACCATGTTTATCCAGTCAGGGTATACACAAACGCTGCCGTCTCTGCGGGCCAAAATGGACTTCTGGTTTTCCCAGTCGAACCACGAAGTAAAGATTGTCGTGCTTGCCAAGGCATTTCCAGAGCGTGCAGACAAACGCATACTCATCGAGCAGTGGCAAGAGTGCCCGGTTACGGTACCACGGCCCGGTGCTACAGCGACGCGGAGGACGCAAGCCCCAACACGTCTGCAGCCAACGTGCTTGCAGACCGTCAACATTACCTGGGCCGGTCCCGTGCCGTTCCAGCAGGCGACGCGGGCCCAGAAGGGGGAGCCCGATTTTTACAACGTGACTAGAGGTCCGTTGCGGCTGTCTTTCGAAGCTCTTTTCCTGCGCCCGCCCACGCCCCAAGAGCATGACATTATTTTCCTGGACGATCTTCTCCAGAGATACGCATTGTACGTGTGGGCGTCTGGGCGTCATAGGAGCAGGAAAAAATAACAACGCAGAAATGGGAATACATTTTAGAACAGCTGTACTTGACAGAGAGAACTGAGTTCGATTTCAGCAGTGTAAAAATAGACACGACGACGTTTTGCCTTTGCTACAATGTGTCGGAGTGTTGTCGACAACAGGAAGGAGGGATTGTTTGTTTTGTCAACAGCATTGAGGAGGGGTTGGGCTCAGTCTGATGAGTATGAATAGGCGAGACGCAAGCGCCCTGCCTCTCAAAAGACAGATAGAACAAGACCATATTACCACCAGACTAAAGTATCCCGCAAAAAGGAGTGCTCAGTCTACCGGTGACAGCGTTGAGAACTACAAGCACAATCAATCAGTTCTATCAGTTTCTACTAATCCCTTGCTGTAAAGCCACACACTGCATTTAATCGATCGCTGATCAGTAAGCTACACGGTGGAATCCAATTAAGAGTTGATGAGAAAAAAATCAAACAAACGTAAAGACGCCTGCATACCGCCACAGAAAAGCAGTCTCTGAGGGGAAAACAATAAAAAGCCAACAAACATGCGCCGAGTCCATCCGTCCCATATTGCCAGTCTCATAAAAAGTGTCCCATCCCAAGCCAAGCCTAGTCCATACAAGAAGCCCATCGTACGAAAGTAACACAAGTAGAAATGTATAGCCGGCCGTACCAAAACAGAAACAAAACAGTGATTGCCAAACATGCAAAACACCACTACCGCCGCTCCTCATATGGATACCCGCCGCTAACGGCATGGCCGCCCGCACCGCCCGCGCCATACCGCGACGCCCGCACGTTCTGCCCGTGGTAGCCGGCCACGCCCTGCAGCAGCTTCTCGGCCGCCTCGCGCTCGCGCGACACGTACCCCGAGTACTGCGTCTGTTGTTGCTGCTGGTGCGACCGCGGACGCTGTGTCTCGCGCAGCGCGCTGGGTTGTGCCTGGATCGACCCGTTCGTCGGATTGTCAACAAACATGTCGTCGACGTCGCCGCCACCGCCGCCGCTGCCGTACTCCAGGAGCGACCGCATATATTCAGCGCGACGCCCGGCCGCGCTGCCAGTCGTGCTGCCCATAACGGCCATGTCGCTCAGGCCAGAGTTTGTGCGCTCGAGCAGACCCCAGGCCGCCATGTGACCGCTGCTGTTGGTGTTGACGTTATACACGTTGCTGCTGTTGTAAACGTACACACTGTTGGCGGCCATAGACCCTGCCGACGAGCCTGTCGGCGCTGGAAGCGGGCGTCGCCGGTAGATGGGCCCCGAGACCGTGCTGCCGGCACCCTCACCGAACCCAACGAGACTGGCCGCGCCATCGTCGTCGCTCATGCGGTCGTCGTAGCCTCCGACCGACCGATTGGTAATGTCGTGGTCGTCGTCCGCCATCACGGCGTCGCCGTCGCCACGCCGCGAGTTGCTGTAGTGGTAGTTGGTATCTATGCTCTTAATGTCAGACGCCGACGACAGCCGGCCGTCACTGCCATAGCCGTCCTCGGTTGTCGTGTCGCCGTCGGCCGTGCTGATATCGTCGAGTGTGCGGCCACTGATGCTGTCTGTCGCGCTGGCCGTGCCGACCGTGCTCATCTTAGTGATCGCGACGGGCTGGCCGTGGGCATCGAAATAGGCCGGTGTCAGTGGACCGGGGACAGCCATGTTGTTGGACATCATCCCGAGGCTGTTGAGACTGCCAAGGTGGCTGCCGCCGCTGAAGCGGTTGGAATTGTTATTGCCCACGCTCCCACCGGCGCCGTTGCCGCTCGTGACGCTGGCCACACTTCCGCGGTTGGGCGCATAGGTCGGACGCAGCGTAAAGATGCCCGAGAGGCCGGCGAGACGCGAGATACGATCGGCACGCTCGACCTCGAGGCTGTTAGTGGAGTGGTTGTGCTGGTGGCCGAGGCGGTAGCTGCTGCCAGCGATGCCCGCACCTCTGACACTGCTGCCCTCCGGGGCGAGCACCGGCACGTGGCCGCGCTGGCCATCCTTCATAGCAATGGTTGATATGGCGGACAGGGAGGTGGTGGTGCTTGTTGGGGTGCCCGGGATCTCCGAGGGCGTACCGGGGGTTGACTGGGGTTCGGAGGGCATGTTGAAGAGAGTCGACTGGGCCGGTATCGAGAATTGCTGGGCCGTTGTAGTCGGTGTGCTATATGCAATAAGTAGCGTCGTTGATGCTGAGGTTGAGGTGATGTTGCTGATGCTATTCAGCCGATGACGTAATGGACCGTGATTGCTGTCGGTGCAATGCGATCCGAGCCGTTTCTGTTGTGTCGCTTCCGCGTTGTCTCTTCTCCCTCTGCTTCTTGGTCGTATTTCTTTTACTATGTCTTGTTGATTTTTGGCTCTTGCTATATTATCGCTTTCTCAATTGCCGCCGTCTCGATTGCTGCCAAGATGCCGTCAAAGGTATGCACGGTGGGTAGGATGGAGTTGTAAGGGCGCTGTTCGGTGGATGCAGGATGGATGGTGTCGGTGTGGATGATGTGGGTGCTGATGATGATGATAATGAATATTTAGAGGTGTCGACGGATGGCAAGGGAGAGACAACCCTATAAGCGAACAGGAGATGGCCCGTTATCTCTTGATGTCGAGAGCAAACAAAGAGCCTCTTCCGTCGCTAAAGAGGGCGAGTCGGTCGCGATGTTCTAGGCGGGTCCCGCCATTCCGGGTAGGGCGCTAGATCACTAGAATGTCTTAGATCACTGCCTTACAGAGAGTTTTTCCATTTCTGCAGTAGCTACAGCGTGTATTAGTGGCTGTGTGTTAGTGGCTTAGTGGCTTAGTATGCTTAGTTGTATCGTACTAAGGCCTAGCCATATGTCTCCCGACTCGTTCTGCGAGACAGGATCGGCAAAAAGTGTTTCTCGATAGATAGGCAAAGAACAAAATAAGTGAACTGAATAGTCAGACTGCTTAATCAGGTGTCACGTCGGTGGTTTTCGGTGTATTACTAGCATATGCAGTAATGGGACAATGACTAAGCACAAAAATCGGTATATCACTCTTCTCACGTATATTGTCTGACTGTCGGATCCCCTGCATAATACTGCAATCCTATCGGGCGGACAGTAGCTATCTTCGTTGAAATTGACGACTGAGACACCGGTATACCGTGGCCCGTCCGTTGGGATAGGTTGTCTTTCCTACGGGGGCTGCTTGGTCTGTTGATATGTCTTGTCTTGTTGTTGTATTCACTATCTAAAGGGGTGACCATCGCGAGATGCAGACTTCAGCAATGGATTGGCGCTGAGGGAGCCCCACCTCATCAACCAATCATACGACGGTGACTTCTGATTGGACCACTGCTATGACAGAAGTGGACCCAAGCACGCACTCGAGTGTCTACGATGTGATCTTACAAATTTGAATACGCTTTCACTGAGCATTATTTATCAATATCGAGAGAAAAGGTTCAAAGAAATCAATTCCTGGTCATCACAAATGACATAAGTATGAGAAAAGGGGGAGAAAGAAGAGAAAAAGAAGAAGAATACAAGAGAACCGTGATGCATCTAGGCGTCGGCGTGCGCGAAAAAAAATCAAGAAAAGGGGAGAGAAGAAGAGAAGAAGACAAAAGAAACAAAAAGTCTAAAAGAATATTTACAGAGAAGCAGAAGTGCCGGCAGAAGCCTTGACGCTGGCGCAGATGCCGGAGGCAGCCTCGACACTGTAGCTGTACGGAGCCTTCTTGAGGGAGCCCGCGTTCGTGATGGCCAGGTTGGAGTTGGTGTACAGGTTGTTCTGCTCGACGGCATAGCCGGGCTTGGCGGAGTCCCGGTTGGTGACGACAGCGTTCTTGACGTTGACGAAAGCGTTGCCCTCGACTAGCACCTGAGCGCCCATGCGAGCGTGGATGCCCGACGACAGCACGTCCTCGAAGCAGCTGTTGAAGACGTGGGCGGTGCCGAAGCGGATCGACGGCGTGCGCGAGTGCACATTGTTCCAGTAGTTGTGGTGGTAGGTGATGTGCAGGAAGCCCTTGTCCATGGCACCGTTGTCGTCCGAGTGGCCGACCAGCGAGACCTTGAAGTGGTTCGCAAACGTGCAGTACGAGACAGTGACCATGTCGGCCTTGAGCGTCACGTCGATCATGCCATCGTACAGGTCCTTGTCGCCCGACGCCAGCGAGTCGCTCGTCAACGCCATGTGATCGACCCAGACGAGAGTCGCCTCCTGGATGGCAATCAGGTCGGCATATTCAGGGGGGTTGTGCATCTTGAGGTTCTGGAGGATGACGTTGGTGACAGATCTGACGCGGAAACCGCTGTCCGTCAGGCCCGAGTCGGCACCGACACCAATAACCGAGGTATCGGAGGGAACGTCGAGGAGGCCGCAGCCCTTCAGAGTGCCGCTGATGCGGATGACACCGCCGGTCTTGAGGGCCGAGGTGAGCTCAGTGCAAGTGGTCACCGTAGTGCCGGCTCCGGAGCCGCCGCCGGTCGTGCCGGCAGCAAAGCCGATAGCAGAGCCGCTGGCAGCGGAAGCGGCGCTCATGAGAGCGCCGGTAACAAGGGACATAAAGACAGCGCGGCAGTGCATTGTGATGGATTTCTGATCTGTATCTGGTGGAAGGGTGTAAAGAGTGTTTTTTTGGAGGCAAAGGATTTGCTGAATGAATGATAATGAAAGAATGATAGTTGGTAATGGTAAACGACTTCCAGGACGTAAGTGAGAAAACTTGAAAAAAAGAATGTGATGCACTGCAACAATGAATGAATGTGATTGTGATGATGATGATGAGGATGATAGGAAAACAGAATCTTGATATCAAGGGAACCTCTGCATCTTTATACTTTCGAGCATCCCATATGTTGTCTGTACTTGTTGCCAAGTCGCGTAAGGGGAGGCAGGATTTCGGCCGGTACTCCGTACGTCGTATGCCGTACTCCGTACTTCGTATTGTGTAATCAACCCGACCCTGTCATCAAGTGGGAATCCACGCAGCGGTCCGTTTCATGATCCTTCTCGTGGATCATGTTTCGTGGATCATTTCGTTGATCATGGTTCGTTGATCATGGTTCGTGGATCATGGTAGTGCTGAGATCGACATAACAGTTCATTTTTACGCGTACTGCTGGGCCATGTCACAGATATTACCTGGGCCCGCTGAGCGAGGTAGTATTATGGCAACTCGTGCCGCTTCCGCGATGTTTCTAGCGTAACCGTTTCCCGGGATGTTGGGATGATGTAACACTCCGCAGAACCCTTGCATACCTCCTATTGACACTACTACATATATGCTTATGTACTCCGCAAGTAAGCATATACATATATGCAGGAAGTTTGCTTAAGCATATTGCGTTGTACTCCGTAAGCACATATTTATGATTTCTCGGCAAGTGATCTTTAAGCATATGTAATTTGTACATGAGCATATGCTTATGTCGGAATATAATTCACGTGACTGTGATGGGCGGAAAACCACAAAGTGGTTTGGAGCCTTAACAAACGGCATGAATGAGTGGCGGCCTCAGAACAAACGACATGAGGGAGGCCAAACGGCATGAGGGAAGGGTTGGCCTCAGAATGGAACGTTCCCGCATAGCAGCCCATCATGGGTATAAGTAAGTAGGCAAGGCGCAGGCGCCCTGCATCTCAGATTAGAAGAAGAACTAGACCAGTTTACAAGAAGACCAAAGCATCCCGCATAAAGGAGTGCTCGGTCTAACGGTAACAGTGTCGACATCGACAGTCACAATACATATTCTGCTTCATCAATCATTACACCTTGCCAAGTCAAACCACATCTTACGTGCATGTTGTTTGGACGTATGTACCAGTCTAATTGCAGGGCGGGAGGCCTAGTCAAGCCGACCCAATCCTCTTAAGTATTTTTACACATAGTCGTTCGTTTCATACTCCGTAAGCGGTCCCCAAAGAAAAGAAACATGGAGAAGAGAAGGAAAGAAGAACGAGAAGAAGAAGTGCAAGCTTGGCTTCGCAGTGTGCGTTGTTAAATTTCAGTCCGGTCCAATCTGGCATCTTTTGCTCCCTGTGTAGTGTAGCTTCATGACGTTAGATCACTAGAATGTAGGTAAGGCTCCAGGCCAAAAGTTGCCTATCACCCCACTATGTTACAGGGCATCCAACCAACTCTGAAAGAACCTATCCTACTTCAAACGTTTTTACGTATAATAGAGAGGAGAAAAGTGAATTTAAACGATATCTACATGTAGTCCGGAAGCCGCTGATTAATATTTTTGTATGGTAGCCCATCGCCTGTCCTACCATTGCGAGGCGCCGAGGTACAGAGTCTATCAACCTGTTAATGAAGTCCTAATTCACCAGGTCCCAGACTGCCAGTACCTGTTTATAATATTAGAAACGAAGACGTTAACTACCTTTTTCCCCCCATTATTCAAACATAGTAGTGTATTATTTGATCATTATAGCTTCAAACTGAGCCCAGCAAAGCTCGATTGGATTTAAATTCGGGCTATGTGGTGGCCTGAAAAGAAGCATCTCGATTTCGTGCTCAAAACCCCCCACATTTTGATATCAGATGTAAACCACCACGGAAAAGAAAGTTGAATACCTCAACGAATTCTTGCTCTTTTACGTTATAATCGGTCGCAAAATCACGGCGCGCCTTTACAGCAGAGGGTGATAGCAAAATCCGGCCGACAGTCTTTCATTCTCGTAGACATAATCGGTAGAATAAACAACGTGTCGTTTAGACCGAGGTAAAAAGGCCGAGCTCCTAGGTAAGCTTCTTATATGTAATTGATTACCGTCAATTATATAGTCTGACGTTTATTTAGACGGTAAATCAACCTAGGACGGCCGCTTTGAGGCTTTGAGTCAAAACGTTGACGTTCTGTAAACTTTTCAAGTGCGAAGGCGATGGTAGCTCGTGATATTCCGAGAAGCCCCGCGGTGGCGTGCTGGATTTGGCCGCTAGCCACCAGCGTACAAATCGAGATATAACTACTGACAATAGCTCAGCCTCTCCAACGTGTCCGAGCATTAACTTCGACGCAAAAGTAGCCAAATACATGATGTTTTGAAGAAACTGTGAGCTTTTGAAAAAGGAGGACGTGGTGGGGGGTAACTGAAGAAACGCGTCGCGACTGGGACGCGAACAAATATTATTGGGTACCCACTGACCATTCTCGAGTAGCAGCCGTGTGACGGCTTCGCGGCCATAACTGACGGCAAACATCAATGCTGTCTTGCCACCACAGTCCTTGACCTCAGCGTCGGCACCATTCTCGAGGAGGAGCCGTATAAAAGCCTCGTCGCCAGATTTAGCGGCCAGCATCAACGCTGTCCTGTCATCGTAATCCCTCGCCTCGACGTCGGCACCATTATCGAGCAGTAGCCGTGTAACAGTTTCATGGCCATGTACAACACTAAACATAAGCGCTGTCCAACCCTGACTGTTTCTAGCATTGATGTCGGCACCATCGCCGAGCAGAAGCCGTGTAACAGCTTTGTGGCCACCTTTGGCGGCATATATCAACGCTGTCATGCCGTTGTTATCCTTCGCTTCGACGGCGGCACCATTATCGAGCAGCAGCCGCGTAACAGCTTCGTGGCCAGATCCAGCGGCAAGTATCAACGCTGTCCTGCCATAGCTATCCTTCGCCTCAATATCAGCAAGCCTGCCGAGAAGTAACTCTGTGACAGGAGTAAGCCCAAGATGCGATGCTATCAAAACATTTGGGAAAGACTCAGGGCGAAAATTATACCGCCAAGGAATAATCCCAGCCCACCTTGAGCGGCTTGTCAAGTCCGGAGTGCGAATATCATACTGCTTAGTAGTGATGCTAGCCCACTGTGAGTGGCTTGTCAAGTCCGGAGTACAAAGTTTCGAAGCAAGGTCCACCATGGCAGAGCCTTTTTCAAACTCAGCCTCGCGGCAGTGATCACCCCAGTACTCGACCGAATACTTCAAAAAGGCGCCGTGATGGTCATCTTGGCAGAAAGCCTCTGTGCGTGTAGAGTTGAGCATGTCCAGATAGAATAAGCAGATCTCGGCAAGGTCCGAGTGTGTGTGGTGGGTGGTGATGGAACGATGCCATTGCAGACGTGACGATACTGTTGTCGGTGTCGATGATTGAATGAGAAACTCCCGAGCAGTTTGGTGAAGGAAGTAAATCTTGTCGTGATGAACATTGACAAAAAGACCACACAAAGTACGGAGGCGAGTCTTGAAGTCCACATCCTTCTCAAGATCGAGGTCGTAAATGGTCCGGCCTCTGCCTTGGCCATCCAGGTTCATGGCAATGTTCATCTCCGAGAGCGTCAATGGCCGGCGTGCTGCCAAAATAATGCTCAAAACCTTCTTGACGATGGTGACAGTTTCCTCTTTTTGAGACCTGTTGAGGATCTGGTCGTATGCGTGGTTGACGGTCGTTGGAAGAGTTTGGATGGCAGCATCAATTCCATCGTCTGTTTGTTTGAACCCCCGATCTAGATAGTCGAACACAAGGTAGACCCAAAGGTATGTCACTATGTGCGGTGGTCGATGGCGAGCCGTTTGATGTTCAGGCAGGACTTGATCTCGTCCGAAAGCCGATGTTTTTTTGCTAGTTGCTCGACTCGGTGTTGGATGACACTGTTGATCTCTTGGCTGATGATTTCGAACATTTCTTCCCCAGGAATGTGAATGTGCTGGAAAACGTCTCTTCCCCAGGAATGTGAATGTGCTGGAAAACGTCTTGCAAGATATAAAACGCGCCGACCACTTGCTGATACGGGCGGCTTGTCATGAGAACCTTGAACTTGGCATTTGCCAGCTGTTCGTCGAGGAACATATCTTCCAGATTTGATATCAAGCTTGTCAGCTGCGACTCATCACATTCGTCAAGGGCATCGATAACGAATATGATAGGTCCGGCCTGTGAATAGCGCACAGCATCTCTTAGAATGCTCCAAAGCGATGTTTCAGACTGGACCAGAGCTGCGCCCATATCATTGTAGAGCTCCATGGCGTGTCGGATAAGGGGACGCTTCTTGGAGAGCAGTTTGATTTGATTTGATTTGATTATATTTAACGTCATGTTAACTACACAAGGAGCATAAGACGCCGGATTGGTTACCGGACAGAAGTTCTGCCCGTGTTGGTGCCGCTCCCCCCCTCTTCACTCGTTCTAGTGCATCACTGGGTAATGGAAGCAACTAATCGTGTCAAATCTCCACTTTTGTCCCAAAAAGGCAGCCTTCTCTTCGATTAGGCGCCCATATGCATTCACCAGACCCGGCATCTTCTTTGCAAGAGTATCATGTGCTTGGTCCCAGAGTGACTGTGTTGCGGGCGGCTGTTGGTATTTGGCGGGGGATGCGAAGAACAAGCCGTTCCTAGACTGCTCTTGTTGAACACGATTGCTACCCGTAGCAGATGCGTCTTCCAACGTGATACCGGTAAATTGGGCTGCCGGCGGAATGATCTGCTGCTTCTGCCGCCACCTGCTCTCGTCTGGAAACGTTCGAATAATTTAGGTTGGCCGGGCTCAAGTCAGCGTACATGGGGCTGGACGCGTTGCGGTACTGGATGCAGCCAGCCGGTGTTGTAGGTGCTTTGGAAGTCGGCGAGGCCAAAGGACTCGTACAGTTGCGGCAGGATGGTCTCAGTCATCCAATTGGCGGTGCCGGCGGCACCTTGGTGACGCTCAACCTCAACTCAGTGCTACTCTTCATATTCAACACCCACCACCTACTTTTACTGCTCACTAACACGGCCAGTTGGTGCATCATGGTGTATTGATCTTACTATCTAGAACAAGAGTCCTCCATCCAGTAATATAACCTATGCCACAAGCGATATCTTGACCATCAGCAGACTTGGTAGCACTGCCATATCCAATCCCGCCCTGCCAGCATATGTCTCATAAAACACCATTTTCCTTTCTCTCCCGGCGGTATGGTAACCACACATGCAAAAGAACCCGTAAACCACGTTGTAGTGGGTAAACTGGCGGAAGATACGGTACGTATTCCATCGACTTGTTCACTTGCGCGCCCGTGCTATGCGCCAGCACGGAGTCGGACAGTTCTGCTGTTGCGAGCAGTGGTTTAAACTATTTTGGAGTATGGGCTTTTTTTTGGGTCCCCCCCTCCCGGGTGACCAGGAACCATTCCGGACACCCGGTAGAGGAGGCTTGGGGGTTTTCAACTTATTTTGGTTCCCCGTGTGTCTGTATCTGCCAGTAACCATTCCGGTCAACACAGACACACGCGGCTTTTGTGGGTTTTCATCTTTTTTTTTGCTTTCCTTTTATTCCTCGTCGACAGGTTGTCTTTTGGACCCGGCAGCTTAGAGAAGTTAGAACTCTTCACTGCGGAGCAGCACGGAGCACAAGAAGTTTAGGGTCGATAGACAGGGGCTGCTGAACCCCTCCAGCAGGCTCGCTAGGATATGTAGGGTACCACAGCTCGGCCTGGCTGTCAGAAGGCAATACCGCACCAGACGGTTGGTAGTCGCCAGGAATGGCCGTTCCAGCAAGCTCGTAGTTGCCAGGCATGACCTCTGTGTCAGAATGCATAGGGGATCCGGCAGGGTGGACATGTTCGGCGGTCTCTACTCCAGTAGGGGTAGTTTCAGCGAACACTGGCATGCCAGGCTGGGCCTGTCCAGACGCCTCGCCTTGCTCAGGCGGGCATATTGCCGACCGACCCGGGGAGCCGTACGTTGCCCGAATCAGAGCTAGCAGATCTTCCTCGGACATGTAGTCATTGCTCAAGCCCAGCAACCCAGCGGAGCTGTTGCCCTCAATGGGGCCGTTCTCCGTGCTCGGAACACTAGGCGTCGTAGGGGCCGGGGGGTCCATGTTCAATTCGATATGCAAAAAATGGGCAGACAGCGGAGTGTCCATTAGCATGTTGTCGTCAGCCACAGGGTTTTGCTGAAGATCTAGCGCAGGCTCGCTAGGAACTGAAGACAGGTACGGCCCAGCCTGGACGTCAGACAGGGGAGCGTACATGGACGTGCTGTAGTCGACCGCGGTTGACTGCATTAGCTGGCTGTAGCGGGGATCCGCGGGAGCGGCAGCCGGCACTGAAGGAACGGCAGCTGGCACTAAAGGAGCGGCAGCCGGCACGAAAGGAGCGGCAGCCGGCACGAAAGGAGCGGCAGCCGGCACGAAAGGAGCGGCAGCCGGCACTGAAGGCACAGCGCCAACTGCAGGCACAGACGTTGAAGATGGACCTGCCACTGTGCTAGGGGCAGTGAAGACCCTACCAGCACCAGCCGACGC
The DNA here is from genome assembly GCA_029298705.1 of Ophiostoma triangulosporum. Taxonomy (NCBI): domain Eukaryota; kingdom Fungi; phylum Ascomycota; class Sordariomycetes; order Ophiostomatales; family Ophiostomataceae; genus Ophiostoma; species Ophiostoma triangulosporum. The sequence continues at coordinate 1,158,759 of JANSLO010000010.1, read as the reverse complement.
TGGCAATTTCCTGCTGCGGCGCGCCTGAGTCTTCTTGGGACGCGGCGCTGGAACTTGGCGGTGCAGGACACTGCTACTGCTATTCTTGTTCTTGCGTTTGACCAACTGCATCTGGTTGTACCTCACGGTAGCGGCCTCGTTGGCGTCCAGCAGCGGCTGGTTGTTCCTGACGTCGCTCTCAGGAGCCAAGTGACGCGATGCAGGCTGCACGGTGTCGTCGTCGGGAAAAGGAATCAGCTCTATTGGCCCAGGAAAGAACGTCTGGGCCAGACCTTTGTTTTCCGTAACGTTCTCCAGAAAGGCCTCGGAGCTGTACCCCATCGGTACCTTGTACACGCAGCTCACGTTGGTGCTGCGGTAACTGATATCCTCCGCGACGATATCACCGTTCTTGAGGAAGGCATACTTGCCTTCTTCAGCGTTTTCAAGCATGATGCTGCACTCTGTGATGAGCATCTCCGAGCCAAATGCAAATCGATTTATGGCTCGGGCTTTAACGGCAGACTGTGTACGAGCCTCTTTAGTCCTGCGATAGTGGTGAGACTGGGTAACAAAACCCTTAACACAGTGGCGCAAGCAGATATACTGTAGAAATGTTAGCATTGCTGGTCTACTTGTGTGTGCTTGGTCAGGGGACTGGACTTACTTCGTGCGCGGGGTACTCGGGCACATCAGTGTTATATAATGCTTTTTCAACACAGTCACACGACTTTCGACCGCCAAAAGCTGGCGGCTTGTAGAGGAGGCCTTGCTTCGAATGAACGCCATACTTGGCGCCCTGGACCCAGGCAGGGTTTTGGTGTGTATGCATTGTGTTGGAGTGGTTGGGCGTATGGTTATGAAATGGAAATAATTAAGTTTTTTTTTTTTTTGGGGGGGGGGGGGGGGGGGATGAATTTGGTTGCCGAAAAGGGAAAGAAAAAAACAGCTCTAATTGGGGGGGAGGGGGGCTTCTTTTATACCCAAGAGCAGAGAATGAGTAGACTATGAGTAGAAATGGAACCTTGACTATCGGGGGGTACTTTGTGGTGATGACATTGCCTCAATGAACCTTAACATCGGAGGTACTCTGTAGACAGTAGACTACATAGCCTCATTGAACCTTAACATCGGAGGTACTTTGTAGACAGTAGACTATATTGCCTCAGTGAACCTTAAGCATCGGGTACCTTATTATGAGACTGTTTAAAAGTTATTGATACTATGCAGCTAATGTATCTTGCATCGAAAGCTGGAACGTCCATATGTGTATTGGATAATGTTTACTTCGTGCTCCACGCTCGTATATGCGATGTAGATTGGTTCCCATGAGTTAGGAGGTGGCAGACATTTTCATATCGTCAGAAGCGTCAGAAGCTTGTATCATATCAGACCAACAAGAGGGTAGTTTATATAAACCCTTTCCGTGAACGACTGCTCTGTTTTCTCAGAGTCAGATAAAACAGTGTTTTGCAATACAAGCACAACATGCAGCAAGCCCAAACTGAAAATACAAGCCATGTCAGTGTGTGAATAGAGAAGAAAACTGCACTGAGGTAAAGCAGCACCAAGGTCTTTTAAAGCGCCATGAACCACAACTTTGTGTCATAAACCTGCGCCATGAGCCTTTTTCTTCATTCAACCGCCACACAAGGGCAGTTGCAAATGCGCTTTCTGGCCACTGTACCTTACCTTCTCTTGCACCAAATTGTAGCCCTCTACTTTATCAATGTGTACAATGCCCAACGGATGTTCGTGCATATTGCCGTCCATCAACCGACATCTCTGGCTTCAATTTGGTGGCATCACTCAAGTGTCGTCTGTAATAAAAGTGGACATGTGTGCTATTCTGTAGATGCGGCTCGGAGAATAAGGCCGAGCGATCCTAGCGCAAGTGAGACATAGCAGCAGCAGTGCCGTCGAGTCGTATTTACTAGTCATTTGAATTGTTATTAACGGGCCTCGGAAGAAATATACAGCGCTTTGGGTAGCGAGCGTTGACAGCGTACATCATTTACTGATTTCAGGACTGTTTCTGACAAAATCAATCAGTGTCGAGGTTTCCTCCGTTGACTCCGGTGTGTATGGCATCGAGTGAAGCCCTGGCATACTATTCTCGTTTGTGATGTTACTTATGCTTTATCTATCTGATTCATATGGTCTTTGTATATTCCGTCTTTTCTGTGCTGTTTTGTTATTTCTCGTTCTTTATTTGTGTGAGATTCACTTGTTTGGCTGTTTTGTTCTTGTGTTTGAAAACATGGAAGTATTGATTAATGTTCTTACTGTGGCTGCCTACACCGCTCTTGTGCTAGTCGGCTCATAACCTGATGTGGAAGTATAAAGAATTAAATTAGTTGCCCAATTCTGTGAGAGATGGAAAGATTGTATACAAAATAAAATAACATGGCCACGTTATGAGTTCTAGCATCATGCCTCGACTTCATTCGTGCCACTCTACCCCATCTGCCACTTCATTACCCATCATCCCCATATTCATCCACCAAGTAAAGTGCCATTAGCAGAGCCAACTAACCGACTGTCGACTAAACTTAAGCAGAGACGCCGTTGAAAGCAAGCAGGTTGGGGCTGCCCGACAGCGTGCCGGTGATCTTGCCCGAGGTGGCCAGCTCCTTGATGCGCTCCGTCAGAGCAGCGGGGCTCGTCAGAGTCTCCAGGCCCTGCAGGTACAGAGCCATGCCGACAACGTGAGGGGTCGCCATCGAGGTGCCGCTGAGGCTGGCAGTCTCCGTGTTGGAGCCAATGTACGACGACACAATGGCCACGCCAGGCGCAAACACGTCAACACCGGGGCCGTAGTTGGTGAAGTAGGCAGGCACCCAGTTGGAGTCCACAGCCGACACCGTGATCGCGTTGGGTGCGTTGGCAGGCGACTGCGACGACACCGGCAGGGGGCGGCCGAACTGGTCGCCGTTGCCGGCCGCCACAATCGACAGCACGCCCTGGTTGAAAGCCGCGTTAATCGCCGTCGTCCACGCCGTCTGCGCGGCACCGCCCAGCGACATGTTGATGACGGCCTTGTTCTCGCGGCCCTTCTCCACAATGTCGTTGACGGCCCAGTTGAAGCCATCGAGGATGATGGACGTCGACGACGACCGGCCCGCAAACACCTTGATCGAGATCAGGTTGGCCTGCTTGGCCACGCCATAGGTCTTGCCACCAATGGTGCCCGACACGTGCGTGCCGTGGCCCAGGGTGTCCACGTGCTCGCCACCGGCGGCGTTGTAGCCGAGCGAGGCGCGGCCCTCAAACTGCTCGTGCTCCGTCTGGATGCCCGAGTCCACAACGTACGCGTAGGTGCCGGCACCGGCGGTGCTGTCGTAGACGTAGTCGGTCTCGCCCGAGGTGCGGTGCGAGATGGTGGCCAGACCCCAGGTGGAGTTGGACTGCGTCGTCAGATCGCGCTTCTCCTCGGCACCGTACAGGAACATGACGTAGTCAGGCTCGACAGCGGCGACCTGTTGGTTAGTAATGGTCTAAAATGCTAAAGTATTGAAAAAAAGACAAAGACATACATCCGGGTGGGCCTTGATCTCGTTGATCGTGGCATCGTCAAACTCGCCCGCGTAGGCGCTCCAGTTGCTGATGTTGTACGTCTTCTCGACGCCAGCAAGGCCGCGCGCGGCAATCGAGCGGCGGTGCAGGCCGGTCACCCAGGTCAGGTGCGCGTCCGTGTCGACAGCGGCGCTGTCCTTGAGCGTGACAATGTACTTGCCAGGGACGACCTCATCGCGGCCCTGCAGAGGCGCAGTGGGGGCGGCAAGGACAGCAGGGAGCAGAGCTCCGAGGTAGACGGCAAGACGAACGAGGCTGGCCATTTTGTTGAATGGACAGGGTGGATACCAAGAGAATCGAAAGACGGGTGCACAAGACAGGAGAGGCAGTGGATGAGGTGTTGTAATGTCTGAGATGAATCAACAAGACGACGGCGGCCGCTGGCCTCTTTATAGACGGATGGTCAAGCGTGACGTCGCGCTGTCGCCCTGCCCGTCGTCGGCAAAGGCGATGATGCCACCAGAGTTGCATCATCTATCATCTGCCGCGATACAGCGCCTCCATTGCGATTCATTGCCAAGTCTCGCTGCTTCCAGAGCTTCCTCTTTGGCAAAAGCGGTGGTGATCAATGAGCAGCAGAATGGCATTATCGTGCTCGTGATATTGATTTCAACAAGCTTCAATGGTGCAAAGCCAAGTCCGCGACATCAAAACGACTGCGACCTTCCTAAAGACGTCCATTTCTCGTGATAGCCGTTCGGTCGTCTCCGACGCACTGGCTGCAGGGTGTCATGCGGCCCCTGTCCCGTCCGACGGCAGACAAGCATAATCTAAATAGAATATTACGCGGAAGAATATGCCCGTGCCACGTGGGCCGTGCATGATCTCGGCTCTTGGCGTCGAGGGTTGCACCTCTTAATTGCCGTGGAGACGTTCTAGTCACCTTCTCATTTTGTCAATATTCCGAGCACAGTATTGGCGTTTTCTTGATTTGTCTATTGTATTGCAATATGCTGCCGCGCTTGATGGTTTACTTTTTCCATGTATAAAACGGCCAAGTCGAACGAAGCAACACCTTAAAAGCTTGGCTGTCAGAACCATGCGCCAAGCACGGAGAATAGACTTGGCCTGCGACGATTGAGGATGGTGGATGGGAGATTAGATTAACGACTGGCGATCTCTCGTGATGGCAAGGATGGTGTTGATAATCCGGCCGAGACAGCGACACCTGGCCGCATGCTGCATCGCTCCAACGACATCGTTTCCGCCCTACACGTACAGCGCCTCATCCAGTCACCCGGTCAGATCGCCATACTCGTCGGCGGCCCGGTTCTCCACCTTGACATTCAGACTGCATCTCCCGACACTGCCTTCAGCGCCGACTACTCGTGCGCGCGGTAGTCCTGGCTGCGCATGATGTCAGCCAGCAGGCAGACGCCGAGGCCGACGCTAAGAAGTACTCCCAACGCCGCCGCGGCTACTACATCGACGTGGGCACGAGATAGCTAATCATCAAGGGCAAGGTCGAGATCAAGTCGGGTTAGGGCATTGCCCGGATCGCGCGGACGGACCTTTACATGGCGTACGGCACGCACCTCGCCGCAGACGTTGTGGTGTTTGCGACGGGCTACCATAACATGCGCACGCAGACGCGCGTGGCAGCGCAGCGGACAACCGGGCTACTGGTACATGGACGGCAACTTGATCAAGCCTGTCAGCGTCTGTACGGACGGGCCCAAAGGATGGTCGCAGTGCCCGTGACTGATGTCGACGGCGTCGACGGCGCGCAGGTCGGCAAGCACGCACGACGCAGTAAAGCGCCGGGGTCCCAGAAACGAGTGGGCGAGCAGAGGTCTTTGAAAAAGGGCCAAACAGCACACGCAGGCCGGACGGGTAGTTCATGTAATAGCTAGTGTGGACGAGCTAGGTAGCGCGCAGGCTGGGAGACGCGGACGCGCCGGTGCGGGTCGGCAAGTATCAGGGCTTCCGCACCGTCACGGTGGGTGGTATCCGGCGGCGTGAACTTTCTCTGCCACAGGTACTTTACAGTAAGACCAATGGTACGAACATCGCTGACAAGGAGTGGCTTACACCATGCAGGAGATCGAGAAAATAGAGAGTGGCGATGCCGAAAAGCACGAGCACGAGCATGTAGAGTTCAAGGAGGAAGACTACCGTCTCTCCTTAGACTGAGGGCAGTTTCTCAGACTGACGCAGATAACTATTTCGATCTGATACTGATATCATGACCAAGTCGTTTAAAGTGTCTGTCCCACACACTTACACACAGACCCACTATATACCGTATCAGGATATTAGTAAACTTCACTCGATCTGACTTGACTTGATTGTAACTAACGTCATCAAGACATTGACGATATCAAATAAGCTTCGATGGAAAAGGAGAAGTGCATGGTAATCAAGGGGCTGACTAAGCAGACAGGTGTAGCTGTGAGACTGGGAGCACTGGAGTAACTGCAGCATACAAAAAGTACTGGAGGTGGAAGTAGACTTTGTAGTAGACTTTCGATGAAGATATAAGAGTACCTCCCCCCTTCCACCTCCAGTCTTTTGTCTCTTCTTTCTCTTCCACTTTCCTTCAGTTTTTTAGACCGGTTTCTCTCAGATTCACTTTACCTATCAATTCTCTCAACTACCACAATGAAGGACTACACGGAAGACTACTACAACGCCCTCGGCATCGATTTCGAAGCCACTCCCAAGGAGATCCGGGTTGCCTACCGCAAGGCTGCCCTCCAGAATCATCCAGACAAGACAAATGGAGACAAGGCAGCGACAGCCCGCTTCTTAATCGTAAGTTATGAGTGACTTGGTTTTATGGACTTTAGCAGGTATGACTAACACCTTGCAGATTCAAGAGGGATACAAAGTGCTTACCGATCCCGTGCAGAAATGGGACTACGACACCCGGTGCTACCCGCGTATCAATCGGTCACATTCTGGTGGCAGGAGCCGTGTACAGGAGCATTACTGTGAAGCGGAAGCCGAGGCGCCGAGCCGTCCCAAGCCCCAGCCAAAACAGCGTCACCGTTCCAAACCCAAGCCCAAGCCCAAGACCAAGCCCAAGCCCAAGCCAGAAAAGCGTCGCGGTGTAGACGTGGACAACTTCTGGGAAGAGCTTGAACTTGATGAAGCGTTCATTACCCATCTCGACAAGTCCGAGCGCCGATTCTTGTACAACTGGGATCAGCACGATAGTCATCACCCAAACACTCTGCTGAAGATGGCCCGGGACATCCAGACCACCTTTGCACGCATTGAGAAGATGGTGGCGAAGGCAAAGGAGGGGAAGCGCCAGATGGCGACGGCAAACAAGAAGAAAGGCCGGCGCTCTCGACAACAGCAAGCCCGCATCGAATGGCCAGTTGGCTTTTTGGAACACCTCAACGAGCTTCTAGAGACGCTTCGGTGCAATGAGCTCGAAACTGCAATCGAGGTCATCACCCTGTGCAGCCTGATCATCCGACTGCGGTCGTGTACATCCCTAATGAGAACGGAGTTCGAAGGGCGGTCAGCACCCTGCTGCCCAAAGTGCGGCCCAAGGCGCGGCCCGAAGATGACCTTTACGGTAGGCGAGCAACGCTTGGAGGAGCTGATGCCCGCTCTTCTTCAGTCGTGGCGTGAGACGGCAGAGACACAGGAGCGAATCGAGAGCGAGCTGCAGATGGCAGAGAGTAAGGTAGATTAGGCTGGTTTCACAAGTGACAGCACCAAGTTGCCAGAATAGCGTTTTATTTCATTTTTATCTCAGATTGGACTACATTAATATGATCGACTTAGCAAGGTGTTGACTGCAAGTGAAGATGATCAGTGAGTACCTAATTATATCGTGCCGCGTCCCAGTCGCGACGCGTTTCTTCAAATACCCCCCACCACGTCCTCCTTTTTCAAAACCTCACAGCTTCTTCAAAACATCATGGATTTGGCTACTTTTGCGTCGAAGTGAATGCTCGGACACGTTGGAGGGGCTGAGCTTTTGCCAGTAGTTATATCTCGATTAGTACGCTGGTGGCCAGCGGCCAAAGCCAGCGCGCCGCCGCGGGGCTTCTCGGAATATCAAGAGCTGCCGTCGCCCTCGCACTTCAAAAGTTTACAGAACGTCAAAGTTTAGACTCAAAGCCTCGAAGTGACTGTCCTAGGTTAATTTACCGTCGGAATAAACGTCAGATTACATAATTCACGGAAAAACACAGTCGGAATACATATAAGAAGCTTACGTAGGAGCTGGGTCTTTTTACCTTGGTCTAAACGACACGTCGTTTATTCTACCGATTATGTCTACGAAAATAAAAAGCTTTCGGCCGGGTTTTGCTATCGCCCCCTGCTGTAAAGGCGCGCCATGATTTTGCGACCGATTACAACGTAAAAGAGCAAGAACTCGTTAAGGTACAAGAAGCCTGGAGCGGTCCGTTAATACGGTCGGGCACCAGGGGATCATGCAAGCGTGATCCAGGGGCTGTCCGTAGGGGACGTAGGCCTGAGAAAAAGAACGCTTCGCTAGTAGGGATTTGAACTCTCGCGGGCGCTTTCGGCTGGAGTTGGTGGTTTAACACTGCGAGGCAGGACTATGGCGGGTTAATTTAGGATTGAAGCCTCACCGCGTTACTCTTGTGATAATAAATCCCTGGGGTCAAATTTAATTTAATCAAATCAAATCAAGACTAGGTTGATTGTATTTTCACCGTTTTTATCTAGATCATCACATAGGCTAAGAAGACAAACGAAGTTAGGATATCTCTCGTTATTCTTACATCTACAGAAGCGTTGGTCTAAATTTACAGGTAGATAGACTGGCTGTGACGACTGTTGAGCTTCCAGAACCTGACGTTCGTGAAGCTTCATCTGTAGCGATGACCCTGGAAACTTCAACTGCTATGTACCAAAAAAAAAAAAAAAAAAAAACCAGGTGATTGATAGTCTCGACGAAGACACCAGTGACCGTTGCAATCCTACGGTTGGGAGTGCTCTGGTCTGGTGGTGTATCTTGTCTTGTTCTTCTTCTAATCTGAGATGCAGGGCGCCCCAAATACGGTAGAAAATGCATTACTGGAAATGAACCCAGTCTCCCTGTCAAGTACAGCTGTTCTAAAATATATTCCCATCTGCTGCTAAACCATCCACACAACCGCTGCGTATTCCCGAAGACGATCGTCCTGGTAAATAACGTCATGCTCCTGAGCCACAGGCGGGCGCAAGAAAAGTGCTTCGAATGACAGCCGCAACGGACCTCTAGTCACGTTGTAAAAATCGGGCTCCCCCTTCTGGGCCCGCGTCGCCTGCTGGAACGGCACGGGACCGGCCCAGGTAATGTTGACGGTCTGCAAGCACGTTGGCTGCAGACGTGTCGGGGCTTGCGTCCTCCGTGTCGCTGTAGCACCGGGCCGCGGTACCGTAACCGGGCGCTCTTGCCACTGCTCGATGTATATGCGTTTGTCTGCGCGCTCTGGGTATGCCTTGGCAAGCACGACAATCTTCACTTCGTGGCGCGACTGGGAAAACCAGAAGCTCATCTTGGCCCGCAGCGACGGCAGCGTTTGTGTATACCCTGACTGGATAAAGATGGTAGGCCATTGATGGCCATACCCCCGAGCAGGAAACGGCCGCCCGTTGGAGTCACCTTCGCCCGAGCTTGCGCCAGCTCGGAACGTCTGCGCACCTGAATCGATCCACCTGAGGCCCATGCCGGCCATGCTGACCTGCACGTGGGCACTCAGTTCCCTGTGGAGGATCTCATGCGCGAACCCCGGAAGCGTAACAATAATTATGCGCTTATCTGCAAGATAAAATAGTCGCAGCTTGCTGTATTTGCGGTCGCGCGCGTCGCGCAGTGCAGTAAACTGTTTTGTAGACGCCGGTGCGACGACCACGCTGTCGCCACCCTTGCGTTGTACTTTTTTAAACACAGCAAATAGGTCGTCTATCCCCGTGAAGGGGGCGTCTGCGACGGGAAGGCTGTCGTAGTTGGATGATGAGGTATCATCCGAGCTGGTCGTATTTACCAAGGTCGTTTCAGCGGACAAGTCTGGCGAGGTCGTGCTGGGTTGTGCGACAAGGCCTGCAGCCACTGCCTTCTCCGCATTAACGGTCTCAAAGGGGACTTTCGATGGTACAGTATCTGTAGACATTTTGGGGCAGGGGATACCTGGCTGAATATGGTGTCATGATGTGGTGGTGGGTGAACAGTCGCGTATGTTAGTACAGGGGTTGTTGAATGAGAAGAGTCGAGAAAGAAAGACAAAACAGAGATTGGACCAGAGAAGTGAAAAGACGAGATGAAAGAGAGTAAAAGGAGAGACTAGCAATAGCGAGAGGGGTGTTTTAGAGACAATGGCTAATGACGAGAAATACCAACAGACAATGAGACAATTTGTGCCTGAGGATGGCAGGTGTGGGGTGCGGCAGGCGGACTGGAGAATCAGGATGGCAGAACGGCCGCGTAAGCTCTTGCCATTGGCGATACAAAATTTACTTCAAAAGGGAGGAACTCTGGGGGTGAATGTTGTCAGTATTGGGAAGGAGCGAATGGTGTTGTTATGATGGTGTTTATCGCCCACTTCTTCTCCCTCTTTTTTACTTTTACTATATGTAGATAGCCGAATTCCATTATTGCAGCTCCGTTGCTTTGCTCCTCCGTGGGCCGTTTCTTTGCTTCTTTCTTTCTCTATTTTCTCCGCGTCGGGTTGTCCGGCGCCGCACAGGCAGGTGCGATCGGATCCACTTCTTTGACAGCCTCGCGCAGTCTTGCAGTTCGCATGTAGAAATAGAGTGTAAAATCAACGTTTTGGGTGGGTGGCAGGTAGAGGCGTCGTTCGCATGACCATGAGAATGGAAAAAACCACGATGTACTGAGTACGCTAGTCCCAATCCGCCACTTACATTGACAGTGCTAAAATCGCACTCATCACAGCTACAATGGCATTGCGACTACAATGTCAAGTGTTTGCTTGATGGATTCGAGGACAATGATATTGTAATATACTATAGTGTGAAAAGATACAGATACATATCAAGACGTCATCGTAATGTTTTTCATGTTCGTCTTCTCTTTTTATCACTTCTCATCCAAGTGCTCATCTTCCCTTGGCCTCAACTCACACATAGATCCTTACATCTCATTGAGACACATCATGTTGATCCCATCAGCTACATCTGTAGCGCTGGCTACGGCCACACTTGTTAATACCGTCCCCGACGTGGCGGTCAACAACACAACAACATCCAGCACGATCAACGAGACGAACAATACCAATATCTCGACAGACAACAGCACAAACACGTCGGGCATGAACGCGCTCAGCATGTTCCTCCTCTGGTTCTTCATCATCAACACCGTCTTGCTCGTGTTTGGCTCTCTCGCCGTGCTACGTCGACTCAAGCGCCGTGACGCCAGCCGGGTCCAACAGCAGCAGGCCAGCAAGGCCGTCCTTGCAGCCAAGAGCTTCTTTGGCTGCGAAGCTCCGGCTGTATCTACACCAGATGCAGACACCAACTACGACGAGAGCATGGGTGCCTCGTCTGTTTCGCTGCTGCCCAAGGCCGTACGTATAATTGGTGGTGATTATGTAAGCAGTACTGACCAGGCAGAGAACACGCTGAACAGGCAATACAGGCACACGGCTAGGGGCTTGTGTTCGTTATGACAAGACATCAGATGATGTTGTTCGTTGTAAGCTGCTGGCCAGTGTTAAACAGAGCTATCTGCAACTATTTAGCAAGCCGATGATGTCATGACGGGGCTGATACATGCTGGGCCGATAACAGACACGATAATAAATGCAACGACTCAAACATGTCAACTTCGAAATGAAATAAGGACGTTGCACTAAAAAGAGAGAAAAGAAAATGAAAAAAGAAGACCAGAGTAGAGAAAAGGATTCATAATGCGGTAGGTTGTCACCGCTGGCCCACACTGATGGTTGCATGTGCTCTTTCTACCGCTCCATTACGTCATACGAAATCTTCGCAAGGTCTGCTTTACAAGTGCTACAACGTTCCAATCTACTGGCGAGCGCCCAAGCACTGCACTGTGGCAACATCAACGACAGAATCGGACTAGATGCCGCCACCAAAGAAGCCATGTTTCAAACAATCCTCATCAAAGACCTAGGCGGCAATGATAATGAAACCAGAATCAAGCGCCTTGCAGCTCTATAGGTAAGACGCTCATAAACTCCCGATGGTTCTGTGGCGGAAGAATCTTTGTCAGTCCATCTGCTTGCTGATCCTCCGTGGTGACGTAATTGAATCTTCGTGTCGGTATTTCGATAGGGACGTGCTGAGGGCAACCAAGCTGGACACGACTTCACCACCAGGTGGAGACCTTGCCTTCTCCACTTTATTTGAGAGATACAAAAGATACATTCAGGTGGTGCTAGCTGCACTCAAGCACCGTCTTAGCACACCTCAGATACGTGTAAAGAAACAACTCAAACAAATGGATATCACGTGAACTAAATACATTAAGACAAAAAAGACATATGTGACGCTTGGGTGCGACTCTTTATGAAGGCCGAGTCTAATTTATGTTGGCAAGGCAGTGATGGTGCAACTAATCAATCGGGCACTTGTCGCGGTGCAGCACGCTTTGGAACAACGCAAATATGAGGTGGTGATTGTCTCTTAGTGACAAGCGAGAGCTATGTAAACACGAACAAGTAGACATCCCCTGGCCAGTCTCACCACCGGCTGATCCCTAATTGTCAATGACAATGCAGCTGCCCGCCGTACTTCTGGGCTGCGTGATAGCCGGAACCTCTTTCATAGCTGCGAGAAAAACACATCCTGCTGTCGAGCTCGTCATATGTCACGTGCCATTGATTTGTGATATACTTGCATGATAGTGCGGTCCGCCTGTTTTTAGAGCGCTATGATAGTATGATAGTGCCTGTATACCGCTATATGTAGTACCGCTACCGCGCTCTGAATGTATCTTTTGTATCTCTCAAATAAAGTGGAGAAGGTAGGTCTCCACCTGGTGGTGAAGTCGTGTCCAGCTTGGTGGCCCTCAGCACGTCCCTTTCGATATTATGCGACAATCAACAAACACTCTCCTTCGTGACTGGCGAGAGCGGCGGTTATATCTCGAAGTTGAAACACGTGCGCACGACATACAGCTGGCCCAGAGAAAAGCAAACAATCAAATTCAGCTACGTCAACACGGAGGATCAGCAAGCAGATGGACTGACAAAGATTCTCTCCCCACAAAAGCATCGGGAGGTTATGAGCGTCTCACATAGAACTGCGAGGCGCTTCTTAACTCGTTTTATTTTCATATTGATGGTTTCATCTACAGTGGAGAGTCGTACATATAGTTATGAAACTCAACCAATACAACAATATCTTCTCTTTACATCCTGCTAGTTTTAGGGTGTGGCAGTACGGCAGTACGAAAAGTAAAATGACCAGTACAAAAATCACATGACCCCAAAAAGGTACATAGCAGTACTTTGGCAGTGTTAGCGGACTCAAGCATCAACTTGCTGTCATAAAAACGAATAGAAGGTAGCAGTCTTCTCTTTTTTTCCATCTCGTTCCAGTGTCTATTTAAGAGAACAGCAATCTTCTCTTTTCATTTCTTTCAGTGGTCACGCAGTCTGGGGGTAGTGTGGGCGACAGCATCGTCATTGACGACTCGTAGTAAGCCGGAGGTGAGACCGGCCCAGGGATGTCTACTTATTTGCGTTTGTACATTCACATAGCTCTTACCCATTCCCTTAAATAGCATACAGTCATTGTACCATAGTTGCTCAATTCCCAAGCCTGCTGCATGACGACTAGTGACCGATTGATGCCGTTACAGAAGCCGTGTAATAGCATCGGAGCCAGACTTGGCGGCAAACATCAAGGCTGTCCTGTCCTGGCTTTCCTTCGCCTCGACGTTGGCACCCTTCTCGAGCAGCAGTCTTGCAACAGCTTCCTGGCCAGAGTCGGCCGCAAACATCAACGAAATCAAATGCCGAACATCTTTTAGTTTGATGATATTGAAGATAAGGAGGTACATAATACTATCGCAACATAGCAAAGCCTCAACAGACTGAGATAAATCCTGCAGCACACCACCTGTGAAAAAAAAAAAAATGAAAACAAATCAATAATACCGCATGTTCGGACAAAAATCACGCCGAAGATTCTTCGTCCGGGATCTAGCGCTGCACTGGAAGTACTCTGTGAGAACATCCCTTGAAGATTGATAAGACAGCGTCGGTCATGACGCCGTGGAAGTACTAGGAGCCGGCCAGTCTACGGTATACTTAAAAACACTGGTTCTTTGTCCGTCTCCCTTTCTTCCTTATCTGATTCTCACCGTTGCATCTCCTCTCTCGAGTCATTTACCTGCTGTAAAGCAAAGACTAAGGAGAGATAAAACCTACGACGATCAGACACACTCATCCTGTGCGTAACGCAAATGACTCCATCGCCTTCACAAGCAGGGGACAGCTGCCTAAAATACCAAGCTTCAGCCGGTGATACCGATGCCACTCTTGGTACCGGTGCCGCCTCCGGATCAGCCAGTTCGGCCGCCGACCCGGCTCCAGCTCCGGCTCAGACCCAGACCCCGTCTGGCCCCGGCTTCTACACCCTCGGCAGCAGTGGCATCGCGAGCGGCCACCACCATGCCTACCTCCCGGATCCCTGGGTAGTGTCGACCTCATCTTCATCATCCCCTCCCCTCGGCACTGCGCACGCTGACTACCTTGACTCGGAAAAGTCAGGGATTCATGACAGCGAATCGCTCGTTGCCGACGCCGCAGGCTTTGATGCCAAGCGACCGCACACTGATGCGCCATCCTCGGCCGCAGCCGCCGCCAATGCAGCGGCCCTTCGTGCAGGCTCGCCTGTGTCGGTGGCCGCATCGTCCGTCTCCGCTGTCGGCTCCATGGAGCAGCCCTTTGCCACCAAGAACGAAAAAAGAGATGTGCTGGCACCGGCTCCTGTCCGCCTTGTCCGCACTGTCACATTTGGCGAGCATGACACCGACGCCGCAGGCACGGCCCCTGCGACGCGCATCCACCCCGCCAAGTCGCACAACTCCGAACATTTTGGCGAGTCGTCGTCAGCCGCGACCGACGACCTCACGCCCATGCATGTCACCTTCCCCGAGGGCGGCCGCCAGGCCTGGCTGGTTGTCTTTGCCTCGTTCTGCGCCATGGTGTCCGTCTTCGGCCTCATCAACAGCTCCGCCATCTTCGAGTCGTGGTTCTCAACCCACCAGCTTGCCGCGTACACTGCCTCGGAGATCGGCTGGATCTTCAGCACGTACCTGTTCATCGTCTTCTTCATCGGCATCCAGGTCGGTCCCGTCTTTGATCGCTACGGCCCGCGTTGGCTCGTCTTTATCGGCAGCGTGCTCGTCGTGGCCAGCGTCATGCTGCTCGGCCTGTGTGACAAGTACTACCAGATCATGCTGTGCTACTCCGTCCTCGGAGGCCTCGGCGGAGCGCTGCTCAACACCCCCGCCTATGCCTGCATCGCCCATTTCTTCAATAAGCGCCGGGGCCTCGCCACCGGCATTGCCACCTCGTCGGGCGGCATCGGCGGCATCGCGTTCCCGCTCATGATGCAGCAGCTTTTTCCGCGTCTCGGCTTTGCCTGGAGCACCCGCATCCTCGGCTTTATCTTTCTCGGCTTGCTCGTGCCCGCTAACTTGTGGCTGCGCACGCGCTTGCCGCTGCCCGGCGTCAACGACTGCGGCGATGCCGAGACAGCCACCAACGATACCATGCCCACCACGGCGTTGTCCGTGTCCAGCGCCGATTCCTTCCGCACCGCTCACACTACCCGCTCGGCCCGCTCGGCCCGCTCGGCCCGCTCCAGCATCCGCCGCCTGCCGTCCGTGTGGCCCGACTTTACCATTTTCCTTGACCGCCGCTATGCCGTCGCCGCCGTCGGCCTTTTCTTCATGGAGTGGGGCATCTTTGTGCCGCTGACGTTTATTGTGTCCTATGCCAACAGCCACGGTCAGAGCACAAGCAACTCGTACACAATGCTGTCGCTCCTCAACGCTGGCTCCGTGCTTGGCCGCTTGATGCCTGGCCTCGCCGCAGACAAAATAGGCCGCTTCAACGTCATCATCCTGACCATCGCCATGTCGTCAGTCGTCGTCCTTGGTGCGTGGCTGCCGGCTGGCGACTCGCATACCATCCTCATTGTTTTTGCCCTGCTCTTTGGCTTCGCTAGCGGCAGCAATCTCAGCCTCATTGCGGTCTGTCTCGGCCAGCTGTGCGAGCCCAGCCAGTACGGACGCTACTTCTCGACGGCCATGATGGTGGGCAGTTTCGGCACGCTCAGCAGCGTGCCCATTGCCGGAGCCATTCTGGGCCACGGCAACTCGGAAGCGGGATGGCAGGGCCTGATCATCTTTGGCGGCGTCTCGTATGCCATTGCGCTCGTCTGCAACATCACGGCGCGCGTCATGGCCGTAGGCTGGAGTTTCAAGGCCAAGTTCTAATGTCAGTGTAAGATGAGAAAATAAGTAGGATTAATACAGAATATATTTGGCATGTTCTTCTTTTGCACCGAGTCTTGCTAAAAGTGGCATGACGTAAGCAGTTTTGCACGGCCAATTAGCGGCTGCCAATTGGCATCCTCAGCGCCAACGCACCAAATCTTAGCACTGTCGACGGTTTTCTGTGCCCCGCCAAAAGATGCAGAAAAGATAGAAAACTGACAAGAAAGCAGCCTCTCCGTCTTGCCATCAAGCAGCTTTGTACACACTTTCACTGTCCACAGCCATGGACTAGACAATATGATCGAACTGAAAGCAGCACCCGCGCTGTCGACACCCGCCGAAAACCTGTTCGACCAGGTCGACACCTTTGCGGCAAACACGGCCAACGCCCCGCGCCGCTCCGACGACGAGCTCTGCCATGTCTACGAGTCGAGCGCACCGCTCGTGAAATCCGCGCGGTCCGCAAGACGTATGTAGCTTTGAGTTCCCCGACAGCCCGCGTGTCTTACGGCTGCTCGAGGCCGCACTGACCGTCGACGACGTCGAGGACGTCAAGGTCTACAATCTCGCAAACGCGCTCACGAGCGACGACGAAGATGTGGAGATCCCCCAGTTCGATCTACGCACGAGCCGGGCCATGCGCAGCCGCGCGCCCAAGGCAAAGACGGCCAGCACCGCCGACACAAGTGGCACCGCTTCGACGCCGCTCGTTGGCGCTCTGGCGCTACGCAGAACAACGGCACTGGCTACCATCAATGGCATCGTCAGCCCCGGCGCAGAGTACCTGCGCAAACCCGCACGTGGCAGGGACTGGGGACCGAGTTCAACCATGACGGTGTCGAGGCCAGCACGGCTATCGAAGAGGGCCGCAGTGGCAGGGTCGCAGTGGCATTGCTCACGGCTACCACGTCGGCAAGGATGTCCAGCGGACGTTAATAGACCTGCTTATGGCGCTGCTTAGCTGATAGCTGAGACACTACAAGGCACCCTTCAGGGGATAAACGTCGAATAGGTCTACCGACAGATCAAGTGTTTACACAACCTATCAAGAGGGAGTTCTCTCCAAGGCTGAACTACGTTGCTTTGCTCACGCGTTACCTCGCTTCAGGGGCTTTATATTTTGCAACCCGTTTGATCGAAAGACGATGAACCAGTCTCTAGGGACGTCGCTACAGATAAGCTTTCCGATCGTCAGGTTCGTGAAGCTTCACCTGAAGCGACGTCCCTGGAGACTTGTACATGTCTTCCGCTCGGGTTGCAAAACAGAAGTCCCTGGAGCGAGGTAACGCGCGAGCAGGCAACGTAGTTCAGCCCTGGAGAGAACCCCTCTCGATTGGCTGTGTATCCATCTCTTGAGCAACTAAGAGATGATATCATACCGGTTTCCCAGGCTCTCTCACAGAGCCACCCATCTGCCATGATGGCTTATCCTCATCTGACATCGACCAGTTAAGAACTCGCGAGGCTTGGCTGACCCGTCTGTCGGCCAAGCTGATGACACGTCCTGACGACCAGGCCGGTGCACCCCAACACCCACCCAGTCTGTCTACCGTGAGGTGCGCCGTAGAGCCATGACAGTGTATAAGCTCAACAACAACAACACACCTATTAAGTGAAAGATACCATGCGTACTCGTGTCGTCTAGCAGTCTATTGCACTCACACATACCAGCAGCTGCTGCAAAATGGCACACCGCACATGGCCCCCTCGCTCTCGTCTCCCGTCTCGTCTCGCCTCGTCTGATTGTCACCCTGCCGCCCGGTATTGCCGTGCCGTGCTGGACTATTGTCTGACCGCATTGACTACTTATCCGCGATGATACCACGGGGCTCTGCCTTAAGCGCCAGACAGTTTTCTGCTTACCATCTCACTCGCAGGAGTACGGCTACAGCAGGATCAGGCCGGCATGCGGCCGCTTACTCTGTCTTTTTAATAGTCTATGTAGTAAATTATTCAGAAGTGTGCCGACTCTAGTGTCTTCACACGTCGGATACACATGAGGAGGTGGTGCGCTATATGCACCGACGTTACCCTACCGCCATACCATACCACAGTTATCGGCTAAAGCACCCTATCAACTTACATATTGACGCCGCATCACGGCATCCTGTTGGTTGCAGAGGTGCAGATATCAAAGGGACGGTGCCGTAAAAGAGACTGCGTCTTGATACGATGAGGCTATCCCAGTATACTCGTCCACGCAATATGTGTTGTGAATAGCTAGCGGTTGTCTAGAGCGGACCACTCGACAATAACCGTGAACGCGAGCGCAGCAAGCTTCCTATTTGGAGAAAGCGTCGGCCTCACGGAGAGGGTGGGGGGGGTAGTGCTTGGTTGTCCAGGATGTCATGCATTTATTGCTGACATGCCAGGGTGTCCAGTGTGATGGCCATGACTGCGGCTGTAAGCAATTACTGCAGCATGGCCGGCACCCGGGAGTTGTCCAGATGTCTGTGAGACACGGTAGTAAGTACAAGGCAAGACATAAATACAAGTGGTGTACTGTAATGCGGTCGGCCAATCTAGACGGAGATGGCCTTGAAGTAAACTTGTAAGCATATGCTTACATAGATGGCCCGTGCGATGAGGAACTCGAGAGTAAGACGTCTGGACTCGAAGGAATCGTCGCGCTATATCTGTGTACATGTACGGAGTAGTCGCAAACTCTTTTATGGAACCATCGAGAGGGGTGGATCTAGTCCAGTGTACTGTGTATCTACATTATTTAAGCATAGCCCGTTACAGCTACATGCAGCCTGAGCTACAAGATGCAAGTTTGGTGCAGAGCATATCGAACATACGCACCATGACGATTGAACCCGTCCCCTGCCCCAACTGTGGCTCATCATCAGCAATCTGCTGGTTTGTGCAGTAGCGCGGCACAGATGGCACAGGGGCAGCGCGCACTGGCACCAGCGAGGGACCAGCTCTACGCCGATGAGGTCGATGGTCCATAGGGTGGCTGGTGCACGACAGGTGCGATGTCGCGGGGGGGGGGGGTGGGGCTGGAGGGGGAGGATGGCAATCGCGATCGATTTGTGACTGATTTTTTTGATCGATGTCGCTGTTCTCATCAGTTTCTTTCCTTTATTCTGGCAATGCCGACATCCTATCGCAGCGCTTTTACCCGACGCCAAACGCGGCACGTCCCCACCACTACCTGCAGCGCTGCACAGCCCGTATTTTCATGAGCCAAAACGGCTCCCTGTACGGGGTCCCGTCTATCACACCTCCCCGCGAAAGGCCCCCGGACCGGACCAAAATTTAGAACGCATTCCTCCAGGCCTGCGGCGACTCCCTATTCCCGTGATTCCACAACATTGCCGCCGTCAGCTTCCGACTCGGTCAGTAGCCGTCACACTTCAAGGATCTCGCACAATCATTATACCTAAACCCGGCAACTCCCTATTCCCGTGGCTCCGCAACAGCGCCGCCACCGTTTTCTTCTTGTCTCTGCCGCGCCGTCTTTGCCGGGTTTGGGTATATGATTGTGCGGGATCTTTTGAAGTGTGACGGCTAATGGCCGAGGCGGAAGCTGGCGGTGGCAAAGTTACTCAGCCACGGGAAGACGGAGTCACCACAGGCCCAGAGTAGTGCGTTTGAGATCTGGTCCGGTCCAGGAGTCTTTCGCAGGGAGGTGCGATAGACGGCTGCGGGAGCCCTCGTCCAGAGAGACGTTTTGACTCATGAAGATTCGTCTGCGCGGCGCTTCGGGTAGCGGTGGGGGTGTGCGGCGTTCTGCACGCGCATTGTGATTGGCTTTGTGTATATTCAATGATATGATCACTATATATACCATTAGGTGGGCAGCGGTGAGAGCTGTGGTGCAGTCGGTGTGATTGTAATATTTAATATTCGTAAATAAACCTGCTATTTATTCTATAAGAAAAGAAATCAAGTGCTACGGGGTATAATATCAAGATCTTTGAAAGCAAATTACAAAGGACGCGCGCCGTTGCGGTACTGCCAGAGCCTGCTGACATCCTTGACCTTTGACGCCGCCTCGCCAGACGCGACGCCGCTCTCCATAAACTCGCTCGTGTCGGCGCACACCACGGTGCCGCTAGCCGCATCGCGCACAAGCGGAAACATGCCGTCCAGGTAATGTTGGCAGAACTGGTGGCCGCCGCGCGGCGACGTGTGTGCAAATACGCGGCCGGCAAACGGCTTCGTCGGCGTTGGTGCCGCCGGCGACGACGACGCTGTATAGTGAAGAACACCCCAGCGCGCGACAGCATCTGTTGTGTGTGCATAGTGCTCGACGACGGGCACGCTGCGCTGGCGCGGGCCGGCCGCGCTGTGAAAATGGTTGGCGGCATTGCCAAATGTGTACACTTCCAGCTTGGCGACGAGCGCGTGCGGTAGCTCCTGCAGCAGCCAGTCAATGGCCATGCTGCCGACGATGCCGCCCTGCGAGTGCAGCACGAGCACGACTGTGTGGACGTCAGCGCGGCTCAGCGTCTCCTTGAGCACGGCGTAGGTAGCGCGGACGTCGCGCGTCGCGTAGTTGAGGTTGCGCTGCACGAGGCACTCGATCATGTCAAAGACAAGGCCCGACCTAGCCGTTAGTCACCGAGCAAATAAAAGAACACATCTCAAAAACAAAAAAACACATACGTTCTGTTGTGAATGCCCATGACGGGACGCTGAAACGTGCACGCGAGGCGGTCAATGTTGCTCTGCAGCCAGTGCTGTCCCGTGCCGATGCCGTTGACAAAGATCCACTGCTCGCCAGCGTGCGCGGGCTGTGGCGTCGCACACGCCGCGCGCGAGTGCACGACGACGTCGTTGCGCCAGCCGTTGAGCAGCACGCGGCATGCCAGCTGGTTGCCGGCGAGGCACGCGGCCACGAACGCGGCACATAGCCACGCGGGAAGCAGCATGCACGCTGCTGGTAGCACCAAAACGAGAAATAACGCCTGGGCGACGGCGACGGAGGCGTGCACGGCAATGCACCAGGCATTGGCGAGCGTGGGCGCGAGTTCTGACAGCCGTCCGGCGGGCCACAGCGGCCACACAAACGAGGGCGCGGCCGAGGCAAGGCGGGCCATGTGGACGATGTCGTGGAAGAGCAGCCGCAGTGGCGAGCCGGTGTAGGCATGGCTGTCAGGCGACGGGCTGGCCTCTGGTCTGGTCGCGTCTTCTGGAGACTCTGGAGAGCTTGGAGAGTCTGGGGAGTCCAGTGAGTCTGTGGACTCCAGCGGGTCCAGCGAGTCTAGAGAGTCTGGAGAGTCCAGCAAGTCCGTCTTGACAGTGACAAACTGAATCGCACCCGTCGTGTCTTCGACGTCCGTGTCCATCTCGACCTCGACAACACTGGCGGCCAAATCGTCCTGTGCTGGTGTGTGAATGGGCTTGGCAGACGGCCACGGCCGGTGCTCTGGCTCAGAAACAAAGCGCACAGTCTGTGGTGTGTACCGGCGGCGGAAGGACGATGCCAGGACAGCCATTGTAGTGTTATTGAACACTAGGGATGTTGTGTATGATGTAGATGCAATAGTCTTGTCTTGTACTGGGTCTGCTGCGTCAACAGATGTGAGTTATATATGCTGCATATGTGGCTCCCTGCAGCACGCCGATAGTTTATAGAGATGCATTATGAGACGAAGAGGGGAGTGAAGAGTCAGATATATATAGATGTAGTACACAGTATGTGTAATAAAAAATAAAAAGCATGCATATGGAGAACGGCTGAAGCGAACCGTGTTTGCCAGTGCCAGACACACAAGGCAGACGCAAGACACAAGACGCAAGAGCGCAAGAGCGCAAAACAATAATAGACATACGTCGTAAGAACCATGGTAGGATCGAACTGATGACGGCAGCCGGTCAAAGTGGCACCGGGCATGGCAGACTCAAGAGACAAACGGGAGTCGGATAGACTAAGCAGTAGTACTTACACATCTTACATGGTGTATTGGAATTTTTCCTTTCCAGTGCTATTTTTACGTAGTAGTTGATTCGTAGATGCTACAATAGAATTGTGCACCGTCCGCATCGATGCGACGATGAGGCGAACGGGTGCGTGCGCATGCAGACGACTTGGAGTATCGGATGCAAGATGGGGGCCGCGACAAGCAAGGGCAAGGCACGTCGTCATGCCACTACTCGCCAGTGTAGATGGAGTCGCGTAGTACGGCATCAATCCGACACGAGCTGTACTGGGTGTAGAACGATAATAAAGTTGATGGTGATGGGGTGAAGTTGACATGACGTCTGAGACTGGGCTAGATTGAGGTTAGGCAATAGGGCTCGAGCCGTGAGCAGTGTGACAAAAGTGATAGATATAAATCATCAAATCGATAGATCACAAATACGGTAGCTGAAAAATCCCGCAGTTGGTGCGGTAGAGCCCATCGGTGACAGGCATTGTGACGGCGGAGCATACTCCGTAGACAATGTGGCATCAGCTGAAGGATGCTTTTTGTGGTGGGTAGAGTTCATGTACACAGTACATATATATACATGTAGAATAGAGTGTGATAGAAACACTAACCGTCACAAGAGACGAGACGCCACAGCCGAGGAGAAGGAAGGCAATAGAGCACGAAGAACCTCGAGTAGAAGCAGATTGAATAAAGAAAAAAGCCTCGCTGCCCCTGTCAGCGCGGAATGTTCTGCAGTGCCTAATGTACTGTTGTGCAACGCTTCGGAGAAAATATGAAGAAGAAAGGGGGGGAATGTAGTGATCGAAGGGGAGAAAATAAGATGGGGAAAAAGAGAAGCAGAAAAAAAACAAAACGAAAGACAAACAAATAGAGCTAAAGAAAAAAACGAAACGAAGAGAAACAAAAAAGAAGAAAACGAAACATGGCTATATTTGAAACCTTGAAATAAAGACGCCGGTCATCTGTCCTGATCATCTGCCCATCTCTATCATGCCGTGTAATGTCGATGTAGGAAGACAGCAAAAGCCTGCACAGCTGCGCGGTCTGCTGCACCCGTCATCGGTCCGAGCAGTGCCTGCTCACCTGTCGTCAACTCCCTGCCCGCATGCGATCTCTCCACGCAGTGGTACAGCATCCGCCACCTACGCAACGATTCCTCAACGTGGCTGTCTATATAAAGACACGGGGTTCTGTGGTACTCTGCCGGGTCGACGTCGCCCGTCTCCCTCGTTGGACTGCTTCATACAAATCAAAGGCTCGTGTGACCGATGCGTCCGTATTCGATACTCCTGTACCGCCTCGTTGTGTCAGGAGCAGAACGGCCAGCCACTATTCGATGCCGAGTGCATAGTCCTGCAGCCGTCAAAGAAATAGACGAAGGCGCATGGCGTAGACGAGCGAGGCGCACATCCAAACAATGACAAAACGAAGGAGGTGTGTCATTGTTATTGCACTTGGAATCATGGACGTTGACAATCTCTTTGTTGTCTATTCTTATATTCTTCGTAGAGGCAGCCGAAGAAAGCCTTACCTAGCCTAGCGTTCGATGCTCACTACAGTGAGTATTATTTACCTATTACAGCACAGTGCTACTGAGGTACTACTGATTAAACAAATAAAATAAAATGAATGATTTGATGATTTGATCGGATTTTTATTCAACGTCACGAACTACACAGAGAGCATATGCTTAGACGCCGGATTGATTACCGGACAGAAGTCTAGAGCCTTCTGCGGAGGCACACACCATGGGTTTAATGCGCCGCGCTGTAGAGCTCCAGACCCCTAGAGGTCTCTAAAAATAAAATGACTGAAACGACAAAGACAGTAATCCCACATTGCATCTGACTTTGCAGAGACAGACGCCGCAGTGCTGGCGGCAAAGACGACAATAGATGCACGACAAGATCATGAAAGAGGTAGCTTTATTACACTACAAAATAAAATCATCAAATAACACTATGAAAAATCGGGATCCCCCTCGTGCGGCGGCAGCAGGGCGCTCTTCTCCTGCGCCGCCGCCGCCTTGCCCTTGCTGCCGGTTGGCGTCTCGTCCAGCTCGTGGATCATGGGCGCTGCGTGACCCGCGGCACCGTCCGGCACGCTGTCGGCGTGCTCGGCACTGTAGCTTGTCATGCGGTTGACAGGGGCGCGCTGCACTGCCGTCGCCTCCACGACGACGCCGGTGCCCACGAGGCTGTTGGAGCGGTCGACAGCCGCCGCCGCCGCGCCACTGCCAGACACAGGCCGTAGACCCGCGCCGTGCGTAGATGGCCCCCACAGCTCCGCATCCAGCGCCCTGTTGATCGTGTCCGTGTCCAGCGCCGTCGAGCCGCGGTAGGCGTCAAACTGCGTGTCGCGCACGTGGCTGTACGACACCCGGCGCGGCGCAGCGACCTCGTGGGGCGCGCGGTGCACCTTGTACGCATCGTACGGGTCGTATGGTGCGGCGCGCGCCGTGCCCATGGCGGCGGCATGGCCCGCCAGCGACAGCCCTTCGCGGCCGACGTCGGCGCTGGTGTTGCGGCCATAGGCACGGCCGTAGACCTCACTGTACGGGCCGTACTCCCCGAGACTGTGCTGCATGTGCTGGCCGACGCCGCCGTCGAGGTCGTCTTCGAGGTCGTTGGTGCGCGAGAGCCGCCGGAACGCGACGATCGAGTAGACGCCAAGTGTCAGCATGGCGGCGAGCGCGGCGACGTCGAGTGCGAGGCCGATTGCCGACCAGTAGCCCGCGGAGCGCCGCGTGAAGACGACAATGTCGAGTGCGAGGATGGCGCAGGCGGCCGTCATTTTGAGGACGTTGCAGGCGAGCAGGAAAAAGGGCGTCAGCGTCGCAGCGATAAGACGGTGCACCTCGAGGCCCGTGAGGATCACACACAGCAGACCGAGGCCGACATTAGTCGACTCCCAGACGAGCTCGACGGTGTCACGGTCGCGCTCAAAGTGGGCAACGGTGTGGGCAAGACGGTACGAGAAGATGCCGACAATGGCAAACGAAAGGGCGGCCTGGACCGTCCAGAGGGGCACGAGGATGCGACGGCGCCAGCGGGCACGCCGGAACAGAACCTGGTTGCGCTGGAAGGACATTGCAGGGCCGTGTTGTGGTACGATCGATAAATGACTGTATGTCCGATGCGGTGATCCTAGCGGTGATACTATTATGCTTGTACTAGATCGGGATGTCGTGATACTCGGTGTCGTGATACTTGGCACCATAACGGCAAGAAATGGAGATGCGAGATAAGAAGTAAAAGAAGGCTGCCAAGCAACAGCAAAGGACAATTATAGAACAGAAAAGGTCTGTCATGAAAAGCAATAGATGGGAGATTCAGCCTGACCTGCGCCGTCTATTCCTGTCTCCCACCAGCCGCAGCAGCAGCCCCTCCTGTGCAGGAAGCCCTGCCGGCTTAATATAACGCCTCGTCTACTGGCTGCAGTAAGCATATGTAGTCAAAAACAGCCGAGATTAAGCTGCATGGCGTGAATGCTGAGGCTTATTCCCGCATGGTACTTAGCCCGTAGTAAGAGAGCACCGTATTTCGAGTATTTTTCTTTAATTTTTCTCTCATCCATTCTTGATATTTTCATTTTCCTCTTTTGCTTCCTTCTTTCACTTCCTTCCCTCACCTTCTTCCTTCTTTTCTGCCATTGTTGTTCCTCCTGTCCGACATCGTTTTCTCTGCATCTTCTTCCGCAGTCTTTTGGTAGCGGTCAGCGCTTGCAAGGGATGGCACAAGTGCGGCTGAGTGTGATGGGGCAGAAGTGCGTGAGCAACAAAGAATAGCTAGCAGAGAGGCTGGCGTTGATGAGATAAGCTTAACAGCATAAGCGAGTACATAAGCATATATATGAAAAGATATGAAGAAGACAGGATAAAGTTTCAGCAAACCAACTGGTGATCCTAGCTCGGCCTGTCCACCGAGGCTCGGGCCTCCACTGCAACTGGGCCTGTCCACCGGGTTGCATCGCTCAGCGGCTGTTTCCAGTCTGGAGTAGCATCAAAAAGAGAAACATAAATAGAGAGAAATGGCGTGACAAGAATTGGATGATTGAAAGATAGAACAGAAAGCAAGGGCAAAAAAAACTGTGGGATTACCGTGAATCGAACACGGGTCTCCTCGGCCACAACGAGGTATTCTAGCCACTAAACCATAATCCCAGTGATTCTTGTTTACTTTGGACCCCTGTTGGGTCTAAGTCATCGATTGCGTTTTTTTTTTTTTTTTTTTTTTTTTTTTTTTGGTGGACGTAAAACATTATCAAATCCTTTACCCAAATTTTAATAAAGAAATGACGAATATGTTATCAAGAGTCCATATAGACTACATGACTTTGTCATTGACCAGAATATATCGTTGTTGACAAGCGAACGCCGTAAGATAACCGCCAGCCATAGCCGCCAAAGTCCACGTCGTGGCCTCTTTTCTGGCTGCCATAAGGCACACTCCGATGCCTTGTCTTGGATCCCATTCTTCTATTGCTTATTTTGCTGGCTTATGCCTTTATCCTAGAGCAACCTGTGCAATCTGTATACGCCTGCAGCCCGACATCATCCTTGCGACTCTGCTCGACGGCGACTTGACAAATATATTCGAATATACCCAGGAATCTGTGCATTGGAGCAGTAGGAATACTAGTCTATCGCTTGCGTAGAGCTTAAAATAGTCAAGGCTTGGGTTCTAAAACATGGCCAGGCAACGGGGAGGCCAGTAGGTCATGATACTGCATCTGATGGGCAAATCATCGTCGGGTAAGGCGGAGGAGATGCAGAAGTGACAGGAAGAGACCACGGTCGAGGTCCACAATGCAAACTGAACTACACTGCTGAGTAAGTCTGCTTGCGGCTCTTTAAGAAGGCGCGACTGCGCATGTTCACAACATATTATACATTCAGCATTCACACAGGTCCAAATACTAGACAATCGGACATAATCAGACATTGAACACCACCAGACATCGAACACAACCAGACATCGAACACAACCAGACAAAACCAGACCGACACAATCAGATACCAAACACACTGAACACAAATACATGACATTGGACACGTCAACATGCTCGCCCGCTCCATCATCGTCCCCGTCTTTGCCGTCCTGGCTGCTGCGCGCGCCATCACGGAGAACCCGCTCGCAGCCCTGGCAGCACGAGCCTGCAGCAACGCCGACTCTACATCGTATTGCGTGAGTTTACTAGGCCTATCTATGAAACGACACCAGCTGACAGACAGTGCTGCAATGAGAGCAGCTGCAGTGCATCGTCGCCAGCATGCTGTGCCAACGGTTCATGCTGCACCATAGAGTATACATGCTAGATGGCAGCACCCTGCACAGCTGAATATGACTGTTAGAATCAATGAATAGACTACTATCTGATAAAATGTAAATACCTTGCACTAAAATGCAGTCCGGCCTCTGATTTGATTGTATTTAACGTCACGATAACTACACATGGAGCATAAGACGCTATTTATCCTGTCCGGCCTCTACGAGTACGCGATCTACAGCGGCCGTGTCCACTGTTCCACTGTTCCACTTTCTACGCATAGGCCCGGCTAGGCGCGCCGCCAGTGGGTCTTCCCCCAGAACAGCTGCTGCCGGCCGATAAGCCTTATCGTGCTGGTGATAGAAGGAGGGGTATTGCTTCTGCAGCGCGCGTCTGGCCCGACAGCCACAGCGTGCACTCTTCTGCAACACCCAACATGGCCTCCATCGAACACTGCCTCTTTTGTTTTGAGACGCTCGACGCCGAGCTTAGCAATCGCACGGCGCTGTCGCTCGACGACGTTTTTGCGTCGTATGCCGCGTATGCCGCGTACGCCGCGGGCACGACTCCTCCTCCCAGCCAGACCCAGCCCGGCCCGTCGCCGCTATTTGTGACGTGGAACACGGACCGCGGCGCCTCCGAGCCCGGCGAGTACATTCTGCGCGGCTGCATCGGCACGTTCGAGGCGCAGCCGCTGGCGCACGGCATCGCGACCTATGCGCTGACGGCGGCGCTGCACGACACGCGCTTCCGGCCTATTGCGCAGCGCGAGCTGCCGCACCTCGAGGTCGCCGTGACACTGCTGACCGACTTTGAGCCGGCCGCGGACGCGATGGACTGGCAGCTGGGCAAGCACGGGCTGCGCATTTCGTTTGCGTCGGCGTCGGGGCGGCAGCACTACGGCGCGACGTACCTGCCCGACGTTGCGCCCGAGCAGGGCTGGACCAAGGAGGAGACGGTGGCGAGTCTGATGCGCAAAGCCGGGTGGTCGCCGCGGCGCACGAGTGCCGGTGGTGGCGATGCGGAGCGCGCGCCGTGGACGCAGGTGGCGTCGTTTGAGACGGTGCGGTACCAGGGCGCCAAGCAGTCGGTGTCGTATGCCACGTACAAGGCGTGGCGCGACTGGGCGGATACAAAGAAGTAGGTTGGTTGGCTCTGCTTTATGCTTTTTTTATGTTTGTCACAATCACAGTGCTGTAGACCTGTCGAATGAACATGGCTGCTTGGAAAACATCAAGATACAATATGTAAACGACACGCTCGCTGTAGATTGCCAGTCAAAACGCCGAATGCCGCCCATGGAGTGCAAGCAAAACAGAACCGGGGGAATCATCCCAAAGACTGATCCGACAATAGAAACAAAACAGAACAAAAGAAAACAAAAACAAATGAAAAGAAAACATAAACACACATGGCCCCATGGCCAAGCCATGGCAACGCGCAGCCGATCAAAGGGTTGCCCCTGTACTTGTCTTTCGCTGTCCTCTCTTCTCGTGTTTTTCTCTCGTCTACATCACCAACACCGCAGGGTCTTCCAAAACGCGTTTCTGCCGCCGTGGCCGACCTCGTCGCCGTCGATTCGGGGCCCGCGCACGCCAACCTGCCGCTGCTGGCCAGTGATTGGGCAAATGTTCCTCTCTTCGTTCTTTCTCGAGCTGTCACTGGCCGAATGCTGCTGCCGACTGGGGGTCAGTAGTGGACTCAGCGGTTTCGTCGCGCCGTGCCGGTCGAGCATCTGCTTTGGGTCGTACTCGGTGCCGCCCATGGCCGCCAGCCGTCGCTGCTCAATGACGCGTCGCACAATCAGCGCAAACGTCTCCTCAATGTTGACCTCGAGGCGCGCGCTCGTCTCCATGAAACCGCAGCCGCGCCGCCGCGCCCAGTCCAGACCGCGCGCTGCCGGCACGATGCGGCTCTCCTGCAGGTCGCACTTGTTGCCGGCGACGATCTTGACGGGCGGCACGGCACGCGCGCCGCCGCTGGTCAGCAGGCCGTTGCCGCCACCGGCAAAGACAATCTGGTCAAAGGTCATGCCGGCCTTGCGCGCGCGCGCCGCATTGTCGAGCCGCGTCTCGGCCTCCATGTCGATAAGGTCGTTAAAGTACTGCAAGGCGTCGAGCGAGTCGTTGGAGGTGATGTCGTAGACCATGAGGAAGGCATCGGCGCCAAGGTTGGACGAGGCCCACATGCCGCGGTATTCCTCCTGGCCGGCGGTGTCGGTGAGGCCAAGGTGGTAGGTGACGCCGTCGATGCGGCGCGTAACGCTGTAGCTGTCCTCAATGGTCGGGTCATACTCGGACGTCCACTGCGAGCGCACGAGGCGCAGCGTGATGGAGGATTTGCCGCAGCCGCCGTCGCCGCAGATGGTGATGGTGATGGGCACGGGCGGCTGGTGGTCGCGCGACCCTGACTGTGACCGTGTGTGCGGCATGTTGAGTGTGGGGTGGGTGGTGGATGGTGGATGGTGGGCGCGGTGGGCGCGGTGGGCGCGGTGGATGCAGAGGTGGCGATGGAGGGTAGAGGTTGACTACCAGCTTGTTGTGGCAAGCAAGGATATGTGCAGCGGCTTGCAGCCGGGCCTGCGTTTCCTCAGTGGTCGGATTGTTGTGATATCGTTGATGTCGAGGTCGAGGTGTCGCGGCGCGCGAGAGGGAGCTAGGGAGGGTCGAGAGACACGACGCGGGAAGCAAACGGGCGGTGATGATGGGGTGAACGAGAATGCGCAAAAAGAAAGCAAACAAGACAAAAGAGAAAGAGAGAAAAAGTGAAAAAGTGAAAAAAAGAAAAAGGAATAAAAAAAATGAAGAGAAACAAGAAGCACGAGAAAAGAAAGAAAGAAGAAAAGACGATCACGAACGAAGAGTCCACACGCTCGTATGCAGCTCTAATTTCTAATTAAAGATTAACCCACGCGTATATATGCTTAAAGTGGTTCAGGGATCTGATCGCAGATGTCTATGTCTGTATGTACACGTACGGGGGAGCACTCATACAGAGTATGGAAGACGTACGGAGTAGAAAACAAAAACAGAAGGATTCCTAAAAGGAGGCGTTGGATGCAGTGACGCGACTTGTTAGTGAAGGCTCTTATAGCAAGCGTGCTTCGTAATGGTGATTCGTGTATCAGTGAACGGGCAGTTTGCCGTTTCGGGCGATTTCCGTTTGCTGCTCCTGCAGGTACGGCGTGATACGGAGGCTGAATGTGATTGTGTAAACAATAATAAGTGACAAAGGCAAACTAACGATGCACAACATTCTTATCACATACTCCGTAAGCAGAAGGCACATAAGCATAGGCGGCAGGGCAGAGCGGGGCACTAAAGCGCCGATGCGTTGAATCAGCACATCATCAAGTATTTCATTGCACACGCTATGCTTTCATAATACCCTCCAAGAGCCGTGAAACGCACACCCCTGGTCCTAGCGAGAACGTGGCAGCAAGTGGGGTTTAGAGCATCTTCATCTTCACTCTTGCTTACTATCACTGTGATATGCCCCTTTTCTCTCACTCCAAGTCTACAAATCGGTCGCATTGTGCGCAACGCTAACCGTGTCATAGAATTAAGGGGAAGATATGCCGAGATGGACGACCGTTGGAGTTTGACGAGAGCGAAGAAACGGGAAAAGATGGGGAAAGGGAAAATGGGAAAACGAGAAAAAGAAAAGGAAGGGAAAAGAAGGAAAAAAGAAGGGGGAAAAGATAATTAATTTGATCTAATCTGGTAGCACTTGTACGCTACAAGTAGATTAGCTTGTGTCTTAGTGCCTACAGGAGACTCACGCAACGGCCACGCCGTTATTACCTGCAGGAGATTAAGGAAACCAATAGATGTCGATCTCCTTTTGGTCTTTAGATGCGTACGTATATTTACACGTATCATTGATGTCGAGCAGGCACAATACTCCGTAAGCATACATATAAGCATATATAAGCATACAGAAGCATACACAAAATGCAATAAGCAAGACAAAAATAGAAATCAGCGGCGTGTCAGATATCACCAAACTCCGGATGCATCCACGGCATTGATGCATCACGAGAATCACATCATGCTGATCATTTCGTAACCGTCTTCGACTGCTTTTCTCAACTCGTACCCGTACGGAATGGTGCTTTTCTCCCGCCAGCCGCTCCATGCAGAACTACGCAATGCACTGCAAGTCATTGTGCACGGCCCGCTGTTGGCAGCGGATGCAACTGCTTTCGTTAAACTATCGGCCGCATCATCGCCTGGCTATCGGACAGTGCCGTTAGCCGTATCGTGGTCCATCATCTCCATCATCCCATTACTCCGTAGACACGAGTGTACGGAGTAAATCATCGGCATCAAGTCGATCGACATCAATCTTTCTTTCACCATTTCAGACAAGTCTCAGGGCTTCTATCTATTTGTACACTTGCAAGGCCGTGCCATGGGTCATGTCTTGCCCGACATTCTGTACCGTTCTGTCGGGACCTCCCCTCAGATCTAAGCATTACTCCGTACGCATTCTTATATGTCTCACTCATTCATCTACATCTCATAATAATACACTCAATGTCTCACTGTTTACGTAATCCTCGGTCTAAGTAAAACTCTGTTTTAGGCTAGCATGCGCCTTCAAGCGCTGTCATTGGCTGCCGATGAGCTCATCGACAAAAAGTCGACTAGTCGATTTATACAAGCTGATCTCGCGAGTTAATGCCAACAGGATGCAACGGAGGAAAGGGCCAAGAAGAGAGAGAGAAATGGAACGCTTGAACAGATAATAAGCGCCCTCTCGGGCAGCTTTGGGTAGAACGCTTTGGAGCATCTCTTCATCGACCTCGCCACGGTTGATGCCATCACCGAGCAACGTAGCCACGACGTCAACGTCACTGTCAAGTTGTCAAAACACGCAAGCTCGTATCACTGCATAAAACTGCATGACGGCCGGCTTTTGCTTTCCCTGGCACTCCGCTACTTTGGATCCCGCTGACGGCGTCTCCTCATTACGGCCCTATCACAGTCCTCAACGTCTCTGGCGGACCCTCATCCTACACTTCGGACCCTCTTTAACGGCGTGCCGTCGTCGCCTCACCGCGTCCACACAACTTGCCGTCACGTCCGTACTAAGCCGTCACACATAAACATCATGGCTTCCAACGGAATACAACAGACGGCCGTCAATGGCGCGGCCGGCGCTGCCCCGACGCGCGCCGCCGAACTCGCCGAGGTATGTCATCCGGCCCGATGCCGACACCTGCATTCGCACAACTGACCCGCAGCTTATCGACGCCGTCATGGCATTGGTCGTGCCGTTTGTCGACAGCGCCGACCAGGCCTTTGCCGAGCGCGAACAGGGCGGCCCGGCCCGCACATCGACCGTTGGCCTGCCGGCCCGCACGGCCCTGGTGGAGACGTTGACGCCGAAGCAGGTCATTGCGCGTCTCGACCTCGAACTCTCGGCAGGCGAGGGTGGCGGCCGCACCGCTGCGCTCGACACCATCCAGCGCATCCTCGAGCTCAGCGTCAATACGTGGGACCAGGGCTTCCTCGACAAGCTCTATGCCAGCACCACGCCCATTGGCGTCGCCGCCGAGCTGCTGCTGGCCGTCCTCAACACCAACCTGCACGTCTTTCAGGTGTCGCCCGCCCTGACCGTCGTTGAGAAGACGACTGCGCGCGAGCTTGCGCACCTCTTTGGCTTCACCGGGCCCCGCGCCGGCGGTTTCACCGTCGCCGGTGGCAGCGCGTCCAACTTCACGTCGGTCATTGTCGCACGAAACACGCTCTATCCCGAAACAAAGACCGACGGCAATGGCGTCGGGCGCCGCTTTGCCCTGTTCACCAGCGTGCACGGCCACTACTCGGTCGAAAAGGCCGCGCAGGCCGCCGGTCTTGGATCCGGCGCCGTGTGGACTGTGCCCATTGATGCTGCCGGCTGCATGATCCCCGCCGCGCTCGAGGCCAAGATCGCCGAGGCCACAGCCGCCGGCCACACGCCGCTGTATGTCAATGCGACCGCCGGCACCACCGTGCTAGGCTCATACGACCCCTTTGAGGACATTGCCGCCATTTGCAAGCGCAACGGCGGTCTCTGGATGCACATTGACGGCAGCTGGGGCGGCCCCGCCATCTTTTCGGACCAGCAGCGCCACAAGCTGGCCGGCTCGCACCTGGCGAATTCGCTGACCGTCAACCCGCACAAGATGATGAACGTGCCCGTGACCTGCTCGTTTCTGCTGGGTCCGGACCTGCGCATCTTCCACAAGGCCAACACCCTGCCGGCTGGCTACCTGTTCCACGCCGCCGGCAGCGACGACGCGTCTGGGACGGACGAAGACGCCGCCCACGACGTCTGGGACCTCGCCGACCTGACGCTGCAGTGCGGCCGCCACGGCGACGCGCTGAAGCTGGCGCTCGCGTGGGTCTACGAGGGCGCCGCCGGCTTCGCGCGTCAAACCGATCACGCCTTTGCCATGGCCGCACGGCTGGCCGACGCGGTCGCGTGCCGGCCGGACCTGTTTGCGCTCGTGTCGTCGAACCCACCGCCGTGCCTGCAGGTGTGCTTCTACTATGCCGGCGCGACGAGCGGCCAGCCACACGCCGATGCGGCGGTAAACTCGCAGCGGACGCGCGACGCCGTGCAGCTACTGATGCGCCGCGGATTCATGGTCGATTTCGCGCCCGGCGACCACGGCGGCTTCTTCCGCGTCGTGGTCAACTGGCAGACGCGGCCGGGCACGGTCGACGGTCTGGTGCGTGCTCTCGAGACTGTGCGCAGCGAGATCAACTAGAGGGAAATTGGATAGTAAAAGTTTGGCATTCGCTACATTTCATTTAAGGGCGCGTTTAGATTGCACAATACACTGTTATCACAGCACTTTATTATCTGATGACCACTGTAATCATCGTTGATGGGTGCGTCCTCGCCGCGGATAGCAGTGTTAAGAATGTCAACCGACTCAACATCGCGTACTACGCGGATGACAATGTCTGTAAAATACACCAGACTCTGACTGTAGTATCACGTGTAACCACTTACACCTCAATCATGTAATTCGGTCTTGCTCAGCCTCACTTTCATGCATACCCCTCTTTCGAACATTGCACTTTCGTGCCCAATGTGCGTCTTTCGAGGCAGAGAGCAAGGCGTTGGCAAGGCGGCCGAGATGTGAGATAAGGCGCCGGTCAGCATTCCCTCTTCGTCCTCTCTCAAGATTTGAGTATCTCCTTCTTCTTCGTTTTTCTCTTCGCCTCTTTCACGTATTTCTTCTCCTCCCCCTCCCCCTTTTAGTCTACTTTATCATCTTTGTCTTGATCTCCTTCGTCCCCATGTCCCCCATAACATCGGTTTTTCTTGTTTGTTGATTCACAGTTGGACATCCACCATGGATGCCTTGGGCCTGGCTAGCAATGTTGTTCACTTTATCGACATTACACTCAAAACCTACGACAAGACAAGGGAAGTCATCAGCTCAGCCCATGGGGCAACGCAGTTTAATTTTGAGCTGGAGCAACTCTGCCTACGGCTTGACGATTTCAGCTCTAAGCTGAGCCCCATCGGACCAAGCATCAATCAACAACCTACAAACATCCCTTTTGGACAAGTCGACCTAGCAAGACGTCATGGTGACACCATTCGCCAACATGTGGGCGGCGTAAAATGGATTGCATCGGAGTGCACCCTCATTTGCCACGACCTGCTGGACGTTTTGAAAAGCCTACGCCATGATAGTCCGGAGCGACTCCGTCTTCCGAAGGCTCTAGCCCAGTCCATCAAAGAGCAGTTCAAGTCGAAGCATATTGCGCCGCTGGAAGACAAGTTAAAAGGCTTTAATACCCCCCTTCTGCTGCACCTCACTACTCTTCTCAAGTAAGCTCCCTGCTATATTTGGCACACGACTTATAACTAACTCAGTGTGTTAATAGTGAGTGCCAAATATATATGACACGCCTTCTGGAAAGCGCGGCCTCTAAACACGTGCGCCAATTTCCGGCGACGAAGAGATTCGATGACTTGAGAAGTCACTTGAATTTCCTGGCCGACAACATCGAAGCCTGGAGTAGGAGGCTACATGGCCAAGCCACCACACAAGTACAGATCCCGTATGGTGAGATTGAAGACCTCGAACACTTGCTAGGCGGTTTGCGGCTATCAGAAGAAGGCATCGGCAAGGCCGCGAAAGAACAAGAGATAATACAGAGCCTTGGCGTTCACGAAAAGACCTCGCGACACGAGAGAATCACGAAGGCTCATCCGAGAACCTTTGAATGGGTATTTCAGGATCGCAACGTACCTATTTCTGCCAATAAGCAAGACAACGAGCCATCTCAAGGCGGCAATTTTCTCCACTGGCTACAAAACGGCAACGGAATATTTTGGATCACTGGCAAGCCGGGCTCGGGCAAGTCAACACTGATGAAGTTCATTGCTGGCCACAACAAGACACGGCATGCTTTGAAGTCATGGGCGGGAGACAACGATGTTGTCATCGTGTCGCATTACTTTTGGTCCGTTGGGACAGAAGGTCAAAAGTCCCAGAGAAGCTTCCTGCAGAGGATGGTCTTTGACGTCTTGAGCCAGTGCCCACAGCTCGCCTGGGACATCTTTCCTGAGCGCTGTAGGCAGGGCCACGGAACATCGACTGCCGCATCCTTCTCTTTGCCACATGGCGATGCGTGGTCACTCGTTGAACTGCGTCAAGCGTTGTTGCTCCTGTCAGAGGTCACATCAGCCCCGGTCAAGTTCTGTTTCTTCATCGATGGCTTGGACGAGTACCCTGGAGATCGCGTTGCTCTGTGTGAGACGATAAATGGCATTGCAAAATCGGAGAATGTCAAGTGCTGCGTGTCGAGTCGTTCATGGAAAGAGTTTGAGACCATGTTTGGCGGAGAACGATCAGTACTGCTTCGGGTTCACGAGCTCACACAAAATGATATCCGGATATTTGCTCATGACAGACTGGCAGGTATTTCTAGGATGATGTGCAGCATTGTCAAGGAATCCGTTATAGCAGGCATGGTCGATACTATCGCCGAGCGTGCTGAGGGCGTCTTTCTCTGGGTATTTCTTGTGACAAGGGAGTTGCGCTTGTCCAACGGTTACACGTTGGACGAGCTCGTTGAGTTACTCAAGTCTGTTCCCAGCAAGCTTGAGGACTACTTCATATACATGATGGAGAGTGTGCCCGCCCCCCACCACCGTTACATGGCAATGACTTTGCAAATAGCTCTGGCCTGCAAAGCAGCTCACCATTTGCATGTCTACCTTGCCTATGAGTTCAAGGACGTTAATGCCGACTTCGCACTGTCGATGCCAATCAATCGTGACTCAACATTCTTCAGCCGACAGTCCCCTGACTACAAAGCCTGCAAACAGCGAATCAGCGACCGGTGCAGAGGTCTCCTATCCTTCTCTGGAGACGACAAAGTTGACTTTATTCACCGCACGGTGCACTCATACCTGACGACTCGCCCAATGCAAGACTATCTGAAGAGCAAGATCAAGTCGGCCTTCCATCCCAACCTAGCCACCCTTGAGTCTCTGATTTTCATTACCCGTTACAGTATGGCGGATGACAGCTTGTCTGAGGACTTGGATTCAATTGATACTACGATTAGGAATTGGTATATTTGCAACAACTATCTAGCCGGGGCGATGGCTGAAGACAGAGAGACGACATTCCGTCTTATGGACAAATTCGCCAACCTCCAGTACCGGGTAGAGCCTGGCACCGCTTCTCGCCTACAACACCGCCTTGACTCCAAGTTCATTACACCAGGCAGGATCATAAAGTTGGCCGCGACACTGGATTCTACGGCTTCAGATGCGGTCTCCGACACTGGTGAAAACAACCACGATATGGTGAAGTTCTGTTCCAAGAGTACGGCGTTAGCCTTCGATTGTCTGCCTTACTTTATGGCCAGGCTGCACGATAATCGAAACTACTTCCGCGCCGATGGGGTATCCGCATTAGGAGTAGTGTTGTCATCTGAACATGAGAGTAATGACAAGATATGCCATCTCGTCAAGGAACTGCTGGAGATGGGGTCTGATCCGAATGAGTGTCTGGAAGATTGCGAGAAGATCCATGCCACACCGTGGAAACTATTTTGGAGCTCAATAGACGACAACGATGACGACTCTGCAACGACCTTGTTCTACGACACTACACTTGCATTTCTTAGATGCGGCGCGGACATACGTGTACTTGTGGAACGTCCTGACAGTCTTGTTCGACGTATCATTCATAGCATATGCACTGCTTTTTCCAGGCCCAAGTTGCTGGAAGACATGCTTGCTGCTCTTTTCGACACGCCTTTACAAACCAAGACGCTGCTTTTGGACAAGTTTGTGTATTACTCTTGGACGATACGAGATGCCGTTTTTCCTTTCGGGACAGAAAGGGCTGAGATCGTCGAGATGATAAGTATCGAGATGATGAATGTGTCGCTGGACAGAGAGTCTTTAATGGAGTGGCTATCAGGATGGAGAAAGATACCAGACTCCATCTCACCACGCTTGGAGGCGATGGCCGAGGACTATCTCCGTGCATTGCTGGACGAAGAGGCTTCTGTCGAGTCAGTGAGAGAAGTATCAGGCACCATCTCTCCACGCTTGAAGGCGATGGCTGAGGATGAGATTAGTGCGTTGTTGAGAGAAGAGGCTTCTGTGGGAAGGGAGCCGTTGGAGTGGCTTTGCTTGTTTGTTGATCTTCTGTTTTTTACATGTTTGTTTGAGTTGTGCCTGTTTGTTTGTGTTCTGTATGTTTGTTTGTGTACTCTTGCTTTCCTGGTTTTTGTTTCTTTTCCGCATGCTGTGGCGAAAGTGCGCAACAAACTCGGTTTAGTTTGATTTTATTTGTGTAGTCTGGTTGACGTTGAACAATATCAGATGGAATCGAGAGATATCAGATTCCATCTCTCCACACTTGTAGAAAATGGCTGAGGACACTCGCACAGAAACTATTGGAGCACATGGGCCCATTGTTATCACAGCACTGGACCAATCAGAAGTCGGTGAGGACCGTAGCAAATGGCGCACTTGACCGCGCAGCCGGGCTCGTGTTTGTCGTCGAGCAGTGCGGCAGAGTTGCCGCAGACAATTTTCTTGGTGCGGGTCTTGGGTCTGCAGTACGTCTGGCAGCCGTCGGCATGCAGACGTCTAACGGGCAAACACCGGTGGCCGTTAGGCGGACCGATAGAAGGGCTCTACCTTTGTCGTAAAGGCAACGATCCAGGTTTGAACGATGGCGGTTAGGCCGCAATGACGGATCGTTGCCTTTACGACAAAGGTAGAGCCCTTCTATCTATGCGCCTCGGACCGCAGCGCCCACTGGCATCCAAAGTGACCCAGAACGGCCTTGACACTCGGAAGCAGCGCGCGATCAAGAGCGCACGCAGGGCCGCCGCCGGCACAGTGGTGGCTACCCCAGCTACCCCCCCGGCCACCGTCTCAACCAGGACGACACGCAACCGCGATGCCCCTTGCACCCCACCTGACAAGGTCATCAAGAAGCCGTACGGCACGCGCCTGGCGGCGAAGAGGATACGCAACTTCACGACCACCGACCTCGCTGCTACCGAGGCTCCGAAGAGGGAGTTGGGATTGGGTTCGGAAACCAAACCCCATCCCCACTCCCTCTTCTCATGCCGCGCGCTAGAGGACGATGGAGAACAGTGACACAACCGGCCTGCGTAAGGCCCATGACTGTCCTCTGGGCCATCACCCAGAGGAGCAGTGAGGCTCACTCTGCTCTTCTCCAGAGGGCCCCTTTCAGCAAGACGTGGACGTGATTCACGTCCAAGAACCCAACACCTGGACCCCCACCGGCACTCGAGTTGTTTTAGGCGACGTGTCTGTCCATGTGGTGCGTGGGCAATGTTGTGGTAACCGTCGTGCCACTGAGTGCCGGTGGGGGTCCAGGTGTTTGGTTCTTGGACGTGAATCACGTCCACGTCTTGCTCAAAGGGGCCCTCTGGAGAAGAGCAGAGTGAACCTCACTGCTCCTCTGGGTGATGGCCCAGAGCTTATGTGTATGTAATCCCCACTACGTGAATTTCCTGCTCGACTCTGTGACGATCCTAAACACAGCGATCACCCTCGAGTTATGTCCT
Organism: Ophiostoma triangulosporum; assembly: GCA_029298705.1. NCBI lineage: Eukaryota > Fungi > Ascomycota > Sordariomycetes > Ophiostomatales > Ophiostomataceae > Ophiostoma > Ophiostoma triangulosporum. The sequence goes on along the minus strand of JANSLO010000010.1, from coordinate 1,119,556 downwards.
ATGTACGCAAAAGGTCTGGCGCAGCACTGGAGCCGCACGCCCTCAACACCGACAACGACCGCGACTGGCTCTGGACGACGGTGAATGGGGTATCAATGTTAAACATCTACAGCCCCTTGCCGCCGAGCACGTTTGAGACAAGTTCTGGGAGTGCTGGATCGACGCCTATCAGAGGCCGCCTGAGTTCGTCAAGTATGATCAGGGCACCCACTTTATGGGTTACAACTTTGTCGACTATTAGTTGGTGCGACTGTACAGGATCAAGGTGAATTTCACAATCATGACAACAACAACCATTTGAATTCGATATCGGGCAAGCTTTCCGACAGAAATGATATTGAGACAACCGAGCCAAACGATAGTGAGGCAAGTTCACACAGGCTACGTTAAAGCGAGCACTGCACCCTATGTGGGTTGACTTAGCAAGGTATTGACTGCAAGTGAAGATGATAGTATTGTTCTTGTCGTTGTCAACACTGTTACTGTCAGACCGAGCACTCCTTTATGCGGGATGCTGTGCACGTGATCTTATTGTAACTGGTGTGGTTCTTCTTCTAAAATCTGAGATTCAGGGCGCCTGCGCCCTGTCTACTTATACCCCATGGCCGGCCATCCTCGACGCTTCCATTCTGAGGCCAACCCTACTTCGTTTGTTCCTCCTCTTGCGTTTGGTCTTCCCTCATGAGTCATATCGTCTTGTTCTATCCTGTTTGTTGGGCGCTCCATGCTGTCTCTGTATCAAACAGCTGGCATGGCCAACATTCCGACACCCTATGTACTTTTGTAGTAGCCATTGATAGAAGGCGGTGTAAACAATGACCCACTTATCATGCAGATAAGATAAGAACTTTTTTTCTTTTCATTCTGCCCATGAATGTATCAGGAGCAAAGGTTGGACCCCAGACAGTGCAGGCTTTTTGTGGCAGGACTCGCATCGACCACCATACACGGCACACCTGCTCTCACAAATCGACCAGTATACATTGCCTTCCCTTTGCTGCTATACCTCACAATGGTCGCCCACAAGTCGAAGCGGCAGCTTATGCGCGACGAGCGCCGCAAGAAGAAGCGCGAGCTCGACGTCGACGCCGACGAAGACCCGTCCTTTCCCGGCGACAACGCCCCTGCCCAAGCCCACGCGGCACCTGAATACAACAAAAGCAACAGCAACAGCAACACAGCGGCGCCTTACTACGAGGTCGGCGATGGCGATATTCACCCTTCGCGGCAGATCAAGAGACAACGGGTCGACGGTCCCGGCGCTGGTGCCGGTCCTGGTGCCGGCTATGGCCGCAACGCTGGCCGTGGCGCTCCGTCGGCCGGACCAAAACTCAAGTTCACCGGTGCCAACAGCATGCCCCTCGTTGAGCGCCCAGCCAAACCCGCCGCCGCCGCCCCGGACAATCAAGATACCGTGCTGTTCTTCGACGATACAAACGGTGCCCCAGAGGATGCCCAGCCGGGTGCCGAGGCGGTGGACATGGCCCCGGGCGACGGCAACATGGAGTGGGCCGGCGCCATGGACGAGCAGACAGAGTTCTTTGGTCTGCTGTCCGACAGCGAGCAGGAGTACTTTCGACGCGCCGACGAGCTGCTCGAGCTCAACGATTTTGCCGGCGGCGATGACGAGCGGCGTGTGTTTCTGGCGAGCGTGTTCCGCGAGGCCAAGGGCAAGGAGCTCAAGCTCGCGAGCAGCCAGTCGTGCTCGCGCTTGATGGAGCGCCTGATCCAAGTGTCGACCGTGCGCCAGAAGAAGCGCCTGTTTGCCGCCTTCCGCACGCACATTTTGACGCTCGTGTCGCACCGCTTCTCGAGCCACTGCTGCGAGCAGCTGTTTCTGCAGTCAGCCGCGGTGCTCAGTCGCGAGGAAGAGGCAGACAAGCAGGAGGAGGATGGCGACGACGACGATGACAAGGACGACGGCGACGACGCGCTCGTCTCGCTCGAGGACAGCTTTTTGTTTGTGCTCGACGAGCTCGAGGGCAGCCTTTCGTCGCTACTGATCCACCGGTTCGCGTCGCACACGCTGCGCGTGCTGCTCGTGATCCTATCCGGCCGGCCACTCGCAGAGACGGGCACGCGGTCGCTGCTGCGGTCGCGCAAGAAGGAGGTTGTGCGCGTCGGCGCGTTCATGACGACGTCGGCACCGACAACTACGACTACAACTACGACGACGACGACGACCGAGGATACACCTGCGCGCTACGTGCCTGCGTCGTTTGGCTTTGCCATGCGCAAGATTATCGCCGACGTAGGCGCGGCGCTCGACGGCTCACTGCTGCGCCTGCTGCCCATCCACCCGACAGGCAACCCGGCGCTGCAGCTGCTGCTCGAGCTCGACATGCAAAAGGAGAAGACGGTCAAGAAGAAGAAGAAGACGAAGACGACGGATGCCGACGCCGACGCCGGTGCCGACGCTGACGCTGACGTCAATGCGGTGGACGACGACGAGCAGCCCAGTATTCTGGACAGGCTACTGCCCGGTGCGCCCGCGACACTGAGCGACACGACGAGCCCCGCGTACAACCTTGTCAGCTCGCTCATCTACGACCCCGTCGGCTCGCACCTGCTCGAGACGCTCATCAGCAAGTGCCCCGGCAAGCTGTTCAAGGCGCTCTACGTCTGCCTCTTTGCCCACAACGACACGGCCACGCCCGCAAAGAAACCCATGTACGACTACCTGCGCAACGACATTGCATGCTACCCGGCCATGCGCGTGCTCGAGCGCCTCGGCAAGGACGATCTCACGAGCGTCATCAACAACCAGTGCATGCCGCGTCCCGACGCCGCGGCCAACGGCTCGCTCGGCGGCCGCATCAGTGCGCCGTCGCCGCTCGTCGCCCAGATCGTCGAGCGCGGCCGCTTCAACGTGCTGCGCACGCTGTTTGAACGCTGCGCGGCGCGCAACGTCGACACTGTGACGGTGCAGAACCTCGTCAACGCGCTGCAGACAGCCGTCGGCGGCGGCCGTCTCGCGCCCAGTGCGCTCATCACCAAGCTGTGTCTCGGCGCGGACGCGTCGTCGTCGTTGTCGGGTCAGGACAAGCCTCCTGTCGCCAGCGGCGACGACAAACCCCGGGCCGACCCCCGTCTGGCGCACGCGTGCCACCTCATGTCGGCCATGCTTGCGATCCCCGGCGGTCCCGCGGCCGCCGTGCAGGCCGCCCTCGCAGACCTGTCGAGCGACCAGCTGGCAGAGCTCGCGCTGCGCTCGTCAGCCGGCGCGCGCGTCGTGCTCGCGGCGCTGCAGTCGACGCCGTCCCTGCGCGGCAACCAGGCGCGCGTGCCGCTCAACAAGATGCTCGTCGGGCGCCTCGTGCCGAACTGCATGCAGCTGGCGCTGTCACCCGAGGCGCACGTTGTGCTGCAGGCGATTGTGCTGACGCCGTCGCGCACCGAGGTCAAGCCGCGCGCGCCAGCAGACAAGGCAGCCGCGCCGGCGGCACAGTCGACGACAGCTGAACTGTCGCTGCCGTTCCATCTCAAGGACACGCTCATGTCGCAGCTGGCGGCGCACGAGGACGAGCTGCGCGAGAGCTGGGCTGGACGGGCGGTGTGGCGTGCATGGAAGGGCGACCTGTGGCGGCGGCGGCGTGGCGACTGGGTGCAGTTTGCCAAGGCGGGGGAGCCGGAGGGCCTGAAGCTGTCGACGGCGCCGACGCTTAAGGACGACAGTGTGCGTGATGTGTGGCGGCTGAAGCGGGTCAACCCGGTGCAGCAGGCCGAGGCCGTGGTTGAGGCTGAGGCTGAGGTTGTGGATGAGGTCCCTATTGCTGCAGCTGACGTCGAAATGGCTGATGTTCCCGAGAAGGCCGAGAAGGCCGAGAAGGCTGAGAAGAAGGAGAAGAAGGAGAAGAAAGAGAAGAAGGAGAAGAAAGAGAAGAAGGAGAAGAAAGAGAAGAAGGAGAAGAAAGACAAGTCCGAGAAGAAGGACAAGAAGGAGAAGGAGAAGTCTGATAAGAAGGAGAAGAATGAGGAGAATGAGGACAAGGACAAGAAGGAAAAGAAGGAGAAGAAGGATAAGTCTGAGAAGAAGGAGAAGAAAGAGAAGAAGAACAAGGCTGAGAAGAAGGAAAAGAAGGAAAAGAAGGAGAAGAAGGAGAAGAAAGAAAAGAAGGAAAAGGCCAAGGCTGAGGATGATGAGTAGTTGACCTGTATGATTTTCGCATTCTTCATATCACGGCGTACGGTCAAAAGTAAATAGCATTGTATCTAGCTTCCTAATGCGTTTGGTTCTCGTTTGATATTATGACTGTCTGGCAATGAATACTATCAAATTATCGTGAGTTAGCTGAAAAATATCTTTTGTCTTCTTGACGAGAGCTGCAGGTTGCCTCGACGCCAAGACTCTACAGCACCGGTGACAACAGCCTATGCCGCAAACTATCGCTACAAATACATGTAGAGACTGCATCTCTTTTTTTATGATGCCGTCTGTTTTGTTTCGTCTTGTCTTTCTTCTCGCTTTTATCCTCGTTGCCCTCCGTCGATCACTCAAGTCTGCAAGATCATCTCTATTCTTAGACAAGCCATTAACAACAAGAAGAAAGGAAAACGGCCCAGCTTCAGCTCAAACACTTGAACAAACTTTGACAATAAACAACCAAGTTTGGATCTGTCATGTCGCAGGTCTTGGCATCCGGTCTTGCTGATGCCGCGAAGAGCCTCTGGAACACGGAATCGCAATAGCCGGCTGGGCTGGGGTATTAAAAGAACAGCCTGAGACAAGAACCCACCATGAACAGTGCACAGTGGCAGGCTGCGGAGTAATACTCCGTAGAGAGCCAAGCTTTTACCCGCTGACTTGATTACAGGGAGCACTAGTACGAAAAGATTCCAGTGGCAAAGAGACAGTGTTTCAGCTTGTGGCTGCTCCTCGAAGCTCTGGAATGGAGGATGGCCATGAAGAAGATGGAAAAGGAAGAAGACAAAAAGAAAAGAGATAGAAAACAAGAAAAGGAGACAAAGACAAAAGGAACCCCGTTAATCACAGACAGTGCTGACCTGTGACAGTAAGCATATCTTACATACAAACAACAATGGCATTATTCAGTCAGGAGACCGTTTCAGAATAAAGTTTATGCCAAGGGGCTAGAACGCGGAAGCTGCCTGACCGATCCAACATCTGCTCTGGCGCTGTCTCCCAGGCCCCATACTGTCCCTGCTTGACTCTCCACGCAGCCAATGTTGAGATCAAACTTCGTCTAAACATGGCCACAGCCGCGTTGCACGAGCATGATACAGGCCGGCCTTGGTGTGACCCTACGTCGTAGCAGTTGCATACTCCGTGGAGGCTCATAATAAGCTTCACGGGGTAGGACTCCATCTCGACCCGCTCGCCCCTAAGCATAAGCATACGCATCAGATGCAGCCGATGTCTCCTTGATACCAGCACTCCTTGTCAATATTGCACAGTAAGCATATGCTTAGATGTCGGAGTAATGGGCTCACCTCGCCATGTGGCCTGGTCTTGATAAATACATATATACGTAGACGTCCGTCTTCCATCGTCTGCTGTTTCTCTTTTCCATTCTCTTCATCTTCACTTCCATTCACCTTTATTTCTAATCTTCAGCTCTGTCGCCGGTCGACTTTTTGTCATCAAATTTACAATTTCTTTCTCTTCCATCAGCTAGCTGACCACCCCCCAAACCAACCGCCAACATGAAGTTCACTCTCTGCATCGCTGCTCTCATCTCGGTCGCCATGGCCGCGCCTCTCGCACAGCCTCAGCCTCAGGGTCAGTCCATCTGCTTGTTTTCTCTATCACTGTTGAGCTTAGCATACTAACTAACTAGCCGTCGATGCCAGCGCACCGTCCATGGTTGACGCCAACGGCAATGTCGTTCCCTTTGACTCGACCAAGGTTGTGGCCTAGTCTGTCAAGCCTGTTAAGGTCTTGTCTTTTGTTCAACTAGCACGACCTCTCGATATACCATTATACCTTAATCAGCACGGCAGCTCGAACAGCTTCGCCTGGCAGCTATACTTCTTTTCTTTGGGCGGTGACCCGTCTCTTCTTTTGGAGCCTATATTTGATACAATACATCTGCGAACAGCCAATGCCGAGTATGCTTACATGTGATGATTTATGCAATCTATGCAATCTTATTAAGGACGAGCAAGTGTTTTAGGAAATATGAGATTGCGTCAGACGGTGCACTTGTAGAGGAAAAACACTTAGTATGACACCAGGGTCTACCTGTCCACGTGTGCTGGGAACGGCCATGAATTGAGCCGAATTAAATGGACATCATCGAGCATGTAACGATGACGTATCGGAGAGTAATCGGATAGATATTATTTCGTAACGGTAGAAGGAAAAGAAAAGGAACGGAGAAAAACACAGCTAGATGTGGGAATGAGAAAGAGAAGAAAAACTCAAAAAGAAAACTCAAAAAAATCAAAAGAATTGAGAAAATAAAAGAAGAAAAAAGAAAACAGGAAACAGGAAAATCAAGTGCGCAACAGCCGCGATCCAAACAGGAAGCTGTCGACAGCACAAAGACCAGCAGTGAGATGAGCAGAGAGGACTTATCCGAGCAATCTGTTTGGCTGGAATATTCGCTCATACATCACGACATACACCGCCTGTAAAGGAACGTTCACCCCCCTGTAAACGCACGGGAGGCCGCCTAAAGGCACAGATGCACACCCCTAGGGTTCCGTCAGATTCCTCTGGACTCCCCTATTTTTGACCATTTTCCACTAAATTCCACTGGCAAAACGACCTCGCTAGGCTACATCCAGACCGCATTAGCACTGCTGCTAGAGAGAATGGACAATTTTCCACGGAAAAGCGCCCAAAAACAAGATTTCTCTCGCTGTTCTGGACTCTCAGATCTTCTACTTTGCAATATTGCCCGCAACGTCCTCCTGCAAATGCCAGCCACTCACTACCAGGGTGCACCCCTCCTCCTTTGCGTGATGTTGCCATTATGTCAACACTCGTGATGATCTGTGATCTAGCCCTATTCCGACAGAGTGGCCGTAGATGGCCGCAACACACCCGGAGGGTGAGACCTGCAAGGAGGGGGCAGGACATGGAGGGACTTGCAACGGTGCAGCGAGATATAGTCGATCCATGTCGCGGTACATGCCGCCGCAACAAAGGCACGCCCACTGCTTATCCCATGATATGACCATGAAAAAACGAAAACAAAAGAGTATGATTAAATCAATGATTATACCGCACGCGTCTGGCAAATGGAAATTTCGCGATAAGGGTTTCAAGCCAGCAGAATAAAGACGCACAGAACAGACGACGACAACAAGGCCGGCCACCGCTCTGGAGAACGAGTATATATCGCCATGTCCCTGTGCTCATCTGGTGGCCCGAGGAGATGCTGCTCGTAGACCATCCTTCCTCTGCATCTGCTTCTCGCTCTCCGTCGTCTGCACTCTCCTCCCACCTGCTAATCGTCTCCTTGCGAGAAGTTGGGTTTTCTTCATCCCCCTTTATTCTTTGGTTTATCCCCTCAAAGACAAACGTCAACATGACGGCTGAAGGAGCGACGACGATTCGCATTGCCGAACCTGTCAAGCCCGACGTCGATGCGGCGCCGGCGCCAGCAGGCAAGGCCGAACCGTCCCATGCCGTGCTGCAGGACACTGTCTCGCTCTTTGAGAGTGAAGTCGACCACCCTGACCTCGAGCACGGCGGGCGGAAGCAAGTATGTATTGTTTCGGACTTTTCAGTTGTGCTTGGCTAGTGCAGGTGGTGCTACGAAAGACGAAAAACAAAAGACAAAAGACAAAAAACGCAAGACAGAGACTGATTCGGTAGACCTTTGGCGGCATGATGCTGCTGTGGCTGAGCTTCCAGTCCTGTGGCATCATCTACGGCGACATTGGCACGTCGCCGCTGTACGTCTACTCGTCGACGTTTACGGCACAGCCGTCGTGGGATGATCTCGTTGGCTCTCTGTCGATTATCATCTGGTCGCTGACGCTGATTGTCTCGGTCAAATACGTGTGCATTGTGCTGTTGGCCGACGATGATGGGCAAGGTGGCACGTAAGTTGTTTTTCTTTCTTTATTTTTTTCTTCTTCTATTTTTCCATCTTTTTCTCTCTTCACCTCTTACATTCTACTGACCGTCTAGTTTCGCATTGTACAGTCTTCTCGCCCGCTATGCGCGCATCAGCAAGACATCGTCCTTCTCCAATAACAAGGACGGCCTGCCCATGCAGCGCTACCTCACCGGCGACATGACACCCACGTCGCGCAGCCTGCGCCGCTTCCTCGAGAACTCGCCCGTCAGCCAGACCCTGCTCAAGCTCGTCGGCATCCTTGGCGTATCCATGGTCATGGCCGACGGCGTCCTGACGCCTGCGCAGTCCGTCCTGGGCGCCATCCAGGGCATCAGGGTCGTGCGCCCAGACCTCGGTACGTCGGCCATTGTCGGCATCTCGTGTGCCATTCTGGTCATGCTCTTTTTGATCCAGCCCCTCGGCACCGCGCGCCTCGGCACCGCCTTTGCACCCGTTGTCGTTGTCTGGCTGCTCTTCAACCTGGCCTGCGGCATCTACAATCTGGCCGTCTTTGACCACACCGTGCTCAAGGCCTTCAGCCCGCACTACGCCATCATGTACCTTGTGCGCAACGGCCGCGACGGCTGGCGCAGCCTCGGCGGCCTGTTGCTGGCTTTTACCGGCGTTGAGGCCCTGTTTGCCGACCTGGCCGCCTTTGGCAAGCGCGCCATCCAGCTGTCTTGGCTCGGTCTGGCCTACCCGTGTCTGATGTTTGCCTACGCCGGCCAGGCCGCCTGCATCGCCATGGACGCCACTGGCACCGCGTACACAAACCCCTTTTACCGCACCGTCATCCCCGGTACCTTTTACTTTGGTATGGTCATTGCCATCCTGGCCGCCATCGTGGCCTCGCAGGCCATGGTCACCAGCACCTTCCAGCTGCTCGTCCAGGTCATGCGGTTGTCCTACTTCCCCCACATCAAGGTCGTCCACACCAGCGACCGCTTCCACGAGCAGGTCTACGTGCCCATGGCCAACTGGCTGCTCATGATCGGCGCCGTCATCGTCACCGCCGTCTACAACAACACCACGTCGCTCGGCAACGCCTACGGCGTCTGCGTCATCGTCGTCACCATGCTCACCACGTGCATGCTGTGCCTCGTCGCCATCGTCATCTGGCGCCTGCCTGTCTACGTCGTCCTGCCCATCTTCATTGTCTTTGCCCTCATGGACGGCACTTTCCTCTCTGCCGCCCTCACAAAGGTCCCCGACGGCGCCTGGTTCACGCTGCTGCTCTCCTTCTTGCTGTCGTCCATATTTGTCCTCTGGCGCTTTGGCAAGGAGGCCCAATGGACGGCCGAGGCCGCCACGCACGTGCCGCTGGAGACTGCCATGGCCCAGCTCGCCTCGCCCGTGTCCACCGTGCCCGGCGTCGGCATCTTCTTTGATAAGATCGGCGACCCCCTGCGCCCCCCGCCCTGCTTCACCCAGTTTCTGCTCAAGTTTGCAGCCCGGCCGGCCGTGCTCGTCTTCTTCCATATGCGCCCCCTCGACGTCCCCACCGTGGCCGTCGCCGACCGCTACACCGTGACGCGCCGCCGCCGCCAGCCTGCTGTGCCATCCGCTCAGAATCACAAAACGGACATGAGCGCCAGCCCGCTGCTGCCCGACTGCTACACCGTCATCCTGCGCCACGGCTACGCCGAGGAGCCGCTGCACCCCACTATTGCCAACGACCTGATTGCACAGGTCGACAAGTACCTCAGCGAGCAGATGGCTAGCGCCGCGTCGTCGGCTCGCACAGCCACAGCTACCGCAACGGCCACAGACACTTTTTCGCCGAGCTCGTCGTCGGTGTCGGCGGTGGCGCGGCTGCGCGCGAGCCGCACTACGCTGCGCACGGCCGCCCAGTCCCAGATTGTCTACCTGCTCGGCAAAGAGGCCATGCGCGTCAACTACATGAGCCCGCTCGGCAAGCCCGGCTGCTCGGCATGGGTCCTCGTTCGCGGCTTCCTGCGCCGGATGCTGCTCGAGACCTTTCTCTGGATCCGCGACAACTCGCGCACAAAGCTGGCTGACTTTGCCATTGACATTGACAAGACGATTGAGGTCGGCTACCTGACCGAGCTCTGACAGGACGCAGAAAACACAAAGATAAACAAAGATCAATAAAGTTAATACATGCTTGGCTTATAGTTTCTTGATATTGCATTGCTTCTTGGATCAAAGTGCATTGGTCAGCAGTTTTTGTAAAATGAATAGTTCCACGGCGTGTTTGTGGATGACCAGGGCGATGTCGCCACTCCCTCGCCGCCATGCTGATAAGACCAAACAGCATGAGTGGTCTTTGAGCGAGTTCAAAGCCGTTTTGCCAAATGTAGGCCAGTTGAAGACACGGATGAAATACATATACGACATGGCCCCGCACTCATCGACCGGAACTACCATCGCCCCGTCTTGGTTATCCCGTCGGGGTTCCGTGCCCCGGCGCCGTCAGATACACCGTCGATGTCACCTGCTCCCGAGCCCAAGTCGACCAAGCCTATCCCCGTCTCGGGATTGGAAACAGGCTTGGTCGACTTGGGCTTGGGAGCAGGCGGCATCGGCGGGGAAATCGACGGCACCAGGGTACAGAACCGCTATGGGATAGCCAAGACGTGGCGGTGGTAATTCGGGTCGACGACTCGACGCAGTGCGGTGCCATGTCGTAGATGTACCTCATCCGTGTCTTTAAGTGGCTTACATTTGGCAAAGCGGCTTCGACCTCGCTCAATGTGCACTCATGCTGTTCGGTCTCGTTCAGCATGGTGACGTGCCTGTCGGGCTTGGTGTGTTGTGTAGCGATGGACAAATGGGACGCTGCCTTTGTCCAGCAGATAGTCGCGATGCGAGGCACGGGTCGAATGTGGTCACGTGCAACTTGAGCAGGCCGGTGTGGTGGTTGTGGTACGTCGAGTATCAATCGGGTTTCCGGCACTCCGTATAATGGCTGCTTGACATTGACGAGGATGTCGTCGGGCAAGTTACTTATTATTCATTAATCTATTGATGTGCTTACAGTTTCGCCGGGCAAGTTGAGCATACTCTTGGTGGCGGCGTCGGAACAATAATCACGTGATAGCAGGACTGAGGACGGATCACCCCCCCTCCCGGCTGTCGAGAGGGAGGTTGGGTACCCCTCTTCAGGGTTATGTGCTCCGTAGGCAGGGCGTAAGTGCCCTGCATCACAAGATAGAACGAAGACAAGACAAGGTTACCAACATACTGGAGCATCAAGGACGTCCAACGATAATGGTGTCTACGTTGAAGACCAGACTTTACCACCAGATAACGCATACTCTTGTGACCACCTGTAGACGTGCAACTATCCCGGTAACAGTGACGGCATCGAACACCACAATACACATCTTTCTTCGTCATCAGTGATTCCCTTTTACTAAGAATGTGTAGAATTTTCAGCGCATGCTGGCAATTACTACGTACACAAAATGGTGGATTTTTGGTGGGGGATACTCAGTCAAAAATTCAGATTGCGAGAATACTCGAGCCAGCACCCTCTGACATCGACCCCCTCGACAACTACGCCCATGTCGCCCGGCCCATCTACGAACAGGCTAACTGCTGGCTAAACACTGTACGATTCAGATACCGCCAGTGATACAGCGTTCAACCCCGACATCGACGACGTCGACGATGAGGAGGGACACCTCGTATGATCACCCTCACAGAGCCACCGACTCCCCTCACCCCTACGCTCGCGCGTGGCCTCTACCACGTCTGAAATCAACACCGACGCCAACACTCTACAACGACCACGCGATATCTCATCACCACCGGCCCTTCGGCTCGCCTCTCTCTCCCCGGCCCGGTCTACCGCCACCGCCGCCACCGCCGCCCGGTAATTGCTAGCCGTGTAGTCGGTATTTTGGCTGACTATTTGCGTGCTCTGTTGTGTGTCGAAGTAGATGTCGTACAGGCTGTTGATAACACGCATAGAGCAGGCCGTGCTCTCTTGTCTGTATACGATCTCCAAAGATAATAGAGCAAGTATCGTGGTTGCCGATGCTCGTCTTGATGAGCCAGTCGATGTTGCCCCTCTCCGGTTTGTTTTTTTTCTCGGTGATGCCGGGTATGCGGCGAGGGTTTTTAACACCGTTCCGCGGCACGAGATACCACATACAAGAGCGACAACAATTCACAAGAGGCGTACGCCAGCATGCCGCGATGAAAGAGCTCTACAACTACCACCACTCTCGACTCAGCGCGTTTTCTACATATATCACCGAGTCAGCGCGTTTTGAGTCGAGAGTGGTGATAGTTATAGAGTTCTTTCTTCGTTGCATGCTGGCGTACGCCGCTTCTTGTGAACGCCGCCAATCTTGTATCTCGTGCCGCGGAACGCGGCTAAAAACCCTCTTCTCGCCGTTTAACCGGCATCAACGAGGAAAACCCGATTTTGTGTAAATCTACCCATAGTGTTGGAATCAACATCGCAAGTCCAACATCTTCGTGGGATGGACCCATTTTTGTATGAGTGAGAACGAAAGCCCCTCTATGCAGGGCATCGGCGGCCTGCCCCGTGAGATCCCCGAGTAGGATAAATGGTAAAGTATTAGTCAGCACCGACAGTGATCAAGCGATGTGGCACAATTGTGCATCGTTCGAGGGAACAGCTTATGAGCATAGTCAAGTCACTTTTGATAAAAAGGTAGTGCGAATAAATGCATTCTGAATCGTAAACTAGCGTCTATAGACATCAAGTTCTATATAAGAGTCCAGGCGTTTGAGGCGCCGGAGTGGTATCAATGTGGTCATCTTGGCCTCACTATGTGGCCAATTTTTATGCCCGTTGCAATCGCAAACCCATGCCTATGCTGAACGTGAAAGAGGAAAAGAAAAAAGAAGAAAGCACAAAGAGGTCGTCAAAGACGAAAGAAGTGAAAAAGGAAAAAAAGGAAAAGCACAGAAAGGTCGTCATGGACGAGAGAAGTGAAGAAAAGACAAAAAAATCAAAAGTTTATCAAACGATCAAATCGTTCAGCACACGGGCGAGGTCGGCTCGTTGATCTCGATGCCGGCCAGCTTCTCCATGATGGTCTTCTCGTTGTCCTGGTGGAGACCCATCTTGGCCTGGCGGGCGGAGCGGCGCGACATCTCGCGGTCGATACCGTGGCGCACGGCGTCGAGCACGGTGTTGACGGTGGCGCGCGGCTTGTAGGCGGGCTCGGTGCCGTCCTCGTAGACGCCAGTCTTGACGAGAATGGAGTACCACTCGTTGTCGGACTTGGCGTCCATGGCGTTGGTGCCGCGCACGTCGGACTCGGGCGTGTCGCCGACAAAGTAGACGGTGTCGGGCGGGCTCGAGTCAACGAGGCCGTGCTGTGTCGCACGCCACTTTTGAAGCAGGCGCGTGGCAAACTCAAAGGTACCGACCTGAGGCTTGCCAAAGGCGTGTGTGACGAGCTCCTTGCCGCCGGTGACGTCAGAGAAGACGGTCTCGACAATGCGGCGCAGCGCACCCATGCCGAGGCGCACGTGCTCGTGGGCGGCGGACCACACAATGTCACTGTGCGAGAAGTAGATCGGCGGGCCCTCGTCAAAGGTGTCGGAGCGCGTCTCCAGACGGCCACCCTTGGACATGGCAATGTCGAGGATGATCTGCAGGTCGGACGCCCAGTCGCGGCTGTCGGCAAAGACAAAGACAGCCTCGATGACAATGTCGGACAGAGCGCCGCGCTCGAGCAGGTCGCGCGAGTTGGCGTGCTCGGCCGCGGTCAGCTTGCGGAAGGGTGCGACGTGCGAGTTGGCCTTGATAATGTCACCGGGCGTGATGACGTCGGTGAATCCGTAGCCCTCGGCAACAAGACGGCACTTCTCGCCCTCGCCGCCGACGACGAGAACGGCGCCGCGGTACTTGTCGACAAGCTCACGCATGGGCGTGTGGCCGCAAATGAACTGACCCGGGCTGACCTCGAGCTCGAGCTGCTTGGACAGGTCGCCACAGCGCTCGGCCTCGGTCTTGCCGCCGCCGTTGGTGAGGAAGATGTAGGGCACGCAGATGCCGTACTCGTTCTCGCCGTTGAGCATCTTCATGGCCTCAATGGCCTCAGGGATGGGCGTACCGCCGCGCACGAGCACGCCGTCAATGTCAAAGGCGAAAGCAAAGTTGTCTGCAACGGTCTCGACCTCACCATTGCGCGGCGTGGCCACTTCTGTCGGCGGGCCAGAGAGGGAGGGCGTGAGTGTATTTGAGGAGGAGAGAGTGGGTGTGGGGTTGGCCGTTGCGCTCAGGTCGGGCGAGGAGGGCTCGTCCAGCTCGCTGTCGTTCTCTTCTTCATGATGCAGCTGGTCCACGAGGTTGCGGCGAGCAATGTCAAAGGTCTCGGCAAAGCTGCTTGCGGACACAGTCCGGCAAGGAAGAGCAGGTCTCTGGAGTCTGGCAGACATGATGGGTGGTGGATGTGTAGGGAGTGAGTGTGAGAGTGTATAAGAGTGTATGAGTGTGTATGAGTGAGTATATGTGATAGTGTGTGGATGAGATGTGCAAAGGAGTGAAGATATATAGAACAAGTCAACCAGTTAACTTGATGGCGTCACAGACGGAGGATGATGATAAGAAAGTGGAATGGAAAGATAGAACGAGCCGGGCAAGGACTCTTTATATACATGAAATCCCAAGAAGGAAGAAACAGACGCAAGGCGACGCGCAGTAGATAGGTAGTACGTAGTTGCAGATACGGAATAAGTCAAGAAAACTGTAGATAGAACTAGAGAACTCTAGTGGTGAGATCTGAAACTGGGCTCCCTAGGCGGCCATCTCGGCCATCTCAGCTTTGTTGACAAGAGGCAAGGTGCATTGTAGTTAGGGGCCCTTTACAAGGTACATGCCGTCGTCGCCATCCGAGGCCGAGATAAGATACGTCGCCGGTTGTAGACTGGGCCCTGAATTGTCGGGAGGCTGCCAGGCCAATGTACCCTGCCACCGAAAGTGGGTGTAGAGGTACTTGTGTGGGAACGTGTTGGCGCTGAAGTGACACTCTGCAGTGTACAGCCCTGCATGCAGTATTCTAGGCGGTTCCACTTTTACGTACGTACAAGCCTCGAAGCGGCGTCTGGTATTCAAATTAAAAACTAATTCAAAAATAAATGGACAATTCCCAAAAGTAAATCATAAAACAAGGAAGGGGAAACAAAGACACGCCGGCGCAAGAGTCAACGAATCAAAGAGTATGAGTGAGAAGAGTGGTAAAAGTTAAATGGAAAATATCCTGTAAAGAGGGTCTCTTTTTTGATGGGTCTTTTTGTGGATACCCGAGGCGAGCAGGATGAAGCCAAATGCCAACGAGCTGCCAACAAAGGAGGGTCTTTTTAGAGGCTGACAGCCAACCAGCACGACAGGAATGTCTTTTTAGTGGGATCACGAAACCAAAATTGACTAAATACCGAAAGGAGCAAGGTAGGCAACTACAAACGGGGCGCAGTGCGTCATTGTTTTCGTTGCGTCTTTGCACGGAGTCCGCGGCCTAATGAGAAGGGCCTAATGAGACGAACGTGGCGGTACGAGTGCGGGTCGCTGTTCGCTAAATACTTGTAGATACGTGAAGTACGCCGTAAATGGCGTCTAGGCATACACATAGAAATGCCGGAGGAAGAAAGACAGTGCAGGATCGGCAGCGTGTTAAGCATACATATGTAGTGTACGGAGTACACAGACGATACGACGACGTCATGGAAACAGCTGGTGGTGGGGAGTGTGCCTGCGATGGAGCAATGCAGGAGCCTTTGAAAAAAGATTGACAAGTGATAGCGGCCGCGACTATCAAGTCGCCTTGTAACATAGCGTACAGCGGTCCTTTTTAGGAGCCAATGGACCGTGGTATTCGGCCAATTTGTCTGGTTCCTGATTGTGCTGTTTCATTTCTCCGAGTTCAGGGTCCTGCTATGGCATATCCGACGTATCTCCTGCTGGAATGTGCTGCTGCGGTTAAAAGAAGAGCCAGGGAAAAAACGTAAACAGCGCGGCTTGGGACCAAACAGGTAACAGAGTATTTGGAGATCCGCGGTGCTCGTATTAGCACTATCCGTTGTTGATGTGCGAGGAATAATGACGTCTGGCGGGTCAAGGGGAAGGTGGTGAGAAGGGCGGAGAGATAGCATATGATAGACACGGTAGAATAAGCAGCAAAGTGGAAAATGGATGAGGACAAAGAGGGGCATATGCGCTGAGAAAGAGCGGGTTTCGCGCGGTGGACAAGGCGGACGGGACGGCGGAACAGAGCAAGGCAAGAGAAGGCTGATTGTGCAACCGCAGAGCAAGGAAAGGCTGCATCGGCGGGATACTCAGCAGGGAATCAGGGACAGCTAAGCACACAAGCACAACATATATGATATCTGACGAGGCAAGCAACGTGATAGATCAAAAGTACAGAGTCAAGTATAGCGGAAGTCTGTTGAGACTGAAGGAATAAGCGGCTAGTGGCTGGGGGCCAAGTAATAACGTGCATAAATGAGTTAAGGGACTGAGTCCGGTTCCGCCACGATGCCCGGTGCGGGTACCGGTGTGAAACGGCACCGTGAGAAGGCTGGTGAAGTAGTAAGAACCTCGGAAATTAATAAGAGTTAAAAATTAAGTATCATGAAATCAAGAAAATTAGGCAACACAAGAATGGACAACAATCATTTGAGTAAAGAAAACAAGGATAGAAAATAAAGAAACCATTAGGAATAAAAACAAATAAATCAAAAGAAAACACAACCAACCAGTCAACTTAGAGACAACAAACTAAAAAAAGAAAAGGCTACATGTATATGTATGGGCAAGCGTGCATGGCCTGGAACCAGGATCGCCAGATGTGACCCGTGAAGCAAAACACCGAAGACAATGGCGAATATTTGGACGAGCTTTATTGGCAGGCCAATAATAGCGGATGTGCTTTTCCAATACATATAGACAGTATTGAGATGCAGCGTAATATGTACATGCATATGCAGTGCAGCGCAGTGCAGATGGGACAGCACATCAAATAAAACACGCTCGGTGATTTGCAGTGCTTCATACTATCGTTTGCATAACGTCTTCAAGACGAGGCGTCGTCAAGAGTGGATACATCGAAACTGGGAAGCATACAGTACCACTCCACAGTGAGACGTCTACTCCGCACGGCGTCTACTATTGGCTGCCTGGCAAGAATGGAGTATTCTGTGGGTCTTCGCACTTGGTACGGAGCGCCATAGCCTCTCCGACGTGCTCCGTAGATAAGTCGGGGGCAGGATTGGCGTACTTGTACGAATACTGGAGCCATCTTTTTATATGTAGGCGAGCTAGTACCGATATGGAGGACGTGCACGTCGTACGAGCAGCCGCACCAACGATGCAGGCACAAGAAAACGGCCGGCAGAGGTTGGGAAGTAACGGCGAAAATGGCAGCGAAAAGGCGGCATGCATGCAGGACGATATGTAGGTACTGAATATGGCGAAGTGAAACAGCACAATGCAACAGAGAACCGAAGCGAAGAAAGATAAGTACTTGGAGGGTTAGATACAGATAGGAGGCTTACGGTATGCTTAGAGGAGGGGCAATTCATACGATTATGAAGATACCAGCGAGCCAACCACAATGCCGCAAAGGGATGCATCTATGGGGCATGGGAAAGGGGAGAAACGAGCTGGAGACGGAGCGAGACTACTACCACATGGACGAATCAAACAAAAGAATGCGGAAAATACAGAAAATACCTGCAGAAATACATGATAGTGAGGCCGAGAATGAGAGAAAATAAATGGAGATATGCAGGATAACGGGGTCCGTAGATCCAGGCACAAAGTTTTGGCCATGACGTCATTATCTTGGCAGGACCGTAGAAGAGACGAGATACGAAGACGGCAGCGGTAGTACGGAATAAAGAAGAAAATAGAATAACAGTGATGACATGAGTGGAAAGTGAACAAAGCAGTCGACGAGGGCAAAGTGAAACGATCGAGATGATGAACGATTTTGCTAGTTTGCCAATTTGAACAAATTCTAGATCTGTAGTCGACGAAGAGATCACGGACGAAAAAGGCGAAATGGGAGGCGTCGATGATGATATAGCACGGACGGACCAGACATACAAAGAGATGCCAGCCGCTGCAAAAGGACTGATCACCGAAAGAACGTGGCATGGAATCCAAATCGAACAACTAGACGACAGCCAGATCGCACCTAACGACTGTGCCTCGGGAACGGTCGGGGTGGCCTGGTAAACCCTGCCCGTGCACTGATAGGCCGTGCCGCAGCGTCCATGCTTAGCGATGGTTCGCCGTGTCCGTACCGTGTGTACTGGATTGCACTGTGCTCTGTCCTCTTTGAACACGGCTGTGGTCCGGCTCACCAGCGGCGTCTCCCATTTGCTAACCCTGTCGTCCAGTCGGCATCGCTTTGTGAGAAGATCGAGACTATGCCCTGTTTACATTCGCATCGACAATTTACAGTGCAAATCGCTGCCTGCTGTAACGAAGCAATAGGCATTTCTAGTAGCCGTAACAGTGGAAATGGCCTGTATGCTTAGCCCGCTTATCCCACTAACCACTGGCCCGTGCTGTTATCATCAGGTCGCAATCTCATTCCCCATCTTGAATTCCAACCTCACACCACGTTTGTCATTGTCTCTCAGCATAGTTAAGATTTCTCTCCGACCTGGGACATGTTTCTTATGTATGTTGTAAGACAATTCTTATTCTTTGCATCTTCTGTGTGATGCCGCTTTGCCATTTGTCATCTTGTCTTGCTCCGCTATCTACTGCTTAGCTTAGTATCACATCGCATCGTCAACACGGGACAGAACGGTATATGAACATCAAATTATTGGCTATCTGAAAAATTTTGAATTCGTCGTCTAGAGCATCAGAAACTCGACAATGCTTGCCGGCGCTGCTCCAGAGCCGTGATGGCTGCCGACGTCGTCGTCACAACCTCGAAGCAGTGCGGCACGCCGCTCAGGACGTGCAGGGAAAACTCGACGCCGGCGCGCGAGAGCCGCGTCGCAAACTGCATGTCCTCCTCGAGAAACAGGTCCAGGCTGCCAACGTCCATGTACGTGCTCGGCAGGCCGGCGAGCGACGCCGCGCGCCCCGGAATACAGGTTATGGATTCGGCGGAAAGAGACCCGTCGGCGTTCGCTTTGGCCAGGTTGGCAGCGCACGTGACGGCATCGTCAGTGGACGCGTTGCCGACGCCGAGGTATGCAGCCCATGCCAGGGCGTTCTGCTCGCACGACCAGAGCAAAAAGGGCCGCACGGGCCAGTCGGCGTCAGTAGCCGTGCTGGTGCCCTTGGGCGGGTGCACCTGGACGGTGCGGTCGTCGAGCATGGGGTAGAACATGACGAGCTTGGCCAGGGGCGGCGAAAAGCTGCGGTCGCGCGCGAGCAGGGCGAGGCTGGCGGCCAGGCCGCCACCGGCAGACCCACCAACGACGCCGATGCGCTTGTTGTCGATGCCGTACTCGCTGGCGTGCGCAGACAGCCACTGCAGCACGGCATAGGACTCCTCGAGCGCGATGGGCGCTGTGACCTCGGGCGACAAGGTGTACTCAACGGCCCAGTGCTGGACGCCGCAGGCGGCGGTCTGGTTGGCAATGATGGGCGAAAACACGGGGACGTCTGCGCAGATCATGCCGCCGGCGTGCAGGTAGATGGCGGCGGGCAGGCTGCTGTCGCTGCTGGCGGCCATCTGTTCGGCGGTGGCGAAGCGCGTGACAACGACGTCCTTGCCTGTGGCTGGCACGGGCACGTTGTACGTGGTCTGGACGATCTCCTTGGGCGCCGGCGGGCCCTGCAACAACATGCTCATGCCCTGGTTGAGCATGGCCCGTGCCTCGAGGACGTTACTCGGCGTCGGCGGTGGCCCCTTGCTTGCAGCGGCAGCCAGCATCGGCGCGATGGCCTCTTGGTAGTCAGGTGCGAAGCGAGCCATGGTGACGGTGGTGATTGTTGTGTTGGAGCTGGTGGTTTGGTGTTGCTGTCGTCAATGGGTGAGGATGTCTGTAGAACGGACAGCAGTGTGTGCTGGCATGGCTAATATACTGGCCGCTTGCAGCGCTAGCTACCCCTCTCACCTGGCCTTATTAGGAAGGGACGAGTAGTCCCATGATGTGTACACGTAGTATGCTTAGGCGTATTCGGACATGGAAACCCCGCAGATCCCCGGATGTACGGGTTTCAAGGTGCGGAATGATCACTCAAGGTTAATTAACGACAGTTACCATCGGGATTGGCTGTCGTGGCTGAATCCCGCGTGGATTAAAAGTACAGCTTCCCCGCTTGATTGACGACGAGGGCTAATTGACTGGTGTGCTTAATAATCTGCGGCGGTGTAAGCATAGTAGTTGCGATCACCGCGGATCCTTGCCGGCATCGTGCAAAGCATTATACACATATGGTCGTCGCTGTAAGATTTGTGATCGTTCACTTTATGTCACACAGTTCATGCGCGCCAAGATGCAGATGGGATGAGAGGTGATGCGAGAAGAGACACAAATTCTGTGCCCGTTAACATAGGGAATTAGTGAGACATGTGCCCGCGTGGCAGGAGATTTATTACATGTGCTTGTGACAGGAGAATAAGTGAGAACTGCTCGCAGCATGTCTTGTCAACTGTTTATATGTAGTGCCAATCGACCCAATCGATCACGGTCACGGGACGGAATAGCGGCCCGGGCCAGTGGCCACGTGCGACAGGGTTGCATTTTCTTACTTTTTGAGTTCTGACCATCTGTGCGATCTATCCGATGGCATAGCCGACTCTACCGATCACACCGCTAATGTTCTATCTGTCAAGGCACCATTCTTGCTTGTTGTATCGAAGGAGGAAAGGTTCTAGAAAAGTGTCATCCGGGAATAGATGTGGCGTGCTAGCATCGACGTAGTCCTAGGTGATCTGATGCAACAAGGACAATAGCAACACTGCATGCTCTCTTGCACGAAACGTTTAATACTGTTTTTATCTCAATTTCTAATACCAACTCACTGTGGATAGAGACCAACTTATGTCTGTGAGCATCTAGCGGGCGGAGGATAGCGGAATCCTTCCGAGGCGGAAGCATAACAAACAAACATAAGATCAAAGCTAGGAAAGAAACGCAGGACGTCTTATTACGCGCCTCGTTGCAAGGCTTGTCGATTCTGCATTGACGTCTCGTCGCAAGAGCTGATTCTCGATGCATGTGAAGACTCGTATTGCGTTGGAGGTTGTATTCGCGGTGGGCAATAAACAGTGATACAAACCTATCCTGTAAACAACTGGAAGCATCTACATCTACTCACTTTTGTAAACATGCATAGAAAAGCTTTTGGACATGGTAAACCAAAAAAAAATTGATTGCCAATCAAGTCACTCTCATGCATCGACTCCATGGCACGCACAGACGACAAAAGATAGGTCCTACCCGGAATCGAACCGGGGCTACTGGAATCAGAATCCAGTGTCCTAACCGCTAGACTATAGAACCTGTTGCGATGCTGGTGTTGTTGTTTTTGTGAAAATATGAATAGCATAGCTTTCAGGTATGGCAACCAAAAAAATTGAATGTCAACACTCTCACGCATCGAGCCGATGACACAGAAGACAAAAGAAGGTCCTACCCGGAATCGAACCGGGGCTACTGGAATCAGAATCCAGTGTCCTAACCGCTAGACTATAGAACCTGTTGCGATGTGTGGCGGTGTCTATGTTGATATTATGATGGTTGGCGGCGAGAAAAATAAAAGCAAGTTGAAAATTCTCACAGTGTGGGGAAAGTCACGATAAGTTTTGCCAATAAAATCGATGCCTAAAAACAGTCCCACTGGGGCTACTGCAATCAGAATCCAGTGTCCTAGCCGCTAAATTATAGAGCTTAGCTGTCGTCATGGGTGGAAGGCATCACAAGCAGGGATACGAGGGAGGTGCGGCAGGTGCATTCAGATATCTGGAAGGAAGAACGGACACGAAAGCTCTTGTTGGGTTCACAAATATTACCTAAAAAGGAAGGAACTCTGGGGTTCTCTTTGGGTGGGGCTTTCGCCGCGAAGCACAGAAGACCATACACGGTTGCGCAGGTTAATGAGCGGCGACAGCACACACCACGCCACTGGCAGGCCGGACAATATCAACAAGTGTTACATCTGTGGTAAAACAGACTGCCGGTCGTGGGAGCATACCGACGAAGAAAAAGTTAAGCACAAGGCGAGCTGGCGCGCGCCGACATACGATCATTATGTTGCCGAGCTGGATGAGCTATCAGAGGAGGATGTCATTTTCTTTGACACCGATGAGGAGGAGGAGTAAGCCGCACCCACATCGGCCGGACTGGCGTCGGCGTCACGTTCCTTCGTCTCCGCCATCAACAACCCCCAACAAATGCCAGTATCGGAATCATCACAGTTACGCGACTTGCACCATTTTCCAAGAGTCGCCAGTGTCGGAACATTATTCACGTGACTGTGATGGGCGGAAAACCACGAAGTGGTTTGGAGCCCTAACAAACGGCATGAAGGTGTGGTGGCCTCAGACCAAACGACATGAGGGAGGGACAAACGATAGAAAGAGGGACAACCAACATGACAGTAGGGTTGGCCTCAGAATGGAAGCTTCGAGCATGGCCGCCCATGGGGTATAAGTAGACACGTCGCAGGCGCCCTGCATCTCAGATTAAAAGAAGACCAAGACCAGTTTACAGGAAGATCACAGCATCCCGCATAAAGGAGTGCTCGGTCTGACAGTAACAGTGTCGATAACGACAAGAACAATACTATCATCTTCACTTGCAGTCAACACCTTGCTAAGTCAATTACATTAATGTAGTCCAATCTGAGATAAATTAAAATAAAACGCTATTCTGGCAACTTGGTGCTGTCACTTGTGAAACCAGCCTAATCTACCTTACTCTCTGCCATCCGCAGCTCGCTCTCGATTCGCTCCTGTGTCTCTGCCGCCTCACGCCATGACTGAAGAAGAGCGGGCATCAGCTCCTCCAAACGTTGCTCGCCTACCGTAAAGGTCATCTTCGGGCCGCGCCTTGGGCCGCACTTTGGGCAGCAGGGTGCTGACCGCCCTTCGAACTCCGTTCTCATTAGGGATGTACACGACCGCAGTTGGATGATCAGGCTGCACAGGGTGGTGACCTCGATTGCAGTTTCGAGCTCATTGCACCGAAGCGTCTCTAGAAGCTCGTTGAGGTGTTCCAAAAAGCCAACTGGCCACTCGATGCGGGCTTGCTGTTGTCGAGAGCGCCGGCCTTTCTTCTTGTTTGCCGTCGCCATCTGGCGCTTCCCCTCCTTTGCCTTCGCCACCATCTTCTCAATGCGTGCAAAGGTGGTCTGGATGTCCCGGGCCATCTTCAGCAGAGTGTTTGGGTGATGACTATCGTGCTGATCCCAGTTGTACAAGAATCGGCGCTCGGACTTGTCGAGATGGGTAATGAACGCTTCATCAAGTTCAAGCTCTTCCCAGAAATTGTCCACGTCTACACCGCGACGCTTTTCTGGCTTGGGCTTGGGCTTGGGCTTGGGTTTGGAACGGCGACGCTGTTTTGGCTGGGGCTTGGGACGACTCGGCGCCTCGGCTTCCGCTTCACAGTAATGCTCCTGTACACGGCTCCTGCCACCCGAATGTGACCTATTAATACGCGGGTAGCACCGGGTATCGTAGTCCCATTTCTGCACGGGATCGGTAAGCACTTTGTATCCCTCTTGAATCTGCAAGGTGTTAGTCATACCTGCTAAAGTCCATAAAACCAAGTCACTCATAACTTACGATTAAGAAGCGGGCTGTCGCTGCCTTGTCTCCATTTGTCTTGTCTGGATGATTCTGGAGGGCAGCCTTGCGGTAGGAAACCCGGATCTCCTTGGGAGTGGCTTCGAAATCGATGCCCAGGGCGTTGTAGTAGTCTTCCGTGTAGTCCTTCATTGTGGTAGTTGAGAGAATTAATAGGTAAAGTGAATCTGACAGAAACCGGTCTGAAAAACTGAAGAAAAGTGGAAGAGAAAGAAGAGACAAAAGACTGGAGGTGGAAGAGGAGAGGTACTCTTATATATCTTCATCGAAAGTCTACTACAAAGTCTACTTCCACCTCTAGTACTTTTTGTATGCTGTAGTCACTCTAGTGCTCCCAGTCTCACAGCTACACCTGTCTGCTTAGTCGGCCCCTTGATTACCATGTACTTCTCCTTTGCCATCGAAGCTTATTTGATATTGTCAGTGTCTTGATGACGTTAGTTACTCCGTACAATCAAGTCAAGTCAGATCGAGTGAAGTTTACTAAAATCCTGATACGGTATATAGCGGGTCTGTGCGTGTAAGTGTGTGGGACACACTTTAAACTGCTTAGTCATAATATCAGTATCAGATCGAAATAGTTATCTGCGTCAGTCTGAGAAACTGCCCTCAGTCTAAGGAGAGACGGTAGTCCCCTCCTTGAACTCGACATGCTCGTGCTCGTGCTTTTCGGCATCGCCACTTTCTATTTTCTCAATCTCCTGCATGGTGTAAGCCAGCATGGCTGTCTGGTACGACTTGAACCTCCATGCAGGCACTCGTATGGAAAGAAAACCAAGTCTTGCACGGCAATCAGTCAATCGTAAAGTAAATCGTATTTATCACTTGATCATCACATACTGACATTGTCACTTCTGTGGTATATTGGAGTGTGGAAATCGTTTTGTGCAAGTGGAGCTGATCGTGTGATGTTGTGATGATGGACGGGGGTATGAATGTTTTCGTTCCTTTGACCTTCTAGCTCTCTTCAGTTTTAATACTCAAATTATGATCACTTGACTTCCTATACCATTGCATGCCTCACTTTGATATCGACTGACCTAGGCT
Source organism: Ophiostoma triangulosporum (assembly GCA_029298705.1). Lineage (NCBI taxonomy): Eukaryota > Fungi > Ascomycota > Sordariomycetes > Ophiostomatales > Ophiostomataceae > Ophiostoma > Ophiostoma triangulosporum. The sequence goes on along the minus strand of JANSLO010000010.1, from coordinate 1,094,745 downwards.
GTGTAGCCACTAAACTATCGTGCGTCTGCACATCGTACACCGGCGCCACCACGTGACTCATCGCGTCTTTCGGCGCCTTCGTCTTGCTGGGATGATGCTAGGACACTGTCGATCATTCAGTCGCTCGCACCGAAGATCTGTACACAGGTCTCGACGGCGGCAGCGTCCGTGCTGTTCACAGCCAAGCTGGCTACAGGGACGGCGCCGTCGTCGTCGCTATCCACAACATCGTCCACCACAAGATCGTGTACTGGCGGCTCAGTGCTGATATCACCAGCCGGTGCGCGTCGACATGGGCCGTGATGGCCATCTGCTGCGCTGCCATATTTGCCGTCTACGCTCAATAGTGAAGAGATGTTCAGCAAGGCAGTACTCGAGTAGCGAGCAATAAACAATCAAGAATAGACAAGAGTAACATATACAAAACGTAATCATGATAAATTCCCCCCCACTCACTCCTTGTCAGCGGTGTTTGTGCCATTGGTCTTACTGTAATGTACCGGTGGCAGAGAAAGTTCACGCCGCTGGATACCACCCACCGTGACGGTGCGGAAGCCCTGATACTTGCCGACCCGCACCGGCGCGTCCGCGTCTCCCAGCCTGCGCGCTACCTAGCTCGTCCACACTAGCTACTACATGAACTACCCGTCCGGCCTGCGTGTGCTGTTTGGCCCTTTTTCAAAGACCTCTGCTCGCCCACTCGTTTCTGGGACCCCGGCGCTTTACGTCTGCGTCGTGCGTGCTTGCCGACCTGCGCGCCGTCGACGCCGTCGTCATCAGACACGGGCCCTGCGACCATCTTTTGGGTCCGTCCGTACAGACGCTGACAGGCTTGGTCAAGTTGCCGTCCATGTGTCAGTAGCCCGGCTATCAGATGCGCTGCCACGCGCGTCTGCGTGCGCATGTTATGGTAGCCCGTCGCAAAAACCACCACGTCTGTGGGACCCAACCCGACTTGATCTCGACCTTGCCCTCGATGATCAACTAGCTCGTGCCCACATCAATGTAGTAGCCGCCGCGGCGTTGGGAGTACTTCTTAGCGTCGGCCTCGGCGTCTGCCTGCTGGCTGACATCATGCGCAGCCAGGACTACCGCGCGCACCAGTAGTCGGCGCTGAAGGCAGTGTCGGGAGATGCAGTCTGATTGTCAAGGTGGAGAACCGGGCCGCCGACGAGTATGGCGATCTGAACGGGTGACTGGATGAGGCGCTGTACGTGCAGGGCGGAAATGATGTCGTTGGAGCGATGCAGCATGCGGCCAGGTGTCGCTGTCTCGGCCGGATTATCAACACCATCCTTGCCATCACGAGAGATCGCCAGTCGTTAATCTAATCTCACATCCACCATCCTCAATCGTCGCAGGCCAAGTCTATTCTCCGTGCTTGGCGCATGGTTCTGACAGCCAAGCTTTTAAGGTGTTGCTTCTTTCGACTTGGCCGTTTTATACATGGAAAAAGTAAACCATCAAGCGCGGCAGCATATTGCAATACAATAGACAAATCAAGAAAACGCCAATACTGTGCTCGGAATATTGACAAAATGAGAAGGTGACTAGAACGTCTCCACGGCAATTAAGAGGTGCAACCCTCGACGCCAAGAGCCGAGATCATGCACGGCCCACGTGGCACGGGCATATTCTTCCGCGTAATATATATATATATATTTATTCGCCTTACTGAGTCAATCCTGACTATTGGCGCCTGTGTTGACAGAACCCTCTGGGGAATAAACTGTCGCTGGACTATGTAGTTGCTGCGTAAAAGCTATATACAAAGTGTGTGTTGTCGTGAAAATTAGCGAGATACATGATATGCCGTAGCAAATAGCCCCCCAAACTATCCCTCAGATTGCTCTTCATTAGTACCATTTCCCCCACTAAAGATTCGTTTCCGCGTTGGTCATTGGACACCAGACACTTCGAGGGAGACCTGTAGTAACCGGCTTACACCTGATTCATGGGGGCGAGGCCACCAAACTCGCCCAGCACTACACAGGGGCGGCGGCCCCTCCTCGAAGGTCGACGGTGCCGGGGTACGAATTAATTGACCAGAAAAATTCGCAAGTCAAGAAGTGCCCATGCAGGAATCGAACCTGCTACCTCTAGGAGGTACACCCAGCGCCTTGACCACTGCGCCACTGGGGATTCTTCCGCGTAATATTCTATTTAGATTATGCTTGTCTGCCGTCGGACGGGACAGGGGCCGCATGACACCCTGCAGCCAGTGCGTCGGAGACGACCGAATGGCAATCACGAGAAATGGACGTCTTTAGGAAGGTCGCAGTCGTTTTGGTGTCGCGGACTTGGCTTTGCACCATTGAAGCTTGTTGAGATCAATATCACGAGCACGATAATGCCATTCTGCTGCTCATTGATCACCTTCGCTTTTGCCAAAGAGGAAGCTCTGGGGGCAGCGCGACTTGGCAATGAATCGCAAAGGAGACGCTGTATCGCGGCAGATGATAGATGACAGATGATGCAACTCTGGTGGCATCCTCGCCTTTGCCGACGACGGGCAGGGCGACAGCGCGACGTCACGCTTGACCATCCGTCTATAAAGAGGCCAGCGGCCGCCGTCGTCTTGTCGATTCATCTCAGACATTACAACACCTCATCCACTGCTTCTCCTGTCTTGTGCACCCGTCTTTCGATTCTCTTGGTATCCACCCTGTTCATTCAACAAAATGGCCAGCCTCGTTCGTCTTGCCGTCTACCTCGGAGCTCTGCTCCCTGCTGTCCTTGCCGCCCCCACTGCGCCTCTGCAGGGCCGCGATGAGGTCGTCCCTGGCAAGTACATTGTCACGCTCAAGGACAGCGCCGCTGTCGACACGGACGCGCACCTGACCTGGGTGACCGGCCTGCACCGCCGCTCGATTGCCGCGCGCGGCCTTGCTGGCGTCGAGAAGACGTACAACATCAGCAACTGGAGCGCCTACGCGGGCGAGTTTGACGATGCCACGATCAACGAGATCAAGGCCCACCCGGATGTATGTCTTTGTCTTTTTTTCAATACTTTAGCATTTTAGACCATTACTAACCAACAGGTCGCCGCTGTCGAGCCTGACTACGTCATGTTCCTGTACGGTGCCGAGGAGAAGCGCGATCTGACGACGCAGTCCAACTCCACCTGGGGTCTGGCCACCATCTCGCACCGCACCTCGGGCGAGACCGACTACGTCTACGACAGCACCGCCGGTGCCGGCACCTACGCGTACGTTGTGGACTCGGGCATCCAGACGGAGCACGAGCAGTTTGAGGGCCGCGCCTCGCTCGGCTACAACGCCGCCGGTGGCGAGCACGTGGACACCCTGGGCCACGGCACGCACGTGTCGGGCACCATTGGTGGCAAGACCTATGGCGTGGCCAAGCAGGCCAACCTGATCTCGATCAAGGTGTTTGCGGGCCGGTCGTCGTCGACGTCCATCATCCTCGATGGCTTCAACTGGGCCGTCAACGACATTGTGGAGAAGGGCCGCGAGAACAAGGCCGTCATCAACATGTCGCTGGGCGGTGCCGCGCAGACGGCGTGGACGACGGCGATTAACGCGGCTTTCAACCAGGGCGTGCTGTCGATTGTGGCGGCCGGCAACGGCGACCAGTTCGGCCGCCCCCTGCCGGTGTCGTCGCAGTCGCCTGCCAACGCACCCAACGCGATCACGGTGTCGGCTGTGGACTCCAACTGGGTGCCTGCCTACTTCACCAACTACGGCCCCGGTGTTGACGTGTTTGCGCCTGGCGTGGACATTGTGTCGTCGTACATTGGCTCCAACACGGAGACTGCCAGCCTCAGCGGCACCTCGATGGCGACCCCTCACGTTGTCGGCATGGCTCTGTACCTGCAGGGCCTGGAGACTCTGACGAGCCCCGCTGCTCTGACGGAGCGCATCAAGGAGCTGGCCACCTCGGGCAAGATCACCGGCACGCTGTCGGGCAGCCCCAACCTGCTTGCTTTCAACGGCGTCTCTGCTTAAGTTTAGTCGACAGTCGGTTAGTTGGCTCTGCTAATGGCACTTTACTTGGTGGATGAATATGGGGATGATGGGTAATGAAGTGGCAGATGGGGTAGAGTGGCACGAATGAAGTCGAGGCATGATGCTAGAACTCATAACGTGGCCATGTTATTTTATTTTGTATACAATCTTTCCATCTCTCACAGAATTGGGCAACTAATTTAATTCTTTATACTTCCACATCAGGTTATGAGCCGACTAGCACAAGAGCGGTGTAGGCAGCCACAGTAAGAACATTAATCAATACTTCCATGTTTTCAAACACAAGAACAAAACAGCCAAACAAGTGAATCTCACACAAATAAAGAACGAGAAATAACAAAACAGCACAGAAAAGACGGAATATACAAAGACCATATGAATCAGATAGATAAAGCATAAGTAACATCACAAACGAGAATAGTATGCCAGGGCTTCACTCGATGCCATACACACCGGAGTCAACGGAGGAAACCTCGACACTGATTGATTTTGTCAGAAACAGTCCTGAAATCAGTAAATGATGTACGCTGTCAACGCTCGCTACCCAAAGCGCTGTATATTTCTTCCGAGGCCCGTTAATAACAATTCAAATGACTAGTAAATACGACTCGACGGCACTGCTGCTGCTATGTCTCACTTGCGCTAGGATCGCTCGGCCTTATTCTCCGAGCCGCATCTACAGAATAGCACACATGTCCACTTTTATTACAGACGACACTTGAGTGATGCCACCAAATTGAAGCCAGAGATGTCGGTTGATGGACGGCAATATGCACGAACATCCGTTGGGCATTGTACACATTGATAAAGTAGAGGGCTACAATTTGGTGCAAGAGAAGGTAAGGTACAGTGGCCAGAAAGCGCATTTGCAACTGCCCTTGTGTGGCGGTTGAATGAAGAAAAAGGCTCATGGCGCAGGTTTATGACACAAAGTTGTGGTTCATGGCGCTTTAAAAGACCTTGGTGCTGCTTTACCTCAGTGCAGTTTTCTTCTCTATTCACACACTGACATGGCTTGTATTTTCAGTTTGGGCTTGCTGCATGTTGTGCTTGTATTGCAAAACACTGTTTTATCTGACTCTGAGAAAACAGAGCAGTCGTTCACGGAAAGGGTTTATATAAACTACCCTCTTGTTGGTCTGATATGATACAAGCTTCTGACGCTTCTGACGATATGAAAATGTCTGCCACCTCCTAACTCATGGGAACCAATCTACATCGCATATACGAGCGTGGAGCACGAAGTAAACATTATCCAATACACATATGGACGTTCCAGCTTTCGATGCAAGATACATTAGCTGCATAGTATCAATAACTTTTAAACAGTCTCATAATAAGGTACCCGATGCTTAAGGTTCACTGAGGCAATATAGTCTACTGTCTACAAAGTACCTCCGATGTTAAGGTTCAATGAGGCTATGTAGTCTACTGTCTACAGAGTACCTCCGATGTTAAGGTTCATTGAGGCAATGTCATCACCACAAAGTACCCCCCGATAGTCAAGGTTCCATTTCTACTCATAGTCTACTCATTCTCTGCTCTTGGGTATAAAAGAAGCCCCCCTCCCCCCCAATTAGAGCTGTTTTTTTCTTTCCCTTTTCGGCAACCAAATTCATCCCCCCCCCCCCCCCCCCAAAAAAAAAAAAAACTTAATTATTTCCATTTCATAACCATACGCCCAACCACTCCAACACAATGCATACACACCAAAACCCTGCCTGGGTCCAGGGCGCCAAGTATGGCGTTCATTCGAAGCAAGGCCTCCTCTACAAGCCGCCAGCTTTTGGCGGTCGAAAGTCGTGTGACTGTGTTGAAAAAGCATTATATAACACTGATGTGCCCGAGTACCCCGCGCACGAAGTAAGTCCAGTCCCCTGACCAAGCACACACAAGTAGACCAGCAATGCTAACATTTCTACAGTATATCTGCTTGCGCCACTGTGTTAAGGGTTTTGTTACCCAGTCTCACCACTATCGCAGGACTAAAGAGGCTCGTACACAGTCTGCCGTTAAAGCCCGAGCCATAAATCGATTTGCATTTGGCTCGGAGATGCTCATCACAGAGTGCAGCATCATGCTTGAAAACGCTGAAGAAGGCAAGTATGCCTTCCTCAAGAACGGTGATATCGTCGCGGAGGATATCAGTTACCGCAGCACCAACGTGAGCTGCGTGTACAAGGTACCGATGGGGTACAGCTCCGAGGCCTTTCTGGAGAACGTTACGGAAAACAAAGGTCTGGCCCAGACGTTCTTTCCTGGGCCAATAGAGCTGATTCCTTTTCCCGACGACGACACCGTGCAGCCTGCATCGCGTCACTTGGCTCCTGAGAGCGACGTCAGGAACAACCAGCCGCTGCTGGACGCCAACGAGGCCGCTACCGTGAGGTACAACCAGATGCAGTTGGTCAAACGCAAGAACAAGAATAGCAGTAGCAGTGTCCTGCACCGCCAAGTTCCAGCGCCGCGTCCCAAGAAGACTCAGGCGCGCCGCAGCAGGAAATTGCCAGCGTCGGCTGGTGCTGGTAGGGTCTTCACTGCCCCTAGCACAGTGGCAGGTCCATCTTCAACGTCTGTGCCTGCTGTTGGCGCTGTGCCTTCAGTGCCGGCTGCCGCTCCTTTCGTGCCGGCTGCCGCTCCTTTCGTGCCGGCTGCCGCTCCTTTCGTGCCGGCTGCCGCTCCTTTCGTGCCGGCTGCCGCTCCTTTCGTGCCGGCTGCCGCTCCTTTCGTGCCGGCTGCCGCTCCTTTCGTGCCGGCTGCCGCTCCTTTCGTGCCGGCTGCCGCTCCTTTAGTGCCAGCTGCCGTTCCTTCAGTGCCGGCTGCCGCTCCCGCGGATCCCCGCTACAGCCAGCTAATGCAGTCAACCGCGGTCGACTACAGCACGTCCATGTACGCTCCCCTGTCTGACGTCCAGGCTGGGCCGTACCTGTCTTCAGTTCCTAGCGAGCCTGCGCTAGATCTTCAGCAAAACCCTGTGGCTGACGACAACATGCTAATGGACACTCCGCTGTCTGCCCATTTTTTGCATATCGAATTGAACATGGACCCCCCGGCCCCTACGACGCCTAGTGTTCCGAGCACGGAGAACGGCCCCATTGAGGGCAACAGCTCCGCTGGGTTGCTGGGCTTGAGCAATGACTACATGTCCGAGGAAGATCTGCTAGCTCTGATTCGGGCAACGTACGGCTCCCCGGGTCGGTCGGCAATATGCCCGCCTGAGCAAGGCGAGGCGTCTGGACAGGCCCAGCCTGTCATGCCAGTTTTCGCTGAAACTACCCCTACTGGAGTAGAGACCGCCGAACCTGTCCACCCTGCCGGATCCCCTAAGCATTCTGACACAGAGGTCATGCCTGGCAACTACGAGCTTGCTAGCACTGCCATGCCTGGCAACTACCAACCGTCTGGTGCGGTATTGCCTTCTGACAGCCAGGCCGAGCTGTATTACCCTACATATCCTAGCGAGCCTGTTGGAGGGGTTCAGCAGCCCCTGACTATCAACCCTAAACTTCTTGTGCTCCCTGCTGCTCCGCAGTGAAGAGTTCTAAGCTGCCGGGTCCAAACGACAACCTGCCGACGAGGAAAAAAAGAAAAGCAAATGATGCGCGCAACGGAAGCCTCAGGCCAAATGTCAACATGTCAGCGGTGTTCGTGCCATTGGTCTTACTGTAAAGTACCGGTGGCAGAGAAAGTTCACGCCGCCGGATACCCACCGTGACCTACAGCCGGAAGGTGGGATGATCCGTCCTCAGTCCTAACACGTTGCAACGACGTCGCAACTCCTCGCTCCTGCTCGTCCTAAGAGCTCCGCACCACTCCGTGGTGCTCCGTCCATCACAGTCATGTATTGCTGAGTCATGTTCCGACAGATTTCATAGAAAACAGAGTTCCCACATACTGTATTATGCTTAGAGATTTATAAGTGCGGGCAGTCCCTTCGTGTTCCTCACGAGCAATATTATCCAAATTCTTTATCGAACATAACAAGCTTACGACGTCAAGTACCGCAGCCTCAACTACACCCCGACCCCCGGGTCCAGTCATGGACGCTAGAAGCTGACAGCAGCTATCAACAATTTCCTACTGGCAAAGGAGAAGCATGAACTTTAGTGGGTGCGGAGGCGATGAAATTGGACGGGTGTCGCCGTCTTGGGCAGCTAGTTGACGCCATCTTTGCTGGCTCGAGATATTGCCAGTCACCAATTCGATCAGTCAACCACCAACCTCAATCGTCGTCGCAGGCCAATCATTCTCCCTGCTTAGTATAGCGCATGGTATCGATAGTCGAGCTTGTGGTGCTGCTTCTGTCGACTTGGTTGTTACATATACATTGAAGAAATCTTATCAGACGTCGAAAATTAATGCAGTGCATGAAATAAATGAAGAAAATGTTTGTACTCTTGACAAAAGAAGAAGGTGAATCGAAACATTTGGTGGTGCCAAGCACAGCCACTTCAGATAAAAGGTGCAACTGTAGATGCCAAGAGCTAAATGATGCACGGCCCCTGTGGCACAGGTTTATCTCCCAGCACTCACATCTATCTAGATCATGCATGTCGGCCGACGGACCGGACTTCCACCGTCAAATATACAAATATATGCATATTATGCATGTCTGCCGTCACCGTTGGACCGGACAAGGCCCGCATGCCATCGTGCAGCCAGTGCGTCGGGAATGATGGAGCGACGATCACGAGTAACGCGCGTGTCTAGGAAAGGCGCAGTCTTTTCGATATCGCGGGTCTATCATTCCACTATTGCAGCTCGTGACAATGATATAGCGAGCTTAATGCCGCCACCGCTCGACAATAATTTTGCGCTTTGGCCAATGAGGAAGATCTGGAAGCAGAGCGACCTGGTAGTGGATTGCAAATGAGGCGCTGCATCGCAACATATAACAGATAATAGCGGATGCAGCTCCGCTTGCATATTCGCATTTGCCAACAATGGGTAGCAACTCGCACTTGACCATCGATCTATAAAGGCCAGCGGTCGCCGTCGTCTTGTTCGTATTATCTCAGAATTATCTCAGTCACCACAGCACCTCATCCACTGCCTCTCCACTGCCTCGCCTGTCTTGGTCATCCATCTCTCGACTCTTTCGGACTTTGCCTTCGTTCATTCGACACAATGGTCAGCCCCATTCGTCTTACCCTCTACCTCGGAGCTCTGCTCCCTGCGGTCCTTGCCGCTCCCACAGAGTCTGCTGCGCTGCAGGTCCGCGAGGCCGATGTCATCCCCGGCAGATACATTGTCACGCTCAAGGACAGCGCCGCCATCGACACAGGCGCGCACCTGATCTCGTTGGCTGAGCACCGCCGCTCAAAGAACAAGGGAAACAAGTCTAGTAGTAAATGGTGCCTCTTCAAATGGTTTCCAGGGTGTTAATAGGATCGTCATGCCAACACAGGGCGGGAAGATACGGCTGTGCTTCCAAGTCTGTTGATGGTCAAAACAAAAAACAAAACAATTCTTGCGAGTCAGACTACTGGTCAGAGGGCTCTTGTTCTAGATAGAAACACCACTACACCATGATGCACCTGGCCGTGGTAGTGGAGGACAATAGAAGAGGTGTCTTGTGGAGGGAGTGAAGATGGCTCTTGTGAAAGTGAAGCTTATCGTGAGAATGGTGATAATGGAGGAGACATAACATGGTTCTTGGATAGAAAATAAGCCGAGAATGCGGGTGCTCCAGGCAAAGCCAAGGCTTTAATTTGACCTTTTGACCTGCTCTACTCCTAGAGACGACCGTAGACCGCGCTAGCTGTTACCATGAAGATTACGGAATCACTTTGAATGGGCATACACAGTCTGGATCGCGTATCGACGGATCAACAGATCAAGTGACATCTTAAACATTACAGTAAACTAGTCGCAGCCAACAGAGGGCAGTCGGTGAACATGTTGCAAAACGACAACCCAGAAAACCAAAACATTCTGTAAAAGTATGAAAAAAGCCAACAAACATGCGCCGAGTCCATCATCCGTCCCATACTGCCAGTCTCATGAGAGATGGTCCATCCCAGCCCAAGCCCAGTCGATACAAGAAGCCCATCGTACGAAAACATTAAACAACAAAAATAAACAAAGCCGGTCGTACGAAAATACAAGTGAAAAGATGTAGTGACTGCCAAACAAGTAAACAAACAAACAAAAAACCACTACCGCCGCTCCTCATACGGATACCCGCCGCTGCTGGCATGGCCACCCGCACCGCCGGTACCGCCTGCGCCGTACCGCGACGCCCGTACATCCTGCCCATGATAGTAGCCGGCCACGCCCTGCAGCAGCTGCTCGGCCGCCTCGCGCTCGCGCGACACGCCCCCCGAGTACTGCGTCTGCTGCTGCTGCTGATGCGACCGCGGACGCTGCGTCTCGCGCAGCGCGCTGGGCTGTGCCTGGATCGACCCGTTGGTCGGGTTGTCGACAAACATGTCGTCATCGTCGCCGCCACCGGCACCGCCGCTGTTTCCGCTGCCGTACTCCAGAGGCGACCGCATGTACTCGGCACGGCGCCCGGCCGCGCTGCCAGTCGTACTGCCCATAACGGCCGTGTCGCTCAGGCTGGAGTTTGTGCGCTCGAGCAGACCCCAGGCCGCCATATGACCGCTGCTATTGGTGTTGACGTTGTGCACGTTGTTGCTGTTGTACACAATGTTGGCGGCCATGGCCCCGGCCGACGAGCCCGTCGGTGGCGGTAGCGGGCGCCGCCGATAGATGGGCCCCGAGACCGTGCTGCCGGCACCCTCGCCGAACCCAACAAGACTGGCCGCGCCGTCGTCATCGCTCATGCGGTCGTCGTAGCCGCCGACCGACCGATTGGTATTGTCGTGGTCGTCGTCCGCCATCATGGCATCGCCGTCACCGCGTCGCGAGTTGCTGTAGTGGTAGTTGGTGCCCATGCTCTTAATGTCGGACGCTGACGACAGCTGGTCGTCGCTGCCATCGCCGTCCTCGGTCATCGTATCGCCGTCGGCCGTGCTGGTATCGTCGAGTGTGCGGCCGCTGATGCTGTCTGTCGCGCTGGCCGTGCCGACTGTGCTCATCTTGGTGATGGCGACGGGCTGGCCGTGGGCGTCGAAAAAGGCCGGTGTCAGTGGACCGGGGACGGCCATGTTGTTCGACAGCATGCCGAGGTTGTTGAGACTGCCAAGGTGGCCGCCGGCGCTGAAGCGGTTGGAATTGTTATTGCCCACGCTACCGCTGGCGCCGTTGCCGCTCGTGACGCTGGCCACACTGCCACGGTTGGGCGCATACATCGGACGCAGTGTAGAGACGCCCGAAAGACCGGCGAGGCGCGAGATGCGATCGGCGCGCTCGGCTTCGAGGCTGTTGACGGAGGGGTTGTGCTGGTGGCCGAGACGGTAGCTACCGCCAGGGATGCCCGCGCCTCTGACACTGTTGCCCTCTAGAGCGAGCGGCGGCACGTGTCCGCGCTGGCCATCCTTCATGGCAGTGGTCGATATGGCGGACAGGGAGGTGGTGGTGCTTGTTGGGGTGCCCGGGATTTCCGGAGGCGTGTCGGGGGTGGACTGGGGTTCAGGGGGCATGTTGAAGAGAGTCGGCTGAGCCGGTATCGACGATTTCTGGGCCATTGTGGTCGGTGGTGTGCTATGTGCGATAGATGTCGATCGTTGATGCTGATGCTGATGCTATGATCAGCTAGATGACGTAATGGACCGTGTGATGTCAGTGCAATGCGATCCGAGCCGTTTCTGTTGTGTCGCCTCGTCTCTTTGCTTGTTGACCGTTCTTCTTTTTGCGTGTGTATTTTGGCCGTTTGCCTTATATCTTATCGCTTTCTCAATTGCCGCCGTGTCAACTGCTGCCGAGCTGCCGTCCTGAAGTATGCGGTGGGTAGGATTGAGCTGTAAATGCGCTGTTCGGTGGGATGGCACGGTGTATGGTGTGGATGGTGTGATGATGCGGGTGCTGATGATGATGATGAAGGATACTGAGAGGTGTCACGGATGATGAGGAATAGACTACACTATTCGAGCGAGCAAGTGATGGCGCGTTATCTCTTGATGTCGAGAGCACAAAGAGTGCGACTGGCCACTCTCCAAAGTACAAAAGTATCCTCTTCCATCGCTGAAGAGGGAGAGTCGGACGCGATGTTCTAGGCGGGTCCCGCCATTCCGGATAGGGAGCTAGATCACTAGAAGTCACGTAGATCACTGCTTGATGGGGATTATTTCCAGTTCTTCAGTGGCTACAGCGTGTGTTAGTGGATTTGCGAATATTAGTGGCTGTGTGTTAGTGGCTTAGTGGCCGTATCGTACAAGGCCTGGCCATATGTCTCACGATTCACTGATCGTTCTGTGAGACAAGATCGGCAAGATAGTGTTTGTCAATTGATGGGCAAAGAACAAACGAACAAAACAATAGAGGATTGGACAGTCACACCGCTCAATCAGGTGTCAGCTCGGTAGTTTCCCTTGTTGGGCGGCTGTTCTCCTTGGACTTCGTTCTGGCCCGGACCGCCCGGACCGCCCTGACTGGGACCATTCACCCTACCCATTGGCCGTGCACCACGAGCCGGCATTGGCCGGACTCCACCATTAGGGCCGCCGGGTACCCCGGACGGTTGCTGTTGGCTGGCCTGTGGACGCACACTAGCGCTTGCACTGGCACCGACAGCAGGGCCGGGCACTGGGTCGGCGCGGCGATGCGCCTCCCTGCTGCCGCCGTGCTGCCGGCTATGGACACTCTCGCCCGCAGAGTCGCCCGTATCTTCTTCGTCGTCGTCATAACTATCGCTACCGCTGTCGTCAATGTGGGTCGATCCCGCGTGCAAAGGGCCGCTGTTGCGCTTGCGGCTGCGTGTCGGTGTCGACGGGTAGTGGTTGCGGTGATGTGTTCTGTGCGAGCTGCGGGACGTGGCAGGGCTGTCAGCACCATAAGGGGGCACTAAAGGGCGGCTTGGGTAGTATCCAGGGAGGTAGTCGGGCGCGGCACGGGCCGATTGAAGGACGCGTGCGAGGCGTGCGGTCCTTGCGTGGGCGGCGGACTCGCCCTTTTTCTGCGAGCTCGCTTGGGCGTGGTTGACACAGAAGCCGCCGCCGGTGTTTTTGGACGTGCAGCTATCAGTGTCGCATTCATCTGGTCGTCAGTATTGCCACACGCACACTTTCTCACGTTCTCACACACGTACGAATGACACAGTATAGATGGTCGTCGCCGACGCCGTCGTCGCAGTCGTGTGCGCAGCACAGGTGGCCGAGGCAAAAGTTCTCGCGGTTCTTGCGGTCGCTCTTCCACGCCTTGGGCTGGCTGCACGTTGGCTGCCCACAGCGGTCTGTTTGTGTCCTGGTCAGTACCGGCTCGTTGTTATCGTGTTGGTGAGATACATACGATCGCTGCAAAATGGGACGTCTTCCGAAGCGGCGATGCCGCAGCCGGTCTCGCTGCAGACGTGCTTGAAGCAGTGAATGGCGGGCGTCTTGCGAAGCAGACGGCACGAGGGGCTGGCGCCGCAAAAGGCGTGGTCGCTGCAGTACAAGAGGTAGGCCCTGCGGTCATAGTATTCAATGCCGTAGTCGGCGCGATCCTTGTGGATGGGCACGTTGGCGACGTCGATGACGTGGCGCGGCTTGAGGCACTTGTTCTGTGCGCACTCGATGTGCTTCCTGCAAAGCGCGAAGCCGGCGAGGGACAGCTTGTCGCAACTATGATTCTGGCATTTGTCTGTCGGTCAGCATGCGTGTACATATTTATATATATGTGTGTGTGTGTGTGTCTGACAGCGACAGGATAGGACATACGCTCGTAACAATAGCCGCGGCCGGCCTGGCCTTGTTTAGTGCATCCGCGGTAGTAGCAGCGATCTAGTATCAGTCAGTTTGGATGCAGGTCAGAGCTGGAGGGTTGGGGAAACATACGAGATGGACAGAACCGGAGGTCGGTCTGGCCGTCGGCCTGATCGCAGCGCAGACTGCAGCCGTCGGCGGCACAGCCGTGCTTCTGACAGAAGTCATCGCGCAACCACGCGATGGTGTGCTGGTTAGACTGCTGGTGATCGATCATCTGCGTCTTAGCGGTCGCGCAGCCTACGGGGCATATCGTGTGCGTGTTGCACACCATGTCGAAAGGGATCTTTTTGGACGCGCATCTTTCGCGCGAAAAGAAGTAGCGGCAAGTGTCTGGATGTTAGCCGTTGTCGTGTGTATAAAGCAAGAACAAAACCAAAACCTACGAATCGGGCACCATGACGAAAAGATCACATTCTGCGTGGGCGCGCGGTTATGGAAGAAAAACTCGCGCCGGTCGCGCTCCACGGCATAGCGAGCACACTCCCACGCACGCGTCTGCGGCAGCTCTTCGCCCGCTGTGGTGTCCAACGACGGCAGGACGCCGCTGGCGAAGCCCGTGGCCGACGCAAGGTCCGGTAGCGGTAGGCCTGTCACACTCAGAATGCTCATGAGCTTCACCAGGTAGTCTCGATCGTCCTGGTTTGCGTATATGGGCCCGAGGCTGCCGCTGGCATTGAGGCTCGTGTCGGTGTTGAGGTTCACTACGCCCTCAGGGCCGCGGCTGCCGACAAAGACGTCCTCGGCATTGCGCCAGGCGACGGGCTTACCACACGTTTCGTCCTGGCAGCGGCGCCGCTGGATGCTGTCCCTGATGGATGCCAGGCTGGGCGGGCCGTGGGCATTCATGTTGTTATTGTTAATGTTGTTGCTGGTGCTGTTGTGCATCGTGCTGCTGCTGTTCAAGCCCAACGCGCCTCGACTTTGGTTGTGGTTGCGCGAGTCCGGGGCTACGCCGCTGCCGCTTGCTGGCTGGGCACGACCGTCGGGCATAGCACGGGTGCCTGCATTCAGGTTTCCGCTGGCACACGCACTGCCAGACGCCACGCCTGCGTCGGCAGCAGTGCGGTCATACGCATAGCCCGCATTTTTGTAGACGTCACCGCCGTCATACTCATCGTCTCGGACAAAGGATTGGTTCTTGTCACCGCGGTCACCGCGTTGCTGGCGGTTGTGCTTTGAGTTCATGTTTGGAGGATTTGATGGAGTATTAAAGGCAAGTCAGGAGGCTTTAAGATTCACAAGTAAGAGGATAGGTGGTGGTTGCTAAAGTAAAGCAGAATGCGGGTGGGGCGGCAGATGTAATCTTCTTGCTCGGAGGGTTTTGGTTATCAACAGAACAAAAGGACAGAACAGCGAGAATAGAGAACATCCGAGAGGAGAGTCCTGCTTATTTATCTACAAATCTAAGCGCAAGGAAGGGAAAAGTAGGAAACGGAAAAGAGCAAAGAGCAAGAGAAGAGACAGGACGGATGATGTCGACGCTAGCCACGTCCTGTATGGTCTTCACACCCTCTTCATGGTTAAGATGGCTGACTGTCGGTCAGCAAATTATACACAAGACACGTAGCTACAGACCCGTGGTTATACTGTGATAACATGTTCCTCTGCTATCATTGCTCTAATGCCGCCAGGCTTCGCGGCTGTGGTGAGGCTCTGCCGACACTTGTCGGCTACTGGCCACGTCTCTATCGTATCATCTATATTATTACTATCTATTCGCCTTCTTCAGTCATAGCTGACTATTGGCGCCTATTCTAACAGACCCTCTGGGATATAAACTGTTGCTGAACTATGTGATATGGTTCTGGCTGCTTAGTAATTCAAGGGTATTCACCGGGAAAGAAAGAAAGATCAACAATAGTGAGACAGCAAATACAACTTGAAAAAGGAAGAGCAGTATTGTGTCGGGGGAACGGCAATGAAAGAGCAAAAACAAACATCGTATCATCTGCATCCTAAGACACGCTGATATTCCAACCATGGTCAATGACTTTACAAGACGTTTACAGATGCGCCATCGGCTAGTTGGCTTCCACGCCCGAGGCTGTCCTCGAGAGTATGCCTCTTTCTCTGCCTCTATGTTTTCCTTTCTTTTTTCCCGCTATCACTCGTTTTCTTTCGTTCTTCCATTCTCCAAAACCTTGCTCATTCATCACAGTCGACTATTGCTTCTTGCCCTGTTTCTTGCTCATTCTCTCGTCTTCCCCACCCTCACACCATTATCTGGGGCGTAAGTGCACTTTTCATGTGAGTCTTCACTCCATCCCTCATGCATCTCCCCGCCCAGAGCCATCTTCCTTTGCCCATGCTTGATGACAGTCCAGCCAGCCTCTTATAGTATCCAATCTTTCACTCGCCGCCGGCCTTGGCCGTCGCCGCACTGCCATCTCATTCGACTCTCACCTCTGCCGCGCGAGCCCATGTCCTACCACACCAGTTTCCCCGCCATATGACAGCTGTCATGGTTGTGATACTCCAAAATGATAGTCATCTGGTAGGCGACGAAGAAAACACGACTGAAAGAATAAATGTGTCGATTAACGAGCCTTACTATGGCTGTGTGCACTATTTACATCATCGTGGGTGGTGTGGCCACGTATGAATTACAACGAAGAACGCTTTGGAAGCAGAAAGAAAACCCGTTGTTCGTGTGTTTGTTGCTCAAGATGCAATCTGGCCAAGGCCTCCATGTAGAATAGTGGTGGTGGTGAGATAGGCGTGGTGCTGGTATTGAGTTGGTTTTGGGCTGCCTCCTGGAGGTTTCCTGGAGGTTCGTTACCATGTAATACTCGCACAGCCTCCTCGTAGCCAAAAACCACGTAAGATCTATTTATTTATTATTGGTACGCTAGTAGACTATCTATTACAGTATTCAGCGATCGATGATGGTCCTCCAGTAAAAACCCAGTAAACCAGGGGGAAAACTCTGAAGGCGGTAATGCTCGTGACCCGTCACGGGGAGCGTTTCTTGTGGTGACTAACAAGGCGTAGTCTCCGTGCTTCGTCAAGGCAGGTTGGCGGTGAGTGGCGGTAACAACGGTAAGGTGAGGTGTGACCGGTAGTGTGGCTGGGTACACTGTGAGTTCTTGTCGGTGGTGTGGATTCGGCACAATCTGTTCGTTCACTCTAACTGAGTATGGTGATTGATCCATTGCCTATTAACTGCGGGCTAGCAGGCACATTTAATAACCGGAAATAGTGCGAAGACGCTAGGCGTGTTGAAACGGCAGTGACCTAGATCTGCCTTCGACGGCGGCCCCCCGACCGCTATGGTTACAACTTGAAATTCTTGAGGGTCCCAATCCACTAGAAAATCAAATTGTTTTGGTGGGAGCGGGATTCGAACCACGTAAGATCTTTTCTGGTATATCCTATTCACCGAACTGATCAATAACAAGCAGAAACACGATGAATTTCGGTGTATTACTAGCCGATGGGTTTATGAGCCGATGACTAAGCACATGCATCGGCCTCACCCGGCCTGGGCACCATATCAGACCCTTCTCATAAATACGTTGTCTGACGACTACGACTATTTCTGTGCATAAATTGTGTATGGCAAAACCAAAACAGAAACTCTTGGTCTAGCTGTGTATTTGGGCCGAGATGTATCTAACATAGGTTATGGTTACTCTGGTCACAAGGAGGGCACTGCAAGATCAACTAGCAAAACTCTTTAATACAGCTATCTATGCCATTCCGGCGTCTTATGCTCCTTGTTAGTTCTCGTGGCGTTCATAATACTCATGCTCATACCATCTAACTGGACCTTTCCTGTCAGACTGTACATCTGCCTTACCGAGCAGCTGCTGCCAGACGGTCCTGTGAACAGTATCGGTGGCCAGCAATGATTCGTCATCCTCCGCCTTGACCTGGGCGCCTTTATCGATCAGCAGCTGCGTAGTACTTGTGGCAGCATGTCTCAGCGCTGTCCAGCCTCTGTTATCCTTCGCCTCGACGTTGGCACCATTATCGAGCAGCCGCCGTACAACGGCGTCGTGGCCAAAATGGGCGGCAAACATCAGCGCTGTCTTGCCATCGATATCCTTCGCCTCAACGTTGGCACCATTTTCGAGCAGCAGCCGCGTAATATCTTCGTAGCCACGTTGAGCGACATCTAACAACACTGTAAAACCACCCACTTTCTCCTTCGCCTCGACATCGACACCATTATTGAGTAGCAACCGTGCAACAGTGTAGTGGCCAAAATGAGCGGCATACATCAGCGTTGTCCAACCTCTGTTATCCTTCGCCTGAACGTTGGCACCATTATCGAGCAGCAGCCGTGTAACGGCGTCGTGGCCAAAATCGGCGGCGTACATCAGCGCTGTCTTGCTATCGGAAGCCTTCGCCTCGACATTGGCACCAAATTCAAGCAGCAGCCGGGTGACATCTTCGTAGCCATATTGAGCGGCAAACGACAACGCTGTCATGTTGTTATGGTGACTCCTCGCCTCAATATAAGCACGACTTTTGAGAAGTAGCTCTGTGACATGAGTAAGCCCAAGTTGCGATGCTATCAAAACATTTGGGAAAGTCCCAGGGCGAATATTAGACCGCCAAGGAATGAGCCCAGCCCACCTTGAGTGGCTTGTCAAGTCCCAAGTGCGGGCATCATACTGCTTAGTAGCGATTCTAGCCCACCGTGAGTGGTTTGTCAACAAGTCCGGAGTACAAAGTTTCAAAGCAAGGTCTACCATGGCAGAGCCTTTTTCAAACTCAGCCTTGCGGCAGTGATCGTCCCAGTACCTGGTCGAATAATCAGAAAATGCGCCCTGATGGTCATCTCGGTGGAAAGCATCTCTGTGTGTAGAGTTGAGCATGTCCAGATAGAACATGCAGACCTCGGCAAGGACAGAGTGGGCGTGGCGGGCGGTGATGGAACGATGCCATTGCAGATCTGACGAAACTGTTGTTGGTGCCAATGACTGTATGAGAAACTCCCGAGCAGTTTGGTGAAGGAAATAAATCTTGTCGTGATGGACATTGACGAAGAGACCACACAAAGTTCGGAGACGAGTCTTGAAGTCCACATCCTGCTCAAGATCGAGATCGTAAATGGACCGGCCTCTGCTCTGGCCATCCAAGCTCATGGCAATGTTCATCTCCGAGACCGTCAATGGCCTGCGTGCTGCCAGAATGATGCTCAAAGCTTTCTTAACGGCCATGACAGCTTCATTATCCTTGGACTTGTTCAAGATCTGGTCGTATGCCTGGTAGACAGACTTTGGAAGAGTTTGTATGGCAGCATCGATACCGTCGTCTGTTTTTTTGAATCCCTTCTCATCTAGATAATCGAACACAAGGTAGACCCAAAGGTATGTGCGGTGGTCGATCGCAAGCAGTTTGCTGTTCAGGGAGGACTTGATCTTGTCCGAAAGCCGATGTTTTTTTGCTAGCTGGTTGACTCGGTGGCGGATTACGCTGTTTATCTCTTGACTGATGGTTTCGAACTCTTCTTCACCAGGAATATGAACGTGTTGGAAAACGTCCTGCAACTTATAAAACGTCCTGACGACTTGTTCATACGGGCGGCTTGTCATGAGAACCTTGAACTTGGCATTTGCCAGCTGCTGGTCACAGAAAATATCTTCCAGATTAGATACCAAGCTAATCAGTTGCGACTCATCACACTCGTCAAGGGCATCAATGACGAATATGACACGTCCGGCCTGTGGATCGCGCACGGCATCTCTCAGGATTGTCCAAAGTGATGGTTCAGACTGGATCAGCTCGGCGCCCATTCTGTTGTAGAGCTCCATAGCGTGCTGGATAAGGGCACTGTTCTGGGAGAGCAGCTGGTGGAGTAGAGCACATAGTGCTTGGCGGATGGTGTTCTGGTCTTGGTCCTTGAAGAAAAAATAGCAAATGATGGCTGATTGCTGCGCCAGCTCGTGGTCAACCAGGTACTTGGCCAGCACCGATTTGCCACACCCGGGATCGGCTGAAACCAGCAATGGACCCGACTCCTGCGATAGCCACTCCTGGAAGTTCTCGTGCTGGAGAAACCAATTGCATGTGCCTTCGACACGGAGCTCCACGCGGCTCTTGTACCAGTCGTACGTGGCGCCGCTGCCATTCTGTGTGAGCCAGAATGCTTGCAGACATTTCCGTTGCTCGGCAAGCACCCTTTCCTGCTTTGCGTCTTCTTGGGCAGCTAGCTGCGCAGCTAGCTGCTCCTTCAAGACAGCCAGCTGCTGCGTGGCGACAGATAGCATAGTCTCCATGGTTACATGCATATCCTCGCTGGTCTTGTTGAGGTTCTCGAGCTCTTGTCGTGCTGCTAGGTCGTTGATTTGTCCAAGGTCGCTGTTGACAATATCCTCCAGTGTCTTGATGTCGAGGCGAGTCTGCCCCCAGTCTCTTGATGGGGCAATGTCATCGAGATAGGTTTGTAAACGACTCCGATAGAAGCGGAGGACACTGCTGAGCTGGAACTCGAGAATTGCTTGGTAGAGGTCGACAATATGGTCATTGGCTACTGATATCAACGCCTCCTTGACCCTGGCATTCTGGCCAAGCTGACGCAGCATAGGCTCCAGCGCGACATAGTAGCGCAAACGGGATGTGACATAGGCAAAGCCGCCTTGGTTGGCCTCGGCTGCGGTCACGGGATTCGTAAGTAGTGGGAGAATGAGGCAGGCACCAGACCATACCAGAGAAGCCTCGGGTGAATTCCTGACGGCGGTGCCTATCCAGTCTTTACTCCATAGCAAGAAGTGGGCGGCCGTCGTGATCTGGTCTTTCAGGACAAACTCATGGCCGGCAATCCTGAACGTCGTTTTGCTGTCCTCCATTCTTCGTAGCCCATTTTGGATCACGGTGTCCAGTCGACGTGAGCGATCGGAGCGAGTGTCGAGGTCATGTGGTGCTGGGAGTGGTGAAGGGGTCGTCTCGTTTGGTGTGGAATCTGCAAAATAAGTTAATGTCTGCCCATTACAGCTTGAAGTTGTGAGGTTGTGGTACGCACTCGTCATCTGCTCTTCCTTTGCAAGCAGTTCATCATAGTCTTTCACCAGACCCGGATTCTGCATTGCCAGAGCATCGTATGCTCGGTCCCAGAGTGACTTTGCTGCGGGCGGCTGGTGGTGACTGGTGGGATATGTGGAGGGAAAGCTGTCTCTTGTCTGCTCTTGTTGTATGTCATTTCTGGCCGCAGCAGGTGAGTCTATTGACGTGATATTGGTAGATGGGGCTGCCGTTGGAATATCCCTCTGCTTCTGCAGGCGATCTGTGATCTTCCGGAAAACCCGTTTGGATCTTTCGCGATTGTATGGCATGGTCTCTGATCTGAGGTCTGTGGTGAGTGTGAGGGCTTGTTGTGAAGATTGAAAATTATCGTTGTCGAAAGGCAAGCTTTGTTTGTTTAAACCATACCGTACGATGGCCCAAGGGAGAAATCTGCCTTCCGTAGATGCCCAAACAAGAAGCGGCTCGGTCGAACTGTGATTGGTGGGAAAGAGTGAATGCAGCAAATCACAGTCACACCACAGCATCACACTATTGCTGAAACACAAATTGAAGGATCAATTTAGGATTCAAAGTGCGTGACCCGCCATCCCCAACAAGAATCTTCGTCATCCGTAATCTTCATGCTACATGGGGTATCAATGAGGCTAACCCCCAGAACAATCATTCACCGACACATGAGAACTTCCGTGGAAGCCCAAACAAGACGGCGGTTAGGTCAAAACTTGATTGGTGGAAAGGAGTGTATGCAGCCATTCACAGCCACATCACACTGGCGTTCTATGCTCCCTGCGTAGTTTTCGTGATGTTGAATGAAATAGAATACATCACATCATATCACACTGCATATCAACTGCATATCACAGAGGAACGTCGCACTGAAAATGCAAGTGTACTTTGGGCGGTTGAAAATAATAGGCAAGTGATAAAATCAGTAAACATACAACTTAGGGAAGAGTGAAAACAGCCGTGAGTTCTCGAGCTCGCAGTCCAGGATAATGTGTGCTGCCGTTTCCTGGATCTCATGTTGTCCTCTGCAGTCGCACTACGGCTGTATGTACGGAGTATGGTACGTTCCTCCATGGCAAATACTGCACAGCCCAGCGTGTCATGATAAGTTGCAATAGATATGAGGCCTCGTGCGTTGTCAGTCCCTGCCAGATCCTTTGGACTTTGAGCCATGGCTACTGAGTCCTTGGCCTTCTCTGGTAAGCATTTCCTTGGCGCCGTGTGTCGGTCTTTCTCTCCTCCACTCGTTCAAGTGCATCATTGGGTCGGAAGGGTCTGTCGTCCGTTATTTCCGGACACTCCCGTTCGGCATTCGGTGTGTAGAATAACTACATATAGGGTCGTGCAGTAGGACAGGTACTAAAGTGCTGTAGGACAGGTACTGTCTCCACTATTTTGAAAAAGATACAAAGGGTACTTGACGTTATCCTGGTAGCACCGTCTAAACGCGTTCTTGAATACAGATAAGCAAACAAACCGATATCACGTGACGTATTTACATAAACTCAAACCAGTAGACATCTGTGAAGCTTGAGTACGACTCTGATGCAGAGGAGAGTCGTTTCTATTTTGGCAAGACCGCCAGGTACGACTGATCAATCGGTCACTAGTCGTAGTTAAGCAGATTATGTAATAGAGCAATTGTGATATGATGGCTGTATGTTACTGGAAGCTAATGATTGAGTGCTCAAGTAGACATCTGTGCCGGTATCACCGCTTACTCCGAGTCGTCAATGGCAATGCAACTGCCCGCAGTACCCGCAGGCTACGTGACCACCGGAACCCCTTCCATAGCTGCAGAACGCTCCTGAACGCTTCTTGCTGTCGAGCTCGTCTCGAGTCACGTGATATTGATTTGTGAGTACGCATAGTGCATCTGCATGTAGTTGACGCTGCAAGCACCGCTAGAGCGCCTGAAGGTACCGTTTGTATCTTTTTCAAAATAGTGGAGACAGTACCTGTCCTACAGCACTTTAGTACCTGTCCTACTGCACGACCCTACATATACTGACTTAGTCACACGTGACTGCGTGTGAGCCTGGCGTAAAACCAGAGCCGGAATGAACGCGTCTAACGCGTCATCGGCCATCGCCCCTCTTCGTCTGTTTCGCGATTGGTCATATCGAGAGCAAGCCATGATGCGAGCGTTTGTATAAGTTCTCTCGCTGTTGTGTTTTATGATTTTCTTTTGTTACACCAGCACCATACTTTCTACTCAAAAAATCTGCAACAATGTCGACCAAGTCCACAGACGCATCACCAATGGACAAACAGCTGCAGCGCATCGCTGCATCCGGCCGCACGCCGTTTGAAAAGCGCGTCTGGTCGCTGCTGTGCCAGATCCCACCGGGCCACGTCACAACTTATGCCAAGCTTGCTGCACACCTCGGCTCGTCGCCGCGCGCCGTCGGCAATGCCATGCGCCGCAACCCGTTTGCGCCCGACGTGCCGTGCCACCGGTGTGTCGCCACGGGCGGCGGGCTCGGTGGGTTCAAGGGCGTGGGCCCGCCGAAGAAGACAGGCGCGTCGTCGGTCACGCGCGAGGGGATTACACTGGCCGAGAAGCGTGCGCTTCTGCGAAAAGAAGGCGTGCGATTTGACGACCGCGGGCGGGTGCTCGGCACGCCCTTTCAGGCGTTTCAGTAGTGGGTGGCGAGTTGGAGACGTCACTGGCTGCAGTTTGTCAAGCACAAACGGCGCATGACAGGCATCCATACATAGCAATATACCCAGCTCGCATGCAAACACTCTTTGATGATGCAAGACACTACGTGGCGGTGTATGAATGCAAGACAGCAAACACGTAGCAAACGGGGCTGCACTGAATCTGTATAGTTTGCTGTCACACATACACACTTTCTGTCTGTATAAGTTCCAAGCATACGGCGGCCGGTCCAGGATGACTTGGCATTCCAATATCACTTCTCTGGCCTCTCTTCACATCTGGAGTTCCCATCCGCGGAGAGCATATGGTACGTTGTAAAGTCGCGCCTACGGACATACGCACTTTCTCATCGGCTTACACATTGAAGCTCGCAACTCTCAGCAAGTCTAGGCCCGGTTCTTTACAAACCGAAATGTACATCAAGTTCCGTGCTATAATAGTGTGGGACGTCGATGGTAAGACCCCATGCCAGCAGCCGGACAGGCAACCTATGACCGTCTACACATCGGCCTGTCCTACAAGCCTGTGGCGGCATTTTATTGCGCCGTCGTCGGAAACTTCCAGGGGTCTACCAGGCGGCAGCAGCGGTCCCACTCATCATGCCTTATTGCATATGGAAGTCTCGGGTCAAAGCCATCGTTGGTGTCATATCCGATGACTTTACAATACTGGATTGGCCGGGATGCTGAATAAAGGCCTCGTGTGCGGCTCAACGACAAGGCTGTGTCCATAGACCCCTGCCCCAGCTACCCTCGACCTCTGCATACTGGGCGTTTACATATCACTCAATGCATGGTACCGCAATCACCACCGTCGCCCTTGACTCAAGCGTCCACGACGACAGAATCCTCGCTGCTGAAGGCCACGTGCCGTGGCTCATCAAAGACTACAACGGGTATGAGAGCCAAGCTCTCCAAAGATCAGATTGCGCCAGTGAATCCCGAAATCAGTCACCCCTCCTCTTGGTCGTGGCAACTTAAAACGCCAGCCTCAATACATCCATCACCGCTCCGTGGTATCTTGGTAAGCCTAAAGGAGCACCTCTCCAAACAGAGTCTGGGGAAGAGATTGCCTTGTGCATAACCGGACGGGAGATGTTTTTTGACGGTGAAGCTGGTATGTTCTTTTCTTCTTCTTTGATTTCAGGTTTACTAATCTGAACTGTCCAGCCAGTGAGACTACATACACCGAGAGGCATCATGCCATTTACGAGATCCAACGTTGAAGCTGACCATGTGTGTCTCCGATAAGATGCCACTGGCATGCTTTTACCTTTCCTATTACATTTGTCCTCTTCTTCTGGCTTGACTTGATATGTTTTACGTCGGCCAGACTACACTATGAGAACAGATTGCTCTTCTTCTGACGGCATCCCGTTCCAAGCTTTGATTTGATGACATCTTGGTCAAGTCAACCAGACTACACTGAATAAACTCTCCTGGCGGCTCATCGTGGCAATGCGAGAACACAATGACGCCGGGCTGATCATCGGACGGAAGTTGGAGCCCTCTGCGGGCTCAATGCACCGAGCTTGAGAGTCCCCAGACCCAAGAGGCCTGTTACACATCCGATACAGCATGCGGGACAGTAAAAAAAAAAAAAACATCAACGACATAGTCTTTCTTTCTGTGAACAATTTTCCATCAACAGGCAAGATGGCCGAGCGGTCTAAGGCGCTAGCTTCAGGAATTTGAGCAATCGAACAAATGAACATGCTAGTCTTGAAAAAGGCGTGGGTTCGAATCCCACTCTTGTCATCTTTTTGCTTTCCTGCACATGTTTCTTTTTGACTGACTCTTTTGGTACTGTCGTTTCTCACTTTTTGTCCTACTACTACTTTACTCTTATTGGCTGGGATGGAGCGCTAGTCCCACTTAGGCAAATGTGCCTGCCTCGCGCACGAATAAAAGCTGTATCTGTTGGAACGTATGGACCCACCTATATTCTGGCATTGGTCCAATCAGAAGTCGATACGCCTGCTCCCTGTCAGCCACCGTATGAGTGGCTGGTATGGCGGGGAGGAGGGGCGCTGAGGCCACTTAAAAGTCACTGCATCCCGAGATAGTCACACTTGGATAGAAACAACCTCACAACTTGATGCTTGCACTACTTGGACGGTGCGGTGGTACAGGATCTCGGTGAGCTCTAGCAACGACAATCACAATTTGTTTTTTAATATCGGCGAGTCTACCGACAGTATCACCGTAAAATCTACACACACGCCTGCCTCTTACACAGAAAGAAGCCTGAGGCAAGATGTCTGGTAGGTTATATGGGGTGGATTCTGTATCTTCTCATTCTGACTTTTTTGTATAGGCCGGCAGTGATAACGAACTTGAGCTCAAGCTCGACATACGACCGCCACATTGCTGCTGAAGCTGAGAGGCCGGCACTGAGGGCCCTTTTGACGACAGACTCTTCGCGACGCTTGAGGATGCTGATTCTGCTTTGAAGCGGTATGCATTCGAGCAGGGTTCGGTGCCATTCGTTGCAGAAGCTCGAACAAAGGAGGACCAGAGACTATTTACCAGATTTGCACCGTATGCAGGTGGTGATGAAAAAGATGCGCAAAAGATCGCCCCGGCCGTGGTGGAGGAGTCCCTTCAGAGTTTTGTGTGCTGCCTCTGTTGGAGACGTCGTTCTCTGGCCGAAGTTTGTGATGCGGCTCGCGAGGTTGGCAGCCCATTCGCTTTTTCGCTTTTTTCGCTTTTCAGGCCCATGTCGGTGTGTCTGACTCTTGTATTAGAGTATGGCTGTCTGTTGATAGAAGACCGACTGCATTTTAGCCCAAGCATCGTCGAACATCGCCTAGTCAGAGGCGAATGCCATGAAGCGCCAGAGGTCATGTTCGCCGATGCTTGGACCAAGATGCAGTCGGACTTCTTTTAACAGACAGCCATACTCGACTACATCAGACATACCTACATGGCGAGCCGCGTCAACAACTTGGGCCAACGAACCACGCCTCCAGCAGAGTCGGCACACAAAACGTTAGAGGGACACTTCCACCACGGCTGGGGCGATCTTCTGCGTATTTTTCGGGTCATGCATCTCGGCAGTAGTGAAAGTGTGTTTGACCAGTAGTAAAATCAAATGATCCACAATGCTTGAAGGTATGTGGATTTTACTTCTGTTGTTCTGCGAGTGCAATGGTCAAACTGTCGGAACACCTGTCCGATATTGGTAGCAAATTGTTGTTGTCGTTCCTAGAGCTCACCGAGACCCTGTACCACCGCACCATCTAAGGAAGTGCAAGCATACAGTTGGTCAAGTCGTGAGGTTTCTAGTTGTTGATTGTTCTATCTAAGTGCAGCTATCTCGGGATGCAGTGACTTAAGTGGGAGTCGGGGCGCTGAGGCGCCCCTCCTCCCCGCCATATCAGCCACTCACAGGGTGGCTGACAGGGGGCAGGCGTGTCGACTTCTGATTGGACAAGTGCTGGAATATAAGTGGGTCCATACGTTCCAACACAAACCAACTTTCACTACTGCCGAGATGCCTTACCCTATTTTTCACATCACCACCAGCATGATCAAGATGAACAAACAGAGCGTCAAAGTCGATTGAATCACATTTACTGTATCAATCACTGTCTAGAAATATATATTAAACTTGGATCAATCTAGAAACGATGTCGTGTCCATGGTCGGAAACAGCTGTAAACTCTTGTCGAGCGCGTCAAACGTCAGCATCCGCGGCGACATGGCCATAATCATGTCCGGGAGGCCCGCCATGTGCGGCAGCAGCTGCTGTGACGCGTCTTCCATGTATGCTTGCTGCTGATGCTGCAGCTGGTGGTGCATCAGTATGCTGCCGCCGCCGTCGTTGGCCGTGCCCGTGTAGCCGCCGCGCATGAAATCGTCTGCATCGTCCGTCGCCGGCGGCGTCAGGTCGAGGCCCGGGTACGCCGGCCGCTGGTCCATGATTGACGACGACGAGGATAACTGCGCTGCAGGTGCTGATGTTGGCGGCGCTGCTGCTGCCGCCGCGTGCATTTCGTGCTCAGACGGCGGCAACGGCGGCGGTGGCAACGCCATGGGGTTGCGTTCTGCGCGGCTGCGTGTGCTGTAGTCGGCCGTTGCCGGTACGTGGCCTTCTGGCTCGTTCAGCACGTGATTGATGTGTGGCGGGTGTGGGTGCAGGTTGGGGTTTGTCGGCGTTGTCATCGACGAGCCCGCGTTGTGTCTATTGTGTCGGTCTGTGGTTTTGTTGTTGTTGTTGTCGGCGGCGGCGGCGGCGGCGGCGGCGGCGGCGGCGGCAGCGGCGCGTGCACCCTTGCCCTCCTCGACCGTACCAAAGAGACCGCCGATGAGGACCGAGTGCTGCTCCATCTTGCCGCGCGCGCGCTTCTCCGTGTACATTTCGCACGCGACCTGCAGATCAGTGACGATGGAGGCGTAGCGCCTCGACACGGCGTCATGCCGGCCAAAGAGCGCGAGCACCTTTTGCGCAATGGCAAGGCTCTTACCAATGGGGAACGTGCGGTCGAGGTCGCCAAACTGTGCAAAGCCGAGCACGAGCGCCGATACAAAGGCCGAGTTGACCACAAACGGCAAGCGCTTGGGCACTTTGTGTGCCGTCAACAGCCCGCGCAG
Source organism: Ophiostoma triangulosporum (assembly GCA_029298705.1). Lineage (NCBI taxonomy): Eukaryota > Fungi > Ascomycota > Sordariomycetes > Ophiostomatales > Ophiostomataceae > Ophiostoma > Ophiostoma triangulosporum. Next base: position 1,066,709 of record JANSLO010000010.1, on the reverse strand, counting down.
CAAGCTCATGGTGCGAATGGCCGAGTCGACGCACGCATAGGCCAAGATGTCGTTGGACGGCGGCGGTGGCGGCGGTGGCGGCTCGCGCACTGCGTCGTCGTCGTCGTCGTCGTCGTCGTTGTCGTCATTGTTGCTGTCGTCGGTGTCTTCGCGCTGAGACCGCGCAATGTGCTGCGCAATGTACTCGATGAGAAAGGGTCGCGACAGCAGCATAATGGTCCAGTAGTACGCCTCCTTGAGATGGAACAGGCCAATGTTAGGCAGGCGCCGGCCGTCGCCCTCTGTGTCGAGAAACTCCTCGGGCTGGATGCCGTCGGTCGCGAGGCCCGACGCAAATTGCGCCGTCCACAGCCGGTGCTGCTCGCTGATCGTCTCAATCGTTGCCGTCGACACGTGGCGCGTCGAGTAGACCTGCGTCAGGATGGCCTCAAAGATGGTGCACAGGTCGTTGGACGCCGAGTAGTTGTTCATTGACTTGGTGTCGCGCGTCTCCGTCGTCGACGGCGGCCGCCCGAGCGACGTGCTGAGAAAAAGGTCTAGAATTCGCAGCACCTTCCACAGCCGCTCGCGCGGCACGTACTCGTGGGCCTCAAACGCCGCATTGATGTCGCTACGGTGAAGGCCTAGCGCGTACGCCGCACGCACGGCGATGCCGAGGTACATGAACGCTGCGTTGCGCCGCGACGCGCCCAGTAGGTACATGGTCAGCAGGATGTATGCCTGGATCGTCGAGATGCTCGGCTCGACCGTCGCGCCGCAGACGGTCAGGTACCGGCCGTAGTTGAAATATTTGTCCGCCATCGCGTCCCAGTCGTCGGGGTGCGTCTGCGCGCCAATGGCAAAGATTAGAAAGAAAATGGCCTCCTGGGCCGCGCTGTCGGCACTCGTAACACCGCCACGCGTGCTGCTGTCGGACGACGACGCGTCGCGTGGGGGCTGCTGCTGCAGCCACCAGAGCATGTTCTCGCGGAGCTCGTCCTCGTCGTACATGGCCAACACGCAGTTAGTCGCGCGCAGAAACCACTTGAGCAGCCCCGTAGCCTCCTGTGCTGTCGGCATCGGTGGCGCTCCGTTGGGGGAATTAGCTATCCAGTTGTTGCGGCCGTTGGGCGCGGCCTCGACGAGAATGTGCTGCAGCGGGTCGTCGGCGAATGTGCACGACCCAAGCGACTCGCGGATCTGCCGCCGTATGATTTGGAGAAAGCAGAGGTTGGCCGAGTCGCCAATGTAGAAGAGACTGCCGCGGCCGCCCTGGATCAGGCGCGAAAGGTGCGGCACCGGCGTGGAGGAATCCGGCGAGCGGAGTGCGTTGGGTTGTCGGCATTTTCGCGATGACTGGTCGTGGCCTTGGCCGGTCGCCAGATCGTTAAAGTCGTAGGCCCGGTCATGGCGTGCGGTGTGGGTGGCCGAGGCGGATATGGGTGCCTGACCGGTACGGCTGGAACTGGCGTGATTGCTTCGCGCGCGACCGTGGAGTTGAGCACGGGGGTGCTTGTGGGTGTGGGAGGACGAGGAGGAGGGTGTGGCTGCCAACGAGGTGGCTGCTGTCGACTTTGACCCGGATGCCGTTGAGAGTGCAGAGCCGCCGGCGGATGCTGCAACAGAAGATGCTGATAGGGGGCTGGCGGATGGCGCGGTTCGGGTAGCGACAGCGGGCGTGGTCGAGGGCACACCTATCGCGGTCAGGGTCTCAAGGGGTCGCGAGAAGAAGCACTCGTACTGCACACCACGCACAATGCAGCGGCTGCAGGGGTGGCGGCCATCACAACGCTCCTTGCGGCGCTTGCAACTGCCACAGGCCTGAGGGCAGCGTCGCCGCTCGGCTGGGTTGACCTTGATCGAAGGCATTGTATGTGTTGGTCGTGTCTTGGTCGTGTGTCGGTCTGTCGGTCTAATGTATCTTGTCGGTCTAGGGGTTTTGCCCGTCTAGTGTCTCTGTCGGTCTGGGGTATATGTCTATCTCTGCCTGTCTCTGCCGTCTCTGTCTCTTGATGACAGGATGCGGACAGGACATATGTTGCACGGCGCCGACGGCGGGCTGTTGGTGATGCGGCGGTATGGCGTGTCTGTTCCACACGGTAGACGATCCAGACCGGACTAGTTAGTACGGAATACCCCGTACAGATTACAGTGGAGTGATGAAGATGGACAAAGATAGACAAGATCGACAAGAGACTATCCCTAAATTGACTGCCCAAAACGTTGATGATTTCACCCCATATTAAAGTTTAATTCATCGCCATTAGTAAGCTACGTGATAAGGGGTTAGCGAGTACTCGAGCTTACGACTTACATCACTTGCGGGGGAGAGTTAACAACAGCCAGTCTACTTTAGGCTCTCGTTAAACAGTTAGTACGTACAGACCAAAGATACCAATGCGCTCTATGACATGCTGGACCGCTAGTCTCAATGGGAGATGATAAAGCAAGCAAAATCAAGGCTCGACGGAGAGTACCGCATCCAGTCCTTATTGCTCATATAAACCAGAGGACCAACAGCGGACTCATACTTGCAGCTCAGTAAGCCACGGAAACCCGATCTTTGGCCCAACGTATCGACAGAAACAGTAACCTGGAGACCCGAGGCGACGCACAACAGCACGGTTCAGAACACTCGATACTCTTGCTATCTAACTCACTCCTCACCGGCACAATGTCGTTGATGCACATCAACCCCATGGTGGGCGACGGCCTCGAGATCCAGGACCCCGTCGTCCTGTGGTTTGACCAGTTCTACACAACGTCCGACATCCGGGACGCCCACAGCATCTACGTCGACAACTTCATGCCCGACGCAACGGCGGTCATGGGAACAAACACGGCTGTCGGCCACGACGCCATCCTGCGCTTGCGTATGGGCATGTGGCAGACGGTGGCCAAGCGCCGGCACATTGTGCACCAGATTTACAAATTTGGCCGCGGCACGGACGAGTACATGCTCACCGGCACGGTGCGCTACGAGGCCAACGACGGCACGACGTCATCGAAAGACTGGGCGGGGCACGCAGTGCTCACGCAGCAGGACGGCGGGTACAAGTTTGCGCGCTACCACGTGTATATATGATTCAGTAAGAAGTGACAGCATCTTCAAGGCGGTTTAGATTTGGTCTATGAATATATCTGGAAACACACCTACTGTCACATCAAAAGTCTGCCGCAGCGGGCCTGCCGAGGCCAATACACCGAGGAGATTTTGCACGTGCTCATAGCGTAGGCACGGCATCGGCCGGGGTCAGGGTCGCCGGTCTCTTCTTGGCTCTTTTGTTGCTGTCTTTCGTCTCTTCCCTATATCTTCCTTCTTTGTCTGGATGGTGTTTGAGGCTGGCTCAAGCAAAAAGACGTCCCTTAACCGAGATCTGGCAATGCAATCTGACTGCCTTGCCATATCGCCAGCGGACTAGCCGGAGATAAGTGCTGCGTTTCGACAGTACCTACGAGAACTATTGAAGCTACTAAACTACTGATGCACTGTCCGTGAGTAATCGACGGCCGGACTATTGACTGAGACGGCACGGCGAGGTTGTGCACCGATCCTTTGCATTGTGGCAGAGATGCGGACGCTGTCGGTAATATCCGGTGTGTTGTAGGTCGTGATGGTGTGTCGTGTTCTGTCATCTTGCTCTTCGTTGGTCGTACAATAAATATGGAGACATCTTCCCAGATTACACCTTGAACATCACCAAGGGGGGCGTCTTCATCTTCCTGCTTCCTAAAGACAGTGTCACCTGGACGACTGCAAGAGGCCCGTTCTTTCTAAATTTGATTCTTTAATACTTCGTGTGCACTTGCCTTTATGGTTTTGTTGTGTGTACCGTGCATGCATGGCAATCTATCATACCATGCCGGTTCGTCTAACTGATCGTCGTACCGTTTATATCAGTACACCAGGTGAAACTGGACTTATATAACACCCTTGATTGCTTGTTGAATACCCTTTTCTTTAGAGATTCTTTATAAAAATGACTGTGTCTGCCGTCAACGATCTCCAAGCGACATCCAGCTTTCCATTGCGCTTCGCACCAGCTCATCTTGCAATGACCAACACCAGCACAGATAGCCACCCCGGCACCGCCGACCCTGGCCCGCTGGTCCTCGGCCAGCACTTTACCGATCTCGTCGTCCAATCTATGGGTCGCGCTACCGACGCGCGCTTCCGCTTTGTCCTCAGTTCTCTGATCCAACACATCCATGATTTTGCGCGCGACGTCCACCTCACCACCGACGAGTGGATGCGCGGCGTCCAGATGATCAACCGTGCCGGCCAGATGTCAACCAGCACGCGCAACGAGGGCCAGCTCCTGTGCGACGTCATCGGCCTCGAGTCGCTCGTCGACGCCATGGCCTACGACGCGGCCGTCGCGGCCGGCACACCCCTTACGGCGTCGGCAGTGCTCGGCCCGTTTTGGCGCAGCGACACGCCGACGCGGCCCAACGGCACCACCATTGCGTTTGACACTGCGCCGGACGCTGTCATTGTCTATATGCATGGCTGCGTCACAAGCGCCGACACAGGCCGACCGCTCGCAGGCGCCATCGTGGACGTGTGGCAGTGCTCGACCAACGGCCTCTACGAGCAGCAGGATCCAGACCAGCGCGAGTTTAACCTGCGCGGCAAATTTGTGACCGACGCCGACGGCTGCTACAGCTTCTACTGCATCCGGCCGACGCCATACCCGGTGCCGAATGACGGTCCGGCGGGCGAGCTGCTGGCGCTAATGGACCGACACCCATACCGACCGGGGCACATCCACGTTATTGTGGAGGCGTCTGGGCACAAGTCGGTGACGACGCAGATTTTTGACACGGCGTCGCCGTACCTCGACGATGACTCGGTGTTTGCGGTCAAGGACTCGCTCAAGGTCGATTTTGTGCCGCGCCAGGGCGATCCCGAGGCCGCGCTTGAGCTTGAGTACAACATTGTGCTAGCCATTGACCCGAAGGTGTAGTTAATGGTTCTTTGTTGCTGGTAGATCTGATAATCAATGAATTCACCTCCTTTTTGTTTTGTTACCATATGAATGATTACCAAGTACTAAAAGAGTTGACATCGGAGCGTGCTCCTTAGCAGCTTTCATGGCATGAAGAGCTGCCACTGCCTCCGCGTCAAGGATCTCACGATATTTCCCGCACGCACCAAAGCCTTTGGAGATCATGTTGTCACCTTGGTACACGGCCCAGCCTGCGCCCGTGTTGCCCTCCTCGTCACGGGACCCGTCCGAGTATACCCGAATGGTGTCTGGGTCGGCGGCGGCTCGCTCTGCCAAGTGCAGCTTCGCCGCAGTCTCCTTGTCCGTCAGCTCTGGCAACGGCGTCCTTGGGCCACGTGGCTTGGGTAGTAGATTCCTTGAGTCACGTATTTTCCGCGGGAGCATGTCCATGTAGGCATAGATCGTGCCTTTGATCTCAGGGTTGATGAGAGGGTGGTCATAGTGAACAGTGACTGCGCGGATTCCAGCTGCTCGTTCTTGGTCCTTCAGCATGAGCCGTATGCTTGGCATGGCAGAGAACATGTGTAGGAGCCTAATCGGCGACGTGCGGTAGACTGGCAGTGCTGCACGCAATGCAGCTCTGAGCACCAGTTCTAGTCGCTTGACACCGCGAGTCTTGGTCATGGTCGGGGACCAGGTGGCAGATGCATACAGTAGCTGCGGCAAAACGCATCCTCTGACAATATGCAGCATGCTCGTGACTGGTGTGCCATGGAAGACGCCTGCTAGTGCTCTCATTGCATTGACGGAACGTCTCGCCTTGCATGGAGCATAAGACGTCATGCAGGTTTTGCCGGATGATTGATTGATTGATTCGATTCCGAGAATAATCACATTTGCTAACACACACAGGAGAAGATTAGCATGGCACCTGCGATAAGGATGACACGTTACACAACGAGAAGCTACGGTTTGTTTTTTTTTTGCTGTTTGGAGATTTGCTTTTTTGCAATTGTTTCTCTTGCATTTGTATCTAGCATTTGATTGCTTCTTGTATTAGATTAATTTTGCAGTCTGTCCTGACTAGACTCTAAAAAAACTATGCAGAGCTTTCATGAAAATAAACTGTCACAGGATTTCTTGTCACAGATGAACTTGTGTCTGTATAACCAATTTTGTTGAGGGAAATGAAATATATGACATTGGCTGCAAGTGAAGAAGGTAGTATTGTGACTGTCGATGTCGACACTGTTACTGTCAGACCGAGCACTCCTTTAGGCGGGATGCTATGATCGTCTTGTAAACTCGGTCTGCTCTTCTTCTAATCTGAGGTGCAGGGCGCCAGCGCCCTGCCTATTTATACCCCATGATGGGCGGCCATGCTCGAAGGTTCCATTCTGAGGCCAACTTCTACTTGTTTGTCCTTCCTCCTGTCTGTTTGTTCTTGAGGCCAGCCTTCCTTTCATGCCGTTTGTAAGGACTCTGTCACGTAGCAATCGTGTGGGGGTGCAGTTGTTATCTCTTTCATCGGTCACTGATCTCTCTCGGGGTTTTCTCCTCAATCAACAACGTTTTCCTCTTTAACACCTTCTTCCCAGCTGCGTGCTTTTGGGTCATCTTGGCCGCCTCCCACCGATTGGCTTTACCATGGCAAGGGTTGTAGATGTTGGATATAGATATCCTTTGCAAGGAGTATCGATACCACGTCTCGATGACCTGACTGGCCGGCCACCGCCACCTGCTCCGCAAGCAAGTCGGACCGCACATACGTCATGGCTCTCGGCCGCTCCTCCCAGACCGCACATGGGGCAATGGTCCTGTAGAAACTGATGCTGGCTGTCACGTGTTTGGACAGGTCTTTGAGGACATACGGCTCTTGGACGCACACAGCGTCAACGTTTAGCTCACGTGCAGTTTCCAGCGCTGCGATATGGTTGTCTTCACCATAGTGAGCATTGAACTGAAGAGAATCTTCAGTTCTCGGGGACCATGGGGTGTTACCACGCTCATGATCTGACGTCGTTGTTGTTGGTCTTGGGGCCGCTCGGCTCAGCCATGTCTGATGCCACGTCCATGTCGTCGGTGTTCACCACCACGAGCTCAGTCGAGATCGCCGGCTCGGACGTCGACGAATCCTGCCGCTGTCTCTTCCGGGTGTGCACGGCTGGGGTGCTTGGGACAGCGACCAGTGTCATGCATGTGTCGGTCGCCTCCTCTGTTGCCTCTTGTTCGTGCGATGCCGTCTGCATCAGCGCTTCGCCGCAGATCTTAGCAACCGCTTCTGCGTGGAACTTCTGCTGGCTGCGGCGGATGGCCTTCTTCTGGTCTACACCCAGACCCGAGGCCCTCAGCGGACAAGAGGTGGAGTCCGCGCGATGCGGGCCGCGGCAAATGTGGCATCTCGGCACACAGTCGTGTGGGAGGCTGCAACACGCGGGTAGAAAAAAAAAAAAAAAAAACGCCGTGTGCCGTCCCCATATATACCCCACGGAAACCCTACTTTCAAAAACAGCATTACAACAAGAAATGGCAACATGGCGGAGTGGTTAACGCGCGGGCCTGCTAAGCCCGTTCCCTCGGGAGCGAGAGTTCGAATCTCTCTGTTGTCGTATTTTTTATTCTATTTTTTTTCCTCTGGCCTTTAGATTATGCAGTGTATGCTTACTTTTGCTCGATTGACTCCATTTAAAAATAATTTTTTATTTTAACGTCACGAAAACTACACAGGGAGCACTAGACGCGATTGATTCCATATATTCGTTTTTTTTTAAACCACCACACCAGTAAACTCCGTAGATCATGACGCAGTGTTCACGAGAAAATCTTTCTCGTTCTTTTTTTATGACTAATCGCTCGCGCCCATCAATCACAACACCTACATCGGATTGCCACCGGCTATGAAGCCTTGAACCCAGCATGTCAAGTTGCATTGCTCACCATACTCAACAGTTTTGTCGGTGACCTGTTGGTTCAACACATGTAGTCTCCCGAAATACGACTAAATTACGGGTGCAACATCACTCCCAGCAAACAGAGCTGGTGTAACCATGTTGAGCAAAGGCATCAATGTCTCAAGACATGACAAAACATACAGTGGTCTGTGCAACGGCACACAGCGTCATCTTTGCCGGGTTCCTGAATGACAGCAAGCATGGCGCTGTCCCGTCACGTCGCCCCGTCATGCCACGCACGGCCGCTATAGTTCGGTGATTAGGTTCTGGCGGTGCCCATTTGATGCCTATTTCTCCGTCCTTGGCGTCGGCGGTTTTTCGTGCCAAACGAACCACACAAGTGTAAATTGCCGACATTCGCCCGAACTAGTGTCGTTGTGGATGCGGTCACCGTCTTTCTATGATTCCAGGGCCACGGGCACCGTCGATTGTACCTTGCATTCCGAACGGCAAGATCCATCTGAACAAGACGTCAAAAGTCTGGGCATCTGGGCCGTTGGGGCCGTCATCGGACGCTGTTTGGCCGATGCCATTCTTTTAACGTATATACGAGTCAAGAAATAGCGGTCCGCCACGAGTTTGGGCAAGATTTGTCATAGACCAAAACTACTTCTTGGCGTTGCTGTACGACTATTTGGTAATCATGTACTAGCAAGTGGAGCAGCCGTTGCGGTCGCGGCAAAAGCACCGGCCGTGGCAGCATACATTAAGATGTTTAGAGTCCCGTCTAAACTTTAGACGGACTGAGCAATACGACATCGGTTCACGATAGCACCAAGGAAGCGGGTAATGCACGCGAAACAAGGCGGTACGGTTCCGGGAAAAAAAGGCTGAGCGAAGCGAGAGTGCAGGGCGTGGGGGGGATGGGGGGGGCGGGGGAAGATGACGATGTCGGATGAAGGATGATACGACCCTGCAGAAACAGAGTGCGACAGCAGATGTAGCTATGACAGAATGGGAGACGACATATGCGGGATGAGAGGACGTCTCGGTAGAATGGTAGCCGACAAGAAGGAGAGGCTGGGGTGGTTGAGGTGAGCTGCAAGTACGAGTATGGGGTGTCGTACCCAACGAGGCTATCAAAGGAGGTGTAGAACAGGTCTAGTAAGGAGAGGAGCAGATGGACGTCTACATTTGAGGGAGAGGAGCAAAATTAATCAAACCAAAATCAAATCAAAATCAATAAGTCAGTTACGTGCCTCATTCATATCCTGTCATAGTCTTCCATAGTAAGTATCAGTGCACAATCTGCAGAAAAGTAGTCCTCTGATAACGTTTTATCATACAGCAACCCTGACCAACCGTTATTCCATTTGCACTTTCTATGACTATCATTGTGTTTCGTCGAACAGCCTCCCGAATTTACCACCAATCATCACCATGCACGAACCCAAAGCATCTGCATATAAGTGGAAGATTCCTGCAACCGGATCAAATCAAGGAAGTATCACTCGCATACTGCCATGCACAATAAGTCAATATCCAGTTAATGACGAAACTCCATCTGCCCAACCACTGGCTTCCTTTTTTCCATCTGATCGTCGTTCCTCTTAACGTCTGAGGACGATTCCAAATCGCCCACCCTTAACTGACTCACGAACTAACCCTATTGCTGCCCAAGCTCTAGCGCTAGTTTTAGGCAGGACCCTGCGTTCATCGGCGCCCGAGCCCACTATTCACATCAACACGCCATCAACATCCAAGGCTAGGACGATGTTCGGGCATACCAACCAGCATCTATGCTCCATACCTGCCTAACAGCCCAATCGATAACTCCGAGTTAATTCCCCTTTCTCCTTTTTTCTTCTATTTTTCTTCATGGCTTTTGCCTGCTTGATTACATTCTGCCGACCTTATAAGTCAGCCCGCCAGCCCTGCTTGCACACTTCCATCACCTTGCTCAGCTTGCCTGACATTAGTTTACATATATACTTCCAGCCTCCTACCCCCACCACCTTATTACATACACATCACCTCACTATACCCCCACGTCCATGACAGACACCTTTACCATGAAGCTCACTCTTGATGTCGAAAAGCCCCCCAACGGGCACGCCTTCCAGCCCGGCGACCCCGTCCGCGGCCGGGTCCAGCTGCAGCTGCCAGAAGGTCTCCAGGTCCCCGACATCCAGCTCGTCTTCCAAGGCTCCGTCAAGATCTCGCTCAAGCCCGGCTTCGACACCATCAACCAGGTCGCCGAGACACACAAGCAGGAGACGGGCAAGCTCTTTTGCATCGAGAAGTCACTTGTGCCTAAGCGCGCCTGGAAGACCGATGCGTCGCTGCAGACCTACACCGCCCCCTTTTCCATCCCATTTCCGCAGTACGCCCAGTGCTGCACCCGCACCACTGCCGCCACCGCCGCCGCCGCCACCGCCAAGCCCGTCTGCAACCTGCCGCCGTCCACACGCATCGCGTGCGCGGGCTTCCGGGTTACCGCCTCCTACACCCTCACCGCCGTCTGCCGTCGCCCGCGTGCTCGTGCCAGCCGCTTCAACCTGTTCGCCTGCATCCAGCGCAGCCTCTCGGCGTGCCGCGTCGTGCCGTTTGTGCCGCCCGCCGACGACCAGCTGCACGTGCCCGAGCTGCCCCGGGAGGTGCCCGCTGCATCAGTAGCAGAGTACGTGCGGCCCAATACGCCGTTGGTCGGACAGTCCGAGGTGCCCTTGGCGGTGCCCACTCCAGCAGTAGCAGCGTATGTGCGGCCAAATACACCGCTGGTCGGTAGCCAACACGAGGTGCCCCCGCCGGTGTCCGCTGCCGCAATGGCAGCGTACGTGCGGTCCAATGTGCCGCTGGTCGGTCAGACCGAGCTGCCCCCGGTGGTGCCCACATCAGCAGTAGCAGCGTACGTGCGGCCCAATGTGCCGCTCATCGGCAGCCAGCCCGCATCGCGGCCGTCGTCGCGCCACCAGCAGCAGCAGCAGATACTGCACGCCGCACCGCCGCCGCCGCCGTTGAACAGCAGTCCCATGCCGAGCCGCACCAGCGTCAGCTCCGCCTCGACCACATCTACAACCTCCTCGACCACCTCTTCATCCGAGTCCGACACATCGACTCTCGCGAGCAGCCGGCCCAGCCTGTCAGAAGCGCCACCATTGTACGCGCCAATCAACGCGACGGCCGACTGCAAGCTGGTCCGCAGCAGCGCCTTCTTGTCCACCGCCAACCTCGATCTCCGCCTGGATATCGATGACGCACCCTCGTCCAAGAGACCAAGTGCGCCGGGCGGCGATGCGTCGGGCTATCTGCCGGCCTACACACCGTCCATGACACTCGAGGCCGTCATGCCGAACCTGCCCGTGGTGACACCCGGCCAGCCGATTCCGCTGGGCGTGTTTGTGCTGGCACCGCAGCCGCTGCTGGCCGCGGCACATGCTGCCAACTGCAAGCTCGTGGTGCGGACCATGACGGTACAGCTGCGGCGCACGACGTATGCGCGTATCGGTTCGTCGATGCGCGTCGACGAGGCGTTGTGGCCGCTGTGGTCCTACAAGGGCAGCGCGCTGATCGACGGTGCGAAGCTGGACGCGGCGACGGCGCTGCGCTGGGACACTATGGGCGTTATCCCGGCAGGCGTCAAGCCCGGGTTCCGGTCGTGTGGCGTCGCGCGCACGTACAGTCTGGAGGTATCTATGGGCGTTTCTACGCAGGCGGCGCCCGGCACTGTCGAGCATGCCACGACGTCGATGCGCGTCATGGTCTCGGAGCCGCCGCCGGCCTATATAACTGAGGCATAGGCTATTCTATGTCGTCTTTCTTTTGTTTTGCTGTTTCGCATATAGGATACCCATTCACATTATTCATTGAATCTGAAATGTATACGACGTGACATTGTGCGAGTCCGTGTAAGTGATAAAGTGGGGCTCAAGTTACGACTGATTACATAAGCACAAAAGAACTCGCCATGGTCGGACATTTGCATCTAGTATTGAACTCCTACCAAACAGCTAAACGCCTTAAGATTGCAGTATATAGTACACTTGTTTCTATCTTCCCGGCAGCAGCGATGAAGCGGAATCACGATCAAGTCAATTCCTGGTGACCCGCACAGGGCATTCCCTCGCCCCCAAGAGACGAGATCAAGCTGACGAACAAGAGACTGACAGAATCCATCCCTCGCCATCCATCTCGATCAACATCTCCCAGGCGCAGAGTATCTTTCCCTCATTAGTGCAGTTCATGTGGACTTCCGCAAGCCACCAACGGTAAACAAATATAAAACATGAAAAAAGAGACAAGGGGAAATAGACAAGCCGGTGTGACGCGGACTCGTCCTCTGGCTCTTTTCGGCTTTCAGTAATTTTGAGATTTTTTTTCTTTCTTCCAGCGATTCATTCCATCCTTTTTTGTTGTTCTCTAAAGAGCGAGAGTCAATGGAGTGTGGAGTGGCCGTTTACCACTGGGCAGCAGCCTCCTTAGGGGCAGCAGCCTCATCACCCCACTGGGCACCGCCGGTCTCGGCGTTCCACTGCTGGCCAGGAGCAGCATCGTCCCAGCCGCTGGCAGCGGGGGCGGCACCGGCGAAGCCAGCAGCAGGTGCGGCCTCCCAGTCACCAGTACCGGCAAAGGTCTCGGCGGCAACGGGCTCCTCCTCAATGGCGGCAACCTTCTCCTCCTCGGCCTTCTCCTCAGCCTCAGCCTCGGGGTCGCGGTCTGTTGTGTTAGCATTTCTCTCTCTCTCCCTCTCTCTCCCTCTTTCTCTTTCTTAAATAACATACAGAAGTACAGATCAACCATGACGTCCCAGGGGGTCTCGCGGTTCAGGATGGTGCCGCGCAGGCGCAGGACCTCACGGGCCAGCATCCACCAGACGAGGCCGATGGCGTGGCGACCCTTGTTGTTGGTGGGGATGGCAACGTCGACAAAGTCGGTCGGCGAGTCGGTGTCGCAGAGGGCAATGACGGGGATGTTGACGTAGCTGGCCTCCTTGATGGCCTGGGCGTCGGTGCGGGGGTCGGTAACGATGATCAGGCGGGGCTCCTTGAACGAACGGGTGATGTAGTTGGTGAAGGAACCGGGGGTGAAGCGACCGGCAATCGCCTGCGCACCAGTGTGGTGGGCAAACTTGAGCACGGCACGCTGGCCGTAGGGACGGGCAGAGATCACACAGACATCGGCCGGGTTGTCAATGGCAGCAATGATGCGCGCAGCCAGAACAATCTTCTCGTACGTCTTGCCAATGTTGATGATGTTGACACCATCGGCACGGGTCTTCCACAGGTACGAGTTCATGTGAACCTGCAAGTTCTTGGAGCCGACATGGCACTGGGCGGCCAGCAGGTTCTCAATGTCCTGGCTGGTGGCGTTGAAGATCGCGGGGAGGTTGGCAGGGGCGGCCATCTTGACGGTTTTTGCAGTTGTCGTGGAGGGATGAACGGTTGATTTGCGGTTAACGTGATGCTTGCAGAAAAAGGGAAGAAACCGATGCACTGGCAAAGTACGAGACAAAACCCAGCAAGCTAGTTTTTTGGAGGGGCCTATTTTTTCGGATTTTCAGTTTGCGCAGGCGCGCGAAAATAGGGCTGCTTCATTCGCTAGAGGCTTTTGTGGGAACCAGGGCTAAAAATCGATTTTTGTCTGCGGCGTGCACGTGATGTGATATGTCAGCATTTGCCAGCACCAGTTGAAGCTGCGTTCAAAGTGCCGTTTTTCCGGGCAACAAATGTTCCGAATATGTTGCATGTATACATTGCACGTCTTGTAACCTCATATCTATCATTTATGCAAAAGTAGCTGAGTTGCAGTCATGCAGGCTCTCAGCAAGATCTCACATACTCTTGATGCTGCTGATACAATGTTCGGACAAGGAAATTGTATTAGCCGGCTGACATAATTACACTAACCGCATTAGGAACGTCTGCTCTCGAAAAATTGAGCTTGCATCTTGATATCGCGAGACCCGGCTGCGCTGGATGTGATAGCGACGATCTTGACGGCGACATTCCCGGCGAACCACACACATTAGCAACTATGCCTCCACGTGTACCATACCCACAAGGGCTGTCCGTCCTCAACTGTGAGTTTGCACCATGCCACACCTCCGACGGTGCTGCTGCACTGGTCCGGCACGCCCGCTAACCGGTGCACCAACAGTATGTCTGCGGCCGGCAGCGAAACAGCCCACACCCGCATTTCTGCCGCTGGTGCAGTCGGCAAACCTCACACAGCAGCAGAAGAAGCGGTTGCGGCTCCAGGAGCCCTACAAGTGGGCTCAGATCCAGGCCCGGAAAGCCGCCAAGGTTGAGCGCCAGAACGAAATCAAAAAGGAGCGCGATGCCGCCTGGGGCAGCCCCGTGCACGGCATCCCGACACCCTTTGTCGAGTCGTTTGACAGTGCCGGACAGGCACCCGTGTCCAAGTGGCAGCGCGACGAGGCGGGCGAGCTCAAGCCATTACCGACGTCCCCGGAGCTGCTCAACTACGGCCTGACCAAGGCCGAGCTTGAGGAGTCGATTGAGATGGCATACCGGCTAAGCAAGCCCATTGTCGATACAAATTCAGTCGTCGTCGACACGCCCGAGCTGCAGGAGGAGCTCGAGAAGCACGAGGCGCTGCACCGCAAGGCCGTCATCGCGCTCGACCGCATCACAAAGGTGGAGAACGCCAACGGCAAGACCCGCCTGCACATCAACATCCAGCGCTGCATTGACGAGTTTGGCCGCCACAACACCGACAAGGTGCTCACGCCGCGGCCACGAGCACCCCAATACCCGCCGCGCGAGACGCTCCAGCGCGGCGGCCCCGACACCGGCTCGCCCGAGGTCCAGATTGCCATCCTGACGGCCAAGATCCGGACACTGGCCGCGACGTTTGAGGGCCGGTACGGCAACAGAGACAAGGCCAACCGCCGCAACCTGCGTCTGCTGTGCCACCGGAGGCAGAAGCTGATCAAGTACCTGGAGCGCAAGGAGCGCGGCAGCGAGAGATGGACAAACCTGCTCAAGACGCTGGGTCTGTCGCCGGCGACCTGGAAGGAGCAGATTGCCATCTGAGCTTGATGCTCTACCGGGTAGTCAAAAGCCATTGGCCAGTGATTGGCCAAAAGAATGCCATCCGGTTCGGTATATTCCCATCCCATCCTCTCCCATCTTGCATACCAGGTTGGCATAATCATACGGTGCATATCTTGTTTTTTGTTGTATATTGTACACAGCGTTGTTGGAAAACAGAATGCCAATGGCTCCCCGAAAGAGGTACAGCGCAGCTGGATGGTGCATGCATGGGAGAGAAAGATTTAACAAGAGAAAATATGTAATTATCCATGTACACTACAGACTAGACCAAGACAGCCATTGACGAACAAGCAACACAACATATAGAGAGAACAAGAGACACACAAATGGTAAGGAGATATAAAACTGCAAATGGCTGGCCCCATCTAATGGAGGAACAGCAGCTATCCAAACGCCGTCTCTCCCAAACTGGGAGAGCATACAAGTTGAAGCAACTGATTATGGTGTATCGCTGTAGACTGTGGTCGTGATGGACCCTGGGATGAAAGAGTAGACGAGGACCGAAAGAGCAAAAAGACAAAACAAAACCGCCTTGTTTAGAAGACGGTAATGTAGTTGCCAATGCGCTCCTTTTGGTTCTGGGCAATGCACTCGGCGATCCAGGTGATGTTGCGGATCTCCTGCTCGCGGAGCTTCACCCACGCATACACAATCGAGTAGGTAAACTGCCGCGTAAAGGCGTTCTTGGAAATCTCCATCTCCTTCTGGTAGAACATGTCCTCCAGACTGCGGCCGTCAGTAGACGCACCGCCGCCCGGGCCCGAGCCGCCACCGCCCAGGTTCACGGCCTCAAAGAAGCCGCGGTAGTCAGACACACCGTCAACGGCCAGGCGCACGCCATCAATGTCGTCGGCGCGCGACAGCATCAGCGTGCCCTCGGGGTACAGGAGGCCAAAGCTGGGGTACAGCTTCTGGCGATCGGCCTTGGACAGCTCGGTGCCAAACGAGTTGATGGTGATGTTGATGGCACGGCGGTCCGCCTCAAATTCGAGAATCTCCGACATGACCTCGGCCGTCGGCGTGCCAGCCATATCGGCGTGCGTGTTGACAAAGTTGTAAAAGTCCTCGAGGTAGTTCTTGTAGAGCGTGTTGCGCACAATCTCAATGTTGAGCTCGTCAAGGTCCTGGTGGCTCAGGCTGCCCTTGAAAAAGGGCGCGAGCGGCGTCTCGATGAGCACGCTGTTGTACAGCTCCTCAATGTTGGTGGCCACGCACAGCACGGGCATGGTGTCAAACCAGCCAAGCGGGTGGCAGCGGTCCAGCAGCTCGCGCGTGTCACGCTCGTGCAGCGTGCCAGTGATCAGCAGGGCCACATTGTCGATCATGTAGCCGTAGGTGAGGTAGTCCATGAACTGGGCCAGCGAGCCGGTGGCATTGGCGCGCACGTAGCGGAATTCAGAAACGAGCTTGTCGGTCGTCTTGGCGGCGAGGCTGGATGTCGACGGGTTCGGGGGAAGCGAGGCCAAAAAGTCGCCATAGGCCGGGCCGAGCTGCAGCTTGAGATCTAGATGCACCGTGTCAGCCACCGGAAATGGACATCATCAATATCGCGGATCTCGATGCACCAGCACAGATAATGCAGTACTTACCATCAATGTTCTCGCACTGCGTCATGTTGGCATAGTTGGCGCCCGTCAAAAGGCCATTGCGGTAGCCCCGGACAATGCCCTCGATGTAGCTGCAAAAAGAAGTGTCAGCGACGAAGAGATGATAAAGATGCAGCAGCTCTTACCCATTGTTCACGTTGAAGAAAAGACCCTCCATCGTGACTGTGTTTGATGGTTGTGGTGGGTGTGTGGTGGAAGCAGGATGAGCAAGTCGTCTATAAAAAGGCGCAGGAAACAACTGTAGCTAGCTAAGTAAGTTGGTTGCTTAGATACGCAATCGCGCGTGATTAGTCAAGATAATATGGACTGTGGCTGTGTGGCGGTGCATATCAAAAACTACTAATCCATATCAGAACTAGTCTCATGCAGTAGACACACCGCCCCACGCTTGCTCGAAAAAAGAGTATGGCAGAAAAAATTATTTTAGCTCTCGAGAAATCTTCTTCCCTTCTCCTCTACAGATCTAGACACCTCAAAACTGGCAGCATTTAGTACACCCATCGCCTTCGACGCCTGTTTCCCATTTCTACCCTCAACACACATCTTTAGGGACTGGATATCATATACTATCTTTTACAATGGCACCGGTGTTTCTCCTTTCGGAGACCAGCGCAGGGTATGTGTTATCGTGGCTTTTTACGGCACGCCAACCTCTCCTTTTGGGCTGGTGGTGGTGCACGTTCCGGACAAAACAAAACAAGCAACATAACAGGTCACTAACTCTCTCTGTAGCTATGGTCTGTTCCAGGTGAAGGACAAGAAGCTCATCACGAGCGGTAACGTCAGCGAGCGTTGCAACACTGTTGACAAGATCTGCCAGGAGTAAGTCACATTCGGCACGCGTTTTGGGGGACCGCAAAGGACGAGGACACGATCGCAAGCAGCAAGGAGGGACACGACGAGTCGCGGCGCGGTCTGGTCCAGAGCGGCACCACGAAAGACAGACATCTAACATCATGCCACAGGGTCCAATTCAACCAGTTCAAGAAGTGGTCCAGCGCAACCGAGGCCATCAGCGAACTCGACGGTCTTATCGATGGCAAGATCCCCCCCATTCTGACCCAGCTCCTAGAGGAGACCAAGGACAAGATGAAGAAGGCTTCCATCATTGTCGAGGACAAGAACCTGGGCACCGCTCTGTCGAAGCTGCCGGGCTTCAAGATCACTGCTATCACCGGTGCTCCCGGCACGCCCGAGGGCGAGATTTTCCGCAGCATCCGTGAGCACATTACAACGCTGATCCCCGATATTGACGAGGCCGGCTTCAAGACCATGTCTCTGGGTCTGTCGCACTCTCTGTCGCGCCACAAGCTCAAGTTCTCCCCCGACAAGGTCGATGTCATGATCATCCACGCTGTGCACCTGTTGGACGAGCTCGACAAGGAGCTCAACATCTTCATGATGCGCGTCAAGGAGTGGTACGGCTGGCACTTCCCCGAGCTGGGCAAGATCCTCAACGACAACGTGGCCTACGCCAAGATTGTCATGGCGGGTGGCATGCGCGACAACCTTGTCAAGACGGACCTGTCGGAGATTCTGCCCGAGGAGATTGAGCAGGCAGTCAAGACGGCCGCCGACGTGTCCATGGGCTGCGAGATTGCCGAGGAGGATCTGCTCAACGTGCACCTGCTGGCCGAGTACGTCGTCATGTACGCCGAGTACCGCACGCAGCTGTCGAGCTACCTCGACTCGCGCATGAAGGCCATTGCGCCCAACCTGACTGCCATCATTGGCCCTCTGATCGGCGCGCGCCTGATCGCGCACACGGGCTCGCTCATGAACCTGGCCAAGGCCCCCGGTTCCACCATCCAGATTCTCGGTGCGGAGAAGGCGCTGTTCCGTGCGCTCAAGACCAAGCACTCTACGCCCAAGTACGGTCTGATCTACCACTCGTCGCTCGTTGGCCAGGCCACTGGCCGCAACAAGGGCAAGATGGCGCGCCAGGTTGCGGCCAAGTCTGCTCTGGGTGCCCGTATCGATGCGCTGTCCGAGTACGAGGACGTCGATGCTGAGGCCGACAAGGACGCCGACGACGACGACATCCGTGCCACGCTGGGCCTGTCTGCCCGTAACAAGCTGGAGCTGAGCCTGTCGCGCATGGAGCACAAGCCGCTGTCCAAGATCACGGGCGCCAACGGCGCGCCTGTCGCCACGGTGGGCAAGTGGGACGTGTCCGAGGCCCGGAAATACAACATTGACGCCGACGGTCTGACCGGCAACGAGGCTGCGGCTGCGGCCCCTGTCGAAGAGGAGGAGGTCGCCGTCGTCAAGACCGAGAAGAAGGAGAAGAAGGTCAAGAAGGAGAAGAAGGAGAAGAAGACCGAGGAGGTCGAGGAGGTCGAGATGGCCGAGGCCACCAACGGCACCCCGGCCAAGCTGACCGAGGAGGAGTACGCCCAGTACGCCGAGGCAGCGGGCATTTCGGTGTCCAAGTTCCAGCGCAAGTACGAGCGCGGCGATGTCGAGATTGGCGCCGACGGTAAGCCCGTCGTGCACAGCAAGAAGGAGCTGAAGAAGCTGCGCAAGGAGGCCGAGAAGGCCGAGAAGGAGTCCTCGAGCAAACGGAAGCGCGACGAGGACGGTGAGGCCCCCAAGAAGAAGAAGAAGAAGAACTGAGCCTGACGCAGCGACGCGCCACGCGGCAAACGTCCTCTCTTCTAATCTTGTCTCTTTTTTTGCTTATTGGCACTCGTTTCTTCTTGTCCTCTGTTCTTGCGGGCATTGTTTGGCGTCTTGTCTTTTTGCCATTTTCTTGCTTCTGCCTCGATTCCTCCTCCTAGAGCTGCACGTCTCTTCTTGAGGAACGTGTCATGTCTTGCATCGTTTCTTGCCTCCCCCATTTTGGAGTTCTTCAGGGTCTGTTTTGCGTACAATGTCTTTACATCTTTTTGTATTTGTCTTTCAATCTTTTCTGCTTTTTTGCTTCTTTGGAACAAAACAAGGGACAGGCGTTGTGGGCGTTCTGTTTCTTGCTAATTGTACATCTTTTCTAGTTTATACCATACTTTTGGATCAATTGGTCTTGTAGCTTGTTGGATGCTTTGTGAAGCAGAGATCTGATTTTGATGCGATGTAGATACACGTGACTAGCTGCAGCTGCAGCTGTAGACCCATAAAAACTTTGCCCCAAAGCCTTGTCTCCAGAATCAGCATGTCAACATTAACGTGTATATACAACCATTTCGATCGCAAATTTCACGCTGCGCATCCTCTACGAATCGTTTCGCATTGCGCTTATCCATCTCGCTATTTGCTTTCAAACCACCCAAATCGGCCAGCATAACCTCGCAATGGGCGACGCAGAGGCCTCGCGGCCGCGCTCGCCTGTGTCCACCAGCCAGCGCAAACGGCCAAGCCGGAGCCAGTCGCCCGCTCATGAGCCTGCGCGCAACCGAGACGGCGGTCGTGATTCACACCGCGGGCGTGACAGCTACCGCGACAGCTACCGCGAACGCGACCGAGCAGAAAATGGCCGTGAACGTGGACGCTACGATAGAGACGAACACCGAGGCGGCGGAAGAGAACGCGGCAGAGATGGCGGCGGCGATCGCGATCGTGACCGGTACCGGTCGGACCATCTCGACTACGACGCGCCGCGTGCCATGCCACGCGATGCAGACCGCGACACAGCCGCCGAACAGGACCGCGAGTACGGCAAGGACTGGGCGACAGACCGGCCCAAGCCCAAGAAGCGGTCTGGCGGCGTTGGCTTCAAGGTCAAGGAGAAGAAGCGCGACGACGACGAAGGCGACGAGCGGGCGGGCCACTTGGACGACCGGCGACGGGAACGGGAACGGTCACCACGGAGGGACCGCGGCCGCGACGGGGACTACGACCGCCGCGACACGGGCAAGGAGAAGGAGCGGGAAGGCAAGGGAAAGGACAAGGGCAAGGACCGAGACAAGAACAAGGAAAGGAGCGACAAACCGCCCAAGGCGCGTCGGCCACCGCCACCGCCACAGGAGTTTATGATTGTCAACGTCAACGACCGGCTGGGCACCAAGGCGGCGATCCCGTGCATGGGCTCGGACCTGATCCGGCAGTTCAAGATGATGGTGGCGGCGCGCATTGGCCGCGATGCGAGCGAGATCATGCTGCGGCGACAGGGTGAGCGACCGTTCAAGGACCACCTGACGCTGGACGACTACGGCGTGGTGAATGGAGTACAGTTGGACCTGGAGCTCGACACTGGCGACTGATGTGTGGTGGTGCAGCGGGTGGCCGTGGGATATCTGTTCTGTGTGTAATATATCCTCGCCTATGAAGTGGCAAGCATTAATGGTTGGTTGCTATTACTGGCCAGGCCGGCTCATCTGTTGATAAAACTAATCAATGTCATCCAGGAAGCTTATATGATATGCTGTTCTTGTTGGTCACGCGTGCGTTCTCTGCATTATATATCATACTGTGGGTTTACAGCAAGAAATTAGAAAAGACTGATGATAGAAGTGATTGATTGGTGCTTGTAGTTGTCAACGCTTTTATCGGTAGATCGAGCACTCCTTTTTGCGGGATGCTTGGGTCTGGTGATAATCCGGTCTTGTTATGTCATACTTTAGAAAAGCAGGGCGCTTGCGTCCCGCCTATACTCGTCGGACTGAGCCCGCACCCTCCATGCTGTTACAAAACAAACAACCTCTCCTTCCTGTTGTCGACAGTCCCTCCTTCCTGTTGTTGACAGCCCCTCCTTCCTGTTGTTGAGTCCCTCCTTCCTGTTGTTGAGTCCCTCCTTCCTGTTGTCGACAGTCCCTACTTCGTGTTGTTGCGGGGGCTCTATTGTCGACATTCCGACACATATTGCATATGATTGGCAAGCTGCATGTCCTCGCCATGACGCCGTGTGGGAGATGTACCGCTGTAGTGCAAGCGATTATATAATTAGACCTACTTGCTAACTATAAGACATCGCCCTGCTGCCCTGATATTATGCCATCTTAGTTCCCCTCAGATTCACCACAGCTATTAAAGTACCAATATTGTGTAGGCAGCCCATACTGATCATTGGAGCTTTTTGTACGTAAGAAATCGCAAAATCGAGGCAATCGACGTGCTAGTGAGCTATATGACGACGCGGGCCATGTGCAAGTTCATGACGTCAGCAACAACCGTTGTTGTTTGGCAACCGATTAGTTCCTGCCCATTGTACTTGCCACTGGAGGACAGCCAGCGTAAATAAAAGACGGTCGTCTTCGACTTGACACTTGGCGTCTTGGCATCGACAACTTTAATTGCACAACTGCACAGTGCACAACTGCACAAATACCTACGAGATCAACACCATGGTTCACCAGTTCGGCGAAGAGCATGAAGTGCCGGACGAGTACCGGCGGCACCAGTAAGTAGCATGGAGTTAGACAACCCCAGACAAAGCTAACAAGCAGCCTGGGCAACTGGCTGCCGGCCGACCACCGTATTCAGCACGAATGGCTGCGGCAGACGGTCGCGCACGTCGACGCCGCGAAGAAGTCGTCGGCCAAGAGCGAGCCTCTGACGCCGGCGCTGCGCGAGTTCAAGGAGTTTATCGAGACGACGCCGCGTGTGTACATGTACTTTACATCGATGTGGGATGAGGTGCCGAACACGCCCGTGTACCAGCTTGACCCAGTGGGCGGGCGCCAGATCCGCGACTACGTGCACATGCTGGACGTGCTGAACCACAGTTTCAGCAAGGCGCCCGAGTGGACGAACCTGGCGCAGTCGGTCGGCATGGTGGGCGTACCGCTGTGTGCCATCTTCGACTACGCCATGGGCACGCCGAGCGGGCACGCGGCGTTCCTGGACCCGGACGTCAACCGCATGCTGAAGAAGGTGCTCAACTCATGGGGCGAGTACCTGACGACGCCGGCGTCGGCAGACGTGCTGGGTGACCATGATGCGGGCTGGTTCGGGCCGGTCGGACTCAAGGACCTGATGGAGGTGGCCAACGCGCCGTACAAGACGGCGCACAAATTTGAGGACATGTACGTTTGCGACCCGACGGCACCGCACTACGGCTACACATCGTGGGACGACTTTTTCACGCGGCACGTGCGCGACACGGCGCGGCCCGTGGAGGACGCGGACGATGACAGCGTCGTGAACAACGCGTGCGAGAGCCGCGTGTTCCAGGTCGCGCGCAAGGCCAAGCTGCGCGACAAGTTCTGGATCAAGGGCCAGCCGTACAGCGTGCTGGACATGCTGGCAAACGACCCGCTGGCGCAGCAGTTTGCGGGGGCGACGGTGTACCAGGCATTCCTGTCGGCGCTGTCGTACCACCGGTGGCACGCGCCGGTGTCGGGCACGGTGAAACGTACGTTTGTTCAGGACGGCACGTACTTTAGCGAGCCGCTGTTTGAGGGCATCGGCGATCCGGAGCGGCGCGCGGACATCGGCGCCAAACGTCAGCGTACCGGCGGCGGCAAGAACAAAAACAAAGACTTCGAAGCGATTGATGTTAATGGCATCACCGTGGCGCAGGGCTACCTGACGGCGCTGGCGACGCGCGCCATCATCTTCATTGAGGCTGACAACGCGGACATTGGCCTGATGGCCTTTATCGGTGTCGGCATGGACGAGGTGAGTACGTGCGACATTGGCGTCAAAGAGGGCCAGCACATCACCAAGGGCGACGAGATTGGCATGTTCCATTTTGGCGGCTCGTCGCACGTGCTGCTGTTCCGGGAAGATGTGCAGGTGGAGGGGTTCCCCACGCCGGGCGGCACCGCCAACGTCGCAGTACGCAGTGCGCTCGCCAAGGTGAAGAGCCAGTAGGGAGGGGAAAAGCGGCTGGCTGGTTCATAAGCGGACGGCTCCGAGGCTGCATGAATCGCATCGAGAACAGGAACGGTGGCAAAGTGTAAAAAGAAGTTTACGAGTACGTTGTATTTGTACAATTGCGTTATTAACTTAAGAGACAATAAAGACAATACGGGGTACGTGAATATGTTGAGAGCCACCTGTACGGAGAAGATACAGATACCATGGAAAGGGTCCAATGGTGCTGAAGATGAACCAACAGCAACGAAAAAGCAAATAACCAACAACATTAGCCAACGGTCATGACATTTTGACGTGAGCTCGAGCCAACAAGCTCAGATCGGAGTGGTTGGTGCCAACAATGGACAATGGATGAGAGACAGGCGTTTCATTGTCGTCAGATTCCAGAAGGATGCAGATGCCGTGCTCCGAGAAACACGGCTACCACGGAAGAGACGTTTGAATCTATGTGTAGTACCCGTACGGAGTTTAGGCACTCACGATACTCGTTCATGCAAAGCTCAATGTCCGTATATTGTTGTAGCAGTGACGCAGCATCGTATTGCAGAGTCCCTCCCGGAGCACGTTCGAAAAGGTGATAGTCTGCCCCAGTACGGCATTGGCGGTGTGCTCTTTATCTTTCTTTCTAGTTCTTCTTTCTTTTCTTCCAACTTCTCAACCGTTCTCTTCACTCCCACTCCGTTTATTTCGTTTGATTTCTATGTGTATACGTAGCACGTATTACGGCATCCCTCGGTGACAGACGAAGATGCCGAGGTTCTTTGTAAATCTCTCCGGCTTTGTCATTAAGTCTCCGAGCCTTGGCCCATTTCTTTCTTTTACTCCGTACTTTTTGTGATATCATTTGTTTTTCTATTGTGTTGCCGAATCTGGTAATGCAGCCGCCGTGCCTCGTGTGTAGTACATATAGCTGAGCTGTTTGTGGCTTTTGTTATTTATTATTATTTTTATTTTTGAATACTAATATGTTGTTGTCACTCTGGCTACATTAATGTTTTATTTCGTAATTTGATGTATTTTGTCTTTATTCCTCTGATTTCCTGATTCTTTATTAACAAGTACTGTCTATCAAATACATGTACATGACCGCACTCGACCTGATCCGACATTGTATCTCCATTCTCCAGGTCGCATTTTCCAGGACGCAGCTGGAAAAACACAATGGAAGGCTAGAGAACAAAAGAACAGAGAACAAACAAGCAAAAGAAAACTCGGCAGAAGCCCCAATTAAAGGGGCGGACGCCATTCCCAAAGCGGCAATAGTGCCCCGGAGCTTATACAGTACATGTCCGGCAGTGGCTTCGACTACTCTGCTGTCATCTTGTTGATCGTATTATGCCTTTGTTTTTCGTCCTGTCTTGTCTTTAGAGTTCTTAGGGGGCGTCTTTAGAGTTTTCAACGCAGCTAGCCACCTTGCTTACCAAGTTACAAACATGTCAAAATGTCACGCCTGTCAGGCTGTCTCGTTGTCTCGTTCAGATCCTCCTCCTCGCCCCCCCTCTTCCCCCAACATCTTCCCCCCCTCGTCCCCTCACACATCTTTGAAAAAAGGTAGACGAGAACGGCAACATCAGATGTATATCATAATCATTACAACAGTATTCTGACGCATACGTACCGCAACTCCGATCCTTGTCAGTAAATGTAACGTACTTTTCACTTCAGGCTCGTACCCGGTGAACAACGCCGCACCAGCCCAGCCAGCCTCGCCATCCATATATGCATGATTGATATCCAATGTGGTATCCTCCGGACCATTTCGTACTGCTTCAGTCTGGCCTACGCAACCACATGGCGGAAGTGTCAAACCGGGCTTGACTGCCGAGGCTTTCCGCCACCCCCGTCCATTTTCCATTTTCCATTTACCTTGACTCTTCATCTGCTATTTGTAATTTTTTATCAAGCTCCTCCACCGTCTTGCCCCTACGTTTTGTAGATTGTGCTTTTATCTTTTATATTAGTGCTATTAATTATATGATACCCTGCTGGATTCCTATTAGTGACATCTACTTGCGGTAACTCGGCCGTCACACGGCTTTCGCCAAAGTATAAACTCGACGTGTCGCCGCTCCTCTGGCTACACAGTTTACTTTTCTATTCGCAATCTCTCTCATCTTATTATTCCTTACCTCATTAACTCACCTCACCTCACATTTTCCTCACCTCACATCAACCATGTCGCCTACAAACACATCTGTTGTCCTGGCCGAGCGCCCCGAGGGCGACATCGTCCTTGGCAAGACCTTCCGTGTCGAGACCAACCCGGCCCCGTCGGCCGCCGATCTCAAGGACGGCGAACTGCTGGTTGAGTCCCTCTACCTGAGCCTGGACCCCGCCATGCGCGGCTGGATCAACGACAAGCCCTCGTACCTGCCCCCCGTCCAGATCGGCGCTGTCATGCGCGGCGCCGTCGCCGCGCGCGTCGTTGCCTCCAAGTCCACAAAGGCGGCCGAGGGCGACATTGTCGTCGCCTTTGCCGGCTGGACCGAGCTGGCCATTGTCAACGAGCGCCTTGTCGAGAACCCGCTGGCGGCCATGCCCGCTGAGCTGCGCGCGCGCCTGCAGCCCACCGACCTGCTCAACACCCTGGGCATGACCGGCCTGACTGCCTACTGGGGCATCATGCGCGTCGCCGAGGGCATCAAGCCTACCGACACCGTTGTCATCTCGGGCGCCGCGGGCGCCACCGGCAGCGTCGTCGGCCAGATCGCCAAGATCCTGGGCGCCAAGCGCGTCATCGGTCTTGCTGGCAGCGACGACAAGACCAAGTGGCTCGTTGAGGAGCTCGGCTTTGACGAGGCGCTCAACTACAAGGACGCCGACTTTGTCAGCAAGTTCCACGCCGCCACGGCCGACAAGATCGACGTCTACTGGGACAATGTCGGCGGCGACATTCTCGACCTCGCGCTCGGCCGTGCCAACACGCACGCGCGCTTCGTCATGTGCGGCGGCATCAGCCAGTACAACGCGGCCAGCGTGCAGGGCCCCAAGAACATTCTGCAGGTCGTCGTGCAGCGCATCAAGATGCAGGGCTTCATCGTGCTCGACTACGCTGCCGAGAACGCCAAGGCCGTCACCGACCTGGCCACCTGGACGGCCGAGGGCAAGCTCAAGAGCAAGGCTCACATTATCAAGGGCGGCCTTCCCGTCGCCGAGCAGGCCCTGGTCGGTCTGTTCAAGGGCGTCAACACCGGCAAGCTGCTGGTTGAGGTCAAGACCGTGGACGAGCCGAAGCTGTAGATGCAGCCGGCGCCGCTTTTGTATGATTACCGCTTGGTTATGGTTTATATCCCTGTATGATTTGCGTTGTTTAGCATAGATGAATTCACGTTGTGTGCATTTGAGTAATCAAGTTTCGCGTGTCTGAAGTGATTTGAGGTAAAAATTAGAGAATGTGAAAGGAGGGAACAGAAAAGAGGGGAATCATGCGTGTCTCATAACATTCGAGTAATAAACTGAAAAAAAAAGCCAATGAGGAAATCTAGATGAAATTTTACACCACCCTCCTTCGGCCCCTGCCGACAACTGATGCGTGGTACCGCGCGTGAAACTTGGCGTCCTTGTCGTGCAGCGGGTTATACAGGATGTTGCACTCCTTGCACTCCCGCACCGATCCCGAGTCCGACGGGCCAATCGTCATGCTTAGTGTCGTCTGCACCGTCTTGGCTTTTGCTCTTGTAGCCGCAGAACTTGATGCTGAGCTTGTAGGTGCTGCCGCCTGCACATGGCCAGGTTGCACGCGCGTCCGTCTGCTCGTCGATAGCGTGCTGGCCAGTGCACCGTCGCTGCCGTCGCTGTCTTCGCTCTCGGAATGCGCGTCGCTGCCATCCGCGCTGGCCTGCACATGCTCCGGTCGTATCGTGAGTCGCCGCTTCGGCCGCCGCCGCGGCTGTTCGCGCCGGACCATGGGCGATACAGGGTTCGTCACCACGCAGTCGCCATCCTTGGCCGCCTCGTCGACGTCCGACGAGGCCGTCGGCGAGACCGCCGGTGAGCATGCCGCCTGCAGTGCCGGTGGTGGACTGCGCGCCCGCGGTGCAGCGGCTGGCTGGAAGTAGCGCATGATTCCGAGTGCTTTGCGCGGACTCGTGCGCGGCGTCTTTAGCCTTGGCGTCTGCGACTTTGTGGCCGTCTGGTTCTCCTGTTCCTCCTGTTCCTCGCACCGCCGCGCGGCCTCGGCCGCCTCTGTCTGCAGCTGTCGCGACACTTCGTCTTCCGAGAGCCCCTCGCATGTGCTTGGCCGTCGGGGTGCAGAGTCTGCAGCAGTTGAAGCAGTCGGAATAGAACCAGACGGCCTCAGTCTCTTGGCGCGGCCGTCGGCTGCCTCATCGAGCGTGCGCTTTTTGCTGCCGTAGGTACGTATGGCGCGTCGCCGTTTCTGTGCGGGCTGGGCCGTGGTGTGGACGGCCGTCTTCTCTGGCGACTGCTTGGGTGTCGGGGTTGGCGTCACGGTGGCCATTGTGACGATGTCGGTGCTGGTCTCCTGTTTTTCGTGTGTCTGCATCTGTGTCTGCGTCTCCTGCGACGCCAGCGAGCGGGTGCGAGGCGTGTCGGGGGTAATATATCGCATAGTGGTATGATGGGGGTGGTAAGCCAGGCGCGGCAGTGGTGTAGTAAGGCAGTAAGTATCGTGATAGCAGTGCAGTCAGATCTATATGCAGTCGGTGTCGATGCTAATATGTTTGCGATTAACGTCGGCTAACGGTAGCAATGTGACAATGGCCGTGCGGAGACCCTCGCTCCGTACCTCGTCGCTCGTCGTCAGTGGTATGCGCCCCGCTTTGAAGACGCGATTGTCATCCATTTGACGCGTCTTTTCAACCGCGTCGCGTCTTCACGTGTACCACGTGATGCAATTAATAACACGATTGTGATTATATAAGCATAGCGAATCCAATAGCTGCTTAGTATTCAGCTTGAATATGTACTATGCTGTATCTTTCTTTCTCCTCCGGGCTTGCGCATTGTCAATTCCACTCGCCCCCGTGCTGTCAGGAAGTGCCACCGCTCCTTTGTCTGCCACAGCCGCCTTGGCTGTCCCCTCTTCCGCCGCCTCCCTCTCGACAACCCATGTCTTGACAACCTCGCGGACCTCCATGGGCGCCGTCGTTTTCTCCTTTTCGGCCGCCTGCGACAGGTGCCAGACGTAGCCCGCGTACAGGCCATACTCGGCAATGCCGACCGCAATGCTGCCGCCCATGGCCAAGAACAGCCGCGCCGGCGTCGGCCACCACCGCGCTAGCACCCACAGCGCATACGCCACACCCAGCATTGTCACCAAAAAGTTGAAGATGAGCATCACCTGCCGGTTGACGTCGCCAAACGTCACGTCGTCGTCGCCAATGTCGGCCGCGCTGACCGGCCGGTGGACCTGTGCAAACGACGATGTGAGCTTGGCCGTGGCCATGTTGGCGTAGGGGTCGGGGTTGACCATGCGGTCGTAGGCGCGGGCTTCTTCATCGCGGCGCAGACGGGCCATCAGGGCCTTGTACTCGGGGGACTGCACTGTCAGTGGACTTGAATGAAAGAAAGAAAGAAAAAGTGGGAGGAAAAGTGGGAGAAAGAAAAACATACCGGCTCCTTCTTGGGAGGTGGTGGTGGCATGTAGACTCTTGAGCCGAGGAGCAGCGTCTCGAGCGAGGGTGCGGCGCTGCTTCGTATTGACGGCTGGCTGCCATCTAACTGTTCTGTGCTGGCCGGTTTCGTGTGCTTCTTGAGCGACTTCCAGAGCGCAATGACCTGGTCGTGGGAGATTGGTGCACCGAGCGAGGGCTTGCTCAGATCCGGCTCGTTCGTTTGGGGCACAGCCGGCGTGCTCTTGTCGGTGCCATCGTTTCGGATATCGGTAGATGTAGCCGTGCGTCCCGTCTTGTCTGCATCTGCCGTCTTGTCTGCGTCCGCCGTCTCATCCGCGTCTGTTGTCTGCGGCTTTTGTGCTTCGTCGGCCTCAATGTCTTCCACAGATTGGCTCTGCAACATCTCCAACCCCTCTAGTATAGAGGGTGTTATTGTCAAGAGGACCATGGCGCTGTGTGGTATGCGCACAGCTAGATCTGTGATGCTGCAATCTCGTCGTAAAGGCTGCTTGTATGATATATGGCACATGCTGACAGCGCAACAATATCACAACCTGGCCGAGTGCGATAGCGATAAGAACCAGTGCTTTTAGCTTGATAAGTATGTCGTCCGAGGGAGGTGCTGTAGGCCTAAAGCTACGCGGGAATGGGCGGATGGCAGTACCAGCCTCTCATTGGCTAGTGTTATACGCAATTGTCTAAGTACCCCCCCCCCCCCCTCTATCCCAATTGGCCCAAGCCCTGTTATGTCTCTCCCTTTAGGCTCAAAAGTACCTCTAGCAGTCCGCTAACAGCACTGTATTTAGGACTTTACGGAGCACATGGCCCTGGCAGTGCAGCGACTGGTGGGCTGAACCGTGAAAGCGTGAAAAAATCTAGTCTTGTTAGATCATGATGACCGGAGCAAAAACACGCAGCGCCGCAATTGATACGCCTTTGCCTTTGTATTTTCTCCGCCTTGGGCCTTTCTGAGCCATTGACCTTCTTGCGCACATCCTACCGTCTATTTGACTTGCGAGCATCTGCCAGAGACCTGTTTCGGACCTTGCGATTGGCTTTCACGTGCTTTGACTCTGCCGAAAAAAAGCGATATTTGCTGCTTACTGCTTAATATTAGCCGACCTAGCTTGCTCCGACCCTGCTCACGGCCGACCGACGACGGCCAATTACACCGGACAGCCCACATTCGAGTTCACTGAGCTCCTTCCAGCCTTGTACCACCCTGCACCGCGGCGGCACCGCTCCAACCAGAGAGATCATGGTGGTGTGTTTTGGCGGCGCCGTGGGCGTGTCACTGACCCCGGCACAGCGGACTGCGTCGATGCTGCAGCGGCAGTGCGCTCGGCCAGCTCGGATAGTAAGAACGGCGACAAGGCCAGCCGCCTGTTTCTCCACACGCGCCTCCTCAGGCGCCTCCTCAAGACCCCCCTCGTGCGCGTCCGCCAGCTCGCCCACACCCTTCTCGACATGCTCTACGCGCGTCGCATCACGACCACACATGCTTCGGAGCGAGCGGTCAAGGCCGGCCGCACCGCTTGGCTTTGCGCCAGTAGTACAACAGACACGGCAGTCGTCGGCATGGGCGGCTGCCGTCGGCGTTGCGGGCAACATTGTCAGCAACGCCTTGACACGGGCCAAGAAGACGGAGATGGCCATTGACCCGCTGCGCGTCGTGGCCAAGGAGATGAAGTTTCTGATTGGCGACGTGCGCAAACTGCTCGGCTCGGGCCACCCGTCGCTGGACCGTGCTGCCAAGTACTATACGCAGGCCGAGGGCAAGCATATGCGGCCGCTGATCGTGCTGCTCATGTCGCGCGCCACGTATGTGTGCCCCAAGGCACCGCAGCCACCACAGCTGCCGCAGCTACAGCAGCAGCCGATGCTCCAGGCCTCGGCCGGCGGTGTCGATGGGTCCATCTCGCCACTCAATGTGCTGTCCGACTTTAACCCCACCTGGTCATCACCCACGGCGCAATTCACCACGCCGTCCTCGTTTGCGTCTGCGCCAGTATCTGCGGCACAGAGCGCCGAAGAGGCCGCAACGCCCGAAATTCTGCCGAGCCAGCGCCGCCTCGCTGAGATCACGGAGCTGATCCACACGGCATCGCTGCTGCACGACGACGTCATCGACCACTCCGAGTCGCGGCGCGGCGCGCCGTCGGCGAACCTTGAGTTCGGCAACAAGATGGCAGTGCTGGCGGGCGACTTCCTGCTGGGCCGCGCATCGGTGGCGCTGGCGCGGCTGCGCAATGCCGAGGTCGTCGAGCTGCTAGCGACGGTGATTGCGAACCTGGTCGAGGGCGAGTTCATGCAGCTCAAGAACACGGCCAGCGACGAGGCGAAGCCGGTGTGGAGCGAGTCGACGCTCGAGTACTACCTGCAGAAGACGTACCTCAAGACGGCGTCGCTGATCAGCAAGAGCTGCCGCGCGGCGGCGCTGCTGGGCGGCTCGGACGGCGCGACAGTCGACGCGGCGTACCTCTACGGCAAGAACCTGGGCCTGGCGTTCCAGCTCGTCGACGACATGCTCGACTACACGCGCTCGGCCAAGGAGCTGGGCAAGCCGGCGGGCGCCGACCTGGAGCTGGGCCTGGCGACGGCGCCGCTGCTGTTTGCATGGCGCGACCGGCCCGAGCTGGGTGCGCTTGTCGGGCGCAAGTTTAGCCAGCCGGGCGATGCACAGCGGGTGAGTTTTTCCTTCGTCTTGTTTCTTTTTCTTTTTAGTTATCATGCTAACTGAGTAGGCCCGTGAGATCGTTCTCGAGACGGACGGTATTGAGCAGACGCGGGCGCTGGCGCAGGACTATGTAGAGCGCGCCATTGCCGCCATCAGCGTGTTCCCCGACAGCGAGGCCAAGGATGGCCTTACGGAGATGGCCATCAAGACGCTGAAGCGCCAGAAGTAGATGACGGAGCGCACGACAAGGAAAAAAAGTCAATTGAATATAACAAGAGGGCTTGCGCGCACAAATCAAAAGCAATCATCATCACACAGCATTGATCCTGCATCCTGTACATTGCATGCATTGCATTGCTCACTCGGCTTTTCTTTTCCTATTTTGTTCTTTTGTATCTTTTTGTTCTGATCATGGACACGGCGTCGCGGTGTACGATAGTAAATAAACGAATTGAATATCACACGTAAAAAGAGTGGCTAGCATCAAGAGATCAGAGAACCGTTTATCCACACACAGAAGGCATTCAAACACGATCAGTGGGCACGGCCACAGCAGTCGACCACATGAATTTCACGGCAGCCAATAGTATATCATTAGATGGCAACGTCAAGATGGTAGCGCGCTGCAATGAAGAAACAATCCCGGCATGCAGGCAGGCTCTAAGAGAAGGCTTGTCTTCAGGATCCGTTGGCATAGACGGCTATGCCGATCGAGCCTCGGTAGAGTTGGCAGCCAGGGAGACGCTTGATCAGAGACTAGACAAGACGGCGGAAGCGGGAGAGTTGTGATCAGGCTCGACTGGTCCGGAAGGGAGGTTACTATCGAGTAATCATCGAGTAACGAGTAATAGTCGAGTAACTATCGAATAACCATCGAGTAATGTGGTGACTGGTGACTACTGGATCTAAACAGAAATATTGAAAGGAATAAGCAAGTCGTAATACAATACTAGAGTAGACAACGAAGCGAAGACCGGCTTTGACTGACCGATGACGTATATGATAGTGGTTGGTCTTGTGGTGTATGCTCTTGTAGATAAAATAAACAAACATCACACAGTATTCAAAGCTGAGTTGCTTTTATTCTATTTGCATGCTTAACTCTAGTTATCAGTATATAAAAGCGCATAGAAAGGACGCCACATACTCACAACAAGACGAGAAGACGAGAAGACGAGAAGACGAGGGAGACAGGCGGGGATCAATGAGACTGAAAAAGCCAAACAAAATTAATAGCCTGTCTCAGCTCGATCTAAATGCCTTACTCGACTCTAATCGACTCTTATCGAATCTTATCGACTGTTATCGACTCTTACTCGACTCTTACTCGATAGATATCGTTGATCTTACTCGATAGATGTCGTCGTCTTACTCGATCAACCCAATCGGGCAAGGTTGGCCTCGCGATGATTACATAATGCACTATACCCGACCAGACGGCGACCTCCTAGCGCCAAAACAAGGGTCAAAAATGCTTATTCAGCATACTAGCTTGGATTGATGTACTGCTGCATACAATTTATGCGTCTAGATACATACGATTTCGGCCAAAGCCGACGCGGAACTGGGTAATACACGAAGACCCATTAGCCCCACTTTCTTTGTTTGCGTGGCATCTATTACGGTCTACCCCTCGTACAAATTAAGGGCCGTGTACAAGTACAACAGCTGAAGGGTCTCTTGGATTCCCCCACGAAGGTCGAGTATTCGTCTAGTCAGGGCATCGATACATGTATGAAAGAGAGTAAAAGAAGAAGAGAAGAAAAGTTCAAGCGCGAGGGTATCAAGAGGAAGAAGTTCAACGACAGCAAGTACACGGAGCGACACGTGACACCCACGAGGAAGCATATCTTATTATCAAGACCTCACTCGATCGTCGTACAACGCATAGACATGTGACAAGTAACTGAAAGATAAGATACGTACGTAGTCGCCAATGCGCCACAGAAAATAAAGTGCCAAATACAGAGTACGAAGGGTTCAGGAGTCATGTTAGCTGAACCTGGCCGATGGCCAGAGGCAAGGTTGGATGGAGGATGTAGAGCGAGGTACTAATGCTGGGAGAGTGTGTGTCAATACCAGAGGGATACAGCCCGGTACAAGTACGAGACGGTGTATTTTGCCGTTTATCTGTCGGTTATTTATCGTTATCTATTGTCGGGACGAACGCGGGTATTCGCCCCGCGATCCCTCGAAGCACGGCCGTTTGCGGATAAACTGAGGAAACAAAAGAGAAAGAAAAGAGTACGAAAGAAAGAGACATACATATATGTAATTCTTATGAGTAGCAAGTAATAGGTACAGCTACTTACTACGTCGTGCAAGATCCGGTGTCCCGCGGCCCGCTGTCATCCGCACGCCGAGCCGACAAGACGGCGACTATATCCCTTGTCTGTTCTCATGAGCTCTACTTCATCTACTTTTACTTTCTTTCTTTGATTATTCCTCACCATCCCACGAGACTCCAGGACCCTCTTTTACCTGAGAGAAAGGTTACGTGTATCGCGGTGTCGCGGCGTTTAGCTTCTGTATTAAACTTCACATTTATTTTCTTTTCTTCTAGACATACATCTTTGATTTCTATTCCTCTTCACTTGCTTCCTGGTGGTTATTTCCAACCTTGCCTGCTCCTGTGGTCATGTTATTGTTCTCACACTATCACAAGACCTTGATTCCTTATCTCTCAGCCTGCCACGACCTCGTCACACCCCCCCTCCTTGCGTTTTCCTCATGATACAAACCCACTCCTCGTGCGATAAACCCCTCTCTTTATTCTTCTATTTAGATATATTTTCTATTTTCATTTCTGCTTTATATAGTTTCCCTCGTTAGACTCCCTCACTTACTCTTCTGACTCTTCCCACTCCCAACGTTATCTCTCTGGTCTTCTTATATCATCTCCCTCCCACTATCTGCCTATCCTTACCCCGGATTCAAGATACCCTTCTTCTCCCCATCCTCGACACTTCTCCCCACCTGGATAAGCTCAGCTCGCCGTTGACAGTCTAGCCCTATCCTCCTTATTATACCCCCTGCTTTTCTAGACTGAAAGCTATTAACATCATCGTACATATCACTACACCACATTCGCCATGTCGTCTATACCCCGGATCGAGGCACCAATGCCTCAGCTCGTCGTCCTCGCCTCGACCCGTGCCGTCCTCACCGAGGACGACAACTCGCTCACTCTGTCGCCGGCCACCATCACCGTCTCGCCCGCGTCCGGCAAGATCGTCTCCATTGTCCGCTCCGTCCTGCCCGCATCACACTTCCCCACAGACGGCTCCGTCTCCTATGTCGATTACTCGCCAAGCGTGCTTATGCCCGGCATTGTCGATGCCCACGTCCACCTCAACGAGCCCGGCCGCACCGAGTGGGAGGGCTTCTACACCGGCACGCGCGCCGCCGCATCCGGTGGCGTCACCACCGTTGTCGACATGCCGCTCAACGCCATCCCGCCGACGACGACGCTGCACGGCTTCAACGAGAAGCTCGCCGCCAGCAAGGGCCAGTGCTGGGTCGACGTTGGCTTCTACGGCGGCGTGATTCCGGGCAACGCCGCCGAGCTGCTGCCGCTCGTCGAGGCCGGCGTGCGCGGCTTCAAGGGTTTCCTGATCCACTCGGGCGTCGACGAGTTCCCGGCCGTGTCGGCGCAGGACATTGCACTGGCCATGGCGGAGCTGAAAGACGCCGACACGACGCTCATGTTCCACGCCGAGATGGTCCCGCCCATTGCCGACTCGGTCGGCGACGCCGTGCAGACGTCGGGCG
This sequence comes from Ophiostoma triangulosporum, assembly GCA_029298705.1. Classification (NCBI taxonomy): domain Eukaryota; kingdom Fungi; phylum Ascomycota; class Sordariomycetes; order Ophiostomatales; family Ophiostomataceae; genus Ophiostoma; species Ophiostoma triangulosporum. The sequence continues at coordinate 1,031,427 of JANSLO010000010.1, read as the reverse complement.
CGCCGTTTGCGCCGCACGGCGCGCTCGAGGCGTACAACACCTTTCTGGAGAGCCGCCCGCCCGTGTTTGAGACGTGCGCCGTCGAGGCCATTGTGTGGCTTGCGCCGACGGCGCCGAAGCTGCACCTGCACATTGTGCACCTCTCCGCCACCGAGTGCATCCCTATTTTGCGTGACGCCCGCGCCCGCGGTATCAACATCACCGCGGAGACGTGCTTCCACTACCTCGGCCTCGCCGCCGACAACATTGCCGACGGCGACACGCGCCACAAGTGCTGCCCGCCCATCCGCAACCAGATCAACCAGGACGGCCTGTGGCAGGAGCTGGGCCGCGACGATAGCGTCATCCGCACGATTGTGTCCGACCACTCGCCGTGCACGCCCGACCTCAAGCTGCTGCCGGAACACCTGGACCAGACGGGCCCCGCGCCGCGTGGTGTGACCGCGCTGCAGGCCGACGCAGCTGCCGCGCCACCCATGCACCACTCGGACTCGGGCATCGATATGACGCTGCCGGAGGAGACCAAGGCGGCCGCTGCGCCGTCCACAGACGAGGGCGTCGTGCTGGTGTCGGCCGAGGACGAGGAGGCGGCCAAGCGCGTCGCCGCGGCCAGCAAGAACGGCGACTTTTTCGCGGCATGGGGCGGCATCTCGTCGGTCGGCCTCGGCCTGCCCATCCTGTACACGGCGGCGCAGGCGCGGCGCGCGGCCTCCACGGCGTGCGCCGACTCACACCACGACTGCCACGCCGGCGCCGGCGCCGACAAGGCGCGCGTGCCGGACATTGTGGACATTGTGCGGCTGTGCTGCCAGGCGACGGCAGCACAGGTGGGACTGGCGCACCAAAAGGGCGGGCTCAAGGTGGGCCTGGACGCAGACGTGTGCGTGTTTGACGATGCGATGCAGTGGACGTTTACACAGGGAGACATGCGGTGGAAGAACCGGTGCTCGCCGTGGGAGGGCCGCACGTTTGACGGCCGCGTGCGAGCGACATGGCTGCGGGGCCAGCATGTGTTTGCACTGGGCAGCGGGCAGGACGGCTTTGTGAGCAGCCGGCCCGTCGGCCGAGCCCTGACGGAGAAGCGGGTATCTGCGTAAGAGGAGACGAAGAGACGACGAGATTTACAGTACAGACAGCATTGTTTCTGTTCCATCGACCATAGCATGATAGCAACATTATATCTTACAATATACGAAGAGCATACCAGTTTGTATTCACGTCTGTCTGCAGTCAACGTAGCAAGAAAAGAGTTTAAAAAGGTAGAAGAGAACAAGAAACGAGAACAGAAAAGCAGAACACCACCCAGTCCCAATCCAAACCATGACCGATACTTGACCATGTGAAACGAAATCTCCAACCGACTGTCCCTGTCCAACCGACCGCCCTCCCATTCCAGTGGTAATGAAAGCAAGGCACGTAGATGCTAGTAAATACAATACAAAATGGAAAAACAGATACAAATACAAAAATCGGGGTATACAAGCGCGTAAAGATGAAGGAGTGAGCGCGAAGAGAATGAAAAATAGGAACGAAGATGAAGAGGAGAAGAAAGGAAAAAAGAATCAAAAGAGATGTTGGATTCGGAGCTCCGCGGCAACCGCTTGCCAGTCCCATGCCGCCTGGAAGTTGCCGTCCTCCATCAGCTGCCACACCTTGTTGAGCAGCTCCAGTGCAAGCATCGTGTTGCGCAGCCCCGTGAACGTGTGGATGGCGCGGATGGCTGTGCGGATGCGCTCCTGGTCGGCCGGCGCATAGCACGCCGTGCCGACAATCACACAGGGCACCAGCAGCAGCGTCTGGCACCTGTCGTCGGCCGCAAAGCTCTCGAGCAGCGCCAGCGACTCTTGCACGGCCAGACTGATGCCCAGCTCGGTGTCGGTCGGCCGGTGCACCGGCGGTGGCGAAGCACGGCTGGGCCGCGTCGTGGTGGTGGTGGCAGTGGTGGTGGCGGCATCGCTCGGGTCAAACGCGGAAAAGGCGTCAAACACGTTTGTCGTTTCGTGCTCGGGAAAGGAGACAAACTTGGGCAGCCACGGGCGCGAGCCGCTGGCGAGGCTCGGATTGGCAATGGAGTGGCGGCGCGGGTTGCTAAAGTTGTTGGCCGCCGGGATCAGGGCCTCAATGTGCGCAAGCGTTTTCATGTCGGTGGCAGCGCTCTCCATGCCCTCCAGGACCGGCGACGAGGCACAGGTGGTCGAGCCCGAGTGCAGCGCGCTTTCGTTGTCCGGCTGCGCATGCAACGGCAACGGCAACGACATCGGCAACGGCGGCGGCGGCGGCTGCTGCTGTGGTGGTTGGATGCGGGTCTGCAGCCGCGCCTGCAGCTGTAGGCGCAAGTGCAGCAGCATGTGCGGCTGCGAGCACGGCGGATAGATTGTCGTCTTGAGGTAGAGCCAGGCCATCTGCTTGTAGAGCAGCGTGACGCGGTCGCGGCTGTCGCCCGCATCCCATGTGGGCCGCCAGTCGCGGATTTGGATCTCAATGTCCGAGGCCCGGAAGAGACTGTCGTAGTCGACACGGTGGTCGATACCGCCCTGGAGGCGCGAGCGGATGCCGATGCGCATTGTGGTGATTTGCGTGAGACAGTTGAAGAGGCCATCGGCGATGCCGATCATGCGGGCCGGCGCAATGGGCATGGTGGGGACAAAGTCGCCGACGACAAGACGCGGCTTCTGCTGCAGGGGGCAGTAGAGCAGGTCGTCGGCGTAAATGTGATGGAAGAAAATTTCGGCGATAAAGGAGTAGAACTCCGGCTCGAGAGGCGGCCAGCGGCTGAGCATGTAGAGGAAAGCCTCATAGTGCGGGCGCTGCGAGCCGTCGGGCTGGCCTTCGGCGAGCGACTCGAGCACGAGAAAGAGCATCTGCGCGTAGTGCGCGGCAAGGGCATCGGGGGCGTTCCAGTCGTCGCTGTTCTTGCTCATTCGGATGCTCATGTCGTGGTACACGCCGTGCGACAGGCGCCTGAGAGCCTCGCTATTGTGAAAGGAGCCGCTGATACGGAGCTCGTCTGGCGTGACCTTGCTGTTGCGGCGCAGGAGTTTCTGGACCTGCGGGCTGTCAAACTTCATGTGGCGGCTGGCGAGCGACAGGACCGAGTGCATCATGGCCTCGTGGTTGGTGGCGAGCGGCACGACAATGGTGTAGAAGGGGTTTTCGTGGTTGTACTCGGCCGTGAAGATGCTGCTGACGTGGTCGCGGTAGTACGTCCAAAACAGCCGGTCTTCGCGGGTTTCCATGCCCTTGAAGAGCGGCTGCATCGTAATGTTCAGGGGCGGCTGCGTCTTGCGCAGCTCGTTCTGGGCGCGTTCGCGGCCGCTCTGCCAGACCCGCTTCTCCTTGTAGCCCTCGCAGACGACAGCGTTCTTCTCGCAGTTGCGGCACACCGGCTTCGTCTCGTCGCACTTCTTCTTGCGACGGCGGCAGGTGGTGCATCCAGTCTTGGAGCGGGCCTTGGCTATCTTGTTGGCCGAGGCAGCAGCAGCCGTAGCAGCGGCCGACGAGATGCTGGGTTTACGTGGCCGGCCACGCGGGCGTTTTGTGGCGGCCGGTGGCGGCGCAGGCTGGACGTCCTCTAGGCAAAAGTCGTACTCGTCAGGCTCGGCTTTGAGCTGGTCACTGTCAAGGTCGAGGTCGTCATCACGGTTATGACTGTGGCCATGGCTATGAGCAGGGTCCTTTGCATGGGCCTGCGCATGATCACCGCACACACCATCTTGGGCACTGCGAGGAGGGCGCATGTGCGAGCCCTGGACTACCTCCCATTGCATCTCGTCGCCGGGACTGTGGCCGTGGCCAGCAGCGGCCGGCTTTTTAGACGAGGCGTCTACGGCAGCAATGTTCGCCGGCATGTCGGCCGAGGTGTCGGACACGGGCGTGGAGCGGCTGCTCGAGGTAGAATCGGCACGGATCCATAGGTTGGGCCGGTCGGACTCGGACGACTCAAAGGACTCGCGGGTGTCATCGCCGTCACGATCGGAGTGGGAGATATCAAGCTGATCAGAGGACATCCATGTGGCCGACTGGAGTGATAGTGGGTGGTCCATGGCTCGTCACTAGCAACGGCATACCAGGAAGTAGATGAGAAGATGTGAGGGGGGGAGTGGTGGTATGTAGTGGTGGTATATGTGGTATATATAAAGATGGGATGGACCAGTAGATCAGTAGATCAGATAGATCAATAAATGATAATTACAATAAAAGGATGCAAGACTCGGTACGACGGGACGGGGGGGGCAATAGAAGGATGAAAAGAGAAAAGAAAAAGCAGCTGACGGGAAGAAAAGAAGAAAAGAAGAAAGATAAAAAAGTATATGAAAGACGGAGGGGTGTCTCGGGGAAGGGGAAAGGGAGTGTCTGATGTCGGGAATATTAAACGTGATGTTGGCGGGGAGGCTGAAGGGGGGGGGGTCAACTTGGAGGGAGCTGCTGCCGATCCGGAAGAAAGCTGAATCCGAGATACGAAATGAGAGCTGAGAGGTGACGATGATTGGACTGGCGAGTATGGTATGTGGACGGGACGTTCAAGAGGCCACGATGACGATGCAAACGTACGACGCAGACGTGGTGAGAGATGGTAGTTGGTAAATGGTTGAGAGGAGACGGGATGAGATGGGAGATGGAAGACGTGGAAGACATGGAGACGGGGCTACTTTTCAGGTATATCGTGTAGGTTGAGCCGGGAAGACAGCATGTGTAGGTGGGGAAGCACGGCGTACGTCGCAGTAGCAAAACGTGATTAGCAAATCAAAGCAGGAAAAAGAAAAAAAGACGGAATAGAGGTAGAAAAAGAAAAGTAGAAAAAAGAAGAGAAAGGAGTGGTGGAGGGTGAGTGCATGTTTTTATGTTGGTGGAGCAGAGAGGATGATATGCATTTTATGAAGTATATTAGAGAGAGCACGAGAGAGCACGAGAGGGCAAAGGAGAGGAAAATGAGAGGAAAGAGGAAAACGAGAGGAAAGAGGAAAACGAGAGGAAAGAGGAAAACAAGAGAAGAAACAACGAGGCTCACCAGGATCATGGGATGCAAAAGAGAAGTGAAAGTCGAATGGCCGGTTGCGATGCGTACTCGGCGGAGTAGCTGATGGAGGGTTGTATTGAATAAGTACGTAGACGAGACGAGGGACTATGCTTGGTTTTCGCATATGATTATCTTTGAGTAGTACGTAGAGGAGCTAACCAGAAGAGATGCTATCCCGGAGAGAGAGGTACTCTCCAGACAGATATGCCCGGGCCTAGCTCCATGAGATGAGGAGGTTGGAACAGAGGCAGAGCCAGTGAACAGGATCAGTACGGAGTACTGCGTACGGCCTAGTCTCGACGGCCGTGCAGAGTGAGATGCAGAGTACATGGACAAAGGCAAGGTGCCTAAGAGGTTATTCGCAATATGATATGTGACGTAATGGTGGTATTGGAGGACAGGGACAAGGGTAGATGGAGATATGGATAATATCTTTGTACGGATCACAATACTTTGATATCAGGTAGTACGAGTTATCAGTCAGTGAGTTAGTACAGCAGATAGTTGAATCCCTTGATTTATGAAGATTTGTGAAAATGACAAGAGAGAAATCAAAAGAAGATGAGACTGAAACCGTGACAGGCAGATGAGCAATAATCAAACGATTTACGAGGGGATGAAATCAAAGATGATGAAAGAGATGAATGACCCGATCAAACAATAAAGAAGACAAGATACAAAATTAAAAATAAATATGTGCATAAAACAAAAATCAAAAATCAAAATTCATCGAAAAAGCCGAGGATGTGAATTTACAGAGATCAGTGGAGCTGCTCGAGGTGGTGTGGAGGGACGCGAGGTGTAGAAAAAGGTTAGCTGTGACGGATTGATGAGAGAAGACGGATAGACGGATAGTGGAAAGGAGATGACAAAAGAAAGCGGAATAGCAACAGCTGGATATGGTAATTGTACCGAATTGCGAAAGAGAGGAGATAGATGCGAAGTGAAAGCGAGAGATATGGCGAATATCGATAGTCTATGTAGGCATATGCATATTTAGTGACCAACGGTAGCTAACAGTGGCTACAGCTGCAGAAGTTACAGCGGCCACACTTGGCAGACAGCAGGCAGTAGCTACAGCACTTACAGCAGCAACAGCACTTACAGCAGACACAGCTACAGCAGCTACAGCAGCTACAGCAAACACAGCAGACACGGCACTTATGCTTACAGCACTTACAGCAGACAGCAGCTACAGCACATCTTAGAGTCACAGTGAGGTAAGATAATCACACACACTACAGTATGCTTATGCTTAGTGACAGTTATTAATATCACAGCGCTATCAGCAGCTCCACCACCAACTAACCGCCAACACGCCATGGGCCGTCCCTCGCGTAGCTCTTCACTTTCTTTGTCTTTGCTAGTGTCCGCGAACGCATAAGACAATGCCGAGTCACTTGCCGTCGTTTACTCTCTTTACTCCGTAAGCTTAGGCATACACTCACCACCTCTACTCCTATATGCTTAGTACGTACAACCTCTCCGTCTGAAACAATCTACCTTCAGCCCACCCCTTGCGTCCGTCAGCCCTGCATCAGTTATTCCGTCCTCGACGAGACTGTCTACTTATATCCGTAAGCATACTCCGTACTTGTGAGTTAATATACGAGTACGGAGTAATGCCTAAATCAAATTAGACTCTTTTCCAAGTTGTCAGATCACCAGCCGAGAGTCTTTTGCGGTTAGTACCTGCAAGTAGCAGAGACTTAACAGCAGGTCACCTGGTGATCCGAGCTTCCTTCGGGTCTGCTTCAGCAAGTAGAATAAACCACTCTGCTGTAAAAAAGTAGTCAAAAGTGTATTAATCCTCTTTACTTCACGAACTCCGTGTGCATTGCTTAATGCAACGATAAGCAATGGCAAGATGCAAGATGGAAAAAGCAGCAAGTTTCCATTGCTAGCATCGAGACTGTGCTGTGTGACGACCGCCATCGGAATATTCTCGGGCCACGGCGTGCATGAGCATTATTCCCGAGCGATCCATCTAACCTTACCCTTGTGGGTGCTGGTGGTGACATGCTGGCAGGTGTCGCTGGCAGGTCTCAGCGTCTGAGGGCCACGGACGTCTGACGCCTGTTCCGCTGTATCACCTCTAGCTCTGTTCACGACAGTCTAAATATATATTCGACTAAGCTAGTCCAGTCGACGAGCCAGTCCAGTCAACCAGCTAGTCCAGTCCAGTCCGGTCCAGTAGACCAGTCCAATCTAAAGTCGATCAGCTGATTTATGTACGTATAAGCATATGCTTCCAGTCGACCAGCCAGTCGACCAGCCTGTGACCAGCCAGTCGATCTGCCAGTCTACATATACAAGTATCATATGTACATATACACTACACAGACATGCGCCAATAACTCTGTTTAGCGCTTGACAGATGCCCAGTCAATCTCACCCTGCAGCATGCCATATGCTTACTCTGTCGATGCTACCTCGAGCATCTACCTCGAGCATGGTTTCAGCAAAGCACAATCATTGAGCTGTGATGACCACTATCTTGATCCTCCACCACAACCACCACCCACCGACAATATCGCAAGACTGCATAGAATGCAACTGCAGCCCAATCCTACGCGGATGAGGCAACTTTCGGCCCCGCGTCAATGCAGCCACCGGGCATCTTTGCTTTGATTCCATGACTTCCTATTGATTATCACAAGGAAGTCTTCACCTGACTAAAGTATTGAAAGCTCCAGCAGCTTGGGCCGTGCATGCAGAGGCCGTGCACTGCGTCTACATATTAATTTCCTATATCACCTCGTAAGATACATACTACAGCCAACCAACACAGCCAACATGCCGTGATACTCCTTGCATATATGTAGTCGTGTCGTTGAATGCATCTTGCAAAGCAGCCATCGTCCATTCTCGTAACTTGCTGATCATGTCAGCCTGCAATGCATCCCACTGGCACTACACTGCGGAAACGCTCCGTGTTGTCCACCACCATCGTCTACCCCCCCGCACTACCACGTCCCGTCCATCACGTCCACCGTGTCTGCCACGTCTACCACTTCTGATGCCAATAAACATAGTAATGGGCTGATGCTATGTGTCTGCGAGCCTGTACCTGCTCATTGCCTTTTCCCCAAAAGTCGATGCTATGCACTGTAGTAGATAAATTGGCCATGATGTCGTCCGAGAATACGATGCTATTCCGATATTGGTATCCCTACCTTTTTCTACTTGTCCTCGCTTAGTTTCTCTTCTTCTCATTCTCCCTCTTCTCCTCAGTCGTTTCTGTCTTTCCCCTCCTCACACTGGAGCCTTGTCCAGGTCCGGATCGACAGCACAGCAGCCTGTTGGCGCTGCAGGCACTGCGTCGCGGGCTCACGCGAAACAAGGCTCTCGGACGATTGCCGATCCAGCTACGAGTCGGATAGCGAGAACACCCCGAGTTGGTTAATGTTGGTTGTGTTACCATTGACATTAAGCTGAGAGAAACGGACGGAATTTAAGGGGAAAAAAAGGGAAAAAAGGAAAATAGGAAGAAAAGAGAACGGAAAAGAAGACCAACAAGAAAGGGATGAGACAGCGTCGCAGCGTGTCGCCGACGTTGCTTCTCTCCACCCGTTCTTTCTTATTCTCTCGTTCCTCTTTTAAATGCATGCTGCCACCCTACTTCTTCCGTACATATACACATAATCAATACTCACCCCGGTCTCAGATGACCGCATATCCTGTCTCACGCTGCCAACAGCGTACTGCGAGCTATCACATTTCACATTTGGGGAATCCTACGTCCTCGTGTGTATCTTATGATGATTGAATAATTTTTAATAATAACAAAATTAAAACAGGTTATCCGGTTGCTCGTTTGCGAGGGAATGGGGGCTGAATGCACTCCGTACTCTAGTGTCTGCCTCATCAGACCCCTTATTGACTCACCACGGCACCCTCGCAGAGGCCCTTGCATTGGCAATTGCCAGATAAGAAAAGCGTGGTCGGCTACGTATGCGTGCGTCCATGTGGATGCCGTGCCAGCAGTGCCTGGCGGTGGTTCTGCGCGGCCGTATGACGTAGTCTTGCGTTTTGCTCCTCGGGCTCCGCCTCCGAGTCGTTATCTTTAGCCTCGTCTTTAGCACAGAGAGCACAGAGAGCACAGGGAGAAAGGGAAATTTCTACCGATGGAGCACAAGCTTCTCATCTCGCTGATGGCACACCGATGCTGGGCAGCGGACGCGGCACAGCACGGCTGCGCATGTCTGCAGTGCACTGCATGGCCATGCGATAGTGAAAGAACACAGAATGCAAATGGACGATGCCGGCTGCCGACGACAGCCGCATGTATATGTAGTCTACGTACTACTGCACAGGATGCAGCCGATGAGCTTGCACATTGCAGTGCAGATGCACTCCGTGTTTGAGTTGTATTGTATTAAGCGACAGAGAAAGGAGAAACTGACGAGAACGAAAACGAAAAAAAAGGAAAGAACGAAAAAAAAAACGAAAAAAAGAAAGCATATTGGCAGACAATACAACGCCAGGCCAGCCGCCTTTATCCGACCATCCATCTCGCTGAGAGAAACCAATAAATGCAAGACATGCATATCTAAATGAGAAGACGCAAAAAAAGAAACGGGTGAACAATGTAGACGTGTTGACAGCGTTGGACATTGTTGTTAGCATGTGACGGCTGTGAGACACCATGACGTAGGAGGAAAGACAAGAGAAAACAGTAAAGAAGACTGAGCGGAACTACTTGTTCTCGCCGTCCTCGGGAGAGTCCCTGGAGGGCCGCTCATGCGGGCTCCAGCCGCGGAACCGCATCTCGGTCCGCTTTTTTGTCTCATCCTTCTTCAAAAGACCCGACGACGACGACGATCCCGTCTCAAAACCATACGTGCCGCCCAGCACCAGGTCCTTGGCCACGAGCTCGCGCGTGCGGCCGAGCGACTCAATGTCGGCAATCCGCTGCACCGTGTCCTCCAGGTGCTGCCGGAACCCAGGCGCATTCACAATCTGCCGCAGCGCCTCCTGCATCGGCACCGACGCCGCCCGCACCTGCGCCGTGCTCGTAATCGTAAACAGATTCTTGCGGTCCATCTCGCGGATGAAGTCGGCACGCGTCATGATCTGCTGCGCCTCGTGCAGCGCAAACGACGGCAGCAGCGTGCGCTCGCGCTCGGGACCGTCGTGCGCCGCCACGAGGCTTTTTGTCGTCACACTGGCCGCCACGCCAGCGGCCGCGCCGGCGTTTGCGTCGGTTCCGCTCCCGCCCTCATTGGCATCCGCCGCCTCCTTGTCGACGAGCGCCTGCGCAAACACCATGGCGGCGGCCGCCCACTTTTGCTGGTCCATGACGTCATCGTCCATGTCCATGCCGAGCACCCAGCACTGGTTGAGGAACCACGTCTTTTCGGTGTCCACGATGCTGCGGCACGTCGCCATCATGTCGCTGCTACGCGCCACGCGGTTGAGAAACGTGAGGCGGCCGCCGACGTGGCTGTAGATCTCGCTCGCCTGCGCCTTGGTCAGGTGCTCGCCAAAGTAGCGCCACCGGAACCGCTGCAGCGTCACGATGGCCTGGCGCCGGCAGAGGTCCTGGATGCTGTGCACCTCGAGCCGCGCCGCCAGCTGCTTGAGCCGCTCGTACACCCAGTAGTCGTCGCTGTTGAACACCATGGTCACGAGCCCCGCCGCCGCCCACTGCTCGGCGCGCTGCTGCAGCAGCTCGATGAGGTCGCGCCCGTCCTCGTCGTCGCGGATCAGGTGCATCTGGTTCACAACCATGATCAGCGGCCGGTGCTTGGTCCCGGGCAGGCACTGGGCGTTGCGCCGCCGCAGCGCCACCTTCTCCAGCTTGTTGAGCGCGCGCTCAATGTCCAGCAGCGCCGTGCTCTCGCGCGGGCCCTTTTCCGAAAAGTACCCGCCAATGTAGTCCTCGTTGTACTCGTAGTTGAGCGCCTTGCCCAGCCGGATCCGGAAGATCTCGAGGTCCGAGTGCGCGTCAAACATGGCCACGCCCTCGCCTTCCACGAGCGCCATCGCCTCCATCTGCATGCTGCTCTTTCCCGTGCCCTTCTCGCCGATAAAGAGGTGGTAGTGGCCCACCTCCTTGCCCGCGATAATGTCGTTGACCTTTTTCTGCTCCGGCCGCTCGATCCAGTAGCTGCCCTTGCCGTCGTTGCCGCTGCCGTCCACGTCTTCGCCCTCCACATCGTCGATATCGTCAAAGGGTGGCGGCGGATGGTCGCGGTTGATCACGCCCACAGAGCTGCCCGCAATGTGCTTCGGACAGCCGCGCCCGAGCGCCGCCAGCTCCAGCACGGGATCGCCCGGATCAAACGCCATGTCCATCTTGGCCAGCACAAGGTGCTTGTAGAACCGGTGGTAGCCGTAGCCGGCAATGCCAAAGCCGATGCCCAGCATCACAATCGATGCGCCAGACGTCGCCGCTGACTCGAGCATCTTGTAGAACATGGACGGCTCGTCGCTGTTGCTGTTTTTGCCGGAGCCAGAGCCAGAACCAGAGCCAGAACCGGAGCCGGAGCCAGAGCCAGAGTTCTGGCTGCCTTCATCCCCGGCCCGTGACGCGTAGAACCGGCGCAAAGGCGCTGCGTACCCCTGCCGTCCGGGCACACTCTGCAGTCTTGGGCCGGCCCGTCGTCTCGGGTCAAGCGCAAAGGATGGGTACATTCTGCATGACGCAGTGCTTGTGGAGCTGCTTCGAATCCCCATAAGCATCGCCCGTGCTTGGCCCGGCAGGGCTGCAGAGAGCGGAGTCCGCATGGCCAGACGTGTGCCGATGCCGTGATGATGGTGTGTAGTGTCCGGAGATTGCCCAAGTCCGTGATCGGTCGTCCAATGTCGCGTGTCGTGTGGCGTCGTCGAGTCGTCTGCTAAGCCGCTTACAGCAATTCCATGCTTTTAACGAGGGTGTTGGATGGTCGCCAGATCTACAGCTTTCATTGGCAGCCAGTCAAGCTTGATCGATACGTAGTACGTAGAGAGAGTGAAGTCGTGGTCAGGTCATGTTGGCACATAATGTACTCTGCATGCGTAGACACAAAGGGGTGTCTCAGAGTAGAAAAATACAAGACACTCCTATGTGTAACGAGACAAAAAACACAAAGACCGCGAGCTCAACCATAGAAAAGCCCCTTGTGAAATTGGGACATGATGTATCTCATTAAACTTAATGCAAGTAATATAAGTTAAATAGCTACGTAGCTGCAAGTGCTGTATCCACTTGCGTCAATTGCACGAAATTTGCACGGATTAGTGCAGTTCGTATGGCAAGTCCGGACTTGAAGGCTTGGCAGACATTACAGCTGGTTGCCTCTCGAGTACGGCCAATAAAGGAGTGGTAGGAAGCCTAGTGAAAATAAGGGATAGAAATTGAACTGAAGACTTTTCTCGGTGAAGTTTTGGTAAAAGTTACTATTTTACACCTGGTCACGTGCATAAGTGGTAGCACGTGAGCTATCCCCTGATGCACTAAGTAGGAATGGGGTTTGCGCTAGTGGTTCGTCCTTGCCTATTATGTCGACATCCAATGTCGCGATCAATGATGCACAGATGGCAAACACGGAAGGAGCAACCCAGTATCCGGTCCTTCCAATTTCAGCGAACACAGCAATGATGACTTTGCACGTGCACTTCCGTAGTAATAATTGCCAACCTCTCATTTTTGGCAATTAATTGGTAATTTTTGACAATTTTGACCAACGGCATTCTACCCCCCAATTCATGTTCTGCTGACAAGTCATTCACATCTCTTGTCGCTTCCAAGATCACCACACTTGATACTGCTCTTAATCTTTTTCATTCACGCTCCTGATACCGACATCAATTTATTGCACTCTTCCAGACGACAGCACCACTATCGGCATATCCCTGCTCTTTACCCTCCACTTCGTCACGATACCACACGGCGATATACATAGACATACGGACCATCGGGTTGCATGTCTGAGGTACGACATGGCGCCTCTGTTTGGACCACCTCTGAGTATGTTTCCCACCGTGACAGTATGAAATAGACACTAACGGCCCACAGCGAGGCTTCCATCGCCTGCCTCTCGCCTGCTAGAAGCATGGACAAACAATGACCAGACCAAAAAACTCATCGATGACCTTTTGCGCCCGCCAAGCATCTCCTCGAGCTTTAGTCTTGGCGACCCGAGCGAAGATGACGCCAACGAACGAGACGAAAACAATGTCTACAAACACAGACTGGCCGCTTTCGACTCGGATTTGTCCGTTCTCAGCACCGTTGTCACGGCTATCAAGGCCCTCAAGACAAACTCGTCGCAGCTCAGTGTCCTCGCCAGAAGCCCCGACGGCAATGCTAACGACATGGACATCCTGAAGCACAATGATATCTCAGCTGTGCGGGAGCTCATCCTGCACGAAATCTTTCCTCAAGACGAAAACGATGTCGTGTGGACCAATCTACAGCTGCTCAACGGTATCGATGCCATCAACAACCTCGAAGGCCGCAGACGCCGCGATCTGGAGGCCATTGCTACAAAGCTGGGCATCTGCAACGATGTCCAGCTCGAGGTGGCTCGCCATCGCATGGACCCCGGCCTTGACATCCTCGAGCCCCTCATTGTGCAGAACACGACTGCTCAAGCACTATTTCGAACAGTCTATCTAGGAACCAGGATCTGTGTAAGGCTCCCTCCAGTGGTACTTGATCATTCTCAGCACTTCTCTAACAACGACTGCAGACAATCTGCCACCACATTAGCGAAAAGGCCAAAGCCGAGTTCATGCTGCAGCTGCTCAACTCGCTGTTCCCGCCGTACCTCATGTCCTACCCGGCGCCCGGTATCCAGGTGTCCGACATCCGCGCTCTCCGCGAGAAGACATACATGATCATCATGGGCCCTTCCAAGATCTTTGATGGTAACAGCGACGACGGGATAACTACCAGTCTGGGAACAGACGCCATTCAGTCAAACCTCCTGTCCCAGGTTAGCATCCCGGGAAGCTGGTCTGCCGAGATCTGGCCTGCCCTGAGCGCCTATTTTGACCAGGTCATGTCGGTGCACGAGGCTTGCGATCAGCTCCATATTGGCCAAAAGGCTGCCAAGGGTGCTTCGCGGCCAAGCTCTTCAGAAAGCCAGGCACCGGCGTCTGGCAGCTCGCGCACGCCCTCCATGAAACCAGTCCTCAAAAACTCCACCTCCTCCATGTCCAACCAAAGCGTGTCGACCTACAGATCATCGTACAGCTCCAACCCGGATCTCATGCTGCATCCTCTGGCTAAAGACATGAGCGGTCTTGACGACCAAGAGCTTCAGCGAATGGGCCTTGCAATCCCTAGCGGCATGCGCAGCCACCAGGCATCTTTTGATAGCACAAGTGCATCGCCCATGACGCAAGCCAGACTGAGATCCCAGCTTTACTTTGGTGAGGACTTTCAGATGACGCCATCGTCGCGAGGCTCGCGCCCCTTGATCTCTGCCAACTCGGCTTCAAGCTACAATCAGATGGTTGTGAGTGCGACTGCTGAAGACGATGTTTTTGGCATGCCGGCGGAGCAGCCTTCGGAGCATAAAGGGATGGCTAGTCCCGAAAGCCAAACTCTTCCCTTTCCCGACTTGCGGCCTATGAAGTCTACAGCAACACTCAAGAGCGAGGTGCCAAAACCTGAAGCCCTCTCTACGTCGGAGCGCACCCTGCGACACATCAAGTCAAGACTCAAGTCGACAGAGAGCTTATTCTCGAGATTCATTGCACATGAACCAAACATTGACGAGGTCCTACTTCCACCGACCAGGGTACCCCAGACAGCCGAACCTCGGTCGCGGCGGCCATCCAAGGTGGTGCGGTTTTCCGAGGAAGAGAACCGGTATGACGGAAAACCACCGTCCGATGCATTGGAGGCATTGACGACTACGGTGCCTGAGAAGAGCGAGCCTTTCATGCCGTCAGACCCATGGCAATACACACGATTCTACCTTCTTGAAAAGGTCAAGGCCGAGCAAGAGGGGCGCGAGTGTTCCCTCCCGTCACCACCACCGGCGTGGTTTGCGAGCCCGGGCAGTACCGCCAACCACCCCCCAATCCATCTCACAAAGAGTGATCGGGACGCGTTTACCGCGTTCGCTGCACAGGCTGTGGTCCAGAAAGCCAAAGGAACGCCTATATGCATGCGCACCGTGTCGGGCGACAGCACGGCATCGACAAGAACAACCATTCGGACACCCTTGGATCTTGCAAGCAGACTAGACAATGATTCTCTGCAGAGCATGGGTATGCCAGCAGGTGTGCCGGAGGTAGCCGCCGAAGCTTAGTCGTCTTCGGTGCTGCAAACCCAAGCAAGCCAGGCAGCTTTGGCTACTGCGAGAAAAAAGGAAAACAACGGCACACCTGGACGGTCGACGCGGCCATTGACATTCTTCCGGAAGAAGAGCATCTCGACCATGGACAATGACCGGCCAGCGTCATCAGCAGCCACGAGAATCACCCGCTTTGACGCTCACGGTCACGCCAGTGACAGCTGGATCCCGGAAGAGGGAGAGGATGGGGGCGAGCACCATGCTCCACTGGGGCGGAACGCGCCACTGGTCACACCTCGGCTCGGCAAGCTGGCGTTTGAGATGGCCATGTCCGAGTCACGCAAGAACCTTGATCTTGATGTCAAACTTTTCCAACGCCAGTCTCTTCTTCTTGCAGCCAAGAAACAGATCGAGGGCGACAACCTAAAGCGCCTGAAGCTTATGTACGAAGGTGACGCACTGACAAGCGAGCCTGGACCGGTCAATGAACGCAAAGTGGGCGACACAGACTCTGCGTCGGCCAAGGGCAAGCAGCTTAAGTTGGCAGCGCCGACAACGACCGACATGCCGCCGCCCTGCCGCCCACACCCAGGGGAACTTGTGGTGATTGGCAGCAGGCAGACTAGCATTGCAAGCCGTACCAGCAGCTTCAGCACCAGTAGCTCGTTCAACAAGGCTGGCGGCATCGGTGCCGGCGATCGCCTTGCAAGCAGTGGAAGTGGCAGTTCTGCGGCCCCCACGCAGAGCTATTTCACATCGCCGCGGCGCCCTTCGCACAGACGACATCTGCGCTCGATAACGCAGCCGTTCAACAGTCTCAAGGACAGCAACAGCGACCGCGACAGCTATAGCAGCAGTACTCATGGCGCCAGCAGCAGCTTCAGCTTCCGCATGGGTCTGCGCAGCCGCGAAGCCTCGTCTGCGAGTCAAAAAGCATCCATCTCCTGGCCCGGCACTGCCACCGGCAGCTTTGATACAGGCAGAAACATCAAGGAAAATGGCAGCAAGGGTGCACATGCTACAATGGATGACTGTAGCTTGGCGAGGGTGCCTTCTGGTATGGAGGGTCACTTTGCGCTCATGCCGGAGGAGGCGGTCACGTTTCGTGAAAAGCGCGACGAGTGGTTCCGCGAGCAGGCCGACAAGGAAGACGAACAAAAACGGGCAAAGGCGTCCATCGGGCCAGAGCAAGCACAACCTGTCCAGCTGCCTCAACCACAGAAGCCGCAGTACCACAACAACAACCAGCAGCAGCAGTAT
Organism: Ophiostoma triangulosporum; assembly: GCA_029298705.1. Classification (NCBI taxonomy): domain Eukaryota; kingdom Fungi; phylum Ascomycota; class Sordariomycetes; order Ophiostomatales; family Ophiostomataceae; genus Ophiostoma; species Ophiostoma triangulosporum. Next base: position 1,014,915 of record JANSLO010000010.1, on the reverse strand, counting down.
CTGCGGAAGAAACGGAAGCAGCCGCCACAACAGCCACAGTTCTCATCACAGGAGCCCACGAAGATTATTCTTCCGGATACAATGCCACCTCCGCCGTCCTCGGTCTCCAAGGCGTGGTCGACGCTGAAGCGGGGTGCCAGCCGCATGCTTGCTCCTCGAAAGTCGACTGTGGACCTGAGAGAGCTTGCTGAGAAGCGGGCGGCGTCTGCACCCATGCCCTTGCCTGCGAGCAGCAGCCGGACCAGCAGTCAGGTGAGCTCTGACGGGACGGAGGGCAGCAGTGTGCGGAGGGTGTCTGAGGGGACGAATCATGGCAAAGACGAGACTGGGCTGTCTGCCCGACTCCCCAAGCGGCAGCCGCCCGGTTTGGACATTGCTGATTCTGCGTTCCTGAACCCCAGAGATGTCCCGCTCCCAATGTCGCCCAACACGGCCCACAGCGAGGCGTTTGCAGCTCTACCGATGCCCCTACAGCTTCTGGGTCCCATTTCACCTCCACCTACGTCTCCTCTGCCACCTCTACCGACGACCCCGGGCGTACGCCGCCACGTCGACGAACCGATCGATGGCATGTTGGGCCAGGCCCTGAAGCGAGAGGAGATCGACCATTCACTGCCTGAGAGCGACACAGACACTCACAGTCTGGAAGCCTTTGACCAGTACTTTGAAAGTAGTGCGAGTGTGCTAGAGAAGGACAAGACCACTGGAGTGGACAGCGAAGTCGCGTCCTCGTCGCCTGCTCCGAGTGTGGCCGGCGAGGGGGTGCTGACTCGGCGCAGCAGTGATGCCGTGCCGTGTCCCGTGAACAGCAGTTGCGAGGAGTTTCACTCTAGCGACGAAGGTAAGAAGGAGGAGAAGGGACTGGCCTGATGATAATTGACTATCTACTTTGACATTTTGGCTTTTGCCTTTGGCATCCGCGGGGTTGAGGTTGGGGGGGGGGGAGGAAGAGGCGTGACAACGCAAAGATGGTGTAAAGGGCATGCGAGTTCAGATTTCGTGAATTATTAGTTGACTGTTGCAGTTGTGTGCCAGTTCATATATTTTTAATATAGTGCAATATGTAGTCGATAGCAGTTGAATCTACTTGCAAAACGTCATCAACGACATCGCCAGTTGGTGTAAGTGAAGTGGGTCACATCCGTTCTTGATTACATAAGTACACATAGCTGTTTTAGAGGGACCCACTTTGCGTGTATCTGCCGCGCTCTGTAAGCATACATAAGCTTACAACACGCCTTGTCCCAAGATCTGATTATAATTCAATTAACGAGAAGTGGCGTCATGTAGTAGCTGGCGTGATGCGGGGAGAAACTTCAAGGAACGTGGATTCATAGAGTCATATGCACGGCAGACATTGTACGGAGTAGTACACTACGTACGAGTACATGTATGCTTATGCGCCGTTTCAATCGCGGTGGAGACGCGTGATTTAACCAATTTAATTCGCAATTCAATTAACTCACAAAGACAACCAGAAAGCTAGAAAAAAAATCAAGAAATTAAAAAGTAGAGAAAAAGAGGCATCTCGACGAGCAGCCTTGCGACTCCCGTGGCGATCCCGTGCAACTCGACATTGCAAACACAAACAGAACAAACAGACCTCGACAAAGGGTCAAACACGGCATCAAACTATACTCCACAACCAAAATCACGCGACAATTGCAAGCCGGCGCGTCGCGATGAAGCCGTCCACGGCCCACGCCAGCCGGTTCGCGGCCAAGATGGACCGCGTGAGCTCCGACGAGGAGGACGTTGAGTCGGACGCCGAGTCGGATGCGGGACAGTTTATCAGCCGCGAGGCAGAAGAGGCGACCGAGTCTGAGGATGGCGGCGATAGTGAGGACAGTGACGACGGCGACGACAGCGACAGCAGCAGCAGCAATAGCAGCAGCAGCAATCGCCGCAGCTCGGCACCAAAGCGCAAGGCCGACCGATCGATCAAGAGACGCCAGTCCGATAGCGAGTCCGAAGGCTACGACGATAGTCGTTTTATCAAGACCGAGAACAGCGACGAGGACGTCCTTGACAACGTTGGCGACGTTGGCGACGCTGACAAGGATGACGACGACGACGTCGACAAGGATGACGACGATGACGAGAATAGCGATGACGATGACGACGACGACGACGACGACCTACCTCCCATGAAGCTTTTCACAAGCAAGCCCATCTACCCGACGGCGCCGCCCTCGACAAACGCCACCATCAAGTCGCCGCCGACCGACGACGAATCCAACGACTCGGACTCCTCGTCTGACGACGACACGTCCGACGACAGCAGCTCCGACGAGGCAGACGAGGACGAGGCAGACGAAGACGAGGCAGACAAAATTGGCAAGCAAGAAGCCGGCACAGACGACGAGGACGCCCTGAAGAACGTCAGGGCAGCACAGTTTGCCAGCGAGGCAGAGTCCGACAATGACAGCGACAGCGACAGCTCGTCCTCGTCGAGCGACGACGACGACGACGATGACGACGACGACGGACAGGAGAGCACATCTGCCGCCGCAGTCGACACCGCCGACGTTGACAGCTCAGATGACGGCCTCGATGAAATCCCTTATATGCTGCCACCGGGCACGCAGTCGGACATTGCAGACATGGTCGAAGAGAGTCCCGAAGAGAGTCCCGACGCGGGCGCAGTCGCCGGCGAGGAAGAGCAGCCGGCTGAGGAAGCGCAAACTTCGCCAGACGACAGTGAGGAGCTGCCTGCTACGCCTACGCCTACAGCGCGTCCAGCAAGTCCAGCGAGTGCGGTTCGAGCGCGTGCATCTGCCGCCGTATCATCACATCAAGTGCCGTCGTCGTCTTCACAGCCAGCGTCACAGAAGCCCAAGAGCGCAAAGAGCGCCAAGAACGCCAAGAGTGCAAGGAAACAAAAGGCCAAGGTACCGTTTGCAAAGAGCGAGGCCGTTGCAGTAGCAGAAGAGTCCGCCCCAGAGGGTGTCGGCGCTGCAGAGGCTGCAGAGCCGATGGAGGTCGACAGCGGCGAGCCAGTCGAAGCAGCTGATCCAATGGAGGTCGATAGTGGTGAGCCGGTCGAAGTGGCTGAGCCGAGTGATAGCGCCCCGGAACCCCAAGAAGAAGTCCCCCAAGAAGCGCTGCCCGCGACAGATCCCGCCACGCCTAAGAAGCGCAAGAGAGAGACTATGAAGGGGGGGCCGGAGCAGGGCGACAGTCACGCGACACCTGTACAGGAAACAGCCAGCAAGGCAGCCGAGAAGAGCGCGTCCACAACTACGCCCAAGACGCCAAAAGCACGTGCCTCTAATGGCGGCGGCAAGAGCACGGCCGGATCACTCAAGAAGGGCCCGCAAGGCAACTTTACTCCCCAAGAAGTGGAAGAGATGAAGCGCTTGGCGGAGCAGTACATGGCCGACAACGATATGCGGCTCAACGACTTCAATGTCCTGGTGCAGGCCAACGCGACGAAGAATACCAAACTCTGGAAGTTCATGGGCGACGAGTTCCCGGACCACAAGCGGCTGCAGGTCATTCTGCGCATGCGGCGCATCTACCACAACTTCGCGCACACCTATCACTGGACGGTCGAGCACGACACGGAGTTGGCCGAGCTCGTCGGCAAGTACGGCAACAAGTGGCAGCTGATTGGCGGGCTCATGGACCGGTCGTCCGAAGACGTGCGCAAGCGCTGGGACGAGCACGTCGTGTGCGGCGACAAGGTGCAGATGTCGTACTGGCGCTTCGACGAGGAGAAGCAGCTCGGCCGCATCGTCGGTGATGTGCTCAAGGAGATTCAGGCGGCGCGCGGCGACGACTCGGCGTCAACCGACACGCCGCATGAGGACGCTATCAACGACCTGCCATGGCAGATCATTAGCGAGCGCATGGGGTTCACGCGCACGGCACGGCAATGCCGCATCAAGTGGCGCATCATCCACCAGTCGTACCACTTTGACGCGGACGGTGCGCTCGTGGGCCCGCCCGAGCCCGAGAACCCGTCTCGGAGCAAGCTCAGAGCTGAGAAGCTCAAGGGCATGGTGTGGTCGACTGTGCGGTCGCCTGCGCCCGCGCTCGCTGCCACGGCGCCGCGCTCAGTGCAGTCACTGCTCGCCAAGAGGTCCGAGTCGGCCACGCCCCGGGGGAAGACCAAGAAAGAGCCGAAATCCGAACCGAAATCCGAGCCGAAATCGGAGCCGAAACCTAAACCTAAACCTAAACCTAAATCGAAATCATCAGCGCCGGAAACGCCATCAAAAGCAAAGGCAGCTTCCAAGGGCGAGAGCTTTGGCAAGAGCACGGTGATCCCGCTGCTCGGCATTACGCCCGACGAGAACGGGCGCACAGTGCCCGAGACGGACCGGCCCATTGACGACAAGACGCGGAAGCAGGTGCGCGTCATGACGACCGCGGACAAGCACAAGCTTGTGCGTTCCATCCGCGAGTCCAATGTCGGCCGCGAAGACATGATCCCGTGGCCGCGCATCACGGACGCGGCCTTCCGCAAGAAGTACAGCCGGGCCGCGCGCGAGCTCGTCTGGAGCCGGCTCAAGCGGTCGGTGCCCAATTACCACCGCAAGTCTGTGCGCCAGATCTGCGACCACCTGATAGCCGCGTACGACGCTGACCAAAGCGTCCGGGATGCCGAGTTGGACGAGGTCGAGGCCGGCGTCAACGGCAATGGCAACGGCGACAGCAATGGCAAGACATTTGTGGCCGAGTCGGAGGAGGAGGACGAGGAGGACGAGGGCGAGAAGCAAGTCCCCGAGACAGAAGAAGAGGAGGAGCCGGACGAACAAGCGCAAGACGACATTGAGGATGCGTCCGACGTGGAAACCGACACCGACGCCGAATCAGCTAAATCAGCCAAACCAAGAGGCACTCGTGACATTAGCGTCGACCTTAGCATGGACGACAGCCTGGCTGTCGACGGGCCTGCCGACGGAGCTGCCGACGAAGCTGCCAACGAAGCTGCCGACGCGCCCGCCGCCGCCGACGACGACGACCACAGACTCACCGACGACATGTTTCCCTTGACGCTGTCGCTGTCGCCCGGTCTTGCCAGGCACCGGCCCACGGCCCTCGCGCGCATGCTCGAGACGACCGACGGCCAGCCGCTGTCTGCAGCCAAGCCAGCGGTTAAGCGGTTCGGCACTGCCGCGAGCGCGGGCACGCCGTCGCCCCTGGCCAAGCAGCGCAACGGCAACGGCGCGATCAGGCGCACCAAGAAACGCTCGCTCGGCTCGGCGCAGTGGCACGTCAGCGGCGACGGTGCCAATGGAAGCGGCAGCAGTGTGTACGATGACATTGAGGATGTGAGCGACGATGCGCGGCGCAGCCAGAAGAAGGCGAAGCGGATACGGCAGAAGCAGAAGAGGGCGTATTAGCGGTTGCGGCTGCAGCAGTTTGAGCGGCCACGGCGGTTATCGTGGTCCGTCTATGTATATTATAATAAGCCTGCACTGCAATTTGCATGAGGCTCTGCCTATGAGCTAATGTAACGGATTTATCTATTCAATTTCAGAGATGATGCTGGACTTGCTTTTCCAACAAATTACCTATATAGGAGCAAAGAAACTCGGGCAGTGGTCGCCCTGTCGATGCGGTTTTCAAGCCTAAAAGTTTCATAATCTGCTCAACCTCCTGCTTCTACCTGTTGCCTATTTCCAAGGCACTGCAAGACGATGCGTTTGGGCAAGGCATTACTGACACGACACCCTACGCAAGCAAGAACCCCGGCATCTCAAGGTTGCACTGTCGGAATATGAGTACAAGGACGATCTGGTGTTCTAGCATGGGGCTTTTCTATCCGCCCATGAGTTGGTGTCCAAACATGGATTTTATTGTCGGCCTCTGTCTCGGATGGCCACACTGCTATCCTCGTTGTCGTCGATCGTCTCTCCAAGATGGCTCACTTCATAGCCACTACCGACACGGTCGACTCTCAAGGCACCGCCGCTGCTCTCATTCGAGACAGCGTCTACCGGTTCTTCATGGTCGTGCTTGTACTCGCGTTCCAACAGTGCGACCTTGGGATGTCGGGGTTCTTGCTTGCGTAGGGTGTCGTGCCAGTCAGAGCTTGCCATGCCTTGGAAATAGGCAACAGGTTGGCGCGCTCCGCACAGTAAAGGGAATCGGAACGGTGGGGTTTGCCGACGACACCAATATGGTCGCAGTGGGGAGGACCACGGAAATGTGCAGCGAGTCCCTACAGGAGGGCTGGGACACCTGCAGCAAGTGGGCAAAGAAGAGAGGCATGGTGTTTGAGCCACAAAAGAGTGTGCTGATTCACTTCGGAAAGCAGAGGAAGCGGAATACGGAGACACTAACTCTGGACGGAAGAGCCATCTCCCCGGTCGAAGAGACCAGATTCCTCGGTGTGCACCTGGACAGAAAGCTAAACTTCTCGGCGCATCGAAAGCACCTGGTCGCAAAGCTGAAGACACAGAGATTTGCACTCAGTCGAATCGCGGCCAAGACATGGGGCCCATCCCTACTAAGCTCCAGACAAGTCTACATCGCTGTCATCCGGAGTGTGCTCACCTACGCGGCGTCCACCTTTACCACAAAGGAGAACGCCCTGGGGGGGCGACAAGGACGGGGCAAAGGCATCATCGCCCAGCTCAACACCGAGCAGAACAAATGCTTGCGTGTGGTGACAGGTGCCTACAAGTCCACACCCATCCGAGTCCTGGAAGCGGAGTCGAATTGCATGCCCCTTAGCCTGGTCCTAGCCAAGCAGGCAGCAAGGTTCGCAGAGAGGGCAACGGGAGAAGGAGGAAAGTGGCAGGAGACTTGGGACAGGTCCAAGAGGCTGATCGCAGACGCCAGAGGATCCCGAGGAAGGAGAGCGCTGGAGATCCCGGACCCCATGACGCACTGGCACGAGTGGATGGGAGGGAAGACCGCAGCGGAGAGAGCCAGAGAGGCATGGAAGGAGCTGCGCCAAAAGGAAGAGGCGCACCAGGGAAGGCCAAAGACCCGACTGCCATGGCGCAAAGCCAGAAGGATCTGGCAGGGACTGACAAAACACGAAGCCTCGTGTCTGGTACAAGTCAGATCGGGGCACATCGGGCTACGGCAATACTTGTCTTGGAGGAACGTACCAGACATCCAACCCTGGTGCGACTGCAGAGGAGGGGACGAGGTGCAGGAAACGGCAGCCCACATCATCTTGGACTGTGAATTGGAGGACCGGAGGGGATTGCCACCCCTCCGAGGAAGAAGGGAGTTGGAAGAGGCGCTAAATGACCCAGGACGATGTAGAAAGGTCATCAGATGGTTTTTGGCCACGAGGAGGCTGCGAGAGTACCGCCTGGCACTCCAACTCCAGGGGCCAACACCCAATTAACCGACAGCAACACCACAACCACCCCCCTTTCAAAACACTACTCTCCCCCAACGGAGGCCCTGGCCAGAGGGTACCTTCTGAGCAATTTACCAGGACAGACGAGAGGTTTTTTTTCAGCTCTTAGAGCTTTTTCCTTGGTAGCTTTGATTCGGGGCCCACCAACCCGATTATGTAATTAGACTAGTGCACACAGCCACTGTAAGCACGTTAATAGCAAATTATTATTATTATAACAGGTTGGCGCGGGAGGTCGAGCAGATCATAAAGCTTTCAGGCTTGAGAACTGCATCGACAGGGCGGCCACGTATGATCTTGTCTGGATATATACCCTTTGGCCAGGGCCATCGTTGGGAAAAAGTTGTGGTGTTGGTGTTGAGATATTAAGCGGGTTCTGGTGTCGGATTAGTCGGGTGCTAGCTCCTGGGCATTCAGGGCCGGGCGGTATTCGCGCAGCTTCCTCGTGGTCAAGAGCCACCCGCCTAGTGACCTTTGGGCATCGCACTGGGTCATTCAGGGCCTCATCCAGACCCCCTCTCCTTTGAAAGGCGGCATTCCGCATAAGACTCGTGCACACGTCACTGTAAGCACGTTGATAGAATATTGTTATGAGTAATCACTGCGCCCGACGGCACATGGCTCTTAATTCCAGAGCCGACATATGATGATGCATCGCACCGAGCTGATGTTGTTGTTGAACGCAACGTCGTCGGCGTTGCGGATGTTGAACCTGAATCTTTGAGGCGCCTCTTGATGGAGCTGGCAGTGGTGGCAGAAATTCCCGATCCTCTTGAGGGAGATGATATCCACGTCCTCACGTCCTCGTGGCCTGCCTTTTGAGCAGTTGTCGCAGGCGTCGGAGGGTGGCCGAAGCGGTGGTGCAGACGTGAAAGTTGCTGCCCTCAAGAGAATCAGAAACTTCTGTCACCACTGTTGTCAGCTCCACCAAGAGGTGCCACAAAGGTTTAAGTTCAACATCCAGAAAGCCGACGACATTGCCTTCAACAACACAATCAGCTCGGGTCATATGTCGGCTCACCCTCTCCAACCCCCGAGGCCTCCCCGTCCCCGTCGCCGATGCTCAAATCCCAAGAGCCGGCCGACATCGTCAGCGCCATTGACTCCATGATCAACTCACCACGACACACCAAGCCCGGCACAGCCAATGGTGACTTCTTGACGATACTGTGTCACTGACATTCTCGCCGGGGGGGAGAAGGGGTTGATCGCCTCAGGCAGATAAGCAAACGCAGAAACCTCATAATCTGACGAAGTATTAAAGAGAAATGGTTTCTATTGGCAGCATTTCCCGCATTTCCTCGCGATAGATGAGACCTATAGAATCCATCCCTCTTCAATACTTCATCAGATTATGAGGTATGTGCGTTTGCTTCCTGGAACGATAACCCTCCCCCCCGGATGATGCCTTCTCGGAAAGCCTCGAAGCTTTAAAGTCTTGAGACAAACAGACTGACAAGGACGTTTTTGCATTGGAAAAAGCTCGCCGCCGCACTGTCGATTCCGTCAGCCGATGATGTAACGCAGTTGGCCTATCTAGGAGGGAGATGGCGTTGTTGGGAGAATAGGTGTAATGCTCGCAATGCTCGTGCGATGAGGAACTCGGGAGGACAGAGACTCGAGGGGCCTTATCGCACCTATGTCCAGTCTGTGAAAAGTCTGCCTTGGTAGTTTTGATCCGTAGCCCACCAGCCACGATTAGGTAATCTTCGACTAGTGCACAGCCACTGTAAGCACGTATTGAATTGAGCATCCCGCCAAACCTCCCTCCAAATCTCATCGCTCAACCACACTCGATCACACCAAACTAAGCATCTTTTCGACCTCAATGGATAGCAGTACATATCTGTTGTATCACCGGGTTGAGAAGGTCTGTGGGAGGTGTCATGTATCGAAACCCATCATTCAGTTTGCCAACCATAGCAAGCCCGAGACGCTGAACGCCAATTGCTCAGTCTGCCATGAGGAGATGGCAGAGAAGGTCAGTCTTCCTGTGATTGTGTGTTTCCTTGCGTTTCCATGCTGATTAATACAATAGCGACGACAAATTAGGTTACATCTATTGAAAAAGTAAGATATCATAATATACCGATTTCCCTGCCTCTTCTCGCTCCCAGACTCGGCTTGCCGATCATTGCCCGGCCTATTGCCAGCTCCGGCTCGTCAGGAAGAGAGGCCGAGCACTTCCCGGCCTATATTGCCAGGACCGTAATGGTCGTCTTCGTGCGGAGTATACGCGCATAGGTCAGTTCCCAGTTTCTCTGATGCATATGACATGCGAGCGTATACATCAGCACGAAGACGACCATTACGGTCACCTACCCTCCCCTGACGAGGAAGATTCTGAGACCCCCGAGGCTGAGGTGATTATCGACGAGGAGGGCTGGGAGGAGTTGGCCTCAATGCTCCCCGAGCATCGGCTAGACGTGCCGCAACTACTGATGCAAGTTGATGGTGGAGGAAGACCTACCTGATCAACATCTTTTTATCTTACGTGATGATCTCGAGAGAAAAACAGCAAAACTAATTTCCGTCTAGTCCTCATCCTTGGGCCTACGGATAGCCACAGATTAGGCTTGCATGATCCCCTGGGGGCCCAACAGTCATCGACGAACCCCAGGCTTATTTTCATTCCTATTTTCGGTATCCCAAAGCTTCGTAGGGCAAATAAATGACGACACGGTGCTGGGAGCTAAAATAGACAACGACATTGACACAGCGGATGCGATGAGGGCCCAAAACGTAAAGTGGTATGGATGCATGAAGATTCGAATTAGATTCCCAAACTTGTGGGAGATGGGGAGAATATACACAAATGTGTGATCAACACAGATCGCGTGATGGGATTTCTAACAAAAGCAATAAAAGGACAAAAGATCAAAACGCCAATAACGCCTGCTGCTACATTTCCAGGTATCGAAAAAAAACATGGTGTGCCATCGCCCCCTCTGGCCCTCGACTACCTTCGCTTGGTAAAGGCGCTGTGGAACGAGCTGCGGACCGCAGACGGCCGCATCGACACGTTCTCGACAAGAGGGACGGTGTCGCCTGGGGCGCTGGTGCTGTCGCTTACGGGCGGTGCCAGCTGGACCTCGCCGCGGGCAATTTCAATAACGGAGACGAGCGGCAGCAGCAGCATCAGCAGCGACAGCAGCTGGCCAAAGGTCCACGACGTCTCGTCCTGGTCCGACAGCGCCACGGAGGGGCGGCCAAAGGCCTGCGACATGATGACGACGCGGATGGTGACGCCAATGGCCACGGCCCCCATGAGCACGAGGCCGACCGTCTGCACAATGCGGTAGAAGCGCTGCGTGCGGCTGTGCAGGTACCACGTCGACAGCGCATACACGAGACAGTTGCCGGCGATCACGACGACCGTGGCGACAAACTGGAAGCCGCCCGCCGTCTTGTGCCAGTCCGCAGCGCTCTCGAGGTTTTTAGCACCGGCCGTGCCGTCGTGCCAGGCACACGCAATCGGCAGCGTCTGCGGCAGGCCGACGGCGAGCTCGCGCAGCACAAAGATGCCGTAGACGCAGCTCAGCGCCAGGTTGGCAAACATGAGCAGCTGGCGCAGCCAGCGCAGGATGGCGTCGCGGCGGAAGTCGTGCACGAGCGCCAGCAGCGCGGCATTGTGCACGGCCGTCGACAGCAGGCCGAGCATCCAGATCAAGAAAAAGTGGTACGGTATTAGGACATCGATCTGGGCGAGGCCGAGGCTCTGGATGCCGATGCCGGTGAGAATCTGCTGGTCCGAGTAGCTGTTGAGCAGCTTGCGCGCAATGACCGTCGCGACGTGCGCCCACGACGACGGCTGGCTGCTGCTGCTGCTGCCTAGCGCAGACAGCGGCGGGTCGATGCCGCCATTGGACTTGCGCTCGCGTGCAGCCGCGCCAAAGGTGTCCTGCAGGATCAGCGCGGCACTGAGTATCAGAGCAATTGCTGCTGTGATGATGAATGAGAGGAGAACCTGTAGTCATTAGCAGCTGCTGCATAAAAAGAGTAAAAAAGGCCAACGTACGCCTGTGCCGGCGATGCCAGCGTTACTGGGTGTGCTGGTCGGTACTACCGAACAGTTGACCATGTTGGTCGAGCTGTATTGTAGGGTGTTGTATGGCGAAATGGACTTGTCCAGTGTTTTAAGAGAGTGTGCGGAGTGAGGCCGAAAGTGAGCTCAATTGGTGCAAAACGAGCGATGCAGTGACGATGTGCGTATACCGAATGAGGAAAGAGCGAGTGTCATTAATTCAAGGCAGAAACAGCCAGAATAAGAAGGAATGAGACTTTATCAAATACTTTCTTACATAAAGCATAGTCACAGAATACAGCTGTCATGGTGCGTGAGACCTTATTAAACCGGCTTGACTGCGCCTCTGGTTGCCAGGATGCGTGAGACCTCAACCCGGCCTAAGCGCTACGAGGGCTGACTGGTTCACAAGCGACGATAGTGAAACCACCTTCTTCGTGCGGCACTTGGCGTGAACAATTCGTTCTATGATGGAAAATCAGAAACAATGAAGCAACGACAATCACTGGTCAATTGGCTGTTTGCAGAGCCGCCAGAGTGTGGAGAGTATTACTGCCTTTATTACGCTATATATAGCTGAAGCACGCTATCTGAAGCTGTATTGTGTTCATTGTCTTTTGTTTTCATTGCGGCTGTTGATTACATAAGCAGTGCTGAAACGCGATCATATTGAATGCATGTGCACCGACGTTGATTCAGACAAAAAACAACAAATAATAAATAATCACCAAATATCTTCGAAAGTCAATCTACATAAGCATATCACATGTACCGTATTGTTTCATATTTATATTGGACGATGACACAAGAGAGTGCGTATCGTTGGAGAATCACAAGAGGAAAACAAAAGACAAACAGAATGACAACAAAGAAAACCACAGCTCTTTACTCCTCCGATGCCCATACCCCAACAGGAAACGCAAAGCAACAAGAACGGATGGGTAACAAGGCGTGGAGATATCAAAAAAGACAGACAAAAAAAAACCACAAAAAAAACCAAAACAAACAAATTAAAAACCAAATCCTCGATCCTGTCGATCCTGTCGATCCTGCTCTGCCATGCAAGTGTCGTGAAATCATGCTCATACTCGTGACCCGTCCATGTCGGACTGCCCACCAACCGGCTACTGCGTGCGGTAAAACTTCTTGTACAACAAGTGCAGCAGCAGGTTGACGTTCAGCCGCAGGTTGTTCTCAAACAGGTTCATGAACTGGTGCGCCTCAAACTGCGCCTGCAGCAGATCCTCAATCGACACCAGCGCGCTCGCTCCGGGGATCTGGATGTGGCCACGCGAGCCCTCAATTTGAAACACGCCCACCTCGTCACACGAGATCGTCAGATTGACACGGTCGTAGTCGCGGTCCGTCACGCCCGTCCACAGCACAACAACACCCTTCTCCGCCAGCGCCCGCACACTGTACTTGTACGAGCCAAACTTGGGCACCCGGCCGCTGCGCTCCAGCTCGCGCTGATGGTTGTACTGCTTCGTGAAGGGCATCAAGAACCGCTTCTTGCCCTTCTTGTTTTGCAGCGTCGCCATCGCCTGCTCAATGTAGTCGTCGTAGCTCTTGCGCTGCTGCTCCAGGTACTTGGCCTTTTCGTGCAGGTTGCCCAGCGTCAGACGCACTCCCTCCAGCTCGCGCTGCCGCTGCACGCGCCGCCGGCTCTTGGTGCGGATGTCTGATGCGATTGCATTGAGAACGTCCTGGTAGTGGTTGTGCTTCGAGATCCGGCCCATCTGCTCCAGCCGCAGCACGTTCTCCAGCGCCGTCCGCTTCAGGTCGTAGTATGACATGCGCGTCACATCAATCATGTTGGAGTCCGAGTACGCGCCGCGCGTTGATCCCACCGCAAAGTCGTCCTGCAGCAGCATCTGCCACTTGTGCTCGTCCTGTGGCTGGATCGGCTTGACAAGAATGTCTAGGAGACTCGAGCCAGTCTGCACACGAATAATGTACAGAATGCAACGCTTGGTCTCCATAAACAGCGACTTGACATCCGCCTCCGGATCCTGCATGTCGCGCAGCTTCGGTGTCAGGAACATCTGGATATCCGACGACCCCGCCGACGTCATCTCGCTCTCGTTGCTCTTAGCACTGCCGAGGTCCTGCACAATTTCCCGCAGCACATCGTCGCGGCTCGGGCACATCGATGCCAGCTCAGAGACCACCACGTGGTGGATGGCAAAAATATCCGTCATCTTGATGTACAGTGTCGGCTTGTTCTTGGCGTACAGGTCGTTGTACTCATCAATATCAAAGGTGCGCTCTGCATCAGGCACCGAAATCAAAACTTCCATAATGTGCATGTAGCGTGCCACCGAGTCGCTGATAAACGCGTTGAGCGGCAGCAGGTGGATGTTGTCGCCGCCAAACGGACGTCCGCTGGCAATCTGGCCCAGCACCTTGCCAACTTCGCTCAGGTTGCGCTTCTGAAGAGGGCTGAGCTGCTTGTCAATGACACCAACGTTTTCGGGCGTCGTCACAGCAGGCTTCAGGTAGAACCGCCAAAGCCAGTTGCCCACCAGTTGCAAATGATGATGCGGCTGGTCGCGCTTAAAGTGCTGGCACAGTGCGTTAAACATTTGCCGGCACACGAAGCGCACGCCGTACGGCAGCCGAGGCAGGAGATCCTCGAGCGAGATCAAAAACTGATCGCAGATCTCTCTCAGGTCACGCAGGTGGTCAATGAACAGCTCCTGGGTCTCTGCGTCCTTAATGGCCATCTCCCGCGGAACATCGCGCGGCCGGCGGCTGGCCTGGCCAGTCTGCAGCTCTTCGTTGTTGATGGCTGTGCGGTAAATCTGCAGCGGGTCGCTCTCCAGGTCGAGCGCAGGATCTTCAATAATGTTGTCGCGGATCATTGGTCCGAGCAGGTCGCGCAGGTACTTGCGGTCGCGCGGAGACCGTGTGTAGTTGGAGAGCAGCTTCTGCCAGAAGTAGTTGCCGCGCACGTAGTCCTGCATCGTCGCGGCGCCGTCAACTTCCTCGCCAATCGACCGCGCCATCAGCTTCAAAAGATAGTACTCCTCTCTCCGCTTCTGCGCATATCCAAACAGAGCCATGATGAGAAGCTCAATGCGTCTCAGTTCCTTGTCGGCCATGCCCTGCAGGCGAATGCGGCGGAAAAGACGCGCCAAGTACTGGGGCTGTGTCTGCAGCGTAAAGAACAGCTGCTGGTACGACTCGAGCTTCTTGCGCGATCCCTTGTTGAGCGCCTTCAGATCAAACTGGTTGGCAGATGACATGGGGGTGCTCGCCAAGAAGTTGCCGGCGTGACCGCCAAAGTTGTTCTGGTGGCGCACGACCTCGTCCAGCGTGATCTTGTTCTTGACGAGAAGAGCAATCTTGATGTCCAGCTGGTCAATGTACTGCTCCAGCATCTCGTTTTGCCGCACCTGCTGCACAACCGTCTTGCGCATGCGCTCAAACTCAATCTCCTCGTTGAAGTCAAAGTCGCTGTCGTTGAGCAGATGCACAAAGTTCTTCACAGCGTTGACGGGTGGGTTCTTGCCGGTCGTCAGGCTCTTGTATGCCTCGCCCTGGATCTTGGCGCGCACAAAGCTCTGGATTTTGACAACCTTTTGCATGTTCTCGTTGAAGAACCGCTTCTTCTCAGCAAAGTCGCGGCGCACAAGGTAGCCTCTGGTGACAGCCTGCAGAGCAATGATGGACTCCTCCTCCTCATCAAGCTCGCTCAGCAGCTCACCAACCTTGCTACGCAGAAGCATGGCACGAGCAAGACCCTGGAGCTCACTGATCTCAGGCTCATTGGAGCGCAGGTCGGCAAGGAAAGCATTGTGTTTTTCGCGGAAGACAAAGGCGCGCATGTGGGCCTGGAGACGGGTGATGGCCGGAACCTGTGCAGAGAGCGCGAGCTGGTCGGCTTCGATCCGCAGACGCTTGAGCATACCGCGGACATGAGACTGCATATCAACGATCTCGGGCTCGCACTCATCAAGGCTATCCAGAGTCTCAGTGACACTGCGTCTGACAGCGGCGGCCCGGATGCAGGCCTGGAGCTGGCCAATGGCGGCCGAGTGCGTGCGCAGCTCAGTCTTGAGTGCAGCAGTCGATTTGCGCGCCACCTGGCCGCGAACAGCTGACTGCAACTTCTCCCACTGGGGGGTGAACTTGGCGAGCGCCTCCTTCTGCACTTCGACCTGGTTTCTTGCCAGCATGGCTCTGGCAGCTGCCTGCAATCCGACAATGGCATCGGTCTCCTCGTCCAGAGCCATCAGATCGTCCTCCAACCGCTTTCTCAGCAACATGCCGCGGATGGCAGCCTGCACATTTGCGGCAGTTCCAGTCGCTTCCTTGACATCTTGCTTTTGGGCGACCATCTCCTTGCGTGCCAGGTAACCGCGGAAGACGGCCTGGATATCGCGGACAGGTCCTGCAACCTCCTGCAACTGCGAGCGAAGGCCCTGCATCTCCTTGCGAACCTTGTTGGCGCGAATGAGACTCTGCAGCTCGAGCACGTCACCCTCGGAGCTCTTCCACACATGCTCGGACTGTGACTGGCGCTGACGGACAAGGTAGCCGCGAGCGGCACTCTGCAGGTCGGTAGCAAAGCGCTTCATCTGCAGCCGGTAGTCGACGACTTGTCTGGAAAAGTCACCGCGAATGCGCGCTTGGAGATCGATGAGCCAGTCCTCATTGTCCCAAAGCTGCTGCATGGTGTTGCCGAGCTGCATACGAATCAGAGCGCCGCGGGCCTGAGCTTGCAGATCCACAATCATGGCGCTGTTCTCGGCCAGCTCGCGATCAATGCGCTCTTCCTCCGTCTCGACTGGCTCGGGTGGCTCCACTTCAAAGTCGGCGCTGATGTTACCAAAGCTCGGCATGCTGGCTCCCAACTTATCGAGACCTTTTTGTACAGCCTCCAGCTCATGGTGCTCAAACTCCAGCTGGCCAATGAGGTTTCCGATGCGGAAGTCGACGATGCCTTTGCGGAAGAGAAGCCAACTGAGAGCATGGATGCAGTATATGACCTTGGGGATGTTCTTCTTCTCGTACAGATCAATCATCTCGAAGCGGAACAGGTCTGGTAGACCAACGTCGTCGAGGAAGCGGAAGAAGTTGGCAATGTTGTCAGAGTAGAGGTACTGCAGCTTCTGGTGGCGGATGATTCGGAACGGCCGGTCGGGATTGAGAGCAGCAACCACCTCGGCCAGAGTGACGCCGTCCCGCAGCGCTTCCTCAAGCTCAACAATGGGTGGAATGGTGCAATGGATAATGTCCTCAATCCACTCCTTGGCTTCACCAATGTGACAGAGATACTCGTAGGCTTGCAGGAACTGGCGCTGCTTGTCCATCCAGTTCCAGCCGCCAGCACCGCCAACACGATTGCCATTGCGCGCAGGTGACGCACCATCGGCTTTTTGGAGCCTGCGGCGGCCACGGAGACCAACGACTTCTTGTGTGGGTGCAGTCAGTGCAAGCTCGTCGCCTGACCCGGACTGGGCTAGTCTGGACAAGGTGCGGAGCTGGTTTGTGGAGGACTTGCCGAGTGTCTGGAGATCTGGCGCAACAAGCGATGTTGAGTGTCCATGATGCGGTGGGCGCGGGGGTACATTGGCGTGTGCGACTGCGGCGCTGGCATCGCAGTCTTGGAACATGGAGTTGGGGCGCAGGCTGACGGCGGATAGTGGCTCTTGTGGCTTACTGGCAAAGCGGTCGTTGTCGGTCCTATTGATCTGAAGCTTTCCAATGTCGACGCTCTGGGTGCGATCATGGCGCGTGATCTTCTTTACTGGTGATGTGGGCGGGGATGGAGTGCCGGCAGGCGGTTGGGGTAGTGGTCGCAGCGATTTCCGCGCGCTGCCGTAGATGTTTTCATTGTTCTTCGTCGGAGATGTCGAGACGCTGAGGTTGTTGAAAGAGGTTGTGAGTCTGGTGGCCTCGCTCTGGCCGCGCTTGTGTCCTGGCAACAGGTGCGAGCTGGAGTGATTCGACATGGTAGTAGCAGACGAAGCGTGGCTGTGATCGGAGACGTTGGAGTAGCCAGAAGAGGCAGATGATGAGGCAGTGGAAGGCTGCCTTGCGACAGTATAGTCTGTGGTTTGAGACTGGCGGAGAGGATGTGATCGGTGCATTTTTGGTAATGGAAGCGGAATGTCAGTGACAGGAAATGTTACTGCTGGCAGAAGCGTCGGCTTCCATAAGGTAATGCGACAATGCAGGAGGTAGAGGTAGCATATGCAAGTGTGTAATAAATTGGCGGTGAGGGGGAATGCTAGGCAGATGCTAACGTAGACAGAAGCGAAGCTCAAAAATGAAGCAAATGTGATGCAAAAAGAAGAGATTGCGATCACAACAGAGCAACACCTGCGTCGCGCTTGTATCTAAGCTGAGCGTCTAGTGGGACTAGCTGCGAGCTGGAGCTTGCGGAAGCAGCACGTATGTAAAGGGTGTATGAGAATAAAAGACTTCAAAAGGATGATGAGAATGAAATTTTGCATGCCATCGAGCAGAGGCAGTGGAGCGATGACAGACGTAATGAGGCAAATGTCTGAATTCGGCGGGAATATTTTCTAATGGAAGGTGCGGGCGGGCTCCGAGGGGTGGTTTCTCGATTGGCCTGGCTGTCACCGTGGAGATCGCGTTGTTTTGTTTGTTTACATCGCACCTTCCTCGTACGTCACAAGGTCCTAGCACGGCATTTTGTTACACGTGATACACTAGTCCCAAGTAAGACAAGCGCGTCCTATCGATAAGATGATCTCGATAAGTAGTCTTATCGAACGTGCAGCATCACCCCTCCCGCCATTGACCAATTGTGTGTCAGCATGATAAACACGGGCCCCACTGTGCTGCGGTGATAAAAGAAAAAAAATTCAAGCCCAGAAATTGCAGCCGAACTTGTCTTTTTCCTTCTTTCTTTTAATGGGGAGAAGACATCTACGAACGGTACAATACACTGCCACTGGTCGAAAGTCCAAATTCGCTTGAAGTCTTCGAACTCAGAGTCACTCGCTCTCTTTACAAAACACCCATCCTTCCCCAAGGTCAGTGCTTTCATGGCCTGCGCGGCTTCTGCCCCTCGAGGCACCTCGCCGTCGACGATGCTCTCTCTCTCTGCTCTTCCTGGCTTCAGCCAGACCGCGGGGTAGTCGTCAGTCTTGACACTGGTGCTAACTCCTGTCACAGCCTCCCAACACGGTAGAAATGCCTTCCGGAGCTGTCAACGGCAACACCCAGTTCCTGGATGCCTCCCAGGCTGTCACCACCCTCAAGGAGTACGAGGATCATGATGGCCTTGGCATCAAGGACCTGATGAACGCACGCGTTCATGGTGGCCTGACCTACAATGATTTCCTGATCCTCCCCGGCTACATTGGCTTCCCTGCCTCTGCAGTCGTCCTTGATTCGCCCATCACCAAGCGCATCACCCTCAAGACCCCCTTTGTCTCGTCGCCCATGGACACTGTCACCGAGCACGAGATGGCCATCCACATGGCTCTGCAGGGTGGTCTGGGTGTCATTCACCACAACTGCTCTCCTGACGGCCAGGCCGAGATGGTCCGCAAGGTCAAGCGTTACGAGAACGGCTTCATCAACGACCCCGTTGTCATCAGCCCCGAGACCACCGTCGGCGAGGCCAGAGACCTCAAGGAGAAGTGGGGGTTCGGTGGTTTCCCTGTCACTGGTATGTCTTATCTCTTTTTCCCACCCATCCATCACTCTCGCCACTGCCGCTTTATGATTATTTCTCTTAAAATTTATAACTTTCGTTCCACCAAATTTGACATAACGTCATGGGGAGACCAAAAGATTCTATGAAACACGGCTTACACACACACCTTTGTTTTCTTCCTCTCGCATCTATATCTGCATTTGCAAATGGGCGGCTGGCTAACTTAATCCACAGAAAAGGGCGTCCTGGGCTCGAAGCTTGTGGGCATCGTCACTAACCGTGACATCCAGTTCGAGGATGACGCCAACGTTGCTATTGCCAACGTCATGGTCAAGGACCTCATCACTGCGCCCGATGGCGTCACTCTCCTGGAGGCCAACAAGATCCTGGCTCAGTCCAAGAAGGGCAAGCTGCCCATTGTCGACAAGGAGGGCAACCTGATTTCCATGATCTCGCGCTCTGATCTGACCAAGAACCTTTACTTCCCTCTTGCCTCGAAGCTCCCCCACTCGAAGCAGCTGCTGTGCGCTGCCTCCATTGGCACTCGCCCCGAGGACAAGATCCGCCTGCAGAAGCTGGTGGATGCCGGTCTTGATATTGTTATCCTGGACAGCTCCCAGGGTAACTCCATGTTCCAGATCGAGATGATCAAGTACATCAAGGCGACCTACCCCAACCTGGACGTGATCGGCGGAAACGTTGTGACTCGTGAGCAGGCTGCTGCTCTGATTGCTGCTGGTGTCGACGGTCTCCGTATCGGCATGGGCAGTGGCAGTGCTTGCATTACCCAGGAGGTTATGGCCGTCGGCCGTCCCCAGGCGACTGCTGTCTACAACGTGTGCAGCTTCGCTGCCCGTTTCGGCGTTCCTTGCATTGCCGATGGTGGCATCCAGAACGTTGGCCACATTGTCAAGGGCCTTGCCCTTGGTGCCTCTACCATCATGATGGGTGGTCTCCTCGCCGGTACGACTGAGTCTCCTGGCACCTCGTTTGTGTCCCGCGAGGGCAAGCTTGTCAAGGCTTACCGCGGCATGGGCAGCATCGATGCTATGCAGGACAAGAAGGCCGGCGGTGGCGGCAACGACAGCCAGAAGAGCAACGCCGGTACTGCGCGGTACTTTTCTGAGGGTGACAGCGTTCTGGTTGCCCAGGGTGTCTCTGGCGCGGTCGCTCACAGAGGCTCGATCAACAAGTTCCTGCCTTACCTGGCTGCCGGTGTCAAGCACTCGCTGCAGGACAGTGGCATCCAGAGCCTGAATGAGCTGCACGCCAGCGTCACTGCCGGCACTGTTCGCTTTGAGATCCGCACTGCCAGCGCCCAGCTTGAGGGTGGTGTCAACATGGACTCGTACGAGAAGAAGCTCTATGCGTAATTGCAGAGCCTCCATGCACACACCTTTTATGCAGCAATGAAGTTGGGAGAAACGGATTGGAAAAGCAAATGGGTTTTGGTTTTTATTGGGTTATGATTTGATGTCTTTTTATTTCAATATTTCAGCTTAGCATCCTGTAATAAGATACAGTACAGCTCGATTGTATTTGATCATGGGCTGTGATGATGGAGTTGTGATGCAGCACGTCAACGACGGCCATGCTGGCGGCGCTACATCATCTGTATCAAGTGCATAAGTGCTCCCTCTCCATATCATACAGCACTACTCGGCCTCTACCACCATCTATCGCTCTATGCTGCTGTCTCCTATGAAAAATACCATCATATTGCTGCTTGCATTCTATCAAGATGTAAGTACAGACGTGGACTCTGGGACGTCCCGTGTACAATGTATGCCAACCAAACGCCGAGAGTGCTGGAAAATAGATCAATCAATCAATTAAAATCATCAAAATCAAAGCAACGGCCAGCACCGACTGCCGCCTATATCGTTGCTGCTGCGGCCACACCGACGGCGTTGAACTCTCGCCGGTTCGTCCACTTGATCTGGACGTTGTGTGCATACTCCATGTATCGAGCCCAGCCTGTGGTCTTAGTATTTGTAGAGGTCGGGGATGGACAAAAGAAGACGAAAACTCACTCCAGTAGGCAAACTTGCGGCCGAGATACTTGCCGATAAACGGCACAAGCACCATGGTCAGCATCAGCTGCAGCTGCTCGAGACTGGCCTCCCACTCGTGCTGGGCGTCCGACGACGTGACGGACCCGGCATATGATGGGCTGAGGATGCTCGTCGAGATGGACGGCAGCGAGTCGATCGAGTGGTTGTCGTCATCATCGTCATCGAACTTTTCGTCATTGTCGTCGTAGTCGCCGGCCATCCGTGTCTGGCCAAACAGAGGCTGCTGTCGGGATGGTGTCGAGGCGCCGGTGAGGACAAACGAATCTGAAGTGGACGCTGCCGACTCCGACGGCGTGGTGTCTGGTATTGACTCTGCAGACATTGTGTCGTTGTGTGTCTGTCGTGCGGGCGGTGGCGTGCCTTGCTTTGGAGTGCCGTTGTCGCCGTCGTCGAAGCTGAGCTCCAGCGCACTGACAAATTGCCGGCCCAATTAAGATCACGTGATGCTACAGGGATCACGATAACAGGCACCCCTCACTGTATGTAAGATAGCGGACACAGCCACTGAAAGCACGTTAATAGATCCAATACCACTGTAAGATAGACTTTATGCTTAAGCACGCTGATCTACTACTATTCATTCATTCACACTCTTTGTAGGATCTCCCCACGCTCCTCGTTGGTGAAATCTGATAACTACAAAGAGCATACAAAATTTGCCATGTGATCACGTATGCTACTGTGTCTTTTATCAACATAAAACCACGTTAATCGACCCATTCAATCAATCAGCACAATCGCTGCCCAATACAACCCCTCCAGCCGCTTGCATCGACAGCGCATCTAAATTGGCCGCTATTGTCCCCCTTGTTATCTTAATCGCCGCACCACAAGCTTTTTTCCGGCCGACGCAACTGAACACAATCCTAACAACTTTCTTCTTTCTTTCTCTCTCCAAGACAACAGCCATACTTTCCCTTGCTCCGACCACCAACTCGCCTACAGTCAGCTCTAACAATCAACGCCACCCTCACCAGCCACAACCATGGCGGACGAACAGTCTGTAAGTACTGCCTTGCTTATTCAATCATTCCTCATTTCCAGTCGTTACTGTTGCGTTCCATTGCATGTCCCCTACCTTTCCTCGCCTCCAGCTCTTGTCAGTCGCTTGTCTGCCGTGCAACAGCGTACCTTTGCTGTATGGAGCTCTGAGTCACTCAATCTACAGTGTAGAGTCGCCCCGCCTTGAGCCCCGCCTTCCCTTCTGAGGGTTGTTTTTGTGCTGGAAAAAAAATTACCTAAGCCGAAAAAGTCTACTAGAAAAATATACCAAAATTAAAATAAACTCACCAAGACGACGACACGAGACTTGGCTTCCTGTCGTCCCTCCCACTGTTCCCCCCATCACCCATATCACGACAACCACACCGCACTACCCGATTTTGTCCCCGCTTTGCCTGGACCTATTCGTTTTTTCGTGTCCGGATCGTTGCTTTGTCCGATTTTCATTTCATCGACAAGCCCGCCAACTAACCTCTTTGATCCTCCTCCACCCCCGTACCGCCAGATCACCAAACGCAAGGCTCGCAAATCCGTTACCTTTACCGACGAATCACTAGTCATCAACGCCGACGGAACCCTCAACATGTCTGCGACCGAGCCTGTTGTCGACACCAAGGAGACTGCGGTCTCCCACAGCCCCAGCACCCAGCCGCTGACGGCTGCTCTCGAGTCCTTCACGGAGGGTGCTGATGCGGCGCCGCCCGCCGGCGACGACGGCCTTGACCTCAGCCTGCTGAAGAAGAAGAAGAAGAAGTCGAGCAAGAAGAAGGAGGGCGAGGACGGCGACGAGGCCACTGCCGCCGCCGGCGAGGATGGCGGTCTGGACCCCACGCTGAAGAAGAAGAAGAAGAAGAAGGCCTCCAAGGACAAGGCGGCCGGCGACGACGAGTTTGCCGAGAAGCTCAAGGAGCTGGAGCTGCGCGACGAGGAGACCGTCGAGGTCGAGGAGGGCGACATGGACAAGGGTACCGGCATCTGGGCACACGACTGCGGCACCCCCATTCCCTACGCGATGATGCTGCGCCGCTTTTACCACACGCTGGAGCAGAAGAACCCCGACCACGCGTCGAGCGGCTCGCGCAGCTACAAGATCCCGCCGCCGCAGTGCATGCGCGAAGGCAACAAGAAGACCATTTTTGCCAACATCACCGAGGTTGCCAAGCGCATGAAGCGTACCGAGGACCACATCACGCTGTACCTGCTTGCGGAACTGGGTACCTCTGGTTCCGTCGACGGCAGCCGGCGGCTGGTCATCCGTGGTCGCTTCCAGCAGCAGCACATTGAGAACGTGCTGCGGAAATACATTCGTAAGTGTCGCCGCATCGCCACGTCCCTGCTAACTCATCGTTCAAACCACTAACCAAAACCAGTCGAATACGTTGTCTGCAAAACGTGCAAATCCCCTGACACCGAGCTCAACAAGGGCGAGAACCGTCTGTACTTTATCACGTATGTGCCCCTCCTCTCCATGCCCTCGTGTCTTGTGCAGCTATGCTAACAGTCCAGATGCAACTCTTGCGGTTCCAGACGGTCCGTCACCGCCATCAAGACGGGTTTCTCGGCCCAGGTCGGCAAGAGAAAGAAGATGCAGCAGGGTTAAGCTGGTTTCGTTTGCTATATGTCTGCATGATTTTGCTCGTTTCTCCGCTGCACTCTTTCTCCAGGGCCACCTGCCATGGTTCGTCTATCTTTCTAGTATCGATATAGCTTAGTGTATCGCTCGACCTTGTCCGCCGAAGCTGTGAGGCTGTCGATACCTGGAAGCAACACGCTGTCGGTTTTGTTCTTTCGTTTGCACATTACTCGTTCTTGTGCTTTGCTGGATTTGTTTCGGTGTTCAAAAGGTATCATGCTTATTTCAGTTGCTTTCTGCTTCTCGGCATGGTGGACGATAAATGGAGGCTGGTAGACGGATGGCAAGGACAAGGCTGACGAAGGAGTGGATGTCAGCTGGCATGTCTTTATGAATACAAGCTGGTAATTGTGTATGTTGCATGTTGTACAGTATGGCTAATCATCACAGTATGAACCGTGATAGATCCCAACTGAAAAACATGAAAAGAAAATATGCTTATGTAATCAATATCATCACATCACCACGCAAACGTCACCGCGTCAATATCCAAAATTCTGTTCTGCTCTTGATCCATTGAATCCGCCATGCCCTTTTTCTGCTTCCCCCCGCCGCCCCTATCGCAGCGCTCGAAGAGGGGTGCCAGTAGATACTATTAGATATTCAAGCCACTAATAGATAGATAGCCCGATACGATAACTAGTTCCAGGTCCCGTAAGACGTATCATGCCATGCGCCGACAGCCTAACGTTGACACAACCCGGCGACGTACGTATTCTTCTGCAAGCCGTAGTCAAGAACCCTGGACGATTCCTCGATTCACCTGCTGTCTCACGCCACAATGACCGTCTATGAGTCGATCCCACCCGTCACGGCGGCCTCGTCAAGCGCGACGGCGACTGCCGCGCCCGCGGCCGCGCCCGCAACCATCGCCGGCCTGCCCAGCGAAAAGCCCAGCAGTGCCTACTGGCTGCAGAACCCCTCGTCCGTCCTTCTTGGCCACCGCTCCACCCCCGACCTGCCTGCTGAGGCCGACGTCGTTGTCATTGGCAGCGGCATCACCGGCTCGTTTGCCGCCGACAAGCTCGTGGGCAACGGCGACGGCGGCTCGGTCCTGCTGCTCGAGGCGCGCGAGGCCTGCTTCGGCGCCACCGGCCGCAACGGCGGCCACTGCCAGCCCATGATTTACTACTCCGCGCCCGACGTCGCCGCCTTTGAGCTCGCCACGTTCCACTTTCTCGAGCGCTTTGTCGCCAAGCACAACATCCCCTGCGACTGGCGCACGCTGCCCGAGGGCGGCGTCCACGCCTACCTTGACCAGGACGTGTTCGAAGCCGCCGCTGCCGTCGTCGACGCGCTCGCCAAGAAGCAGCCCGGCCTCGCCGAGCAGGTGGCCGTTGTGCGCCCCGGCGCACCGCCGGTCAAGGCCGGCCCCAACGACACGCCGGTCACGCTCACGGACCTGCGGCTGCGCGACGGCGTTGCCGGCGCCCTCGTGCAAAAGCACGCCGCGTCCGTCTGGCCCTACAAGCTCGTGGCCTGGGTGCTCGAGCGCCTCGTCACGCGCTTCCCCAGCAGCACCTTTAACCTGCAGACGAACACGCCCGCGACCCAACTTGTTAAGGCCGCGCACGGCGACGGCTGGCTCGTCGAGACGCCGCGCGGCACCGTCAAGGCCAAGGCCGTGCTGCTGGCCACCAACGGCTACACGTCGCACCTGCTGCCGCCGTCGCTCGCCGACCTGATCGTGCCCGTGCGCGCCCAGGTGGCCGCCCTGGTGCCGCCGACGACGGCCGCGGGCGATGCGGTCAATCCTGTGTTGGCTAGCAGCTACGTCTTTATGGGCCACGACCGCGACATGGCCGACGGCCGCGGCGAGCGCGACGAGTACCTGGTGCAGCGCCCCCTGACCGAAACGGCATCATCGCCGGGCGGCCACCTGATCCTGGGCGGCGGCCGCGAGCGCGCAGCCAACAACGGCGTCGGTGTGTGGCAAGACGACGAGGTCGAGCCCGCGGTGGCCGACTTTCTAAAGACACACCTGGCGCCCGTGCTGGACGTTGGCGAGACGGGCGAGCCGCCGGCACCGCTCAAGGCCGACTACGAGTGGACAGGCGTCATGGGCTTCTCGCGTGACCACCACCCGTGGGTCGGCCGTGTGCCGTCCGAGATGCTGGGCGAGCCTGCCGGTGCACCCTCGTCGCTGTACATTGCCGCCGGCTTCTCTGGCCACGGCATGCCGTCGACGTCGCTGTGTGGACGCGCCGCTGCCAAGATGATCCGCAAGGACCTCCAGTGGACCTCTGCCGAGGGCGCCGAGGCCGACGAGGAGGACCACCCGCTGCCCGATTGCCACTGGCTGACGACGGAGCGCCTCGAACAGGTGCGCGCAACATGTGCACCAGTGGCCGAGGCCGACACGCGTGGCTTCATGGTCGACCTGCAGGATATCCTGGAGGCGCGCCTGGCCGATGAGTAGCTAGCTATGCCATCCGGTACTCAAAGATGTACGATGCCACTGTATAGAGCAAAGAGCAAGTCTCAATAATAATTTTAGTCCCAAAAAAGATATCTATCAAAAATGTAAATGCACGCATAGGTAAGACTATCTGATTACCTCGCCAGCTGTTCTCCTGGTGCTGTAAGAGCGCTTGAGCATCGCATGCGCGCGCTCGACCTTTCCAACTCGGTGATGAGCCCCGTCGTCACTCCTCCAGCAACTGGGTCTGCTCGACAAGTTGGGACCCGTAAAGTGGGTGCCCTGATGATCCTGATCATGCTTGGTGATATCCGGCTGCCCCTGATAGGCGTCAATCCAGCACTCGCGGACTTTGTCCCAGACATGCTTGACGGAGGCCGTGTTCACTGAAGTTGAGCTGCGAAGCCTGTTTCCTCAACGACGACGTGCAGGAATGGCCGACGTTTCTGCCCGTCATCGCCGATCTCCATGTAGGAGATGTCGGTGACCACTGCGCCGTTAAAGACGGGATCAACCCTAGGGGGCAGTCGGAGCCCATAACGGTGGTGCAGGCGCCGCAGCTCAACCTCAGTAAAAAGGGCCTCCGTCAAGCATGTCTGGGACAAAGTCCGCGAGTGCTGGATTGACGCCTATCAGGGGCAGCCAGATATCATCAAGCATGATCAGAGCACCCACTTCATGGGTCCCAGCTTTGTCTCAGTGTTTGTGTTCGTTGTCGTAGAAGTCACCTTGATCCTGTACAGCTGCATGCACTGCTCAACAAAGGATCGTCTATGACACTATGGTTGCCATTGTCAACAGCGATACTCTCAACGGCTAGACGTGCCGAACTCTCCTTGTTAATTCGCAGGCAAAATGATGGGGAACAGAGGTGGCGTTGGCAACGGTTGAGGATCTGGGATAGCCACTGGGCGCCCCGCCTTATTAGCTAATCATACGGTGGCTGGTATGCTGACTTGTTATTGGTCCATTGCTGTGAGAAAAGTGGGCTCATCTGATGCAACAGATTTAGACAATCATGAGAAAATTGTGCGTGATGCGCAGGCCGGACCTGTCATGTTATGTCCTTGACGAATGTGCTGAGTCGCAGCTAAGCAGCTGGATGGATTTCTGAAAAATGACCAGCAGCGGGAAAATGCCAAGTCCAGGGTTCTTGTGACAAGCCGCCCATATGACCAGGTTGCCCGCAAGTTTCGTAGCTTGCAGGTCGTTTTTCGATACATTGACATCCCTTGGGAAGGGGAATTCAAAGCGATTAGCCAAGAGATCAACAGCGTAATCCGCCACCGAGTCAAGCAGATAGCAAAAGAAACATCGGCTTCTGGACAAGATCAAGTCCTCCCTGGTCAGACGATTTCTTGCGATCGACCACCGCACATAAGCATACTTTTGCGTCTACCTTGTGTTTGACTAGATAGATAAGGGTTTCAAAAACAGACGTTGGAATAGATGCTGCCATTCAAAATCTTCCCAGGACTTTTAAGCAGACATACGACCAGATCCTGACAGTCTATTCCTTTATTTTATGTGCAAAAAGTCAAATGAAAGCATATCACGTAGAAAATAGAGAAAAAGCAAAATGGCAGCACAAAATAGATGGAATACATAATAGTAGAGAAATATAAAATAGACATAGCATATGGACAAACATTGTATCACAAAAGATAATAGCAGACCGGGTCTCTCCTTTACCATCATCATAATATTTCTCCCTTTAAGATCCAGTCTTGCAGTCAAGTAAAGGGTGAGGTGTCCTGTCCAGTTTTCGATACCAACCATAGGAATATGCATTTGAGATGCTATCAATTCCTGCGTCATCGACCATGTAGCCCTCATCCATGATTGACGTAGGAGATACTGCGTATAAGCTTCCAACAGAGTGGGCTATGGAGTACAATCTTCTGTCATGCGTATCAAATTGCATGAATAAAAGAGAAGACTCGTCCTCTTGATACTGTATAAAGTTGCACATAGACAGTACTAGCGATGCATGCCGAGCCACGTTGAATGTCTACTAAAAGTAAACTCGAGAACAAGCTTCAGCTGTAGCATCTTGCACTAGAACCGATAGGCCATGTTCCTTGGCCTGCCCATCTACTCCGTACATCTAGTACTACCTGAAAAAGCATAAGGCCGACTTACACGCAGATCCACTTTTACTGAGACGACACTGGATTCATGCCACGAGTTTGAAGCCAAAGAATGATGGACGACAGTATGTACGAGGCATCCGTCGTGCATCAAGCACTTTTGGAACATATTGCTACTAGCTTGTACAGGAGAAGGTGTGGTACACTGGCCAGAAAACACAATTGCAACTGCCCTAGTGTGGCGGCTGAAAACTAAGATGAGGTTCATGGAGCGCAATAGGGCCTTGATACTGCTTCACATCGGTGGACTTTATATATTTTGCTTACAAACTGCTATAGATGGCTTGTATTATTCATAATTGGGTCTTGATGCGTCTGTTTTATGTACCTCGGAACGCGATTCAGTCTGACTTTGATAAAACAAAGCCGTCTCCATGGTGAGCCTTCCAGCTATGATATATATTACAACCCGGATACATTTCAACTATCTGGTACAGAGGTCATGACTAGCAACTACGAGCTTTCTAACACGGCCATGCCCGGAAGCCAGTATGACGGTCAAGATATTGCCTGCGGCATAGGTTAATTTACTAGATGGAGGACTCTTTATAGATAGTAGGATCAATACACCACGATGCACCAACTGGCCGTGTTCGGGAGTAACATTAGTAGAGGTATCTTGTGGAGCAGGCTTGATACTAGTGATGTAGAATACTTCAAAGCTTTCCAGTGAAAATGAAGCTTATCCTGAAAATGGTGATGATGGGGGGGGGGGGGGGTAAACGTTTCTTAATCTACTTTCTTTTCTTTAACTTCTAGCAATACTTGGCACTCTTCATTACTGATGCGCTTACTATATCTCTTCAAGGACACTCTTCAGCCGCACAATCTCCAATCACAGCATTACTCAGTCAATACATATCCCTCAAGGCGTTAATTTAAGTTGACTTACACACCAAGACATTTTCTTTGGGACACAAGTCTTACCTGTTATTGCGTCTTGTTCCACAATTCAGAGTTCAGACTCATCTACTCCGTAAGCCTCCTTCATTACTGACGTATGCGTCTTCTCAGTATACTGTCTCAAGTGATGATGGCATGCGGTAGATGCATGGTCATAGTTGGTTGACGTGGTTGATTATCCCCGTGTCTTACACTTGACAAGGACGTGGAACGACACTGACCTACAATTATGGCAGCCAGATTTTGGATCACGGAGCGGACACTATTGTTCCGCGGCCTAAAGTCCGACTGCCTTGTGTCCGGCGGCTCGGGCAGCGCGCACAGCCGCTGGACGATGTGCACCGAGTGCGCACGACTGTCGCGTCGGCGTATGCCTGCTGGCTAAGATCATGCACAACTGGGACTACCGAGGCCGAAGTAAGCATATGCTTACTGTCGAGAGGTGCAGGTAAAATGCTTGTTCTGAATGCCACGAGTATGGCGATCTGACCGCGTGGCGTGATAGGGGTGCCTTAGACGATGAAATTGAAGCCATGCAGCATGTGTCCATGTGTCGCTATCTTGGGCAGGTTGTTTTGACGCCATCTCTACTGGTTCGAGATATCCAGTCACCGAGTCGATCTCACAACCACCAATCTCAATCATTGCATTAATTTTCAATCCTTCCTGCTTGGCGCATGTTGTCGACAGTCGAGCTTGTGATGTCGCTTCTTTCGACATATTTGTTTCATATACGGGAAAAGGAGATTATTAGCTGCCGCAGTTTTTTGCATTGCAGAAATCAAATGAAGAAAACGTTTGGACTCTTGACAAATGAAGAAGGTGAATCGAAACATTTCTGCAGTGCCAAGCACAGCCACATCGGATGAAAGGTGCAGCCCTAGATGCCAAGAGCCAAATGATGCACGGCCCCAGTGGCACAAGTATATTTCTCCGCACTCAAATCTATCTAAATCATGCGTGTCTGTCCCCGGACCGGACTCCCGCACTAGAATCCATGTAGATTATGCATATCGGCCGCCAGCGTCGGACGGGACAGGGCCCGCATGCCACCGTGCAGCCAGTGCGTCTGGGACGATGAAACGATGACCACGAGAAACTGGCGTCTCTAGGAAAGGCGCAGTCTTTTCGACATCACGGGCTTGGCTTTGCACCATTGCAGCTTGTGACAATGATATCGCGAGCATGATGCCGTTGCCGCTCGTGGATAAAGAGTCCGGCGGCCGCCGTTGTCTTGTAGAATAATCTCAGACATCATCACATCGCGTTCACTGCTCTCCTTTCTTGTGCGTTCATCCTTCCACTCTTTTGGTATTGCTTTCAGTCTTTTGGCAATCCTTCCACTCTTTTGGTATCACTTCCACTCCTTTGGTATTCTTTCCACTCTTTGATATTTCTTCCACTCTTTTGAAGTCCCTTCCACTCGTTTAATAATTTTTCTGTCCATTCAACACAATGGTCAGCCTCATTCGCTTTGCCCTCTATCTCGGAGCTCTGCTTCCTGCAGTCCTTGCCGCCCCCACCCAGTCTGCTCAGCCAAAGGCCGAGGCTGTTCCGGGCAAGTACATTGTCACGCTCAAGGACGGCGCCGCTGTCGACACGGAAGCGCACCTGATGTGGGTGAGAGATCTGCATCGCCGCTCGCTTTCCGCGCGTAGCATGGCGGGCGTTGAGAAGACGTACAACATCAGTGACTTTAACGCCTATGCGGGCGAGTTTGACAACGCCACGATCAGCGAGATCAAGGCCAATCCGGATGTACGTTTTTTGTCTTGTGGTGTTTCGGTATTTCAGATTGTTCGCACTTTCGTCCAGACACTAACCAACAGGTCGACTCTGTCGAGCCCGACTACCTCATGTATCTGAACGTTAACAAGGACACGGGCTTTGTGACAACGCAGGACCGCGCGACGTGGGGCCTGGGCACCCTCTCGCACCGTAACCCGGGCAGCAAGACCTACGTCTTTGACAGCACCGCCGGAGCCGGCACGTACGCCTACGTTGTGGACACGGGCGTCCTGACGACGCACGAGGACTTTGAGGGCCGCGCGACGCTCGGATACAACGCCGTCGGTGGCAGGCACGAGGACACAGACGGTCACGGCACGCACGCGGCCGGCACGATTGCGAGCCTTACGTATGGCGTGGCCAAGAAGGCCAACATCATCTCGGTCAAGGTGTTTGGCGAGAAAACATCCCCGACGTCCACCATCCTCGACGGCTACAACTGGGCCGTCAAAGACATTGTCAAGAAGCACCGCCAGGGCAAGGCGGTCATTAACTTGTCGCTGGGCGGCCCCTCGCAGAAGTGTTGGTTGAAGGCGGTCAAAGCGGCGCACAGCAAAATGGTGCTGACGATTGTGGCGGCCGGCAACGGCGACGACGAAGGCAAGCCGGTGCCGGTGTCGACGCAGTCACCCGCCAACTCGCCCGAGGCTTTTACGGTGTCGGCCGTGGACTCGCACTGGAAGCCGGCCCACTTTGCCAACTACGGCCCGGGCGTGGACATTTTTGGGCCTGGCATGGGAATTATGTCGACATCCATTGGCTCTAACACGGGAAGGAAAACTCTTAGCGGAACATCGATGGCGTGCCCGCACGTTGCCGGCCTGGCTCTGTACCTGCAGGGCATGGAGAAGCTGTCAACCCCTGTGGCGGTGAAGGCGCGCATCAGGGCGCTGGCCACCTCGGGCAAGATCACAGGCACGCTTGGGGGTAGCTCCAACCTGCTTACCTTCAACGGTATCACTGAATAATTTGACCAACAGTTGGAGAATAGGCACTGCTTACGGCACTTTTACTTGCAGGACGGAGATGCAGACAAGGGGTAATGGAATGGCGCATGGATTGGGTAGAATGGCACTATATTGAATCTATAATAACAATAATCGAACAGTCTTGTACAAACTCGTAACAAGGAAATGCAAAACACATTCAGACTGTTTACCGAGGGGGTGAACGAAGAAAAAAGAGATTTTGCTGAGAACATGCACACGTCACCTAGGGGTGTAAGTGACGGCAGTAGGTAGTACTAAAGGAGTAACGATTTGGCGTGTGAGTCGACTTGATGCCTTGGATAGGTAGTGACCGAGGAGTGTTGTGGTTGGAGAGTGTCTGTCTGAAAAGCTGTGACTGTCGGAACGTGAGTGATGGATGGAGCACCACGGAGTGGTGCGGAGTCCCTTGGACGAGCGGGAGCGAGGAGTTGCAACGTCGTTGCAACGTGATCAGGACTGAGGACGGATCATCCCACCTTCCGGCTGTCGAGAGGGAGGCTGGGTAACCCTCCTCATGTATATGAAGCAGAGCGCTCGGCGCCCTGCACCTCAAGATAGAAGAGAGACAGAGACCAGTTACCACCCAGATCAATGCATAGCTTTAGGACAACCTTTTGACTCTGCAACGATCACGGTCACAGTGTCGACAACGAACAATACAATCACTTCCTTCTATGGTTTATTCATTGCTGTTTAACCACCTTGCTGTGAACCCACAGTGATTGAGATTTGATTGAAGAAAATACGAGATCTAAAAATGAAGAGCATGTTGAGAGTTTTGCTAGAACGCCAGGAAAAAAAATTAAAAAACAAAAAAAACAAGAAAGAAAAGATAACTTATGTGTACGTCCCCTTTCTCATCACCATCCTTACGATAAGCGCCACCTTCACAAGAACATCTCTCCAGTTATTGCTGCTTCGCTCACTGACACGACCAGTGTATGCCCCCGTTTCTGCTGGTGTCGATTGTCCCCACCATTAAGGCGACCACACACGACTTGCGCAGTATTGAAGATCATCATCCTGGAAAATGATGTCATGCTCCTGGGCAGTGGGCAGGCGTAGGTAAAGAGCTTCGAACGACAGCCGCAATGGACCTCTAGTCACATTGTACAGTCCGGGCTCTTCCTTCTGGGCCGGCGTTGCCTGCTGGAACGGCACGGGACCGGCCCAGGTGATGTTGATGGTCTGCAAGCAAGTTGGCTGCAGATACGTGGGGGCTTGCGTCCTCCGCGTCGCTGTAGCGCCGGGTCGCGGTACTTTAAGCGGGCGCTCTTGCCACTGCTCAATGAGGATGCGTTTGTCGGCATGCGCGGGATATGCCTTGGCAAGCAAAACAATCTTCACGTCGTGGTTGGACCGGGAAAGCCAGAAGTTCATTTTCGCCCGCAACGATGGCAGCGTTTGCGAATACCCTGCCTCAAAAACGATGGTCGGCCAGTCGTGCTTGGACTTCCGAGCGGGCACCGGCCGTCCGTTGGAATCACCTTCGCCAGAGCTTGCGCCAGCTGGGAACCTCTGCGTACCAGTATTATCCCACCGAAGGGCCATGTTCCTCATGCAGTGCATCACGTAGGCATTAAAGTGCGTGTGGAGCATTTCATGCTCGAATCCCGGAAGCGTTACAATGATGACACGCTTGTCTGCGAGGAAAAATAGTCGCAGCTTTTTGTTCTGATGGTCGCGTGCATTGCGCAGCGCGTTGAATTGTTTTGAGGATGCCGGTGCGACGACCACGCTGTCGCCACCCTCGTCTTGTACTTGCCGAAATACAGCAAATAGTTCGTCTATTCCCGTATAGGGGGTGTCCGCCGCCGGCATGCTGGTGTATGCGGATGGCGAAGCATTCTCCGAGCTGGCTGTTCCCACCAAGGTCGTCGCACTGGAAAAGACGGGCGGGGTTGTGCTGGGTTCAGCAACAGGGCCTGCGGCCACTGTCTTCTTTGCATCAATGGGCCTAAAGGGAACCTGTGACGGAATAGTACTTTCAGCCATGTTGGACAGAAGCTTTTTTGGCTATAAATATGGAAGTTTGATGCGGTGGTGCGTGGGCAGTTAAGTATCTCTCTACGATAAGAGTGAATCAAAAGAGTCGAGGAAGAAAGCAAAACAAAGAAGGTAGACCAGAGATGAGAGAAAGCAAGATGTAAGAGGAGAAAAACTATCGTAGCGAAAGTACTGATGGACAATGAATGTTGATTTCTCTTGAGTTCGAGTATGCCTTTTTATTTCGACTGACGAGAGCTTAATTACATAAACAGGACCCACACTTCAGAGGTCACGTACATAGTGAACGTGTCGTGATGACTCAGCACCATGAGAATGTTGTCCGTCACCAAGCAGGTGCGATCTGATGCACTTATTTGTCAGCCTCGCACAGCCTTGCTATGTAGCCGGAAGAATTGAGCGACGATGCGTCGAGTCCGCTAGTCCTAATATGGCACTTACATTGCGTGGCACTGTGGGTTCACAGCAGGGTGGTTGATAGCAAAGAATAAACTGTAGAAGGAAGTGATTGTATTGAACGCTGTCGACACTGCTACCGTGATCTGTGCAGAGTCAAAGGGGGTTTCCTAAAGCTATGCATCAATCTGGGTGGTAAATCTGGTCTTGTCTCTCTTCTATCTTGAGGTGCAGGGCGCCGAGCGCCCTGCTACTTATACCTGAGGAGGGGTACCCAGCCTCCCTCTCGACAGCCGGAAGGTGGGATGATCCGTCCTCAGTCCTAACACGTTGCAACGTCGTTGCAACTCCTCGCTCCTGCTCGTCCCATGAGCTCCGCACCACTCCGTGGTGCTCCGTCCATCACAGTCACGTGAATATTGCTGAATTACGTTCCGACAGGCACGCTATTTCGTGCCCTCCACTCTAGCCTATGACAATATCCTGCCGAGTGGGAGTTAATTTTAGAACTGAATCAATACAACTAGCTATCTCTTCTCTTCAAAATTTAGAGTCTCGACATGACCATTGCTCTCTTATGGCGAGTCCGCAGCATTCAGCTTTGCTGGCTACGCTCCCTCAACCTGACCAAGAATACCCGCTTTACGGCAGTTACACATCTCCTTGCACCATAGAAGGGAATTAGTCATGTCGAGGGAACGTAGCCAGCAAAGCTGGATGCTGAGGACCTGCTATTAAAGTGATGAAAAAATATAAGACTCATTACCAGATATCCTCGGTGCTTACAGTGGCTTTGTGCACTAGTTTAATTACATAATCGTGTCTGGTGGGTCACGGATCAAAGCTACCAAAAGAAAAGCTCTCGGAGCTGAAAGAGCCCAACCTGCGCGGCCGCGTTGCGTTCTTGCTACACGACGTGACGACTCTGGAACAGGTCAAACGGCCGCTGCTGCCGCGCGCCAGCTTCGACATGATCTATTGCTCCAATGCGTTCACGCTGCTCTGCGGCCTAGATGCCGTCCTGCGCTAGTGGCATTGCTTCCTGAAGCCCCCGCCCCCCTGCACGGCAACGCCACTACTGCCAGGAGAGCAACATCTTGCGTTTCATCTCCACGGACAGTACGAACCGTACGGTCTACATCGCTCCCAACGTAGGTGCTGAGGGTATTGGCCCCATCAACGTTGCCCTGGCCCAGGGTTTTACTGGCAACGCTTATGCCATCTCCGACGGCCCGACCGATTCCCCCGGCATGCTCGTCGAGGTCAGCTTCCAGGGCTGGAATGATTACACGTTTTTGGACGTGTCTGCCATAGTCGACGCCGCGGACAATGACGGCGTCCACTTGATTTACCCGGCTGAGGCCAAGACGCCAACATCGGGCTGCGAGGCTTTCCCGTGAGCCAACGTCTACTACCTGCCCGATGATATCCAGACTAAGTCTACCGAGGAGACTATCATTGTGGTCACCCTCGGCAACGGCAGTGTTGAGTCCACATGATTACCTGATCCAGCTAAATCTGTGCCGCAGACCGACAACCACCCCCATCAGCACTATCACCACCCATTTACCTCGCAGTGCGACGACTATATGCTTTGCAGTCTGGAATATGCTCGCGCGCTGGTGGTGGTGCATGAATTCGGCCTGCGTGGGCATGGAATTCGCCATGGACCCGGCAAGGCGGCGAGAGGACATGATGACATTATGACCACCACCAGAGCAGTCACTCCTTTTGTTTTTCTATGATCTTGCTCTTTTTCTTTTTAACCATACCCCCTTTACTGTTCTGTTTCTTTGTGTATATTTCTTCTGTAGAATAATGTATCAACGAAAATCCCAACGAGATACTCAATTTGTCTGTGTGGCTCTTGTCTACTGACGGCTTAGTACCTGATCGACTCCCTATTGGACCTGTATATGTGAACGAGGACTACGTGTACGCATGAGAGATCACGTGTACTTTGTGTGATCATTGGTCTTGTTTCATTACTATGGTGATGAAACTTATGTTTACGTCCCCTTTATCATCACCACCCTCATGATAAGCGTCACCTTCACACGACATCTTTCCAGTTATTGCTGCTTCGCTCACTGACACGACCAGTCTGGTGGATTCGATATGCCCCCGTTTCTGCTGGTGTCGGTTGTCCCCACTCCTATGATGACCACACGCGCATTGCGTAGTACTGAAGTCGATCGTCCTGGAAAATGATGTCATGCTCCTGGGGAGTGGGCAGGCGCAGGCAAAGAGCTTCGAACGACAGCCGCAACGGACCTCTAGTCACATTGTAGAAATCGGGCTCCTTCCTCTGGGCCAGCGTTGCCTGCTGGAACGGCACGGGACCGGCCCAGGTGATGTTGATGGTCTGCAAGCACGTTGGCTGCAGATGCGTGGGGGCTTGCGTCCTCCGCGTCGCTGTAGCGCCGGGTCGCGGTACTGTAAGCGGGCGCTCTTGCCACTGCTCAATGAGGATGCGCTTGTCGGCGTGCGCGGGATATGCCTTGGCAAGCACAACAGTCTTCACGTCGTGGTTTGACCGGGAAAACCAGAAGTCCATTTTTGCCCGCAGCGATGGCAGCGTTTGCGTATATCCTGCTTCAAAAACGATGGTCGGCCAGTCGTGCTCAGATTCCCGAGCGGGCACCGGCCGCCCGTTGGAATCACCTTCGCCAGAGCTTGCGCCGGCTTGGTATGTCTGCGTACCGGAATTATCCCACTGAAGGCCCATGCTCTCCATGCAGATTATCACGTAGGAATTTAGGCGTGTGTGGAGGATTTCATGCTTGAATCCCGGAAGCGTTACAATGATGACACGCTTGTCTGCGAGGAAAAATAGTCGCAGCTTTTTGTTCTGATGGTCGCGTGCATTGCGCAGCGCGTTGAACTGTTTTGAGGATGCCGGTGCGACGACCACGCTGTCGCCACCCTCGTCTTGTGCTTGCCGAAATACAGCAAATAGTTCGTCTATTCCCGTAAAAGGCGTGTCCGCCGCCGGCATGCTGGTGTATGTGGATGGCGAAGCATTCTCCGAGCTGGCTGTTCCCACCAAGGTCGTCGCACTGGAAAATACAGGCGGGGTTGTGTTGGGTTCAGCAACTGAGCCTGCGGCCACTGTCTTCTTTGTATCAGTGGGCCCAAAGGGGACTTCTGACGGTGTAGTATTTTCAGACATGTTGGACAGTAGCTTCTTGGGTGAAGAGTGTGATGCGGTGGTGCGTGGGCAGTTAAGTGTCTCGCTACGATAAGAGTGAATCAAAAGAGTCGAGTAATAAAACAAAACAAAGAAGGCAGACCAGAGATGAGAGAAGGCAAGATGTAAGAGAAGGAGAGAATTTACCAGCAGCGAAAGTACTGATGAACACTTGTAAGTGAATAAACCAATTAAATATTACATAAATTAATGATCTTAATAGTCATGAGTGACTAAGCAGCTAACTTGCACAAAACAGTGCTATGTTAAGTAAATGATTAATTTTATATCTCATCAATGATTGTTATCGTCATGAGTGAATAAGACGGTTATTGTTATACATAGACTTAACGGTCTTTATAACAGCTCAGACTTGTGCGATGTTCGATGAGTAAACTGTAATGCCGCTTCGGCTTATACGAGATAATATGAGGACAAGCGGCCGACTCATCATCGGTCATACGCCTCCATAAGGCAGCAATTTCCTGGCCACACCGCTCAGCAACGAAGGCGATGCATGTACCTGTACTTTTCAATATTTGAAAGTACGCCTCGGCGGTTGCGCAGACAGCTAATTAGGAGTTGAATGTACAAGGCAAAAATTCCAGAAAGAAGATGAGTGAATAAGGAACAATGAAAAACACCCGAGAAGGCTTCTAGCCTTTGGATTCAGGCACATATCTCAATACTGCATCACCATCCTTCGCACGTGGCGTCCAACAACTACTATTCATAGCAATACGGCCGCAACTTCTGCGGCATTTTGCCTTGGGTAAGCAGGCAGTACGAGACCATGGCGGCTATGCCAGCTTATAAACCATGGCTGAGGTGTATCTTTCTGTATACAGGCATATCTCTCCTGCCTTTTTACGTACCAGACGGGACAAGGCAAAGCCCTCCTACTTGGGCGTGTTGTTGGTACTTGTGTGTTGCTGTATCACTTATTGTTATTGCTGGCTTACTACGTTCCTGCACCAGTCTATTAAAGCCTCACTCAGCCCAGTCGTACTATGTTTGTCTTGACTCATCATCCTCATCGATCTTCAGTTCACGGCCCTTTCACTCGTCTGGCACTACTAACTTGCATTCATTCAAGGAATCCTACTCTTTCCATTTTCCTATAAATAACTTGGGTCCCCCCGATGGTAACACTTTCAAACTTTCCTCTTACATCACACTTTCCAACACACCTACTTGTCTATTAGATTCTTCTCGTTTTTCAGACCACAATCGTCCCAATTATTCAAGAACATATCATCAATATGATCTCCCTCCGCACCATCATCACTATCGGCGTTGCTGCCGCCACTGCCCGGGCCAGCAATGTCCTGAGCTTCATCTCCACGGACAGTACGAATCGTACTGTCTACATTACTCCCAGCGCGGGTTTCGACGACGTCGATCCCGTCACGGTGGCCGCAGGTGCCACCGTCAACGTGACCCTGCCCCAGGGTTTCACTGGCAACGCCTATGCCATCTCCAACGGCACGACAAACGCCCCCGGCATGCTCGCCGAAGTCAGCTTCCAGGGCTGGAATGGTTACACGTTTTTTGACGTGTCTGCCATAGTCGATGCCGCGGACAATGACGGCGTTCACTTGATGTACCCGGCGGAGGCCAAGACGCCAAGATCGGGTTGCGAGACGTTCCCATGCCCCAATGCCTATTATCTACCCGATGATATCCAGACTAAGTCTACCGAGGAGACTATCATCGTGGTAACGCTCGGCAACGGCAGCTTCAACGCCACGGGCTCCAGATAAGTCGGTGTCGCAGACCAACATCACGAACTGCTTGGGTCATGTTCAGTCCTTTCTACTTTCTTCTCAGCTTCACTTCGTGCCCAAGTTGCCCTTTCAACGTCCATCATAAAAGCAGTCACTGTTTCTGTGTTTCCTCTGATTTCGGTCCTTTACTGTTCAAATATACCCCACTTACTGTTCTGTTTCTTCATACATGTTTCTTTTCTTGGAGTAGAAATGAAAATCAAAAAATAATCTAAATTTTTCTGTGTGACTCTTGTTTTCTGACGGCTGAATATCTGCTCGACTTCTATAGAAACTGTAGATGTTAGCGAGAACTTTTGCACTCGATTAAAAATTGATTTTTCTTTGCGTCGGTACATAGCGTGCCACCTCCACTATTGTATTTGCATTTGAATTTTAGTGTCGGCGTATATGTACAACACATGACGGTAATGAGTCTCCCATACAATCGATGACTTTAATTACTCAAGACAGTAATGTGTACTTCATACGATGGATGATCTTGATTACTTATGACAGTAATGATTACTCCATATGATCGATGACCATGACGCCTGTATTAGAGCCCTACAGCTCCGCTTGTCGTCGATCTGCGGCACTGTAGCCTTGTGATGAGGTAAAAAACCAAGTCGACGGTACTGCATCCTTGAGTGCAGTTAAAATTACGCTTCCCATGTCTAGATGAGGGTCTTTCTGCACATACACACACGTTTTGGCTTACTTCGGTTAGTACGTTTGGAGTGGTCACGGGCGATTGAGGGAATTGATCGTGAAGTCGTTACAACACAGCGTCTTCTAAGTGAATCAGTTAATTTCATAAACAAAGAAAGGGCAGTGTGCTGTAGTAGGTTTAGCAGCATCCTAGATCCGTGCTGACGATTCGTCGCACTGTGAACTGATTACATAAACACAAACAATATGTAGACATTTCCAGGCCGCACCAAGGGCTTAAACCGAATCGTCGAGGACAATGCAGTCTCCCACAGTGCCTCCGGGCTGCACGACCGGCACAATTTCAGCTCGTTCTCCTGCTCCGGAACGTCCTATTGTACGCGTCCGTCAGCGGCAGCAAGGTGTCAGCGGGGTTTGCAGCCCGGGTCCTTGTGCGCACTGGTACCGCGGCACCAGTGCGTGTCACGTGTTAAGTTGCGACTGCTCAAAGAGAGTGCTGTCATCCTGGCGCCGGCGCTTTGCGGCAGAGGCACCACTGTCTTCAACATCGTGATTAAGAGCACCATGAGGGCGTCCCCTTCCACCGGCCATTATGGGTGCATGAGGTTGTACTAAATACTGAATGGGAAAGGGTCGACAGTGCGACGAATCGTCGTTACAGCGCTAGTATGCCGTTAAATCTACTAATAGAGCGCACTGAAAAGAGTGGGTTTGCGTGTGAGAAAGTAAGCATAGAGAACGGTGTGCCGAAGCACACACTGGCCTTGTCTTATTCCCCCCGTTAAACAATCATATGTGTTTCATATTTCCTTATCACGAGTTCATACAAGTCTGGTTTGATCGTTGCGTTCATATGTTCAATACAGTGCTACCCAACCCATCTGCCACTCCATCTAAGCCATCGTCCGTATCATTGTCTTCCAAGTAAAATTGCTGTAAGCAATGCCAAATCACCCACTGCCGACTAAACTAAGCAGAGACACCATTGAAAGCTAACCGGTTGGGGCTGCCCGAAAGTTGGCCGGTGATCTTGCCCGAGGTGGCCAGCGCCTTGATATATGCCTTCAACGCCGTTGGGCTCTTCAGCGACTTCTTGCCCTGTAGGTAGACAGCCAGGCCGGCAACGTGCGGGGCCGCCATCGACGTGCCGGTGAGGCTGGCAGTTGCCGTGTTAGAGCCAATGGAGGTCGACACAATATCCACGCCAGGCGCAAACACGTCCACACCGGCGCCGTAGTTAGCAAAGTGGGCAGCCTTCCAGTTCGAGTCCACAGCCGACACCGTAAGTGCGTTGGGAGCATTGGCGGGAGAAATCGACGACACCGGCAACGGCTTGCCGTCCTCGTCGCCGTTGCCGGCCGCCACAATGCACAGCACGCCGTCCTTGTACGCTGTGTCGATCATAGCCGTCCATATTCTCAGCGCGGGGCCGCCCAGCGACATGTTGAGGACCGCCTTGTTCTTGCGGCGCTTATCGAGAATGTCGTTCACGGCCCATCCGAAGCCATCGATGATGGTGGACGCCGACGAGAGGCCCTCTCCAAGCACCTTGACCGAGATGAGTTTGGTCTTCTTGGCCACGCCAAACGTGCTGCCTCCAATAATGCCCGCCGCGTGCGTGCCGTGGCCCGTTGTGTCCTCGTGCTTGCCACCGACGGCGTTATAACCGAGCGATGCGCGGCCCTCAAATTCCACGTGCGTCGTCATGATGCCCGAATCTATAATGTAAGCGTACGTGCCGGCTCCGGCGGAGCTGTCGTAGACGTAGTCCGTCGAGCCTGGGGTGCGGTGCGAGATGGCGCCCAGACCCCACGTCGCGCCGGACTGCGTCTTCAGCGAGCGCTTCTCCACGTCACCGTACGGGCGCATGATATAGTCGGGCTCGACATAGGCGACCTATTAATTAGTGTCTGTAAAATTCCGAAAATCTCCGGCATCACAAGACAAAGACATACATCCGGGTTGGCCTTGATCTCGCTGATCGTGGCGTTGTCAAACTCGCCCGCATAAGCGCTCAAGGTGCTGATGTTGTACGTCTTCTCGATACCCGCAAGGTTGCGCCCGGCAATCGAGCGGCTATGCAGGTCTCTCACCCACATTAGGTGCGCGCTAGTGTCGACAGCGGCGCCGTCCTTGAGCGTGACAATGTACTTGCCGGGGATGACCTCGGCCTTTGGCGGAGCAGACTTGGTGGGGGCGGCAAGGACTGCAGGAAGCAGAGCTCCGAGGTAGAGGGCAAAGCGAATAAGGCTAGCCATTCTGTTGAATGGATAAAATAAATATTAAAGCAGTCAAAAGGATTTAAAAGAGTGGAAGGAATATCAAAAGAGTGGAAGGAATACCAAAAGAGTGGATGAATTACCAAAAGAGTGGAAGGATTATCAAAAGAGTGGAAAGATGAATACCAAGAGAGGAGAGGCAGTGGATGCGGTGTGATGATGTCTAAATAATTCAACAAGACGACGGCGGTCGCTGACTTCTTTATGATCAAGCGCGATGTCATGCAGTGCCTCCTTTGCAATTCAATGCCAATTACTTTTCCTCCAGAGTTTCCTCCTTGGCCAAAGCGCAAAGAGATTGACGAGCGACTGCGGCATCATGCTCGCGATATCATTGTCACAGACTGCGATGGTGCAAAGACAAACACGCAATTTTTAAAGGACTGCGCCTTTTCTAGAGACGCCCCTTCTTTGTGGTCGCCGTCTGATTGTCCCCAACGCACGGGCTGCACGACGGCATGCGGGCCCTGTCCGGTCCGACGGCAGTCATGCATGTCGCATGATCTATCATCTGGATAGATTTGATGGCGGAGAATTGTACCCCTGCCACATGGGCCGTGCATCATCCTGAGGAGCATGCTGAAAGTTTTGCTAGAACTCCAAAAAGAACAGAAAACTCATGTTTATATCCCCTCTATCATCACCATCCTTTAAGATAAGTGTCGCTTTCACAAGACATCTCTCCAATTACTGCTGCTTCGCTCACTAACACGACCAGTCTGGTGCACTTGATTGTATATAATGTCGGAACGTGACTCTGCAATATTCACCTGACTGTGATGGACGGAGCACCACGGAGTGGTGCGAAGCCCTTAGGACGAGCAGGAGCGAGGAGTTGAAACGTCGTTGCAACGTGCTAGGACTGAGGACGGATCATCCACGAAATTGGG
Source organism: Ophiostoma triangulosporum (assembly GCA_029298705.1). NCBI lineage: Eukaryota > Fungi > Ascomycota > Sordariomycetes > Ophiostomatales > Ophiostomataceae > Ophiostoma > Ophiostoma triangulosporum. Next base: position 971,763 of record JANSLO010000010.1, on the reverse strand, counting down.
GTAAGCATACAGTTTGCCGCCATCCAATCTATCCAGATCATGCATGCATGTCTGCCGTGGACCGGACAGGGCCCGCATGCCGACGTGCAGCCCGTGCGTTGGGGTTGATCAGACGGCGATCACGAAAAACGGGTGTTTCTAGAAATAGCACAGTCTTTTCGAAATCGCGGGTCTGTCTTTGCACCAATGCAGTTTGTGACAATGATATCGCGAGCATGATGCCGCTACCGATCGTCAATCTCTTTGCTCTTTGGCCAAGGAGGAAACTCTGGAGGGAAAGTAATTGGCGCTAAATTTCAAAGGAGACACTGAATGACATCGCGCTTTATCATAAAGAAGTCAGCGACCGCCGTCGTCTTGTCGAATTATCTCAGACATCACCACACCGAATCCACTGCCTCTCCTCTCTTGGTATTCATATTTCCACTCTTTTGATAATTCGTCCACTCTTTTGATAGTTATTCCACTCTTGAAACTATAGAGGCAGGGCGATTTGGCATTGAATTGCAAAGGAGGCACCGCATCGCGACATATGCAGATGGCAGATGATGCAGCTCTATTAGCAGTAACAGCCGACATGCATCACCTGCAAAACGAGGACGAAAACCGAGTCCCGCGCCGGAGGTTGCACCGGCGCTGCCGACCAGCGACCTGAACGGCTACGACCTGCCGCCAGACCTGCCGCCCGGTATTGATCCTGAAGTGTTTGCGGCTCTGCCTGCCGACATGCGCACCGAGGTTTTGGAAGAGTACCGCCGCAGCAGCGCCAGCAGCCGGCTGCGGTCGACGGCGTCACCCAGCACATCACCAAAACGCGCACAAAAGACAAAGACAGTGCCGGGAAAAGGGAAAAGGAAAAAGGAAAAAGGAAAAAGGAGCGCTCAGACGGCCAGACCGTCAGACGGTTAGTGTTTGCCAAGAGTTTTGACATGTCTTGGCTGATTATGTAAGCAATTGGAACGGCACTGACGGTACCAGCGCGCCATCAGCCACGACGTCGAATTTCCACAAGAGTTTCCACAAGACTCACTAGCTGTCTTTCCGTTTCTTATTGGAAGAATGAAGACCAGTGACCAGTACCACATCATACATTGTAACAGAGGTGAGATGAGCTGCTGCGTCTGACACTATCCCTATTCGCCAACCACCAGATCGCCCCTCCCCATAAACCTCGGTCCATCCCTTGTAGCAGCCTCCGGACCAGCAGTTGCAGCCAGTCCCGCTGCAGCCGCAGTACGTCTTCTACCAGCATCTATCCAGCCCCATGACACCTTGACCTCACTCCGTACTTGGGCTCATGCTACCCCGGCGTTTCTCAGTGCTGGATGCACCGTGCGCCGGGCGAGATCTGCCACCTTCTTCCGCCACCCTCGGGTCGGCCTCAGTGGGTGCAATGGCAGACTGCCGAGGTTTTATGGCTGGCACCGTGTACGTTCGCGTAGTCTCGGTGGTAGTGTTGCCGTTCAGGGAAATTATTTAAATTATTTGCCACCTGTAGAATCTCATCTGATTTTCGTTTTGTTAATCAAGCGATTGCTGCCTAAACAACATATACGCCATATCAGGTCAGCGGCTGGTCCTGGCTCTAAGCGGGATGCCCACTGTATGCTTCAAAAGCTTCTGGTTAAAGAGCCGTAGACACTTGGTCAGTGGCCTTGGGCGTATCCTTCGAAACTGCTACTGTTCTGGCACCTGTTCTCTACGTACGAGGCATACTGTTATGACTCTCTGCTGTGCTATTAGCCGAAAGGTCAAAGTCAAAATACCTCTACATATACAGGTCTTCACGCCGCTCTGCTACACACTCATTAGATCTTGTCAGATGGCGTGACCGTCTTTGTGCTCTGGGGTCGATAAGGCTTTCACGTCTGAGCGTCAGCAAAAAATTCAGCCAGCTTCTAGGCTTGTTCATTTCCCTATAAGCGTCTACTAAGCTGGACGAATCCTCTTGTTAGTTGGTAAACCAGCTGTTTCTCTCCGTACCGATGCAGTCAGATCACTGCAGACAACAGCGGCCTGGCCTGCGGTATACCATGAACATCGTTGCCAATGTAATTGCTGCTTACAGTCAAGTGACTGTGGGAGTAAACGACAAGATCAAGAGCTGCCGAGTCTGGCATAGGTATGGTTTGCACCCCCCCCCCCCACAAAACTAAACTGAACTCGCGCCAAGGCTTTGGACATGTCCAACATCACATGCCCAGACGGCTATTCTCGGCCCCGGTTCCCAGCCCTCTCTATCCTCCCAACACGTACAACCAGTCCATGGCCAACTGCACTACCCCAGCCCAGTAGGCATCGCCGACCACTGCCACGAGTGGTGTCAAGTCGGCAAATCAAGGCGCTGATGCAGTTTGATGCGCCTCTTGACTACCAATACTATTAAATAGCATCATCAGTTCTGGCAGAACATCGTCCTCTCCGCCAGGTGCTCAGCCTGACACGGCTTATCTCGAAACAGCAGCTTTTTCAAGTCAAATGTGTCAACATACGTACTATGTTGCCTTGCATGTCAGCGCCTACACGATATCATCATGGTCACTATGGCTTTTGAGACTCAGCTTTTGCTATTACGAGATAATCGAAGGACAGGTGGCCGGCTCATCATCGGTCATACGCCTCCATAAGGCAGCCAATTCCTAGCCACGCCGCTCGGTAACGAAGGCGATGGATGTACCTGTATTTCTTTTCAGTATGTGAAATTACGCCTCGGCGGTTGCGCAGACAAGTAATCAGGAGCTGAAGGTACAAAGCAAAAATACCAGGAAGAAGATGAGTTAATGAGGAACAATGAAAAACGCCCTAGAAGGCTTCTAGCCTTTAGAACCAGGCAACTATCTCATTACTGTATCACCATTCATTCGCACGTGGCGTCCAGAAATTGCTATTTATAGCAATACGGCGGCAGCTTCTGCGGAATTCTGCCATGGGCAAGCAGGCAGTACAATACTGTGGCAGCCATGCCAGCTTATAAACCAGGTCGACGTGTACGTCCCTGTATACAAGCAGGCCTCTACTGCCTGTTTACGTGTCCGACGGGACAGGGCAACGTCTTTCATGGCAGAATTCAAAGAACCGTTGCACTATTACTTGGGCGTGATGTTGGTATTTGTGTGTTGCTGTATCACTCGTTGTTATTGGTGGCTTACTACGTTCCTGCATCGGTCTTTAAAAACCTCACTCAGCCCAGACATTTCATGTACTTTTTTGTCTTTACTCAGCATCCTCATCGATCTTCGAATCATATTCCTTTCTCCCACTGCACTGCGGACTTGCTTTCATTCAAAGAATCCTACTCTTCCAATTTTCTATAAATAACCTGGGTCCCCCCGATGGTCACACTTTTAAACTTTCCTCTTACATCACACTTTTCAACACTCCGTCTTGTCTCTTACACTATTCTTATTTTTCCAAAAACAACAACTACACTTATCAAAATGAATTTAATCCGCACTCTCTTTACCATCGGCGTTGCTGCCGCCACTGTCCAGGCCAGCAATGTCTTGTGCTTCATCTCCACGGACAGCATAAACCGCACGGTTTATATTACTCCCAGCGCGGGTTTCGACGACGTCGACCCGGTCACGACGACGTCGACCCGGTCACGGTGGCCGCCGGTGCCACCGTCAACGTGACCCTGCCCCAGGGTTTTACCGGAAACGCCTATGCCATCACCAACGGCACCACCAACGCCCCCGGCATGCTTGCCGAGGTCAGCTTCCAAGGCTGGAATGGATTCACGTTTTTTGACGTGTCTGCCATTGTCGATGCCGAAGACCACGATGGCGTGCACTTGATGTACCCCGCCAATGCCATGACGCCGACCTCGGGCTGCGAGGCGTTCCCCTGCGACAGTGCATACTACCTTCCCGACGATGTTCAGACAAAGTCGACAGAGGAAACTATTATTGTCGTCACCCTCGGCAACGGCAGCTTTAACGCCACCGGCTCCAAATAAGTCGGTGTCGCAGACCAACATCACGAACTGCTTGGGTCATTTTCAGTCCTTTCTACTTTCTTCTCAACTTCACTTCGTGCCCAGGTTGCCTTTTTCAACGTCCATCATAAAAGCAGTCACTGCCTCTGTGTTTTCTCTGATTTTGGGTTATTACTGTTCAAACATACTTGTTTCTTTTCTTAGTGTATAAATGAAAATCAAATGTAATCTAAACTTTTCTGTGTGACTCTTGGTTTCTGACGGCTGAATATTTGCTCGACTCCTATAGAAACTGTAGATGTTAACGACAACTTTTGCACTCGATTAAATATTGACTGTATTCTTTGCGTCGGTGCACATTGTGTGCCACCCCCAATAGAGTATCCGGCCTGTGAAGACACTGGTGTCAGCACAGTTCTATCCTAATATATCACACTACATAATCAATCAAAGAATATAGAGTCAGCGGCCGCTTTTCGGCTCGATCGTGCCGTGGCCCAGCCGCTCGGTTCTCGTCCTCCAGGTAGTTCCATTTGGACTGCCACTACCACGAAGGCGGAGAAAGCGAGAGAGACCTTCACGAGCTTCCGTAGGCACCCCGATCTTGCCATGAGCAATTGGAGAGGTCTCTCATTACCATCTCATGGTTTCACCGCGTCCTATTTTGCCGGCAGCAGATGATGTGCTCTGGGGCCTTGGTCCCGCCGCACAAACACCGGCCATCAACATCTGAGGCTGTCGAGTGGAAAGCAGAATGTGCAGAGCCCGCCTGGGTAGGATGAGCTCTGTTGACTCTTGTAGCAGAAGGTAATCCTGAAGCTCCGGTATCACATGTGCATTTAAGCCAGCTCCTCGGCCTACCATGCTTCTATTATTGACCGGTATTTCTTGTGGAGTGCCGACAGCAGTCCGGAGTGTGTGGGCATAGATGCTTCTGCGTTCATGCCGCGGTCACCGCTGGCTCCCATGCGGCCCAAAGCGTCAGCTTCCCCATTGCAGGGGATGCCTTGATGAACAGGCATCAAATCAAACTGAAGAGGCTGGTCCCCAGTAGGTTATGGATCTGGTGGAATACCCAGATATTGGAGGCGCGTCCGCGGGCGCACTAGATGACAAACGTAGAGTCAACGCACATCCAGATATGCCCATACCCCCTCGAATGCTATGCTTGCTGAGCAGCGTGCATGGCGCGAAGCCCGCCCACTACCTCTGCGTCGAAAACGTGATGAGTGTTAGGAAGTGTACATGTTAGCAAGGATTACTGCACTCTTGACAGACTCATGGCAGAAGTACGTGTACTTTGTACGATCGGTTATCTTGATTACACATGACAGTAATGAGTCTCCCATACAATCGATGACTGTGATTACTCAAGATAGCAATGGGTACTTCATACGATGGATGATCTTTGATTACTTATGACAGTAATGATTACTCCATACGATCGATGACCATGACACCTGTATTAGAGCCCTATAGCTCCGCTTGTCGTCGATCTGCGACGCTGAAGCCTTGTCATGAGGCAAATTACCAAGTCGACGGTACTGCATCCTTGAGTGCAGTTAAAATTACAATTCACATGTCAGTATGAGGTTCTTTCTGCACATAGCTTACACATACGTTTTAGCTTACTTCGGTTAGTACGTTTGAAGTGGTCACGGGCGATTGAGGGAATTGGTCGTGGAGCTCTTACTAAAAAGCGCTTTGTAAGTAAAAATATTAAGTTATTTTCTTACTTGAATTAATGGTATGCATGGTCATGAGTGATTAAGTCAGCTTATACAAAACAGCAGGCAGTACAAGTGCATGGCTGCCATGCCAGCGTACAGACCATGATATATGAGGTGTACCTTCCTGAAAACAAGCAGGTCTCTCCTGCCCTTTTATGTGTCCGACGGAACAGGGCATCGTCTTTCATGACAGAGTTCAAAGAACCGTTGCCCTCTTACTTGGCTGTGTTGTTGTTATTTGTGTGTTGCTGTATCAATCGATGTTATTGCTGACATACTACGTTCCTGCACCGGTCTATAAAAATCTCACCCAGCCCAGTCTTTTCATGTTCTTTTCTTGTCTTTACTCAACATCCTCATCGATCTTCGATTCATATTCCTTTCACACATCCATTGCAGGTTTAGCATATTCACTGCACCTTTCACTCGTCCACCGCACTGCGGCCTTGCATTCATTCAAAGAATCTTACTCTTTCCATTATCCTATACATAACTCTGGTCTTCCCGGTGGTCACACTTTCAAACTTTCCTCTTACATCACACTTTCCAACACACCTACTTGTCTATTAGATTCTTCTCGTTTTTCAGACCACAATCTTCCCAATTATTCAAGAACATATCATCAATATGATCTCCCTCCGCACCATCATCACTATCGGCGTTGCTGCCGCCACTGCCCGGGCCAGCAATGTCCTGTGCTTCATCTCCACTGACAGTACGAACCGTACTGTCTACATTACTCCCAGCGCGGGTTTCGACGACGTCGATCTCGTCACAGTGGCCGCAGGTGCCGCCGTCAACGTGACCCTGCCCCAGGGTTTCACTGGCAACGCCTATGCCATCTCCAACGGCACGACAAACGCCCCCGGCATGCTCGCCGAGGTCAGCTTCCAGGGCTGGAATGGCATCACGTTCTTTGACGTATCTGCCATAGTCAACGACGCGGACAATGACGGTGTCCACATGATGTATCCGGCCGAGGCCAAGACGCCATCCTCGGGCTGCGAGGCATTCCCATGCGATAACGCATATTACCAGCCCGATGACGTCCAGACCAAGTCTACACTGGAGACCATCATCGTAGTCACCCTCGGCAACGGCAGCTTCAACGCCACCGGCTCCAAATAAGTCGGTGTCGCAGACCTCCAACCTCCTCAGATCATTCCCGTCACCATTAATCCTTTTGTGTTTTTCTATGATCTTGCTCTATGGTCTTTCAACGATACCCCCTTTACTGTTCTGTTTTTTGTCTATATCACTTCAGCCGCCACTACCCGGGCCAGTAATGTCTTGTGTTTCATATCCACGGACAGCATAAACCGCACGGTTTATATTACTCCCAGCGCGGGTTTCGACGACGTCGATCCCGTCACGGTGGCCACCGGTGCCACAGTCAACGTGACCCTGCCCCAGGGTTTTACTGGCAACGCCTATGTCATCTCCAACGGCACGACCAACGACCCCGGCATGCTTGCCGAGGTCAGCTTCCAAGGCTGGAACGGATTCACGTTTTTTGACGTGTCTGCCATTGTCGATGCCGAAGGCCACGATGGTGTGCACTTGATGTACCCTGCCGATGCCATGACGCCTACCTCGGGCTGCGAGGCGTTCCCCTGCGACAGTGCATACTACCTTCCCGACGATGTTCAGACAAAGTCGACAGAGGAAACTATCATTGTCGTCACCCTCGGCAGCGGCAGCTGCAACGCCACCGGCTTCAGCCGCATCAACAACTCCAGCAGCACCCGTTCCAACCTCCTTCACACACGATGCACTCGGTGCACCCGCATCTGCAGCCGCAGCAGATCCCCAACCTCCTACCACAATCGCACTCCATACCGCAGCACGACAACAGCCCCTGGGGCGATCCGTACTCGGCCAGCCAGGCCGCGTCAGCCCAAAGCGACGCGCGCCACGACTGGAGTGTGCCAGCCCAGTCGCGCGTCGGCTCGTGGATCGAGAATATCAGTCCACACGAAGCCGCCACCCAACACATGCATAGACAAGGACAGCGTCCACCATACAAGGGTTTGGACCAAACACTGACAACAGCCCAGTCGAATCTGCTAAATCAATGTGCTCGCGCGCTGGCGGATGTGCATAAAGTCGGCCTGCGTGGGCATGAAATTCGCCATGGACCCGACAAGGCGGCGCGGGGACATGATGACATTATGACCACCACCAGAGCGGTCACTCCTTTTGTTTTTTCTATGATCTTGCTGTCTTACTTTTTAGCCATACCCCCTTTACTGTTCTGTTTCTTTGTGTATATTTCTTCTGTAGAATGATGTATCAACAAAATCCTAACGAGATACTCACCTTTTCTGTGTGGCTCTTGTTTCCTGACGGCTGGGTATCTGCTCGACTCCCTATTGGAACTGTACATGTTAACGAGGACCACTGTACTCATAAGAGAACTACGTGTACTTTGTGCGATCCATGATGTTCTTTAATTACATGTAAAAATATAAGAGTAATGTATACTCCATACGTTTTATGATCTTGATTACGTTTAACAAGTTGACGGCACTGCTATTTCCTTCATGCACTTAACTAAAATCCGCATGTCAAGATGAAGTCCTTTCTACGTTTTAACCTGCTCCAGTTGGGATGTTTGGAGTGGTCACGGGCGATTGAGGGAAATGATCGTGATGTCGTTACCACACAGCGCTTTGTAAGTGAATAAATCAATCAAGTTCAGGGCCCTAATTCTATAGACAAATTAAGGGCAGTGTGCTGTAGTATCCTGGATCCGTGTCGACGATCCATCGCACTGCGAGCTGATTACATAAACACAAACAATATGTAGACATCTCCAGGCCGGACCAAGGCCTTAATCAAAGTCGTCGATGACAATGCAATCTCCCGCAGTGCCCCCGGGCTGCAAGACCGACACAATATTCAGCTCGTCCTCCTGCTCTGGATCGTTCTACTGCACGCGTCCGTCAGCGGCAGCAAGGTGTCAACGGGGTTTGCAGCCCGGGTTCTTGTGCTCACCGGTACCGCGGCGCCAGTCCGTGTCACGTGTTAAATGCGACTGCTCAAGGAGAGTGCTGTCCCTGGCACCAGCGCTTTGCGGCAGAGGCACCACTGTCTTCAACATTTCGGGTTAGAGCACCATAAGAGCATCCCCTTCCACGAGTTATGATGGGTGCATGAGGTTGTCAAGTGGATGACACACGAATCGTCGGCACAGCCCTGGTATGCCGCTAAACCTACTAGAGCGCACTCTAATAGGTTTGCGGTGTGAGATGAGTAGAGAACGGTGTGTCGAAGCACACTGCCTTTTCCCCCATTAAACAGTCATATATGTTTCATATTTCCTTATCACGAGTTCATACAAGGCTGTTTGATTGTTGACTTCATATGTTCAATACAGTGCTACCCAACCCATCTGCCACTCCATCTAAGCCATAGTGCTACCCAGCCCATCTGCTACTCCCTAAGCCATCGTCCGTATCTTTATCTATAAGTAAGTGCCGTAAGCAGAGCCAAATCATCCACTGTCGACTAAATTAAGCAGTGACGCCGTTAAAGGCCATCAGGTTGGGGCTGCCCTGAAGGTTGCCGGTGATCTTGCCCGAAGTGGCCAGCGACTTGATGCGTGCCGTCAATGCAGAGGCCGTCAGCGTCTCCTTGCCCTGCAGGTACACAGCCAGGCCGGCAACGTGCGGGGCCGCCATCGACGTGCCGGAGATGCCGCTTCTTGCCGTGGTGGAGCCAATGTAAGCCGACACAATGTCCACGCCAGGCGCGAACACGTCCACACCGGGGCCGTAGTTAGCAAAGGGGGCAACCTTCCATTTCGCGTCCACAGCCGACACCGTAATCGCGCTGGGAGCATTGGCGGGAGACTGCGACGACACCGGAATCGGCTTGCCCTTCTCGTCGCCGTTGCCGGCCGCCACAATGCACAGAACGCCCTGTCTGTACGCCGTCTCGATCACAGCATTCCACATTCTCAGCGAGGGGCCACCCAGCGACAAGTTGATGACCGCCTTGTTCGTGCGGCCCTTGTTGATAATGTCGTTCACGGCCCATCCGAAGCCGTCGATGATGGTGGACGCCGTCGAAGTATCGTCTCCAAACACCTTGACCGAGATCAGGTTGGTCTTCTTGGCCACGCCAAAAGTGGCGCCTCCAATAATGCCCGCCGCGTGCGTGCCGTGGCCCGTCTTGTCCACATGCTTGCCACCGACGGCGTTGAAGCCGAGCGATGCGCGGCCCTCAAATTCCATGTGCGTCGTCATGATGCCCGAGTCCACAATGTAAGCGTATGTGCCGGCACCGGCGGAGCTGTCGTAGACGTAGCTCTTATCGCCCGGGGTACGGTGCGAGATGGCGCCCAGACCCCACGTCGCGCGGTCCTGCGTCGTCTGCGCGCGCTTGTTCACATCACCGTACAGGTGCATGATGTAGTCGGGCTCGACATAGGCGACCTGTTGGTTAGTGTCTGTAAAAAAACTAATAAAATAAAACTCTGGCATCACAAGACAAAGACATACATCCGGGTTGGCCTTGATCTCGCTGATCGTGGTGTTGTCGAACTCGCCCGCATAACCGCTAAAGGTGCTGATGTTGTACGTCTTCTCGATACCCTTGAGGTTGCGCCCGGCAATCGAGCGGCTATGCAGGTCCCTCACCCACTCCAGGTGCGCGCTCGCGTCGACAGCGGCGCCGTCCTTGAGCGTGACAATGTACTTGCCGGGGATGACCTCGGCCTTCGGTGAAGCAGACTGCTTGGTGGGGGCGGCAAGGACACCAGGGAGCAGAGCTCCAAGGTAGAGAGCAAAACGAATGAGGTTGGCCATTGTGTTGAATGGACAAAATAATTATTTAAAAAATGTAAATGATTTCAAAGAGTGCAAGGAATATCAAAAGAGTGGAAGGAATAATACCAAACGAGTGGAAGGATTGCCAAAAGAGTGAAAGGAATATCAAAAGAGTGGATGAATTACCAAAAGAGTGGAAGGATGAATGCAAAAGAGAGAGGCAGTGGATGCGATGTGGTGATGTCTAAGATAATTCAACAAGCCGACGGTGACCTCTGACCTCTTTATAGATGGATGAGCAAGCACGAGGTCATGCAGTCGCCCTGCTGCCCGTTGTTGGCGAAAACGAGGATGCCACTCGAGTTGCAAAATCTGCCATCTGCATATGTCGCGATGCAGTGCCTCCTCTGCAATTCAATGCCAAATCGCTCTATCTCTAGAGCTTCTTCCTTGGCCAAAGCGCAAAAGGGATTTACGAGCGGCAGCGGTATCATGCTCACGATATCATTGTCACGAACTGCATTGGTGCAAAGACAAGCCCGCGGTATCGATAAGACTGCGCCCTTCTTCTAGAAGCCCGTTCTTCGTGATCGCCGTCTGATCGTCCTCGACGCACGGACTGCTCGACGGCATGCGGGCCCTGTCCGGACCGACGGTAGTTTTGCATGATCAGGATAGATTTGATGGCGGAGAAATGTACCCCTGGCACATGGGCCGTGCATCATCTTATCTGGGGCTGCACCTCTCGTTCTCTGTGGCTATGCTTGGCACCACAAAAATGTTTCTAATCACCTTCTTCTTTTGTCGAGAGTCCAAACACCGTGCTGACATTTTCTTCACTTGTATTTTGCAATGCAATGAGCTGCAACACCTAATAATTTCCTTTCCTTGTACATGAAACGACCATGTCGAAAGCACTGGCTATCAGCACCATGCGCCAAACAGGGAGAAAAAAACTCAAACCTGCTACGATTGAGGTTGATGGTCGTGAGATCGAATTCGATAACTCGAACTAGCAAATATGCCGTCAACAAGCCGGCCGAGACAGCAACCCCCGTCGCATGGCTCCATCGTCTCCACACCCCCCATGTACAACACCTCGTCCAGCCACCCCGCCAGATCGCCATAAGCATACTCGTCCGCGGTTGTGATCTCCGCATTGACATTGAAAACAAACATCACCTGTATTTTGCGACACTTCTTCAATGCCGACTGCGCGTGTCGTGTGTGCGATAGTCCCGGCTGTGCATGATCTTAGCCAGCAGGCATACGCCGACGCGACATACGCCGACGCGACGGTCTTGCGCACTCAGCGCGAGCACAACGTCCAGCGGCTGTGCGCACGTGCCTGAGCTGACAGACACGAAGCAGTCGGACTCCGGGCCGAGCCACCAAAGTCGGGGAACGGTGGCGTTCGCTTCGTGGTGCAGAATGTAGCTGCCTTACCTGTAGGTCCGGAAGGTGCGGATGGCGTGCGGATGGCGTGCGGGTCGTAGTCGACCAACACCGTAGATAGACAGCCGGGGCGCAATCATTTGGACGTGTTTCAGGAAGCAGCGCATCACCAGTGTGGAATACCTTGCACTTGGCCACCCACCAGTGTCGTCCCGCGTCCCGTTCTGATGATGAGGTACCGTGACGAGTGCCCCAAGGCCGTATCCAGCCGCGGCCAGGGTCCGGCTTGTTGCCTATACGCTAGCCATGTACACCAGCTCTTTGATTTGAGTCTACCTCTTTCTCGATGACTAGAATCCATTTGCAGCGACATGTCGACGTCGTGGATCTCTCGCATAGGCGGGATGACGACACCTGTCAGCAGCATCCGTGCCATAGAAATTAAGGCTGCGTAGACCCACCCCTGACGCAAAGCATTCTGCTTGGCTATCCTATGATGAATCTCGTGATAGTCAGACTATTCACCTTGATTTCCGTCTGGTTGCCCAAGGTGTTTATTTGTTCTCAGCGTAAGGTACTGTGTCGTCGGCCACAGGGTACTGCTGAAGCTCTCCAGCAAGCTAGCTGGGATCTGACGTGGAGTACAGCTCGGCCTGGCCGTCAGAAGACAATACCGCACCAAACAGTTGATAATCGCTGTTCATGACAGTGTCAGCACAGTGTCAGCAAGCTGGTGGCTTCCGAGTTTGACCGTGTTAGCAAGCTCGTAGTTGCCAGGAATGAACACCGTGTCAAATTGCATCGGGGATCCAGCGGGGTAGACAGGTTCGGCGATCTCTACTCCAGTAGGGATAGCTTCAGCGAACACTGGCATGACAGGCTGGACCTGTCCAGACGCCTCACATTGCTCAGGCGGGCACACAATTATTGCCTCGTAAGATCATAACACGTTCTGCTAGTGTCGAAGTTCGTCACTATTTATCATATTGATTATGCGACAACTTGCTATCCCAGTACTTAACGTGCCGTATAACCTCCGTCAACAACAAAGTCGGCGCCCGTCGTGAATGAGCTGGCATCGCTGGCCAGGTATAGAAACACGCCCTTGAGCTCGCGCGGGTCGGCAGCGCGCATCATGGGCGTCAGCTTGTACCACTCTTCCTTTAACTCAAACGGAAGGGCGGTCAAGATGGGCGTCTCGGTATAGCCCGGCGACACACTGTTGACCCGGCCGCCCCATTTGGCCCACTCGACAGCAAGAGTCCTGGCCAGGTGGATGCAGCCGGCCTTGCATACATTGTAGCAGCACAGATCATGGGGCACGGTGGCGACGTGGCCGGTAATGCTTGCCGTGACAATGCCGACGCCGCGCTTCTGCTCGCGGAACACGAGGCCGGCGGCCCGAAGACAGTAGTATGCACCGTCAAAGTTTGTCGCACGCACTTTTTTCCAGTCCTCAATGGTATCGTCGAGACCGCCGGCAGTTGAGGCAATGCCGGCATTGGCAATCATGACATCCAAGCGTCCAAAGTCCTTGACGACCTGGGCGACTGCGGCCTCGACAGCCTCGTAGTTGCTGATATCGACGACGTACGTCTCGACCCTGACGCCAAACTCGGACGCGATTGTCTTTGCAATCTTTTCTAAGCTCTGTGAATTCAAGTCCCACAGAGCGAGCTGCGCACTGTTAGCTGACCTGGCCAGGCAATGCATGTGTGATGGCATAAAAAAGGACTTGCATTTGCACCAGCCTCTGCTAAACCGCGCGAGACCTGGTAGCCAATGCCACCACAGCCGCCGGTGAGAATCACGGTGCGTCCATCAAGGCGAAACGACTTGAAAACACTATCCTCGACAGGCGGGTTCGGCTTCCGGACAGAGACGTGTTCATTTGCTTCTGACATGGTGTATGCTGTACTGCAGTGATAATCTGTGCGTGGAAGGATGCTGGGAGCGGACCCGATATAAAAGAACAGCTGGCATGGAGCTGTCAACCAATAACGCTGCGACTAGCTCAAGGATTGGCGGCACATTGGCGTCGCATTGGCAACGCACGGGCGGCGCATCAACGTCACGATCCGCCGACGTAGTGCCGACAGGCTAGAGCGGCATCTGCATGACTTACACGGCAGGTGGAGCAATTTTCATGATAGCTGCGTAAGCATAAGCATATATTTACTACTCTGTACTATTTTTTTTTCAATAGAGGGTGTTGCAAAGTGAGTAGATTATCATAAGATAATATTAAATTGGCTAATCCAACTTCATTTCGCATTCATTCGTCGCCAACAAAAACGTCCTATACGCTCATGATCATGTTATGAGCCCATTGACATTAAGTACGTTCTTGCTGTAGTAATAACACTCGCTTCTTCCATTCGTTTGGCGTGCATCGGCCATCGGACAACTGTCACCCTCTCCAACTCACTTCAACGGGCGGAGTACCCGAGACTACCCCCGCATTTCCGGATAATCTCACATGTTAATTTACTCCAAGTCCAGTGTCGATACTTATTGTCAGCATCTAGTAACATTTCAATTTATAACTAATCACGGCTGGAAAGACGGCCCTCGTCACCGGCGGCTCGCGCGGCATCGGCCTCCAAGTCGTGATTGGCCTGCTGGAAGCTGGCGCCAGCGTCGGCTTTACATACAGCACAACCCCCGCAGACGAGATCGCCGAGGTCGTGGCGTCGATTCAGAAGACAGTCGGACCCGAAAAGACAATCAAGAGCTACCAGTGCAATGTCAAGGACCGCGAGAGCGTTGTATTTACAGTCCAGGCCGCTGCCAAAGACTTTGGCAGGCTCGATATCGTTGTGGCCAATGCCGGCATCGCCGCCCACTGTCCCGCCGAGGACCACCCCGAAGTCAACTTCCGCAACATGATGGACGTGAACCTATCATAGCCGGGAAACTCACCATGAAAAACTGTTAAGTTTTCTCAACGCCAGACTGGATCACATTTTGCGGTACGAACACCAACCCAGCAAAGCCAAATCACAACAATACAATATATAGCAATGTGTAAGCAACATAGAACTGCACCGCTGTGAAGCAGTATCAAGGCTCTTTTGCGCGCCATGAATCTTGACTTTGTGTCATGAACCTAGTTCTGATATCCAACCGCCCCACTAGGGCAAATACATTTGCGCTTTCTAGCCAGTACCACATCTTCTCTTGTACTATTAATTGATCGCCAACCTCTATGTCAACGCCACATACGATAGATTTATCGTACATGTTGTCGTCCATCTATCGATATCTCGATCTTCAATTTGGATGGCATCAATCCAGTGTCGTCTGTAATAAAAGTGGGTTTTTATGTAAGTCAATCAGCCTCATGCTTTTCTAACATATATCAGTAGATTGGCGGCCCGGGTAAGAGGGCCAGGCGATCTTAGCGCAAGTGAGACACCATGCAGCAGCAGCTGAGGCTTGTTATATATGTGGTTTACCGTTAGTAGGCATCTTCAGTATCACATCGGTGCAATTCTGAAAACCCATTAGCAACCCGTGTGGTCCACTCAAATCTGAGCCTTAACTTGAAAACCACTTACAAGTTACTCCGTACTTATTGTTTATTATTAATCAGTATCCGCGCGCACACTGCTCCGTCGGAAACGCGCATGCTCGATGAGGCTACCGTCCTTGGCCCCCGCAAGTTGGCCCGCTTTCTCGGTATCCGGCTTGACAGGAGGCTATTTTCTCGGAGCACGTCCGTCAAATACTACGCGCCTCACTACGCAAAGCTGCGCCCTCACGAGGCTCGCCGGAAACACGTGGGGCTACACGCTCCCGTGGGCTCGCACGATATACGGAGTACACGGCATTGCTCCAGAACACAGTATGCTTAGCGACGTTGCAAGCGTCTCCTTCTCGGAAAGGGGCAAGCGCCAAGCGCCAAGCGCCAGCCCCACTGGATACGGTCCTCCACGGCTATCTCCGCACCGCCCTCGGATCCTACTCCGTATGTAACTATGCTTAAAAGCCCATGCACCCTCTCCACTCCGATGTCTTCCTGGCCCAACCGGACTACTAACGTAAAGCCAGAGCTGTCCGTTACGCGGTCCACCTCAACTTGCCAAGGCCATCTGCCACTGAAGCATACTACTCGCGCATACCTGATTCGCCCTCACCGCCCAAGCTCAAAGAGGCGGACTGGACCAACGTCTCTGACCGCTGAAAGGCCCGTTGACAACGCGACGTCGACGCTGGCTGCTCTGCAAGGATGCCGTGCTGGGCAGCTCGGGCCGTACGACGTAAGCATAGCCACCTCCACTTCCCGAAGGCCGAAGCAGCCTCCTGACGCAAATTTCAGTACCCATATTGGCCTCCGCACGTATCTCCATCGACAGGGCGTTGTGTCCACAATAATACTCTTGCGGCGTCACAGACGACACCCCGGTCCATGTCTTCCTGTCATGCCCAGCAAACCCCCCCCCCTCCCCCCAAAGCCGCCGGTCTAACCACAAACATCGCCGGGCCTGGACCGCCGCCTACAAACCGACTGAGGCCCGGCCGTTCCTCCGGTGGCTTATTCACAAAATAAGAGACCTCCGGAGTACCGCCTAGCCAGGGAACTGGAGATGCTACCGACTCCGGTGTGAGATGACGTCCCATACCGACTTAATACTGCCCGTTTTCTTTTCTATGTAGTATTATTTTCTTTTTCTTTTTTTATTTTTGCTATTTCATTGCTGTGATTATTACTATCTTTTAAGGTAAAAAAAATCACATTACATAGTCCAGCGACAATTTATTCAGGATTGACTGCGGAGGACAAATCATAATAAAAAAGTTCTACTATTGGTATGATATGGAATAGTATTTCAGCGTGGTGCACATAGTGCCACCTCTTTAGACAGGATACGACGTGTGAAGACAGTGACTTCAGCACATTTCTAGCCCAACTATATTCCTAAATAAACTACATATATGAAAGACGATATGCTTAGAGTTGCATAGCGGCCGCTTCTCGGCTTGATCCTTCTGTGGCCCTTCCACTGCGAGTGGGATGGTAACAAATTTTACTATTGGTACGTCACTCCGTAGAGGCCCCTATGACTGTGCATACGTACAGTATTCAGCGTGCTATGCTTATGTTGGTTCCTAGTAAAATCTCACATCGCTAAGAAGAAGCTTCTAAAAACGACGGCTCGCAGGGAAAGCGCCCTTTCGTGGCGATGCAGAGTCGGTCTGAGTTTGATGGTAAGAAGAGGTGAGAGCGGTAGCAAGCCATCCTCCCAGGAGAAGTTATGCTCAGCGGTGTTGGGGAATCCGTTGGAAGCCCGCGGTGAGCGGGCGGTGGTTTGGGAGGTCCATCTACATATTTGCCGCCTTATATGTACATACGGATTATGTTTACATATGCATACATAATGTACATATATGTGTACATATAAGCATATCTACACCTTATGTGTATTATGCACAGGCGGAAACCGCGGCTTGGTAACGGAACTTCTGCGATGTCGCCGTGGATCGCTGTTGTGGTAGTGGTAATGGGGGGAGGGTACGTCGTGAGTTAGGTAAGCAGTGCATATCTTGTATAAAATAGGAAAGAGCATAATAACCTCTTGTGTAAGATGCTCGCGAATCGCGATTACATACTCCGTACATATATGCTTACATAGGGCCCTACATATATATTGGCAGATCATGAAATAGCACAAGGCTGTCATTTAGCTTGTTTAAGCATAGTGGCATCACAACATTATGCATGTAGATTTCTTCTTTTCTTTTTTCTCTCTCGTCTCTTACTTCTCTTAGTTCTCTCACTTCTCTTGCTTCTCATTCTTTTCAGTCTTCTCAGTCTTCTCCTTCTTTTCCTTCTCCCCGTTCTTCTTCTTCTTCTTTTTCTCCTTTTTCTCCTTCTTCTCCTGTTTCTTCTCCTCCTCTTTCTCCTGATTTATTTCTTATTGATTAACGCCAAGATTCTACACAGGGAGAACAAGACGCCGGACTGGTCACCGGACAGAAGTTCAACGCCATCTGCGAAGGTGAGGTTGCACTCTTTCTCCTTCTTCTTCTCTTCTATTTCTTCTTTGGGGACCTCGTATGCTAGTGTAAGTCAATAAACGATATTTAAGGGGGTTTGGGTCTAGGCCTCCCGCCCTGCAATTAGACCGGTACATTCAAACCTAAAAGCATCTACATGACTATGTATATGTACATAACGCAATAACCGAAATAGTTAATAGCAGACATGTATATGTACATTCTGTATGCTTAAAAGATCTGCAGATGGACCCATCATCCCAACATCCCGAAGAACAGACTGGAAACATCGCGGATCCGGCACGAATTGCCATAATACGACCTTGCTCCGCGGACCCAGATAATACACCCTACGGAGTAAGCATACTATCTGTGACATGACCTGGTAGTTCGCGTATGTCGTACTGTTATGGTTATGTAATATACCAGCACTACCATGATCCACGACAAGGACCGTTGCGTGGATTCACTCTTACGACAGAGTCGGCTCGCTTACACAATACGACATTGGACGTACGATGTACGATGTACCAAGTACCGGCCGGAATCTTGCCTCTTCCGCAACGACATCGAAAGAGGCAGCAAGTAAAGACAAAATTTGTGATGCTCGAGAGTATAAAGAGGCAGAGGTCCCCTTGATATCAAAGTTCTTTTTTCTTCTCATCCTCATCATCCTCATCACATTCATTCATCGTTGCAGAGCATCACATTCTTTTTTTCACATTTTCTCACTTACGTCCTGGAAGTCGTCCTTCATTACCAACTATCATTCTTTCATTATCATTCATTCACTTGAAAACACACTCACTACACTCTTTCACAAGACACAATCAGAAATCCATCACAATGCACTGCCGCGCTATGTTTATGTCCCTTGTTACCGGCGCTTTTGTCAGCGCCGCTGCTGCCGCCAGCAGCTCTGCCATTGGCTTTGCTGCCGGCACGACCGGTGGCGGCTCCGGAGCTGGCACTACGGTGACCTCCTGCACTGCCCTCGCCTCGGCCCTCAAGTCCGGCGGTGTCGTCCGCATCAAGGGCACTCTGAAGGGCTGCGGTCTCCTCGACGTTCCCTCTGATACCTCGGTCATTGGTGTCGGCGCCAACTCCGGCCTGGAGGACAGCGGCTTTCGCGTCAGATCGGCCACCAACGTCATCATCCAGAACCTGAAGATGCACAACCCCCCTGATGCTGCCGATCTGATTGCCATCCAGAAGTCGACCATGGTCTGGGTCGACCACATGGCGATGACGAGCGACTCGCTGGCGTCGGGCGACAAGGACCTGTACGACGGCATGATCGATCTGTCGCACAAGGCCGACATGGTCACCATCTCGTACTGCACGTTCAAGAACCACTTCAAGGTCTCCCTGGTCGGCCACTCGGACACCAACGGTGCTGAGGACACTGGCTTCCTGCACGTCACCTACCACCACAACTACTGGAACAACGTGAGCTCGCGCACGCCTTCGATCCGCTTCGGCACCGCCCACATCTTCAACAGCTGCTACGAGGACGTCCTGTCGTCGGGCATCCACGCTCGCATGGGCGCCCAGGTGCTGGTCGAGGGCAACGAGTTCGTCAACGTCAAGAAGGCTATCGTCACCAACCTGGACTCGAAGAAGCCCGGCTTTGCCGTCGAGCAGAACAACCTGTACACCAACTCCAACCTCGCCATTACCAACGCCGGCTCCTTCAAGAAGGCTCCCTACAAGTACACTGTCGCCGCTCCCTCCGGCATCTGCAACACCGTCAAGGCTGCTGCCGGTACTTCCGCTTCTCTGTAAATTTTACATTTATAATTTTTAGACTTGTTTTGTCTTCTTCTTTTCTTCTTCCCCCTTTTTCTGAATTTCCTTTTCTGTTTTCGCGCGCCGTCGCCTAGCTGCACCACGGTTCTCTTGCATTCTTTTTCTCTTCTTTCTCACCCTTTTATATATTTTGTCAATCGTGATGACCCTGAATAGATTTCTTGAACTTTCTCATATATTATCATCATATGAACAATATTCGTGAATCTGTATCTAAATTTGTAAGATCACACCATAGAATATCGAGCGTGTGTTGGGGTCTTCGGCTACCCTCTGCTGGTCTTCTGGTCCTGAGTGTGTTTTTCCCCGACTCAAACTGGATTAATACTGCGTCCCGACGTCTCTCTGGGATTTTCTCTCCAGCCGGTCAGTTCTCGCCCTACTGGTAATTCCAATTGCACTGACACTACCAATATAGCTTGAAAGCACGAGCGGCCTCCATGAGCGTCTTTAGGTACCCAGGCCTAGCCTGGGGGTTCTGCTGCAATCTAGGAAGGTCTCATTATCCGTCTCTGGGTTCCACCAGGTCCTATTCAGTCGGCAGTGGATAATGTCCCGACGCACACACTGGCCGACGGCGTCGACGTCTGCTGCGGGGTAATCGTTACTGCTACCAGGCATTCAACCCTGGTGCGACTGCAGAGGAGGAGACGAGGTGCAGAAAACGGCAGCCCATATCATCTTGGACTGCGAACTGGAGGACTGGGATGGATTTCCGCCCACTACGGGGGTTGGAAGAGGCGCTGAATGACCCAAAACGTTGTCGAAAGGTCATCAGGTGGTTTCTGGCCACGAGGAGGCTGCGAGAGTACCGCCTTGCACTCAAAGTCTGTAACAGGCTAGTTACATATTAGCCTGTTACAAAGTCCAGGGGCCAGCACCCGACTAACCGACAACAGCACCACGACCACCCCATATTACCCGCACAACACCACTTCCCCCCCACGGAGGCCTTGGCCAGAGGGTATCTTCTGAGTACATTGTCAGGATGGACGAGAGGTTTTTTTTTTTTTTTTTTTCCAGCTCCGAAACATTTTTCCTTGATAGCTTTGATCCCACCAGCCACGATTATGTAATTAGACTAGTGCACACAGCCACTGTAAGCACCGAAGCTGTCCCTGGTACGAGTCTTGTCTCTTTCATCACTTCAATGGCGGGTCCTCAGCATCTAGCTTTGCTGGCTACGTTCCCTCGATATGGCTAACACTCTCTTATGGCGGGCAAGGAGATGTATAACTGCCGTAAAGTGGGCATTGATGGTCAGGTTGAGGGAGCGTAGCCAGCAAAGCTAAATGCTGTGATGTAGGCACGAATTAGCGTGCTACACAATGTAAGTGCCAGATTAGGACTAGCGGAATCGGCGCATCGTGGCTCAACTTCCGGGCCCCGGCTACATAGCAAGGTTGCGGGAGGCTGACAAATAAGTGGATCAAGTCGCATCTGCTTGGCCATCCTCAGGCACAATTGATTCATTGTCCATCAGTAAGCATACTTACGCTACTGATAGTTTCTCTCCTTCTCTTACATCTTATCTTCTCTCATCTCTGGCCTACCTTCTTTGTCTTGTTTTCTTCCTCGACTCTTTTCATTGACTCTTGTCGTAGCGAGACACTTAACTGCCCACTCACCACCACATACATCATAACACCATATTCAGCCAAGAATATCCTGCCCCAAAATGTCTAAAGATACTGTACCATCGCAAGTCCCCTTGGAGACCGTTGGTGCGGAGAAGGCAGTGGCTGCAGGCCTTGTCGCACAACCCAGCGCAAACTCGCCGGACTTGTCCACTGCAATGGCATTGGTGGTTACGACCAGCTCGGATGATACCTCATCATCCAAATACGACAGCCTTCCCGTCGCGGATACCCCCTTTACGGGGATCAACGACCTATTCGCTATGTTTAAAAAAGTACAACGCAAGGGTGGCGACAGCGTGGTCGTCGCACCGGCGTCTACAAAACAGTTTACTGCACTGCGCGACGCGCGCGACCGCAAATACAGCAAGCTGCGACTATTTTTCCTCGCTGACAAGCGTATCATTATTGTAACACTTCCGGGGTTTGAGCATGAGATCCTCCACACCAAACTGAGTGACCACGTGATGTTCTGCATGGTCGGCATGGGCCTCGAGTGGAACAATTCAGCTGCGCAGACGTTCCGAGCTGGCGCAAGCTCGGGCGAAGGTGACTCCAACGGGCGGCCGTTTCCTGCTCGGAGGTATAGCCATCAATGGCCTACCTTCTATATCCAGTCAGGGTATACACAAACGCTGCCGTCGCTACGGGCCAAAATGGACTTCTGGTTCTCTCAGTCGAACCACGAAGTAAAGATTGTCGTGCTTGCCAAAGCATATCCCGAGCGCGCCGACAAACGCATACTCATCGAGAAGTGGCAAGAGCGCCCACTTACGGTACCGCGGCCCGGCGCTACAGCGACGCGGAGGACGCAAGCTCGAACGCATCTGCAGCCAACCTGCTTGCAGACTGTCAACATCACCTGGGCCGGTCCCGTGCCGTTCCAGCAGGCAACGCTGGCCCAGAAGGAAGAGCCCGGTTTGTACAAAGTGACTAGAGGTCCGTTGCGGCTGTCGTTCGAAGCTCTCTACCTGCGCCCGCCCATGTCCCAGGAGCATGACATCATTTTTCAGGACGATCTACTTCAGTACTACGCAATGCGCGTGTGGTCAGCATAGGAGTGGAGACAACCGACACCAGCAGAAACGGGGGCATATGCTCAGTACAAGGCTATTTCCAAGGAGTTTTCAGTGGGAAAGGAGCGACCGAGGCAGTGGGGCACAGCGGATCAGCTTGTCAAACCGTCAGCGGTAGCAGTGCCGGCCCATAAATGTTTGTTCGCGTCTCAGTCGCGACGCGTTTTTTTTAAATATCCCCCACCACGTCCTTCTTTTCAAAAGCTCACAGTTTCTTCAAAAGAGCATTAATTTGGCTGCTTTTACGTCGACGTTAATTCTCGGACACGTTGGAGGAGCTGAGCTATTGGGGGTAGTTATATCTCGATTTGTACGCTGGTGGCTAGCGGCCAAAGCCAGAGCGCCGCCGCGGGGCTATTCGGAATATCGCCATCTACCATCGCCCTCGCACTTCAAACCTTTGCAGAACGTCAACGTTTTGACTCAAAGCCTCGAAGTGGCCGTCCTAGGTTAATTTACCGTCGAAATAAACGTCAGATTATATAATTTACGGAAAAACACAGTCGGATTACATATAAAGAGCTTACCCAGAAGCTCGGCCTTTCTACCTCGGTCTAAGCGACACGTCGTTTATTCTACCGATTATGTCTACGAAAGCGAGAAACTTTCGGTCGGATTCTGCTAATACCCTCTGCTGTAAAGGCGCGCCGGGAGTTTGCGACCGATTATAACGTAAAAGATCAAGAACTCGTTGAGGTATTCGACTTTCTTTTCCGTGGTGGTTTACAACTGACATCAAAATGTGGGGGGTATTGAGCACGAAATCGAGATGCTTCTTTTCTCGCCACGACACAGCCCGAATTTAAATCCATTCGAGCATTGCTGGGCTCATTTAAAAGCTATAATGACCGAAAAATATCTTACTGTGTTTGAATCATAGAAAAAAAAGGTAGATAACGTCTTTTTTTCTAATATTATATACACGTGCTGAGACCTGGTGGATCAGGCCTTCATTGACAAGTTGATAGACTCTGTGCCTCGGCGCCTCGCAATGGTGCGACGGGCGATGGGCTACTATACACGTTATTAATCAGCGGCCTCCGGGCTACATGTACATATCTTTTAAATTCACTTTTCTTCTCTCTATTATACGTAAAAACGCGTTTGAAGTAGTATGCTTATATGTTTTTTTTAGCGTCCGTTGGATGCGCTGTAAAAATGTGGGGTGAACAAACACTTTTGTCCTGGAACCTTACATATAAGCATACAATCGAATGCACCAGACTGGTCGTGTTAGTGGGCGAAGCAACAATAACTGGATAGATGTCTTGTGATGGTGACGCTTATCGTGAGGGTGGTGATGATAAAGGGGACGTAAACATAAGTTTTATTTTATTTTCTTTTTTTGGCGTTCTAGCAATACATATTACTTTCAGCATGCTCTTCAGGATGATGCACGGCCCATGTGTCAGGGGTATATTTCTCCGCCATCAAATCTATCCAGATCATGCGACATGCATGACTGCCGTCGGACCGGACAGGGCCCGCATACCGTCGTGCAGCCCGTGCGTTGGGGACAATTATATGTAGATAGCGATCACGAAGAACAGGAGTCTCTAGATAAGGCGCAGTCCTTTCAATTTCGCGTGTTTATCTTTGCACAATTGCAGTTTGTGACAATGATATCGCGAGCATGATGCCGCTACCGCTCGTCAATCTCTCTGCGCTTTGGCCAAGGAGGAAACTCTGGGGGAAGACTATTCAGCATTGAATCGCAAAGGAGGCGCTGCATGACCTCGCGCTTCATCATCCATCTATTAAGAAGTCAGCCACCGCCGTCGTCTTGTCGGATTATCTCAAACATCACCACACCGCATCCACTGCCTCTCCTCTTTTTGTATTCATCTTTCCACTCTTTTGATAGTTCGTCCACTCTTTTGATAGTTATACCACTCTTTTGATAATTCTTCCACTCTTTTGGTATTCCTTCCACTCATTTTAATATTTATCCTGTCCATTCAACACCATGACCAGCCTTATTCGCTTTGCCCTCTACCTCGGAGCTCTGCTTCCTGCAGTCCTTGCCGCCCCCACCAAGTCTGCTCCGCAGAAGGCCGAGGTCATCCCCGGCAAGTACATTGTCACGCTCAAGGATGGCGCCGCTGTCGACACGAGCGCGCACCTGATGTGGGTGAGGGACCTGCATAGCCGCTCGATTTCCGGGCGCAACCTTAAGGGTATCGAGAAGACGTACAACATCAGCACCTTTAGCGGTTATGCGGGCGAGTTCGACAACACCACGATCAGCGAGATCAAGGCCAACCCGGATGTGTGTCTTTGTCTTGTGATGCCAGAGTTTTCTTTGTTTTCTTTCAGACACTAACCAACAGGTCGCCTATGTCGAGCCCGACTATATCATGCGCCCGTACGGTGACGTGGAGAAGCGCTCGCTGAAGACGCAGTCCGGCGCGACGTGGGGTCTGGGCGCCATCTCGCACCGCACCCCAGGCTCGACGGACTACGTCTACGACAGCTCCGCCGGAGCCGGCACGTACGCTTACATTATAGATTCGGGCATCATGACGACGCACGTGGAATTTGAGGGCCGCGCATCGCTCGGATTCAACGCCATCGGTGGCAAGCACGAGGACACAACGGGCCACGGCACGCACGCGGCGGGAATTATTGGAGGCAGCACGTTTGGCGTGGCCAAGAAGACCCACCTCATCTCGGTCAAGGTGCTTGGAGACGATGGTTCGACGGCGTCCACCATCATCGACGGCTTCGGATGGGCCGCGAACGACATTATCACTAAGCGCCGCACGAACAAGGCGGTCATCAACATGTCGCTGGGCGGCCCCGCGCTGAAAGTATGGACGGCTGTGATCGACACGGCGTACAGGGAGGGCGTGCTGTGCATTGCGGCGGCCGGAAACGGCGACGGGAACGGCAAGCCGATGCCGGTGTCGTCGCATTCTCCCGCCAATGTTCCCAACGCACTTACGGTGTCGGCTGTGGACTCGTACTGGAAGGTTGCCAACTTTGCCAACTACGGCCCCGGTGTGGACGTGTTCGCGCCTGGCGTGGACATCATGTCGACCTCCATTGGCTCTAACACGGCAACAACTAGCCTTACCGGCACGTCGATGGCGGCCCCGCACGTTGCCGGCCTGGCTGTCTACCTGCAGGGCAAGAAGTCGCCGAAGAGCCCTACGGCGTTGAAGGCATTCATCAAGGCGTGGGCCACCTCGGGCAAGATCATCGGCCAACTTTCGGGCAGCCCCAACCGGCTTGCTTTCAACGGTGTCTCTGATTAATTTAGTCGGCAGTGGGTGATTTGGCTCTGCTTACAGCAATTTTACTTCGAAGATAATGGTACGGACGATGGCTTAGATGGAGTGGCAGATGGGTTGGATAGCACTGTATTGAACATATGAGTTTAATAATCAAACAGCCTTGTATGAACTCGCGATAAGGAAATATGAAACATGTATGACTGTTTACCGGGGGTGTCGGGCCATTATTCACGTGACTGATGGACGGAAAACCACGAAGTGGTTTGGAGTCCAAATAAACGGCATGAAGGAAGTAGTGGCCTCGGAACAAACAATATGAGGGAAGGACAGACGGCATGAGAAGGGTCGGCCTGAGAATGGAACGTTTCAGCATAGCCGCCCGTCACGGGTATAAGTAGGCAGGGCGCAGGCGCCCTGCATCTCAGATTAGAAGAACAAGACCAGTTTACAAATGTCATGCTCCTGGGGTGTGGGCGTGCGCAGGCAAAGAGCTTTGAACGACAGCCGCATCGGACCTTTAGTCACATTGTACAAACTGGGCTCTTCTTTCTGGGCCAGCGTTGCCTACTGGAACGGCACGGGCTCGGCCCAGATGATGTTGACGGTCTACAAGCACGTTGGCTTGCTTCCTCCGTGTCGCTGTAGCACCGGGTCGCGGTACCGTAAGCGGGCTCTCTTGCCACTTCTCAATAAGGATGTGTTTGTCTGCGCGCTCTGGATATACCTTGCCAAGCGCGACGATCTTTACTTCGTGCTTCGACTGGGATAGCCAGAAGCCCATCTTGGCCCGTAGTGACGGCAGCGTTTGCGTATACCCTGCTTCAAAAATGATTGTCGCTCAGTCGTGCTCGGACTTCCGAGCGGGCACCGGCCGCCCGTTGGAATCACCTTCGCCCGAGCTTACGCCAGCTGGGAACGTCTGCGTACCGGTATTCTCCCACTGAAGGCTTATGCCTTCCATGCAGAATATCGCGTAGGCATTAAGGTGCGAGTGGAGAACTTTTATTGAGTCCCGGAAGCGTTATAATGATCGTACGCTTGTCTGCGATGAAAAATAGTCGCAGCTTGTTGTTCTGACGGTCGCCTGCATTGCGCAGCGCGATGGACTGTTTTGAGGACGCCGGTGCAACGACCACGCTGTCGCCACCCTCGTCTTGTACTTGAGAGAATACAGAGAATAGTTCGTCTGTCCCCGTGAAGGGGGTGTCCGCCGCCGGCATGCTGGTGTATGTGGATGGCGAAGTATTCTCCGAGCTGGCTGTTCCCACCAAGGTCCCTGTACTGGAAAAGAGCGGCGGGGTTGCCTTGGGTTCAGCAACTGGGCCTGCGGTCACTGTCTTCTTTGTATTAATGGGCCCAGAGGGGACTTGTGACGGTGGTATTTTCAGACATGTTGGACAGTAGCTTCTTGGGTGAAAAGTGTGCTGCGGTGGTGCGTGGGCAAGTAAGTATTTCACTACGACAAGAGTGAATGAAAAGAGTCGAGGAAGAAACAAAACAAAAAATCCAGATCAGAGATGAGAAAGACGGCAAGATGTAAGAGAAGGAGAGAAACTACCAGTAGCGGAAGTACTGATGGACAATGAATCAATTGTGCCTGAGTAGTACATAGAAACAGTGTAACTAGACCACCCCACAGATTTCAACGACAGTTTATCCCAGAGGGTTCTATCAACATAGGCGCCAATGACCAGGATTGACTGAGCACGGCGAATAATATGTATATATGATTTTTACTGCTTTTAACAAGTCGATGGCACTCCTATTCCTTGCATGCAAGTGTGGTCACGGGTGATTGAGGGAATTGATCGTGAAGTCGTTATTATGAAACGGCGCTTTGTAAGTACAAATCAATTAATTTTATCTTAACATCAAAGGGAAAATAAGTCGCATGGTGGGTTTTATTTTAAAAACCAGTACTGGCACCCCGCTATTAGAATAACACCTACCCTATTTAGCACTGAGGTGTCGAGTTTTGAGACGCACCCTAGAGCACCATGAGGGCGTCCCCTTCCACTTGAACAGCGCGCAGTGCTGTCGAGCCTCGCCTCCCCTTGATCTCCGACTCGTCGCCATCGGGAGTCATGTTGGGTGGATGAAGTTGTAAGCAACTCAATGCTGAACAGGAAAAGGTCGACAGTGCGACGAGTTGTCCGCACAGCTCTAGTATGCCGCTAAATCTACTAATAGAGCACACTTTGAAAAGGAGTGTGAGAGAGTAGAGAACGGTGTGCCGAAGCACACACTGCCCTTTTCTTTATTCCCCCCGTTAAACAGTCATATATGTTTCATAATTCCTTATCACGAGTTCGTACAAGTTTGTTTGATTGTTGACTTCATATGTTCAATACAGTGCTACCCACCCCATCTGCCACTCCATCTAAGCCATCATCCGTATCTTAATCTTCAAGTAAAATTGCCGTAAGCAGAGCCATATCACCAACTGTCGACTAAATTAAGCAGTGACGCCGTTAAAGGCAACCAGGTTGGGGCTGCGGGAAAGTTGGCCGCCGACCTTGTCCGGGGTGGCCAGCGCCTTGATGCGTTCCGTCAACTCCGCAGGGCTCGTTAGCGACTCCTTGCCCTGCAGGTACACAGCCAGGCCGGCAACGTGCGGGGCCGCCATCGACGTGCCGGTGAGGCCGCTTTTTACCCTGTCGGAGCCAATGGTAGTTGACACAATGTCCACGCCAGGCGCGAACACGTCCACGCCGGGGCCGAAGTTAGCAAAGGGGGCAATCTTCCAGTTCGAGTCGATAGCCGACACCGTAAGCGCGTTGGGAGCATTGGCGGGAGACTGCGCCGCCACCGGCAATGGCTTGCCCTTTTTGTCGCCGTTGCCGGCCGCCACAATACACAGCACACCCTGCTTGTACGCCACGTCGATCAAAGTTGGCCACAGTCTCTGCGCGGGGCCGCCGAACGACAAGTTGATGACCGCCTTGTTCGTGCGGCCCTTCGAGACAATGTCGTTTACGGCCCATCCGAATCCGTCCATGATGGTGGATACCGTCGAACCACGCTTTCCAAACACCTTGACCGAGATCAGGTTGGTCTTCTTGGCCACGCCATACGTGCTGCTTCCAATAATACCCGCCGCCTGCGTGCCGTGGCCCGTTCTGTCCTCGTGCTTGCCACCGACGGCGTTGAAACCGAGCGATGCGCGGCCCTCAAATTCCACGTGCGTCGTCTGGATGCCCGAATCCACAATGTAAACGTATGTACCGGCTCCGGCGGTGCTATCGTAGACGTAGCTCTTATTGCCCGGGGTACGGTGCGAGATGGCGCCCAGACTCCACGGCGCGCTGGCCTGGGTCGTCAGCGCGCGTTTCTCCACGTCACCGTACGGGCGCATGATGTAGTCGGGCTCGACATAGGCGACCTGTTGGTTAGTGTCTGAAATTCTACATTCTGAAACATTCTGGCATCATAAGACAAAGACATACATCCGGGTTGGCCTTGATCTCGCTGATCGTAGTGTTGTCAAACTCGCCCGCATAACCGCTAAAGGTGCTGATGTTGTATGTCTTCTCGATGCCCTTGAGGTCGCGCCCGGCAATCGAGCGGCTATGCAGGTCCCTCACCCACTCCAGGTGTGCGCTCGTGTCGACAGCGGCGCCGTCCTTGAGCGTGACAATGTACTTGCCGGGGATGACCTCGGCCTCCGGCGAAGCAGACTTGGTGGGGACAGCAACGACAGTAGGGAGCAGAGCTCCGAGGCAGAGAGCAAAACGAATGAGGCTGGCCATTGTGTTCAATAGATAAAATAAATATTAAAGCAGTCAAAAGGATGTAAAAGAGTGGAAGGAATATCAAAAGAGTGGAAGGAATATCAAAAGAGTGGAAGGAATGCCAAAAGAGTGAAGGCAATACCAAAAGAGTGGAAGGATGAACGCACAAGGAGAGGAGAAGCAGTAGATGCGATGTAGTGACTTCTAAGATAATTCAACACGACGACGGTGACCGCTGCCCATTTTATAGATGGATGATCAAGCGCGCGGTCATGCAGTCGCCCTGCTGCCCGTCGTTGGCGAAAACGAGGATGCCAATAGAGCTGCATCATCTGCCATCTGCATATGTCACGATGCGGTGCCTCCTTTGCAATTCAATGCCAAATCGCCCTGCTTCTAGAGTTTCAAGAGGAATAAGTATCAAAGAGTGGGCGAATTATCAAAAGAGTGGACGAATTATCAAAAGAGTGGACGAATTATCAAAAGAGTGGAAATATGAATCCCAAGAGAGGAGAGGCAGTGGATGCGGTGTGGTGATGTCTAAATAATTCGACAAGACGACGGCGGTTCGCTGACTTCTTCTTGATCAAGCGCGATGGCATGCAGTGCCTCCTTTGCAATTTAGCGCCAATTACTTTTCCTCCAGAGTTTCCTCCTTGGCCAAAGAGCAAAGAGATTGACGATCGGTAGCGGCATCATGCTCGCGATATCATTGTCACAAACTGCATTAGTGCAAAGACAGACCCGCGCTTTCGAAAAGACTGCTATTTCTAGAAACACCCGTTCTTCGTGATCGCCGTCTGATCATCCCCAACGCACGGGCTGCACGTCGGCATGCGGGCCCTGTCCGGTCCACGGCAGACATGCATGCATGATCTGGATAGATTGGATGGCGGCAAACTGTATGCTTACCCCATTTTCGTGGATGATCCGTCCTCAGTCCTAACACGTTGCAACGACGTTTCAACTCCTCGCTCCTGCTCGTCCTAAGGGCTTCGCACCACTCCGTGGTGCTCCGTCCATCATAGTCGCGTGAATATTGCTGAGTCACGTTCCGACATTATATACAATCAAGTGCACCAGACTGGTCGTGTTAGTGAGCGAAGCAGCAATAATTGGAGAGATGTCTTGTGAAAGCGACACTTATCTTAAAGGATGGTGATGATAGAGGGGATATAAACATAAGTTATCTGTTCTTTGTGGAGTTCTAGCAAAACTTTCAGCATGCTCTTCAGGATGATGCACGGCCCATGTGGCAGGGGTACAATTCTCCGCCATCAAATCTATCCAGATGATAGATCATGCGACATGCATGACTGCCGTCGGACCGGACAGGGCCCGCATGCCGACGTGCAGCCCGTGCGTTGGTGACATCAGACGGCGGTAACGAAGAACGGGCGTCGCTAGAGAAGGCGCAGTCTTTTCAAAACCGCGTGTTTGTCTTTGCACCATTGCAGTTTGTGACAATGATATCGCGAGCATGATGCCGCAGTCGCTCGTCAATCTCTTTGCGCTTTGGCCAAGGAGGAAACTCTGGAGGAAAAGTAATTGGCATTGAATTGCAAAGGAGGCACTGCATGGCATCGCGCTTGATCATAAAGAAGTCAGCGACCGCCGTCGTCTTGTTGAATTATTTAGACATCATCACACCGCATCCACTGCCTCTCCTCTCTTGGTATTCATCTTTCCACTCTTTTGATTATTCGTCCACTCTTTTGATATTTCTTCCACTCTTTTGAGATCCCTTCCACTCATCTAATAATTATTCTGTTCATTTAACACAATGGTCGACCTCACTCGCTTTGCCCTATACCTCGGAGCTCTGCTTCCTGCAGTCCTTGCCGCCCCCACCAAGTCTGCTCCGCCGAAGGCCGAGGTCATCCCCGGCAAGTACATTGTCACGCTCAAGGACGGCGCCGCTGTCGACACGAGCGCGCACCTAATGTGGGTGAGGGACCTGCATAGCCGCTCGATTGCCGGGCGCAACCTTGCGGGTATCGAGAAGACGTACAACATCAGCACCTTGAGCGCTTATGCGGGCGAGTTTGACAACGCCACGATCAGCGAGATCAAGGCCAATCCGGATGTATGTCTTTGTCTTGTGATGCCAGAGTTTTTCAGAATTTTACAGACACTAACCAACAGGTCGCGTATGTCGAGCCCGACTATATCATGCGCCCGTACGGTGACGTGGAGAAGCGCTCGCTGAAGACGCAGTCCGGCGCGACGTGGGGTCTGGGCGCCATCTCGCACCGCACCTCGGGCTCGACGGACTACGTCTACGACAGCACCGCCGGAGCCGGCACGTACGCTTACGTTATAGATTCGGGCATCATGACGACGCACGTGGAGTTTGAGGGCCGCGCATCACTCGGTTTCAACGCCGTCGGTGGCAAGCACGAGGACACAACGGGCCACGGCACGCACGCGGCGGGCATTATTGGAGGCAGCACGTTTGGCGTGGCCAAGAAAACCAACCTCATCTCGGTCAAGGTGCTTGGAGAGGGTACTTCAAGGGCATCCACCATCATCGACGGCTTCGGATGGGCCGTGAACGATATCATCAATAAGCGCCGCAAGAACAAGGCGGTCATCAACATGTCGCTGGGCGGCCCGGCGCAGAGAATATGGACATCTATGATCGAAACGGCGTTCAAGGAGGGCGTACTGTGTATTGTGGCGGCCGGCAACGGCGACGAGGACGGCATGCCGATGCCGGTGGCATGGACGTCTCCCGCCAATGCCCCCAGCGCGCTTACGGTGTCGGCTGTGGACTCGAGATGGGGGGTTGCCCACTTTGCCAACTACGGCGCCGGTGTGGACGTGTTTGCGCCTGGCGTGGACATTGTGTCGACCTCCATTGGCTCTAATACGGCAACAAAAAGCCACACCGGCACGTCGATGGCGGCCCCGCACGTTGCCGGCCTGGCTGTCTACCTGCAGGGCAAGAAGTCGCTGAAGAGCCCTACGGCGTTGAAGGCATTCATCAAGGCGCTGGCCACCTCGGGCAAGATCACTGGCCATCTTTCGGGCAGCCCCAACCGGTTGGCTTTCAACGGTGTCTCTTCTTAATTTTAGTCGGCAGTGGGTGATTTGGCACTGCTTACAGCAATTTTACTTGGAAGACAATGATACGGACGATGGCTTAGATGGAGTGGCAGTTGGGTTGGGTAACACTGTATTGAACATATGAGTTTAATAATCAAACAGCCTTGTATGAACTCGTGATAAGGAAATATGAAACATATATGAGTGTTTAACCGGGGAAATAAGACAAGGCCAGTGTGTGCTTCGGCACACCGTTCTCTACTTTTCTCACACGATACAGTAATGATATATGTGCCTGGATCTAAAGGCTAGAAGCCTTCTAGGGCGTTGATCATTGTTCCTCATTAACTCATCCTCTTCCTGGTATTTTTGCTTTGTACCTTCAGCTCCTAATTACGTGTCTGCGCAACCGCCGAGGCGTACTTTCACATACTGAAAAGAAGTACAGATGCATCTATCGTCTTCGTTGCCGAGCGGCGTGGCTAGGAAATGGCTGCCTTATGGAGGCGTATGACCGATGATGAGTCGGCCACAAGTCCTTGGATTATCTGGCTTTACAGATTACTCATCGGTCATCGCACAAGTCTGAGCTGTTAAACTCTATATCGTAATGATGAAGAACGTTAAGTATATGTATAACATTAACTGACTTACTCACTCATGACGATAAAGACCGTTGAATTAGGTATAAATGATTTATTTATTCAACAAAGCACTGTTTTCGATGCATTAGCTGCTTAGTCACGCATGACCATAAAGACCATTAATTGTTGTAAAACATTTAATTGGTAATTCCTCTACTAAGCGCTGTTTCGCATCGATTTCACGATCAAATCCCTCAATCGCCCATAGTTGCATGCAAGGAATAGCAGTGCCATCGACTTGTATATACATATTATTCGCCATGCTCAGTCAATCCTGGTCATTGGCGCCTATGTTGATAGAACACTCTGGGAGGGATAAACTGTCGTTGAACTCTGTGAGGTGGTCTAGTTACACTGTTTTCTATGTAGTAGGCCACGAGTGTCTACTGGTAAGGAAAGGAAGGCAAACAGAAATGAGACAGCGAAGACAGACGAACTAAAGAAGCACGGTATCGTAACAGAATACAGCAGGTAACAGCAAAAACAAAGTGGAAAAGAAGAAGGTGGTGCTGTGTCGGTGTGGGCGTCGGCGACCTTTCCAGTTCCCTGGCGAGGCGGTACTCCGAGAGTCTTTGGCTTCGTAGGAGCCACCGAAGGAGCAGCCAAGCTGTGCAGCCCATCTGCAGGCAGCGGTCCAGGTCCGTGGGCGTTTGTGGCCAGTCGGGCGGCTTCGGTATAATCAAGATCATACATCGTATGGAGTACCCAATACTTTCGAACGTAGTCGTCATAAGTAATTAAGATCAGCCATCGTACAATGTACACGCAGTTCTGACATGGCAATAATTCTAGTTAACATGTATAGGGAGTCAAGCAGATATTCATCCGTCAGTAAACATGAGTCACACAAAAACGATGAGTACATCTATTAATTTTTGTTTGTACAATATTCGACAAAAGTAATATATACAAAAAGACAGAACAGTAAATGGGGTATCATTGAAAGATCATAGAAGATCATAGAAAACACAAAAGAATTGATGGTGACCGGGATGACAGGTGGAGGTTAGATGCCTGCGACACCGACTTAGTTGAAGCCGGTGGCGTTGACGCTGCCGCGACCGAGTGTGACCACGATGATGGTCTCCAGTGTAGACTTGGTCTGGACGTCATCGGGCAGGTAGTAAGCATTGGGGCACGGGAATGCCTCGCAGCCCGAGGTTGGCGTCTTAGCTTCGGCCGGATACATCATATGGACACCGTCTTGGTCTTCGGCATCCACTATGGCAGATACATCAAAGAAGGTGAATCCATTCCAGGCCTGAAAGCTGACCTCGGCGAGCATACTGGGGGCGTTTGTCGTGCCGTTGGAGATGGCATAGGCGTTGCCAGTAAAACCCTAAGCCAGGGTAACGTTAACGGTGGCACCGGCTGCCACCGTCACGGGGTCGACGTCGTCGATGCCCGCGCTGGGAGTAATGTAGACAGTACGGTTCGTACTGTCCGTGGAGACGAAACACAAGATGTTTTTCGCCTGGGCAGTGGTGGCTGCAACGCCGATAGTGAGGATGGTGCGAAGGGAGACCATTTTGCTGATGTATTCTTGAATAATTGGGAAGATTGTGGAATGAAAAACGTCGTTGAAAGACCATAGAGCAAGATCATAGAAAACACAAAAGGACTGATGGTGACGAGAATGATATGAGGAGGTTGGAGGGCTGGGACACCGACTTAGTTGGAGCCAGTGGCGTTGAAGCTGCCGTTGCCGACGGTGACCACGATGATGGTCTCCAGAGTAGATTTAGTCTGGACGTCATCGGCCAAGTAATAAGCGTTGGTGCAGGGGAATGCCTCGCAGCCCAAGGTAGGCGTCTTGGCCTCGGCCGGATACATCATATGGACGCCGTCATGGTCTTCGGCGTCCACAATGGCGGATACATCAAAAAATGTGATTCCGTTCCAGCCCTGGAAACTGACCTCGGCGAGCATGCCGGGGGAATCAGTTGCGCCGTCGGAGACGGCGTATGCGTTGCCAGTGAATCCCTGGGCCAGGGTGACATTGACGGTGGCACCGGCTGCCACCGTGACGGGGTCGACGTCGTCGATGCCCGCGCTGGGAGTAATGTAGACAGTACGGTTCGTACTGTCCGTGGAGACGAAACGCAAGATGTTGGTGGCCCGGGCAGTAGCGGCAGCAACGCCAACAGTAATGAGAGTGCGGATTGAAATCATTTTGATAAGTGTAAGTGTTCGGCCATGACACTTCCGTCGTCGCCCATGCTGTTGGAGCCGTTGCAACCGCCGCCGTGGCTGACACCGTGAGTAAAGTCATGACTGTAGCTGTTGCGGCTGCCGTGCAGGGGGCACGGGGGCTTCAGGAAGCAGCGCCACTGGCGCAGGACGGCATCTAGGCCGTTGAGCAGCGTGAATGCGTTGGAACAGTAAATCATGTCGAGGTTGCAGAACCGCAGCAGCTGCGGTTCGATCTGGTCCAGGATCGTCACATCATGCAGAAAAGATGCAACGCGGCGGCGCACATCGGGCTCCTCTTGACGGATCTTGTACTTTGCGGCCGAGACCATTTCGGCACAGCAGTCAATGCCCGTCACGACGCCGCCATCGCCGGGCTTTCCATGTGTGGCCAGTTTCCTGGCGGTGATGGCGGTGATGACGGTGTCGAGACCGGTGCCGCAGCCAAGGTCGAGTATGCGCTCGCCGACTGTACGTTGGCCACGTTCATGAAGCGGGATGCATAGAATGGGTACCGCGAGTCTGTCTCATATGTCTCGGCGAGCTCCCGAAAGACGGTCTGCACTTTAGCAGCTTGTGATGGGCGATTCATTTTGAAAAGGTAGTGGTGAAGGTGGTGAAGGTAAGAGTAAGGTTAAAGAGAAAAAGTAAGGTGAAGAGAAGGGTGAAGAGTAAGGGTGAAGTGTGAACGAGAGAGATGGAGAGACGGAGAAAAGAAAGAGGAAGATCGCCAGGCACACGGGCGATCAAGAGTGCAAGCAAGGTAAACAACCTAACAGGAAAGGCGTATAGTGAGGTCCGCCTTCCTCTTGGAAAAGCCTATCGACCGAGGGATCGAGTCGACCAAGGGATCACGTCGACCGAGGGATCCCCTTTGTCGGTTATGGTCACGTGCTATCACGGACCCACTTGTATTTAGCGCACCGCCGAGTGAAGCTCAATATTACAACATTCGTCTTCTTTCATAACTTCACACTGCCCCCTACGTCCCCAGATTATGAGACTCTTTTGGGCCTGAGAGACCAAAAGATATGTTTAGTCTACGACAGCGTAATCCACTGCTTATTTTTTCTTTTAATATCCGGCGAAACTCGCGGTCAGAGTGCTAAATTGCAGCTTCTTCTGCCAGAGATTGCCGGCTGTCCGCAAGCCGTACAGAATTTGTCAAATTTTGACAAGCTCGATTGGAGCATTTTCGTGTGGCTTGGGTAGCCGCATGTACCGGTCTTGATGGCTCTACAACCAGAAACTCGGCCGCACTCTGAAAACCCGCCCGGTGGCCAACAGAGAACGAGACGTCTAACTCTTACATGGATCGTGCTTCTGGTATCTATTTCTGGTATTTTTAACACAAGTTCAATACAAAGACCGAACAAAGACAACTTCCATTCTCAAGTGAAGATGCCCTTGACATCTATTCTCCATCTGTTCAAGTGAAGCTGGCGTGAACAACATTCCTCCATCTGTTCAAGTAAAGAGGCCATCCAATCTCCTTCTGTTCGGGTAAAGATGCCGTGAACAACGATCCTTCATCTGTTCAAGTAAAGAAGCCATACAGACATATATAAACCAGAAACATCCCAAACCTAACGTAGAGGCTCAACTGATCCAACAACCAATACCAACATACTCAAGCCCATAGCTTCACATTATCCCATCAGCCCAGCCGATCTAGAACCCACTACCACCAGACTCAAACTCATACCCTCATATTACGCCATCAGCTCAGCTACAAAATGTGCCGGTACATTATTCATTCTTACACATACGACTGCGGTTGTACTTTCCCTGCAGAGCGAGAGTCCGAGTTTGAGATGTGCCAAGTTGCCATTGACAATGGTGGCGGAACATGCCCTCCCAAAGTCGACGAGGATGCCGTCCCGAAGGCTGGACCGTGTGCAGAATGCATCGCCAAAGAACAGGTCAATGCAAAGGCCAATGATTCTACCTAGCGATGCAGATACCGCAAATATGCCATTGCTCGCGCTCTACAATACTAGCCTGTCGGGCTCTTGCTATATCACATCAGCTACATTTGCAGGATGAGTCGGTACTTTTTGTTTTACCAGAAATAGTAAAACCCAGATTGAATACAATTGAATATTAGTGATTTTGTAAATGCGTTTTGTTTACCTTTGTTTGTTTACTTCGATGTGATATCCAATCATTACAGTGTACGTATTAGTTGTTTCATTGTGTCCAGATAATATCATAATATGCAAACATCCATGTGCTGTCCATATTTGTTCTCTTTATGTTAAAAGTGCTCAATGGACAAGACAACAAACAAAGGCGCTGGTTATTATGAAGGATGTATCGCTGACACCCGCTGCTCCGCCCCGGCCAAAACAGCCCCGAGTATCAACAGCCGCCGTCTTATATGCAACGTCTGATCATTTCTCTTTGATTCTCTAGTCCTTTTCATATGGTTGTAATAGCCGGGAAACTCACTATGAAAAACTGTTCTGTTTCCTCAGTCAGACTGGATCACATTTTGCGGTACGAACGCCAACTCAGCAAAGCCAGATCAAAACAATGCATTCTTTAGCAGTGTGTAAATTTATAAACTGCACCGCTGTAAAGCAGTATTAAGGTTTTTGCGCGCCATGAATCGTAACTTTGTGTTATGAATCGTGCCCCACAAATAACTTACAAGGATTTTACCTTACGTCTGTCTCGTGCTAGGAACATCTCATTTTCTAGCTTATGTGGTTCACTGAAAGAACCTTGGGTATGTCTTGTGTCGGAATATCTCATGTTCTAACTTAGGTGGTTCTCCTATAGAACCTTACGTTCATTCTGTGCTAGGAACATCTCATGTTCTAGCTTATGTGGTTCATTGCAAGAACCTTCCGTGGATCCTTCCTGTTATCTCCTTTGTCAATCTTCTTTGTTCTGTCACGCGCTTATTCTATCCCGCGCTTATTCTGTCTCCTGTTGGTTTTATCTCCTGTCGTTCTTACCTGATGTTTTAGTTACGCGGTTCTCTGAGAGAACCTCATGTTCATCACGGGCTCTCCGCGACTACCTGGACTGGCCATCCAGGTTCTCGTGGGAGACCATTCTAATTAGCTTTTGTGACTGAAGGAGAAAGGACATAAAAGAGTTGTCTTCCTTCTACTCTGTCTGTTAATAGTCTTTCTTCTTCAGTCAAACAATTTACATTCTTGGTACATTCCTACTTTCCCGTGCACACTTAAGCCTCACGCCTCAGTCCCGTGAGAATCACTATCCCTTCTGTCTGTTGGAGCATTGCAGCCTCAGACCCCACTCCCGTTCTCTACACTTTGTGACATTAGTCTTGTTCTGGTTTTCAAACGCCACACTAGAGCAAATGCAATTGCGCTTTCTAGCCAGTGTACCACACCTTCTCTTGTACTAATTGAAAGCCAACTTTTGATGGACTTCTCGTACATGTTGTCTTCCGTCAATCGATATCTCTATCTTCAATTTG
This sequence comes from Ophiostoma triangulosporum, assembly GCA_029298705.1. NCBI lineage: Eukaryota > Fungi > Ascomycota > Sordariomycetes > Ophiostomatales > Ophiostomataceae > Ophiostoma > Ophiostoma triangulosporum. The sequence continues at coordinate 933,104 of JANSLO010000010.1, read as the reverse complement.
GGTGTCATCAATCGAGTGACGTTTGCAATAAAAGTGGACCTGGGTGTAAGTCAAGCCTCATGCTTTTCTAAGATATATCTGTAGATTGGCGCCCCGGGTAAGAGGGCCTATCAATCTTAGCGCAAGTGAGACACCATGCTGCAGCCAAGGCTTGCTGTAGTTTTCGGTTAGTAGAAATCTTCAGTATCACAGCGGTGCAACTTGCAAAGCGTATGATCGATCCACTTAAGTATGAACTTTAAATTGATGACCACTTATTTTTGTTTTTGGTATCCCCGCGCACACTGCCCCGTTGGAAACGCTCACGCTCGATGAGGCTACCGTTCTTACCCCCCGTCAGTCGGCCCGCTTTCTCGGTTCTGGCTGACAGAAAGCTCCTACTCTCGGAGCACATCCGTCAAATACAACGCCGCCTCACTATGCAAAGCTGGGCTCGCACGATATACACGGAATTGCTCCGGAGCACTGTGGTGCGATCGTTTAATTTTCGAAAAGAGGCAACCGCCAGCCGTCAACCCCACTGGATACGGTCGTCCACGGCTATCTTCGCACCGCCCTCGGGGCCTATGTATACTGACAAGCCCATGCACTCTCTCCACTCCGACGTCTACCTGGCCAAACCAGACTACTAACGTAAAGCCAGACCTGTCCGGTACGCGGTCCACCTCAACTTACCAAGGCCATCCGCCACTTACTACTCGCACGTACCTGACTCACCCACACCGCCCAAGCTCGAAGAGGCGGACTGGACCAACGTCTTTGACCGCTGGAAGGCCCGTTGACAACGGGACGTCGACGCTGGCCGCTCTACAAGATCCTTTGCAGCGCGGACACCGTGCTGGGCAGCTCGGGTCGTACGACGTCGCCACCTCCACTTCACGAAGGCCGAAGCAGCCTCCTGACGCAAATCAGGACCGGCCATATCGGTCTCCGCATGTACCTTTATCGACAGGGCACTGTGTATACACAAACACTTACATGCGCATGCGGCGTCGCAGACGAGACACCGGTCCACGTCTTCCTGTCATGCCCAGCAACCCCACTAACATCGGCGGGCCTGGACCGCCGCCTACAAATGGGCTGAGTCCTGGCCGCTCCTCCGAAAACGAGAGACTCTCGGAGTGCCACGTAGCCAGGGAACTGAGGAGGTCATCGACGCCGGCGTGAGACGACGCCCCATACCGACATATTACTGCCCTTTCCCTGTATTGAGGCCAGCCTGAAAGAGCAGCTGGCCGCCCGCGTGTCCGCCATGGACCAGTACAGGGACGACATCACGGAGCGCGACGCCCGGATTCAACAGAAGAACGGCATGCTCGCAGAAAAGGAGGCCCTGCTGTCAACGCAGGGCGAGAAATCTCTTTGCTGTTTTTTTTTCCTTTTATTATAGTAAAATATCACACCACATAGTCCAGCGACAGTAGGATTGACTGCGGAAGGCGAATAATGATGATAATGTAGCCTTCGGGCATCTGGTCAATTTGGAATAATAAATGACATCAATGTTACTATTGGTACGTTAGAGGAGCTATTTTAGCGTCGGTGCACACATAGCGTTCCACCTCCCGAGGGGTATCCGACATGTGAAGACACTGGTGTCAACACACTTCTAGCCTAAGTATATCGCTACATGTAGCGGCCGCTTCTCGGCTTGATCCTGCTCCGGCCCTTCCCTTGCGAGGGATGGTAACATACTCCATATACTAAGCATATGTGTAATGGTACGCTAAAGGACCATATGACTACAGTATTCAGCGGTCTAGGCTGGGTCCTAGTAAACACCCCCATCACTAGGGTAGAATTCTATGTGTATGAGCGACGGCTCCCGGGAGAAGCGCCTTCTCGTGACGAGGCAGTGTCGGTCTCGGGAGAGGTGAGAGCGGTAGCAAGCCGTCCTCTCCGGAAAAGTCGATATCAGCGGTGTTAGGGAACCTGTTGGAATCCCGCTGTGAGCGGGTGGCGGTTCGAGCGGTAAATCGATGTTTTGCTGCCTTAAACGTATATGTACATGTATGTGTATTTTTACATATACAGGCCGGAACCGTGGTGGCAGCGGAATTTCTGCGATGTCGCACTGCATCGCTGTGGTGGTGGTAGTGGAGAAGGTAGAGGGTACGCTGTAAGTTACAGGTACGCAGTGCAGATCTTGGATAGAATAGGAAAGAGCTTAATAGTATCACCTCATGCGTAAGATGCTCGCGACAGCGCGAGTATATTATGTAATAGCACAAAGCTGCCATACATGCACAATATTCTATTGAGATCGAGCTTATTTAGTGGCATCATCACTTTATGTACATGTAAAGCTCTTCTTTCTTCTCCTTCTCTTTTTTTCCTTTTCTCCTCTTCTTCTCCTCCTCCTCTTCTTCTTCTTCTCCTCTTCTTCTTCTTCTCCTCTTCTTCTTCTTCTCCTCTTCTTCTTCTCCTCTTTCTCCTCATTGGTTTTTTGGTTCAATGTCACCAAAACAACACAGGGAGCATAAAGATGCCGGATGAATCACCGGACAAAATTTTAACGCCCTCTGCGAAGGCAAGGTTGCACTCCTTCTCCTCCTTGTTGTTTTCTTTTCGTCTATTTGGGGACCTCGTATGCTAGTGTAAGTCAATAAACGACTTGATATATTAAGGGGGATTTGGTCGGCTGGTCGCCTCCCGCCCTGCAATTAGACTGGTGCAATCAAGCTTAAACGCATCTATGTGTACAGAGCAATCATACGTGTACATACAACGCAATAAGCGAACTTCATGTACAGAGAAAATATAGTGTTTAGGAATGTAGAGGATCTGCAGAAGGATTTATCATCCCGGCATCCCGAGAAACAGACTAGAAACATCGCGGATCCGGCACGAGTCGCCATAATACGCCCTCGCTCAGCGGACCCGGTAATACTCCGTAATGTATCCGTGACATGACCTGGTAGCACACGTATGCTTATGTCGTACTGTTATGTAATAAACAGCACTACCATGGTCCACGGCAAGGACCGCTGCGGGGACTCACTCCTACGACAGGGTCGGGTCGCTTACACAATATGACATACGACGTACGATGTACGATGTACCGAGTACCGGCCGAAATCTTGCCTCTTACACAACTAAAGAGGCAACAAGTAAATAGCATGTGAGATGCTCGAGGGTATAAAGATGCAGAGGTTTCCTTGCTATCAAGATTCTATTTTCCTATCATCCTCATCCTCATCATCATATCCATTCATCGTTGCAGAGCATCACACTCTTTTTTCACATTTTTTCACCTACGTTTTTTACCAGATACAGCCAGAAATCCATCACAATGCACTGCCGCGCTATGTTTATGTCCCTTGTTACCGGCGCTCTTGTGAGCGCCGTTACCGCCGCCAGCGGCTCTGCCATCGGCTATGCTGCCGGCACGACCGGCGGCGGCTCCGGATCCGGCACTACGGTGACCTCGTGCTCTGCCCTCACCTCGGCCCTCAAGTCTGGCGGTGTCGTCCGCATCAAGGGCACTCTCAAGGGCTGCGGCCTCCTCGACGTGCCCTCCGATACCTCGGTCATTGGCGTCGGCTCCAGCTCGGGCCTGACGGACAGCGGTTTCCGCGTCAGATCGGTCTCCAACGTCATTATCCAGAACCTCAAGATGCACAACCCCCCTGATGCTGCCGATCTGATTGCCATCCAGAAGTCGACAATGGTCTGGGTCGATCACATGGCGCTGACGAGTGACTCGCTGGCGTCGGGCGACAAGGACCTGTACGACGGCATGCTCGACGTGACGCACGCGGCCGACATGGTCACGGTGTCGTACTGCTCGTTCAAGAACCACTACAAGGTCTCCCTAGTCGGCCACTCGGACAGCAACGGTTCTGAGGACACTGGCCACCTGCACATCACCTACCACCACAACTACTGGAACAATGTGAGCTCGCGCACGCCTTCGATCCGCTTCGGCACCGCCCACATCTTCAACAGCTGCTACGAGGACGTGCTGTCGTCGGGCATCCACGCGCGCATGGGCGCCCAGGTGCTTGTCGAGGGCAACGCTTTCGTCAACGTCAAGAAGGCTGTCGTTACCAACATGGACTCAAAGAAGCCGGGCTATGCCGTCGAGCAGAACAACCTGTACACCAACTCCAACCTCGCCATTACGAACGCCGGCAGCCTCAAGAAGGCTCCGTACAGCTACAGTGTCGCCGCTCCCTCCGGCATCTGCGCCACCGTCAAGGCTTCTGCTGGTACTTCTTCTTCTATCTAAAAGTATTTTAAAAAGTATTTTCAACCTTTTTCACACTCTTTCATCTTCTTCTCTTCTTCTCCCCCTTTTTCTTCAATATTTCTTTCGTGTGCCGTTGCCTAGCTGCATCACGGTTCTCTAGTATTCTTTAGTATCTTTCTCTTCTTTTCCCCCCATTTTTTATATTTTGTCATTCGTGATGACCATGAATAGATTTCTTTAAACATTTTCAGTGTTCTTTAATAATGCTCGGTGAATGCGTGTTGCGATTTGTAAGGCCATAACGTAGATTCTCGAGCGTGTGCTCGGGTCTTCGCCCACCCCTGTTGGTCTTGAGTGTGTGCTGTCCCGACTCAACCCGTATATACTGCATTCCACCGTCTCTCGTAGCTATGTTCTCCAGCCGCTCAGTTCTTGCTCTCATGGTAGTTCCATTTGCACAGCAACTACCACGAAGGCTGAGAAAGCACGAAGGGCCTACATGAGCTTCTGTAGAGTGTCAGTAATAACAGTGACATATTTCATAACAACCAACGCCTTTGTTTGTTGTCTTGTCCAGTGAGCACTTTAAACATAAAGAGAACAAGTACGGACAGCACATGAATGCTTTGAATACTATCTGGACACATTGAAATAACTACACCGCACACTACACTAATTTATAAATCACATGAAAGTAAATGAAGAAAACACTTTTACAAAATCACTAATCTTCAAATGCATTCAACCCGAGTTTTCCTATTTCTGGTAAAACAAAAAGGACCGATTCATCCTACAAATGTAGCTGATGTGATATAGCAAGAGCCCGACAGGCTAGTCTTGAAGAGCGCGAGCAATGGCGTATATGCGGTATCTGCATCGCTAGGTAGAGTCATTGACCTGTGCTTTGGCGATGCATACCGCACATGGTCCAGCTTTCGGGACGGCATCGTCGTCGACTTTGGGAGGGCATGTTTCGCCGCCATTGTCAATGGCATATTGGCACATTTCAAACTCGGACTCTCGCTCTGCAGGGAAAGTACATCCGCAGTCGTATGTGTAAGAATAAATAATGTACCGGCACATTTTGTAGCTGAGCTGATGGCGTAATATGAGGGTATGGGCTTGAGTCTGGTGGTGTGGGTGCTGAATCGGCCGGGCTGATGGGATAATGTGAGGCTATGGGTTTGAGTATGTTGGTATTGGCTGTTGGATCGACTGAACCTCTACGTTATGTTTGGGGTGTTTCTGGTTTATATATGTCTGTATGGCTTCTTTACTTGAACAGATGGAGGATGGTTGTTCACGGCATCTTTACTTGAACAGATGGTGGATTGTTGTTCACGGCAGCTTCACCTGAATAGAAGAAGAGTCGATGTCCAGGGTATCTTTACTTGAACAGATGGAGAATCAATGTCCGGGGCGTCTTCACTTGAACAGAAAGAGAGTGAATGTCAAGGGCATCTTCACTTGAGAATCGATATTTTTTTGAGCATCGAGGAGTAAGTGAAGAAGGCGACGGAGTACTGTCTCTTCCGCCAGTCTGTCCAAGACAACGTGGCGAACAGATTCTTTTGTTGGGTGGTCAACATGCCACCGGAGAGAAAAGAAAGTGGTCCTTCATGAGACATATGTTGGCAAGGCGGCAATGGATATGGCAGTGCTTCCAGGTCTGTTGATGGTCAAGATATTGCTTGCGGCATAGGTTATATCACTGGATGGAGGACTCATGCTCTAGGTAATAAGATCAATACGCCATGATGCACCACCTGGCTGTGTTAGTGAGGAACAGCAATGGAGATGCCTTGCAGAGGGTGTTTAAAATCCAAGACGCTCGCCGGCTACGTCAAGTGGATGGATGACGTGGATGACGTAGACCATTCTGCCGCACTTGTACGAATCTTTCGGCCTGGTCAACTTCCAGCTAATTTGATCGACTTCCAGTACTGGTGCTTGGCGTGTAACGAGCAGCTCGCCTGTTCCAGGACAGTCTGCCCCCGAGGCGTGCCCTCCAACGTCCACGGCCTGCGCAGTAGCCTGGCCGGGTACTGTTCCATCTTCACCCTTTGCCTTATTACGACCCTGCTCGCGTCAACCGCGCGGCGGCACAGCCACTGGCGAGCGAGACTTTGACAGCACGACGTATCTCGAGAACGACGAATCCATGTTTGTGTACTCGTCTTGGTGGTGCCATTATATAAACGCTTTTTAATAAATAAAAAAAAAAGAAGTGGCCTATCGCTATCGTGACAAAGGAAATCGCTTAAAATGGTGCATATATGCCATATGCTAGTCATTATATTCAAAACATCTCGCACTCTTCCTCATCGACAAGCCCCAGCCCGCTATCAAGCCGCCGCCGCTTCTGGCTATCCTGTTTTGTGGCAGGAGCAGTCGGGACCGTGTCGGGTGCCGTACGTTTCTGGGACGAGGGTGGCGTGTCGTCTCCCGTGGACGGCCCCAGCAGGTCCTGGCTGAGCTGGCTGACGCGCGCCAGCTCGGCCTGCAGCGTGGCCACGGCGCTCTGCGTGCGCTGCTTCGCGGCGTCGCGCGCCGCCGCCATGCCCTCATTGTCGATGCGCAGCTGCCGCGACGTGTCGTGCGCGTCCCGCAGCGCGCCGTTGATTTTCCTGATCTCGTCGCGCAGCTCGAGCGTGCGCGCATCGCGCATGGCCAGCGCGCGGCCGTGGCTCTGGTTGAGCGATAGCGTCTCGCTGCGCAGCTGCGCCGTCTCCGCCTTGGACGCGGCGAGCTCGCCTTCGAGGCGCTGCACGAGCGCCTCGAGCTCGGCCGTGTCGCGCTCATAGCTGGCCATGGCGCTCTTGAGCCGGTCGAGGCCGGCCTCTAGGCCGACGACGGCCTCGCCCTGCGTCGACAGCAGGGCCTCCTTTTCGGCGAGCATGCCGTTCTTCTGCTGAATCAGGGCGTCGCGCTCCGTAACGTCGTCCCGGTACTGGTCCATGGCGGACACGCGCGCGGCCAGCTGCTCTTTCAGGCTGGCCTCGACATGGCGGGCCTCGTCGATGCGGGCCTCGGCGTCGCGTGCGTTGGTGCTCAGCGTGCGCAGGCGGTCCAGCAGGAGGTTGAGGATCTGGGCAGCGGGTGCCGTCAGCGGCAGCTCAATCTCGCCGGGCGTCAGGTACTCGAGCTCAAGACGCGCCGTGCGGAACGCAGCAGACAGACTGGCAACGATGTCGCTGGCATCTGCGCGTCGACCGCCCTCTGTGTCCTCGCTGGATGTAAAGCCGAGCGCAGCCAGCGTCTTGGAAAGATCGGCGAGCGCGACTGTCTTGTCCGACAGAGCACGAAGCACCAGCGTCACCTGCTCGTCGAGGGATGGTGGAGATGCCGGTGCAGATGCGGACGGATAGGCAGACGTTTGCACGGCAGTCACCTTGTCTTCGACGGCCTTGACGAGACCCTGGTACGACGCAAGCGCACTGTTGAGCTTGGCTGTCTCGCGCTGGAGCAAGGCTACCTCGTCACGAAGCGCGTCTGTCTCGGGGTCGGGCAGGCATGCCTGTACATCCACATCGGCTGTGGCGACTGACGATGGTGTCGGCGCCGGCGAGAAGAGCGGCGACGGGCCACTCAAGAGTGTGCTTGGCCGCGTCTTCGTCCGCTTGGTCGAGAACAGGTGCATAGTAGGCGTGGCTGGTGTCGTCGGTGCCGCGTTGGACACGGGCGAGACCGGGTCGGGCATCCAGGCCGCCGCCGGGCTTGTGGCCGGCGGTGACGGGAACGAGCTCTGGCCGGCGTTGCAGTCACCAAACGAGATTGTGGCCTGGCTGTCGTCGAGCCGGCACGGTGAAGGCAGACGCTGCCGCCGGCTGGGTGTGCTGCACTGCAGCTCGGCCAAGGTCGTGTCGCCAAAGACGTCATCGCCCATGTCGGTCATGATGTCGGTCATGGCGTCGGTATCGTCCAGCTCGTCCAGCTCAGCCAGCTCGGTCAGATCGCTGCTGGAAGCAAAAGGGTCCCGTGCTGCCATGGTCCAGTTGCTCGTGCGATTGTGGTGCTCGTCGACACTGCGGGCGCCCTCGAGCTGGCTCCGGAGGATGCGCAGCTCGCGCTCGAGGGCCAGCACGCGCTCATTGTCCTGCGCAATGGTGGCGTCATTGTCTTTCAGCGCCGTCAGGCGTGCGATTTCGCGGTCCTTGTCGGCGACATCGCTGCGCAGCTGCTCGAGTTCGAGCTGGGCGGCGGCGGCACGGGTCTTTTTCTCGCGCTTGGCCACGCGCTGCTCGTCATAGATGACATTCATTTCTTCGCTGAGGCCATTGCGGCGCAGACGGCGCTTGATGCGGCCATCGATGACCTGGCGCAGCGGGAGGAAGGTGACCTCGGTGACGGGTGAATTGGGAGTGTCTAGGCTGCGGGCCAGACTTGTCCTCCGGATCATGGGCGTAATGCCAGTAGACAGCGATGCAGAGGAGGAGGGCGTTGCCGGGCCCGGGTCGGAGAAGCGGACACGGCGCTTGGTCTTTGTTGATTTAGTTGCAGCCGATGTGTTGGCAGAGCGCCGGCGCGACGGCGTTGATGGAGTCAGTGGGGGTGTAGAAGGTGCATGGTCGTCGGCTGTTGGCAGCATGGAGGCGCGACGACGCGTCCGTCGAAGAGCGATAGGTAGGTCCATTGGTGATGCGGAGGGGTGCGGATACCAATCAAGATTGAAGATGCAATGGAACGGTACGATGTAGGGAGAGTTGGAAATGTCAAAAGAAAGTGAATATCTTCAAAAGTCAAAACAGTTATCTAGCATGGTGAAATAATACGGCAAAGATGATGGAAAAGTAAACAAAGCCCCTCCTACACCGCTATCTATATAAGACGCGTTTATGAGGCAAAGAGGAGCCCAATGGTCTTTATGTGAGGTGAAGCCACTTGCGTGACCGCGTTTTGTGGGTTCTAACAAGTGTTACACTGTGTTGTCCTCTGCATGATCCCGGGTTTGGGGACGGCTGCCTAAGAATGAGAGGCTGCAAGGGCTCGTGACAGTGGAGATGGAGTCGATGTTGTGATGTCGTTGTTTATGTGTCCTGGTTGGGACTAGCGCGTCTATACACGTGTAGTATTCCGACTCGTAATGATGATTTTATGTCCATTTCTTTGATTCTTTTCTATTATTTTGCTAGCCTTGCATTAAGTGCTCTTATTACTTTGATTGACAGCTAGGCAGAAGCTGTAGATCCATGCTCTATCACAGCACGCCAAGTGGCGACCTCGTACAGCTCTATGATGACTAATCGGGCTGAGCCATGGAATCGTCTCACTGTTTAACCAATGAATCAGCTAGCAAGCCTATCATCATCATCAGCCGCGTTCAATCGTGTCACTGTTAACTAAGGAGTCAAGTAACAAGTCTATTCATCATCATCAGCGCGTCGGCAGCGATAAGCCGACAAAGTCCCACGCGGTAACGCCACGCCCTAGCCGGTGCCGGGCGGTTTATGATATAAATACAGGAAAGCAGGAATAAAGAAGAAAAAAGAAAAAAGCAGAAGCAAGGAAAAGATTATAGTAGAGTGAGTGATGCGGCAATACGGCCAGAAGAAACAACGCCGGCGTGAATAAAGTACGTTGTAGTAGCAAAAACAAAAGAAACAAAAGGAACAAAAGAAACAACAAAACAACAAAGCAACAAAGCAACCACGGACTAGTCCTGCCGCCGGTCATCGCTCGTCTTGACAGGCACCATCTCGTAGTCGCCGGCTCCGTCGCGGCCACGCCCCCGGCCACGCCCGCGCGAGAACCCCTGCTCCTCGTCGCCGTCGGCCGGTGCGGCTGGCGGTGCCGCGCCGCCCGCCGAAGACGACGACGCCGCTGCTGTTGATGATGACCCGCCAAAGTTGATGGGCCGCAGCTCGCGCTGCTGGCAGCCCCAGCTGCCGGCCAAAAACGCCACACACGTCGACACGCTCATGGTGGCCCACCACGCGAGGTTGGCCGGCAGCGAGCCCGTATACAAGTAAACGACGGCGAGGTGCAGGACGTGCAGGGTGGCGGCAAAGTCCAGGACGAGTTTTGTGCGGCCGACGACGACGACAATGGCGGCGCCACTGACGAGGCCGGCGGCCAAGATCCAGACAAAGGCCATGAGGTAGCCCTGGGTGGTGTCGCCGCGGATGGCGTGCCAGCCAAAGACCTGCTCCAAGGCGAAGCCGCGGCCGGAGACGAGGGAGGAAAAGAGGACGAGCGGCAGGAGCGCGGCATAAAGAATAGCCTGCAGCGTCGCAATCTGGCTGGCGAGTTTGAGCGGCGGCAGTTCGGTCAGCGCGCCCGAGCGGCGCGGGCGTCGGCGACGCGCCATGGTGGTTGTGTGGGGGGTGTGAGGGAGGTGGAGGAGGGTCGCGCCGCGTCGGTCGCAGTGATCGCAGTCACAGCAGCAGCACCTGTTCGGATGCGCGTGCCTGCGACGTCAGGCTTCTCAGTCTATCAGTCTATGGCTGCTTCGATGTGGCGGCCGGGTCCCGTCAATGTCCAGTCGAGGTCGAGGCGATGTCGAGGATCAAAAGGGGGCTTCAAGCCGCGATGCGCCAATCGATGCCGGCCAGAGCAAAAAATATCGTCAGTGAGAGGCGATCAGGCGCGAGGACAGATGCAATGCTGGTCAGTTCGAGAAAGTGTAGCCGTCGTCAACGGTAAAGCGCAAGTCGCTGTCGCAGTCGTCTGATGAGGGTGGTGATTGTTATGTAAGCAGTGTCTCTACTCTGATTAGTAGCTAATCTCAGGTGCTCTACAGGAGCTCCGCTCACCGCCTTTTTCTGCCATTACATCAGTCAATTTTACGGCCAAACGACGACATACCATTACAGCGGCCGTCCCTTTTTTTCGTGACAACAACATCTCATCTCGCAACATGGGTCTTCTTCCTTGGTCAGGCCCCTCGTCGGAAGGGGACAAGCGCGCCGAGGCCGTCCGGACCGGTGCCGCCGTGCCGACGCGCGCCGAGCGGAAAAAGTGCTGGGACAGCCGCGACATTTACTTTGGCTGCCTGGACCGCAACGGCATTATTGATGTGGTCAAGCCCGAGGGAGCGGCGGCGGCCAAGAAGGCGTGCAGTGCAGAGAACAAGCTGATTGAGCGCGACTGTGCCGCGCAGTGGGTAGGTTCTCGTCGCCGACAACGTTTTGCATCTGCTAATCTTTTTTTTTCGTCAAGGTCGACCATTTTAAAAAGTACCGCGTGGCCAACTACCAAAAGGAACAGCGGCTGGCGGCGCTGCGGGCACAGGGCGCCAACGAGGTGCAGATCCAGAACGGGCCGGGCGACACCGTGCCGAACCCCAACGCGAAAAAGGCGTAGACGGGATGACGAGACTCTCCACTACGATAAATACAATAAACACACTACATACATTCAATGACTCTCCACGATATATACACTACGTTCTCCTATGACGCGACGCAGACAGATAACGGATGAATTAAAGACTTGTGCTGTATTCTAGACGTGCATAAGATACATGACAAAGGAAAGGGCCGGAACAAGAGATAACAGAAAAGGAAACCGAACTCGGAACGAAGAGACGAGGGCAGTGGTATCATGGAATTCGGAGTATATGTGTGTGCGCGGTCGGATCCAAGGATCGGGATCGATGCTGCATGATGTTTGTAGAGATGTCAGGTAAGACGGGAGCCGAGGACGAAGTGGTGTGAGATGTCAGGTAAAGACGGAGTAAAGACGGAGCCAAGAACAGCTTTTAGAGAAAGTGAGACAGACATGCCGATAGACAGTGCTGCATGTCAGGTAAAGACGGAGTGAGACACATGCGATAGACAGTGCTGCACAGGACAGACGGCAAACAGGAAACAGAACAAAACCAATGCAACAGCCGCTGAGTGAAACAAGATAAAAGATAAAGAGGTAAAGAAAGAGAAAGAAAAGAGCGGGAATAAAGGAAATAAGAAAAGGAAAGAGAAAAGAAAGAGAAAAAAGAGAAGAAAAGATCAATGTACAGTAAGCACCCGTCACTTCATTGCATCTTCCACCACCTATCCAACGTGGGACGGATTTTAGTTGCCAAGCTATGCATCCACCGGCGGCAGCGGCGGCAGCTGCTTCTCGAGACTGTCGCGGCTGATCTGCATCTTGACATTGCGACCAGACGACAGCGTGCCCGACCGCGACCGCGTACCCGAGCCAGACACGCCGTAGCCGCTATCCGCGCTCTCTGGCTTCAGGTTGTGTATCGGGTTCATGAACCGGCCGTCCTTGGCTGGTGTGACCGGCCGCCCGTCGCTCTCGGTCGTGCGCGTGCTCAGCCGACTGCTCTGGCTACGGCCACCCAGCGACGAGCTCTCGCCAGCCTCGTCCACAATCGGAAGTGGCGGCTGCTGCGACTCGCGGCGGTCCGGCGCCGAGCCGGAGCCGTTGTTGCTATTGGTGCCGCTGCCGCTGCCGTGGCTGTTGTCGCTGCTGACGAGTGCAGGAATGACCATGCTGCCCATCGGCAGCGTCGTGTGTGTCGTCTCGCTATCGCTGACGTGCGACCCCTTTTGCGCATCGAGCTCGGCCGCACGGTGTGTTGCTGTAATATCGCCGCCATTGTCCGAGTTGCGGTACGAGGTCGAGTGCGAGTGAGCCGATGCTGCCGACCGGTGCCGCAGGTTGCCCTGCCAGCTGCCTGTAGCACGACCGCTCGCAATCGTGACGGCCTCGTCGTGCTGCTGGTCGTCGTGGCTCGATGGCCCCTCGCCGCCTGGCAAAACAGGCACGCTTGCTTCGGCGGCGGCATCGTGGCCGCGGTCCTGCGCCTCGCGCGCCGCGTCTTCTGGCGACATGGTGATGCCCGACATGAACTTGAGGAAACGGTCGCCGTACTCTTGCGGAGGAAGTGCCGAGATCTTTTCGCGGTCGCTCGACAGTCCCTTCCAAAAGTGCTCAATCTTCTTCACCATGCCATAGTGCGTCAGGCAGTCAATGACACCGAGATAGTAGACCTCCTCGGCTGGCGCATTGTCTTGGTGCGTGGCCTGGAATCCCCCATCGTCCTTGTAAAAGATGGACTGCTTGTTGTCGTCCAGCTCGTCTGGCATCTTGTTGCTGCTCTCGCCAATGGGAATCGGCCGCTCCGACTTGAGCATCTGGCGCAACTCGCGCGTCTTGCGCTGATGCTCCAGTTTGCTGGGCGTGCGCATCAGCACCGACTGCTGCTCAGAGCCCTCCTGGCTGTTCTTGCCATCGCCACGGGGTTCAAACACCTGCAGCGTCTTGCCGCGCAAATTCTCGTCGTTGCCGCGCCGCAGATCATGCGTCCCCACAAGCAGCGAGTAATCCATTATCTTGAGCCGCTGCAACAGCTTGACGTCCTTTTGCAGCTGCTCCAAAAACAGCCGCTTCTTGATGATGCCCAGCTCCAGGTGCTGGTGCCGCCGCAGCCAGTTGAGGTCCTTGAGCGTCGCGCGGGGGTTTTCCGACAGCAGCTCTTCCGGGTAGTCGCGTCCGATAGTCGAGCCCTTGAGATCAAACGTCTGGTGGATGTCGCGGTGTGGCGGGAACAGGTTGTTCATCACTACAAAGTGGATTTTGCGCCCATATGGCATCTTGACACGGTGCAGGCCAAAGAACTGCGACAGAAGCGTGTTGGGGTTCTCGGTGACGTGCTTGTAGTAGTCCTTGAGGATCTTGCGCAAAAACTTGTGCTCCGAGTGGTGGATCGTCTTGATGATGTAGCGGTAGTCGCGTGAAAAGTAAAAGAAACTGCCGCTCTTGCCGGGTGAACCTAGTTCGGATAGTATATACTTGCCCGCCAGCGACATCAGATAGTCGGCCGGGTCCAGGTGGAACAGAGACCGCAGGTGCCGGAAGACCCACGGCGCGTAGTCCTTGAACTTGAAATCGTACTTGGCCGAGGGCACCAGCTCGTTGCCGGCAATGTCAAACGTCGACTTTTGCTTCGCCTCAAAGTCTTCGTCGGTCAGAGGCCGGTCCAGCTTGGCGTTGGTCCGCGACACGGACACGCGGATGCCCGTCAGCATGTTGTAAGCAGCCACCCAGTTTTGGTGCGTCTCGTCCACCTTGGTGCCCACGAGCACCTGATCGTCGTCCTGCTCCATCCGCCGCTTCTTGCTCGCACGCTTCTGGCGGTAGGCTTCGGCCCATCTAAGGGCGTCCTCGTCGGGCACAACCTCGTCGCGCGGCATGTCGGAGTGTATTGACCGCGTGTTGCGGCGGCCCAGGCTGAGAGACGCTCTACGGCCACCCACACTGTTGCTTCCGCTGCCCACACCCGCTGCTGTAGGCGAGAACCGGCCCGATGCAAAGATTGCCGTGTCCTGGCTATCGCGCGAGTTTCTGCTGGTGCTGGCCTTGGGCACTTCCAATGTGTGGCGGTGCTTGATTCCCACCCCCGGAGTCAGGTGCGTTGAAGAGCCGGATGCGGACGCAGCAGCCGGGTTATACAGCGGAGGCGACGAAAACCGATGTGGAGGGATGGAAGGATTGCCAGCCTGCAGCAGTTGCGCGTTCGGGCTCGGGCTCGGACTGTGGCCGGAGAGATGGCCAGCGTATGCCGCCGACATGGGCTCGGGGTTGCCCGTGCCCGGTGCACTTGCGCCGTTCATGTTCAGCTGGCTTGTGCTTCCTGAAGGCGCCGTCATAAAGCTAGAAGATCCGGGGAGCATGGCGTCGTCGGTGCCCCGGTGGACCTGGCGGATACCGTACAAGTCGTGGTTGGATGTGAGGACGGAACTGGCACCGTTGGAGGCTGTCGAGTACCTAGGGTGAGTATCGTCGGTGGCCGTTGCAATACTGGCGGAACCAGCTCCGTCAGACTCTTCTGCGCTTGTGCCATTGATCCAAGCGTGGTGCTGTTGGGGCGGGGAAACGCGAGTACGGTCGGGTAGTGCCATGGGGTTCGGGACAGAAATCGGACCGCCGTTGGGCAGCGGTTTTGATTTACGAGTAAACGAGGACAAGGACTCTGATTTGGGAGGAGGCGGGGGAGGAAATGAGGGGGCTTCTGGACGGCCAGTCTGGCCTGGGGCCCTGTATATTGACGTGGTGGTAGATGATGATGATAGACGCATCGACGACGAGACGACAGGTGGGAGTGATGGCGGCTTCTGCGACGGAGGTGGCGGCGGCGGTGCGCGTGATGGGGCGTCGGGAGATATGGATTTTGTGAGGGACATGGTGTGGCCGTCGTACTGGTCGTAATACGCGAGCTCCTCGTCTGCGGGCGCTGTGGTGGTCTGCGAACTAGCTGCGCCACCACTGCTATGGCTTTGACCATTCATATCAGCGGACGAGGCAGCCGAGTAGGCGTCGTCCTCGGTGAGCGCCGGCGATCGTTGGGGGTTGTAGTAGGCGGAATGGTCATTGACAATGGAGTGTGTATTGAGGATATTGTTGCTGTTGTTACAGTTGTCGATTTTGGCGGTGCCGTTCATGTGTGGAGGCGAGGGAGGCGGTGACGTCGGGTGAGGCGGAGAGTAGCGGAGAGGACGGGGTCCATTGAGATCGACCGAGGCAAGCGCCTGGCCGGAGATTTTGGACGCCACGGCCTTGCTAAACGCCGTCTCCGAGTCGGCGGAAGAAGGGGTCGTGGTGGCCGATGAAAAGGTGGCAGAGGCGAGAGACTGGGTTGATGGATAAGGGCGGTTCTCGTCCTGAGCAAAAGAGGGCATTGCGCCTTTGTGTTGGATATCGGGCCGTTGGAGCCGTTGGAAGTCTGGCAGTCGCTGTCGCTACGGGTAATGGACGGGTGTAGATCAGGAGCGAAAGAGATTGCCCTTTGGCATGCCGCAGACGTCTCGTCGTCGGATAGGCCGGGGCGAGGAGGTGTGGCGTGTAGCGATACGACAAAGGGTGAGGGCGGTGGATGGATGAAAAGATGTGATATCGTAGCTCGTGTGGCGTGTATTTGCTATTTTGCTATTGACGGATGCGTTTTGGGATGAATCTGATGCTTCGTGACGATGGACGATCTATGGTGATGTGATGCTCGAGGAGGGCAGATTGAGAGCGAGCGACCGGGAGTCGACAGCGACCCGGATAGAAAGAAACTGAAAAGAAACAAGCGCTGGTGTAAAAGCGATACAGATTCGTTATGAGGCTGGTGTAAAGAGGGACAGAAAACGGGACGTAAAGCGAAAAGAACGGCGTTGGCGATGCTGCGTGTTGCTAGGTAGGGGGCTTTGAGGCGAGAAACAAGGAAATGAGAGGTTTGGGAGCAGAAGAGACTGAGAGGGTAGACAGACCCCAAGGGGGACCCAGTAAAAATGGGGGCAAGCCGGCGAGAGCGATAAAAGTTGGCAGTCTTGCACTGTATGGCGTGTATATGATACACTGTGCATATACGGAGCACGGGTGCTGAGAGCTTGGCCGTTATGGTGGGTTTCGAGGCTTGGCCTAAGCAGGCAGGTAGATTACGCGGTGCTATTGGAGATAGCTAGCGGTGGAGTGATGCGTGCTGTATTATGGAGGGTGTCTATGGATATATACGTATATGCACTGTGTCCTGATAGGTGCTCTTTCATTTGTTTTTTTCGTCATTCTTTCCCTTTTGTTATTGCTTAGTCATCTTTGATCTTCTTTTCTTTCTTTTTATTCTTCTTTTCCTTTGATTACTTCAATCTTGATCCCTCCCTTTCTGCTTCATCCACACTTCATACCAATCAATAACGCCTCGTCCACTAGAAGGCTGGGGTGTTCAGGAAGCGCTTGGCTTTCTCCGCCGTGTTATCCGCTCTATCGATATGCTCAGGAGACTGACCACCAGCGAGCTCGTACGAGTACTTGTTTTACAGACACAAGTACTACAGATATTGTACATACGCTGTAAGCATAAGTCATACGCTGTAAGTCTATCAGACCTGCTGCGTTACGACGTTATTCAGCTAGACGGAGCAGGCGGAGTGACACGCCGCCGGACAATCAAGTGCCCGACTCCCCGTTTTGATTCTTCCTCCTCGAAGATCTCCTCGAATTCAAAGATATCATCAAAGATGCGACTATCTTCTCCAGAGTTGGACTACGCAGTATCTACATTACTCCAGAGTTGATGTGGTGTTGTTTTGTTTGTTTACTTTTACAATCCAATACGGAACCCTGGCATATCTCGTGCTGCGGTGGCTTGGGCGTGTTCGGAAACACAATGGCACGCATGGATCTTTATCCACCATTGCCTCTCGATGCTGTCCGAGCACTGTTTCTGCAACTGTTTACACGTCATGGCCGGTGCAGACAAGCGAGAGTCTCTGTAAAAATATATGTACTCACGCATCTCAGCTCTCCTGTCTCATGCTGTGCTCGCCACGCTCTCCTGTTTCTTGATTCTTCTCTCCTATTATTCGTCTCCTTTATATTTATGCTTACAGAAGAGATACAGCCATCTCTTTGCCATCTCTTGCTGCACAGTGCAATCTATTACCTTCTTGTTCTTGTTCTTTTTCGTTCTGTAATTCATCATTCTTCCGTTCTTTTGTTCTCCCTCCCCCCCCTACAGCCCTCGTATTGCCTCCGCTAATCATCAATGCTCGCTTCATCCAGTAAAGCGCTCTCCATCTCCCCACAGCTCATTTCACTCTAGGCACACCGTTTCCCGGACATCACCCATGCCAAGCTGTACTAGAGTACGGTGCCTGATGCGAACGGCCACCAATGATTGTGAAAGCCGTTACGTTGTGACGTCTCTCCGTCTCTCAGTTTTCACTTCCAACATGACCAACAACATGTCAGTCACAGCTCACAGCCCCTCAGTGGAAGTGGTCTTTGCAGCAGAATAATCTTGTTGTTATGTATGTACGCAGATTACGGAGTTGATCATGCTCGCAATCTGTGGTCACCGCCTTTTCTTTTTCATTGATTCACATCTCATCTCCGACTCTTGTCAGGCATCAGAACCCTAGACATGGCATTTGTAAATCGCATCTTCCGAGTACATAGTCACTCACTACAACGGCCTACATTATGCTTAGACGCCAACTGCATCCGCCTCCTTCAAGGATGATCAGCTTCTCACTGCTGTCCTTGGCGCGACACAACACACGAGGCACAGCAGAATTCCAGGTCGTTTCACTTGCTTCGAAGAGCCCGTCCCTGAAATAAAATAGAAGGACGCTTGCATGAGCACAGCCTTCACGAATACGCAGCCAATCTAGCGTGTACCTGTGTCGCTTCGATAGCAAGCCGCATTATGTATGTACATTCCCTACAGAAAACAGAAACGATGCTACGCAGCTGATCGCTGACGATCCATTCAAACAAACCACTCAGTCGGTAGAACGTGTCGGGCGGGACAGCAACCCGCCACCACCGTTCAGTCAGTAGAGGATGTAACCAAGCAAAACAGGGGGACGGGTGTATCCTGAACGCAAGCCCAAGAGCTTTCATTAATTTGTGCCAAGGGGCTGTGCACATGTGAAGCTGAAGCCAGCTGACGATGAAAAGGCTGAGGACGGCGACTCTGTCTGTGGCCAAGCCTGGCTGACAACTCATCATCAGGTGTTGCACATGTCGCATTGCGTCTGACAGCGCATCGAAGCAGTCTGTCCTTTTTTGTAAAATAAAACGCACTGTCTTTTTGTCATATCATATGATTACAGGCCGTGATTACAGGCCGTAATGAGAAGGGAAATGAATGAAGGAGTGAAGGAATGTATGATTGAAAGAATGGAAGACGAAAGAACAAAGAAAGAGAGAAGAAAGAAAGGAAAAGAAAGAAAAGCAGAAAAAAAGTAAAGAACCGATTTATTAATATTTACAAAAACAAGGTATCACATGCTATTTACAAACCACTCTGCTTCCTCTAATCACCCGCCCGCTACAACGGCCAGCCCCTCGTAAATCATCTTCTTGACCGCATAAAATGTACCCCCGGCCGGCGTCGTCGGCCCGCCGCCCGTCGGCAGCCCAATACTCTCAACCTCGACACGCCCCGTCGTCGTCTTCCGCACGGCCACTGACCCGTCAATCACAAGCGTGCCCTCGCCGCGGAACTCCGCCGTGTGGCCCGACGCCAGCATCGACCGCCGCAGGTCCGCCAGCCGCAGCTCGCCCACATGCAGCGGCTGCGTGCCCGCACGCGCCATGGCCAGCGACACATTGCTCGGCAAGAGGTCCAGTGTCGGCAGCGATACCCCGGATGCCGCCGATGCCGGCACAATAGCAGTAGATGTCATTGCCACGTCGGTCTTTTGCCGCTTGTTGGCGTCGGCATCGGCATCATCACTCTCAACCGCCACTGTCGCCGCTACCATGCCGGGGTGCAGCTGGCCCGTCATCGTGACAATGCCCAGGCCCCGCAAATTCTGCCACTTGAGCTTCTTGACGAGCGCATCCGCCAGCTTCACGGCCCATGCGTGCGTGTCCACGCTGGCATCGACGGCCGGCTCGCCCACGCGCGGCATCAGCACGTCGACATCCGCCGCCGCAACGCCGCGGTTCGTGCTCACCACGCTGCGGTACTGCGCCGCAACCGCCTCGGTCTCGGCATCGCTGCCGCCCACCAGGATCAGCTTGCGCGGCTCAATCAGCGGCAGCAGAATTTCGAGGTTGCGCGCCGTGTGCAGGCCCGAGTAGTCGACATAGGCAATGCGCAGGTGCACCGGCACCATCTCTGCTGTGACCACCAGCTTGGCGGGGCCGACCACGATCGCCGCGGCGGCGGCCGCAGCGGCAGCAGCATCCTCGGCGGCTTCGCCGTCCAGCTCGTCGCCAGGGCCGTCGTCGCCATCGCTGTCGTCGTTCCGGTTCCGGCGCTTGTTATTAGTACTATTATTGGCGTTGTTTGCATCGCTGCTGCGCTTGTCGTTGGCCACGCCGACGTCGTCCCACTTGCGCTTCTTGCCGAGGTCGCCGGCCGCCGACGACGACGACGCTACGGCGCCTGGGTGAGCATCGTTGTTGGACGCATCCTCTTCGCGCTCCTCGGCGCGCAGGTACTCGTCCGGCCGAATCAGCTCGCCAAAGTCGTCATCGCGCTTGCGGCGCACCGGCACGGGGAAAATCCGCTCGCGGCCCTTCTTGCCACGCACATCGTAGTCGTAGTGGCCCGTGCGCTTGATGAGGATCGTCACGCCCAGGTCCTCGTCCCGCAGCACCACCTTTTTGCGGCTCGCCTGGCCGATCGTCGTCGATACATTCAACAGCTTGCCCTGGCGCTCGCTGTCCGACTCTTCATCCGAGTCGGACGATGACTCAGACACGTCGTCGTCATCGTCGTCGCCGCCGCCAATGCCCACGCCGCCAGCTGCACCGCCAAACGGATCGCCCAGCCCGCCCACGCCCAGCGTGCCGTCGCCGTTGAGACCGCCGGCACCGGCCTTGGAAACCTGTGTAGACTGCAGCTGCCGCTGCGTAGCGAGCCACTGCTGGTAGAGGTCGAGCTCGGCGCCCTCGAGCGCGACCTTGCGGGCGTCGTTGAACTGGAGCGAGCGGCCACCGCCTTCCACCAGCTGGCTGGTAATGTCGTCGCCGTCGCCGCCGGTCTCGTCCATGCGGCTGATGCTGCCCTCGCGCCACCATTCCCAGAGCGTCCGCGCCAGCGAGGGCGCCTTGTCCTGTGCGAGCACGCCCGGCACCTCCGTCAAAATCACCAGGTTCCGGGCGTCGTCAGCTATGCGCCGCAAAATCTCCTTGGAGAATCCCCATTCGAGCGACGAGTCGCTGGCCAGAATGACTTTGCCGCCACCACCCGAGGCGGGTTGGTTGAGTGCCCGGTCGACTTGGATCTTGCGCTCCAGCAGCCGGACGTGCCGCAAGTCAAAGGGGCCGCCTTCTTTGGATTTGCCGTCGTCACCGCCGCCGCCACGCCCGCCGTTGGCTTGCCGGGCACCATCGGCCACGGCTTCAAACTCCTGCACGATACTGTCGTTCATCCATTCCAGCAGGGTGCGTGCGTGGCGCACAAGACTGCCAGACGTGCGTCCGGCGAGGAAGAGCAGAGACCGCGACAGGTTTTCGTGGCGCTCGGCGCCGCCCACTGTCGATGCGGTGGCGGCTTCGCGGCGCCACGCATGCTCCAAAAAGTACGCCAGCTCGAGAATACGCGCCGTCGAGTCGACCGGTATCAGCACGGTGCCGCCGCGCACAACGCATGTCCGGATCGTCTCGAGCAGCTGCTCGTCGCGCAGGCCGGGACGCACCACCTGGGGCGCGCGGCTGCTGGACACGAGCGCCGTCGGCTTGCGCAGCTGCTCAATGACTTCCGACGAGCCGGCACCAACGCCGCCGATCCACGCGGCACCCGAAAACACATTCTCCTTGTACTGGCCCCAGTCGACACCGTACACAATCGATTCGAGTCCGTGTTGGATGTGCCACAGCGTGCCACCGAGTGTGCGGCCCGCATTGTAAGCCGTAATCGTGAGGCCCGTGAGCGGCGGTAGGTTGGGCGGCCCTTGCGGCTGGTGCGGCTGCGAGTATTTCAGCTCGCGGATGAGCGAAAAGTAGCGAGTAATTTCTTCGGGCGTCGGAGCCGGCAGCAAAAACTTGCTGTGCTCGGCCGAGTGCGACTGTTCGTAGGAGTAGGCGACCTCGGTCAGCGACGCGCGCGGAATGGTGGCGGCCGCCAGCGGTGTCGAGGCATAGAGGTCCTGCAGCAGCGTGCGGCCGAGGTCGATGACGGGTTTGGTCGCATAGATGGGGATGCGTGCAAACTGCGGAAAGTTCTTGCAGCAGTGCGCAAAGGCGGCAATGTGGGAGACGGTTGCGTGCGTCAGCAGCACGAGCGAAATGGTCGGGATCTGTCGCTCGAGCTCGCGCAGCTTCTCCGTGTCAAACGACTCGTCCCAGCCGACATCGACGAGCACCTTGACGCCGCCGTCGAGCTCGAGCAGCGACTGCGACGCCGTCGACTCGGACCGCGCGCCCTGAAGCGGGCAGAACGTGAACATGGTCTCGGCAGAGGCTATGTGTTTATGGCTGATTCATTCTGTATGTGTGACAATATCGAGATCTAGCGATGCTAATGTTGATGTTGGTGGCGATGTCAACGTCTCGTGGTCCGTAGTGTCGCGGATTGGGTCGCCTTTGCTTGGTAGGAGCTGAGTTGCAACTGTTGCAATTGAAGCTATTCGCAAATCGCGTCGCCGCTCTGCGTTAGCGCATTCAGCCTGTATTTAGCGTCTACAGGGTGTTGGCGTCTTCTCCACATGCGCTGCAGTTCAGGCCGGGCCGGAACAACCTGTCGGAGCACAGGGTCCAACATCACATGCAGACTGTCACAGGCTTTTACATACGTAGAACAGGCTTTTTACAGTGGGCTCACAGGGGGAAAGGGAGCACTCCCCCCTGAATCGAGCTCAATCGCCACTGTCACCCCACTATAACAGGCAAAATACCGCGAGAGCGGCCTGTGTTTAGTGCTCTACTAAATGATTATGTCATCAATATCACTCTATCGTACACCATTCGCGAGCAACGTGTCCAACCCTGCACACCTCCGCCCACCTGAAGCGACGACCTCACGATCCACGCGCCAGCTGCGACATCTGTACACCCAACACCCAATTTCTACATAGCATGGCTAACAGGGCCGTCTAAGCGTGTGCGAGCTTCTGATTGTTCCTGAAAAGCTTCATCTTTGTTCTCTTCTTTCTGTTGTCTTCCATCGACCCCCCCCCCTCCCTCTACAGCTTGTCTGTCTTCGATTCGACTATCGCGATCTCGATCCTCCGATTTCTTCGATCTCTCCGACTTTAACTTTATTCTCGACGCTTCTCAACCGCCACCATGTCCGACTATGCAATGTTCCATGCTCTCGGCCAGGGCGAGCAGCTCGACCCCAATGACCCCCAGCGAACCTCCCAGCCCGCCGCACCAGCCTTCGCCCCTCCCATTGCCCAGCAGCCGTACCAGCAGCAGCAATACCTTCAACAGCAGGCACCGCCCCCGGCAGGCTATGGTGCTCCGGCGCCGCCACTACAGCCGTATCCCGGACAGCAGCAGCCACCATACGGCACAGCGTCGCCCGTTAATCAGGGATATGGAGCCCCGCCCCCGGCGGCCGACCTGATCGGCGGTGACGGCGGTCTCGCAGCACAGATGGGCGGCATGGCTCTCGGCGGCGACCCGCACCAACACGCAGCCGCTGCCACACGGAAAAAGAAAAAGGACCGCCACGCATACCACACCGTTGAAGCACCCATTGGCGGATCATTCTCGGCCGCCGCCATGTCGCAGCCCGAGGTCCCTCTCACGCCCGGCTTCGACCACAACAGCATGGCGCCCGGGAGGAGCATGTTCCCGGCATCAGCCAACGGACCGTACAACCCCGCGCAGCCTGCCGACCCTGCCAGCTTTGCTGCCCGTGATGCCCTTCTTGCGCCGGCGGTTGTTCCTGCGTCGGGCCAGCAAAAGGTATCGGCGGACGACATTCCCAGCGTGCCGCTGTCGCGGGACTCTGTGCAGCCGCACTTCCTCACCAATGTGTACCCAACCTTTGAGCGCCACGTGCCGCCACCGGCATCGATCTCGTTTGTTGCCTTTGACCAGGGCAACTCGTCGCCCAAGTACACGCGCCTGACGATGAACAACATCCCCGCCAGCCCCGAGTCGCTCAAGGAGACAGGCCTGCCCCTGGGCCTGCTGCTGCAGCCGCTGGCGCCCACGCAGGCGGGCGAGCTGCCGGTGCCGGTGCTCGACTTTGGCGAGGCTGGCCCGCCGCGGTGTAGGCGGTGCCGTGCCTACATCAACCCATTCATGATGTTCCGCGACGGCGGCAACAAGTTTGTGTGCAACCTGTGCACGTACCCCAACGACACACCACCCGAGTACTTTTGCTCGACGTCGCCACAGGGCGTGCGGACCGACCGCGACCAGCGGCCGGAGCTGAGCCGCGGCACAGTCGAGTTTGTGGTGCCCAAGGAGTACTGGACAAGAGAGCCGGTGGGCCTGCGCTGGCTGTTTGTGATTGACGTCACACAGGAGTCGTACAACCGCGGGTTCCTCGAGTCGTTTTGCGACGGCATCCTGAATGCGCTGTATAGTGAGGAGGTGGGCGAGGACGGCGAGCCCAAGCGCAGCATCCCCGAGGGTGCGCGTGTCGGATTTGTGACCTACGACAAGGAGGTTCATTTCTACAACGTTAACCACAACCTCGAGCAAGCACAGATGATGATCATGCCCGACATTGAGGATCCGTTTGTCCCACTGAGCGATGGCCTGTTCGTCGACCCCTACGAGTCCAAGGCGGTGATCACGTCGTTGCTTGCGCGGCTGCCACAGATGTTCTCGACCATTAAGAACCCGGAGCCGGCGCTGCTGTCGACACTCAATTCGGCGATTGCAGCACTCGAGCTGACGGGCGGCAAGATTGTGTGCTCGGTGTCGACGCTGCCGACATGGGGCCCTGGCCGTCTCTTTATGCGCGACGACGGCAAGCACTCGCTGGGCGAGATGGACAAGAAGCTGTACACGACGGAGCACCCTGGGTGGCGCAAGGCCGCCGAGCGGATGGCGGGTGCAGGTATTGGTGTGGACTTTTTCCTGGCGGCGCCGTCGGGCGCCTACCTGGACATTGCGACGATTGGGCACCTGTCGGCGACAACGGGCGGCGAGTCTTTCTATTATCCCAACTTTATTGCATCGCGCGACAACGCCAAGCTGTCGCTGGAGGTGAAGCACACGGTGACGCGCGCCACGGGATGCCAGGCGCTGATCAAGGTGCGGTGCTCCAACGGGCTGCAGGTGTCGAGCTACCACGGCAACTTTGTGCAGCACACGCAGGGCGCGGACCTGGACTTTGGCGTCATTGACGAGGACAAGGCGCTGGGTGTGACGTTTAGCTACGACGGCAAGCTGGACAGCAAGCTGGACGCGCACTTCCAGTCGGCGCTGCTGTACACGACGGCCGGCGGGCAGCGGCGCGTGCGGTGCAGCAACGTGATTGCGAGTGTGAGCGACAGCTCGCGCGAGAGTCTCAAGTTTGTCGACCAGGACGCGGTGGTGTCGCTGCTGGCCAAGGAGGCGGCGACGAAGCTGGTGACGACGTCGGCGACCCTCAAGGACACGCGGGCGTGGCTGACGGAGCGGACCATTGACGTGCTGTCGGCGTACCGCAAGCACCAGGCGTCGCAGGGACACCCGCCGTCGCAGCTGATCATGCCAGAGCGGCTCAAGGAATTCTGCATGTACATGCTGTGCCTGCTCAAGTGCCGGGCCTTCAAGGCGGGCAGCGAGACGGGCGACCGGCGCGTGCAGGAACTGCGGATGCTGCGGTCCATGGGCGCGCAGGAGCTGAGTTTGTACCTGTACCCGCGGATCCTGCCACTGCACACGCTGCAGCCGGAAGAGGGCTTCCCCGACCCCGAGACGGGCCACCTCAAGATGCCGCCGGCGATGCGGGCGACGTTTAGTCGCGTGGAGCCGGGCGGCGTGTACCTGGTGGACAATGGACAGCAGTGCATCCTCTGGCTCGAGGAGCACACGTCGCCGAACCTGCTGGCGGACCTGTTTGGCGAGGACCTCCAGTCGCTCAAGAGCCTGGACCCGTACATGTCGTCGCTGCCGGTGCTGGCAACGCATTTGAATGCGCAGGTGCGCAACATGATCGAGTTCCTCAAGACGATGCGCGGGTCCAAGGGGCTCACGATCCAGCTGGCGCGGCAGAAGCTGGACGGCGCGGAGCTGGAGTTTGCACGGCTGCTGGTGGAAGACCGCAACAACGAGGCGCAGAGCTACGTGGACTGGCTCGTGCACATCCACAAGAGCGTGCAGCTGGAGCTGGGCGGACAGCGGAAGCGCGAGGACTATGGCGACTCGTCGGCGCTGGCGGCGTCGTTTGGCGGGCTGCGGCCGGCATACTGGTGATGACGGACGGCGACGGCGGGCGGGCCATCAAGGCAGGGTAGGGTACAAATTCACGCGTAGCGGTTTAGCAGATATCAATACATTGCGCTTGCAGCGTTTCCATTGGGTATGAGATATGTGTTTTGATTTGTATGTGTTTTCTTTAGTACTTGAGCGTCATCTGCTGCTCGATGTGGAAGACTGATGGAAGCTTGTGGTCTTGGACCCGTGCTGTCGTGCTCTATTTTGATTGTTCTTGTTTCGTTTGATTGTTTTCTATGATTTTGTTTCTCCCAATTTTGAGGCTCTTTTCTCTTTCTTTTCTCTTTCTTTTCTCTTTCTTTTCTCTTTCTTTTCTCTTTCTTTTCTCTTTCTTTTCTCTTTCTTTTCTCTTTCTTTTCTCTTTCTTTTCTCTTTCTTTTCTCTTTCTTTTCTCTTTCTTTTCTCTTTCTTTTCTCGCCTTGTATGGCACCATTGTATTGCAGGGCTGCTCTTGTTTGGATGCCCCTTTCTGTGCCGCCCCTCACAAACAATGGCTGCCTTGGAGACAAAAAGAGACAATGTCGGATCCCCACACCATGTTTGTTGGCTGCCAGATTTGTTTCTTGGTCACATGAAGAGATGATCACATGAAGAGATATCCAAAGCCAACGTGATGGGCAAACAACGAACAACAGTGTTATTGATAACCCCACGGCATAGCAAGGAAGAACAAACAAATTCTATCAAAAATCAAAAAAGGAAAGCTCGCGCAGCTAATCGCCAACCAACCGGTCGACAACAGCACAGAAACAGGAATAACTTCCGCCTCGCAAGATACGCCGGTTACACTCTCAGGCCTTCACCTCCCCCCACCCTGATACCACCACAGTTGCCGCCTGGGAGGACGGCTTGCTACCACCCTCACCTCTCCTTACCCTCGAACCGAGACCGACGCTGCCTAGCCACGGTAGGGTGCATCTCCCGCGAGCCCCCCCGGCGAAGTGGGCTTTTAATAGAACCAACAAAAATCGTTGAAGACTGTTATCATAGTCTACTAGCGTACCAATAGCATGCTCGTTATTATTATGCTTATGCTTACTATTAAGGAGAGAACGAAAGTGACGAGTGACCGGCAGCTAGGCCCACTTCCGAAGTCCGTCCATGAGACCGACCGTGACGGGTTCCCGGGTAGTGCTTATGCTTACACCGGCTTTCGCTGTACATATTAGTCCGCTTGTGCGTAGTCATGCGTGTCTTGATCGTAGTGCATTCATGACTGCCTTGTTTGGCAATATTACCGAAGAAAGAAGCAAGAGGAGAAGAAAAAGAAAAAGAAAAAAAGAAAAGAAAATAGAAAAAGGCATGGGAAAAAGAAAGGGAAACAAGAAATGCATACGACGTGAACGGAAGGGGGTACTCCGTAGACAATACATTCTTACCAACCCTGTCGACTCGTTCTTCATCTCATCCTGGCACCGCCATCCTGGGTCGGAGACTATTCCCAAGCGAACCATGTGCCATGCCTTGTGCCACCCACACGCGCATCTTGCATGCGTTCTGGGACGAGTGCAGCAAGCCTAGTTTGGTGTTTCCAGTGTTGGATGTGATGGATGATGTGATATATGATGTCGCCATGTCCAGGGAGCCGGTTGAATGTGATGGATTGTGATATGTAGGGGTATCGCCGTGTCCAGGGAGCCGGGTGCGAGCCGGGTGCGAGCACGGATACGAGCAGGAGAAGAAAGAAGAGAAGAGAGAAGAGAAGAGAGAAGCGAAGAAGAGGAAAGCAGAAAGGAACTGTCTAGATAAATAGAGCTGTTAGATCTTTTCTAAAATCGAAATCAAAATCAAAACTCGGAAAGAAAATCAAACAAGTAGATAATCCATGATAGCTTCATGCTTCATCCGAACTGCAGTTGGTCGTCCGATTTGTCTGATGTCTCACCACTCTGCATGATCGCCCCGCCAGATCAGATGATCAATACGTCGTACGGGTAATGGGGTGGGTGCGGCTGAAGACATCTCCGGCTATGCGGGAGCGAATGTGACGAAGAAAAATGCAAAGAGATCTCGGCCACTGGCTGGATGAGGTTGGCAATGTCTAATGCTTATACGTAGACACGATGCTGGATGGCGGCTCGCTGTGATGGCTTATTGCACGGAGATTTCCGGGGCTGTGGACAGATCTTGACAGATTATTGTCTCGGGGTTCGGGGTTATGTTTTCTTTTTTGTTTCGTTTTTTTCTTCTTTTTTTTCCTTTCTTTTGTTTTCGTTCTTCTTTCTTTTTCTTCTCTTCTTCTACTTATCTTCACTGTCTGGCTCACCCTTCCCTCCTTTAAATCCTTCATGTCTTTCTGTCACTTCATCCTTCATCTTCATCTCTTCTTCTCCATATCTTGTATGCTTATCATAGCAAATATCATAACAAATTTGAACCTTTTTCGTCCCGCCATGACTCCTTGATAAACTACTTTCCCCTTTTGATCACTTGCACTAAACCACACCCCTGCTAGCTCATCTTTTCTCGCGAATCTGAAGAGTGACAGCCTAGGAACACGCTTCGCCTCGTCTCGCTTCGCCTCGTTTCCTTCAAGTCCTTGTCATCGCGAATGCTACTGTGCTCGGTTATTGTTGCAAACAGTCCCTGGACCCGGCATGTCCAATGTTCTGTCAAACCAGTACCGTTGAGAGTGTGTCAGTTGGTCCGCGTTGCATTCCGATATGGGCATGGGGGGTCCGAGTTTGATACTCCTTAATTGTTTTCCTCTTATTTTATTTCTCTCTTCTCACCGGCTTCCTTCTCACCTGTACCCTCCTTTATCAATACAGACTCGCCGACCTCCACACGGAAAGATCCGTTCAATGCACCAAAATAGACCACGCAAGGCTACATGTAGTGTCGCTTAAGAGTCTTGTATTCGACCAGTCATGGATGCCCTTCTGTGCGTTCTCTGTATACAATATCCCCTTTCACACCCTTGTCACAGATCATCTCTGTCCATATATCAGTTCCAGTATATATGTACTATGTATGCTTATGACTGGGTGCCTCACCTGCCATTAGCACCATGAGGTTTGATGCGATAGACGAGTGCACGTCCTCCTCTATCTTGGGCCAACCTCCGTACTACTGGATCTCCACCCACGGCAAGATTCCCATTCGACAGCATTGACGCTCGCGGGCTGCTATGTATTATTGGATTTCTGAGCCCTTGGTAGCTGATTCCTGAGAGAGCCTCTTATATGTACTTTCTTATTCCTTTATTATTCTACAAGCTTACACCGGCCATGACGCCACCATGTCAGAGGGTGTCGGCTACAGACGGTGATTCGCTGCGGACGCTATCATCTGGCATAATTGTGCAGCT
Organism: Ophiostoma triangulosporum; assembly: GCA_029298705.1. Classification (NCBI taxonomy): domain Eukaryota; kingdom Fungi; phylum Ascomycota; class Sordariomycetes; order Ophiostomatales; family Ophiostomataceae; genus Ophiostoma; species Ophiostoma triangulosporum. The sequence goes on along the minus strand of JANSLO010000010.1, from coordinate 903,828 downwards.
GCGGAATAGATACGTATAGGCTGTCATATCAGTCGTCAAGTGAGATGATTAAAAGTCTTTTCTTATTGTAGCGAGAACTACAGCAGAGGCTCCAACCGCAGAGAACAAAACAGGCAGCCAGCGGTCCAGATATCAACAACAAGAGGAGAAATAAAGGACTGAACAACACCAAACCAAAAGAAATAACCAAACACATCACCGAAAATAAGAATAAATGAAAAACTAGTTTGGTGACATTAGTGTGCCCAAAACGTACCGCGGGTCGGGCTCCGTCAGGAACCGCTGGACCGCGTCGCCGTCAAATACGGCGCGGAAGATGTCGTAGTCGGTGACCGTGTTGGCCGCCGACGACGGCACCGCCGACGAGCCGCCCAGCGCCTTGCCGCTGCGGCTCTTCTTGTTCAGGTCGTCCAGGATCAGCTTCGTCGTGCTCTGCCGCGGGTCCTCAAACACAAAGCACACGCCCTTGAAACGCCCGCGGATGTCCTTGTCCCACAGAATCACCTCGCGCCATAGCTCGGCCACCTCCTGTGGCGGGTTGCGGTAGCCGTTGCCGAGCCCAAAGTCGCCAATCACAACGTCCGTGTAGCCCGCCGCAATGCAGATCAGCAGCGCCGCGCGCATCTTGTCCTGCACCATGGCGCGCTCCTCGGCAAACGAGTACTTGGTGCCCATCTGCGTCAGCTTGGGCCAGCGCACCGGCGGCACCGAGCACACCGGCAGCACGCACCAGTCCTCGGGCGCCATGCGCTCGTAGCGGTCGGCAGGGCCGCGGAACACAACAACGTGCTCGGACAAAATGCCGCCGAGGATCGGGATCGGGTAGTTGGACTCGTACGTGCCGGGCGCGGGCGTCGCCAGCGTCGCCGACAACGTGCTTCGCCGGCACAGACGCTCCTCGCAGCCAACAACGCCCGTCTCCCAGTCGCCGCCGGGCCGCTTGTCGTTGGCCGAGCAGATGAACGGCACGGCCTGCTGGTCTGGGTTCTGACTGTGCAGGTGAGCGGCCCAGTTGACCGACACATATGCCGGGTCGCCGTCTCGTACAACTGTCGATTAGTATGGATTATGTACAGTAACCTAGATATATCAACTTACAAAAGGTTGGTAACCGGCCATAGGGAGGCACCGTGGATGGGATGAGGTCAGTAGTGGGGTGCGGGAAGAGCTGCGAGCACGTCTGGTATATGTGTCCGTACTGGTTCTTGATGAGCGGGATGTAGTTCCGTCGCGTGTCGGCCGCCACTTCCGATGCCTTTGGCTTGGACTTTGACGTTGAGCTAGGCATTGTGTGTCGTTGAGTGGACAGCTTTGGTATGTAGTCAGATAGATGTAAGTACAATATGAAGCCAAGATGTCAAGGCGTATAGATAGTCAAGATGTAGTAAGATGTTATAGATGTAGTAAGGTGTAGAAGATGTAGTCAAGATATGTCGAGATATGTCGAGATATGTCGAGATATGTCGAGATATGTCGAGATATGTCGAGATATGTCGAGATATATGTAGATTTATGTAGATGTAGATCAGTTGTAGATGAGATGCTGGCTGTCAAGTCGAATATGAAAACTAGGGGAGTCTCTTTATATACACTATGAAGGGGTGTTCACAACCTATGTGAGCCGTGTCGAGAAGAAGGGCGTGCACATAAAAGCTACAAGGTTCCAAAAGATAAATTAAAATCAAACAGGGTAGAATAACAAGAAAGAATGAAGAATAAAAAGAAGAATCTAGCCTGTAAGAGCGTAATAAGAAAGCAGACAGGCCAGGGTAAAATAAGCGGAAGAAGCAAAGAGGAAAAGACAGAAACAGAGAAATAGAAAGAAAACAAAGGTTGGCCAATGCCTGCCATAGCTGGAACACCACAACAAGGCTACGACCCTCTCTCCTTCACCTGTCTATCTTTTTATTTTATTTTTTATTTAAATCAAAACCCGTTCACACAAGCTGAGAGCCCACATCTGCTGCACCGGCGTTGCGGCACTTACGCAGCAGCATCGACTGGGAAGACAGAAAGCAGCTCTCGCCTTCTTTTTTTTTCAATCTTTTTTGTTTTCTTTTTTTCTCTCATTCCCATTATCCCCCACTACCTCTACTCTTCTCAAGACATTCGTTACGTAGTCGGACCATACGGCCTCAGCTTCAGTCACTCATCTCGCCAGATCGTGACTTCATCTCGTCAACGTTGAATCTTGTCTCTGCCGATTCGGAGATATTCTCTTTCCTATTTATAATCTTCTTTTTACTACCCCCCCCCCCTCCCCTCTATTTTAGGTTTTGATTTGTACGCTCTGCTCTTAAAGCACCTGCAGAACCTGTCAACCAGGAACCAGATATTAGCGGCCTCCAAGCGAGCGGTTGATGTCTTGTGTCACCCCTTTTCGTCCGAATGCTGTCTAGGACAGTATACGCTCCCTGTCAAAATCGCAAGCGTAACACAAGCACACAATCGGCAACAGCGCACGGCGTAGCGAGACACGCATGGCCAGACGGCTGCGGACAGAGGCGACAGGAACGAAGAACGGAGCGAGCGTGGAAGAGACGGACCATGTGCGAGATGTGAGATGGATGTGAGCGAAATGATTGTCAAGAGGCGAGGAAAGAGAACAGGAAAGAGAACAGCAAAAGGCAAACGACAAAGAATAAGAAAAAGCAAAAAGAAAAAGTAAAAAGAAAAAGAAAAGGTCAAAAGACAGCAAAACAGATAAAAGGGTAAATAAATGTAAAGAAAAAGAAAGAAAAAAACAAGACAAAAAAGGCAATGGACGACAAAAGAGGGAATCAAGGTGAGCGGATAAGCCGTCGATCAAGGGAGCTCACCGCGCTGAGCATCGTATCCAGCCCGATGGGACGAACCCGACTCCAGATCCCAGGCATGCTGAATGCTGATCCCGATTCCACTCGTCATAGCCGCCCCATTCTTAGGGCTGCCTCTCAGGCCTCTCCCTCGCGATGCGATTCGTCGCGACCGCTATGCCGTTTTTCTTTTCTTCTTTCTTTTTTTTTTTGTTTTCTTTCTTTTCTTTTCCCCAGTCACGAGCGCGCCAGTCATCAATGACATACTCGGTCGCAATCTTCGTCTCCGCGACCAGCACGGTGGCAGCTGGCAAGTAGCACGACTCAAGTCAGGGCTCGGGCGTGTGCGAGATCAGCCGAATCGATGCAGCACTGTCGCATACGAACCATATCGGCCATATCCATATCGACCATGCACACTGCCCATCTGTCCATCTGCCGTCTGTACATATATGTAGGATGCATCGTACACCATACCCACCCCGTCTACCGGGATACGTGGACATGTTTGACTCCAAGCGAGAGGCCATGGTCGCACTGGAATAAGGTAGCCGTCGTGGATGGTCGTTATAGTGAAGACCCTACGCGGTGGTGGACGGATATCACGGATATCAGCGCATGCAGAGCATCCGAATTCCATATTGCCTTATAGTAGGAGGTCGTGCTGTCGTGCTGGTGCTCTCGGTTGTCCCGTGGCCGCTGTGTGGCCGCTGTGTCGACTCTGTGTGCTTGTTACGAGCCTTGTTACATGCTGCCATGGCCGCGGATCCGACGGGGGGGAGGACAGTGGAAAAGGGCAGCATGGCAATGCCACCACGAAAAGGGAGGCTTACAGGCGAGTGATGTGATGAAAAGGGACATGCGCAAGGGTGCGTGAGAAGTGAGAGGAGGTGCGGCTCATTATCGTAGCCTGAACGTAGACCGTAAACGTACTCCGTAGACAAAAAAGGGCCTGAGACAGCCAGCCGGGTTGAACGGGGTTACATCCGCAAGGGGCGAAAGATAAGTAGGAAAGAGGAGAACAAGAAGAGAGAATGGGGGGAGATGGGGGGCCTGCAAGATGATGGACTTGCAGTCTGGTTTCTTTCTTTTATTTTTTCTTTTTGTTTTATTTTTCATTTTCTGTATTTTTCCCCTTTTCTTCCTCATTTCCAACCCTCTTCCATAACGACCCAACGACAGCCCCACACGCCAACAGTCGAATCTCGAGATGTGGTAGGAGAAGCTGATAGTGTGGGGAAGCACCGACGATCGAACTTGAAGCTGTTTGACATCTTGTTATCCCAAAGAAAACAAAGAAAGAAAGAAAGAAAAATAAGAAGAAAAAAAAGAAAAACAACAGCAGCACCATTGGCTGCCTCGTTGCTGCGTCCTGTGCTGCTTGCGCCAGCCATGCCCGACTTGGACCGTAGCAACACGCGATCGACGGCATGCCGGCGAAGCTTCTCGTATCGACAATCTCGGCACGGCAAGGGCAAATGGACGCGCAGAAAGTCGGCCCCAAGGCCCCAAGACGATGTGATGATGTGATGTGTGTGAAGCAGAGCTGACAGTGGAGCAGCTAGTCATGGCAGTCGCGATGATGGTACGCTCGCCGCTCGCCAACAGAATATGACGAGATGCGATACGACGTGTCTGACTGATAGGAGATGCCCGCGCATCGGCCATGTCTCGCCTACGCCGCACCTCTCTGCACCTCTCTGCACCTCTCTGCACATCTCTGCACATCTCAGCGCCTCTCAGCGCCTCTCAGAGCCAATGGTTTATTCCCTCGCCGGACGGCGCGCATCGACTGGTAATCAAGGCTTTCGGGTAGCCTGTACGGTGTCATCGCTCCACCCGCCCAGACGGATCCAGACTGGTTCCAGACGGGCTAGAACGCCCGGAACGAGGCCGAAGATGCACCTCTATGCAAGCTGCATGCACCCTTCAAGCCGCAGCTGCTGATTCCAAGCACAGTGGTTATGTGATCGGCTCCCATCTAGACGCACTAGCTCTTTGCAGAGCATGGGCATCATCGGGTCGAGACTATCGGATCGTCGTCTTGCCTCAAGGAGGCCAGTATCGATCGTTAGTCAGCGATGGCACGCAGCCAATGGGACGCCTTGTTGCCACCGCCACCGGCACATTGCGCTGGGCAGGGTCCTAGCTTACGGAGTAATGGAGCTTGACGGTTGGAGTGAGGACTGGGGTACTGACATGTAAGCATCTCCGTAGAGGTAGACAGTTTGAGAGGTGTAGACTAGTGTAGAGGTCTAGACAGTTTGTAGAGCTGTAGAGGCATGTAGTGTAGATGACATTAATTTGTAGACATTCGACATGCTATCAAAAGTGTTCGCCGGTCGTGCATTGCATAGGCGGGAAGCCGTTCCAAAGCGACGGCCGTTGAGGGAATGACGGCTCATAGATGATAGAACAGCGAGGGAGATATGACGAGATCGATCCAGATCGAATCGAACCAAAAGCTACGGCATCGTTACCGAGTGGCAAAGATATGTCATCCTGACATGAGTGGCAAAAGTGCACTTCAGAGGGAGAGAAATGCCGAGCAGAGTGAGGGTTGAGCAAGTAAAGAGCAAAAACGGCAAAAATATCCGGAGATGGAGGGGGATGCTTGATGGCGGGGAGTAGCCAGCTGGGATGGACGAGGATGAGACAGTAGTGTGGCGAAGATGCCCAAAGTGAGAAGGTAGATACGTTGAAGAGTGAACAAAAAGATATCGCTCAGCTGCCATGGCAATTCACATCGCATAGTCTGAATGCTCATCTCGGCACTTTGAAAAGCCCTCAGTGCGCTTAATTATATGACGTCGTGGACAGTCTGACACATCAGGAAAGAGACGGCTCGTGCCGCGTTTCTTTGTACATCTACGTAAATACGTAGGGAAGGCGCGATGAAGAACCACTCAGTCCTCACCTCGGATCTGATTTGCTGAATTGCCCCATAATATATGTAGGCGGAGAAGAGCGGCAAAATTTTGGTGGAACTTGTTGAGCTCGACCTCATGTCACGATGATTCATACGGCCGTCGCAAGATATACGCAATAGGAAATTTTCTTTTTATATAGATAATATGCACATGCGGGCTATATTAAAGTCCCAACTTGGCCCCGTGCTCCGGGCCTCGTCTCGCGTGGCGGCTTCACCGACGGCGACCTTGCCGAGAAGAGCAACGACGGCAAGATGGTCATCAAGACGGCAAACCCTCGTGCGGTACATGTACCGTCCATATTCGTCACAGACCGACGCAAGCTCAAGCTCAAGCTCAAGCTCTGCCTCGCCTGACGTGAGACAGCACATGTCATTGGCCAGTTTTCTGGCGTGGCTGCCGGCCGAGCCTGTGGCTGGTGTGACCGCTCACGGCCATGTGCGCTCGGTGCGTTCCATGAAACGGGTGTCGTTTGTCACGCTCGGTGACGGCTCGACACTCGCGCCGTTCCAGGCCGTCGTGCCCGCACACCTCGCTCAAGGCATCACCAACGGCGCCGCCGTCCGCTTCGAGGGCACTTGGGGCCCGTCAGAGGGTGGCGGCCAGAGCCACGAGCTGCAGGTCGAGAGCGTTGCCGTGCTCGGCCCGTCGGACGCCAAGACGTTTCCCATCCAGAAGAAATACCAGACGCCCGAGTACCTGCGCACGCTGCCGCACCTGCGGCCGCGCATTGCGACGAATGCAATGCTGCTGCGCTTCCGGTCCGACGTGATCGCGTCGCTCAACCGCTTCTTTGCAGAGCGCGACTTTGTGCAGACGCATCCGCCGCTGATCACGTCGTCCGACTGCGAGGGTGCCGGCGAAGTGTTTTCGGTGGCCGCGGCTCATGACGAGTCTCATGACGAGTCTCATGCAAAAGTTTCGGACGCGGACGCAGCCGGCTTCTTCCGCGCGCCAAAGTACCTCACAGTGTCGACGCAGCTGCACCTCGAGGCACTGGCGCAGGCCGTGGGCAGCGTGTGGACGCTGTCTCCGACGTTCCGCGCCGAAGCGAGCGACACGCCGCGCCACCTCAGCGAGTTCTACATGCTGGAAGCCGAAGCGTGCTTTGTCGACCGCCTGGACGCCGTCATGGACGTCGTCGAGGACATGCTGCGCTTTGTCGCGCACGAGAACAAAGACAGCCGCGTGCGCCGCGAGCTGCAGCAGCACCGCGAGCTGCAGAATCAACAAAAACAGCAGGCCGACGGCAGCGGCGCGTGGGAGGACCAGCGCGTCGTCGAGCAGCGCTGGCAGGGGCTGCTGGCGCCTGCGCGCTGGCCGCGCATCACCTACACGGACGCAGTCGCGCTGCTGCAGGCGGCACCGGTGGCGTTTGAGCACGCGCCGACATGGGGCACGCCGCTGCAGACGGAGCACGAAAAGTACCTGGCCGATATTGTGGGGGGCGGCGGCGCCGGCGGCACGAACAACAAGATGCCCGTGTTTGTCACGCACTACCCGCGCGAAAGCAAGGCATTCTACATGCTGCCGACGACGACGACGTCGGCCACTTCTACAGCGTCGGCCGGCGAGACGGTCGACTGCTTTGATCTGCTGGTGCCCGACTTTTGCGAGATTGCGGGCGGCTCGATGCGTGAGCACCGGCTGGCCGAGCTGGTCCGTACCATGCAGGCCCGGGGCATGCCTGTGGGTGGCGGCGTGTCTGTAGAGGGGAACCCGTCTAATGCTGCCGAGGGCGAGGTCGAGGACGCGCTGGCGGACGGCGGTCTCGGGTGGTATGTGGACCTGCGGCGCTGGGGCTGTCCGCCGCACGGCGGATTCGGTCTGGGCTTTGACCGGCTGCTCTGCTACCTGACGGGCGTGCAGACGCTCCGGGACATGGTGGCCTTTCCACGGTGGCATGGACGATGCGACTGCTAGGGCGATGTAGTAATCAGTTAAAGTTAATGATCTGGCGGGCATAATAATCAACCACTCAATACCGATTCATCTCTACGGTCTATCTACGCTGTTTTTGTCGTTTCTCCTATGTGCACACGCGCGCCAGGCGCGCCGATGCAGCCCGGTTCAGACGGCAACGTCGACAACATCACACCAAGTCGTGGCCCTGAGACAGACAGAGATCGCTGGTGCTGTGTCCGTCTGGGCTTGCCAGTGGAGGCAGTCAGACACTGCCATCTAGTTTGCAGTCCGACACTGTCATCTGAGTAGTTTCTAGTCTGGAGTCTACAGTCTACAGTTTTCAGTCTGCAGGTGGCGGGTGCAGATGCTGTGACAGCGGTGTGCATGTGCAAGTGGTTGTACCGCATCACGACAGCAGTGGCACGGCATGAACAAGACGAACTACCGCAATGTAGTGTCGATCCGTGTTATCTCGACTCGTCTCGCCTCGTCTGTCCTCGTTTCTCCTGTGTCGTCTACTCTACCCGGCGGGATTGTCCACCGTAACCTCGGGCAACCACTGACGGCCGTTGTCTCTGGCAGACATGACGGCCGTTGCCAACCTTGTATTCTGGACGCGCCCCAGTGTGCAGTGTTGTGGTGGCACGTCCGTCGCCACGACCTGACAGGTCGTCTCGCTGCGCGTGTGCATCTGCCTGCATCTGCAGTGTCGTCTGTCTCGCTATATCTCCTGGCAAGACAAAACAAAGTTTGTCGTTTGTGCATTGTGTACTGTATGGTCTCGTGCCGCATGCCCTCGTGCTCGGGTTTTTTTGTATTCTTGTATTCTTGAATTCTTGTATTTTTGTATCCCGTGCTCGTGTCCTGTACCGTGTTTGTGTCAATGTACAAGGCGGTTGGCCGTGGTCTCCGCTCCTTTCCCGAACCTTACGGCCTTTATTTCTAGTCTACTGGTATCTGGGCCGACGGTAGCACACGCTCTTTTGCTTCTTGTACTTTGTTCAATCTTCTTTGGGTCATTCATTTCATCAGTTCCGTCTCGTCATGGTGGGACGTTGCACTCGGCGCGGCGTGCGCGAGTCGATGCAGTGAGCAATGTACGGGTTACACATGCACAAGAGAGGCGAACGCCACACTCAAAATATGTGATGCCGACACTATACGCAGCGTTGCAGACTGCAGACTGCAGACACAGACTGCAGACTGCCGACTACAATCTGCAATCTGCAGTAGAAGCAGGACGAGACACGGCCACGGCAGAGAACGGTGCACGGCAGAGAAGAGCAATGGAAAATTGGAAAATACGCGAGGCGCTCTCGCGGATCGACTCGTGCGGCAGCCGTCAGGTCAAGAGGATGCCATGGTGGCACAGCACAGTGCATCCACCGTCGTCTTTACGCCCGTTACCTGCTGATTTTGCACGACGGTCGGCGGCAGCTCTGGTCCTCTTGGCGTCGTCTATCCTCGGCTCTTTGAATCTCAATCTCTCGGCTGGGAGGGTATCGTGTGGCAGTATCACCCCGTTGCGGGCGTTAGAAGACGGTCAGTACGCACCACACGTCCCATTGCGGTTCGTCTCAATGGGCACGGGTCGACGTACAAGTCTCTCCTCCCTATCGTAAACAGCAATGGCACATGACACGAGCGATACGGGCATGAACCATATGAACCATACGACGCAGGTATCGCAGCTCGACGAGTCGCATGAAACAATGGAAGCAGCAGCCCCTTTCCATTCGAGGCCGCGTCAGTGGCAGACTGCTCCGTAGGGATGGATAAGCGTGGGTGTTTTTGTCTTTTCGTCTTTTCGTCTTTTGGGTGTTTGACGTAACGTATGCTTATGCTTACATACGGTACCAAGCGACTGCGAAACGAAACGAAAGCAAAAGTCCGTATACTCCGTCCCTAGTGCATGACCCGGAGATATAATGCTTAAAAGACATTGGCTCGTATGAAGATGGAGGAACGTAGAGGCGCTTGTCTAGTACGTAGTTCTTCTGCATCATCATCGTGGCTCTGCTGGTGTCTAGCGCACGTCAACCCTCTGACGACGCTATGGTCTTCCGTGGGTGATGGGTACGTCAACACCTTGGGTGCAAGACGCGTCAGTTGGGAGATGCAGCGTATGGAGGCCCCATACCTCAACAGTCGACTCGTCGGTTGGCCTCGTCATCGGTGTCGCTCGGTCGCGCCCTCCTCTGCCTCGTCGATTGGCACGGAGAGCCGTCAACAGTCAACAGGCCACGCAATGTTACGCGCTCCCGACGATCGTCTGTTCTAGGGGCGGCTGTGCTCCAATCTTATTACTCTAAATACTATTCTTGTTCTTCCAGTAGCTAACAGTGGCTAATTATTCTTGTCTCTGCCACCCACTCCAGGCCTGTACATTCCTCTTCTCATTCTTGCTCCTCCATACGTACGCTGTGCTTGCGCGTCGGGGCTTGGCAAGGAGCCACCCGGCAACGACGACGGTGGCCTGTTGCTGCGAGTGTCTGCTTGCCATTACTGTTGACCGTCGGGCGTCTAGAAAGCCCAGCGGGTGCTTGATATGTACAAGGTTGTGTCTAGAAAGCCTAGCAGGTGCTTACTCCGTACAAGGTTGTGGCGGCCACATGGTGCTAGGAGCCCGGATATGACTATGCTTACGTAGCCCGGATGTAGCTGATGCTTGTAAGCATAGACCTCTGTATGCTTAGAGCCGAACGGCCGTCTTTGTCAAGCATTGCGGGTTTGATGCCCCGTCTGATCGTTTGCGGATGCCATTGTGAGACAGCGTGGGAGGGGCCGTTACAGATAGATGGCAGATGCCGGTGTACAATGTACGATGCGGTGACTACATGGACGTGTAGACTTGGGTGATGGCTGTCATCTGATGGATTTGGGTAGGTCTGGTTGAAAGTACTCCTTGTCTTGGTGATCAGATGTTGCCGAGCTCTTGTCTCTCTCCCCCCTCTCACCTTTTCTCCCTCTCGCCTCCTCTCACCCTCCCACACTTTAAGCATCTGTCACAAGACAACTATGCTTAACGTACATTTAGCCACGGACAGTCTAAGCAACGCGGCTTCTGGTGGCAGCGATGATCACTTGCCGATCGCTCTTATTCTTATTTTCCATCATGTTCTTGTTCTATGCTGGAGCATCTCGTGTGTCATTTGATGTGATTTGTATGGGATGCATATCTTGGCTAGTTTAGACCATGCCAAGTCTGTTTGATATTGGTTGTTTTGCATTTGATTGTCTTGTTCTTTGTGTATTTATTTGACTGATATGACTGATATTTGACTGATCATTTGACAGTTGTTTAGTTTGATTCTATGATCTTGATCTTTGATTCTTTTGGTTCTCTGATTCTTGTTTGCTTCTCTTCTGCTAAAATCTCTGATCAGATCTTACTTGTATCAATATATCTGATTCTAGTCATAAGATACTACGTAGTGATCTATTCATCATATGTACTGATCTATTATATTTTCTTCTCTTATTCTCTCATTCTCTCATCCGCCTCGCCTCTCCACTTACCGTATCACTCACGCCTTAACTAAAAAATAGACTCACCCACCAAGACGCTTGGCATCTCTTGGCCTGCCCTCTTCTGTTGTTCTGCCATACGACTAAATGCTATCCCCGGGGCCATGACCCGTTCCAAACTAACGCAAGACAAATCCGGCCACGTCCCGCTAAAACGAGGGAAGGCCGCGTCAGCGTGTGGGTAAAGTTTATTTCTAGTATTGCTTGATGTTCTTTTCATCCGACGCTTGATTCACGGATGGCATCATGTTTGCTTGTTTGCGTTACTTGGTTTAAGTTATCACCGATGCACGTCACGTCGTAAGGTAACGTCGTAGCGGTTGTTTTCCGTCATCATTTTTGACTCTGTTTTGACGTTATTCTCTTCTCTCTCTTTTTTGTCTTTTCTTTTATTGTTTCTTCTTTCTCACCCCTCACGATAGTCTTTCTTCTCCTCAAACTAATAAGCATACTACCCACAAAAGTAACGCGTAATCAGACCAAAGGAATGATTCGTGGCTGCTAGTACTAACAGCACAGGGGTCAGACGACAACCTTAAATCTCGACATCCTCACGACAAGGGTGCGGCCGCGGGAGATTGCAGCGCTCATCGTCCGTATTGCAACTGCTGCTACGTAGCTCATGCTTAATCATATGCTTAGAGCCTCTAACGGTCGTGTTGTACCCGCTTATCACCTGCCGTTTCCACCGTTTCACCGCTAGCACCGTTTCCACCGTTCCATCCCTACGCCCGTGCTTTTACTCCGTCTGTTCCGGCCTGGCTTTCGTTTTCGTTAAACCCTAAATTATCTCCATTCTCGGTTGTGTCGCTTATGTTTCAGAGAGTTGTTCGTTTGCCTTTCTCTTGTTGAGCGCTTAAGCTTAATCCGTTTCCATTGTCGCCATCTGTTAATGACGACGGATTCCGTTTCTTAGCAACCACAGACTCGCAAAGTCTCGTAACAATATATTTAGAAAACACGATCTAGACTACCTGCGATAGATTGCATCGCGTGGTGCGGGTTGATCGGTTTATTGCTTATTATTGCTTACTACTCCGTACGTACTATTGCCTACGCGGATACGTAGTATTCGTACTGTCATCGCTACAAATTAAGCTTAAGCAGTCTTGGGCATGGCTCGGGAGAGGGAGGGGGGGTGAGACGTGTTAGTTGGGCAAAAGGCGCACTGCGCATGACAGGGGTGTATTTTTGTGCATGGGCCCAATTTTGACTTACGTATGTTCTGACAGGTGTGGTTGATAGGAAAGCAGAAGAGAATGAGGATGATAGGCGCAAAATAAGGCAGAATGTATGTTTATTGTGCACGAGACTGGAAGAACAAATTTTCTGTTGATCCAAACAGTACATATACGGAGTAAGCATAGGTATCAAGCCGCATGACTTTATCTTTTCATCCATTGCATTCTCATCGCATTAACTTGTTTGATTATTACCAGATGCTACAGCATTGCATCGCTCGCCTAATGTGTCCTATTGTCTCGGCTCCTAACGGCCTTGATCAGTCTGTACAGTATCTCTACATAAAATATGGCTTTGATAACTCGATGCGGGTGGGACAACTCTACTCAGACATCATTGCTGCATCATAACGGCACAGACAAGGTTGAATATATGTAGGCCACTTGGTGCCCAGTGTGTCTTGATAAATAACTATATGTACATGTAGAAAGAAGGCTCTGTTTTGTGCGCGAATTTGTCTTTCTTTTCCTTTTTCTATATTTCCTTCACACTGCCACCAATCATCACGACGCCGTCGCACAGCCATCAACGGCTCGTCGTGCAAGGGCCTTACGCACGAGTCTTCTACTCCATCCATATATGTATATTCAAGTGCTACCCTGCTGTCAGCCGTCTGCAAAACAATCTTCCGTGTATTACTGAGCCGCCCGCACAGGTTCATGCCGTGTCTATGGCTGTGTATGTCTAGGATGTAATGATTCTGTGCAGTGCCGTCTGTAATCTGTATTGCATTCTTGTGTGTACGGAGTATGCTTATGTGGTACGGTGGCACGACTACTCTGCACACGATAGCACCTTAATTCTACATTGTCGTCTTGTTTCTTCTCATCTCCATCTTGACAAGGCGCCTTTCCCAACGGCTCGATGCAGCGGGTACTGACGTTGTGTGCAAGTATATATCTCATGCCACCTCAGTGTATCAGTATCATGTATAGCAGGTAGAGCAGCATCATATTGCGAGTGTCGTACGGGATATACAGTGGGTTGTATGTACGATATATAACGGCGTACAGCTTGATAATCATAGTATGTGCAGCTTACTAATCATCGCAAACCCGATGCGTTCATCCTCTATTCTGATCTTCTCGAACCCCTTCTCCTGGCTGCTACTGCGGAATTGCCACTCTAGGCAATATAGACCGCAGACTAAGCATGATGGGGTGTTGCATCTTACGAGTACATCGTATCTTTTGCGTCGGATCGGCATGCTGCCGGCAGTCGACTCGGCTTTACTCTGTCGAGAAACGGGAATAGGGAATATGAAGATGATATGGTATGATGTGATGGTTTGGCTGTGGTTGTAATTGTGACTGTTCTGGTTCTTCTGACATTTTCTGACAATTTCTGACTTTCCGACTTTCCGACTTTCTGACAATAAATGCCACGGGTGAGCAATTTTCAATTTTCAATTTTCACTTTTCACTTTCGCTTTTCGCGCGCAGATTGTACTCGTACAATGCCTTTGCAGATCGGCCAGCCAAATACGACGCATGTCACCGGTGGGTAAAGTATAAATACGTTGGAAAGGCCGATCGGCCGCGTGTCAACAGACGTCGCATGCCGGCAGTTGCTGTTTGATTTTGTCTTTTGTCGTCGGCCTGTGTTGACTCCGTATGCTTATTACTCCGTATGTATGCTTATGTACAGATTATGTACACTTATACTCTGGTATTTCCACACTGTTTCCAATGATGGTCGTCCTTTCCTTATCCCCCTTTGCAGGTCGATCCAGGTCTATCCAGGTCTATCCAGGTCTAGCCCTGGCCATGGCCAAGTACACTAAAGTCTAAACGTAAGCATAAGCATACTCCGGACAAGTATGCTTACTCTACTCCGTCGTGCTATCCTGAATCGGCAAGGTTCATCGCCGTTCAAGATCGGCTGTCTCGCGGGTTATTGCGTCCATCGACGGCGTCTTGTCTAAATCTAAAATCTAAAAATCTAAATCTACGGAGTATATCTCCGACATCGAATCCTTCCTCTACTTTACGCGGCGCCTTGTTTTGGCTGTTCTTGTTTACTCCGCACCGTTTCCTGTTTTCTCCTTGTTTTCTCCTTGCTTTCTCCCTGGTCCGTAAAACTTGTCCAACTTGTCGAAACGCAAGGTGTCGCTGCTCCAGGCCAGTCCTCCAGTCCTCCAAGTCCTTTAGCACGCCTATGTAAGCTATGCTTAAAACCCGGCCCTAGCAGCCGCTGGTTCTAGGGCGCGCTGTTGCGAACTCCGTAGTGAGGTATTTCGCAAGATATATCCGACGCATGCATTGGCTCGCTCGGCTTTAAAGCCTTCTTTCATGCAAGGCGCATCATGCCTTGTCCGTTCTTCTTATTCGTTCTAGTCTTGTTATTAGCTGCCATGCTCGTGCAATCCTGGTTTGCAGCCTGTGCACGCCGTCAGCCACCTAGATTAGATGGACAATGGGGTATTGGATGGCCCAGCCAACGCAGCAGCAGCTACTTTGCGTGTTTTCTTTTTTACTTTCTCTTATCATGTCCCAAAGCACGACCGCGCCGGTTCTTTCATTTGGGATCCTCGGTGCCGGATCGCGACCGTTCTCACGACTTGCCGTATTTCCATCATTGTATATCCGCCCGGAGATTGATGCGTCGTGGCTATGATACAGCGTCAGTGCGTGGTTTGAGGGGAATTGTTCAGTGTAAAATTATGGTTTGATTAGATGTAAATACATATGCTTATAAGCATACGTGCTATTCTAGTCGACGGGGGATTATCTGATGTGACGCGCACCCCCTGTGCTTGTCGTTCGGTCCGTTTGTATCAAGGTGTCTAGTATTTACTCCGTAGTACGTCAAACACTTTATGCTTATAAGGTTTCTAAATAAGCATGATAATGAGACAGCATAGAAACAGGGTGACTGCTTACGCGAACTAGAGTGCGATAAATCTAAAATGTACCACGGCCTGTCGTCTCCGTATGTGGTAGAAGTCCGGATCGGCCTTTAGCCGTACCAGATAACAATTTCGCGGACCATTGGAAGACGCCACGTTGTTATCTACGGAGTACGTTTACGCCGTAAGCATACTTCTTTATGCGCCGTCCTGCCTCGTCTCGCTGATTATGGGGTATCGTGTTGCTTCTGCATTTCGCCGCTTGGTCGCGTGCTGCTGCTCGGGTTATTTTCTCTTTCTATATGTATCGTCATTGTTGGCCGTCATATTCTCATCCGTGCCGTATTGAAGATTCTTCACCGGTGACCAAGCTTTGTCGCTACCATAAAATACGAGATCCACGATCATGCTTGATATGCGTGTGCACTCTTGGATGAGAAGATGAAATGAGTCAAATCAACCGCAGCAACTGCATCCTCTGCATTTCAGTTCATTTACAGGCAGTTCATCTACAGGGTACATAGCAAGTACACCCTGTCTGCGGAGATTCCTTGCCCTATCTCTCTGAATTAAATTTGAATTAAATTTAATCTAAACGAATCCTTCGCCTTTGGCCCTGTTCCCGTCAATAGGGGTGGGATAAATTTAAGCTTGAAATTCGGCGCATCCACTTGGCTTGGCATACCCTGCAAAGTATCTCTCACCCAAGATGTGCCTAGCGGTACATGGTGTATCACGGCCAGACATGTAGATTGAAACGCTGTACGGAGTATGTACATATTAAGCATATGCTTAAGCATACGTACTCCGTTGTCTATCTTACGGAGAGCTCCGCACGTCTACGTACCCTGTAAGATATGTGATAGGCGCTATCTGACAGTTTGCCTCCGTCTGTCTTGCGCCAAGGCGAACAACAGCCTGTATTGTATCGCCTGTCCTTGCTGTTCCGTGCCATCCGGATTGGAGTCGTACGTGTCTTGGCACTACCCACCGTCGGGGTTTATTCACGAGTCTCCGTATTCTTATTTGCGATTCATTGTCTTTTGAGCGGACGGCTTGAAGTCTTGGAGTCTTGGACGTAATGGACTTGGACGTCTTGGTGATCTTGGTGCATGGCTTGGCTATAAAGTCTGGCCTGTGCCATCGTGTTTTTGACGGTCCTTTTCACGCATCGCTCTCGGGATTGCGACCTTCCGTTCCAAGAGTCGGTATCGTACGTATCTGCCCTATTCCGTAGTACCAAGCATCGGCATTGTGGCGTTCATTGGTGCTCAGCCCCAGTCCAGCATGAATTCCCCGGACCTGGACGTGGTATCGAGCCGTCGGGACCATTATCCGTTCTATGCTTATGTACGCAACAGAATTTTCTTTGTTCATGCTCCTCCGCATAACAAGAGCTGATATCGGAAATAACAAATGTATGCATCTCACCGCCGTGCACTCCGTCATGGTATGCTTACAGAGTGCATCGATTAGCCGCTGTCTGATCAATATCACTGCAATCGTCAGTACCTCGTCACCTCACCCCAGAAGAATCATATGCCGCCAAGACTACACTCTCTCTCCAGACGACGCCAAGCCTAGTCGAGCAATAAACCTTTCTTGGTGTGTCTTGTGAGTCTTGGTATTCTTGGTCCTCGCCTTGGTGGTCTTGGGGTTTTGCATTTGCGCCTTGGCTGAACATGTCTTGTGCTTCTCCTCTGCCCACCCTTAACTTCTACAACTCTCACTAGCTATTAGTGCTGACCTTTTGATTTTACCTTTACGGAGTACTGTTTGATTTACCTCTAACCGTCGTAAGCCATACCGCTCCTCCATCCCCTCGGTACCGTTTTGTCGTACACCATTACGAACTACGACGCCACAAGAGTCGTAATAGCGTTCGCTAGCCTTTGTCGGAGCCAATTCTTAATTCCTTTGCCGACTCTGGAGACTCTCTTCTCGCCTGTCCCTTCAACGACACGCACTTCTCCCCACCCCAGACTTGTAAATAGAAAAAGTAATACCTAAGTGCGCCCGAAGTGCTCATAAATCCGTACATATACTGTAAGCATATGCTTAAGCATATATACTCCGTATCTTATGTACATCGTACATAAGCATACTCTGTATGTACTCCGTAGGCTGCAGATTTTGTAGATAGAAAAAGGTTACGTCGTATGCAGAGAGGCTCAATAAGGGCAAAAAAGGCGGACGACTCTGCCACTTTAACCATCCAATGGTCGTCTGCCTTGTGCACCAAACTCCGAGCACATTTTCCACTCACACTCTTTTCCACTCTTTAACTCTTATTCTTCTTCCGCCTCGTTTCCGCTACGCCTCCACTACCTTACGCAACCCTCACCCCGACCCTCTTGTACGGAATACGTAACGTAAGCATACATATATGTACGGAGTAAATATGTACATCTTACAGTGTATTTACTCTGGGCCTGACAATCTAAATAAGCTCATCCTTGAAAGCTTACGAGTCTTGTTCTAATACGGACGGAGTTGCAATTAGGCAATTAGGCAATTAGGAGTCCAGATTCTCCGTGATCTGTTCTAACGGAGTAGCTTCCGTGCTAAATCTACTCTATTGCTATGCTGCGTAATCACTGCTGCGGCATGTCGACAAATAAACATGCTTTTTTGTCTTTAGTGCTTAGTTTTAGTGCTGTTTAGTGCTTGTCTGCAATACATATGCTTACTACGTAGCTGGATAAACACCTTCTATGCACTAAATCTACGATCAATTCGATCAACTTAATTAACATTTAATTCAATCAATGGCAATCACCTGCTCTAAGCATAAGCATAAGCATATGCTTAAGCCCACACCCCTGTCGCCCCACTTGCTGCCGCTTACTGCTGAGAGTGCAGCATGCAGCATAGAGGCGGAAAGTTCGATAGAGGCAACTTCCTATTGTGTCGGCATCTACGCACAATCATCGTGATAGAGGAAGCTGCAATACAGCATCTCCTTCTCAATAGAGCTATTGTCGGTGGTAAAGAGCAGAATGGGGAAGGAACCATCATTGACAAAGCTCACCGCCGGGAAGGAGCGACTTTGTTCATCGTGGCCACGGTTTACTATACGGAGTATATACATACATATAATGCGGAAAGAGCAACCGGTATATGCAGCTTTTTAAGCTTTCCCCATCTCCAATTTCAGACGCAACCCCATCTTGATCCTCTTCTTTTTTTTCTAAGCATAAACCAAGTGCTTCCAAGCCTGCCGACGCTGTCCCTCCATCACCATCAACCATCGACGCTGGCTGTCGCTGTCCATCTCTATTCCTGTGTGCGTTGCCGTCAGTCTTCCATCTACCATCCCATCTGATTCATCTGCCGTCCCATCTCCCACCTTCATCTCGCTTTCGCCTCAAAATAAGCACAGTCTAGACAACCACGGCAAATCTCACACCCCGGCCAGGCCTTTTTAAGCATACGACCATCAAAGCTAAGACCCAAAGGTACAATATACCCCCCCTGGGCAGACCCGTTTTGGGGACGGCTTCTGGATTCTTGGCAGCTTTGCTGGGCCTCGACCGTTTTCCCTTTCCTCCTTTGCCATTTCTCTTTATTTGGCCGTATTTTATTCTTATTTTTCCACACCTATTACTCTTAACTCGCGGGAGTACAACTCGTGTACAGAGTATTTGCTACTTGTTACTGGATACTTTTGTTCTTCTCGACCAGCCGATTACTCGTTTATTTCGTGTTTCTTAATTCCCTGCTCTATCCCGTCGTACGGAGTATCTTTACTTTTATATTCCTGCACCCTCTTACTTCTTGTTTCGCTTACGCTTCTTGTTTCTGTTTCTCTTTTTCTCTATTCCCGATTCTCTTTCGACTTGATCACTTCACTTCCAGCTCACTTTTTCCTCGCACCCACTCACCTCGTCATCAGTATCAGGCAGCACTTGTCTCAATATCCGGTACGTAAATAGCAGCTTATCTTTCTTGCCTTTGCATTTATCTCTTCCGCGCACACACTTCGAGCAGCAAGAGGGCATCAACGACAACATCGCACGGCACGATCTGGGAACCGAGCGAGGATCGGCATGCAGACAGGGGACCGCACCGAATATCACCAAACTGTGGACAGCGGAAAGCAGAGAGCAAAATTGGCATACACATCATGCATCGCACTACAGTATCGGCATAAGGATTCGAGCATGGACCAAGGGCGGGCAGGAGGCGCAGACAGGACAGACTAGACCGGACGAAACGAAAGACAGTCGACAGCACGACGATCAAAATATACAGCAGCACGCACAAAACTTCAGTCGAGCCTCATCGGATTAACCTTATCTTTGACCCAAACAAGCTCGCTCGTATATGCTTGCTCGTTTCGGGTTGACTTGGCATAGCGAATATCAACACCAGCCTCACTGGCCAGTAGCAGTGCCTCTTTCTTCACCGAGCCCGTCTGTCTCCCTGATCACCAGAGTACCAGGTCTTTAGAAAAATCATGGGCGATTGCTATCGCGCATTGCCTCGTCATCTCGGTTATTGCATCTCGCATCACTTGTCGAAGTGCATCATGGTCTCGTGGTCTCCTGCCTTGTCTGTCTTCTTCCTGCTTCGTCACTGCCGCCAGCCCGTCCAACGGCCCAGGTTCTCAGCCGTTGCCCTTCTTTGATACCATCTTGAAAGGCTTTCTTGAGTGTATTCATTGTACTGAGCAATCCTCTTTCTTTGGTTTGGGTACATTGGATGTCCTAGCGCCGCAACATCAAATGGGGCATCTTTGAGTGCGTGCGCGGCCACCACCCCTTTCATACAAAGCCACTACGCAAACCCTTGCACGTCTCGATGTCCTCCGCGTTTCGCCCGCTGCGGGACGGTCCCACTCCAGAGAACAAAAGTTATTATCATTGAAAGACAAAGAGTTAAAATAGCAAGCAACGGACGGCAGTTATGGGGCGATGCCATGTTACTTATGGTATCACTCCGTTTGCCTTTGAAGCTCTATATTTGATCTCTTACGATACTCCCTTGCTACTTGATATCTTCTTGCTATCATCCTCTTGTTTTCTCGTTGCTTCACTTGCATCTTCATACACACCTCACTTGGCACGCAGCGTCAACTAACATCGCCAGCTTTCGCCCTCTTCCTCTTATCATCTTATACCCGGAGTCTACCGGTGCTCTTCTCTCGGATAATTATATACGAGACTTTATTCCGTTTCAACAAGTCGGCTATTCCAGACGACAACAACAATTCAAAAGGGCAACAGTCTCAATAGCTCGCGATAGGGCGCACCCACCTCGAGGTGCTCTCGTCACTCTTCCGCACAACAACTCATCACCTACACACCACACATCAAAATGTCACAAAAATACCCAATGGAGACCTACCACGGTATGGTCCGCACTCCTTCCGATGCCATCAAGCTGTTTGAGGCCTGCAGACTAGGCCTCCTCCCCCGTGTCCAACGCAGATTATCAGAGAAAGAGCGGCAAGCCATTCGCTCTGGCTCCGTGTTTGTCTGGGACGAGAGAGAAGCCGGCATGCGCCGGTGGACAGACGGAAAGTCGTGGAGTGCCAGCCGGGTGTCCGGCAGCTTTTTGACCTACCGCGAGATGGAGGGCAAGCGCGGTGGTGGCGGTTTCAACACAGCTCGCCGTGTCTCCGGAAAGACACCTGACTCATCTGGCCGCGGAAGCGACGAGGACCAGGACGAAGGTGAGCCGGACGGCTACCGGTACAAGGTAGATGGTCTTCTGAAGCAGTCATTCAGCATAACAACCTCGAATGGTCAGCATCTGCACCTGATCTCCTACTACGCCCGGCCCGGCCCCGGCGAGGTTGATCTCATCCAGCCGACCAACGATCGGTCGCTGCGCAGCGTTGTGCCCGTCAAGGGCATGTACCCAGAGTCGAGCATGCAGGATAACACACCCATCATGCCGTCACGCAGCATGTCACAACAGCAGCACCACGCTTCGCACTACGGCCACCACGCTCCTCCGCCGCCACTGCAGACCGGTCCTCACCCCGGCTATGCACCATACGGCCAGCCTGGCTACTCGTGGCCGCCATCGCCTGTCGCCACTCCTCCCTACAACCATCACTACACGACTGCCTCGGCTCCCTACCCGTCCCAGCACTCGCAGCACCCCCACCACGCGCAACCAAGCCACTACTCGCGCCACTCCCCTCCTCCTCCGCCAGGTTACTACTCTGGCCCCCCTCCCCACGGCGCTCCCCAGACTCTTCCGCCGTACGGCAGCGCCTCTCATGCACCACCACCGACGGCCTCTTCTCAGTACGACCGCCTCCCTTTGCCGCCACCGCAGTCTACACGCGCCTCGCCCCCAGCTCATGCGGGGCACTCTCCTCGCTCGTCGCACTCTTCGCACGGTCCTGCTCCCATGGGCCGCGGCCTGTCTCACTCGCCGAGACTGTCTTTCCGCCAGGGCGCACCCATCCTGCCGCCGGTTGCAAGCCACGGCTCGGCGTACACCACCTCGCCGCGCTCGCGCAACAACCTTCCGCCCGTGTCCCAGAGCGGGCCGCTGCCAGCCCTGAGCGCGTCTATTGCCCAGGCAGCATCCGCACCGGCACCAGGCCAGTCGTCATTGGCTCTGACGCCTCCTTACCAGGCGAAGCCGTACTTTCCCGGCGAGTCGTACGCCAATGTCAACGGTAGCTCACCGCCTCCCTCGAGCGCTGGCCGCAAGTCGAGCCTGTCGGCTCTTTTGCACCCGAACCCGACGCCGACCAACTCGGAGCCCGGTAGTGCGAGCACGAGCATCGCCAAGAGTGCCAGCAGCTCTCCTCGTTACCCTGGCGCCAGCCTGGTTGGCACTGCGGCTGCTGCTACTGCTGTCGCGGCCGCTGCTGCTGCTCCTGGCACTTCTCTAGCGCAGCAGTACCTGCAGCCCGCACCGTCAGGCGAGGACTCGCGCGCGCTTTCGCGTCTGGACAAGAAATTCTGTATCTAGGTGCACGGGATTGTCGACTAGACGCTTATCTCCTTTTCTCCTTTCTCCTTTCTCCTTCTTCACTTTTACATCTATTACCCCATTTCCAGCTTCTCTTTATTTTTTGATGTCTGCACGATCTATTTTTTTGCATTGGGTTCCAGCTTTTGTCTAGAGAGAATTGGCACACGCTTTTTCTTATCTTTTTTGGTTCTGTTTCTGGTTCTGGTTCTATTTCTGGTTTTCTTTCTGGCTCGATCATTGGACGAACTCACACTATTGGCGCACACACTGGTTTGGGCATGCTTAGAAAACGGACCGGATTTGGCGTGTTTTTTGTTCTGTTTTCTTCTGATACTCAGTGTGTCACCTCGAGGTCAACCTCGCAGTTTTGTTGTCGGTTCTGCTTTCATCATTCATTCTTTTTGGTTCTGGTCTTTTCTTTGTCTCTCTACTTTCATGGACGGCGCGAGAAGAGAATCGGTGCGATATCCTATTATATCAGGCACAAAACGTGCCAGGACGGGACGGAACGGTAGCGATCTAGCTTTTATTCAACTATACCAAAGATGCTTGACTCTGTTATATTGTCTGCTGTTCTGCTGTGATTTGTAATTCGTCTTGTCCCGTGTTTCTGCTGAGCGCCGTCGCTTTCCCATGTTGCTTTGTCTTACGCGCCGCCTAGTCTCGAGGCCTGGTGCATTGCGTCGTCGTCGCCGGGAAGTACAGGTCAATCCAAAAAGGCATCTCCTCAACCCATGTGTGATAGTGTGCAATCTGTTTGACCAACGACCAAAAAAATGAGGCAAAAAGGCAAAAAAATGATCCAGGCAGGGATCGAACCTGCAATCTCTTGGTTCGTAGCCAAGCGCCTTGCCATTTGGCCACTGGACCGTACTGGGCGAATCACTCGTGATTCTTGGCAAAATGGACTTTGGATGGGTTTATGAAGGCGGTGGCGGGGCGGCGCCGACATCTTGTGTTTCTGACGTTTCCTCAAATCAGTAGCGGCGCGGCACTTCTCGCGACGTTGTATACAATCAAATCACGGCATATTGTATTCTCGTGATATGAACAAGATCAAAAGCGAGTACGGCGGGATGGCACTCTAATGTACGTATTATGTTTTGTGTGGCAGAAGGAGACACGGAGCTGAGTCAGGGGAGGGGACCATTGAAGTGCTTTATACGTACCTTGGTTTTTGTGCTTTGTTTTTGTTTTATTTTGGTCTTATTTATCGCAAGCTGGGAGTGCGCAACAGGCCTCTTGGGTCCAGGGGTCTCGAGCTCTGCGCGTCGGATCTATGGTGTGCTGTTTGTAGTGTAGAGAGCTCTTCGGGATCAGTCCGCTCTTGGCGGTTTAGTCGACCTAAAACATGATCAACTCAGACAAGGAGGCATGTGGTGGTTTCAGCTGGGCTGTGTCAGATTGCCATTGTATTATGTAAGCATGGTGACCCGACCGCGCGGTTTGTCGGCAGTCGCCTCGGTACGTATCAATGGGTTTATTTCTGTTATTGTTGTTTTATGTCAAGTAGCATTAGTGGATTTATGCATCTCGTCGTGATGTCCCCAGCCTAGCCAAACTGCCGGGGCTGACCATGTTGCAAGTTTTGTACTGGCCATACGCGTTTCTGTGCATATTTAATTTCTATTGTATTTTGTAAACGTGTTATTCAAGTCTGTCTACTTTTTGATGTTCTGTACACTTCTTTCGGGTGTGAATTGGTGTTGTTGTGTTATTTTGCATTTGTGTATGTCTGTCTCTGATATTTTGATTTAAAATCATATCAAGATTTACCCTCATTCTGTCACAAACAATTACGTCATATACTATATTCGTGAATAGCCACAAAAAAGACATGAAGCAGTAGAAGACTGCCAAACAAAAATAGTTTGCTTGAAAAAAACAGAATCAGCCAAGAGAGTAAGAAATTAGAAAAAGAACAGGCTGAAAAGTGCTCGAGACGAGGTTGTGAGTTGCCCGATTGGGAAGTATCTCCTAAGTAACCGAGACTTTACGGTTCCAGTGGGCCTTTTGTGAACATTCGTGTACATACCAGTGGGTCCAATCCCCTTGTACCTATCACGAAATGTCGCGCTCCTCGCGCGCGCAGCATTAGATAGATCGAATAATACTTCAATTCAAATTTAAATTCAGATTCAAATTCAAATCCAGTTTTAAATTCATATTCAAATTCAAATTCAAGCTCAATTTTAAGTGCATATTTATATTCATATTCAGATTTAAATTGAATTTGATTCATTTTTGAATTCAAATCCAAATTCAAATCAATTATCTATTAAGGGTGGTGCAGTGCGCACGGAGAAATAGTTCACTGACACCCAGAAAAGGTCCACTTATTTCAAAAGGTACATCAAGGCGCTCTAGTAGGACTAGCGGCATACTAGTACCGTGCTGACGACTCTCCGCACTGTCGACCCTCCCCTGTTCAGCATCGAGGACGACCTCATGCACCCTGATTGCCGAGCGCCTCTTGCCCCAGCCATTATGACTCGCGAAAGGGGATGCCATCATGGTGCTCCAGAGTGCGATGTAGAAGACAATAGTGCTTCTGCCGCAAAGCGCCGGCGTCAGGGGGTAAATCTGGTGGTGAGTGAGACCAGCTTGGATTGGAGATGTGTTTGTGTTTACGTAAGCTCACAGTGCGGTCGATACAGCGCTAGTATGCAATAGTATGCGGCTAGTCCTACTAGAGGGCCTAGATGTACCTTTTGAAATAAGTGCACTTTGTTGTGGAAATCTTCGTGTCAGTAAACTATTTATTTGTGCGCACTGCACGTCCCCTTATTAACGTGCTTACAGTGGGTACTAAGCATTGGTCGAAAGGTACTTCATCTGCTTTGTAGGCATATGTAGCTTAGTAGTACATGTGGACCCAAAAATGGCGTTTTGACCAATTAAAATCGATACAGGAAAACCGTAAAGTCTCGGTTACTTAGGAGATAGCACAAAGTTTAAACGGCGGCGGATCAACAAAGTTCCTGGCGATCTTCGCTGCAGAGTGGATACGGAGATATGTGCGGGAACACGGGCCCTTGCTTCGCATCGAATAGACGATAGCTGATAGAGTACATGTACATTGTACACATACAGCGATAACGATTCACGACCAGCGCCCGAAATAGACAAGGCCAGAGACGACCCACTTATGACAACACAGAGGCTGCTGATACAGACGACAAAGGTCGAACTCGGTATTCGGGGGGTCCCCTCCATCCTCGGGCGCGTCTGGCTCTGCAGACTCTTCCATCTTCACAAAATTCGGCGAAATTGACATGGCCAAGAAATGGGACAGTAAAGGAAGCGCGATGAGCTGGCAGTAGACTGTACGTAGAGAAGATGCTTTATGACTCGCGACGCGACTACCAACGTCGTGCAAAGAGACGATCAATTGTGTCAAATCGTGCAGCGAAAAACGGCTCGTCGGTGCGCGCGCGCGAGCGACGCGCAGATAACTTTTTTGAGCTGCCAGATGAATGACTACACAGAAACAATCGACAGGTCGCTGGATGAAAGCAGAAACAAAAGAACAAAAGAACAAAAGAACAAAAGAAATGAGCGCGCAGAAAACGGCGACCGTGCAGACAAACGTTGCGACGTGTTTGTTGCGATGGCGGCGATGCGGCGATGCAGCGATGTGGGAGTGGTGATGGCTGATTTGCGGCACGCGCGCAACGCGGCGCAGTAATGATTACGCAGCATGACCAGGGAGCCAGAGGAGCAGAGACATTGTCACCTTTAAGAAAATTTGGTTTGCCGTGCATGGAGCTGCAAGAAAGACAAGCCGCGACGAGGGGTGTCGCCGCGACGAAGTGGAGAGTCGCGCAAAGACGCGATCAAAACACGCGGCATCAAACGCACACGCACAGCCAGGGAAATGGTAGAGATTACGAAGAGGCCGGTTACAAGTCCAACGGCGAGAGAGTAACTGCTCGTGAATGAGACAGCTGCCGTAAAGACAAAGACCGACAAAGACCGACACATACGGGAGCGGAGACGCGACGAGGAGCGCGCCGCAGCAGTGGTCCAGGAAGAGTCGAGTCGGGTCGGAAGAGTCACGAGCAGCAAGACAAAACGTGGCAAGAAACGATCAATGACAGAGACATTGAGTTTTTAGCTTTTAGCAACGTGAAGACGTGAAAACGTCACGAGTCACGCAACAAAGGCAAAGCAGCAGACGTCGAATGAGTCAGACGACACGTTTACAAAGACAATGTTCACGATGGATGCCCAGGTATGTCTAGAAGAGTCATACTGTGTAGTCATACTAGAAACTGCTTCGCCAAGCAAAAAAATAAAAGAAAGTGAAGAATGAACGCAGAGGCGACAGGACGAGAAAAACGAGAAAAGAGAGAGGGGGTCGAGTGTCGCAGGCAGGTGATTTGCAAACGGGCGGTCCTAAATCTGATTTACGTTAAGAGTGCTATTTTGGCATGAATGGGCAGCCAATCAGAAAAAAGAACCACGGAGAATTAAGGCAGAAGACGAAGAACGAAAGGAAAAAGGAACGAAAAAGAAGGGCGCAATAACGTATTGGCAGTGGGTCTCCAACTCCTTCATCCCGTCTGCCTTTACCATGTGTCGCAGCTCATCTCCGGGTCATTATGGAAGGCACGAGCCTGTAGGAACGAGGCTGATGTGTGGCCGTTGTGTGTGTACTCCGTAGGTAGTATCAGTCTCCTGACGAGGAAGGACGCGATGCAGTCACCACGCCGCATTTGGGACATTGCCAGCGCTGCGCATAAGAGCACGCGCCCCAGCATTGCATGATGCAGTACGGAGTATGTACGCAATGGAAGAGACGTGACGGTGCTCCGTAGAACTCAGGGGGAAGACGCGGCGTCGGCCTACATATTACATGTAAGCATAGATTCTCCATCAGTCTGCGACTTTCGCGAAGCGCGACGGTGATCGATACTCCGATGCCGTGAAAAGTGGCACAACGACGTAAGTACTCCGTATTTACATACACTCCGTAAAGACACTCATCCGTAATAAACCCCATCACGAACGGCGCAAATAGACAAACCCGGATACCACGACGCGCTCTGATTGTTGGATTGCGCGCTCAGCCTTTGCCGCTCATATTCTCTCATCCCATCCCGTTCTCCTGTTGGCCGTGCCTGTCCTGCCTCGCGCTACCCCCTGTCGGCCCGGGGAGAAACCGAGTGGTGAGTTGCAACTTGCAAGGGGTATCTCTCACACTTGGCAAGCTTGGGCCATGAGGGAGATGTTTTTAGAGTTCCAATAACAGAGGATCACGAGAAAGCGCGTCGAGGAAGATACGGAGACGTGTTTATCTGACATTGGACTGGTTCACGGTCAGCCAGCACATGAGGTCTGACAAGCGAAAGGCATTTGAATACATGGCAATAATAGAGAAAAGATAGAGAAGAGAGAGAGAGAGAGGAAATAGAGAAGAAAAGAGCGAGTGGCGAGGACAGAGCAAGCGTATCTGCCTACGACCCGTGCCGGCCAGTACAGCGCTAGAGGCCATTAGGGATGTGTTCAGGATGTAATGTATATTCAAGTAGCAGCGGGTATTTCTCCTGCTAAAGTAGGTGTAGAGATACTAGCAGTACAAGTGGAGAATAAACAATAAAAGATAAAGCAGATTAAAAAGGAAATAAGCCGCAGCAGCCAACCACACAACACCCCGGCGCTCACTGAGCTCACTGCGCCCACTGCGCCTGTGCTCACTGTACCCCCCTCTGCTCTTCTGTCTTTGGTCTACTCTTTTCTCGCCCATTACTGATTGCGCCGCGACCCCCGCTCTCATATATAAACAGTCCGTCCCCAAAGCTGCTCACAGTCGCCCATTGCCCGCCGCTTCCCCCTCGATTCTGATTCTCTTTCTCTCTTCTCTTTTCTTTCTCTCTTCTTCTCCTCTTTTCTCTCTTCTCTCTTATCTCTTCTTTTACCATCTTTCTCATCCAACTAACTATCCACCACAACTTAAACTCAAACATCGATTTATCGCCTTTCGCCATTTCACGCGACAGCTCAACTCAATACCCTTTTTACAACCGCCATCTCAAAATGCCTCCCAAGAAGACCGAGACTGTTTCCGCCGCCAAGGCCAAGGCTGCTCACTCCTCGTACCAGGTTCGTCTCCTTATATGTACTCTTTAAATCCCTTGCATCGCTGCTCCCGAATGCGACCGGATGCGCGCTGCAACCGCGCCCCGATTTCATTCGCGCCCACCGCTAGATGAGGCGATTTTATCAACCACGACCATGCAGCTAACTTGACTTGCAGGACATGATCACGCAGGCGATTGTTACGGTAAATACCCCTATCCACATGCGCTTGATTCGTTGAATTCGTTGAATTGCACTCCCCTGTTATCGCATCTGCTTTTATGCTTTATGCGGTGTCGCATCGCTGGCATGCGCTGTTGTGTCGGCCATTCGCAACTAGTCTTGCGATGTATGTGCTGTGTGTCATGCCACGTCGCGACGCCAGTCACCGCCACGTCATGCACCCTCCATTTGCTCTACGACTGCTATACGTTTGCAACGAGTTTCACATGGTGTCGTCATTGCAATGTCTTTTGTCTTTTGTCTTCTCTTATCATTGTCGCATCCACTAACGCTATCTATCTATAGCTCAAGGACCGCAACGGTTCCAGGTAAGACCCTTTTTCTCTTTTTCTTCTTCTTCTTCTCTCCCTCACATAAATCACTCACTAACTCCACAGCCGGCAATCACTCAAAAAGTTTGTCAAGGCCAACAACAGCCTCTCTGTCACCGACACCATGTTCGACTCTCTCTTCAACAAGGCCCTGCGCTCCGGCGTCGAGAAGGGCGTCTTTGAGCAGCCCAAGGGCGCTTCTGGCGGTACCAAGCTGGCCAAGAAGGCCGCTCCCAAGAAGGAGGCCGACAAGGTCAAGAAGCCCACTCCCAAGCCCGCCACCAAGAAGGCCGCCACCACCACCAAGAAGGAGACTGCCGTCAAGAAGGCCACTCCCAAGAAGACCACTGCCAAGAAGGAGGTCACCGAGAAGGCCGAAAAGGCCGAGAAGGTTGAAAAGGTCGAGAAGGAGAAGAAGGAGGTCAAGAAGGCCGCTCCCAAGAAGACTACCGCCAAGAAGGAGGTCACCGAGAAGAAGGAGGTCAAGAAGGCTACCCCCAAGAAGGAGACTGCTGAGAAGAAGGAGGCCAAGCCCAAGGCTGCCGCAAAGCCCAAGAAGGAGACTGCCAGCAAGGTCACCAAGCCCGCTGCCAAGAAGGCCGCAACACCCAAGAAGTCTGCTTCCAAGAAGTCGGCAACACCGAAGAAGGCCGACGCATAAGCAGGTGCAGATTCATTTTGCCGTGCTTTTGATACCCGTTGCGTCTTGTTCTTTCTTGTGTTGTTCTTTTCTTCTTGTGTTTTCTTGTGTACCCTTTCTGCGGTTGGTTCCGGTGTTCACGTCCCCTGAGCGCATTGCACGCGCCTTGATGTCTTTTTTGTTATGTGTGATGGTATTTTTGGGTTTACTGCGTCCCTGCTCCCTTTACAGTGCTGTTTCATTTTTGTCTGGCGTTTGGGTTTGGAGGGGATGGCGGGGATATGGTTTTTGTGTGCAGCAGAGTGCGTGATATATATTAACGCCGAATTCGGTTGTTGTGTTCAGTTCATTATCGTGGGCGGTGTTCTTTGCGTGTCCGTGTTTTCACTCTTGTGTTCCTTTTCATTCTTGTGTGTACTGTATGACAAGTCAGACCTGCGAGTACAGAACAAACACCAATATGTATTGACTACTTGAACATGGTGCAATCAACGAATGACAGACTGCAAATAACGCGACCGAGTGCATGTGTGCGATTACGTGATGTGAGACGCGGAGATCGCTGACGATGTGATGTTGTTTACAGGTCGATTAGCCAATAAGAGTCCACCAAAAAGTGGTGCTCCGTGTAAGTGTCACGTGTGCCGATTTCTAGCTGCGATCGCAGGCAGCAGCATCAAGAGCAGACATCCGATTGATCACTAATTCTAGTGTACGGCACACACTGCGTCGGATTGGTTGCAAAGAGCTGCGTGTATCCAAGACAGCATCAATGCCTCGCATGCGCAGTGGCAGAGTGTCGATTCTCTAGACTTGTTGACATCAATCGATTCAACATGTCATCCGACGCCGTCTTCGGCTGGACAATAATAACGCGACGCGCCGCTGCGCAGTTAACAAATAACAAATCAGCCGCTGCCTCTGGAGTACTCCATAAGTGGAGGACGCGCTTCGTACGGAGTATAAGCATAGTACACATACACTGGAGGGACGGAGACGCGGAGACGAGGAGCCGAGCGTGTGCGAATACGGGCGAATACGTCAGTCAACGCGCCTCCAGTGAAAAGTGAAAAGTGAAAAGTGAAAACCTCGCGCTCCATCAGAGCACCGATTGCGTCCGTAGTAACGCGTGAATCACTAAAGTGTAAAGATATAAAGCAGCTGAAGATTGAATGCAAGTAACCGACCTCGAATGGAGATGCACTGAACGCTGCAGCCTACCTCCAAGCATACAGCCTATCCGCTAGAGCCAGCCTACTACAGCAACTGCTACCCCTGCTACAGCTGCTACCCCGCAGCCCCGATACCTCCGTTCAGGGGCGCATCTACCACTTCACCTACTCTGCAGCCGCCAGCGTCACCAATCCGTCCTCGACCTCGATCCTCGATTCTCCCTCTCTTTCTGCTGAATCCTCAGCGTCTCTTTCTCACATCCTCTCATACCGACACAATGGCCGAACCACCGCTGTCGTCAACCAATCCGTTTCGCCGGAAACCCGCCGCGCCGTTTGCCTCGACGAGCCAACAAGATACCGACATGGCCGGCGCTTCCGGTGTTGCGTCTACTTTGTCCTCGGCACACCCCGGCGACGGCCTCTTTAACGGCGTTTCGTCCTCTCACCCCGGCGACGACTTCCGCCAGCACTTGCAGTCTTTTACTAGCTCGGCCGCCGAGGCCCCGCCGCCGACCACGTCCTTTATCAAAACCCGCACCAAGCCCGTCAAGAAAGTCCGCGTCCAGTCGCCGCCGCCGTCGCCGCCTAGTTCGCCGTCCGTACCGAGCTCGCCGAGCATTGTCGATGCCGACTTTGAGGCGCGGTTTCCCGCGGCGGGGCCGCTGTCGGGGCCGCTGTCGGGAGGGCTGTCGGGCGGGCTGTCGGACGGGAGCGGGGGACACACCACGACCACAACGACGACAACGACACAGCACCCACACAACCCGTTTCAACGAACCCTCGGCGATCTAGCGGGGACGAGCGACGCGGCAGAGACACTACCAGCAGCAGCACCAGCAAAAGCCCTCGACGTGGATGCGTTCAGCCGGCTGCTCTTGACAGGACAGGGACCGGTGCCGACAGTAGTGGCACCACCGGCAGCACCACCAGCAGCACCGCCAGCAGCGGCACTACCAACAACACTACCGGCAACATCACCACCCCCACCATCTACCTCGGCACGGCAACCTCGTGTAAAGCCGCCGCCGCCGCCAAGCTCGCGCCATGGCAAGCTGATCAAGCCTGCAGAGGCCGGGCACGCAGACACCGCCAAACTACTCCCGCCACCACCCGCGCACCGGCGCTCCAACAGTGGGGGCGCCGCCAGCATCAACGGAAGCGAGGTCGGAGGCGACGACAGAGATGATCAACTAGAAGACGACTTGTCCGATATGGACATGCCCGCACCACGGCCGCCCACACCACCCAATGCTTCTCATGCTGCGGCAGCGTCACATGTCTCGGACCTCGGCCTGCTGCCGCCCGCCAGTGCCGTCGCAGCAGCAGCAGGAGCGTCTGCATCCACATCTATAAAGCCGCCAAAAAAACCGACGCCTGCACCGCCACCCCGCCGCCATCATGGCCGCTCCGACAGCCACCCATACCAAAACCAAAATCAACTCCCCCACATCTCTCCAACATCCGCGTCGGCCCAGCGCGACCGCGACCGCTCGCCCGGCGCGTCGCCTCGATCATCTCTCGATTCCGCTCGGGGGAGTATCCATCTGCACTCTTCTGTACCGCTACCTGCAGCCGGTCCAGCCGCGCCAGCACCGCCGCCGCCCCGCCGCGCCGGCCATGCATCACGTCCGTCCCTGTCGCAGTTGGGTGTTGATTTAGACAAGGACAAGTCGTCGAGCAGCAGCAGCAGCACCGGCTCGCTGCTGCCGGCGACACCAACACCGCCCCCGAAACACATCAAACCGCCGCCGCCACCGGCACGAAATGTATCCGTGCGGAAGGGCGGGGGCAAGGTGCTGTCGTCTACTTTGTCTACCTCCACGTCTACTCACCCCCCGCCGCCGCCGCCGCGACAGCGCGGGAGCAGCCGGGGCAGCATAGACGGGCCGGGGGGTGTGCCGACAGCGCCGCGGCAGGTGAGCAGCGGCAGTCTGCACCGCGTCGACGGGGCGGACGAGAAAGATACAAGCACGAGCGGCGCAACTACGACGACGGCTGGTGTTGACATTCTGGCCGATTTGGAGATGCTGCAGCGCGAGGTGGATGCTCTGCGTGGGCAGTTTCGGTAGTGGTAATGGGCTCTCTTCTTTTTTTAGTAGTAATTTTGGGTTACAGCGAGTGAATGGCGAACAGTGTATATCTCCGGTTGTATTTATTAGCACAAAAACTCTTATAGCCAAACTACATCAGTGAATGGAATTGGTTATGAATGCAGTTTATTCCTATACTACTTTGTAGAGACTTGCCCTCATCTACTCTCCGTCACCACAGGCGATGCGGTCGCGCAGGGGATCCGTCTCTGCCTCTTCGTCGGCCGCCGTGCCAGACACGCCGAAAATGGCTATGGGCACGGCCATGGCCACCCAGCTCAGCAACGTGACTGCCACCTGTGCGACTGAGCCCAGTCCTGTGTTGGGGGCCACAGCCACATCGTCGTCGAGTTCGTCCACAAGGAGAATATCGTCGGTAACAGCATCGCCGGCATCGGCAACCCTGGCTGGCTCAAGAGGTGTTACCTCGGACTGGCTGGCGTCAACAGCATCGCCGTTGTTGTTGCCGTTGTCTCCAGCCTTGCCTTTGCCCTTGCCTTTGCCCTTGTCTTTAGCCTTCCCTTTGCCCTTGTCTTTAGCCTTGTCTTCAACCTTGACTCCAGCCTCGTCTTCAGCCTTGCCTTCACACTCTTGCTCGTCTTCATCAGGTATCAAAGGCATGGGCATGTTGACGCCCTTGACCAGGTACGGTCTTGGCGAGGACGGAGCCGCCGAGAAAATCTCTGGCACCTCGTGGTCACCCGCCAGCGCGCTGGACATGGAGTTGGAGTTTAGTAGCGGGATCTCTGGCGCCAAGGGCGGTTGGTTGACGACAGCCAGCATCTCGGCAGTCAATGCCCGTGCTCGCGCTATGCGGCCGTCGTCCTCGTCAAGCTGCTGCACAACCACCCGGGCCACGATCATGGCAGCCTCGGCGTTGGCCCGCAGTGCAATTTCTTGCTCTTCACGAGCGACCGCATAGTCATACGCCTCCTGCGCCTCTTCCCTCTCCCGGCGCTTCTGCTCGCGGCGCTGCTTCCACCACTGGAGCAGTGTATCTTGTGGATTCAGCACCCACGACCACTTCTTGGCATACTTTTGCACGCCGGACTTGACGCTCGCCGCCTTCTTCGACTTTTTCTTCGGCGGCACAGGCCGTCGCGTATATGTAGGAGCTGCAAAGTTGGGCGGCTGGCTTCGGTCCGGGACGCGGCCGGCACTGGCACCATCAAGACGGACGCCGTAGTCAATGTACGCATCGTCGTCTTCGGTATCGCCAGCTTCAATCCCGGCATTTTCAGCATTTGCTGCAGCGTCGGCGCCGTCAAAGGAGCGCACGTATAGCCGCCGGTGGTCGCGGTGCTATTGCCGACCGCCGAGCCAGCGTGTCGGCCAACGGGCACGTGCCGGACTGCCACGAACTGTGGCATAGCGTTCGCGGTCACGGCCAAATCTCTTGTGAATGGCCCGGTTGAGCTCAGATTGTTCGAATCCACTTCTGTGTCCAGACTCGGGGGCGTAACCTTTAGCTGGCGAGTTTGTCGGGACGATCTGGGCAGCCGCTGCAGAAGACCCCTTCCACATGACTCTCCGGGCTGCGAGAGGGGGCTGCGATCCGTCCTCGTTGGCCCCATGGCCTGGCACGGCCTACCTGCCAGGAGAAGACGTGCGCCGAAGTGCGCCGCGATCAGCAACGGCAAGAATGGGAGACGAGGCTGCTGCTGCTGCTGCTTCACCAGTCTCGACGGCAGCAGTGTCGCCGCGGATGCCGGGCAGCTGACCAACCCACTCCGAGACGGCATCGCGACGGTAGCCGGGCAGCTCCGTACCGGATATCCGAGACAAATGTGACAGAGACATTGCAAAGGGCGTGGGACAGGGTAGGTCCGAGGAAACGGTTTCTGGGAGAGATGGTGATCGATGTATGAAACTGTCTGTCGAACGGACAGAGGTTGACTCTGGGTTAGGATCGGGCATTGTGATGTTATCTAGGATAGGAATGATGCAAAGAAATGTATGAATTAGTTAAAACATTGAATGGCGAGAATCTAGCCGTATAGGTATGAGGATTGAATGATGGTCGTGATCGTGATCGTGATAGTGATGGCACAGGTCGATGCAGCTTGTCGAGGTTGGCGATCGTTGATAGACAGCCACGAGGTGTGTATCCGACGAGGCAAGACAACAAGACAGTAGAACCTTCTCTATTTGGAAGTGAACATTGCGATTACTCAGCATTTACTTTAATGTACAGTCTGATGCGATCCAGACGAGGTGAATTGTAGAAAAAAAAAGTTATACAAGGATATGAACAAAAAGCAATCTGAAGAATCATACACACTGCCGAACCAGGCAGCTTTTACCAAAAGATAACCAAGACGACCAGAGACAACCAAGACGACAAGACCCATCTACAGCTTCATGCCGGTCGCCTTGGCCACACGCAAGCTCTGGCGGATGCTCAGGTCCAGCATGATCTCCTCGGAACCGCCGGGAATGGCGTAGGCGCGCACGTCACGGTACAGACGCTCGACCTTGCCACCCTGACCGCCGCGCGAGTACGACAGACCACCAAAGATCTGGCTGGCCTCGCGCGCACAAAACTCAAAGGTGACCGTGCTCTGGGCCTTGAGCGAGGCAATGGCACCGCCCAGACGCAGCATGGCCTCGGTCTCGCCCATGGACCCGCACTGGTAGATCATGTTCTCGAGCCAGTTGTAGCTGGCCTCGATCTGGCGCGCCATGTGTGCCAGCTTGAGCCGGATGACCGGGTGGTCAATCAGACGCTTGCCAAAGGTGCGGCGCTTGTGGGCGTACTTGACCGACTCCTCGTAGCAGACACGGCTGAAGCGCAGGCACTGGATGATGATGCCGATGCGCTCGTGGTTGAAGTTGGTCATGATGACACGGAAGCCCTGGTTCTCCTTGCCGATCAAATTCTCGACAGGCACCTTGACGTCCTCAAACGTAATGTAGGTAGTGCCGCTGGACCACACGCCCTGGCAGTCCATCTTGCGTGTCGAGACACCGCCAAAGGAGCGCTCAATCAGCAGCAGCGAAACGCCGTTCATGCCCTCGCCGCCGGTGCGCACGGCTGTGGTAAAGTAGTCGGACCACACACCATTGGTGATCCACTTCTTCTCGCCATTGACAATGTAGTGCTTGCCGTCCTCGCTCAGCTTGGCCTCGCACGTCAGGTTGGCCACATCGGAGCCGGCATCGGGCTCGGTGATGGCAAGACAGATGCGCTTGTCGCCGTTCAGGATACCGGGGAGAATGCGGTCCTTGAGCTCCTTCTTGCCAAACTTGACGAGCGGCGGGCAGCCGATGCCGAAACCGCCAATCAAGTTCCACACGAAACCACCAGAGCCGGTACGCGACAGCTCGTCGGTGAGCAGCATCTCGTGGAACAGATCCCACTTGGCCGGCTCGACAGACTTGACAACGTTGTCGGTGTAGGCGGTCTGGTAGTGCATGCCCAACAGACCAGCCAGATAGCCGCGGCGGCCCATCTCCTTGTAGATCTCGGGAGGGACCAGGCGGTTCTCATCCCATTCGGTGACATTGGGCTCGATGGCCGAATCGACCCACTCGCGGATCTCGGCACGCAGTGCAGCATGGGTTTCGTTGAAGTAGGGGGAACGGTAGCTCTGGTACCAACCAGGATCGGCAAAGGGGATGTTGTCGCCAAACGGCTCGAGGGCCTCAATCTCCGTGTGCGCGGGCTCGGCCGTGGCCCTGGCCGCCTTGGGTGCCGGTGCAGGTACAGGTGCCGGCTTGGCCGCAACGGCCGGTGCAGCGGCCTCCTCCTTCTTTGGCTTGGTGTCGAGCGAGCCGACCTGCAGCTGGCCCTGGTACTTCTTGAGGATGCTCGCATTGTGGTACTTCCAGAACTGCTTGGACGCGTCCTTGCCGGCGACACGTGCCAGAATCTTCTTGCCGCCAGGATGGTCCTCCTGGAACTTTGTCAGGTCATAAACATCGCCGTCGATGGTGATGAACAACGAGTCGGGCTTGTTGTGCGAGGAGACCTCGGCTTGTGTGAATGTTTTTGACATGTTGATGCAGGGTGATGGATGCGATGATGAATGAGATGAAATGAAGAATTGGAGAAGAGAGAAACACCAATACGACAAAGAACGGGAGATGAGAGAGAAACACCAACACGACAAAGAACGGGAGATGATATGGCTTTAAAGCGAGGCAAAGAAGCAGACGTACTGTGTGTTACTGTGCAGCTGCGGACAATCACATGTGAACGACTAAAGGGGGAGAATGGCACGTCACTGGGGTACGCACTAATATGTAAGAGCTCGACACAGTACAGTACAGTGCACAGAGTCAAGCTCGGCACTCCGGAGCTAACATGGGGCAGCGTAATTCAGTGTATGCGATTGGCTCGCAGTGTCTGGGGAGGGTGGATAAGCATAGAGAGAGCTAGAACCGGGGATAGCTGGTAGTGTATTTACACAGTGCGAGTTGGACAGTGTTCTGCTTGCGGTTGCTTACGTGAGACACAGTTACGAAGACGACGATATGACGGGAGTCACTCGAGACAATAGACAAATGAGACAGCTAAACGAGATCAACCGAGACAATAGAAGAGTTGATCATCTGACAAACCGAAAACAGACGAGAAGCAAAAAGATAAATCCATGGGAAAAGTCCAACTTTACATGCACCCTTTACCCCAGACAGAGACCGGAATTCCCATGTGAAGGCCTCCCCCTCTTTTTTGTATTTTTGTATTTATCATTATGCTTACTCGCTCATCGTAAGATAAACAAGCCTGACATCATTCGTTTTGATCGCATTGTTTTGCCCGATTTCAAAGGATTTCAAAGTGGGCATCGTGATTGGACTGATTGCGGGGTGCCGAGGCATGGCACTTTGCGTGATCCTTATTTAGATTGTGATGACATAATCAGAAGTACTTATTGAGCGTTGCACATCAACCGGCCCGTCCGTTCCGCAGACTCGTCAACGGTTCCATGTGATCCTGCAAAGACGAGAGAATTGTTCAAATAAATGAAAATAAAAACTACCCCATGCGCCGTAAACACCAATAAACATAATCGTAACTAGACCAACCGTGTCACTGTCCCTGGACCTCAGACACTCATGCACCCCGTGGCTTGCCCTTGGCCTTTGCCTTTTCCTTTTTCTCGTTCTTGAGACGCTTCTTCTTCTCGTCGTTCTTTTCGTCCAGCTTCCGCTTCTGTGCCTTGAGCTCTTCCTCCGTCTTGGGCACTACCTTGAAAAAGCCCTCGAGGCGCTGCTGCTGTGTGCCCTTGATCTGCTTCTCGAGACGGGCCGCGCCCGACCGCACACGGTCTTCGGAAAAGCCCTTTTCGTTGACGAGAAACTGCACGAGGCCGGGCACGTCGGGCTTTTCCCACTTGAAGTCGCACTCGGGATCCTCGGCCGAGCGCACGTCGGGCTTGAAGAACAGCTCGCGCGCATCCTCGTAGGGCCAGTCCTCGGGGATCACGTACTTTTGCTTCTTGTCGTTCTTCATATACTCGACCACGCGCTCGAGCGTGCCGTGCTCGCGGATCAGCTTGAGCGCCGTGTTCGGGCCCACCTTGGGAATCGGGTCCAGGTAGTCGCAGCCGAGCAGGATGCAGAGGTCGACAAACTGCGGGCGCTCCATGCCGAGTCCGAGCAGGAGCTTGTCCAGGTGGATTTCCTGGATCGGCTCTTTGCGCTGCTCGCTAAACGTCAGGTGCCGCAGCAGGATGGGCGTGTTGAAGCACAGCGTGTCCATGTCCTCGCTCGCGGCCGCGTAGACCTTGCCGGCGCGCGCCAGCTCGGCACACTGCGCCTCGGCTTCCGTGGGCGCCACAATAAAAGGAATGCCCATCAGCTTCAGCAGACGGCGACACTCCTCGTTGTGCTCGCGCGTCACACGCACCGTCCGGCGCGAAAACTTTTCAATGTCCTCGGCCGTACCCGTCTCCTTGGCCTCCTCCAGACCCTCGGTAGCCTCCTGCTTGCGCATGTACCGCCGTGCCAGCTCGCCCGACTTGAGCTTGGGCGGTGCGCCGTCAAACACGTAGAGCGGCTTGATGCCGTTGTCCACCATGCGCAGCGTGCGGTAGAACATGCCCATCAGGTGCGATGTCGTCTCGCCCGCCTCGCTCATCAGCATCTGGCCATCGGAGCGCACCGCAATCAAAAACGAGTAGATGCTCATCGAGCTAGGGCCGGTTAGTCGTTGTTGTCGTTGTCTGTCCGTCGACATTGGAATGAATGTACTTACGCATCCTACACGGTTAGTACAGTGCTTCCAGTAAACACAGAGAGTCATCCTATACTCACAATCGCCACCTTGCGGCCGAACTGGTTCTTGATCTCGCCCTCCTTGACAGAGTCTGGCGCCTCCTCCTTGACGATCGAAAAGAGCTGTTTGATACCCATGATGACAGTCTGTCGTTATATGACTCGTATATCGGTATTAGATTGTGCTTTGTTGATGTCGGGCAGTTCTGTAACGCGGCAAAGCTGCTGACTGTAAAATAGGCGGCGGCGAAGTTGCTGGATGTGTAGCTTATGCTTAGTGCCCACACATGTCGACGCGTCTACGGAGTAAAGGCGCGCTGCAAAAGTGGAGACCAATTAAGCACGAAATGCACGCCCTTTTTATTTTAGTATTAAAATTCAAACACCAGCTATCATTTTCGGAATACGACATTGACAACACGAGAGAGGCTCTCTTTCTTGACGAGAATATCTATGTATGGCGCTTGCTAGTGTAGAAACGGAACCCGAAAATGAAAAGAGAAAAAAAGAAGATCAGAAGGTGTCTAGCCGACCCCGAACGCCGTACAAACAAAGAGTGCCTGAAAACCCAAGAAATGCTGCAAGTACAGCCAAGTAGCGCTCTCAAAACCCGATGTCAATCGACGTCAATCAGCTGTCCTTCGTGGTACGACCGGGCAAGATGCTGCTGAGCCCTTGTCGATGACTGCCGGACCGGCTTGGGAACAGAAAACGGCTCGGCTGGTTTGCCGGAGCTGGCAAGGTTGCCGCCTTTCACAACGATGGGGGTCACTGCAAACTACTGCGAGTTGCCGCCACCGTTGCTGCTATCAGCTGCTGTCGTGCCTGGCCGGAAGCCCTGCAGTACAATGCCCCAGGGGCCGCTGAGGGCTCTGCTCGAGGCTTCGCTGCTGCCAAACTGCGACAGCGCAATGTCGCCCGACATGATCGTCTTCATAATCATGGTGTCCTTGGCACGCTTGAGCTTGCGACCCTCGCCCGTAGTCAGGTAAGCACGCAGCCAGTTCTCCTCGCATGATTCCAGTGGTAGGCTGATCAGCTCGGCCGACCGTGCGCCGCCGTCGGATGGCGATGCCTCCTTGAGCGCGGCGGCCACGAGCTGCTCAAACAGGTGTTGGCGCACAGCATCAGTCTGGATGCGCGTAAAGTAAAAAGCCTCGGTAATGTCGGTGCGTACGAGGGCTTCAAACAGCATCTCGATCGCCGACGACCACTTGAGAGCAGGCTGGACGGATGTATAGTAGGCCAGCGCAAGGCTGTAGTCGTTGTGTTCGGCGTGGCGCACGAGCGTGGCAAGAATGTTGTTTGCAAACTCGGGCAGCAGTGAAGGGTGGCCGAGGTATTCGAGGGCGGGCTATCAACCGAGTCAGAGGTAGAACGATTTTTCGACGACGGACGACGACAAGGAGAGCATAACCTACCTTGAACTGCAGACGGTCCATGTGCCAGAGCCCGCTCATAAAGATCTGGTAGCGCTTGGTCATGCGCACCTGGGCAGCAAAGTTGTCGGACAGCTTCGAGCGGACAGCCATGCCCTCGTCGTGGTCGAGCAGCAGGTAGTAGATGGCCGACAGCTTGTGCTGCTCCGACATCTTGGAGTCGAGGATCTGCTGGTAGAGGTCGTGCAACGTGCGCGTGTCCTTGGGCGGGTAGATTTTGACTAAACGTTAGCATACATCCATGGATAAAACAAAGAGAAGAGAACCCTTAAGACACACCTCTCTGAATCCCTAGAGCTGTAAACACACGGTCGATGAAGAGCGTGCCGCCGAGGGCGTTTCGTTTCGATTCAATGTCGCGGTTGACATGCTGGTCGTATGGCAGCGTGTCGCCGTTGCCAAACACGTCCTGGAAGTTCCTGTAGTCGAGTCGGGCCACCATGATGCGGTGTGGTTGGTAGTAAAAAGGGCAGTAAAGAGAGCTCGAAATTGAAGCTCTAGGCTGGCCGCGATGCTGCTATGCTCGATGCAGGATGCTTTTTAGTAAGCACTATTCGCATGAAATAGAGTGGGTCTTTAATGGACCCTTACTGGACAGTGCCCCCACCTAAGCATACCGTGTGTTTTGTTTACAGCTCAAATAGGCAATCGCATCAACAACAGGCGGGGCAACGGCCTTTTCCCCAAGGCACCACTTTTGCGCCCTCATCCGCATCCCTCCATCACGGTGTGATTCCAATACAAACCGCACACCGGAGCACCGCGCTGGCACTTCTAACACGATAACACGCGAAACGAGATCACGACCAACAACCGACTGGCTAAATCGATCAACACCCTTTCGGCAACCCCTCATCCCTCTACCATGTCGACACGTCCGACGCGACGCGCCGCAACCCGGCGGACGGCCATCATCGAGTCCGACGACGAGATCGCTGGTGACGGCAACACTACTATCCGTCCTGGCGATGACGAGGATGACTTCACACCTGCACCTGCGCGCACCCCGCGCCAGTCAACGGCGGCGTCTACGCGGCGCAGAACCAGCACCGCCCCCGGCGAGGGGTCCAGCATCATTTCCACCTCCACTTCGACCACTCGCAAAAAGCGAGTTTCCACAGCTTCTGCTGCTCCTGCAGAATCCGCGCCGACCAGAACGAGACGGACGCGTGCATCAATTGCGCCGTCGATCGAGCCGAGCGAGGTGTTTGACCCCGACCAGACCGCCACTTCAGTAATGACAACATCCGGCATGGACATGGACGGCGAGGCGGCTGAAGTTGCGCGAAAGAAGGTGGTCCGGAAGCGCAGAAGCGTGGCCCCCGCCAAGAGAACGTCGATCAAGTCAGAGACGCCCGAAAGAGCCTTGTCAATTCGCTCGCTACCCTCTAGTGCCGATACCGCTTCTGTCGCAAACCCTGCCGAGGACACGGGCGACGAGCTGGCCGAGGACCATACCATTGTACAAGACACCACGGCGCACGACGTCACCGCCACGCCGCTGGCCGACATCACATCGGCCGCCGCCAACAACCCCAATGCCAGCATGCTTGAACGGCCACGGACAGCCGACGAAGCGGTCGCTGCCGCCAAGCCTATTCGTGCCATGGATACTCTCCTGGAAAAGCCGATGGACATTGTGCTCAAGTCGCGCACAATGACCATTATGCCGCCTGTCGAGCCCGATGTGCCCAAGGCGCGTACCGTCATCACCTACCTGATCCTCAACAACTTCAAGAGTTACGCAGGCCGCCAGGAGGTTGGCCCCTTCCATTCATCTTTCTCTTCGGTTGTCGGCCCCAACGGTTCGGGCAAGTCCAACGTCATTGACTCGCTGCTCTTTGTCTTTGGCTTCCGTGCCAGCAAGATGCGCCAGGGCAAGCTGTCTGCCCTCATCCACAACTCTGCCCAGCACCCCAACCTCGACCACTGCGAGGTTGCTGTTCATTTCCGCGAAGTCATGGACCTGCCCGGTGGCGGTTCTGAGGTGGTGCCCAACTCGGACCTTGTCATCTCCCGCAAAGCCTTTAAGAACAACTCAAGCACATACTACATTGACGGCAAGTCATCCAACTTTACCACCGTCACTACTCTTCTCAAGGACCGTGGCGTCGATCTGGACCACAAGCGCTTCTTGATTCTGCAGGGCGAGGTTGAGTCGATTGCCCAGATGAAGCCCAAGGCTGGCAATGAGCACGAAGACGGTCTTCTAGAGTACCTCGAGGACATCATTGGCACTTCCAAGTACAAGACACCCATCGAGGAGGCGGCTGCCGAGGTCGAGTCGCTCAACGACATTTGCCTCGAGAAGAGCGGACGCGTCCAGCACGTCGAGAAGGAGAAGAACAGTCTCGAGGACAAGAAGGACAAGGCCATTGCTTTCATTCGCGACGAGAACGAACTCGCGACAAAAAAGTCCTCGCTCTACCAAATCTTTATTAACGACTGCACCGACAATGTAGCCGTCAGTGAGGAGGCCATCTCTCAGCTCCAGGCCGAACTGGACGCCGAGCTCGAGAAGCACCATGGTGGCGAGCAGATCATTAAGCAGCTCGAGAAGCAGTTTGCCAAGGGCAGCAAAAAGTGTGAGGCGCACGAGAAGGAGACGCAGGAGCTGATCAAGGAGATGACCAAATTCGATCAGGAGCGCGTCAAGTTTGAGGAGAAGCGCAAATTCTTGAGCGACAAGCGCAAGAAGCTCGACAAGGCCATCAAGAACGCCGAGAAGTCGGGTGCCGAGGCTGCCGAGACCATTGAGCAGTGCACAGAGGAGATCCAGACGCGCGCTGCCGACATTGAGCAGCTCGAGGCGCAGATCAAGGAGGA
Organism: Ophiostoma triangulosporum; assembly: GCA_029298705.1. Lineage (NCBI taxonomy): Eukaryota > Fungi > Ascomycota > Sordariomycetes > Ophiostomatales > Ophiostomataceae > Ophiostoma > Ophiostoma triangulosporum. Next base: position 860,611 of record JANSLO010000010.1, on the reverse strand, counting down.
GGAGGCGGAGCTGGCCAGCATCCGCGACGGCCTCAAGGGCAAGACGCAGGTCTATTCCGACAAGATTGCCGCCAAGCAGAAGACGCTCGAGCCGTGGAAGGAGAGGCTCGGCCAGAAGCAGTCCGCCATTGCTGTGGCCGAGAGTGAGTTGGCGATCCTCAAGGAAAAGGCCAACGCCGGAACCGCGGCCATTGAGGAGCTGGAGGCCAAGATCTTCAGCATCGAAGAGGGCCGCACCTTCAAGGCTGACGAGCTCAAGGAAGTGCAGGCGGAGAAGATGCGCCTCGAGAAGGAGGCCAAGAAGGTCGAGGCCGAGCTCGAGAGTCTTGCCGCGCAAGAGCCCAAGTTCCGCGCCCAGCTGTCCAACGCGCGCCAAAAGGCCGACGAGGCCCGCTCGAGCCTGTCGCAGACGCAGACGCAAGGCAACGTGCTCACCGCGCTGATGCGCATGAAGGAGTCTGGCCGTATCGAAGGCTTCCACGGCCGCCTCGGCAACCTCGGCACGATCGACCACAAGTACGACGTGGCCATTTCGACGGCCTGCCCGCAGCTGGACAACTTTGTGACCGACACAGTTGAGGCGGGACAGCAGTGCATCGAGTATCTGCGCAAGACCAACATGGGCCGCGGCAACTTTATCTGCCTGGACAAGCTGCGCACACGCGACATGGCGCCGATCCGGACACCCGAGGATGCGCCACGGCTATTTGACCTGATCAAGGCCAAGGAGGACCGGTTCCGCCCTGCGTACTTTCACGCTCTGCAGGATACGCTCGTGGCCAAGGACCTGGCCCAAGCCAACCGGATCGCATATGGTGCTAAGCGATGGCGCGTTGTGACTCTGGACGGCGAGCTGATTGACAAGTCTGGTACGATGTCTGGTGGTGGCAGCACGGTCAAGAAGGGTCTGATGAGCTCGAAGCTGGCGTCGGACACGTCCAAGGAGCAGGTGACGAAGCTGGAAACGGACCGGGATGCGCTGGAGCAGCGGTTCCAGGAGTTCCAGGACCGGCAGCGCGAGCTCGAGAGCCGGCTACGGTACGTCAAGGAGCAGATCCCACAGCTGGAGACGAATCTACAAAAGACCAACCTTGAGATTGAGAGCTCGGCCAAGAACCTTGTGGACGCACAGCGGCGCATCAAGGAGCTGAGCAAGGCGCACCAGCCGTCGCAGTCGGACGATAACCGCGTTGCCGTGTTGGAGAAGGAGATTGCCCGGCTCAACAAGGAAGTGGAGACGCTGCACGACGAGATGGCGAGCGTGGAGGAGGAGATCAAGATGCTGCAGGACAAGATCATGGAGGTTGGCGGTGAGAAGCTGCGGGCGCAGCGGGCGACGATCGACGCGACCAAAGAGCAGCTGGCGTCGAACAACGAGGAGACGTCGAATGCGGAGGTGCGCAAGGTCAAAGCCGAGAAGCAGCAGGCCAAGCTGGAGAAGGACCATGCCAAGGCGAGCAAGGAGCTGGAGGCGGCGATTGGCGAGCTGGAGGCGCTAGAAGTTGAGATCCAGAGCCAGGACGAGAATGCGGCGACGCTCAAGGCGGCGGTGGAGGAGGCGCAGGAGGACCTGCTGCTCAAGAAGCAGCTGCTTGCGGAGCTCAAGGAGGAGCTGGACGAGAAGGCGGCGGAGCTGAACGCGACACGGGCGGTGGAGATTGAGATGCGCAATAAGCTGGAGGAGAACCAAAAGGTGCTGAACCAGAACCACCAGAAGCTCAACTACTGGGAGGACAAGCTGTCGAAGCTGCGCCTGCAGAACATTCACGATCTCGAGCACACCAAGGCGGTCAAGACGGAGCCGACGGAGAGCGTGGAGAACAGCATCAGCAACATGCCGACGTCGGAGGAAGCCGAGAGCGAAGAGGGCGCAGGCGCAGGCGCGGATGAGGCAGACGTCACTCTCCGAGGCGCCGCTGCTTCCAACTCCAACAACCCACCTCCCCTGGAGCTCACGCGGCACAGCAGGGACGAGCTGGCGGACATGAGCAAAGACGTGCTCAAGGCGGAGATTGCGGCGCTGGAGGAGAAGACGCAGAACACCAATGTGGACCTGGGCGTGCTGGCGGAGTACCGTCGGCGGGTGGAGGAGTACGCATCGCGGTCGTCGGACCTTGCGTCGGCGGTGGCACAGCGCGACACAGCCAAGAAGCGGTGCGACGACCTGCGGCGGCTGCGGCTGGAGGGTTTCATGGAAGGCTTCAGCACGATTTCGCTGCGGCTCAAGGAAATGTACCAGATGATCACGATGGGCGGCAATGCGGAGCTGGAGCTTGTGGACTCGCTGGATCCGTTTTCGGAGGGCATTCTGTTCAGTGTGATGCCGCCCAAGAAGTCGTGGAAGAACATTAGCAATTTGTCGGGTGGCGAGAAGACGCTGAGCTCGCTGGCGCTGGTGTTTGCGCTGCACCACTACAAGCCGACGCCGCTGTACGTGATGGACGAGATTGACGCGGCGCTGGATTTCCGCAACGTGTCGATTGTGGCCAACTACATCAAGGAGCGGACCAAGAACGCGCAGTTTATTGTCATTTCGCTGCGCAACAACATGTTTGAGCTGGCGGCGCGGCTGGTGGGCGTGTACAAGGTCAACCACATGACCAAGAGCGTCACGATTGAGAACCAGGACTACATTGTGCGGCAGCGCAGCCAGGCACAGGCCCAGGCGATGCGGCAGCAGCAGCTCCATCAGCAGCAGCAGCCCGCCTCACAGACGCCGCGTCGGTCGTCTGCCGTGCACATTGGCCAGCTGGTATCGCCACCATAGGATGGTGGCCTCTGATGTTGATGTTTGTTACGTGTCTGGTTGGATATCATGGTAATGGTGCATATAGGAGGTCGTTGCTTTTAGTTATTGAATATACATTTTGTCCTATGACCGTCCTACTTTTGTTGCATGGCCGTCTTGCTTTTCTGCTCTATCTACTCCGCCAGCAATGGCGGCTCGACAACGCCGACCTGCTCGACCAGCCGGGGGTAGTGCTCGACGCGGCGGTGCTGGGCAAAGTTGAAAATGGTATTCTTCTGCTTGCGACACATGTCGAGGTCCAGCGTGGCCACGAGCAGCTCGTCCTCGAGCGTCTTGGACTCGGCCACCTTGCGGCCGTACGGGTCGTAAATGACACTGCCGCCGATCAGGCCGCCGCCCGGGCCCGCCGCCTCGGTGCCGGCCTTGGCCACATTGACGCTAAAGCACGCATTCGTGTAGCTGCCGCTCTGGCAGCTAATGTGGTGGTGCAGCAGCGCCATGGCGGACTGTTCTTCAAACGTGCCGTCGTCCTGCGGTTTGTAGTCGCTCGTGTTGTAGCCGCACAGCACGAGCTCGACGCCCTGCAGGCCGTAAGCGCGCCACGCCTCGGGCCAGCGCCGGTCGTTGCAGATCATCATGCCCATGATGGGGTCGCCTTTTCCATCCGTGTCTTTTTTTGTCTCTTCACCCGCCTTGGCAGTTCCAGAGACAAGCCCCGGCACGCGGAATGCCTGGAAGCCGAGATCGCCGGGCGTAAAGTAAAACTTTTCCAGCTGCTGTGCGTGGCCGGCGTCGGGCAGCAGATACGTGCGGCCGGGCAGGTGCACCTTGCGGTACTTTGCCAGCACGCTGTTGCTGGCGGCCTTGTAGTAGATGGCAGTGTTGTAGTCTGTTTGAGTAGAAGAAGAAGAGGACGAAAAACGCTCGGCATAGCCAAGAGACAAATCAACGCCGAGGGCGGCGGCTCTCTCAAAGAGCGGCTGGATGTTGGGCGACGTCAAAATCTTGCTGGCGGCGAGCGGCACGGTATCATCCTCACACTCAAAGACGGCGGCGCGCTCGGCCGGGTCGGAGAGCATGCCGCGCGGGAAAAAGGTGGTGAGGGCGAGTTCGGGGAAGATGACGAGCTGGGCGCCCTGGGCGGCGGCGTCCTCGAGCAGACGGATCATGCGGTCGAGGGCGGCCTTGCGGGGAGCCGGGCCGCCGGGGTTGGGCACCGAGAGAATGGGGCCCATCTGGGCAGCAGCAACGACGATCGAACGGGCCATTTTGGGTGGGGGGGGGGGGGGGGGGATGGTGGTGGTATTAGGGAGTCGGCAGAATCAAAAGTATCTCTCGAGAATGATTGATTTATACTCTGCTGTACATCTACATGTACATACACCCCTCGCCGTCTTATCTGCCGCACGACCGATAACGAAAGCCGCCGCAGATACCCGCAGAATACTACAACAGGCGCGCTAGACTTGTAAGCCGCCGCTGCATCAAAAAGAGGAAAAAGGGAAACCGGCGAAAAGGCCGCTGGCCGACGGCTAGCTTGGCACGTAGCGGACGGGCCGACACGGTGATTATGTAAGATATTTATGCTATGATTGTATTCAAGAACTACTAAATGGGAAAGAGAAACTACAACTCGTCAGAGCTGCTGCCCACGGCGTGCCCCGTCTCGAGCCCCTGGATGTCGTCGACAATCAGCTGCGCCACATTCTTGCCCATGAGCGCGCTCGTCTCCATGGTCGAGATGAAGCTCTCCATGCCCGACGTATAGTAGACGCCGTCGCCCACGACGACGTCCTGGAAGGTTGAGCGCGGCATCGCCTTGGGGTACGAGTAGAAGACGTGCGGGTAGAACCAGGAAATGGGCGACAAACTCGTCGCCTCGAGGTTTTCTTCTGACAGATCCACATCAAACATGCGCGACAGCAGCGCCGCCGTCACCTTGTCGGGCGAAAAGATCTTGTACAAATACTCCTCGCGCAGCGTGCCGGGGTTGATGACGCGGCGCAGCGTCGACACGGAAAAGAGGCCGGCCTTGCCGGAGCCGCCGAGGCCCGCGCTGCCGTCGGCGTCGTCGTCGTCGGCGAGGGTCGTGAGGATCGTCGTCGGCACTTTGCAGCCGGGCTCGAGGCCAAAGTAGGAAGCGCTCAGCGTCAGCGGCGTGGCAAAGAGCGTGACGTGCAGCTGCACATAGTCAATGGGCGCAATGGCGGTCTGCAGCACGCCGGCGCCCGTCTTGATGCCGCTGAACTGGTGCGGGCCGGCGAGCACGACATTGTCAAATGTAGAGGTGTCTGAGCCCGTCGACACAACGTAGTGGGTACGAGAAGAACTAGAAGAGTTGCCGCTCGCACGCGCAATGCTCGTCACGGTCGTGTTGCCGCGCCAGTGCACGCTGCCGTTGCCGACGGCCGCCTCGACCATGGCGGAAAAGACCTGCCAGTTGCCGCCCTGGATCTGCGACGCGCCCTGCGGCGCCAGCGACACCATGGTGTCGAGGCCGTGGATGCCCGCGAGATTGGAGGCGTAGTTGACGCGCGTGCTCGCCTGCACGAGGTCGTGTGCAAACTGTCTCGAAATGCCGCCGGCCTCGAGGAACGCGGCGCCCGTCTGGCTCGTGGCGGCGGTGAGCTCGAGCTCCTGTGCGCGCTCTGTCAGCGACCGAAAGGGGAAAAAGGGCGCCTTGTAGAGCTGCAAAAACTGGGACAGCGTGCGCTGCATGAGCTTGTTGGCGTAGTACGGCGCCATGCCGTACTTCCAAAACAGGCGCGCGAGGTTCCAGTAGTCAGACGCCGCGTCGTCGACCGTGTACACAAACTTGTCGCCGTCCCAGATGCCAAAGATGGACTCGGCCTCGGTGACGTCGTCGCTGCCCGACTCGCCAGAGGGGACGAGCGGCAGGCTGAACTCGTCAACGGCGGACATGATAATCTCGTTGACCTCAACAAAGATGGAGGCGCCGAGCTCGACGGGCTGGTGGGGGTCGTCGTAGACATCAACGGTCAGTGTGCGGCCGCCGATCCGGCTGGTCTTCTCAAAGAGCGTGACGTTGAGCGTAACATTGGCGGCGGCGGCAAAGCGCTGCAGATAAAAGGCCGTCGATGCACCGGCCGCACCTGCACCAATAACGGCGATCTGGCGGATGTCGGAGGATGACGTCGACGAGGTTGATGCAGAAGAAGCCGACGATGATGCGGCACTGGCCAGCAGCGCGGCAAACCAATTGGGCCGCATGATTAACAAAGATGTTGGAAAGAGGATGTACTGGTGATATTGGGTTGATGGATATTCGAAAAGAGATGTCGAGGTGGAGGAGTGCGAGTTTATATCTTGGATGGCAGCTTGATGAGATCCGTCAGCCTCCTTGCAGCCGCGTCTTAATCAATAGAGCCTAATTAGGAAACATGTCTCAATAGCCGTTGGACGCTGTAGTAATTTCACCGAACTCTACGTGAAACAAAGGTTGGTAATCTGCGAGTTGCGAGTTGGAATGGCAATAGTTATATAGTGGTCAATAGTAGAGATGAATAGAGAAAAGAGACGGTGAATAAAAGCTGAGTCTGGATACGCCGGAGATGAGTTGTCATGCAATGAACATCCGATGTATCGTTATGTAAGCATTTGATTATATAAGCATTATCATGATATGTTATTAACTTAAACTTGTTGAGAACAACAACGTCTTTAACCAACATATGATCTCGCTAAACATGCTCGTATTATTGCAGTAAGCTAATATAGACGTATCAGAAACAGATTGTCCATCCTGCGGCCATCCGAAATCCGCCCAGGCTGCTGTCACCTGTACATCTTCAGTTGCATTCTGGTGTCAATAGAGACCAGAGACGACAGAAGCAAACAGCCAAGAAGTATCCAAACAAATAAAAACCAAAATAAAACCAAAAATAGACCAAACAAGTACAAATCAAAGACAGAATCGCAAAAAGCAGGAGAAACAAAAAAAGCCAAGACAGAATAATACAGTTGAAAGAAACAGAAACCAGTCCCAAGTTTTGTCTTCGTGATCTCATTAGTACCAGTGGAAACAAAGTCCTATCCCAAACCCCGTAAAGCAAACTCCCAGATTAGTACAGCATATCAAAACACTCTCCGCCAGCCATCGCGCCTTGGACTAGTTGCCAAAGAAGACGTCATCGTTATTGGTAAACATGCCGTACTCGTCCTCAAACTTGCTCGTGTTCAGCATGCTGAGTCCCGAGTTGTCAAGCTGCACAAGCACGTCGTCACCAGAATACGCCTTCATCAGCATAAGCTCGTCCTCCAGCGGGCTTGACGGCACACCATCCACATCCACCACATCAAGACCCAGAGGGCCGCAACCGTCGTCGGTCAATGGAGCACTCAAACTACCAACAAGTGAGTCGTCCTCCGTGCAGCTCGAGTCGGGATCCAACTTGAAGAAGCGTGCAGAAGACGTCATTTGCGGCGGCGAGCTCGACGATGACAATTCAGACGGTGTGCTGGGGTGTTGTGTGTAGTGGCTGGCTACGCTCTTGGTCGGTGAGGCGGCGTGGCTTGCGGACAACATGTTGTCGGCATCACCCTTGCCACCACTGCCGGGCATAGAGGCATGCGAGTGGTGCGAGTGGTGCGACTGATGAGAGTGATGAGAGTGCTGGGAGTGCTGGGAATAGTGGCTCATGGCAGAAGGCGACATGCCAGACATGCCAGCACCGGGCATCGGCGCAGACGACATTGCCAGAGCACTGGGGTTCATGGTGCCTCGGATGGTGCTAGTAGACGCCGAAGTCGAAGAAGCAGACACGGGCTGGGCAAAGTCCATATCGATGAGCTCGTCGTCCATAAACTGCTCGTCCTCAAAAGGGCTGCCGGAATCCTTCGATCTGGGCGAGTTGCCAGCCGAGTTGTCCGAGTTGTCCGAGTAGCCCGAGTACGACGAAGTCTCTGGTGACGACGGGTTGCCAGACTTGGCGTTCTTGGACCGAGTACGCGTCGACTTCTCGCGACGCAGGTCCAGACTAGGCCGCGCCTTGCGAGGCCGGCCACGCTTGCCAACCTTGCGCACCGCACCGTCAAAGGCACCAATGCACATACCGCGCTGGCGGTGGCGCGTCAGGGCATCGTGGCGCGCAAAGTTGTTTCCGCACTCGCAAGGGTAGGGCTTGATACCAGTGTGAATCTTGGCATGGCGCTTCAGATCGTGCTGGCGGACAAAGCACTTCTGGCAGTGGGGGCACTGGTACTGGCGGTCGTTGAGATGAGTCTGCACGTGCGACTTGATGTTCTCCTTGCGGCCAAACCGCTTGTCACACTTCTCAAACGTGCACCGCCACTTGCCATCGACGGCGTTGGGGCCCTCAATGTAAGCAGCAATGTCGTCCGTGGTGACACCCGTTTCCGTGCGCGTCTCGTCAATGTTGATGCTGGAAATGCTGGCTGCGCTAGCAATGCTGGCCATTGACTCGTTGCGCTTGTGCGCATATGCGGAGCGGGCAGAGTGGACGTTGGATGACTCCTCGGGGGACTCGGAGTACGAAGGCGAGGCAGGCTGGGTGGGCATAAAAGGAGACACGCTGGCCTGCGAGCCATACTCCGTGGCCCAGAGGTCGGACTTGGTGTCGAACACGCCTGGGTTGCTGAGAATGTTGCCGTCAAAAACACCCTGGACGTTGGATGGGGTAGGATGCTGGGACTGGGGAGGCGACAGGTGCTGCATGTCGGCGGGGACAGGCATGGGGACATAGCTGCCGTTCTGCTGCATCTTGAGGAACTCGGCGTTGAAGCTGTTCATGGCCATGAAGTCGGCGGCGATCATGGGCACCTGCATCATACCAGGCCGCTGGGGAGTGGCAAGAGCCAACGCCTCAGCCTGCTGACGCAGGTCGTCAAACACTCCCGACGAGCGGTTCGACTGGTGGCCACCCCGGCGCACGGGCTTGAGCGTCTCCTCCATGGAGTCGTCGTACTCGTCCGAGAAGCGGTCAAGACGTGCGGAGCCAGGGAAGTTCTGCATTCTCTCCAGAGGGAGCTCAGTTGGTGTAGGAGGAAAGTATGCAGCGTTGTTGGGAGGGGTGGCTGGTCTCTGCATGCCGTCCATGGACTGCATGCCCTCAAACTTGGCCACACGGTCCAGGATGCCATGGCTGACACGGCGGGCCGAGCGGCGCGTGCTTGCCGTCTCCTCCTCGGAAGCCCAACCTTGCGGAGAGGGAGCCGAGCTGGCAAAGACAGCGGTGCTGTTGGCATCCTGAAAGTTAATAAAAGCAATGGGCGAGTTCAGGGCCTGCTGCTGGGCCGAGCTGGGGGTTGCAAAGAGCTGGAAGTCTTGCTGGTTAATGGGCTGGCAACCACCGGAGAGCGTCTTTCTCATCATGGCGGCGGTAGGCTCATTGTAGTAGTCAAATGAAGCTGCAGAGCACTGTTGCTGCTGCTGCTGCTGCTGGGGTTGCTGCTGAAGGGCAGCATGGCCCGAGCGTACTGTGTTTTGCGTCTGCGTTTCTCGCATAACATGCTGTTGTGTTGTTGTGTTGGGACCCATGTACTGGTTCTGGCTTTGGCTCTGGCTGCGGCTGTGACCACGGGCATGGCCTTGCACCTGCTGGATGTGCTGCTGGCGCTGCTGTCTCTGCTGAAGCTGCTGACGTCTGGTGTCAAGGCTCTGCCCTCTACGGTGGCTGGCCTGACGCGAGACGGCAGCCTGTGCTTGTGCGGAGGAGTTTGCATGTGCTTGCATAGCAAGAGACCGGGCCTGAGCATCGGCGTGTGCTTGTGCTTGGACCTGAGCCTTGGCCTGGGCCTGAACCTGTGTGCTAGGGCTACCGCTCATCTTCATCGCCTCAAAGGCAGCTACGGGCATTGACTTTTGTCTCTGGTGTAGCCGGCGACGAGTCTGAAGAGCGTTGCTCTGGGTGTTGTTGATTGGGCTGGACAGCATTGTGAGGGTTGCGAGGTTGGAGTTCGGAAAGTAAAATCGTCGGAATTGTCGTTTGTCGTGTCGATATATCAGTTGTCGTAGGTGTCGTAGTTGTGTGTTGTTGAAGTTGTCGTAGTTGTCGTTGTCGTAGTTGAAGTTGATATCGTCGTCGAAGATTTTGTCGTTGTCGGTGTCGAAAAAGTTGGCGCAATTAAGCGTACCTGTATCGAGGTAGGTTCCGAAACTATGCTGTCAGTATATGATGCGCTCATCGATGCCATGATGACTCGATCAACGTACCTCACGCAGGGCAAGCCAGTAGGCCGGGAATCGAGATCCCTTTGTTGTGCTCAGTCGAGGTGACTATGCGCAACACAACGGGTGGTTGTGGTGGTTAGATAGATGGATGTGGGTAGATGTAGAGTGGTAGATGCAGCTGCAGCAGTGACAGTAGATGTGGTAGATGGTAGTATAAAGTTGACTTCAAAGAAGCAGAGTGGTGATGATCTCTTCAATCCTCTTTGCTTCCAATCGCTGGGATGGAAGATAAGAAGAATCAAAAAAAGATCAATGGCAGTGGATTGATGTTGGTAATTGATAGATGTAAAGAGAACAAGCTCAAAGAGGAAGCAAAAGAGCAGAGTAGAGGAATAGAAGAGTGGGAGAGTGAAAGACAAAAGAAGAGCAATGGCATGAAGTTTTATTGGAATGCAGCCGGGGCTCTTTCGGCAGGAGGGTATCGCAGGAGATGTAAATAGAGTGACGTGGGTTACCCCCGGTGCTCTTTCCGCTGGTTGTTGACTGCGGGGTTGCCTAGCAACGCGTGTCGAGGGCGGCTAGCGCGTACCGGAGGTACCTCTGCATAGATATTTGGTGGGAAGGTACTCGGTGGTACAAGTCATCTCAGCTCCTTCGGACCTTTTTACGTCGTTTGCTCTATGCGACCACTAGTTTCACATTGCACCTTCCCTGTCCATGCATGCGAATACCACGCCCCTCGGCGAATCACGTGCGCCTCAGCTCTGGTAATGCGATGCGAGATACGAGTTCATGTTTGTAGAGACGGAAGTGTTTGCGGAAACAGGTTAGGAGACGGATACGAAGTGGTACTGACGATGAAGGCAATCAGCTTGTTGTAGAGGTATTGGGTATTGGAAATAAACAGATAAGCATAGGCAACATGAACACTTTGGAGTGAGCTGAAACGGACCAAGACATAGAGAGAGACATACAAAGTAAACAGGAAATATATAGAAAAGAGAGAGAGGAGAGATAGTTAGACTGAAGAGGTAAAATCATTAAATGTATGAGTCGAGTGTGAAAAGACGGCGTTCACAAGACTCAACATGACGATCCTTGCATCGCTTGACGTCAGCCTGCGGAAGTCTATCGTATGATACGTAAAATATCTCAATTCAAGAGCCCGAATATGGAGATGGACCAGGATAGACAAACCCGAAGAGACGAAACGAGATCCGCCACAATGGCTGCCTCCACGCATACTGCACGGAGTATTTGTGATGTAGCTTATGCTTACTCCGTCTGTTGGTACAATGCTTAGTCATCACGATCCCCTGCTGTTGCAATATCAGGAGGATATCATCGGAGATCTTTTCACAGTTTTCTCCGTGATGAACCTTGTGATGATAAGAACCTCATTTACGAGTATTGGCTCTGCGTCTGACTCTGCGTCTTCTCTGCGTCTGTCTCAGCCTCCCACGCCTTGGCGCAACTCGTGTCTCACAGCAAGAAACAGTTGCCGGGAGGATATATTACCCCTTGATATGGACAAGGTATTGCAAGTCAGTCTGATAGACACGTCTGTCATAGCAAGCATAGGGCTGCATATGCAGGTGATCTGACAGCAGGTTCGGGAGATGGACCGGACGGGTCAGATTGCCGCCCTGTCTTTCATCCGGAGTTGAGTGACCTGGTGTTGCTAATGACGATTGACATTGTCCGGGCTGCGTCTCCATGGCTACCTCTTCTATTTGCCCTTTATTAAGTCGTTATGCCAAGTTGCTATCTGCTCCGACGGACCACGTAGATATTGTCTACCCATGCCGCATGGCGATAAGATCGTGATTCCAAGGCTGTTGAGCACAGGTAGCAGCACTTACTTTTATCTATATTATTCCAATGAATTTCTCGATGGCAGATATCCTATTGTCTGGCATGTGGAATAGCTGACTGGCCACGGATGCACCAAGCTAAGTAGGGCTGCTCTCATATGTCCTCTTTTCTACTTGCTGATCTTCTCGGATATATCTTTTCTGAGATGATGCATGCCAGTTCAACCCCATCTGTACAATCCCATGTCGAGGCAACGTAATGCCGTGCACGACACACTCGCTTACTCGACGCCGTGATATTGTTGTGCATCAAGTGCGGTACTACCTGAGTCATTCTGTGCGAGGGCATCTCTCGTGGCGAGCTGGAATGTGGCGAGCCGATTTTCATGGCACGGCAACGGCTGAAATACACGCGGGCAGTACTGGAACGGCTGTGTGCCATTGTTTAAGTTGTTTAATGCACGGTTCACCATTGTTATCATTGCAGCCTTGCACGGTTCACTGTTAATAATTGCAGCCATCATGACTCGATCGGATCTGGCTCGGCTGACTTGGCCGACTCGATCACTCGATCACTCGATCACTCGATCACTCGATCACTCGATCAACTCGATATCCGACAATGCCAGCAAAATGTAAAATGGAAATGGACAAACACCTGCCGTTCCTCGCACAAAGGTCCCGTATAAATCAGTGATTTACATAGTAGGATGGGTAAGAATATCGATCCTTGTCTTGTAGTTTTTAGGCCATATTTTTGCTCCACTAGGCCCATAAACCGTGTAGCACTCAGAAGATACATTCATCTACCCCTGGCGCGCGTCTGTTTGTATGTACTTTTATTTCTCTATCGCCATAATCATCATCACGAGCACGAATTGCACCGCGATAAAATCCGATAATAATTGATAAAGTTTGACAAATCCGATAAAATCCAATAAAATTTGATAAAATCAAGGACAGCTAGGAGGACAGGGAGAATATTCTAGACAATTTTCTGCGATGTGATTGAGCCGTGATGAACGGTATTAGGATGAAGCATGACAGCGGCAGCTAGAAGCCGTTCCAGGTGCAGATGCGCTGGCGCCGTCCCGCTATAGGGCCTGCCTCCAGCCTGAGGATACATAATTTTGTACAGCGGTTTTGTGGGGGAGAAGTATACCCCCTGTAGAACACCCTGGCAGTCCCTGTGGAATAGGCGTGGAATATCCCCTGTCTTGCTCCAAAATACAAGACAAGGATCGATATTCTTACCCATCCTACTATGTAGTAGACAACTGGCCAAATCACTGACAAGTTACAACAGCCAAGTCAGACAACGGCTGCAAACGCATGAGCACGGCATGCTGACTGTTGCTCGTGGCAGTCACATGCGTTTGATCACACTTTGCATGTGCAATGCGACGACTCTTATCAATCTCTGTTTGTCAGGTATGTTTGATTTCCTGTTTCATTGTCGTCATCATCACGGCCTGATAGCTCTATGACAGTCTCGTCGACGTCAACTATTGTTTTCGACAATGCCAGCAATAGTCTTTGACGTCAACGCAGCATAATTCATTGTTTACTACCAACCATAGCAACAGCGTCCATTCTTTGTCATTTCTTTTTCCTTTGTTCTTTGTTCTCGACGCGTCGCTCTATTCTACTATCCGACAATATGCATCTAACCGTGCTTCAGCGCGTCGTGGCGGGGTCCTTTTACATAAACAATTTCATGGGACTGGCCTAAACTCCCACTATCACACCACAATCCAGGGCAATAGCGGTTGACTGTAAGATACAGCGCGAGCAGCCGAAGAATCATCCAAGATACAGCGCTACTGCCGAAGAACCACCCGAAATACAGCGCTAGCTTCCGAGGAACCACCCAAGCTTGCCGCTAATTAGCTCGGGGGGTCCTCTTCGTCCCTCTTCTTGGCCCGTGCACATCTCCAAGACAACAAACAAGAGCTTCAGGCCAACTCCCTGTTCTTTTCCGACCTTTTCTTTCCTCTGCAGGCACATTCCAGCCGAATCCTTGTTTGCGCCGGTCTTCTTCGTCTTCTCCCCTCACTGATCATTGGGCACACCGCTGTCGAGACGCTGATGGAAAAAAGTGATTAACTCATTAAAACTCATGAGATGTTTAAATTGCAAATTAGTAAACCAGAAATTGAAATCGTAAACGGCAAGAGAAGACCAGGGGAAAATTTACTCCATACCACATACCACAGCATGCAGCCGTCCTGCAGTGCCTGCACCGCCAAATAAATTCGCTATTACGAGTACCATCTCGACCATGGTCATTAAAGAAGTGAAATCACTAGGATATTGAAATACTAGAAAAGAAAAAAAAAATCTGGCAAAGCATCGCGTGACGGAATCTCGTGATCTCGTTTCCTCTTTCCTTTTTCTCTCAATTTTACTCACAGTCGCTCCTTCCCTCGGTGTCGTCTGATCTAGCCACTCATAGCGTCCGGATTCACCCTCTATCTTCGTTTTCGTCCTCTCACTATCATCCTTTTGTCTCCCCTCTTCAGACTCACCTCTACACCGACTCTCCGTCTTCCTCTCCGTCTTCCTCCCCCGTCTTCTCTCCCGACCCGACCTCCTCTCCCGACAGACGACCGCCAACCGCCCGTTTCTCGACTCTCGTCTCTCCTCTCCCTGTCGTCCCCCCCCCCCTTCTCCTTCTCCTTCTTCCTCCTCCTCCCCTCCCCCACCATGTCTGGCAACACGGTCCGTAACACGCCGAATCGCGGCCAACCCCGCGGCCAGATCCCTTTTCCAACCAGCCCGGGCGTCAACTCCAACATCCCCCGACCCGTCGACACCCACAGCCATGTCGGCTCTGAGGTGGCTCCTGCTCCCTCCAGTGCCCCCCCTCCGGGCCCGGCCACGTCCGTCAGCGCCAGCCGACAAAAGCAATCAAAACGCGACGAGGTATGTCCCTATCGCTTTTTCTTCCAACTCCATATGCTGACTGTGTAGGCCATTCGTCGTAAACTAGAGAGCGACCTGTCAAAGAAAAACAAAACCGTCCCCGGCGGCCGTTCCCGCCACTCCCGCAAGGCCCCTCCGGGCACGGTCCTCGCCCTCAAGCCCAGCCCGGCCCTCCAGATCAAGCCCGCGACAACCGTTTCCGAGGCTGCTCAGCTCATGGCCGCCAAGCGCGAGGACTGTGTGCTCGTCACCGACGACGACGATCGCATTGCCGGCATCTTCACTGCCAAGGATCTGGCTTTCCGCGTCGTCGGTGGCGGTCTCAAGGCCAACACCGTCACCATTGCCGAGATCATGACAAAGAACCCGCTGTGCGCCCGCACCGACACCAGCGCCACCGATGCTCTCGATCTCATGGTCCGCAAGGGCTTCCGCCATCTCCCCGTCATGGACGAGAACCAGGACATTTCCGGTATCCTCGACATTACAAAGTGCTTCTACGACGCCATGGAGAAGCTCGAGCGCGCCTACTCGTCGTCGCGCAAGCTCTACGATGCCCTCGAGGGTGTCCAGTCCGAGCTCGGCGCCAGCCAGCCCCAGCAGATCATCCAGTACGTCGAGGCGCTGCGCTCGAAAATGTCCGGCCCCACGCTCGAGTCGGTCTTGAACGGCCTGCCTCCGACCACCGTCAGTGTGCGCACTTCCGTCAAGGAGGCCGCCCAGCTTATGAAGGACAACCACACGACCGCCGTGCTCGTCCAGGACCAGGGCGCTATTACCGGTATCTTCACCAGCAAGGACGTTGTGCTGCGTGTTATTGCCCCCGGCCTCGACCCCGCCAATTGCAGTGTCGTGCGCGTCATGACCCCCCACCCCGACTTTGCGCCCATGGACATGAGCATCCAGGCGGCGCTGCGCAAGATGCACGATGGCCACTACCTGAACCTGCCGGTCATGAACGGCGGCGGCGAGATTGTCGGCATGGTCGACGTCCTCAAGCTCACGTACGCCACCCTCGAGCAGATCAACACCATGTCGAGCGGCGACAGCGAGGGACCTGCGTGGAACAAGTTCTGGCTCTCGCTCGACCACGAGACCGAGTCGATGATGTCTGGCGAAGGAGGAAGCCACAGCCACCACCACGGCCACCACGGCGCCGGGGGTTCGCGCATCATGTCGCCGGAGCTCACGCGTGACGCGCTCGGCAACAACTTCCACACGCGCGTAGACAGCGTTGCCCCCAACGACTCGGCGTCCCACGTCGGCATGGACTCGCCACCGCACTCTGCTCTCGGTTTTGGCGGCGGCGGTCACAACGGCACATCTCTGAGCCCGGATATCAACCCGGCCGAGGTGCCATTCCCCTTCAAGTTCAAGGCCCCGAGCGGCCGTGTGCACCGTCTTCAGGTGACGGCTGCCCAGGGCATTGCCATTTTTGTTGAGAACGTGGCGTCCAAGCTGGGTGCTGCCGAGTACGAGCCTATCGGCGGTATCCCGGCAGTCGTCGAGGGCAAGATTGTGACTGCCGGCACGGGCTTTGCGATTTCCTACCTGGACGACGAGGGCGACTCGGTGTCGATTACGGCGGACCAGGACCTGCTCGAGGCTATCCTCCTTGCGCGCCAGGCTCACAGCGACAAGGTCGACCTGTTTGTGCACGACCCTGCCAAGCCACCTGTCGGTTCTTTGGCTCCGGAGAGCACGGTGCGTCGTCGCAACCGGTCAATCCGTGAGGAGTCGGACGAAGACTCGGACGACTCGGAGGATTCGGACAAGCGGGCCAAGTCGAGACGGTCGCGGCGCCGGCACGGCCACCACGGCCACCGCGGGCACTCGAACAGTGTGAGCAGTGTGAGCAAGGCATTTGGCGCTTTTGCCGCGAGCAATTTCGGCGACGGCGACTCGCTGATCCAGGGTGTGCCAAACGACCTGCTGCTGCCGGGTGCGATTGTGACGCTGTCGGTTGTGATTCTGGGTGTCTTTACAATTTCACGTTTGTCGCGGTAAGCGCTGTTTGAGCTGGACTGTGTGATCTGGTGTCTTTTTCATTTCACGTCTCGCGGTAAGGTCAGCGTCTGGACTGTGTGATCTGGGTGTGTCTCGCGTTAAGCCGTCAGCCGTTGCCGTCTGAGCAGTCACACGCACCTACGAGTGCCGTGGCAGCGTCACTTTATCCTTTGTCTTTTGCTTTACTTTGTATCTCGTATTGTTTCCTTTGTTTATCCATGTTATTTCTTTTCCTTTTGCTTCTTGCCTCTTGCCTGCTTCTTGCTTCTCGCTTCTTGCTTTGCTTCTTCTTCTTCTTCTTCTTCTTCTGCTTTGCATTTGTTACGTCGTCACGTACGTAGATGATATTATGAGCTAGACATCTCCACTTTGCTCTTGAGATAAATGAATCACTCACGATGTCAACTGGTACGATGGTGATAGTTCAATAGTCAAATACGATGGTGATGGTAGTTCAAAGTCAATTACAATAAAGTATAAACTGATGCGTGGAGGAGCATCAACTGTGATATCAAACGAGGCTCGCGTGGTGGAGACCCTTGACCAATTGACCAATCAGAGCCTTCCCCACCCGAGAAAACCCAGCTGCTGTCACCACTCAATTTTCGACATGACAACGGCACCGGATTGAACGACACGAGCGAGCCACACCTTGCGCATTCGTCCCGTCCCATACCAAAATGATTATCCGGAATGTCGCTCGGCAGGGTAGGTCTTTCAATTGTAGTTTTTTTTTTCCAAAAACAAAACGAGTGCTAACGGATAGGCCGGATGCTTGCCCCCATGGCCCGGGGGCTGTCGACGACGACGACGATGAAGTCGACGACGACAACGAGCAGCAACACCACAGACTCGCAGGATGCCTCGTCCTCATTACCACCACAGACACAGGCACCGGCACCGACGAGCCGCATTGTGGCGTGGTCCAGCCGCAAGACCAACAAGCGCCCCGATACGGCGGTGGCCGATTTCCTGACAATGACCAAGCTCCAGCGCAAGACGAACAAGATCGGCTCCGACATTGTGAACCGCTACGTGCCGGTCGACCTGATCCGCAACCCGCCGTCGCCCAAGGACATTTCGCTCGAGCTGCTCATGGCGGCCCAGACGCACCTGGGCCACCGCCCGTCGCTCTGGAACGCCACCAACTCGCGCTACATTGCCGGCATCCGCAACGACCTGCACATTATCGCGCTCGAGCAGACGGCCGCGCACCTCAAGCGCGCGGCCCGCGTCGCCGAGGAGATTGCCTACCGCGGCGGTCTGATCTTGTTTGTGGGCACCCGCCGGAACCAGCGCGACATTGTCGTGCGCGCCGCCCAGCTGGCACAGGGCTGCCACGTCTACGACAAGTGGGTGGCCGGCGCCATTACGAACCGCGACCAGATCTTGCGCAACAGCACGCTGCAGATCATCGACCACAACGACCGCCCCGTCGACGACTTTGAGGCGCACCTGGCGGAGCGCCGCGCCGTGGCGCCGGACCTCGTGGTGTGCCTGAACCCGCTCGAGAACTTTGTGCTGCTGCGCGAGTGTGCGGGCGCCAGCGTGCCGACGATTGGCATTATCGACACGGACGCGGACGCGGGCCGTGTGACGTATGCCATCCCGGCCAACGACGACAGTCTGCGGAGTGTGGCGACGATTGCGGGTATTCTGGGCCGCGCGGCCGAGATTGGCAACAAGCGGCGTCTGCGGGACGCGCAGCAGGGCATTGTGGCGTGGGAGACGCCGGCGGATGTGCAGCGGTTCATTGACGAGCAGCGCGGCGACGGTCCGACACTGCGGCCGATTACGCAGCCGCCGAGATATGGCCGTGGCGCCAAGAACTCGCCGCTCGAGGTCCGGAGCTTCTCCCGCGATTAGTTTTGTTTGTTGTTTTGTCTTTTGTCTGTGCTTCACTAGTTGATCGGCCATCCATGTACATTATTGATATACAAAATAAAGAATAACAGCCTGATTTTGCTATCATCTGTTCTTGAAGTGCTTGTTAAGAAGCATATGACATCAAATCGCGAGTCAAATCGCGAGTCAAATCGCGAGCCAAATCGCCAGCCATAGTGATCTCGCACCAGAAAGGCATCAATGAACCCTTGCATAACACACCGCCACACGTCTTGGCACACCTCATTATCTAATAGCAAGCACAGCATTGTTCCAGGCCCTGCTCGTGCACTCCCCTCGGCCGACGATCTAGACGATCATTGCACTAATCGCATTCTCCCACCTTAGTCAGCAGATCCTCAGCTGTGCCTTTTTTCTCACATCTCACCCAACTCGTTCTTCTTCGTTTCCCGACCGCCTCGCCGACGACTGCGTCCGCCACCACCACCATACATTGGAACATTGTTGTATTTTTATTTATATCATCGCTTTTTATAGGTAAGCATTCGAGGTCTATTTCTACATCTTTTGAGCTCCTCACGCCTGGCAGCCTGCTGAGCTTGCTTTCAAGCTGTGCCGTCTGTCATGCCGCAATTTGCATTTCGCATTTCGCCTCTCGTCTCTCGTCTCTCGTCTCCGTCTGCTTCCGCGCATAGGCACAGACGCACGCCTTGGACCCACGCAAGTCATGCGCCCTGGGCTGATCTGGCTGTCCCTGAACTTTATTCATGACGCCAGTCTCGTTCTATGCCGACACTCGCTAACACTTATCTCTGCTCCTAGATGTCGAGCCAAGGGCGTAAGACTAAACTTGATTTAACACGGTTAACACGGTCCATTACACCAGTCGCCATACCAAAGAGAGGAAGAGACGCCATACCAAAGAGAGAAGAGAAAAGAACAAAAACAAAAAGAGCATCCGTCACTAGAGCTCGTGTCATTCTCTACAATCACGTGACCACATCACTACATCACCAATCGTCGGCAGGGCGCACCGCTCCTCGCCGGCCAGATCGCTTACACGCCCTCGTTCAGCTGCTCACTCTCTTTTTCTTTGCACGCCCTCCTCAATATACTATCCACCCTGTGCAACACGATCCCCGGATCCCGGAACCCCGCACCTCCACCTCTTGTCCTCACCCCTGTCATCGACTGTCAGCTTCCGGAACTCCCGCCCTGACCGGCGACGACCATCGGCTTCACCATGCCCGCCATCATGGAAGATCCAGATGCTCACACCATCTACCGAGTCTCCGGCACTGGCCCTCTGCCCGATCCGACCAACCCTGCGCTCCCACCTTCTGTCATACCCCGCCAAGTCACTCTGCGAGATCGCCAGACCGTCGCGACCATTGTGCCCTTTGCCTCGAGCACCCATGTGCCTCCATCTTTGCTGCTCTACCTCAGCGACCAGTTTCGCAAGGAGATCGACGGGGGTGATACCTACCCCATGATCGAGCCTGTGCCCTTTGAAAAGTTTGCCAGCTACTGGTTTCAAAACTTTGGTGCCATTATGCTTCTCGGCCACATTGAGCACTCGGACGAGGTTGTCGAGGGCCGTGACTGGAGCAAAGAGTGTCTCGGCAGCTTTTACATCAAGCCCAACTACCCTGGCCGCAGCAGCCACGTGTGCAATGCCGGCTTTCTCGTCACGGACGCCTCCCGTAACCGCGGTGTAGGCCGGCTGATGGGCGAGACGTACGTCGAATGGGCGCCGAAGCTTGGCTACACGTACTCTGTCTTCAATCTCGTCTACGAGACCAATGTGGCGTCGTGCAAGATTTGGGATGCCCTGGGCTTTAAGCGCATCGGCCGGGTCAAGGGCGCCGGCCACCTCAAGAGCTACCCGAACCGCCTCGTGGATGCAATCATGTTTGGCCGCGATCTGGTGCAGAACGGCGACGCCGATGATCTCGTGAGTGATGACCGTTTCGACAAGATCAAGTTCTACCTCAAATACGGCGAGTATCCCAGCGGAGCTGACCGCGCCGAAAAAAGCAGACTGCGTAGTGCCGCTACCACGTACAAGCTGCTCGACGGTGACGTGCTCATGCTCAAGGACAAGGAGGTCGTGTCCAACCCTGAGCGCCAGTACGCCATTGCTCGCGATATACATCTCCAGCAGCACGCCGGCATCAACAAGACCACCGCCACCATCGCCGAGCGCTACCACTGGACGCGCATCAAGGATACTGTGTCTGACGTCATCCGCAACTGTACCACATGCAAGGAGCCTTCAAAGACAGCTGCCGCCTTGCCGCCACACGCCGCCGACCCCTCGCACATGCCCATGCCAGCTGCCAACGCCAGCTTAACCTGTCCTACTAGCAATACCAGCAACCTCCTCTCTTCCGTTCCCACATCGATGCCGACAACCAACGTTCCGCCAATACACTCCTCTGTCTCGTCCTCGGCGTCCGCCGCCTCCCTGACGGTCGTTCCGTCGTCGATGATTCCCATGGAGCAGGACAGCAAGCCCCCAGACGACCCTTTGCAACTTGCACAACACGCACAGCACATGCAACACCAGCAGCATCCACAGCACCCGTTGACGCACGCGCCGTCGTCGCCACAACCACCGCCACCACCGTCTGCCTTTGCTGTGACGCCGGATAGCTACAAGGGTATTCGTGGGCCCGTATCGGCCATGTCCATCGGCCAAATCCTGAGGGCACCGACCGAGTCCCCAATACCACCACACGCTGCACTGCCCGGCCACAACCCAATGCTGCAAGACCAGCCGCGGGGACTGCACTCTGTGCCGCACGGATCCCGCCACGGGCTTGACTCCATGCTGCCACTGCCCAACTCCCACTCGGCGTCCTCGGCCTTCCAGCCCATTGACCCCAAGATCATCAGCCAGCCATCACCGCCGAGCCACGCCCCGCACCAGCTTGCCCAGCACCACACTGCAGCGTCGCAGTTTTCGCACCACAGTCACGCACAGCCGGTGCATGCCGGCGGAGCAGGTGGCAGTGGAGGACCCGGGGCCGGAGCTACCGCAGCTGTCCACGCACACCACGGTGCACTCCAGCAGCAACAGCAGCAGCAGCAGCAGCCTACCCACCAGCTCGGCCACCACCACACGGCACATCATACCGGCGGCGGTATTGGCGTGCACGGCGATCCCTTTGCGTCGTTCCACGATGCCGAGTCTCACAATGCACACCACCAGATTGGCCACACGCACCATCACACAACGGACGCCTTTACATCGCTGCTCAATGCCGACGACGATGATTTAGTTGTCCAAAACAGCAGCGGCGGTGATGGCTCGGGCCAGGGTGCTAGTGGTGTTCCAGGCAATGCTGCGGCGGGTGGTGGTGTTTCTGCGGCTGGAGGCGGTCTTGTGCATCACCACCTCCACAGCATGAATCATGCTGTCCATCCGCACAGTCTCTCGTCTCAGCAGCAGCAGCAGCAGCAGCATGAGCACCAGCAGCAACAGCAGCAACAGCAGCAGCACCAGCAGCAGCTTGAACAACACCAGCAGCAGCAACAACAACAGCAGCAGCACCAGCAACAGCAGCAGCACCAGCAGCAACAACAGCAACAACAACAGCAGCAGCAGCAGCAGTTTGAACACCAGCTCGGACAACACCAACAGCACCAGCAACAACAACAGCAACAACAGCAACAGCTTGGACAACACCAGCACCAGCAGCACCAAGCGCAGCATCATGCAGCACTCTCTGGTCTCCATGACCACAGTGGCACCACGTTTGACGATGACGATGCGACGCGCGAGTCTGTCGACGAGGATAACGACCTGGACATGCTGATTGAAGAGCAAGATGACATGACATCAAGCGGCGACATTATGCCCCAGCACCATCACCACCACCACCAGCAGCAGCAACAACAACAACACCCCCACCACCAAATGCTGCACCACCATGCGCACCCGCACCACCACCCACACCACGACACATCCCTCTATGATGATGTCGTCGACAATATTGCCGGCGTCGTTGACGACGTCAACATTAGTGGCAACGATGATCACGTCGCGGGCAGCCACCCCGGCGACAAGACGGATACTCTGTGCACTAACAACAACAATGGCAGCGGCAACGGCGGCACCGATCCTAGCGCCGGCGGCGACCGCTTCATCTCCAAAATGGACATTGGACGGCTTCTGTCGTCGGGCGAAGAGAGTGGTGCTGGGAGTTCTGGTTCGGGCGATACCGGGGTCGGGTCCGGCAGCAGTTCCGGACCGATACAAGCGACTGATGGCAATATAAGCATAAGTGTCGGGTCTGGACTGAATTTGACTGAAGGCAGCCGCAAGCCCGACGACGACCGGCTGGACGAGATGCAGTTTGGGCTGCCGAGCTAGCGGCATCGATGGCGTACTGATGACACGACTTTTCTTTTGTTTTTGTTTCTATTGGATGACAGTATGACAACTCTATTTTTTATACATATGATATCGGGATGCGACGGAAAAGTAAATACAATAGCGCACTAGAGCACGGAATACAAGGAGTTTTGAGAGAACAAAGGTCAAAGACAATACCGGCGCCGATGCACAAAAGTAATCTTTATTTTCGTCGCATTACATTCCGTAGTTTCCAGATGCCTCCTGTACCCCAACCATGCCGGCGCCGTTTTTTGTTTGTTACAAAAAAACAAAACGAAACCTCTTTTCCTCCACTGTATCTATCGTACCGTGTCCTCCGCGCCGCTACCCGCCGCTCTACCGGCCTACCGCATGGGCATGCCACGGCCGCGGCCACGGCCCCGCAGAGCACGCTGCGCAGCACCGGGCGGCAGTGGACCACCGGGCGCCTGCGGCGGTGCGCTCTCCTCGTTGCGAATGGTCTCGTCGACGCTCAGGATCAGACAGCTGGCCTCGGTGGCGGCCTGGATGGCGTTGATCTTGACCAGGGCGGGCTCCCAGACAAAACGCTCCATCATGTCGGCGACGCCTTCATTCGTAAAATCGACACCGGCCCAGGTGTGGCCGCGGTGGCGGTGCTCGACGCGCAGCGTATTCAAGATATCGGTGGCGTCAAAGCCGGCATTGTCGCAGAGCTGGCGCGGAATGACCTCGAGCGCCTTGGCGAAGCTCTTGATAATGGCCTGCTGCTTGTGCGGCACGTTCTTGTCGGCAAACTGGTGCAGGTACGCCGACACCTCCATCTCGCAGGCGCCGCCGCCGCCCACAATGCTGCGGTTGCGGATGGCGCGCTTCACAATCATAATGGCGTCGTGCAGCGAGCGCTCCACCTCGGCAATAAACTGCTCGGCGCCGCCGCGCAGCACCAGCGTGCACGTGCGTGCCTCGGGGCACTCGGCAAACAGGTTGAAGCGCTCGCCGCCAATCTGGCGCTCCTCGAAGCTGCCGCACACACCCAGGTGCTCGGCGCGGATGTCGGAGCACGTCGACTGCACCGTGGCACCGGTGGCCTGGACGACACGATCCATGTCGTCCGAGGCCACGCGGCCGGCACAGAAGACGTCGCGGTC
The DNA here is from genome assembly GCA_029298705.1 of Ophiostoma triangulosporum. NCBI lineage: Eukaryota > Fungi > Ascomycota > Sordariomycetes > Ophiostomatales > Ophiostomataceae > Ophiostoma > Ophiostoma triangulosporum. The sequence continues at coordinate 836,610 of JANSLO010000010.1, read as the reverse complement.
GGCAAAGAACTGGGTGGCGAGATCGCCAATGGGCAGTTTGGACAGGACGACCTTGGCACCGGTCTTGTAGATGGCCTCGAGCTTCTGGTAGATGATCTGCCACTCGGCGTCGACAATGGCCTGGTACTCGGACACCTGCTCGACCCGCACCTCGGCATTGTCCTTTTCGGCCTTGAGCTCCAGCTCGACATTGAGACAGCAGATCTTGGGGCTCGTGAAGAACTTGGGCTGCTGCTCGAAACCAGCATAGGCAAACGTCTTCTTAAAGGCAACACCGTCGACAAACAGGGAGTCGGTCAGCGAGCCACCGGGGATCTTCTTGATGCCTATTAATTTTTCGTCAAGGTCCTCCTGGTCAAGAGACAGCACAGCGTCGACGACCACTAGACGGTTAGTATATACTTTTTTTTTGTTTTTGCTTTTGTTAATAAAACGTACTCTTTGTAAAAAACTCAGTGTTGCGCTTGATCAGCTTGCTGGTCATGGCAGTGGCAGCGAGCTTGCTCAGGGTCTCGCGACGATTGGCCTCGTCCGTGTTGACAGCAATCTCCTTGATCTTGTTGACGGCCATGGTGCAAGCCCTCCGCAGACCCTTGATGATGATCTGCGAGCTCACGCCCTGCTCGACGTGCTCCTTGGTCTCCTTGAGGATCTCGCCGGCAAGGACAACGACCGACGTGGTTCCGTCGCCCACCTCGGCGTCTTGTGAACGGGCAATGTCGACGAGAATGCGCGCGGCCGGGTGCACAATGTCGAGCAGCTTCATGACGGTAGCACCATCATTGGTAATGGTCTGGCGGCCATTGGCGTCGACCATGAGCAGATCACCACCATACGGACCAAGGGTCGACTTGATGGTGGCCTGGACGGCGAGACAGGCGTTGATGTTGGTGATGATCTGGCCTTTGCCCTGGGAGGAGTCGGTGCCTAGACACGTTAGAAAAGCCTGCAGAGCACGATGTCACGACGTCACGCCTTCACGACGAGAGCGCGCCGGACAAGGGGGCAAGCTTACCCTCTTTGAGGACGATGATGGTGGGTGTTTGCCCTCCGAACGACATGGTGGGCGGGTATCGACAATGATGGTGGGAGTGGGAGGTATATGTGTCGGGGGTATGTCGCGACAGGAGATTGGGAGAACAAGCAAGGTCGTAGGTCGTAGGTCGTGGATATGCTCAGTGGGCTGTGAATATCGCCGTCTTCACCGTTTGCTGCAAAAAGCTTCCTTGTCTTTCGAGAAGCTCCTACTCTAGTGGCAGGCCTAAGGAATCAATTCCACAGCCACAGCGCACAGCAGCGAGAAAATATAGCGCTGTAGCGTGTCTGCTGCCGCCTATCAATCAGGCACCGCATTTTTGGAGCTTTGATTTCTTCCCCCCTATTACTCCCCCTCCCCTCTATCCCCGCTGTCACGTGGGTCCGATAAGAAATTTGTGTCCGATAAGGATGAAGGGCTGAAGGGAGATTTCTTGATGATGATGTTTACATACCAGTTACACTACAACACTGATTGCCGGACAACAGTTGACTTTTGCAAGGCAACGCACTGGTTCATGCCAAATAGGCCTGTTGCACCTCGCCACATCTCTGATGATGACTGACTGATTTATTGTTCAACGTCACGGAATCTACACAAGGAGCATCTTCCCTACACAAGAACCTCTGGAGCAGCTTCGGAGACGCGATCTCGACTGAACTACGACTGAGAGCTGTACATTGGCCACTTTTTGCATCCCTGCAGACTCAACCTACTGGAGAGGTTGTAGGTAATACTCGAGGTTATACCTCCAGGGGCACAAGACACGCGCAACGCTCAGCAAAGGATCGTGTATGACACTGTAGTTGGTCATTTTAGACGAAGAAATGACCAACTACAGTGCATACGCGATCTTTTGCTGAGCGTTGAGCGTGTCTTGTGCCCCTAGAGATAACCTCCAGAGCGGTGAGTCTGCATACTGAGGATGAATACCGGACAACGTGCGGCTTCCAGTCGTAGTTCACGTCGAGATGGCTGCGCGGACCACATTGCGCGACAGTTGCCCGTACTCACAGAGAAAGAGTGGGAGACAGACTCTTTGCACAGTACCGTCGTCGGTTCAAGCACGAAGACGCCGAGCTCCTTTGCCCAGTCTGAGAAGGAATAAAAGAGCCCGTCCACACCTGGGCGTTGGAACTGTTCCGTCTAACGCCGGGGGTTGCGCCGGCGAGTCGGCGAGTACGGTATCGATGGGCATTATCAGTCTTATGGTTTGATTGTGTGAAGGAGGGATGGAGATGAGAGTCAGGGGCTGGTATAAGCATAGTTGTCCTGCTTTGGTTTTGATATCATTTCATGCTGCGGCGGACGTAACAGGCTTCGGTCTAGGTCTCTTGCTCCGCGCAATAAACCAGTATTGCCTCGCAGAGGCTTCAACCCTTGTCCGGTAACCGTCCGTGTCTTATGCTCATGTGTAGTTTTCGTGGCGTTCTGCAAAGGAAATCAACTCAAATCAGATCAGATCAAGGCCTGCTGCACTCCGCCACTCTCAGCGCCAAGATAGACAGTTCATGTAGCTAATTTACAGTAGTATCTGTATGGAATAATAAGAGGTCTAGTGGCCAAATGGCAAGGCGCTTGGCTACGAACCAAGAGATTGCAGGTTCGATCCCTGCCTAGATCATATTTTTTGTCTTTTTCTTCTTCGTTGGTCTTTTTTTGCCAAACGACGTAGAGTGCATTTGTGCATTCTAGAGACAGCGTGATGAATAAATGTGATTCAACATGGTGTAGATACAAGACTGACATCTAAGAACATAACCACAAGCTACCTCCCCTTGGGTATATCATACCAGCCATCGCGCCGCTCGAGAAACGATCCCACCCGATCTTCTCGACTCAACGGCGCATTGGCCGCCTGCTGCTTCTGCAGCACCTTCGATATGTGTTCGTTGTTCTTGTACTGTGCCGAGACCAGGTTTGTGCCGCTGGTGCCGACCCGTGTCGCTTGACCCCAGCTGCCGACGGCGATGAGCAAAAGAACGATCAGCGCAAAACCACCGTTGGACATGAACTGCTCCTCCTGCTTGTCTTTGGGCTCAAAACCATTGTCCTGTCGCCACCTTTCCCAGTCCTCCCACGTTGCATTATTGGCTGCACTGCCAGGCCGCGTGCGCCAGTTGTTATGCTTCTCCCACACGGCCTGCTGCCGCTCGCGTTCCTGCTCTGCCGGTGTCTTTTTGGCATATCCCGCCGAGTAGGAGGCCGGGGCTTCGTGTTCTTCCCAGCCGAGGCCGAGCTTGTCATAGCGCTTGCGCTGCTCTGGATCGCTCAGGATCTTGTTGGCGGCCACAATGAGGCGATAGCGCGTGATGAGCACAGCCGGGGTGATGCCGTGCAGGTGGGCGGGCACATTGTGGTGGAGGTCCGGGTGGTATAGCTTTGCGAGGGCGTAGAAGCGTTTCTTTTGGTACGGTGAGCCTTTGGCCTGGTCAAAGATCTCATACGGAGTCGGGTATCGGGCCTTTGGCCAGTTGTGGCTGAAAGACGATGCCGAGCCGTTCCGTCGTCCGTGGACTTCGTCGTCGTGTGCTGCCGTGGCATATGTCTTGAATGATGTTGGTCGGCCATTCATAGATTTGGACAGTACTGGAGCAGACAGTACCGAAACCTGTTTTGCAGTTGGCCGTGATACCGGCCGTGCCGCTGGTCGCGTCGTTGCTCGCGTGGTCAGCCTCCGATATAGTCCGGGTGCCGGCCTCGGCCGCGCCGACGGCGTAAGAACATTGCATGCACTGCAGCACGGGCAGGCGAACGAGGACAATCTCTGCGTTCGCAATGTCATTGTGGGCGTTGGCATTGTCCTTTGATTTGACTGCACTTGTGACGGTCATCTGCCTCTCGCCACCATACATATACGATAAGAACCCACGACAACGATACGCCATTACATAAGCTCAGACAGGTCTAACCGCATATCACCGCATAGCTTGCTCCGTCCCCTCCCTGTCGTGACAAGCATTCTCCACAATTCAGCACTGTGCCTTGTCCATCTGCTCACGGGCCACTCAAGTGCTTGCCTTGCCAGATTTTCAACCCCCGACCCTCACCTCTACCTCACCTCTAACAACCTCCTCTCTTCAACCCCCCCTCAAAACATCACCGCGACTTTTACAACCAAACGAGACAACACAACAACGAACCGAAATCACCTTGCAAGACTCAGAATTGATCCGCACTGAAGTGACTTTTAAAATACAACAACTCATTCTCCTTCCAATCCATTCTTCATCGATCTCCCGGCTTTCGAGACCGACCCCCTCCTCTCCTCCGATCCCTTGACCGGCCGCCACTCCATCGCCACCGGTTTGCCTCTGGTTCTTGCCACTCTGCCTCTGCACTCTGTACTCTGCACTCTGCACTCTACCATCCTCTGCCATCCTTTGCATCTGGCTCATCTGAACTTGCCTCTTCCCCCCTCTTTCCTCCACCGGAATCACCCTGTCCTGCATCTACGATATCCGAGATCTACACGACCTTTGGCGACACTTCCTCCCGCTTCATAGCAACAACCCGTTTCAACTCGAGCTTTCTCTATAGTACTACAGCACCAGCACCGCAACCACACGCAAGCCGTTTCTCGCCGTTCTCGCTGCTCTACAGATTCTCTCTTGATACCCAGACTCGCGACGTTCCCATATCCTCAACTCCCTCGCTTTCTCCCTCACTGCCGACCATATCACAGAGAACTGAAAGCTCACGCTACAAACAACCAAAACAACAACCACACACACCTCATCTTCTCTCCAAACCACAATCACAATGTCGGACGCCCCACCACAGCAAGGCACTCCGAGGTGGGTCAACTCTGCGAGAGCGGTCGCCTCCCCCCCTCTCTATGCAGCTACTAACAGTTACAGCAACGGAGAAGACTGGAAGCAGTCTCTCAGCATCCCTCAGCGCGACAACCGTCAACAAACAGAAGATGTCACAAACACAAAGGGTCTCGAGTTCGAGGATTTCGGCATCAAGCGCGAGCTTCTTATGGGCATCTTCGAGGCTGGTTTCGAGAAGCCGTCGCCGATTCAGGAGGAGAGCATCCCAGTAGCCCTTACGGGCCGGGACATTCTCGCGCGTGCAAAGAACGGTACCGGCAAGACGGCTGCTTTTGTTATCCCAACTTTGGACCGTATCAACCCCAAAGTCAGCAAGATCCAGTGTCTCATTCTCGTGCCGACGCGTGAGTTGGCCATGCAGACATCGCAGGTGTGCAAGACCCTGGGCAAGCACCTGGGCGTCAACGTCATGGTGACCACGGGTGGCACCGGCCTGCGCGACGACATTGTGCGTCTCCAGGAGGCCGTCCATATCGTGGTCGGAACACCGGGCCGTATTCTAGATCTGGCTGGCAAGGGAGTGGCTGATCTATCCGAGTGCCCCATGTTCGTCATGGACGAAGCCGACAAGCTGCTGTCGCAGGAGTTCACGCCTGTCATTGAGCAGCTGCTGCGCTTCCATCCCAAGGACCGCCAGGTCATGCTCTTTTCCGCCACATTCCCGCTCTCGGTCAAGGATTTCTCGGACAAGAACATGCACTCGCCGTATGAGATCAACCTCATGGACGAGCTTACGCTACGGGGTATTACCCAGTACTATGCTTTTGTGGAGGAGCGCCAAAAAGTGCACTGCCTCAACACGCTGTTTGCGCGCCTGCAGATCAACCAGTCCATCATCTTCTGCAATTCCACCAATCGAGTCGAGCTGCTGGCTAAAAAAATTACCGAGCTCGGCTACTCGTGCTTTTACAGTCACGCCAAGATGGCCCAGCATGCGCGCAACCGCGTGTTTCACGACTTCCGCAACGGCGTGTGCCGGAACCTTGTCTGCTCCGACTTGCTGACGCGTGGTATCGATATCCAGGCCGTCAACGTTGTCATCAACTTTGACTTCCCCAAGAACGCGGAGACCTACCTGCATCGTATCGGCCGCAGTGGCCGTTACGGCCACTTGGGTCTTGCCATCAACCTGATCAACTGGGACGACCGCATGAGCCTCTACAACATTGAGAGGGACCTCGGCACTGAGATCCAGCCGATCCCGGCCAACATTGACAAGAGCCTGTATGTCTACGACAACCCCGAGAGCATCCCCCGCCCCATTGCGACGCTGGCACGCCCTGCACCGCACAGTGGCGCACCTCCCGCTGGCAACCCTTCTTTCCGGCCGTCGCCCGCAGCCACCCAGCAGCCGCAGCAGGCCCAGCAGCAGCAACAGCAGCAGCCGGCCCAGCAGCAGATCCAGCAGTTTCAGCAGCAGTCCCCTCAGCAGCCGCCTCAGCAGCAGACCATGTTTGCTCAGCAGCGCAATCCTTTCCCCACCGTCCAGCAGGGCCAGGTTCAGCCGTCGCTGCCCCAGCCCCACGGCGGCTGGCAGAACGGACGCGGTGGTTTCCAGAGCCCAAGAGGCGGTCAGCAGAGCAACGGCTTTCGCGGCGGCCGTGGCAATGGAAACGGCTTCCAACAGCAGTAGCAGCAGTAGCAGAACGGTGCACCCCGCCCCGCGCAGTAGATAGTGCATACGACTGGCCTTGCTTCTGCCTTTAGCCTTTTGCGTTATCATCTCGACTTCTCAAACTCATACGCTTGCGCCACTTTCAGCAACGCAAGCCCGACTTTGAGCATCATTGCTTTCTCATTGTCTTTATTTGCACCACTACGTTTCAAGCCCAATCTGCGCCATTGTACATATGCAGCATGTGCTATCTGTTTGTCCATTTTTTTGTTTTTTTTGTTACTCGTTCACCTCGGTGTGTTTGGAGCCTTTTTGCTTTTTGCTTTTTTTGTTCCGTTTTTCTTGATCTGTTTGATTCTTCCGCCTGGCCAAGCGTTGCCTCTAGCAGCCATCCCGCTCGATCTCGACGACGCCACAGTACACGCATCGAGCCATGGCGGACGAATCACTACATTGGAGTTTCTTTTGGCCATTGTCTTTTTTTATGTCTGTTTCGATTGTTCATTCTTTCCTCGCTCAAAAGGAAACATACGTCTGTTTCGATTTGTTCATTATGTTCAAAGGAATACCAGGCATGCGGTTCAAAGGGAGGCGTTTAGGAAACGGGAAAAGAACGAAACCCAAGACCAAGAGCCACAAGCAAGTGTCTCGGCAGATGGCAGCAGAGGGATGGGTGGATGGCGGTGCCAATTTGGCTTTTACGTGACGAATCGGACGACGACCTCACGACCTCACAACCTCCAGCAAACGACCTTGCTTCACTTCCTCAGTCTTCAGCTCTTCAACACCCCAACTCTCTACACTTTTCTCTGATTCGTCTTTTGATATTTCGGCGTCGGGGATACAGAGACTCGGAGTTTTGTCTTTTCTGGCGTTGTCTCTTTTGTGATATCCGACGGACATTACCACAATGCGGCCACATGGCCATACTGATCGTCCTCATCCTCTGACGATCATCAAATCACCATATCACCCATAAAACCAACACTCAACACCCCTCTACCAAGAGACAAACACACATACCAAATCACCTATATCACCCATACAACCTCAACACCACACCAACTACATACCACACTCTAACTATACCAACAAAAGCCTAAAAATTTCAAAACCGCACGACAAAACCATACCTCATCGCAGGCACCGCACGTCAACTGTCGGGTGTGCGCTCTACAAAGCACGCGACAAGATGAACGGATATATTGACAAGCACCTGCTCACTATAAAACGAAAAGAATAAAGGGATGCCTTCTTCTTACCATAGCCAAGCACCAAGAAGATACAATTTCAATCAATTCCTTTTTATTCTGCTAGAGATGCTATGTAAATGTAAATGCGTATACAGAGGTGTCGTTGACTAGTCCGGATAAAAGATGGCGCGTGTTTCTGTTTCAGGGACACGCGTAACTGTAAGCCCGTGTAAGTGAAGTGGCGTGCCATTTTGCCCCTCCATTAGGTGCACACTACAGGCCACTACAGGCGTAACAGGCAGCCGTTAACATCTTCTCGCACCAAACGGCCTGCGACGACGCCAGGTAGCAGCATCGCGTGCCACGGCGACTTTTGTTCGCTGCCAAACGACTAAGCGCATTCTACAGCCACGTATGGCACTATTTTCATTCTATCTGGAGTCGAACTAGACGAGACGACGACACGAGACACGATTAAGAGGGGCAGGTATCGAGACACGACGAAGACACGCGACGACGACACTATATTGAGAGAGACGGGCATCGAGACACAAATTACACACGACACAACGACACCACCACCATGTCCCAAGCATACGCGCCGCTGTCGGCCCAGGAGCTGACTCGGTCGGCGGAGATGTTTGAATGGCGACCGCAGATCCCGCTCAAGTTCCACATCGGCTCGCTCGACGCCATGTTCCGCGAGGGCCTGACCTACTACGACGAGCACAACTACGCCAAGGCGTACGTGCTGCTCATGCGCTACTCCGTCATCTGCGTCGACAAGATCCCCACACACCCCGAGGCCACCACGCCCGAGGCCCGCCGTCTCATCCGCGCCGCCACGCGCCGTCTCGGCAAGACCGTCCTGCCCCTGCTCGAGTCGATCAAGCAGGATCTCGACGAGTCGCGTCGGCAGTGGGAGCAACGGCAGACAGTTTCTCGAGTAGCATCGCCATCAGCACGCAAGGCCGTGCCGGCACGCCGACCGTCTTCGCTCAGTCACGACCAATACGCCGAGCGCGACCCTGCCCTTTCGTGGAACGCGCACTCGCAGCCCGAGCTGCTCGATGCCTCGGAAAACATCCATCTCGCCGTCGAGCTGGCCAATCGCCGGCGCGGACACAGCAGCACGGGAGTGCCTGTGGCGCGGCGGCCGGTGGCGTCGCAGAACAGCACTGCAGACAGCGGTGCCGACGACACACGAATCGGCATGGAGCGCGCGCGGTGGCAGCTCGACGAGATGGAGCGGTACGAAAACTACAGCAGCAGCAGGGATACGCGCGAGCCGCCCAACCCGGTCCCTGTGCCGTACAACTACCCGTCTGTGCGTCAGTCGACGCCGGTGCAGTATGAAGCCATGCGGTTTGACGACAGTCGACGAGACGCGCTCGACGGACCACGGCCGTCGCCGCCGCCAAAGCCCCGACGGCCCACGTTTGAAAATAAGACGTCGTCCGCGGCCGTGCCTCCGCCCGTGCCGTCACGCGAGGCATACACATCACGCTACAACAGCGATCTCTCGTCGCTGCAGATGTCGGAGCTGCCGTCGGCGCTGCCGCCGCTGCCGCCAAAAGAAACTGCACCCCCATCACCTCCACCACCACCGCCGCAAAAAAGTTCCTACACATTCAAGCCCAAAGCCTACCTGGAAAACGGCACGCCCATCCGCGGCGTGTTTTTGCCCGACACGCTGCGCGGCGAGTTCCTCAAGATCGCACAGCCCAACACCGCGCGCGGCATCGAGACGTGCGGCATTCTGTGTGGCAAGACGGTCAACAATGCGCTCTTCATCACCTGTCTGCTGATCCCGCAGCAGACGGGCACGGCGGACTCGTGCGAGACGACGGAGGAGGTCGAGACTTTTGAGTACTGCTCGGCCGAAGACTTGATCCAAATCGGCTGGATCCACACGCACCCGACGCAGACCTGCTTTATGAGCTCGCTGGACATGCACACGCACGCGGGCTACCAGATGATGATGGACGAGAGCATCGCCATTGTGTGCGCGCCCAAGTTTGAGCCGAGCTGGGGCATCTTTAGGCTCACCAATCCGCCGGGCCTGCCGTACATTGTCGGCTGCCGCAAGGCCGGCGCCTTCCACGAGCACGAACTGCGGCCGCACGAGATCTACCGCGAAGCCATCAGTCCACAGGGGCATGTTATCGTCGCTTCGGGCATTGATTATAAAGTGGCCGACCTCCGATCCAAGAAGCCGTAGAGCTTTGTTCTTCTTAGTCGATTTCTTCTTCAGTTTCTTCTTATTTCTTCTCTTATTCTTCATATATTCTCTTCCTCTGATCACAGATCACATTGGGCGGCGTTTTGGCATTCTCTTTTTCTCAGTTTTCGGTTTTTTATATCACGACGCATACATCAGCGCTCATCGCAAGTTACAATCCATAGCATCAACTCATGTTTGCTGAGTCAGCACTTGCCGTTTTCGATCGGCTTCCGATATATCGGAGCTGCCCATCGCTCTTTCCTTTTTTGCATCTTCAGTGCGCAATATGAAGCCTTGTTCCTTCCTATTCCAACCTGTCAAAATCATACATCAAGATAGTCCCCAGAAAAACCTGCTCACCCGGCCAAGCATGTCGGAATTAATACCGAGAAAGCGCGTCCGGGCCAACGCCTCAACAAAACCGGGCTGTTGTTTTAATTATGTACATTTTATCTAATGGAAATGATACCGTTTTAGTACTTGTTAAAAGGCACTCCTACTTTCCCAGACTTGCATCCTTTTATTTACATCGTGAGATTTGCCGCATCTTCAGCATCAACACATACGGCTACAAAGCACATTTGTGACAACGCTGGCAGCTCTGACAACTGACAATGGACGGCCATGAAGGATTTTATGACACAACACCTCATATTCGAGGCCGCAGTATGAGCGTGCAGCAGCCATTACAGCGCATGCCGTCCATGCAGCATATGCAGATGCAGCCGATGCAGATGCAGATGCAACCGGTGCAACAGATGCCGCCGCCGGCGTTTGTCCAATGGGCACCACAGCCGCTGCCGGGGCTATTTCAAATTATCCCCGTCGACGGTGCACATCTCGGCTACCAGCCTGTCTACCAGCAGCAGCAACAACAACAGCCTCAGCAACAGCACCACCAGCCGCCGCCGCAGCAGCCATTTTACACGATGCCGCCGGCGGCCATGTCGCCGGCATCGCCCGCGCACACGTTTGTGTCGCCGATGAGCCCGCTCCGTCGCCAGCTAAGCCTCGGCATGATTGGCACGCCGGGAAGCACGGGCGGCTTCTACCAGGCCCAGCCGGCTCAGCCACAGTCACAACACATCTCGCCTCAACAGCGTACGGGCATGTCAGCTCCTGGACCTACTTATTCGAGCCACTATAATAGGGTTGGTTCGGATTCTGCATCGTTCCACATGAGCCCTCTGAATGGACCTGCACCAGCCGTGATGTTTGCAACGCCTCCATCGGAAAGGCATACAACCATGGACAGGAGTGGTGGTCCACGGGATCCATCAATGCCGCTGCCGCCGGTAACTGTCCCTCGCACGGTGCCGACAGAGACGCGTCTGGGCCAGCGGATGCAGCGCGCCAATCGGCTCAAACCACTGTCTCTGACATCGACCACATTTGGCCGTGGTGGCTGTGCCAGCCACGGCGCTGTTCGTGATCCCCGGGGCAGCGGTGGTCGCGATTCGGCACACGGAAGTAGACGTCTGCGCACCAATCGCAACATTCCGTCCATCACACCGGTAGGCTCAGACCGCGAGTACGATGCCGGCGGCTCGTCCTACAGCTCGTCGCCCATTGGCTCAGAGGCAGATACGGCCAGTGGCAGCTATGTCTTTGGCCTGCGGTCAGAGACGTCCGAGGCGGGCACTGATGGGCCCGCGGGGCCCAGCAATCGCTGGAGCGCGGCCCCGCGCACCATGCCCAGGATTCCCAAGTACATCAGGGGCAGTGCGGCACCAGTGGCGCCGGTGGCGCCGTTCCGAGCAAGAGATGTTGACGGCCCGGGTTCGCCGACGCCACGGGCCCGCTCGTTCCGCACACCAAGTGGCAACGGCCGGTCGGGCCTATTACAGCCAGGCCTCGGTTGCCACCACGAAGACGGCGGCGAGATCGAACGGCCCGTGCGTGGCGTAGAATACTCATCGTCGGACGAATGGTACACGACATCGGACACGAACCCGATTCAGAGGCGACACCGGCACAGGCTTGCGGTCGACGATGACGCGCGGTCTGGACGGCCTGGACTCTGCAACTGCGGGATGCAGCAGTGCCTCGACTGTGGGCTGTTCATCTCGCGTCCCGAGTCACATGAGTGCATGACGGGAGGTTAGTTTTATATAAATGACCGCTTGTGCCATGCTGACTATGTAGTGTATACACGTCATTAGCTTTGTTTGAGTTCGTTTTTGTTATTTATTTCTTTTCGTTTTATTTCTTACAAAATCTACGGGAGTTTCAAATGTACAAAAATATGGGCAAGGAGCACGGAGCAAAGGATACGGGGAGTCATACGGGGAGGCAATATGAGTTCATAGCAAAGGTTATTCCATCTTTCGTTTCATTATGTTTGTTTCTTTTCATGCAAGTGATTTGATTTGATTTACTTTGATATCGATCAACGACATGAGAACCTAGTACAAGCAAACAGAAAACAACCAGAGCAACTCCAACGGCTCCTTCTTCCAGCTCTCCTCTCCAACTCTCCTCCCTGTCCCGGGTTGCCTTTCAGCCCGTTGTAGTCTTCGCCGGAGCAGCAGCAACCGCTGGCGCTCTCTCGACACCCGCATTGTAGTGCCGCCACTTTGCTTTCATCTTGCCCGCTAGGTACTTGCAAGACTTGTTCTTCAGCAGCAGCTTCTTCACAAAGCGGACGATGGGCGCCAGTGGTCAGTCCTGCATGTCCAGGGATGGACGGGGCTCTTCTCTTTGTGTCTCTTTGTGTTTTTCCTGCTCAGAGCCGGCATAGGAGCTCGGCATCCTCGTATCAGTCGTGATTGAACCGTCAATGGTAGTCCGCAAAGTCTCCGTGTCCTACTCTTGCTGTGAGATTGAACAATGAGAGCAAGAATAGGACACGGAGACTTTGCGGACTACCATTGACGGTTCAATCACGAGGATGCCGAGCTCCAAGGAGAGCGCCTTAAAGAAAGACTTCAAAGACTGAAGACACAAGGCGAGCCACGAAAACACCCGGGCAAGAAGTTCGATGCATTGTTCAGCGTCACGAAAACAACACAGGGAGCATAAGACGCCGGATGGGTTACCGGACAGAAATTGAACGCCCTCTGCAAAGGCAGCAAGCTCACTGTGGGTTCTGCGCGGGGTTCACAGCGTTTTGCGTGCCGCCGCGCCCTATCAAAACTACCTATATAAAGCCCTTTCAACCTTGATATGATATCAGCAAAACACAAAGGGTGCATGGTCTAGGGGTATGATTTTCCCTTCGCATGGGAAAGGTCTCCGGTTCGAATCCGGATGTATCCATAACTTTTTGCTCTTTCATCGATGCTAGGTGTATAGATTGCTACTTTTTTACTATTTTTTGCCATTGGAACAAATGCCGCAAGTGGACATTGTCATTGGCTGGACTACTTTTGTCCGAGTGTCACGGAGAACCCCCCTAAACCCCTCATCAGAGAGGTATAAGTAGGCCGGCTTCCTGCACTTCAGAACATAAAGATTCAAGACAAGACACCGACAAACCAAAGCACATTTCATGGGACAGCACCTCTCTGGACGTGCAACGGTCAACTGCGATAGTCACTTCTGCGTCACAATCCTAATTCCATTTGTCGTTATTCATCACTGTCATCCCCTCGCTGGTGATCCCAGACTGATCAGAGTGGCCTTACTGTCAGTGCTCAAGATTCATATCAGTGTACTCTGATCAGTGCACTCTGATCAGTGTGGGTTCACCAGCAAGGTGTTGATAGTGATGAAGAAAGCTACAGGGAGTTGGCATTGTGACGCAGAAGTGACTATCGCAGTTAACCGTTGCACGTCCGTAGGTGGTGTCCTATGGAGTATGCCAGTGTGAATAGCATAGAAATGGGAGGTCTGCTCTAGACATCCGTTGCTTGTGTTGATCATGAATATATTTTGTCAACATGTCGGAATATTCGTCCGAGTTTGGACGAGATGTGTCACATAACATCAAAGGTGCAGATCTAAAAGGTAGATTAAACATTGATATGCGTAGGTTGTCAGCGTTATCAAATCTTCTCTGCTTCATCCCCCCGTCGCTTCTCCGTCAGGTAATCTGCAATGGCCTGCCGGACAGCCACCTCGGCACTGCGCGGATCCATCCGTCCCTCCGGCCCGCTCCGCATCACCTTGCCCATCAGGTACTGCAGCTTGCCGTCAGGGTACCGGCCGCCCTTGAGCTCGTAGCTGCCAAACGCTTTGAGCGCCGCCGTCTCACCCGCGAGCGCCTGCACGGCCAGCGCCGCGTACTCGTCGGCCGCGATCTCGTCGAACCAGAGACCCTCGCGCTCAATGTGCTCGGTGACATTGTCGATCTCGTTGCGGTACAGCGCGTACAGCAGTTCCTTGGCCACATTGGCCGTGATGCGGCTCTCGTAGCGCAACGCCAGCACGTCGGCAATGTGGTCGACGGTGACAGCCGCGTCGGCCCAGGCGTCGCCGCCGTCGGTGTACCGGCCCAGCTGGTGCAGCACCCAGTTGGCCACAAACGGGCGCACCCCAGTGTCGCTCTGCTTCTCCTCCTGCCGCTCAAGCCGGCGCTCGACGGCGTCCACGACCTGGTAAAAGTACTCGGCGCGCTCGCCGCCGCCCTGCATGAGCGCGACGGCGTCGGTCGTGCTGACGCCGTAGTCGCTCGTCAGCGACGCGAGCTCGTCGTCGGGCAGCACGCCGAGCGTAGCGCGCAGGTGGGCGACGAGCGCGTCGTCAATCACGACGGGCGCGAGGTCGGGGTCCGGCATGTAGCGGTAGTCGACGTCGCCTTCTTTGCCGCGCAGGCGGTGCGTTGTGCCAATCTGCCCGGGCTGCGGCGTGTACCCGCGCGTCTCGCTCGTGACGGCGTGCGCAGCCGCCTCGGGCGTGTGTCCGTCCTTCTCGGCCTGCGTGATGAGCGCGATCTGGCGGTCGCGCTCGGCGATAATGGCGTCCTCGACGGCGCGGAAGCTGTAGAGATTCTTGATTTCCGTGCGCACGCCGAGCTTTTTCTTGCTGTCCTTTTCGTTCCGGCGGCTCACCGACACATTGATGTCGGCGCGCAGTCCACCCTGCTCCATGCCCAGCGTGCACGCATCCACGGCGTACAGCAGCGCCTGCACTTTGCGCACAAACGCGGCGGCGGTCGCCGGGTGGTGCAGCTCCGGCCCCGTGATGATTTCGATCAGGGGCACGCCAACGCGGTTAAAGTCGAGCCAGTGCACGTCGCCCGGCTGGGCCACCGTCTTGGCCGTGTCCTGCTCCATCTGCACCTGCTGGATGGACACTTTAATCTCTGCGGGCAGCACGCCGCGCACGTCGTCGGGAAAGTCGTTTTCTGTCAGCGTCAGGTGGCCGCGGCGCGCAAACGGCTCGTAGTACTGCGTGATCTGGTAGCCGGCCGGTTGGTCCCAGTGGAAGTAGTGCTTGCGGTCGAAGCGGCTGACGGGCTGGATGTCGCAGTGCAGCGCCAGCGCGGCGCGGATCGCCGGCACGAGCGTGGCCGGCTGGAAGAGCGGCTGTGCGCCGGGCAGGGCCAGGTCAAAGTAGGCCACATGTTTGTTGGGGTTTTCTGTAACGTCGCCGTCGCGCAGCGAGGCCGCCGAAAAGAGCTTGCGCTGCGTGTTGAGCTGCGCATGGATCTCGATGCCCACGGTCAGGTCCCAGCCGTCGACCGTCTGGATCTGGCTTCTCGAGGGCAGTGTGCTGCGCGACGTTTTGGACTTGCGCGCCTTGGCCTCATCCTTGTACTGTTTCCGCAGGGGCACGGCTTTGCCTGCTGCTGCTGCTGCTGCTGCCGGTGCCGGGGTACAGGTCGCCGTCGCAGCCGAGAATTGCCGGGCAAAGGAGCATTGCGGGCAGACGGGTATTCTCGGGCTTGGCGCAGGCCGTGTGCACGAAGCCTGCCTCGCAATCCGGCCCAATGGCAGCTTCGGAGGCATTTTCTTGGACAAATCAAGCTTTGATAATCTAATCAGCATCTGCAGATGTCGTCGTTGCGCTTTTTGCCATGTGGACACCTTGACGTGTCACGTGTCGATGTACTCTTTCGTATCGGCTTCTTGATATTGCATGACTTTTGTCGACTTATAAACATGCCACTCTGATTTCGATGTATCTGTTTCAGGTACCTGCACCATGACCAAATAACGTTGTAGTACGGAGTAACAAGACCCTAAGATTAACATTACTGCCATCCCACGCCACCAAGTCGGCTGTTCATCCCGCGTCGACCTGATCAGCCAGTATGATCGAATCTGGTATCTTACAACGGTCAAGCTTGATTTGATTATTGGTAATTTGGCACTCTAATATTAGTCTCATATAGCCTCGTCTACGTTCATCGAACGATATCGTTGTCTGACTTGCGCTGACACTGACGTGGCACACATGCCGCCAGTAGAGCCGCCTCGGCTCGTCCGCGATGGCCTGCTCCCTCTGATCTCGTAGCTATATAAGCTTCCGTCTTTGCCTTGTAGTCTGATGCAGCATCTCTACATCATCAGCTTGTCTTTTAATGCTTTTAGTTTAAATCAAACATCTCTGATATCTTCAGCTTGTCTATACCACCACCAGAATAGCCTCGACTTCAGCCCAACCATCAACATGACGTTTGAAGATCAGTGCCGAAGTATGCCCAACGAGTCCCTCTCTTGTCTACAGACAGATACTAACTTCTAGGCGCCATCTCGCTGGTATCCGTCTACTTTACCATTGTGTCCTGCCAGGTCCACACCCAGAGCGACGCCCCGCTCCTCGACATCCTGAGCCACGTCGTCCATCAGCTGTCCACCATCGACGGCAACGACCATCTGGCCGTCCTCACATCGCCAGAGGCTGTATCGTCCCTCATCAGGGCCGTCTACGACAAAGACACCCTGCCGCTCGTCGAAGCCACGGCTGCAGATCTGCCGCTCGACCCCCAGCACAAGGCCCGTCTGCTCGTCGAGGGCATTGCCGGTGCGATCGCCGTCGCGTCGCAGCTCGCCACACACAAGACCGACGCCGACAGGTGTTTACCGACCACGCTTGACAGATTTGCCGCATCAGAACACCGCCAGAGGATCCGCGATGCCGCCGAGCATGCCCACCTCTTTAGCGAGTGCCTCATGACGAGCCAGGTCCTGGATCTGATCATGAGCCTGGCCCATGCCGATTCGCGGCCACGCACTGCCAACGGGCTTTCCTTTGACGACTACAGCCGGGACGTGTTCCATTCCGAGCGCGAGCGGTCTGCTGCGCGCAGCATGGGGCTGCCCTGGGGGTTGACCTTGATGGTGTTGAATTAGGACGAGTCTTTTGTAGCGTTGCTTGTTGCTCAATATCCATATATTGTCTTTTCATGATGTAGATGATTGTTGCTCAATATCAATATATTTGTCCTTTTATAGTGCTGATGACTATGCTGCCGCCGCCGCCTGTGGTGGTGTCTGCATGGCCATAATCTGATCCTTGATCTTGTCCATCTTGCCGTTCGACTCCTGGATCTCGTCTTCGAGCCGCGCCATCTCCTTGTCGATAAAGTCCAGCCGGCCCTTGACCGTGCTGTCGGCCTCAAACTTTTCCTGCTTCAGCAGCACCGGTCCCACCATCTTGTAGATGACCTCGTCGTCCTTGATCTGCTCAAACTGCTTCTTGACGCCCTCGTTCTCCGTCTTTTGCGCATTCAGCCGCTGCTGGTTGGCAATGAGCTTTTGTTGTTCTGTCGGTCAGCCACTATTCGTATATAGAGTAACTCTCTTATACCTACCCTGCTGCAGCTTTGTGTAGTCCTCGGACAGGACGCGCATCTTCTCTTGCGCTTGAGCTTGAGCCTCGGCCATTGTGATGAGATGAGACGGGTGTGAGTGAGAGGCGTGGGGTGATATTGCAGTGATGCGCAAGACAGGTAGTCTGGCACGTCAATATAGAGTCTAATAGATGTCTTGATCGATGTGGTCGGGGTGTCGTCGCCTCCGATGTCTTGTGCTTCTGCCGTCTCATGAGCTCACGTCGTAAATTCATAGGTCCAATCTAGCAAACCGCTCCAGCCTAGGTGGCGATAAGCTCTAGCGAACACCGACCGCTGAAATACAGTGGCGTGTCTCAATTAGAGCGCTAACTTCTCGCCTGTACAGTGCACAGTAAGCTTTTCACGGCCTCCACAGTTGGTTACCCCGCCAAAGCGCTCCAAAGCCAATTCACGAGATCCAGCGCCAAAACAATCATCGTCATCTGCACATCGCCTCGCTCATCGTCCGCCCATCCTCTTCGCCCTGCATCTCGCCACCTTTGCACCACACGACTTGTCACGTGGCCTACTATATTCCTCCGTTCGACCCTTTTGAGCATCATCGAGTGCGTTGCACACATTTCGTCCCGTCTCTCGACCAGCCAACCTCGTCGACGGCGATCGACACAACGACCTCGATCACGACATCGGCCCTTTCTCTCACTCGTACCAACCATGTCGAATACCGACTTCCTCGGCCGTGCTATCGAGCAGGTCCGCAAGGCCATCGAGGCCGACAACGCTGCCGAGTACGACAAGGCCTACCAGCTCTACTATGCGTCACTCGAAATGTTCATGCTCGCCCTCAAGTGGGAAAAGAACCCAAAGTCCAAGGAGATGATCCGTCAAAAGACCACCGAGTACATGGACCGTGCTGAAAAGCTCAAGGCCCATTTGTCCGATGCGGATGCCAAGAAGAAGAAGCCGGGCATGGTCGGTGCTAACGGCTCGTCAACCGGCGGCACGGCCAAGGGCAAGGGCGGCGAGGACGGTGGCGACGGCGTCGACGAGGACTCCAAGAAGCTGCGCAATGCGCTGGCCGGCGCCATTCTCCAGGAGCGCCCCAATGTCAAGTGGGACGACGTGGCCGGTCTCGACTACGCCAAGGAGTCGCTCAAGGAGGCCGTGCTGCTGCCCATCAAGTTTCCCCATCTCTTCCAGGGCAAGCGTCAGCCGTGGAAGGGCATCCTGCTGTACGGGCCGCCCGGTACCGGCAAGTCGTACCTCGCCAAGGCGGTCGCCACCGAGGCCAAGTCGACCTTCTTTTCCGTGTCGTCGTCGGATCTCGTGAGCAAATGGATGGGCGAGTCGGAGCGTCTCGTGAAGCAGCTGTTTGCGCTCG
Organism: Ophiostoma triangulosporum; assembly: GCA_029298705.1. NCBI lineage: Eukaryota > Fungi > Ascomycota > Sordariomycetes > Ophiostomatales > Ophiostomataceae > Ophiostoma > Ophiostoma triangulosporum. Next base: position 817,644 of record JANSLO010000010.1, on the reverse strand, counting down.
CACGCGAGAACAAGCCCTCCATTATTTTCATTGACGAGGTCGACGCGCTTTGCGGCCCGCGTGGCGAGGGCGAGTCGGAGGCGTCGCGGCGCATCAAGACGGAGATGCTGGTGCAGATGGACGGTGTCGGCAAGGACTCGACGGGCGTGCTCGTGCTGGGCGCCACCAACATCCCCTGGCAGCTCGATGCCGCCATCCGTCGTCGTTTCCAGCGCCGTGTGCACATCAGCCTGCCCGACATTGCCGCGCGCACCACCATGTTCAAGCTGGCCATTGGCGAGACCCCGACCACACTGCAGAGCAACGACTACCGCGAGCTGGCCAAGCAGTCCGAGGGCTACTCGGGCTCCGACATTAGCATCGTTGTCCAGGATGCCCTCATGCAGCCCGTGCGCAAAATCCAGCAGGCCACGCACTTCCACGCCGTCATGGTCGACGGCGAGCGCAAGCTGACACCGTGCTCGCCGGGCGAGCCCGATGCGCTCGAGATGACCTGGGACGACATTACACCCGAGGAGCTGCTCGAGCCGCTGGTCGAGCTCAAGGACTTTATCAAGGCCATCAAGGCGTCGCGTCCCACGGTGTCCAAAGAGGATCTCAACCGCAACTCGGAATGGACACAAGAGTTTGGTTCCGAGGGAGCGTAGTTTTGGTTGGCGTCTGTCTTTTTGTTTCGTCTTTTCTTTCTGGCGTATGGTTGGCATAGCATGGTTTTGTTTCTAGCTTTAGCGATAGTCGTTCAATCTACGTCTGGCGTCATGTTATATAGTTACTTGATACTTTGCAAGACTTGATAATAAGAGAACTCCAGCTCCAACGAACAGTGAACAACAAAAAACCAAACTTCAAATGCAAAAAGACAAAAGACAAAAAATAAACCCATCCAAAACTCCGCTACAGTACAGAAGAGAAGAGGCAGAATACGGAAAACAAAAGCAAAAGCAAAAGCCAGTGCCGGGATAACAAGATCGCAAAAGGATATCAACGATATCTGATGGCTGAAGCAACAAGAAACAAGAACCAAGAAATGCCATGCAGGATGCAGTGTGCAGGAAACAGAGACAAGCAAGACAAGCAAGACAGACCAAAGATCAGACAGGCATGCCGTGGAGGCGAAGCTGTCGACGCTCCTACTCGGACTTGGACTTCTTCTTCTTCTTGATCGGCTCGTCGACCTCCATTGCGCCGGCATCCAGCGACTTGCGCTTCTCCTTCTTGTCCTTCTTGTCCTTCTTTTCCTTCTTCTCCTTCTTCTCCTTCTTCTCCTTCTTCTCCTTCTTCTCCTTCTTTTCCTTCTTTTCCGTCTTCTCCTCCTTGTCGCCGTCGTTAATGTCGGCCATGTCGACATCCTCGCCGTCGCCGTCGGCCAGCACCTTGGCCATGGCCTCCTGCATGGCGTCCACATTGGTCTTGGGCTTCTTGCCCGTCGCGAAAAAGGCCAGGCGGTCCTCGAGCTGGTCGCGCATCACCTCGCCGTAGCGTGCCGTGGGCACCTCGCTGAAGCTGTCCACACGCGCCGCAATCGAGCACTTGTTGGCCAGGTAGCGCGAGATGCGGCCCTTGTGCTTGGGGCCCGAGCGGCCAATAAAGGAGCTCTGGTAGATGAGGCCGTACTTGGGCGTGTTGCCCTTGGTCTTGAGTGCGCGGAACAGCGCCTTCTCGGCACCCAGGATCTGCAGCGTCGAGGCCGGGTACTTGGCCAGGTTCGTCAGCGAGCCCGCGTGCGAGATCAGGCGCGCCGCCACCGGCGTGCCCAAAATCACCTGCAGGTTGGGCGCCACCACGCCCATCTTCTTCTCCAGCGACGACGCCAGGATGCTGCGGTAGGCCGCCAGCTTCGACACCGTCTGTGCAAACGACTTGACCATGCCCAGATCGTCGTCGTTGATGTCCTGGCCCATGGACACGCGCGCCGCATCAATAATCGCCTGCGCCCGGTCGCCGTCCTCGGACAGCACCGCCGCCAGGTCGTGCAGGTGCTCGTCCGCCAGGTTCTTCTTGTTGCCAATCACAAGCACAAGGTTGGCATACGTAATGTTGTCCGGTGCAATCTTGACCAGCTCGGGAAAGTGCCAGCCGTACCACTCGCGCACGCGCATGGCGCCGCTGTTGATCGTCTTATCGAGCGCATCGAGCGTCGCAATCTGCTGGATAATGTGGTTGTCGTTCTTGTGGATGTTAAACTTGACGCCAGACCGCGAAAAGGCGTGGCCCATGCCCAGGTGCGCGCGCGACATGTCGCCATCGTGCAGTCCCTTGAGCAGCTTCTCGCCGTACTGGCGCGTGCCGCGCAGCAGCGCTGCAACAACCTCGGACGTCTCAATGGTCTCGCACTCCACGCCGGGGAAGCGCGCCGTGATCTCACCCGCCAGGTTCTTGTCGTACACACCGAGGACAACCTTGTTCTTCTTGCTGGCCTTGGGCAGGCTCAGCTCCAGCACCGAGGCCAGGTAGTCGGACAGGATACCCTCGGACAGCTCGTTGAGGTTCTCAAGACCCTCGGTGTGGTTTCTGTGGTTGTGTCAGCTGCGTTTCTTTTCTTTCAAAAGGGAGGGAGGTCGACTAACCTCCACGGAGAAAAGTTGACCAGCTTGACCATCTTGCCAAACTTGGCCAGGTCGCCCATGGCATCCTGGACCTCATTCAGACGGATGCCGACGCTGTCGGCCTGGTGCACGACCTCGAAAACGCCGTAGCCGACGGCCGAGTCGTGCAGGAGGTAGTTGACGCTGTTTGCCATTGTGGCAGACGATAGAGATAATCCAGAGGGTGTTGGGGTTGGAAGAAGAGAGAGCGGACTGATTCCTGATGGGATGCGGTAGAATCAAGGGATTGAAAAAGTGTCAATGCAAAGGGCAAAAGACGGAGGAAGCTTTTACTGATTTTTTCGGGCGAGAGCAAAGGGAAACGAACTTTTTTTCTTAGCGTGCTTTTTGGGGATGATAAGACACACGTGATGATAAGAGTGATATTGTGGATCTCGTAGCGGCTTGATATAATTCCGTTCCAGCCGAGATATGATGACTAAGAATCACGTCAGCATACCCGCTGCGGCTGATCACCACATCCCCTCTCCCTCCACAGTGAGGCAGTGATGATGAGGGGTGCGCCGCGCTCTCTATTTTTATGATACGTTTATTACGTATTGCTGCGGCCATTATCTAGTTTTATATCATTTCTGCCTTGCCTATGCTTGGATGCTCCATACACTCCTTCTTGTATGCACGTCCCGCCACTTAGCTTGGCCTGCAAGCGAGGCATCGGCTATCGGATGGATGGCGACGTCAGCGAGGAGGGTAACACGTACAACACATATACAACTCAACATAGCCCACCAAGTAGTATTGAATTCATATATAGAAAACTTATATGAGCACACTTCTCATCCTCGTCAATTTAATACTGATTCCCCTCGTTCACCTGGTGATCAGCCTTGTCTGCCACTACGATATCTCAAGTCCCATCCGATCCGCCGCCATGGCGTGTCCAACCTACCGCACTGTTGCCTACTTTACCAACTGGTCCATCTATGCCCGCCAATACCGTCCACAGTATCTTCCCATTAATATTCTCACGCACGTCCTCTATGCTTTTGCCAACATCCGTGACACTGGCGAGGTTGTCCTCACGGACAGCTACGCGGACATTGAGATCCACTGGGAAAAGGACTCGTGGAACGACACTGGCCACAATCTGTACGGCTGCATGAAGCAGCTCAACCTTTTGAAACTCAAGAACCGCAATCTCAAGGTCCTCCTCAGCATCGGCGGCTGGACGTTCTCCAACAACTTTGCCGGCCCGGCCTCTACGCCCCAGGGCCGCGCTACGTTTGCCCAGTCGGCCGTCAAGCTCGTCAAGGAACTCGGCTTTGACGGCCTCGACATTGACTGGGAGTACCCGCAGTCGGCCGACGAGGCCGCCAACTATGTGGCGCTGCTCTGCGAGTGTCGCCGCGCGCTGGACGACTACGGCAGCACGTTCTCGCCTGCGGTGCCGCACTTTGAGCTGACGGTGGCGTGCCCGGCGAGCGCCAAGAACTTTGACAACCTCAATGTGCCGGCCATGGACCAGTACCTGGACTTTTGGAATTTGATGGCCTACGACTATGCCGGCTCCTGGGACATGCTCACGGGCCACCAGGCCAACCTGCACCCGAGCCAGATCCTGCCGCACACCACGCCCTTCAACACGGTTGACGCCATCAACCTGTACCTGTCCAAGGGCGTCGACGCGTCCAAGATTGTGATGGGCATGCCGCTGTACGGCCGTGCCTTTGAGAACACCGAAGGGCTGGGCCGGCCATACGAGGGTGTCGGTGACGGCTCGTGGGAAAAGGGCGTCTACGACTTTAAAAGGCTGCCGCTGCAGGGCACCGAGGTGATGTTTGACCCCACGGCCGTGGCATCTACCTGCTACGGCATCACGGGCGAGCCGCCCAACCGGCGACATGTGCTGGTGACGTACGACAACCGCGACGCGGTTGTGGGCAAGGCCAACTACATTCGGGAACATGGGCTCGGCGGTGCGATGTGGTGGGAGAGCAGCGGTGACCGGCAGGGCCCCGAGAGTCTTATTCGCATTGTGACCGACACATTGGGCGGGCCGGGCGTGCTGCAACAGCGGCCCAACAACATCGAGTGCCCAGAGACGTCGTACGACAACCTCCGGAACCATTTTGCCGAGGGGTAGTCTTGTTGTAGATAGACACCATAGCAAGCAGAGCAGCAGCACATATTGTATGAGATAAACATCACGGTTACAGCTCACGTAATTGAAAATAATGGATTCATAAGGAGGCATCATGTATATTTGATTGATATCAAACCCTTCTAAACGCCATTCAACGGGGAGTGAGTGGAAGGACCTCTCCATGCACTCCGTACGGCAATGTACGAGACAAAACGACAAAAGCAATTCCTCAAGGCCCCCGGAGAATAGAACCCAAATCCCATTAACTTTTCATTTTCATTTATTGGTTTTGTTGTGTGCACAGCACTTAGTTCTCGCCAAAGACGTAGGTCAGGTGGCAACGGCCGCAGTACTGACGGTCGTTCATAGCAGCCATGAAGACACCGGCACCGCACTGAATAGTTAGTATGTTGCACAGTAGAGATGGAGCGCCGAGGATATATGCTTACAGTCTCGTTGGGGCACTCGCGGCGGAGACGCTCGATCTTGCCATCGCCATCGACCTTGTAGTACTTGAGAACAGCCAACTTGGTCTTCTTGCGCTTGTGCTTGATCTTCTTGGGGGTGGTGTACACCTTCTTCTTGCGCTTCTTGGCACCACCACGCAGGCGGAGCACCAGGTGGAGAGTCGACTCCTTCTGGATGTTGTAGTCGGACAGAGTGCGGCCGTCCTCCAGCTGCTTGCCAGCAAAGATCAGGCGCTGCTGGTCTGGGGGAATGCCCTCCTTGTCCTGGATCTTGGACTTGACATTGTCAATGGTATCGGACGACTCCACCTCAAGGGTGATAGTCTTGCCCGTCAGGGTCTTGACGAAAATCTGCATCTTGCCTCTAGGGGGGTTAGACTGGGAACAAATGGAAATGCTTTGCAGTGCAAAAAACAGCCAGTGCTTGGGAGGCCGTCGAGTTGTCGTTGGGTATCGTCGCAGAAAGGAAGAAGAAAAAGAAAGAAAGAAAGAAAAATCAACTGAGGCAACGCTGCAGATGAATCAACGTCAACTGGCGATCCAATCTGGCGGACGCAACGGAACGCAAGATTGGAGACGCCGGATGACGGGGAATGAAGACGACACGCAGAAAAAGACGGAAAGCAAAACGACGGCAACTCGACGACCATCCACAAGACATCTGGAAATGCTCACCTGGCAATAAGGATTGCGTCCTAGGCAAACTTTCAGAAATTTGAAGATGGGTGGTGGAAAGAAAGAAGGAAAAGAGGCGTGGAACGATGGATGGATAGAGATAAATGCTTTCGCTCGAGAAAAATGGATACCCACAAAAATGTGGGTGGCTCTAAATAAAAACTGAAAAATAAAAAATAAAGACGATTTTGCCTTTCACCGCCTCTCGAGGGCTTCTGTGTGGCGAAGGCTGCGCCACAGTCTAGTACGACATCAAGTATTTTCCGCGACCCTGATCACTTCAGTAAAATCACATGATAGGGCTTGCACTAGCCCTTGTGAATTTTTGCCGGTGGGTCCTAAAACTTTCGTCTACCTCGTACTTAGTCTTTTGACGTTTGTCTTCTCTTTCCCCTCCTTCTTTTCCCACAACATCAACCACTTACGTCGACAACAAATCCGCCAAAATGGTCAAGAAGAGAAAGAACAAGTACGATACAGTCTGATCAGCGCCGACATTTATGTTAAACACCTGCTAATACAAACAGCGGCCGCAACAAGAAGGGTCGCGGCCACGTCAAGCCGATCCGTTGCTCCAACTGCTCGCGCTGCACGCCCAAGGACAAGGCCATCAAGAGATTCACCATCCGCAACATGGTCGAGTCTGCCGCCATTCGTATGTTTTTTTTTATCTGCTCAAATCTCAACAACTGCTAACAACCCAGGTGATATCTCGGACGCTTCGGTCTTTGCCGACTACACCGTCCCCAAGATGTACCTTAAGCTGCAGTACTGCGTCTCTTGCGCCATTCACGGCAAGATCGTTCGGTACGTTTTGTCTTGGGAGAGACAACGTGGAGGGTGGTCAAGGACTGGCGCTGGCGAAGCATCCGCTTCCATACAGCACCGGCCCGAACACCGCCCTCCATGAGCTAAAGAAGAACCTTGGCTAGACGCTCCCAGGGGGTCCTACACACTCTCGCCGCAGAGATGGACCCCCGTCCCCCCACCCCCTTTAGGTAATTACAGAAATGCTGACAGTCTAGTGTCCGCTCCCGTGTTGGCCGCCGCAACCGCGCTCCCCCCCCGCGTGTCCGGTACAACAAGGACGGCAAGAAGGTCGTGCCCACTCAGGCCAAGGCTTAAGTGGAATGACACCCCGTGCCGGCTTCACGACACCTCTTTTTCTTTTTTCTCTCGCTTTTACGTCTCTATGGGTTGGCAGTGGCGAAACGCTGCCGGAGGGATCTAAAAGTTGGACCTGAAAAGGCGTTATTATGAGATGATATTCCAAAACTTGTGTTTTCTTTTAATGATTGATCTTATCCCTTCCATTGAACCCGGCAATGCGATTCTTGAAGAAGAACGCTTCAATTGAGAGTTATTTGAGATACATAGGTGCCAAAACAGTAAAATTGCTCAATGATCAGAGTGTGATATTTGTTTGTGTATTCTTCATCAGCCGCGTTTCTTGCTCAGTACTATCTGTGGAGTGGTTGCTTACGAAAGAGACATGCTGTGGTCACGTCTCATATCTACTTCATGTCGACGCTTCACATCTTTTAATTCAATTTTATTGGACTACTGTTTACCGTATATCTACTGTTTCCTTTTCTTTTCTTGAGCAACCTTCCATCCCTCTACCACTCGTGACAGTTGTCCCGCTGCCAGGTGTCATTCGTCCAAGTGTCGTGCCGCAGAACATCGTGTGCTGCCTGTCCGTTTTTATACCACCGCATCGGCAGCTCCCCAATGGCCGGGCTACTACCCAGCTCGGCTCCTTGTTCGCTGCCACTGCTCTGCGCGCCCATCGTCTCGTCGTACCCCAGGCCGAGGTCAATGAGGTCGCCGTCTTTGGCCGCCCAGACATTCGCCGCTTGCCGTTTCGTCAGCTCTGGCGGCGTATCCGGCGCCGCGGCGTGCGTGTCGTGCCCTGCTGGTGAGCCTGGCTGGCTGGTGGCGGTCATGGCCTTGTAGGCATGCCACACACTTTCCTTGGTGGACTCGGACTCGTCGTGCTCCGGGACGGCAGCAGTGTGGGCGACGGGCATCGTGGCAGCATCGTCGTCATGCACGTCTTGCACAGCGTCCCCTTCGCCAGTCTCGTCGCTGGCAGGCACTGCACCGTCGTCTGCAAGATCGACCAGCGGCTGTTCCGTCTGGTCCTCCTTAGTCGGCGCCGCGTGGTCAGATTCCCACACCGACTGATCATCTCTTCCGCCATCGTGTGTTGCAGCGGACCAGTCGTCGTAGTACGACTGGTGCGGATCCCAGTCTGAGTCGACATCGTGGTCAGGCCACTCGGGGGCGCCATCGCTGCCGCACTCGTCGTCGCCCCAGGCAGCCCACATGTCAAAAGCGGTCTCGTGGTTATCCTCCACGCCGCTGTCGTCGGCCGCCCGCTTCTGGGTGCCGCCCGCGTCGGCTGCACGGCTGGCCCCGGCACCAAAGTGGTGGATGCGCCAGCGGCGCGACAGCTCTCTCAGCGTGGCCTCCGACGTTGTCTTTTCGCGCTCGACCGCTTGGCTTTCCGCTGTGATGCGGCGCATGTCCAGGGTGGTGCTGTTCATGTCCGTCGTGATCTGCGCCGCCTTCGTCGCGAGCCGGTCGAGGGCGGCATCGAGGGCCTGGAGCAGTTTGGCAGCGTCGGCGTCCATAGCGAGCGGTTCGGCAGGCGGTGCATACGGAATGGCCGGCACGTCCTGGAGCGTGGTCGTGCCGTCGGGCTGCACAATGGCGGTGGACTGCAGCTGGGGAAAGTTCCAATCGGTCTGGCCCTGCCGGAGCGCCGCGTTCCACACCTTTTTCTGGTGATCGGTCTTGATCTGGGCCTGCTTGTTCTCGGCGTTGGTCTTCATCGTCTTGACGTCGTCAGCGAGCTTCCACAGTGTGGCAGCCATGTTCTGTTTCGCTTTGAGCTCTCGGGCAAGCGATTCCAGCTGCTTTTCTTTCTGGAGGACGTCTTTGCGTGCTACGCGGATGTCATTTTCGAGTTTCTTGTCGGTGGGCGGCGGACGCTCGGGCCATACCGACTTGTTGGGCGGCGACGGCGGGTACTTGCCGGTTGCGAGATGTACGTTCATCCACGAGTCCTTGGGAGATGCGGCCGTGTACAGCCCGCTGGTCTGGTGCCAGCTCTTGATGTCAAAGGTTCTGATGCCGGTAAAGGCCTTCTTCTTCCTGTACTGGTGGAAGAGGCGGATTTGCTCTTGCTGGACACTGAGCGGACAAAACTTGGCGTCGTAGTCGCGGCGCGAGGCGGCGTCCTTGAGCACGGTGTAGGCGGCCTGCAGCTCCTGGAAGTGCGTAGTGGCATTTGGGTTTTCGCGGTTCTTGTCGGGGTGCTTGATGCGTGCAAGGCGCTTGTAGGCTGCGGCGATCTCGCCGGCCGTGGCACGCTGGGGCACCTCGAGGATGGCATAGTAGTCTGTGGCGCCGAGCACATTCATTTTGATAATCTGTTTGCGGTGATTGTGTGGTGTGTTTGTGGGAGAACGATAGGTTGGGGGAGAAAGTTGGCACAAGAGGCTGCTTTGAAGACGCTCTCGAAACAAGTATGAGGCACAAGTGAGGCCGACGCCGTAGGTGATCAGATTTTACTGCCATGGTTACATGTTTTGTTTGCCCATCGCTCCTTCCGCGTTTGTCGTGATATGCCCCATTGTTGTCTTGAGTTGTAAGCAGTGACAACGTGCCTTGGCACGTGTAATGCCTTATAATTGTAGTACATGACTAATGGAATGCGCCGTGATGATGTCAGCACCACGATCAGTATCGTGTCACCCTTGTCATCTACAGCAGAATCAGACAGTGATACCGGTTCCACGACAGCCTTGACTGACCTCAGCACGTTGTCAAGGGTTCACCTGACCTTGAATCCGTTGGCAGAACCGAACGTGTGTGCCCTTGTGTGATGTATAAGATGATTTCGTACAACGTCTGGTTTCTCCCTCTCGTCGCCCTTTCTTGTGCATCTGCAATGTCTTCCAGACTATAAATCCATTCGGCTCTGGAGCAAGGCCTGCTCGTGTACAAGTCATCTAGATTGCACAGCATGATGACGCCATCCTCCAACAGATATTAGACCAGCTGCGCATAACACAGTCTCCAGGAGGAGAAAAGAGACGACGATACGGGGAGAAGGGGATCTTCGAGTTGTATGAGGCCGGCAATGACCGACAGCACACCGGAGATGCTGATCACTCGGGGAGTAGTGCTTATTTGATTCATACGGCGGCAAACAAAGACAACACCGAGACAGCAATGAGCGGGATATGATGATCTTCAAGAGGGATGTCACATGCACGGCGTCTAATGGTGAGATGTCGATCCAATAGCAAGAAAAGAGTGAGATATTGTAGCTAATGGAGGGAAAGTACAGACAAGCAACAAGCAAGGTTGACTCTGTAGGATGCACGTAGGATTCACGTAGGATTCACGTAGGATGCACCTTGACAACAACAACAACACTGTGCACAAACGTTATCGGCGGTTGGACGCCACATTGCGATCATACTATGCTCATTGTACATGTCGGATATGATCGGAATGCGGCCGAAGCTACCGCGTCGCATGCACCCCTCCATTCCAGCCGCCCGTTACTGCACGAGGTGATGCAATACTCCGTATGCCCCCTAAGTTAGAGCTGAACGGTAAGCAAGGATGTACAGCCTCGGCAAGCTAGTGTCCGATTCCGTACTTTTTTTACGCCGAGCCCCTGCACTTACAACTCCCTTACTTCGTCGTAGAGCTGTAAGGCACCCCGCCGTCTCGTATGCTGCACAGTACTTTACGTGCATAGGAGAAGGGATAGCAAAAGAACTGTTTTAGAGTCAACGTTATTAGTACGTACAGAAGCGAACGATGACGGCGATGTTTCTCTTTCTCTGATTTGGCCAATGCGGATTCAGCCTCTTTCTCTGATTTCGTCATTTCAGGTGCAGTTGCATTGTAATTACGTTACTGTTTACTTCAGCTCCGAGTGAGACACGCAGATATGAGCACATGGCTACAATAGGAGAATAGACTAGATCAAAAGAAGAAAGAAACTGCGACGACGACGTAAAACATAGGAGAACAAAAGAAAACACGCGAGAAAAATTAAAGTACAAACTAGCTACCAAGTATCCGGATGAAAGAAAATAAAGGGAGAGCTGAATCAAAAAGACCCTGTTCTATTTCCCGTCGTCTCGTTCTCGCCGTATATGTATGATTATGTCACCGCAATACCTCGGCATGTTGTCCTTTTGCTTTCCACGCCGCCAAGCTCGACACTATTCAATATTGGTTTTTCTAGGGACCATATGACGACCGTCTTTCGTCTCTCTTTCTTTATTTCTTCACCGTCTTTGATTTGTTTTCGGTCGGATAGTTTTTTATTCCGGCGTGTCTCCTCGCAGTCCATCACGGGTCGTCCTGCTCATCACCATAGTCGCCGTTGCCGCCTCAACGTTTTCGGCTGCCTCTTGAAGATGTACATGGCGCGCCACATAACCCACGCACAAGTAGACGTATTTTTTTTGTCTGTTGGTTTGCTACTAGATCCAACACTATTGTTTCCCGAAACAGGTCTCACAACTATCCGAGCCTAAATATACTTGCAGAGCTAGTCGATAATAGAGTACGGAGTAGGTTGATGTCCTCTTTCAAGATGTTTTGGCGAGCTTTGAAATAGGAACTTTCACAGTCTTTTGATCGGACTTTTAAAGACCGTCTGACAGGAGACATGATGATGAAATTCTATACAGTAATATGAAGTCAGATTAGAAAAGGAGAATAACAAAGGGCAAAAAAGAAAGAAAGGAGAAGAGCAAAGAAAAAAAGAAAGAAAGGAAGATACATAAAAGCGGCCAAGATACTAGATGGCACTAGCCGTATGAGGTATAGTGGTAGAAATGGAATTAAATGATTGGTCGCCCAGAATATGTGGGGCACGCTGTTAGATGTCGTCACTTCTTCTCTTGTTTACTCTTCATGGTTCACTGCTTTTCTTTTCTCGTGTTGTTTTGTTGGTAGATGGCTTTGATGCTGTCTGAATGCATCATTTTCTTCTCTTTTAGGTCTCTGTATGACCTGTTTCGTGACTAGATATCCGTAAACAGTAATACATTGTCATTTCAGGCTTCAATTTCTTGTCGTTTCTTCTTTTTTCTGTTCTTTTCTTTTCCTTTTGATTTTTCATTTGATTTTCCTTTCTTATTTTTCACTCCTCTTCTACATTCCCCCCGATGTTTCTTCCTCAGCTTGACTCGTTATCCCCTGCCCCCGCCTCACAGTTCAACCTCGATCTGACAAATCTGTTTCGCGGTCTTTTCTTCCACTACACCTGATGGTACCTGCATATGCTTACACCACTATGTCATGCTGTAAAGTACGTACTTTCTCTGATTGTCATGCAGGCACACTTTCATCATTACTACGAGACATACGTACTGTAAGCATACGTACTAGACGATCTTACTGCATCTGGGTAGAGTGACTTGTCCCTCTCGCTTTCTTCTTTTCTCTCTTATATTCTTTTTTCATAATCGGTTTTTTGTAAGCGTCGCATTGTCTCTCTCGTTATCTTGTTATCTCGCATCTCGTTATCTCACTGCTTTGTTGTCTCGTCGTTGTCTCGAACCATGTCTTACATCTTCTTTATCTACGTACGGAGTACATGTAGTAGCCATCGATTTAGAGTTGACCCCTGCTCTGCCGATCTCGTAGAATTAACCTCGATAAAGTTTGACGGGCAAGAGAACCTGTGATACCGTGATACGTGTACTCGTAAAAGTATTCAGCTTCCTTGTCGCCACGTCGTGTTCAGCCTTTTTTCCCCGCCGGACCCCCTGACTGCATTACCTTCAGCCATACCTAAAAGTACATACATACGGAGTGCGCATACATAGTACATATGTCCGGAGTTTTTACAACCTTCCATTCTGGTCAAGCTTATATGCCTGGAGGGTGTGGATTCTCGTGTTTAAGCCAACGTTCAGCTGGGTTGTCTTTTATCAATATTTATTTGATTTTATTTTTTTGCGCTTTTATGTTTTCCTCAGATCCTCTCGACGACAGTCTGTTGGCTGTTGCATAATACAACACTCGACGGAAACGAACAGCACAGTGTAGAAAACAAGTAACATCAGGAATACGAGGCCAGTATTCGCTTGCTTGCAGCTGTACCATGGTATTATCTGCATATACGAACTTCCTTCGCACAATTCCGCTGCTGCCCCGGCATCTCTTCTCCGGCACCAATATCTATGTTGCTATTCTCGTTTTTCAACTGTATGTGTACTGGCGTACTTCTTCCCCATGCATCGTGATTAATTTATGAGATAGAGTGAGATCTGACTCTGACTCAACTCTGACAATTTACTCCAATTGCACTGAATCTAATTTCTGATTCTGTCCTCGTGCGCACCATGCAGTATCAAACAAGTCCATGTGTCACTCACTCTCATGCTGTCTTGCTGCTTGCTGCATCAGGAAATTAGCAGAATAATGGTAAGCCAAGAACAATAGATAAAAGAAAAAGGGAGAACTATAGGAAAAGAAAAGAAAAGAAAAAAGAAAGAAAAAATAAGGTAATCGCCCCTACAGCCACATCCCAACCCCGCCGATCATGATGGTACTTTTATTATATCGGTTTATTGATCTATCGCAAGTAAACGATGTGCTTGTAAGCATCCAACATCCGCATATATTCCGCATATATATATATCGTATATGATCTCATCTCTTCCCTCTTTCACTCCTTGTCTTTCATCTCATCGTCACACTCGCTTACAGGATCCTCATTCGTCAACATAATCATCAAAATGTGGAAGCTCATCACCATTGCCGCTCTCGCGGTCGGTGCTAATGCCAACTGTGTATGTTTCTCTTGTTCTTTCATCTTTCTGTTCTCTTCAAACAGTAGCTAACAAGACAGGAGGGAAACAACTGCATTCGTGCAATGATTGATACCCGCCACTCGCCCGATCCCATGGCGTGGTGCAGCACATTCATGGCCGGCTACAAGACCAATGTGACCCTGCCGGCCGACTGGGCCCGTAACGGTAACTGCCCCAGTGATGTCGACAGCATCAGCTATGCGTGCGACTGCGTGCTCTGGCCGTCCACCACGTCCACGTCCGTCTACTCAACGCCATGCACCACGTCCTCGGACTCGCCGCCGTCTACCACGTCTATTTACTCGTCACCGTGTACTACGTCCACGGAGCCGCCGTCTACCACGTCTATTTACTCATCACCGTGCACCACGTCCACGGAGGTGCCACCGTCTAGCACGTCTATTTACTCGTCGCCGTGCACCACGTCCACGGAGGTGCCGCCGTCTAGCACCTTCACATCCGTCTACTCCTCACCGTGCACCACGTCGGAGTCCGTCTACTCAACGCCGTCTACCATGTCAACGTCTGTCTACTCCTCACCATGCACTACGTCCACGGAGGTGCCACCGTCTTCCACGTCTATTTACTCGTCGTCGTGCACCACGTCCACGGAGGTGCCACCATCTTCGACGTCCATCTACTCATCGCCGTGCACCACGTCGGAGTCCGTCTACTCAACGCCGTCTACCATGTCAACGTCCGTCTACTCCTCACCGTGCACCACGTCCACATCTGTCTACTCGTCGCCACCGATCTCTTCCTCTGTTTATACTTCCAGCTCCGTTCCTGTGTCGACGCCCTCGAGCACCACGCCGTGCTCGACGACTGTCAGCTCGACAGCTCCCATCTCGTCCGGCCCGGTCAGCTCTCCCTCAGTCCCCGTGTCCATCCCCTCCACTTCTACCCCTTGCACCACGGACACCAGCTCGACGACGCCTGTCTCGTCTCCATCGATCCCCGTGTACCCTTCTCTCCCGGTGACACTCTCCTCGTCGTTGCCTGCCTCGTCCCCCCCCGTCACCACTCCCGGCACTACTCTCAGCAGCTTCGGCCCGACCACATCTACCCCTGCCTCTACTCCTTCGGGCACCACCACCACCGAGCACCTGACGGGCACCACCACCGTCCCGTGCTCCACTGGCACCACCACCTACCTCACAACCTCGACCGTCTTCTCCACCACATGTTACACCATCACAAGCTGCACCGGCACGGCTGGCTGCACTCCTAAGACAGTAACGAAGACGATCAGCCTGAGCACGACTACCTGCCCCGTCACGGAGACCTACACCACTACGTCTTACAGCACGACACCCGTCGTCCCTGGCACGACGTCCGCTGCCTCTGTCAAGTCTTCCAAGCCTGTCGTGCCGACCGGGAGCAGTATTCCTGTCATCCCCGGTACCACTACATTGGTCACTCCCACTACCACCACTGTCCCGTGCTCGACGGGCACCACTACTTACCTCACAACCTCGACCGTCTTCTCGACGACGTCGTACACCATCACGAGCTGCGCCGGAACGGCTGGCTGCACGCCTGGCCAGACTACAACAGAGACGATCAGCGTGGGCACAACGATCTGCCCCGTCACGGAAACCTACACCACGACACCTGTCGTCCCCGGCACTACTACCCCGGCCGTTCCCACTACCACCACCGTCCCGTGCTCGACGGGCACCACCACTTACCTCACAACCTCGACCGTCTTCTCGACGACGTCGTACACCGTCACGAGCTGCGCCGGCACGGCTGGTTGCACTCCTGGCCAGACTGTCACGGAGACGATCAGCGTGGGCACAACGATCTGCCCCGTCACTGAGACGTACACCACGACACCCGTCACCCCCGGCGAGTCTTCCAAGCCTGTCGTGCCTGCCAAGAGCACTACTCCTGTCATCCCTTTCACCACTTCACCGGCCGCTCCCACTGTGCCTGTTGTTCCCGTCAAGTCCACCCCTGCCGTTCCTGGCACTACGTCCCCGGCTGCACCCGGCACGAGTACCACGCCTGTTGCGTCGGTGCCTGTGCAGTCGACGACGCTGGCAACGACAAAGGGATCATCGATTCCGGCCGCCGGTACATCGGGCCCCTCTACGCCGTCGACTGTTGTCACGGCCGGTGCCAGCCGCGCGGTCGGCAGCGTTGTGGCAGCCCTCTTTGCCGCTGCCGCCGTGCTCCTGGTCTAATAATACTCTGAGCCTTGTGTGGCCTTGATGTATAATGAGTTTTTTCTTCTCTTCTTTTTTCTTCTCTTCTTTTTTCTTCTCTTCTTTTCTTCTTCTCTTCTCTTTCTCTTCTTGTAGTTAACTTATACCTTTTTTGTTTCTTTTTGTCATCTTTTGTTTTACTTTTTCTTTTATATAGTTCTCAATATCGGACGGACGGACGAGAATAGTAATGCTTAGTCTTATAATACAACACAAAGTACCTGATACACGCTGTCGTAATCGTATTGCTTGGTCTTTCCTGGTAGTTGCATTGTATGCTTAGTCGCGGTTATCGCGCGTTTCCAGAGCCACGTCAGCGACCTCACGACAGTCTTCCATGATCATATTGGATAGAGCATGATGTGCTTTGTACTAAAAATGAGCAGTACGTTATGCACGTCCTTGCCGAGCCGCAGGTCCTGGCCAGAGACATAAGACGCTGCAATGACGTTCCGGTCCAACTATGACGAAAGTCGAGTGATTTTTGATGTAACGTCGTGGGGTTCTCTAGCCGCAGGCCTTATGTACATACTCACATAGCATACTTGATGTCGGATATATCATATTGTCTACTTGTGCACTGTCGTTGTCTTCAGATCTACTCCGTAGTAAGCATACGGAATACGTAGTATGTACGTACACATGGCTAGTTCTCTAGTCTGCTCGCTTCTATTTCTTTTCTAGCCTAGCCCGTGCTGCCTGTATCCGTTTTTCTTTTTTTCCGTTTCCCTTTTCGTTTTCTTTTCTCCTTTCAACGTACCCCATCTGATCTATCTCTCGCAGTAGTATGATCCTCAGCACTAGATGAATAGAATAACCAAATAGAAATAGTCGACCTGCGTCGCTGCGTCGTTGCAAGCTGATCGTCCGTGCAGGTAGGTGGGTAGAGAGTGCGGAATCTGCTACTTCCACTCACCGTTCCAAAGACTAAAGAGGCAAGATGGGCCAAGGGGGATAAGAATCAAGCAAGGAAAAACAAGAAAAAGGGTGCAAAAGGGCCTCGGACATAACACAACCGCAAAAGGCAGCACAGTGGCGCTCTCAGACAGCCCCCAGCATCTGGACGACGACGAGGTCGAGGGCAAGGACATCGGCTACCCCCCCCCCACAGAGGGATTTACACAGCCCGGAAACACACTGCAACCCCGCCTGACAGGAAGCCAGTACGTAAAAGCAGACACACCTCCTGTATGCTTAGGGCACTGCTGCATAAGCTCAGCCATCCCAGACAATAAGGCAGCAGCAGCAGCATCCCTCACCGGCTGCATGATGCAGGCTCCCTCCAGGCATTTTCAGATCCGCGATTGTGAGCACTCCCGCTAGTCTCGTCCGTGCCACTGCTCCTCTCTGCGGGCACTCCATTCTTCCACATCTAATAAGCTACTCCATCCTCTCTCCATTTCTCCGTCCCATCACATCTTCCGATGTGCAGTACCATGTACTTGTACTCTAGACACCAGCCACCTCGCGTACTGACTCGCCATGGGGTGTCCCGTTGTCGCCTGTTTCTGTGGTGTTGTTCTGCCACTCACGTCTCAGCCCAACATGTTTCGTATCCCTGACAGGCCGTCCACGCTCGGAGGAGCCATACCCCTCGATACGCGTATGCACTCGTGTGTGATACACTTGCATCACGATGTTGAGCGTATCCATGCCATCTGGCTGCCATTGCGGATGAGTGAACTGGACAGCTAGTCGTCGTCGTCATCATGTATGCCCCGTCTCACCCACAATTGCACTTGCACTTGCTACTGCTGCCCGCTGATAGCGTGTCATCCTTCCGTTGCCGCTGGGCTTGCCATCTGTCCGCCATCCGTCTGAAGCTTCTCAAAGCTTCTTAGCACGTCAGACTGGTCCCATCAGCTCTGTACAGCATGCACAAACCTGTCATGAAGTCTGGCCCTCGTTCCAGTCTCGAGAGATGCTCCTCAGCAATCCATTGGTATCTCTGGGGTTGTCTTTGGCTCGCTGTAGAGAGTAATGAGCTGCACGATGAGAAGCGATGACTGTGACACTGACAAACGAGCAAGTCAAAAGTACAAAGGAGAAAAAAAGATAAAGAAATGAAAAAGTTTAAAGGAAACAAGTCCCCTCACCGACTTCTCAGCCTGCTCTGGCAAACACGGGATAGCATGCTTACCGCTCCATCAACGGCAGATAGCGTAAAGTCCATCAGACTAATGAACGGAATACTCACTCATACATGTACGGTGTTAAATTCTGAACAATATCCATATCGCAGAGTGGCACCAAGACTGGAGAACAGCTGAAGACCATGTCCCGCTCGACCACTCACGCCGCTCCACTGTGCTTCCATGGTGTTGGCGTACCAAGCTATGACAATGTCCGGTTGTGTGTGTGTGTTGGTACCAGGTCGTATCGGGGGTAGTCTTGGCCATTTCACCCGGCGTAAACAGAGATTCTGCACTCGACGTGCCATCACAGATGAGTGGCCTCGATGGCGGTCCAGTGCAGTCATTGTGCATGTCTCTGCATACTCGGTGTATCCTCTGGCTGCTGTGCTGGCTGCCGATCTGCCTCGTATGAGACGACATGCAGCAAGGCGGAGGTCAGGGCGTCTTCAGGCAGCATGAGGTTGGGCATTGTGGCGTACCAAACGACGAGGGCTCCCTCCTTTGTCGAATGGACTTGCATTCCATGCAATACCAAAGGATTGGAATTGACCCAAACCCCGTACGTATATGTACTAGATCATAATATAGGATCGGCCGCGAGTGAGGGAGCCGCTCCAGGCCGGTTGACTTCATCTACGTATATCGTAGGGCGGAGTTGGGGGCGGAATTGGGGGCGGGGATGGGGGCGGAATTCGTTGGGCTCTGTGTTTTGCGTCGTATTGTTGATGCTGACCGGTCGTGTTGCCGTGGTTCATTCTGTGAAGGCGATGCCTTTATCCCAGCCGCAACCAAGTTGCCTGACGGAGACAGACAGACTGGCAGACAGACAGACAATAAGATGGAGAGCCGGCCAAATGGGTCAGCTGTAAAGATGGTGATATATCACATAGGTCTGTGCAAAAGACTCCGCGCGGTATGCACAAAGTGTGTTCCATACTTGTACTCTGTAAGCATACATGTATATGTATGATAAGCACCATAGATATTCAAGTGGAAATATCTCGGCAGCACGCTTGTTCCGACAGACGCTTAGTCGTTTATGGAGAAACATTTTCCATATTGCTCGCTCCGTATATGTACGTACTATTAGTGTGCAGACTGTACCTACTAACTCTGTACTGGCTCGTATATGGTTAGTGAGGATTTGTGTAGAATAGAATGTGCTCGGTAGATGAATTTCGCCGGTTAGACGTTGTACAATAAAGAAGTACACACCGTTTGGAATGGTACCTTTGGGGCCCGATGGCACTAACAGAGGACGTATATTTACGTATACAACAACGACCGTTTTATATCCAAGTAGAAAGTGTGGGCGGGAAGAGGGTGGTACTGATAAGGCGTATGAAACAGGCAGTTTCAGTGAAGACAACATGTGCTTACTCTGCTTCTAGAGGCATTCCCTTTCGAGCATGTGGCGTATGGGAATAGCTCGGGCATCAACCAACAGACGGGCAAGCTTGTCTTCACTCACGGTGTTGTGCTGTCGTCGGCCTATTGGTGTGTTAGTTGAATGCCTTTGGGCTACCCCTTTCAATCCGTGCCAGATACCGAGCCTCTCTTTGAGGATCGTGGCTCTTTCTTTGTAGATCCGAGTGGGCAGGTCAAGTGGCCGGAACTTGCCCGGGAGTCTATATGAAGTACCGGACTCAAGGCCGGGCACTGGAGAAAGTAAGCATAGAAACAAAAGACCCTAGCAGCTAGCCAGCATCAGGGGTGGGCCTCAAGCCGGGAACTCGAGAGTCCCAGGCAGACAGCCGATAATGCCAGCCAGTAGTCCCTTGACGATGCGCTAGACGTGCAATGTGGGCAGGATTGTGCAGTGCTGCGTGCATTTCGTAATAGCGGAAGAGAAACCGGCTGTGCTCCGTGCATGAGGCATGCTTATCGGTCTTTGTAGACCATAAGCATAGTCTTCATCTGCTTCTCCATTACGCCATTTCCAGTTCGGCGACCACTTTGGGCCCTCTTCTTCCCCGAGTGGCTGCATATGTGATTTGTTTTTTTTTCGGTTTTGCTTTTCGTTTCTTGAAACTGTTTGCTGTATCGCTTGCTGTTGTTGGCTTTCCCCACTGTTGGTGACTATGCCGGCATGCACAAGGCTACTGAATGGCGGTGATGCTGGCTCGAACCAATGTCTGCTCTGGTTCGGCTAGTGGCTTGCAGCAGCCCAAGCACGATCATGCAGTTTCTAGTTTATGCACAAAGTAACCAACCAGAAACCAACCAGAGGCGCGCCAAGACCAGGCTCGTCCGGGTGATGTGGCCGACGTAAGCTGGCCGGCTGACTTGTTCCTCTCGTTTAGTCGCTTGGTCTTTTGTTGTTTATGTTTTTCTATACTTTGGCCTTTGGTCCAAGGTCGTATGACTTAGTGGTGATGAGATGTGGCGGTCGCACTTTCCCTCATAATATCGTCTACATATCGTCTAAATGGCGAGCCGTCCCTTCTTTTTGAGCCCAAGCCCCCTGAGCTCCTTTCCGGTATCGATGCGGTCAACGCAGGGTAGCATCGCGCAGTTAGCTCTACTTGTATGTACATATTATGTCTTTGTTGGGTAAGATACATGATCGTTTGTAAGGCGCTATCCGCAGTACTCGTCAGAAAAACGAGGATGCATGGATGGTTCAAAAGCTTATTCATATATTTACAACACGTGCAAGTTGCTTTCTTTTTTGCCCGTCGCTCTTTCTCTATTTGGCGCTCTTTGCAATTCTTGTGTCGTGCCTTCCCCATTGAGAAACGCGTAAACGCGCAAGACCCCTCTTTCCTCATTCGTCCTTTCCTCGTTATCAACGGCTTCTTAACCGCTCTTGTAAACTTTTGCCAGTTCTAAAGGAGAGTTGACAACTCTAGCCGTACGAGTTCACTGAAAAGTGCACAATGTTTTCAATTCCGCACTTCGCTTATAGATCGGCATGATCTTCCAGTTTCTTCCTGACATCGAGTTTTATCTTTCCCCTCCACCCCATCCGATACGGTGTATAGGTATTCCTGCGGCACGCTCAGCCTGCTCGGCTACAGACACGGCAAGCGCTTTACACTGTACTCCGTACACATACATATATATATGCGTATGTCTCTGCCAAGTCTCCACCCCTGGAGATGTATGCTTAGGTCCGCACGCAGAAACACAGACTACGTCACAGGGCATCAAGCGGTCCCAGAGTTGTGCCGATGCATTTGAGGGCTTAAGAGCACTAATAACACACCCTCTTTGCCGAAGTTGGGCGCCCTATTCCGCGCGCTTGTTGCGTGAGTGCTGGCGATTCTATATCACTTAATACAACCAGAGATATGACTGCAAGGATGGTCCAGAGATGGCACCCTAAGAGCACAAACATGCATATTACGAAGGGAATGGCGGGAAGGATTAGATTTCGGTGTGGGAGCTGAACATACGGCTGAAATGGGTAGAAATGCATGGAGAAAACACAAAATAGCATATCCAGTCAGGCTACGCCCCCCCCCCCCTCCCCGATGCCTCTCGGCCACATCTGCGCATCAGCTTTAACCCTTTGTATCAACGGCCCGTAGCGTCTCGATCCTCTGCTAAGTTTGCATTCTCTTAAGTATATAAATCTAGATATTTATTTACGTATCAATCCATCGTCGTGCGATTGGTGTCGTTTGATTCCTTTACACTTGCTACTTTTATTACTTATTAACTCTAGTCCCGACACTCCCCCTCGTCTTTGCTCTATTGTCCCACCCATAAGCAACGCCTCGTCAACCACATCATCCACAACCGGTTATAGGGCTTGCCATCTTGTCTTTCCCTCTCTCACAGGCCCCCTCGCTTTATTCCTCGGAACAGCACATGACTTATAAACGTCCGAGCTTGGTGGCAATACTAAGAGACCCGTTCCAGCAAGACTGCGCCACGCTGCAGCAGACATCCACCGTATTTAGCCTTGATATGGAACATACAAGCGCGGCACATCCAGGAAAACTAAAAACGGCGACGGCAACGGAACGGCAGTAACGGCAGCAGCCTAGGCAGCACGAAAAAGCCAACAAAAAATAGACACCAGCAGCAATACCAGCACACCGCATCAGACTATGAAAAAGCATGATAGGCACCTGTCTAGTGGCCGTGAAAGCAAGAAAGCCAAAGGAAGGGATAATCACGGCAGACCATGGGATGACGAGAGCGCAAGACACGAGGCATACTATGGCGAAGGCAGCTACTATCCACCGACGGCATCACCCTACCAGCAGGACCAGCAGGACCAGCAGGACCAGCAGTACGAGCAGCAACATGCGTATGAGCGCCAGTATGCCGGGCATTACCAGCAGGACCAATATCAGCAGCAGAGCCAGTATCAGCAGCAAATCCAGCCACAACAACAACAACAACAACCACGGCAGGCATACTATAGCCAAAACGCAGCGCCCGCCAGCAGCGCATCCGCAGGGCCAAAAATTTGGGATATTTTGAACCAGGATGATGCACCGGACGACTATGCACGCCACACCAATGCGTCCACGAGCACATCGGCGTCCAATCCCCGCCTCAAAAGCAGCGGCAGCATGTGCAGCAACAGTGTCTCGTCGGTCATGGGACTGCAAAACGCACTCTCACCCGTAGTGCCGTCGACACCGAGCACGACGGCGTCGGGGCCCGTGGACAACTCGTTTGCGTCAGTCGTGCTGTCCGACCTGAGGTCGGCGACGTCAGCGACATCGGTGACATCAGCGAGCGACGTCACCTATGCGTCGTACACACAGCCACCCGCGCAGGGGTACCGAACAAGCGACTGCCCGCCTGGGTCCGTGTATGCGAGCGCCGAATACTTTCAAAAGGGAAAGGCAAACCTCGACTCCCACTACTTCCACGCACACAGCAACAACAGTGATCCGTACCTAAACGACCACGACCACGACCACGACCACGAGCCATACGCAGCATCGAGCCGCGGCACGGAGACGGACCGGCGTGCGAGCGACAGCAGCAAGAGCAGCAGATACCACAACGCGGCTGCCAGCTACACATCAGAGCCACCGCACAGACTACCAGCATCGTCGTCGCGCGGCGACGCAAAGAAGACGACGACATCCAAGGGCGCATCGTCCCGAGGCAAAACCACAACAAGGAGCGAGACTGGCGGCAAGGGTGGCAAGGGTGGCAAGAGCACAAAGGGCCAGAGCAGCATGAGCAGCATAAGCAACCAACTGTATGCGACGTCGTCGGCGGGAAAGTCGGGCACGGCGTCGCCGGCATTTTCGGCCCCCGACACACCCGGGCAGCGGACCCCGCGTCTCGTATCGGTCGGTGCCGGCAGTGGCGGGTTCGGCGGCAGCAGCGAGGGAGAAGGCGAGTACTTCGACGAGGACGACGAAGCGGCAAGCACCTATGGCGGGCGCGACCGCGACGCAAGCGCGGCACCGTCGAACTCGATCCCGCCGCCGCCGATCGTGCAGCGCGAGCGCAACCGCGTGGCGGCGACCAAGTGCCGCGCGAAATCGAAAGCGGCCATCTCCAAGCTCGAGGAGGAAGAGCGTGCCATGTCGGACCAGCGGGAGTTGCTCAAGGCACAAAAGTCGGCGCTTGTGGGCGAGATGCTCACCCTGCGCGAGCAGCTGCTGGAGCACGAGTCGTGCGGGAGCGACAGCGTAATCAAAAAGTACTTGAACAATGCGGCGCACACGATAGCCGACAGCGGCGGCAAGAAGATGATCTGGGGCGAAGATGGCACGGGCAAGCCGTGGGGCGAAGGCCAGCGCGCACACGGGCACGCACACGCACATGGGCACGCTCACGGCCACGCTCACGGCCACGCAAACGGCCACGCAAACGGCCACGCAAACGGGCACAAACACAGCCACAGCCATGACCACAGCGACAGCCATGGCAATGGCCAGGACAAAAAGGACAAAAAGGAAAAGAAGGAAAAGAAGAGAAAATGAGGAGGCGGCCACAACGGCCGCTGCCGTCTAAGCGAGCCGGGGCGGGCATACCATTAACCATGCGGCTGAATATAGTCGCCACCTTTTGCAGACCGGCTGTATTTTCGTTTGCCACCCATGCACACTGTACGACGTTGTTGGTACGACACGCCACGGCAGCCGGCATGAACGCCTATACGCCGAGCCCGACCTGCATGACAAGCGATGGGAGCGGCTGGGAGCGGCTGGACAGGATGCCTGTGTGCTGCATCCTGTCTGTCGCCGTGCACACCGCCATTTTATATCTTTCAATGTTGTTTCTTTTCTCGTTCATTTCTTGTTTTCTTTTTTTTTCTTTTTCCCAGTTCTCTCTTGGTCGTTCACTTTCTGTTTCTACACCCCTACTGTTTGATATCCACGGTTCTTATGATCGCTTATGAATGATGCCAGATCGACAATGCTCTTGTTGGATCACGGCAATATATCCTTTTTCACATGTAAAATCGCAGTTTGTGATGGCAATAAGTGATGCTCCGTGGCCAGGGCGCTGGCTTAGTCAGCAGGGGCGGAAAACAATGGCGGGAAGGGGAAACGAGCAGACAAGCCGATGGGCAAGCACAATTGCGGTTAAAAAAAGACTGCAAAGCGAGAATTCTCGATATAAATAAACAAGTGCGGTACTCCGTCACAGGAGTTCATCCACGCTGAAACGCGTACAGAACAAGGCTGGCACGCGCACCCTGGCGACGTTTGCTGCGACGTTTATATTTACTTATCTTACGACTCGTGCAGGGAGATCTGCCAATTGCAGCATCATCAACATCCCGGAAGAAACAACCGGCAAACAGGTAGCAGAGCAGGCAGGGGGCTGGCAGCACCGAGTTTAACCGGGGTCAATCGAGGCTGTGGTAAACAATAATGAAAGTTTGGTCTTAAGGGGTGCCGAGGGGTGCTGGTCATGCATTAGCCACGGTCGTTGATGGACAGAACGGTGATGACGGAACTGAATCAAGTACGGATATATCGTACAAACAACTGCGCAGATCAGTATGCTCTCTTGGTTGATCGTCTGCTATGCTCCGCATGGAGCCCCTCGCGCTGTTTCACCCTGTTCCCTATCTCTGGGCGTGCTTCATCTTGCTGGTCACAGTGGGACTGACAGTGGGATTGTGAGAATGCTATCTTGTTTCTTGGGGGTGTTTGAACGTGCAGCCGAGAGAGCCCAGATCAGGATTTATACTTTCCCATGCCGCGCATACTCCGTACTCTGCCTCTGCCCAGCTGCATTCTCGTCAACAACATGTCGCCACGCCAGATTTCCTTCTTGACAAGTCACACCGAGGGTGCGTGGTCGGCCCAGCAGCAGCGACACTTTGAGGGCAAGCCGTTCGAGGCCGGCGTGTCCAGCTCCATGCCGTTCTATGGCTCCACCGTCGGCGAAGCGGCGCGGCTGCGGGCGTCTGCCGAGGCCAAAGCGGCACCGCCAAAGATAAAAATAAAACACCGGCCGGACGCGCTCAGCTTTTTGGATGCCGACTCGATCGCGTCGGTGCATACAAGCGAGGCGGCCGACAGCAGCTCATCCCAAGACACACAGCCCGAGAGCGATGCGACGAGTCCCGAGACCAGCGAGAGTGGCGATCTCGACAGCGGCACGACGCCCAAGCCGGCATCGGACCTGCACATGGCCCGATCCCAGTCCATGTCTAGCTCTCGATCTCGATCTAGATCTAAATCTAAATCGATGCCACCACAACCATCACCCGTGCTGTGCGCATCAAATACTCGACGATACCCTAATCTACACGTGCCATCGACAAGGCCGCCCAAAAAGTACCCCTACGGAACACCCGAGATGCCGCGCGGCAGCGCCAACCTGCCGCACCGGCCAGTGAGCGTGCTCAACCCGCGCACGGCCGGCCACGTCAAGCACTTGCCACGTGCCGAGAAGCTGCCGCTGTCGGGGTACGAGCTGCTCGCGGCACAGCTGTCGTCGCACGGACACGGACAGAGACACGGACACAAAAAGCGTCGCGACAGTGTCGTATCTGCGTGCAGCGACGACTCGTCAGCGTGCGATGCCGCCGCCGCCGCCGCCGCCATAAACATAAAACCGCTGTACCGCAAATTCGAGTCGCTCAACCACCGCATCCTGCTGCACCTGCAGGACGAGCTCAGCGAGCTCGAGGAGCAGCTGCACCGGCTGGACACGGCCGACACGCAGACGCGGCGCCTGCAGAGCCACATCTTGCCGGCGTCGCGGCGCGCCGGCGCGTCGTCGGGCGGCGAGCTGCAGTGGCACAAGACAGACGTCCTGGGCAAGATCGGGTACAAGCTGGGCCAGTACAACCACGTGCTGTCGTCGTTTACGGAGACGCAGCAGCTGGCGTCGCCGACGCTGCACGACGTGGGCCGCTACCGCGCGTACCTGGACACGCAGCAGCCGATTGCCGAGATCGAGACGCGTTTTCTGGACGCGCGCGACGACCTCGTCATGCTGGCGGCCAAGCCGGCACAGGCACATGCAGCGCCGTCGTCCGAGGCGTCGCTGTCGCCGTACATGCCGACCATGGAGCCGCTGTTCCGCTGTGCGTCGCCCGCGTCCGTGGCATCGGACGTGTCGTCGGCGCTGTCGGAGCGGGACGGGCCTGTTTTACGTGATGGCCATGTCAAGAGCGCAAGGACACGACCCCGACCGGTGCAGGACAGCGTTGTGCAGCTCACCGTTGCGCTGGCCGTGGCCGTCGTCGTGCCCGTTCTCACATTTTCCATGATCCCTACCTTTTCGGGCCGCATTGCCGTCGTGCTTCTCGTTGCGTTTACCGTGTTCAGTGTGCAAGTACAGGCGAGCGAGCACGCGGCCGCCACGAGCCGACACCAAGCGCGCGACCTCGTATGCTGTGCCGCTGCGTACGGGGCTGTTATGGCGGTGGTGGCAAATGCATGCGCTTACGTATAAAGTTGTGCTCATTGTTATTGTGCATGTTGTGCCAAGTCCATCATGACCTTCATCCAGGGAGCCGTTGCCTAAATCTTAGTCACGCTGGAACGATGCGGATACCGCCGATACTTGGCAAGTATCGTTTCCACGGCACCACATCATGTTGTTTCCACAGCACTACGTTGCGTCGCTCCGTTGCGGATACTTTAGACCCACGTCTTCAATGCTTTCATGTTTTCCTTCTCCGAAATTAAACCCGAATGTTATGTACTTACGTATAAGCTTAAGCATATGCTTAAGCATACTCCGTACAAGATCTTGAGTGTTGTTTTCAGCCTCAGTATGCTTACGTACATATATATGCTTAGGCGCACATACGTATAAGCATTACACATCAGATTCGATCTGTTTGCATTGGGCACTCTGTCATTTATGATTAGTTAATTTCAGCTAATTACAACACCGCACGTCAGTATTCCGCATCCCGAGCCGGAGATCCAAGTGGCATTAGCGACAATGGCACGACGTATGGTGTGATTCGGGACTAACATGTCTGGGGTCAAGAAAAGCAAGAATTCAAAAAAGTAACGAGACGAGACAGGGGTAACATGGGTATCTGCAGCTATCTGAAAGCATTAAGCATATGTACGCGTGTTATGCTCCTGGTGCAGTTTAGTTTTTTTGGTTTTCGTGACGTTAAAGAAACCCAAATAAAACCAAATCAAGGCAGTCCTTTACAAATGGAGTATGTAAATGTATGGAGTATACTAGACTATGTCGTACTCGTACATGTACTCCATACGGACGAAGATACGGACGACTGCTCATTACTGATCTTGCTCCGTTACGGAGTATATCTGAGTGATCTAGCTTATCTGATCCTAGTCTGTCTGTCTAACTCCTCTGCCCCTGTCCTAGTTTGCAACATCGCAAAGCAAGCTACTTTAGCATCACTCGTCGTTACTCCATAACGTACGAGTACAAGACGGAGTTAGATACTCACAAGGCGAGAATCTGTAAAAGTCTGTGCGGATGTCGGCTTTCGAGTAAGCTATGTATGTGCTCTATGCTTAAAGCACGGTAATTTTAAATCTCTGATCGATCTCATTGTGATAGATCACTGCAGCAGTGCAACATTAAGCATACTCCGTAGAAAGAGCAAGGGTCGGCAGTGCTACTCCGTACGCAGGCCGTCGCGACTCGCGACAACGAACGCATGGCAAAGCAATGTAAAAAGAAAAAGGGCTGAAGCAGCGACGGGCTTTGCCTTCTTTGAAGGGGCTGAGGCGGATAGACAGACACAGGATAGATGGATAGATACGACAGCGCCGTTGTCTGTGCGTCGTGTAAAAATTCTTGGGTCCTGTTCGGCTGTCCGTCCGTCTGTCCCAGACGGCTGTCGGTTCTGCAGTACCCTCTCTTTGGATCTTCCTTTTTCTTTATCCCCAGTCATTACTGTCGTATTTGCACTCTTTGACGCACTCTTTGATCTTTGATCGATCTCATCCCCAAACACCCCAATCATGACCATATAGCCTGGTCGTCTTCGTCTTCAGCGTCGACAATGTCAACATCCGGCCCTGCACCGACGACCACCGCCGCTATGCCGACTCAAGGGGACGACCCGGCACTGGATGCCGAGACGCGCGTGCCCATTCTCGTGGCCACGTCGGTCGCGTTCACCGTCGCCTCATCGCTTGTCGTGATACTACGCATCTACACGCGCTACGCCATTGTGCACCTGCTCGGCATTGACGACTACACCATGGTCTTTGCCGCCGTGCTCGCCATTGGCGTCACCGCGGTCACCATCCTGCAGGCCCAGAACGGCCTCGGCCGCCACGCCTGGATCACCGTCACAGAGGAGCAGTCGCTCATCCAGCTCAAGGCGCTCTATGTCGGCGAGGTGCTCTACAACCTCGCCCAGATCGTGATCAAGATTTCTTTTTTGATGCAGTACCGCCGCATTTTTAATGATGGCCTGACCCGCGCCGTCTGCTTCTACCTCATCCTCTTCTTGTCACTCTGGGGCTTCACGCAGGAGTTCCTCGTGACCTTTGCGTGCATCCCGGTGCCGCTCTTCATCCCCAGCATAGCCGACAAGTGCATCTCACCCATCATGGTGTGGTACCTGACGTCCATCATGAACATTGTCACCGATTTTATCACGTTCCTCGTGCCCATTCCCGCCATCCAGAAGCTCAGGCTCGAGCTGAAGCAGAAGGTGATCATCATGTCCCTCTTTTGTCTCGGTTTTTTGTAAGTCCCGTCCCGCGCACCAACATATACGCACAACTAACAAACAGCACCTGCATCATCTCCATTGTGCGCCTCTTCACGCTGCGCGCCGCACTCCGTTCGGAGGACGCCTCGTGGGACAACGCGCCGACGTCGTGGTGGACCGCCATCGAGCTCAACTGCGGCATCCTGTGTGCGTCGATCGCCACGCTGCGGCCGCTCGTGCGCCGTTTCGCACCCGGTTCGTCGGCACGCAGTCACAGCCGCCTCGAGCCCGTGGGCAGCAGCTCACGCTCGGGCCCACCACGTGGACGGCGCGCACCCGGCACAGGTGACACCCACAATGCGGCACGCAATGCTGGACCCTATGCAGGAGCCTATGCAGGAGCCTATCCTTTGCAGAGTATCCATGGCAATGAGAGCCAGAACAAGCTGAAGCAGGATTGCATAACAGAGGAACCTTTGGCATGGTATGGCAAGTAGTGTTCCTTGGTATCATAGAGTTTTAATGTTGTACTTTACATAATGAGTAAAGTGACCTTTGAATAATAAAAGACATTCTTCGTTAATCGCATTACCTGCTTTCCATAGCATTGATTTTGATTCTTCATTAGTAACAATACTTGCTTTTTTACATTGATATTGATTCTTCATTAGTCAGTGCTTGCTTTTTGGACTTTGATAGTGATTCTTCATAGGTCAATGCTTGCTTTTTTGACACAGATATTGCTTATTTATTGGTCGGTGCTTACGTTTTACACTGATATTGATTCTTCATAAGTCACGGTACTCGATTTTTAATATGACATGCATTGATATTGTAATGCTATGGTCTAATGCTAATTATATGTGATAGAGGCGTAATCTAAGATGCGTAAACGGCGTGCAAGAATGAGAAAGATGGGCAGATAATCATGGTTCCACCGAGCTGTTGGCAGCCCGGCGTCGGGTGGCTAAGAACGAGTCAAGCCGTTATTGTGCTTTAAGAATCGGGTTCTTTACAGCTTGGCAACGCCCGAAGAGGTCTCGGGAGTCCAGGAAAAGGCCGGGCCAGCGCACTCGGTGATGTTGCGCGAGAAGTCCTCGCCCATCTTCCAGTCGGTGTTCTTGGACACGGTGTTGGAGCAAGTCATCTTGTCGCTCAGGTCAACCTCGCCGAGGTAGTTGAACGAGGAGTTCTCATCGGCGCACGAGAAGGTCTGGTTCACAGACAGCGACTTGGTAGGCGCGTTGTAGACGAAGATGGTGCTCTGGTCAGCATCGTTGCTGGTGCACTTGTAGACGACATCGTTGTAGAAGAAGCCGTCGGCGCGCGACGAGTAGCCGACGCAAGTCGAGGGAGCCTCAGGGAAGGCCGGGTTGATCAGGGTGAACTGGATGACGGCGTTGTCGTTCTGGTGAGCAGCCGTGGTGAAGATGATGGAGGCGTTGTAGTTGAGGTGGGTGACACCCCACTTGAAGTCGTTCTGGGCGACCGAAGTGCAGCTCGAGCCGCTGCCCAGCTTGACGGAAGTAGGGGCGGCGATGGCACCAGCGGCCATGAGACCAACGACGGGGGCAATGCGAACCATTTTGAAGGTATTGGGGAGTGGAAGATTAAAGATTAAAGAGTTGGTAAGAGTGAGGAAGATGAGAAGATGTGAAGATGAGATGAGATGATGTGATGATGAGAAGAAAAGAAACCCAATCCAAAGACCTGGGAACCGTCTTCTTTTATAGACGAGAGACGAGCGTTCACCGATCTGAAGATCCACGAAACAACAAACAATAAACGATAAACAGCAGACCCCAGCTCGCCTCTCTGCATTGAGCACACATCAATGGAGACTTTCTGTACCCTGTCTCTTCTACGTACCTTACACGAACATTCTACGCATTCGCATACCCTGTGTCGGGCTCGCCTTGACTCCATGTTTCGCGGATCTGCACTACACGAGGTCTTGTTGGCATCGGTCAGTGCCAGCCAACAGAAATGGCCCAAAGTCTCTTAAAGTCTATTTTTGTCTCGGCTGGTATGCTTACTCCGTATGCTTTGCTTCTCCAGATAGCCTACAAAAGTACCGTAGATCGCCCGTGCTGTGGTCTATGCAGTAAAACGCCACTGTCAGTCAATGCAGTAGCTGCATTGAGTAACAAGTATTTTGCTTTTTTTGCTTGTCGACGTCTGCCGAACAGCTTCTTCATGCGCCTCTCGTCACTTAAACGCTATGAACTTTACTTGACACACAGCGTTATTTTCGAATTTACTTGTACCACGTCGTTCCGCAGCTCCCGTCAATCTCGTATCCATCCATCCTTGTGACCGTGCCACGCCGATCAGCTCCAAGACAGCAGAAAAGCGACCTGGGAAACAAAAGGCTGGCCATGGAAACCTGGATATCAGACGACTTGTGGTCAGGGTAAAGAAAGGGGCCAACAATGGTAAACAAACGTAAAAGAAACTTTCGACGTCATCTGCACAAGGGTCGGGTAACCTGCCAAGGGGCGCACCGTCTTTCCGACGACTCTCTGCCGGGCTGTGTGGTCCCTGCTCTTCGTATTCTGCAGATCCTCCTCCGCTTTGGATCTCTGCCCTGTCCTTGACAGGTCCTTTCATCGCCTACGCCGTAGACTAAGCATACACCACACTGTGCGCTCCATCTCTCCTATTTTCTTGTACCACGGATTGTATTCTCTGCATGGCTCTGCTGTCTACTACGTATCTACGTATTCGGTGCGTTGGATATCGCCAAGATGTGTGTTGTCTTGTCTTCATCTGCGTCATCTCGTACAAAGGTCTCGTTCCCTGACCGACTTGTCTTGTTGATTTCACGTTCCTCTTTTCTTGGACATACTCCGTATTCGCCACATCTCCCCGGTGTGGTACCTTCACAATGCAACGTTGAAGCTGCTCAGCCTTCTTGACGGCGCTTTCTCCTTTCCCGCTGAGCAGATCCTTGCTTCTATTTTTGTTCCACATTCCATCAACTTCTACTGGTGATTGGCACCGGGGCGTATTCGGTACTTGACTTAAGGTTTAGTCTGGCCTCCTTCTCCGACGTTCATCGTTCATGCAGGTACTTTGTACTTGACATGTCGTACCCCATACCCCAAAGGACCACGCCAACAAATCGTCTTGCCAGCGCACCTGGCGCTCTGCTTCCTGTCATCTCTAATCAGCTTCACCTCCTTCTCGTAGACCCTCAGTCTTGTCCAACGTTATGCTTATTTAAGCATACAGCCTACATGACTTCAGTATGTTCTGATGTTGGCATAAGCATAAACACTCAACTTTTTGTGCTTACCCTATAGCATTTAGGCCCATTGTCTCATCCGCAGGGCGGTCCGCAGTCGTCTCATCCGCAGTCCGTTGTGCATTGTCGTATTCGATTCTGAAGCGCGCTATCTTACCACTGGTAACGTGCACGCTAGGGTTTTCACTTTTCTCATCGGTTTTCTCTGTATGCTTAGCTGCGTCTCCGAGTGCATCTCCGGCATTGCGTCGTCAGTCTCGTGCGCTTTATGTAAATATGCCTCGCTGCCCAAGATCGTAAGTTTTGTTTCACGGCCTCATTCTTGACCATAAATATTTGGTATGCTTAGATAGTAAATTGATGACTAATAGAACAATATTTTACATAATAATGACGTTTTTGCTGCATCGTCTGACCTTTTTATTGCATTTTAAATTCCCTATTTATCTGATTTCATTTGCTTTTCTTTAATTGATTCGATTAGATTTGCTTTTGTTCAACGTCACGATAATTGCACTAGGAGCACATGACGCCAGATGGGAGAGGCAACACCTATGAGTTAATGCGCGGGGTAATAGTCCCCAGACACCAAGAGGTCTGTTGCGCCATCCGCCACAGCATGCAATTTTGTTGCATCGTCATCTATCTCCTTCTGTGTGCCATCGACCACCTTGACACCCTCTTCTGCTCGGCTAAGTCCGGATATACTGCTAATAGCTCACTTATTGAACAAGTTACTGAACAGTAGTACCAGCTTATACTGTCCGCAGGACAGTTCTATTTAACAAAAAATGCTCTTGTTATCTCAAGTATTAAGCAAGTTGACTTAAGCATAGAGTAGCTCGACAGTGGTCTGCTTCATCAATGTGCCCGGGAGTGACGAGAGCCGTTCAGCCTCCGACACATTCCGATTCTGATGACTAATCTCAGCCACAAAACTACGTAGCTTTCCACGTGATCTCCATTTAAGCGAAAGTGGGCTAGGGCGACGTAAGAAAAGGGAAAAACGCACATCGGCGGCACGACCTTCACTTAGGGGGATAGCCTCGTCCGGAACTTTATAACTTGGGGGGATAGCGTGCACGACATTGCTGCCACCTTCACTTAGGGGTATAGCTTGATGGATACGTTTTGGAGACATGACTGCAATGCTGACAGTGCTGCCTCTCTGCCGCTATCTGTGCTACTTGTCGTTTTTTACATAATACAACCCTCTATCTCTTGGAATGCTTTGTGTCCTCCGTCTCGGCAGGTGCGATAAGAACGTAAGCAAACGTGTTATAAAGAGAGGCTGTCGTTGCTCTCCTGCTTTGAACTACGGAATATTCTTTCATCACCACTTCCATCGTCTTCTATTACGTATATAGTGCATCCTCCGCAACTAGCCCCACTAGTCGTCGATCGATACCTTGCGGGGAGTCATCTTTCTGTTTTAGGACGTTGACTTACACATCGTCTTCACCTCCATCTCATTCATCTCACTCTCCTACACCTCACATCCCCTACATCTCACATATCCTACACTTTAATCACCATCACAAACACATACATACACCGCAATGACTACCTCACCCATCAAGGCCAAGTTCCTCGACCACCAGGAGGACCTCGGCGTCGTGGCCGTCGGTTTCTCCGGTGGCCAGTGCAAACCCGGTGTCGATGCCGCCCCCTCGGCCCTTATCGCGTCCGGCCTGTTGACCCAGCTGCGCGACGAGCTCGGCTACACGCTGCACGGTGATGACGAGGTCCACCTCTACACGGACCTCGTGCCCGCACAGGACCCCGTGTACCGCGGCATGAAGAACCCGCTGGCCGTCTCGTCCGTTACGCGTCGCATCGCCGACCAGGTCTACGACCACTCCGTCAAGGGCCGCATGACTCTGACGCTGGGCGGCGACCACAGTATTGCTATTGGCACTATTGGCGGCACGGCCAAGGCCACGCGCGAGCGGCTCGGCCGCGACATTGCCGTCATCTGGGTCGACGCGCACGCGGACATTAACACCCCCGAGTCGTCGGACAGCGGCAACGTCCACGGCATGCCCGTTGCGTTCCTGACCGGCATTGCCAAGGACGAGCGCGAGGAGTACTTTGGCTGGCTGCGCCCCGAGAACCAGATCTCGGTCAGCAAGCTGGTGTACATTGGCCTGCGCGACGTCGACATTGGCGAGAAGCGCATCCTGCGCGAGAACAAGGTCAAGGCGTTTAGCATGTTTGACGTTGACAAGCACGGCATTGGCCGCGTCATGGAGATGGCCCTTGCCCACATTGGCAACGACACACCCATCCACCTGTCCTTTGACGTCGACGCACTCGACCCCATGTGGGCGCCGTCCACCGGCACGCCCGTGCGCGGCGGCCTGACCCTGCGCGAGGGTGACTTTATCTGCGAGTCGGTCCACGAGACGGGCAACCTGATTGCCGTCGATCTCGTCGAGGTCAACCCCACCCTGGCTCCCGAGATTGAGCAGGGCGCACACGAGACGGTCCGTGCCGGCTGTTCGATTGTGCGCTGCGCTCTGGGCGAGAGCCTGTTATAGTTTGACTTTGGATATGAGCCGAAGAGTCTGTCGGCATAGTTTAAATATTTAGGACTGGGTATCTGGCGTATACGGTATCTTTAATAATTGGATAGGCTTCAAGTTATGTGTACTATTTTGTTTTATTTAATGTTTATGATTGTATGCATGTAATACTGGTCTTACGATGCTGTTCTGTTCCATGTGCGTATCTATGTTAATGCTAATTATATCTTATTTCTATAATGGCTGCTTATTACATACTTCATTGATTTGTGTTTTTAGTTTAGTACAGTTCGATGCAAATTCGTGTGGTTCGCAAGCACATAACAAACAATCTTTCCTGTAAAAATACCACGATGCAAGAGACAAAAGTATCACCAACGTCGATGCTGGTGTGCATTACTGTATCCGGTAGGATCACCAAAGCACGTGACCATATGCAAGTGAGTTTGTTCTGCATAGTACCCATTTATATGCACAGCTGACCAATCGCACACCTCGTTTCCGCCAAGACCAACATTAGCTCAATTAATAGGAGAAACAAAGCTAACATGAGATTATGAAAACAACTGCGGACAAGAGACAACGACAACACGGACAACAGACAAGACAACACCGTACACGAAACCTGCGGCCTGTTATTCGACGCGACGTCCTGTTAAGCTCGCGCACTGTCTCTACTTTACTGTGAGAGACATCCCAGCGCCTCGTTCCTGCCCCGAGCGCTCGCTTCTTATCGCCACTGCCGACGCGCATTACCGCATTACCAGCCTCCTGCTCGCTTAATTGCCGTCGCTTCGCGCCTCGCTACGTCGACGACACCGCCGCAGCGCATCGCATTCTATCTTTGTATCTTTGGAGTCGTGCCGCCTTTTCATCTACGTCGTACACCGACGATTGGTCAGTCTGTCTGTACGCGCCCACCTCTGCGCTAGTTGCCAGCAGTCGCCTGCACACGTCACGCCCGAGGCGCAGCGAATAGCCTCACTGTTGACCGTCACTTTCGACCATCCATACATCGACAGACATCGACACTTTGTTAATCGAAATCGACATCGACAACACAATCGACCTATAATGCAGTACTCGCTTCTCTTTGCGCTCGCGGCCGTCGCCGCCGCCGAGTCCGCAACACCCACCACGTCGTCGATCTCGGCTACCAGTGTCGGCACTATCATGGCCACAGGCACTACGCTGCCCGTCCTCGTCACCGAGACCGAGTCGTGTGCACTGCTCTGCTACAAGGCGGCCTGTGTCGACTCGGGCTGCTCGCCGTTTGACTTTGACTGTGTCTGCGAGAACCCGCACTCGCTCGTCGTCAAGATGGGTCTCTGTGTCGGCACCGACTGCGACGACCAGGCTCAATTTGGTATGTTTTTTTTTCCTCGCTTCGCTCGTTTCTCTTTTCCTCGCTGCGCTCGCTTTCTCTTCTCCTCGCTTCGCTCGTCGCCGCACTCTAACTAACCGATAGACTCTGGCGAATGGATCGCCTCGGTATGCAACGTCTACGACGATGACCCCAGCACGTCCGCCATTGCCGAAGCGTCCTCTCTCCTCGCTGCAGAAATCTCCGACGCCGCCGCCACGGCAACCGACAACCCGGTCCCGACTGGCACGATTGACAACGCCAGCGGCGTGGCCACGACTACAGAAGCAGCGGCGTCAACAACCGCCGCATCGGCTGCTGATGCGGTGCGCCCATACGGCCGCTGGGCCGCGATTGTTGGCGGCGGTGCCGTAGCCTTTGCAGCCGTTATCTGATTGCTCATCGTCGTTTTGATGTCTTTTTACCTAGACTTGTACATACCCCGTCATTTTGCACGCTTTCTTGTCTCTCGTTCATCTCCCTTGCATTTATAATCATCTTCCCATTTTGTAATCCCTTTCGCATCATCTTTTTGCATACACGGCGTTGGTTAGTCTGAATTGAATGTCTTTACATTGACTAGAACGAATGTTGATCAGGCGGCGCCGACTATCTAGTTCAGGTCATCAGTATGCTGATGTGAGCTTAAGTAGGATAAAGTTGAAGCTGCTATGTAGTCGACAAGTTTTCAGATGGTAAGAGTATAAACAAGGTTGAGAGCTGTAAGTATCAAATCTACAACTCTAGAGAATGAAGCATCCCAGATGGTGGCTGGCTTGAGGTGACGGCAATGTCATGCGTGGCTGCAACCACAGCAAACTTTAAAGTACCTGCGACCAGAGTTTCTGAAAACAACTACTAATAAACACGGCCTGTATCTGACTGCCTGCAGAGATCAACAGACCGGTCTCCTACAAGGCTCCTTTGGCACAGGCTGATGCTTTTGCGATGCGGTTGCTTACATAAGCCATCATTGAACCGGGAAGCGTCTTTAGTAGTAATAACAAAGATTTATATGTAGGACCTCCATAGAGATCGCTGCTATCAAACATAGACAAATCCAATCAAATCCAATCAAATCAAATCAGACCACTGCCATCTTTTACAATAGCATCTCGATCACCAGTCGACGGCCCGTTGCTACCCACGGATGCGGGGAAGACACGACTGGGGTGCATACAGTAAGCCGGCATTGCTCCA
Source organism: Ophiostoma triangulosporum (assembly GCA_029298705.1). Taxonomy (NCBI): domain Eukaryota; kingdom Fungi; phylum Ascomycota; class Sordariomycetes; order Ophiostomatales; family Ophiostomataceae; genus Ophiostoma; species Ophiostoma triangulosporum. Next base: position 780,224 of record JANSLO010000010.1, on the reverse strand, counting down.
CGTGACGGTGTAAGTGGATTGAGCCGCCGCAAACCGAGCCCGGGGCAGTTCCGCGCATCCCACACTTGTTGGTGAGACTGCGTGATTGGAGGATGTTCTTGTGGTAGATGTTCTTGTTATGTGTTCTCGATGGCACGAATACAATGCTGACTTGGTAAGCGGTACATGGTGGTGTCGGGTTGCCAAGATACAAATGAGCTGGAAGGAATAAAAGAAGAAGAAGAACAAGAAGAGCAAACGAGGAGGAAAAGAACGTAAAATAAGAGACAATACAAGATAGATAGATACAACAAGCTTGTAGCTCATCTATGCATAAGAGCAAAGCATTACTCACACGCCTTCCTCACGCGCACCGTTGTCAGGGTGACTCGTGACCTTTACCCCCTCCTCTGTCTCTTCTCCTACTGCTTCCGTCTGGCTTCTCCCGCCTTGTCTTCTTGCGAGTCTCTTCATCACCATCACTCTTCTCTTCTATTACCATTCAAAACCGCCACGATGCTCATTCAATTTCACACTGCCCATCTGATGGCCTGGGCCGGCATCTTCGCCGCAGCCGGTGCCCTTTATACCATCTCGCTTGTTGTCTACCGCCTCTTCTTTCACCCGCTTTCAAAGTACCCTGGCCCCGTGTTGGCCAAGATCACCGGATTTTATGCGCTCTACCATGCGTGGAAGGGCGACCGTCACCTTGACTTCTACCGTCTCCATCAAACGTACGGCTCTGTCGTCCGCTACGGTCCCAATGCACTGTCGTTTAACACGGCCACTGCGCTCAAGGACATCTACGGCTTCGGCGCCAATGTGGGCAAGGCCGAGTTCTACGACGCGTTTGCCCACCCGGCGCACAACACGCACAACACGCGTGACAAGAAGGAGCATGCCCGCAAGCGTAGTGTCCTGTCGCACGCCTTTTCCGAAGCTGCCATCAGAGAGGTCGAGCGGTACATTCTGCAAAACATCCGCACCTTTTGCAATATCCTGTCGCCATCTGCGTCGCCACAGACAAGCTCTGAGAAGCCTGGATGGAAAGTGCACAATATGAGCGATCTGTGCCACTGGCTGGCCATGGACATCTTGGGCGATCTCTGCTTTGGCAAGGCCTTCCACATGCTCGAGAGCACGGACAACCGGTTTGCCATTGATCTTATGGGCGCGGCCGCCAAGCGCCATCTGATCTGCGGTACGATGCCCGTGATCGACCGTCTCGGCCTCGACAAGTTTTTGTTCCGCAAGATTGCAGCCGGCCGCGCGCGCTATATCAAATATTGTGGCGCACAGCTGGCAGAGCGCATGAAGCTGAGCGAAGAGGACGTTGACCGACGCGATTTCTTCCACTACCTGCTGGAGGCCCGTGATCCCGAGACGGGCCAGGGGTTCGCCAAGCCGGAGCTCTGGGCCGAGGCCAATTTGCTGATCATTGCCGGGTCCGATACGACATCGACCGCCATGGCAGCGACTCTATTCTATCTGGTGCGCAACCCAACAGTTCTGGAGCGTGTGACCGCCGAGATTCGGGGTGGATTCGGCAATGTGGAAGAGATCACGCGGGGGTTTTCGCTCCTAGCGTGCTCGTACTTGCGCGCGTGCATTGACGAGGCCATGCGCCTGTCGCCGTCCGTCGGTGGCCTGCTGCCGCGCGAGGTGCTGGCGGGTGGCCATGTCGTCGATGGCCATGCAGTGCCGGCGGGCGTGGAGGTGGGTACACCGCACTATGCTATACACCACAACGAGGAGTACTACTCGTGTCCGTACTCGTTCTTCCCGGAGCGGTGGCTGGTGAATGAGCCGGTGCCGTTTGGTAAGGGCACGGTCACCGCGTCTGACCTGCAACGCGCAAGGTCTGCGTTCTGTCCATTCAGCGTGGGCCCGCGCGCATGCATTGGAAAGAGTCTGGCCTACACAGAAATGACAACGACCCTAGCAAGGATGCTTTTCCTGTACGACGTGCGCAAGGCTGAGGGCGTCGTCGACCCCGGCGAAGGCGGTACAGCCAGTGGCCGATTTACGGCACGCGATTACGGCCGGCAGCACGTCAACGAGTTCCAGCTGACTGACACGTTTACGAGCACCAAAGCAGGTGCACTGGTGGAAGTCCGGCCGAGACTGGTGTAGCTGATTGGTGTTCTATGAGAGATTCATGTTAAAGATTGGTAAACATAGATATGCGGTACAAATGACAGGACAACAATGTTATTCAAAGTCCAAGGGCGATAGTTAAGAGGGGAGAAGCAGCTGGTGTGTTTGCTGCTTCTGGCTCTAGTTATGCCAATCACATGTTTGTCCCATCCGCTGCCCCTGTCATAGTCACTTATGCACACCGGGACATGTAGCTCTTACTAATAATTATTTGATCAATTTCATTTTACACATGGTTATTTTGTACTGCGATATCCAGTATAGCAGCCACTAGCCATACCGCACAGCGGCACCATCTTCGTTGAACCAGTCTTCCGCCTTGATGTCCTCCGGCGCCGCATAGTTGATCACTGTGCTCTTGGCCATTGTGTAGTAGTGCAGCGCCTCCCGTCCGTTCTCGCTGCCGACGCCGCTCGACGACGTCACGCCGCCCCAGGGACTGCTCGGGTCGTTGCGGTGGTGCGTGTTGACCCATACGATGCCCGCCTGGATCTGCTGCGACACGCGGAACGCGCGCGACAGGTCCTTGGTCCACACGGCACCGCCCAGCCCAAACTCGGAATCGTTGGCCAGCGCCACGGCCTCGGCCTCGGTCGCAAAGGGCACCACGACAATCACGGGGCCAAAGGCCTCTTCCTTCCACACGCGGCTGCCCACGAGGTTCTGGCCCTCGGCGCTGACGAGCACGGTCGGCGCGTAGTAGTAGCCGCGGCCAAAGTCGTAGTCGGCTGTCGACGGCATGCGCGCGCCGCCCGCCACGGCCGTCGCCACTTTTGTTTTTGTGAGTGCATCATCTACGAGACTGAAAACATGCTGCAGCTGCTTGGCCGACACCAGCGGGCCCATGGTGCAGGTGCTGTCCGTCGGCGCGCGGGCCATGCCGGCCTCGATGAAGCGGGCCTTGCGCGCGAGGCCGGCGACGACGCGCGAAAACACGCTCTGCTCGACGAGAATGCGCGTGGCCGCCACACACGTCTGCCCGCTCGCCACAAAGGCGCCAAAGGCGACGCCGTTGACGGCCGCGTCCACGTCGGCGTCGCCAAACACCACCACGGGCGCCTTGCCGCCCAGCTCCGCATTGAACCGCGCCAGGTTGCGGCCCGCCATGGCGCCCACGGCACGGCCGGCCACGGTGCCGCCGGTAATGTCCACGGACCGCACGAGCGGGTGCGTCGCGAGGGCGGCTGCCGTCACGACGCCCGGGCCCGGCAGCACCGAAAACACGCCCGCGGGCACGCCCGCCTCGTGCAGCAGCACGCCGAGGCGCAGCGACGACAGCGGCGTGAGCTCCGACGGCTTGAGGATGACGCTGTTGCCGGCGGCGAGTGCGGGCGCCAGCTTCTTGACGGCAATGAGCAGCGGGTGGTTAAAGGGCGTGATGAGCACGACAACGCCGAGGGGCGCGCGGTCGCTCCAGTTGTGCAGCTGGCCGGCCGTGGGGAAGACGGGCCGCTCGTCGGTGCGCAGCAGGGCGGCATAGTAGCGGAACCAGCGCACGAGCGAGGGCACCTGGGCCTGCATTTCGCGGATGGCGCGGCCGGTCTGCTGGACCTCGAGGCGGATGAGCTCGGGCAGGGCCTCGGTGAGCTTGGCGGCGGCGGCCTCGAGCACGTCGGCGCGGTGGGCGCGGGCGGCACTGCTGGACCATGTGCCCCGTAGAAAAACTGAGTGGGCGGCCTGCACGGCATCGTCGACATCTTGCGCGGACGCGGACTGGCACGAGGCAAACACCTCGCCGGTGGCGGGGTTCTCGACCGGGATGGCCGCTTCGGCGCCGTCCTTTTCCTGGCCGCCGGACCACAGACGATAGACTGGTGTTGACATTTTGTTTTATTTTTGTGTTGTTTGTGAACAAAATACGAATTACTGAAGATGGAGTCGCGGTGGTGAGATTTAAGAGTGAGACTGGACGTGCCGACGGCGCTGCGGGTGAGATAACACGCTTACACGCATCAAGGTAGAGGGGCATGTGCTGTAGTATTCTATAGTGGTAATGAACTATCAACTAATAGCTAGCGGACTTGATTTCTATAATACAGGACGATTATCACTTGATTTGATTTTTGATGCTGAGCCTGATGACATTACAATGACACATGAAAGAATAAGAAAAGAAAGGAAAAGAAAAACACAACCAGTCCGTGGCAGCGTAAAACCATAAAAAATAAAAATACATAACGCCGCTGCCGTCTGCGCCTCTCCGGGGATATCGTAGGTCACGGATGCCGCCGTGATATGTGTGTAGGGTGTCGAGCATCGCTGCTTTGTGATGACGTCTACCGTCTCTCGTCCTCTTGTCATGCCGTCTTGCCGTCTAGCTTCTCTTTCTTCTTCTCTTGGCCTTGGCCCGCGGCTGCACGTACTCGTCGTCAAAATCCTTGAGCTGCTTCAGCAGCTGCTCCACGACCGCCGCGCCGCCCATGGCCTTGATCCGGCCCGCCTCGTCGTCTTCACCGTGCTCACCGTGCTCGTCATTGCCGCTCCTGCTCTGCTGGAGCCGCTTGGCCACGAGCCGCGCCACAACGCGCACATACTGCGGCGCGCTCCATTCCATGTCCTCGTTGGTAATGTGCGGATTCTTCATCTGCGCGCTCACAATCTCGAGCCACCGTGCAATGCCCGACCACTGCAGAATGTGCCCGCCCAGTGCCAGTGTCGCCTGGCCGTGCTGCCGGAACACAAAGTGCACCGTGCCCGAATTGAAAAAGACCGTCTGCCCGGGCTCGAGCATCACAAAGCACCACCGCCCGCCCCGGAACCCCTGCGGATCGTCCATCCACTGCTGCCGCTCGGCCGGTGTCGGGTCCGACATCCAGCCGAACCCAAACAGGCCCTCCTGCACAGTGATCCACGTCGCGAGGCCGTGCGAGTCCGTGTGCGGCGACGTGTTGTGCCCACCCTCGGACAGCAGCACCCACTCCAGCACATCGCGCCACACGTTCCACTGCTCGCGCGTCGCCATGTCGCGCTCCGCGCGATCGGGGTTCAGAACCTCGTCGCGCAGGCGCGGCAGCAGCTGGCAATTTTCGCTGGTCAGAAACTGCGGCAGCACGGCAGCTGGCAGGGGGTTGCGCAAATCCAAAATGTTCCAGGGGTCGTCGAAGTTGGCAGCGGACCGGTTCAGGAACCGGCCGCGCACCTCGACGAGGTCGCGCGATTCAAACGAGCTGTCCGTGCACCGCCGCGATGGCACTTGCACCGACACCTTTCTGTCCAGGTTCTCCAAGCGCCGAAACAGCTCCTCAATAGGCCGCATGTGCGGCCGCCACCGGAACGTCTGCTCGTTTTGCGTTACCACGGGTGCGCGCGGAGAGCACCGGTCCAGCAGCTCGTACGCCTCCTCGCCTGATACAAAGTGGGCATCTCCCTGTCCGTTTACGATCGGCTGCGGGTGGACGGCCACATTCAGCAGATCGTAGACGACGCGGTTGGCGACGTCACCGTGCGTGTACTCTTCTGATGTCTCGAGCACAGAGAAGCGGTTGGCGATTTCCTGCAGCATCTCATGCCGGTACGTATTGTCACGTTCCACATTGGGAGATACTCCAGCCGCTGTCGATGCTGTCGGCGCTGTAATTGGTGTAGGAGCCGAGGGGGTCGGGAAAGGTGCTAGTGGCCTCAGAACAGGTGATGGCCGTAGCGGCGACAGTTGTAAAGTAGGCGCTGCAGCAGTTGGCGGGCGCGCTGGAAAGACGGAAAATCCAGGCGTCGACGCCGCTTCCATGCGCTCGTACTTTTCACGGTGTGTGGTGCACAGGAGGTGCAGGATGCTGCTGTCTTGTTGCATGAACATGCCCATGGTCCCAGGTGTCTTTTTGTCAGTGTGTGTGTTGCTATCAATGTACACGCGCACTGTCGACGGCACCTGGGGCGGACAGCGACACAGCGATGCTGGGGCCGGCACGGGCGTCTTCTTGGCTGGCCGCGCCTTTTTAGCAGTGGCCTTGGCCGGCCGCGCAGTTGACAGGTCTTTTAGCATTTTGGAAGACCCCAGGCCTGCTGCGGCAGAAGTCTCTGAGCCACGGGCTGGCAGGTCTTTCAGAGTTTTGGTCAGCTCCGGGCCCGCTGCGGCAGAAGACTCTGGGCGGGCTGGCAGGTCTGTTAGCACCTTGGACAGCATCGGGCTTGTTGCAGCAGAAGTCTCTGGGCGGGTTGGTAGGTCTTTCAGCTCTTTGGACAGCCCTGGGACTGCGGCGGCAGAAGACTCTGAGCGGGCTGGCATATCTGCTACCACAAAGCGCATTTTCAGATAGTTGGGCTTCTCCACCTCGTCCGCTGCTCTCTCGGTCTTCTCGGTCTTGTCGGCGTCCTGCCTCTGCGTGGCCAACATGTCGGCAATGGCGCAGGCCAGTCCATGGTTGGCCGTCTCGGCCACTTTGAGTGCCGGGTCAGAGGCCGATTCTGAAGCAAATTCTGAAGCAAATTCTGAAGCAAATTCTGAAGCAAATTCTGAAGCAAATTCTGCAGCGTCGGCCAGCGAAACCGACACTTGGGGCACACTGCTACTACTGTGCGGCACACTGCCTTGCGTCCAAGGCGAGCACGGGTCGTACTTGATGCCCGTGACGCCCCATGGCGAGCGAGGATCGTAGAGGTCGGCATAGGCGGTGCTCGACGTCAACGTCATGTATGCCGTGGATGCGGCGGCCGACGGCGCACGCGTCGGTGACTGCGATTGTGACGAGTGGGACGATTGCGACGACGAAAAGCTAAACCGCGACGGTCTCGCCCTGCTCTTGTCCAGTACCGGGTGGAAGGCGCGCATCGACAGCCGGAGACGAGGGTCGTCGGGATGCAGTCGGTACGGGTGCCGCCGGTGCTGGTCTGTCGAAGTCGAGGTCGAGATTGAGCTGGCCCGGCTGTTCAAGGTCTGGAGAGCGTTTGCCTTTTTGGAGGACACGCGCTTTGCAGCAGTGCGGGGTCGCCGCCGCCTGGACGCTGCCGCCATTGCATATATTTATATCAATGCAGGTTGGAGAGAGGGTGTGTTATTTGGAGGATAATTGGAAGCACCCGCCAGGTGTGGTCGTGGGCATTCTTGTGTTTTCGTTTTGTGGTAGTGGTAGCGTACTGCCGTCAGCCTGCCATGCACAAAAACCCAGGGTCGTTGGCCGCAAACGATCAGCCCGTCGGCGACCGAGGGAATGAAGGGGTCAAAAGAAAGCGTGTCAGTCGTCAGAGAAAAGACTGAGCGGTAGGAGAGGTGACGCTGAGGCCAAGGTGAGAGCTGAGTGAGACTGAAGTGACGCTGGAGAGAATGAGAAGACGTCGAATTGACCAAGGCGCGCGCAGTAAAGGGGATCCACATTTATGCTATTCACGATACAGTGGCTATGTGAACAATGGGGGCCCACATTATATGCTGAAATTCTGATTAGATAAGATTGGGGTGATATGTCACGTGTTTGTATGAAAGAAGAGAACCAAAAATATCGGGAGGTGCCCTGCGCACCTTGCTAAAGACATTTCTACCTTAAAATCTCCACTTTTGAAAAAGATACATCTAAGGCGCCATGATGGGACTAGCGCGCATTACTAATGCCGTGATAGGTAAGCATATGCGCACTGTATGTACACAATTCGATATCACGTGTACCAAGTACTTACAGATTGCATCAGCACAAATAAGTAGATATCTGTGACGCTTGAGTACGATTCTGTAAGTAGAGAAGTGTCGATTTTATGTTGGCAAAACCGTCAGGGTGCAACTGATTAACCGGCCACTAGCCGTCGTGCAGCTGTTTTGGGTACTTGAGCAAATATGAGGCGGTGACTGTGTGTTATTGATAGCTAATAGGTGAGAGCTATGTGGAAGACATAAGCAAACAGATAGACATACACTGTCCGGCCTCACCACCGGCTTACTCCGAGTCGTCAGTAAAAATCCAGTCACCCGCCGTGCTCCCCGGCTGCGTGACCATCGGAACCCCTTCCATAGCCGCAACGCATTCCTGGTTCACGTGACATAAAAATGTGCATACAGAGTACAGTGCGTACAACCGTATATAAATGGTTAATACTGTGCTAGTCGGCCAGTAGCATGCCGCTAGTCCCATAAGGGCGCCTTGGAAGTATCTTTTGAAAAAGTGGAGATTTTAAGGTAGAAATGTCTTCAGCAAGGTGCGCAGGGCACCTCCCAAAATATCAGCACTCAAGAATCTTGAGCCAAGATTCATTCACTTCACCACGACATCTAATGCCAAAAAGATGATCGATCACGGGATCGAACCGCGGACCTGCGCCGTGTTAAGGCGCCGTCATAACCAACTAGACCAATCGACCTGCTTGTGATGACTAAGTGGGTATAATATGTGGTGATATTGAAAGCAGCAGGCATCGAGATGGAAAAAAGAACTTTTCTGAGTGCACCTTGAAGCAGATTTGGTCGTCTGAACAGAACGCATTCACAGAGCGTTGACAGTTGTTTCCGGTGTTCAAGTGAATGGTGTAAGTGGTCACGTGCAAGACATACCGATAATTCACAAAACATCAGCGTGCAAGACATCAGCATGCAAGTCACTACAAGCAGAGCATTAGGATTAGATAGACAGGCATATACATCAATGGCAAAGGCAGAGTAAACAGATATAATAGCAAAAGTGGTATATTAAAGCAGGCTGTCCTTGGACTAGCACAAAAACATTTTCAAGGATCCATCATCCATTTTCATTAGATTAAACACCGGCGCACCGCGCAAAGCAACCCGCTTTAGACGGACTCAGACTTGGGCTGGAAGCCCGAGGCAAAGGTGGAAGAGGGCTTCCACTTGGCAGATGTGCGAGGAGAAGTCTCCTCCATCATCTTGTCGACCTGCTCCAGGGTCAGACCCTTGGTCTCGGGGACAAGGAAGTAGGAGTAGACCAGGCAGGCCGTGCACAGACCGCCCCAGATGAAGAAGACGCTGGACTTGAGGTCGCCCTTGTCGGCGTTGGTCATGTAGGGGGTGATGACGGAGATGATGGTGTTCCACAGCCAGTTGGAGGCAGTCGACAGAGCGACACCGCGCGAACGGATGGGCAGGGGGAAGATCTCGCCGATGACGACCCAGGCAGCGGGGCCCCAGGTGGAGGCAAAGCCAAAGATGTAGATGCAGATAAAGGCGATCTGGGCGTTGACAGCAGGGATGTTGTTGGCAATGGTGCTGTCAGCGTCATCGGGGTCGATGTGGGTCTTGTTGAAGCCAACAGTGACACCGACGATACCGACGAGGAACTCGCAGATGAGCATCATCATGGCACCGTAAATCAGGATGGTGCGGCGACCGAAGCGCTCAATGGTCCAGAAAGAGACGGGCGTGGAAACGCAGTTGATGATGTTGAAGATGAGGGAGATCAGGAAGGTGTTGGAAATGGCACCGGTGGACTTGAGGAAGGGGGTGGAGTAGTAGAAGATGAAGTTGATACCGGTCCACTGCTGCATCATCTGGAGCGAGGTACCGAGGATGGTCAGACGCAGGTTGGAGTTGCCCTTCCAGAGCGAGCCAGTGAAGCAGTTGGCCCACGTACCGAACCAGGTGGTCGAGGGGATCAGAGCGCGCTCGTACTCCTCGTTGGCAACGATCTCGGCAAGCTCCATCTGAATGAACTCAGAGTCCATGGGCTGGCCACGAAGGCGGCACAGGGAGGCGGTGGCAGAATCCAGGTTGCCCTTCTTGACAAAGTAGCGGGGCGAGTCGGGCAGGCACATGAGACCACCACCAAGGATGATGGCCCAGAGGAACTGGATGGCAATGGGAATGCGGTAGGCGCCGCTGTCAGTGCGGTCCTCCTCGCAGTAGACGACGACGGAGGCCAGCAGCAGACCAATGGTGACACAGAACTGGTAGCCGGCGACGAGAGCACCACGAACCTTGCGGGGGGCGATCTCAGACATGTACAGAATGACGACGGCAGACTCGAAACCAACACCGAATCCAGCAATCAGACGACCAGCAACGAAGACGCCAAGGTTGTCGACACCAGAAACACCGGGGATCATCTGCAGAACACAGCCGATCATGTAGATAACGCAACCAGAAACAACAATCCACTTGCGACCATACCAGTCAGCCAGATCACCGGAGACAATGGCACCAAAGAAGGTACCGCAGGACAGAATAGAGACGATGAGAGACTGGTGGGGAGTGGAGAGGGCATCCTTGCCGACACCCTCGATGAGGTGGATGAACTCGGTGGAGCCAGTGACACCGTTGATGTATCCGGAATCGTAGCCGAAGAAGATACCACCAAAGGAAGCAAAAGCGCAGATGACATAGGCCTTCCAGGTGACGGGAGCCTCGACGAAAGCGACATCGGGCGGGCCAGCAGTGACGACGTCATGGTGCTCCTCGGTGGGAGCGACCTCCTTTTCAAGGCCAGACATTGTGAATGTGATGTGAATGTGAGATGGGAATGAAAAGGGAAGAAGAGAATTGAGTGTTTGGGGAGGAGGAGACGAGGAGGAAACACCAGCTGGGATATATCTTAAGATATCGGAGAGTAATCGACTGGGGATGAAGAGGAGAGAACAGAAAGATGTCTTGAGGGGTGGCACGTCAGATATTTAAACCTTTTTGGAGGGGAGAGGCGACTGCAAACGGGGAATGGAGTCAGTGGGCATGGGACCGTGAGAAGGACTGGGGCACGGAGCATGGGGATGGAGATGGAGATGGAGATGGGGGAGGTCGGGTTTAATGTGGATACCCAGAGGTGTGTTTTCTTGGTATTTTTCTACTTGGGGTTTTTATGCCGAATTTATTACTGGGATTATTTTGTGGTTGGTCTTTACGGTTGCTCCTTCCTGCTACGGTGTGCTCCTTCCTACACGTATTACGTACATGTACAAGTACTTTCCTTGCCCTATTTGTCCCATGTGACCCCGCCTGAGGTGTATTTCTGGCCGTTTGCTACGTGTGCGTGAGTAAAGAGGAAGGAGCAAAGCAAGCACAGGGAAGGAGCGACCGCGACAGGTAAATGTAGCCCTAGATGGATAATACATGTTAAAAGCAGACTCGGCCAAATTATATGTAGACGATAAAGACCCTAAAGAATAATTCCAAACTAAAAAAGAAAATAATAGAAGTCCCCCACAGTCGACGCTTTCTTTGTTCCCCAGCATCCTTCGTGTTTATCTGTCATCCCCATCCTGCTAGCAGTCTTTTTCCTCTTTTTTCCCCGAGGAAGCACCATGATGGCGCATTTGGAGTCATTGGGCACTTTTCCTAACTCGTCTTCTCCAATTGCTTTGCCCCACACTCCACACTGCACTCCGTATTGAGGGGATATGGAGAAGTGACAGTGCACCCGGGGGTGTTGCTGCTTAATCGCACCCCGTTCCGGCCTGTTGGCATGAAAAAGAGGCGAGAAAAATCGAAGACATCGAGAATAAAGTAGTGCGAGTCTCAAAAGGGTCGTTCCAGATTACTCAAATTGCATGTGCACGTGAGCCAGCTGATGCGAAAAGTGCACTGTAAGGGGAAGGCGACAAACAGCGGAAGGAATAATGGCCAATACTGAGCGGCTGCTTGCGGCGCTAAACTAGGCCGACGCCGACCGAGACAAAGAGGCAATCGGGCAAAAAGGTCGGACAGACTGGGTGAAAGAGAGTTTGCGCGAGAAATAATGAATTCTATCGGCCTGCTGACCGTAGCCACAGCTGCCAAGAATGTGAAAATACAGTACAAGTAGTCATGGCTGTATTCTATTTTCAGCATTCCGGGCAGTACGTAATAATTGAATAGAATATTGATGACACGGAGAGTCTAGCATGTGTCATGGTTCTAGCGACAATGAAGTCAAGCTGATCAGAGTGACATCAGAGGCAAGAATAGGTGAGACCGGGACCAGTAATATGGACTGCGACAGTATGACAGAGTGTCTCAGTGACATGTGTCGAATTAATAAAGGTACTGGATGCGGAAGTGAGCAGCGCTTGTACTTGTATGAAAGCAGCACAGATGCAAGACATTTCACAGATGCCAATCAACCGGAGTCGAAACGAGATTCTCACATGGTCTTGCAGTACAATGTCGTCCCATCAGACAGGCATAATGCACCCAGCAAAGATAGTGAGACCGACTGCCGGCGTACATGTACTACATATGCGTACTCCGTATGATCGAGCTGGATACTTTAAGAAAAAGCAATAAGCATACATGCGGGGAGACAAAGTCACGCTCTCTTCTCAGCTTGGCATCACGAAGCCACATCGTCAACGGTCACCATCTAGCAGGCTTCTATGCTTACTCCATACATTACCCCAACCTTTGATCTCATCTGCCAGGCGCTCGGCCATACACCCCAAAGGACCAACGCTCGGCGGTACTCGTGCACTAGCAGGGATATTTAAGCACACCAGGCCCTGGAAGGTGTATGCTTAAGCTTACGGAGTAATGTACTTTGTATTGTATGCTTAAGCATACTCCGTATGCTTAAGCATACTCCGTATGCTTACTTGGCATGAAAGCCTCCCCAGAGTAGTTAGCTCGGTTCCAATGCGACCAGGATTGTGGTCACTTGCCGCTCCAGCTGCCCAAGCGCCGTCTCTTACGAAACTTGCGGAGCTTGTCAACAGAGTAACGTCGACACGTCGCGCATTGCTTTGGTTGGTCACAATGCTACTCCGTACGATGTTTGAGGTCGAGTCGATCTTGTAATATGTACGGTGTGCATTGCATGTAGCTTAATCGCTTCAGGCTTTTATGGCGAATTAACCACCTCTAGGGCAGTATGCTTATATGCATGACCGATATTCGCTGCAGACATCAGACAACAGCCGCAGCTGTGCCAGAGCAGACAAAAAGCATAGTAAGCATAGAAAGCCCACAACTACATGACCGTTACCAATACCCCGTAATTCAATGCTGAAATCTCTGCCTGTCACCCATCACCAATAGTCAGTGCACAGTCCAATACCACCATAATCTCCCTGTCCGGCTACACGATACCACTATTCTTTTTCCGATTTTATCGCTTTATTAAGTATTTATACTTGCCTTTTATTTAATGGAATCGGCCCGTCCTGAGGTGGGCACACAGTCCGGGGTGGGAGAAATGCGGCACGGACCAATCACGAGCCAGTATGACGCATTCAACTTGGCACTCGTGATCGTGCTACGCTATATCAAGGATATCAATCAGAGTAGTCAGCATCTTTCTTTAAACGCGCTCAGCCTTCTCTTGCTCGTGTGACCGCGTATATCGTCTTGTCCGTCCTCGGTTCCCTCTCGCCTTCGCCGTGTCTATGCTTATTTGTATATATAGCTTTTTTTAACCTATGAGTATTATATATCTTTACCTACTCCGTAATATGTATAAGCATACGGAGTATACGTATGAGCTATCTTTATCTTATTTTTAACTTTCTCGCGCCGCAACTTCCTTCTTTGTTCAAATCTGCCTTTCTCCCTTTCAGAGCACCTGACTTGCCATTCTCAAACCTTCCCCACATGCTTCACCTCTGCTTCCCCATCTTTTACAGTCTAGACCATATCCAGAAACTCGCCCGATTTCGTCCCGGTACTTGCTCACAAGCCACTGTGTAACCAAAACGCAAGTATCTTAAGCTTACGTACAAGATCTCCCCACATCACCCCGTAAAAAGGGCCGTTTTCACCCACCTCTATCCCCAGCTCCCCACACCACGCTTTTCTTCCCACGGTTTCAAACCCAGCTTGCGAAAGCGTTCACGTGGGGAGTACGGAGTAATATTCTGACTTGTGATTGCCTTTTGATTCGGATATACTTGTTTCCAGTATTTCTCTCTGCGGCTATACCAGCATTGTCGGCGTCCGACGCAAGTGGCCATCAGAATGACGCACGCTCAGACTCCGTTCGCATTAGCTGAGCATGCCTGTCAAACAAGGACAGGTCACAATGTGTAAACGTTTCCAATGTACTCCGTATATTTACCTCATCCCGCATACATAGTACGCATGACCTCATGCCTCGTGACGCTTTCTACACCTTGCTGCGTCTCAAACTCTCTTGGAGTTCTTGGACGCCCGCTCTGCTTTGCTTGCATGTGCTGTGAGCTCATGGAGTCATGCTGCGTGTGGGTAGGAGCAGGCACGTACGACACGGCCCGGGTCTCTGCTGATCGTGATCGTCACTGTGATATTAAACACTGCACATCATACATCAAACATGAACATGGCAGAGTACTCCGTAGATCAAATCGGCGCGATCCGGTGTAGTGGCGGTCTTTTCCTGTAAACCTCTGCATGACTGGCTGACTGGCTGGCTGGTGCCATTTCGAGCGGACCGAATCCTCCCAGCTGGCTCGCGTGTGCATACTCGTTGGAGAAAGGCTCGGCGAGAACGAATCGCCGGTAGCTAGCATCACGGCATCCTGCACCACCCTTTCTTTCTGTCTGTCTGTCTGTCTGTCTGTCTGTCTCTTCATGTCCGATGGCTCATGTTTCGTTGGCTTCTCCAACTTTCTCCAACCTCCCCACACCTCTCCAACTTCTCCTCGTTTTGCTAGTCCTCCTTTGGTTCGCTTGACACTCTCTACCTAAACTTTTTCTATTTACTCGACGTGACACTAAGCATAAGCATACATATAGGAACCACTTGAACTTGGATGGGCTCACACCCTCCTGGGCTGCTCCGAGAAACCGCCGTAGTGCATTGGCACTAGCCACTAATCAGAGGCTACAAATTTACTCCGTATCTCGACTATGGAGTTGTGATACCGCCCGATACTCACCAGCACCGGCACGCGTCCGCTCCTACACTCCACTCATGCACTCGAGTCGAGATTAGTAAGAATGAGGAAGTGATCGGTGCTGTCCACCGCCAAGTGCACGTCGTAAGTGAAACGGGCCGTTGTCGTGGTCATGCAGCACAAGGGAGGGATGCGTCCGGTCTCGTCGCGTTGTTCCACGGGCCTATCTTCGGGGACCCCCCTGAGCGAGGCAACGAAAATCGAGCGGACAAAATATTTGGACTGCAGATCCGACCCTTTTTGGAATTGTGGGTCCCGGGAAGTGACTGGGGGCTTGTCTCGACTTATTGTTTTTACATATGCTTACAGTGATACGAGGATACATGACGCGACAAGAAGATGATACTAACGTGGACTGTACAACTACGGAGTACATGTAAAGATACAGCACATCCTTATATTTTCACATCAACCTTACGCTTTTTATGGCTGCAATGATCTGGCGATAGTACGATATCTTTTACGATAACTTCAAGATAGCAAGATAACTGACTGCTATAATCTAGCGATAATTAGTATTTTTCGTAAAAATTAAGTAGTTAAACTATATTTTTTAAAAAAATATATTTTACAATAACTTGTAAGCAGTATTACCGACTAATGATTTGGCGATAGTTAGATATCTTGTACGATAACTTCAACGTAAGCATAGCAAGATAATTAGTGTTTTTGTATGAAAAGTACTTTATTTTTTACAATAACTTGTAAGAAGCACTATCGACTGTAACAATCTAGCAATAGTTATGTATAATTTTTACTATGTTTCTGACTCGCAAGTACAATTTTGATTCTTCCTTATAACAATTAGACATGTAGCTTTTCAACCAAGTCATAAGATAGTTTTCGATCATTATCAGTTAAAATGTATCTATCTAGATGACTCTATGGCTGCATCGACAGTTCAGTTTAATTTAGAAAATCTGCTTCAATCCATAAAACCACCAATTTATTTCTACCAACTCAACACTTGCTGGCCGCCGGTAAAGCACTACGAGACGTCGCGTTGACGGGCTCTTATTCTTCGCGTTGTCCAGTCTCTCGATATCGCCCAACAGGCGCACATCCGGCTGTCGTCGCCGTTGCATGCGCTCGAGAAAACCATCGTTTCCTTCCTTCTTCTGTCCCCTTCCAATGCGTGCGCGTCTGTATACTTTCGATGGGCGCATGGACTCTTGTATTAAGTCTTGTAGCAGAAGTGGTAGCCGCTCGTTTCGCTGAGAGATTGTACCAGAGCTTTAGCATTGGCTGGACCGTTTTCGTCAGATTCTTGGAATCGCCGTGGCAAGGAGTCGAGGTCGAAGCAATAGTCGAGTAAGATCAAGCTGTTGTCATCCTAGTAGGAGTAAGAAAGACACGGTAAGGTAAGGTAAAGGAAGAAAAAGAGAGAACAAAGCTCACTACATCGCGACAAGACGCAACGCGAACAAAACTGCACTGTCAGCCATTGACGGCATCGAATTCTCGCCTTCGAACACTAATTGAAGAAAAGAGGATTAGTACAGAGCGAGGAAGAAAACAAGAGCGAATCATGAACGTACTCACGCATGGAAGAATGTTGTTGTTGAAAAGTAGGTTGAGAAGGGCAGTATCGACAAAATGATGGCACGGTCAAAAATCGCCAAAAAGGAGCAGGTCGTGTGAAATATATTTCACGCGTCATTATTCTCACGCGTTCACCGACGCGTAAATAAAATGTGCTGACATAAGCATATACGATGTACAAAGTACATATACAATGAACAACAAGTAGAAATACTCCACAGCAAGACCCACTATAGTATAAAAAGTCTGCAAAATCCAAAGTCACATCTTGATTTTCGTTGCTTCGCTCAGGGTCGTCATCTTCGGGTTCCTTGGAGTTCCCTTGGTCTCTTTCTTTATCTACTTGCCCGCATTCGGGCTTTTGAATACCAGCCTCTTGGCCATACGTGCTACGTGCTACGTGCTGTTTACGTGATACGATATGTGATGTGTGCTGCATGCTCACCGGTCTGCGCTGAAGTATGCACGTATGAGCTGGAACACAGTCTTGGGTTGAGAGTAGCTCGTATCTGCTGCTCTACGTCGTAGGAGCATCGTATGCGTTGTCTGCTTGGCGCTAGCCTTGCCGTCAATGGCGATGTAGCATGGCATGACCGCTCCTTGCAAGATAGTTAGATAGATATCATGATCACGATAAAGAAGTAACGGTTCATACGCTGAGATATTCTTACACACACATGCATCTAGAACAATCATCAGCTTTCTGGTATCTGTGATGACTGTTTTAATTGTAGCAACACATAAGATGATTGTTTTGAATATTTCCCTATCCAAGATTCGCGGCAAATAATTATCTAGAAAAAAACAGTCAGAAATAGCAGTATCGAGTAAATTTGAGATAAAAGTAGAAAGCAATTAAATATAGCAAACAGACATGACTACCGTCGTCTATGCCGTGATACTCTGAGGCTCTGATCGGACAAAGATCATGAGAAACCAGCCACACTATGCGCCACACGCCCTCTGCGGCCAAGCACACCAACATCTCTGTCCAATTACCAGTACCTTTTATCCAGATCACCCACTATTCGCGTTCTATGCTTCTAGTGTAGTGCTCGTGACGTTGAACAATATCAATCAATCACCCACTATCCCGGCAAGGTGCGAGCAAAGCTAGTCGAGGCTCATTTCCTTTTCACACGAGACCGCGTAGACGCGGGCTGGCTCGAATAGGACCGATTACTATTACACGCTTGCCAATCCTTTGGGCAGTAGGAGACGGGGATACATGGGGGCCGCAACCAAAAGAGAGGCCACCCACACAGGACTTATTAATGGCGTGAGCAGCACTATTTACGGTCCCTGCTGCATCAACAAGGTCTGTCGTGTCATGCCATGTTCAGACGGCACAAGAAGCGAGTCGATGCTGACCATGAGACAACACGAATGCTGATAACAGGACAGATGCACACAACATGTCACGACATTTGCCGCAATAACAGTCTAAGCTCGAGCACGCCGTGGAGTCCCGCTCAAAGTCAAAATCACTCCAGTCGTCGTCCGAGTAATTACCTTTAATATCACAGGCACCGCCACTGTCGTCGGCATCACCGTGCTGGCCCATCTACACCTGCTGCTCGTTTTGAGAGAGAATAGCCGCCTCCACAGCCTTACGTGTAGAGCACATCGCTGCCTTCTTCTGCAGCGGCTCCTGATGCGTCTGCTTCCACTCCTTGACGCTGGTGGAAAGTACATTTTCCCGATGAATTGCGAGCCCAAAAGTGGACAGCTAGCGACACCAAAGCAGGGGCATATCCTACAAGCATCCCGTCGATGTGCGCCCATCAGCTGATATTGCGCGTCTTATGTCAAGAATTCCCGACTACTGAATCAGCTTGCCGCCATATCGGACTGAGAATCCATCTTTACTGGTGCTGGCATGGCGCTCATGCCAGAAGAGCCCAATGTAGCGTGACCATGCCAAAACTGGCAAACAAGTCGTCGGTTTCGCCGATGCCCGTCACTTCTGACACTGGTGTCGGCCCGCCGTCGACGGTAGCTATTCCTGCAGGTAGCATCCGCCTCGGAGCGAAGCAAATTGCTGAGACCACTAGAGTGGTACTGGGAACCTTTTCGTGAGAGACAAGACGTCTTGGTCGTGGCATACACGTCGTAGAAGACTCGCAAAACGCAAAAGGCGCGCTACGACGAAAACGGCTTACAGGTGTCCGGCGCGAGCTCGTTGCGGCGGATGAAGCGCAGCAGACTGCCAAGGATACTGATTCTGGCAAGGCTTCGAGGGATTCCATGGGCAGCAGCCGCGCCGAGATGATGGAAAGTAGGTGCTGGAGTCGCTGTGAAGAGTGGACCGTGCTAGTGGTGTCCACCGGGGCGGGCCGCCTGCACATGTTAGCGCTGGGTAACCGGAGAAAAGAAGAAGCAAAAACAAGAGAAGCCACATGGTGACAGAGCTCGTAGTCGGTAATGGCAGCGGGCTGGTCCTTGTCGACTTGGATGTCGCTCGCGGGTGGTCGAGTTGAGAGGAGCCAAGCTTTGCCTGGGAAGTGGGAAGTCTGGCTGGGGAACCTGGCTGGGGACTCGCTGGGACGGCGGGCTGTGGCGTCTGGGTTGTCTGTTTGTGTTGGCAAGTCGTCGGGGTGCGGTATGATCAATGAGTCACTAGTCGTGTGCGATAGACTTGGGAGCTGTGCAAATAATGCAATGACTGTATGTCATTGGTAGCGAAAGAGTGAAAGCTATTGGGTAGCTGGCTATGGAACATTGTCCAACTATATATCGAATCGATGGCTCTCGATAAGATGTATGACGTCCGTCGATGGACGTTCCGGAATCTCCGGAGAGATAAGGTACTTGCATAGTGTGTGCAAAAGTCCGGTTGCCGATCCGAAGAAGTCCTGGTCTAGACTGTGGCTGTAACAGGACGGCGGGCGCTTTTGCATGTTCTTGTGCAGAATCTCTCTGCCATGTGTTTTGTTATCTGTCGAAGCTCCCCCAAGTAGCTCTCTTAAGAAGATCCCCGAGAGCTTCCCGAGAGCTTCCCGAGAGCTTCCCGAGAGCTTCCCGAGAGCTTCCCGAGAGCTTCTTCCAAAGCCTCTCTGATAGCTACTGTAGGCTGCGACGAGGAGATCAATCTCTGATCGGTTTATTATTGTTTTGAGGCCAGTGCTTTTGGGTAAAAGTGAGATGATACGGGCCACTGTGGATGTCTCAGGTGCAGAGGCGGCAGTTGACAGCAGATAGATTGCAGACGGTCATGGAGGTTGGCCTCAATCTGAGCCGCCAATCAACAGCGGGCCTGCAATTGATGATGGGGGCCGTGCATGTGCAGCCAGTACCAGACAAAACAATGACAGCACGAATGCGTGTCACTGCATTCTGGATACTATCAGGATGGAGGGGTTGGATGCCTGGCAGCCTGATGAGGCCAACCTTTTTCGTTTGCTCGGATGTCCAGACCACCAGCAGAAGGGGGGGAAGCGAGGGGCAACGAGGTAGCTAGTAGCTGATAGCTACCGATCCGTGAATGATGCTGACCACCCACAAGATATATGTTCTACGCCTTGATCTCTTGATCTATTGATCTCAATCGATCATCTTGGTACCATCACCACCCCCTCATTCATATCACTTAGAACAGATCACAACATCAACCAGCTACGACTACAACAAACACAATGACCGCAACGACCTACTCGACGCAGCAGTCGACCGGCCGTACCACAAAGCTGGCCGCGGTGCTGCGCAGCATCATCTACGGCAAGCGCAAGGTCACGTCCACGGGCGACGCCAAGCTCTTCTTCGAGGCCGTCACAGCACACCTCGGCTACGCCAGCCCTGTTGTCTGTCTCCAAGCCGTTTTTGCCGCCAGGGCCGATGGTGCCCATGCTGTCCAGACGAGCCTGTGTGCCGACCTGGGCCACACCTTTATCAAGACATACACCCTGCCATTTGTCCGCATGCTGGCCAGCGCGGCCCCGGAGCTGCAGGTCATCGCCGACGGCCGCGTGCTGAAGCAGTATGTGCAGTGGATGATCGACCAGCCCTTGCTGTGGCAGCGCCTCGTGCAAATGTTCCTCGAGGACGAGCTGAGCGACGCCAGCAGCGAGTACTTTCCCTTTGCGTGGCTCGTGCACGAGCATCTTGCTGCTGCAAACGACGACGACGAAGCGACTCTGCTTTTGCTGGACAATGTCAACGCCATTATCGAGACCGGCAAGATCGCCGGCTCGTCCGATATGGACACGCGCACTATGGGCCACAAGATTGAGAAGCTGCTGAAGGCCAAGATCGCGGCGCGCGACGGCACCGGGCCCGACGCCGCTGCACTGGGCGACTACTCGCCGGGCGGCCGCCACGACAACGACTTTGCGCACATTGGCAAGATCAACATTTACCCCACCAATGACGAGCTCATGTCGCAGGTCCGCCCATTCTACCGGCGCACAGACGAGGTTTTCGGTAGCACGGCCGTCCAGGATCCGGGCACGCGCGCCGAGATCCACATTGACAACCAGTTTCGCCTCCTCCGCGAGGACATGCTGGCAGAGATCCGCGAGGACCTCAAGAACCTGAATCTCGGCGGCGGCGGTGGCAACAGCAAGCGGTCCCGAGCAGGCAAGGCCAAGAAAAAGAGAAATATCGTCATCGGCGACCTGACACCCGTGGACATTGATCTCGGCAGCGATCGCCGCGGCAAAGAGGCCACGCTGGCGCTCTCGTGTGGGACGGGCCTTGCCGAGCTTCGGAAGCAGCCCAATAAAAATGCACGCCGCAAGTTTCTCGAAAAAAACAAGAACTACCTCAAGCACCAGACCGTTGGCATCTTTATGCGCGAGGTGCAGGACAGCAAGGACAGCAAGGACAAGGACGCCGCCGCGACCACAGACGAGGTCATCGCCTTTGCCTGCATCGACCGTGACATTGATGCGCTCGCAAACGGGCTGGCCAAGGATCCTGCCGACCCGGAGTACAACCACTTCACGCCCGCCTCCGACCCGGTCCTGATGGTGCAGTTTCCAGACAGCCAAGCACTTGGGCGTGTGCTCCTGTACTTGCAGGATGACACCTATCTGCCACTGCCACCACCGGTCGGCGATGCTGCTGCTGCTCCGGTTGCCGAGAGCTCGCGTGGGGGCGCGCGCCAAGGCCAGAACAAGAACAACAGCACGCCCGTTGCGCCGGAGAAGCCTAGGAAGAGGCACAATGTCCGCTTTATCATCATGGGCACGGCCATCTTTTCCTATGAGCACGTCCTCGGCCAGCTCCAGCAGATGGATAGTCTGGCACTAGACCACCACATTGTGTGCCCGGGCCTGGCCGCCAAGAAGTCGGAGAGCCCGCATGACGACGCTGATGGCGTATCGCTGGCCGGGTCAGAGGACTCTGCCATTGGCCTCTCGGCGCCTGCGTTTCATCCTGCACAGAGCATCCAGGCCCAGGCGGACATAATGCTGATCAAGTCGGCCCACAATGGGTACACCATCAACGGCTTCGTCATGGAGCCACCTCAGGTCGAGTCGCTTGTCTCGGGCCTTACACAGCCCCTGACCGTCATCCAGGGCCCACCCGGAACAGGCAAGTCGTTTATCGGCGCCCAGATCGCCAATTTCATGGTCCAGCATACAAAGACACTCAAGATCCTCGTGATCACTTACACGAACCATGCGCTCGACCAGTTTCTCGAGGACCTCCATGATGCGGGCATCGGCACAGACAGCATGGTGCGGCTGGGCGGAAAGTCGACGGCGGGCACACAAAATATGCTCCTGTCCGCCCAGAAGATCGTCACCAAGTTCACCCCTGCGCTGTCCGCGGCCCTGAACTTGCTCAAGACGGAGCGGGCAAGACTTAGTAGTGCAATCGACCGCGCCTTTGACCGCTTCCAACAGATGGCGTCGTCTGGTTCGCGTCGCGGTTCGTTTGACGACATCATGGGACTGCTCGAGCTGTCAGAGGACGGCTCCCTCTTTTATGAAGCTTTTCAGGTGCCCGAGGCGCAAGACGACCAGGACGGCAGATGGACACAGGCGGGGCACAAGAACAAGGCAGTTCAGCCCGACCACTTCTTCAACAACTGGCGCATGGGCAAAGGGCCCGGCTTGGCCGGCTACCAGATCCCCGACGAGCACAAGACGGTGTGGCAAATGGACCTGGCCGAGCGTCGCGCGCGCTTCGACGCGTGGACGGCCCAGATCGTCAAGGAGCAGGTCACCATGATTGAGGATTTTGTCGCCGAGTACAACAAGTGCCAAAAGGGCATTGACCGCCTCTTCAAGGAGGGCGACACGGCGACCCTCAAGTCCAAGCGCATCATCGCGTGCACCACCACCGCAGCGGCCAAGTACCACCACATGATCAATGCGGCCCAACCTGACGTGGTGCTGGTGGAAGAGGCGGGCGAGATCCTCGAGAGCCACGTCATGACGGCACTCGCGGCGTCGTCGGTCAGGCAGTTGATCCTCATTGGCGACCACCAGCAGCTGCGCCCGCGGTACAACAACTATGCGCTCACCGTCGAAAAGGGCGAGGGCTACAACTTCAACATGTCCATGTTTGAGCGCCTCATCGTGCAAGGCTGCCCCTTTATCACGCTGCAGCGGCAGCACCGCATGCACAGGGACATTTCCATCATCCCGCGCGCACTCACCTACCCGAACCTGCTGGACGGTCCCGGCACCGGCAACGACAAGCGCGCCCCCCTGCGCGGCATTCGCGATCGCCTTATATTTATGAACCACGAGCAGCCCGAGATGCAGAACCAGCATGGCGCTGCCGACCGGTTCGACCCCGACGCCAAAACGACAAAGAGCAACCCGTTCGAGGCCAAGATGTGCCTCAAGATTGTGCGCTATCTCGCGCAGCAGGGCTATGGCACGTCCGATATGGTGGTCCTGACCCCGTACGTCGGCCAGCTGCGCCTGCTCATGGACGTGTTGGTCAAAGAGGGCGAGACGGACCCCGTGCTCGACGATCTCGACGCCGCCGCTTTGATCCAGGCAGGACTCATGACGGACGCTGAGGCCAAGGCCGGCAAGAGCACACTGCGCATCTCGACCGTCGACAACTACCAAGGCGAGGAGAGCGATATTGTCATTGCCAGTCTCACACGCAGCAACGAGCGCGGCGACATTGGCTTCATGGCGGCGCCCGAGCGCCTCAACGTCATGTGCACGCGTGCGCGCAACTGCCTCATCCTCGTCGGCAACATGATGACATTTAAGAACAGCTTCACGGAAAAGGGCAGGGCCACTTGGACGCCCTTCTTTGACCTCTTGAAGACGACGGGGCACCTGTATGACGGCATCCCGGTGCGCTGCGACCGCCACCCAGAGGTGCCCGATATGCTCTTGAAGAAGCCCGAGGACTTTGACGTCCACTGCCGCGACGGCGGGTGTGCCAAGGTGTGCGGCGTGCAGCTGGCCTGTGGCGCACACGTCTGCCAGCGCCGGTGCCACCCCGTTGCCGACCATTCCAAGGTCGGCTGCCGAGAGCAAGTTAAGGTGACGTGCGACCGAGGACACTCGCGCAAAGTGGACTGCTCGAGCACGAGTGCGACCGCCCAGACAAAGAATGCGTGTCCCATGTGCGCAAAAGAGGACAGCGACCGCGAGCGCCAGATCCAGCGCAACCTCAAGCTCGAGGAAGAGCGCATCAAGCGGCAGACAGAATATGCGCAGGACCTGCAGGCCATCGAAGACGAATTGGCCCACGAGCGGCGCATTGCCAAGTACTACCAGGAGGCGGAGCAGGAGAAGCAGGCGCTTGCGCAGAAGAAGCAGGACCTCGAGGCGCTTCGCGAGAAGTCCGACCGCCTCAGCCAGAAGAAGAAAGCCGAGGCCGCCAAGGAGAAGAAGAAGAAGGAAAACGCGGCGGACAAGAAGACGGACGGCACGGACACCCCTGTCGCTGGAAGCGCACGCGAGGAGTGGGAGTTTTCCAAGCGCTTCGAGAGCGCCCGCAGCGATGTCCTGGACGAGCTGATGCAGATGACGGGCCTCGAGGAAGTCAAGCAGCAGTTCCTCAGCATCAAGAACATGGTGGACACGGCCATCCGCCAGGGCCTGCCTGTAGGCAGCAAGCACCAGCGCTACGGCTGTTCGCTGCTCGGCAACCCGGGCACGGGCAAGACCACGGTGGCGCGCTTGCTGTCCAAGTTCCTCGCGAGTATGGGCGTCATTCCGGGCACCAAGTTTGTCGAGACGACGGGTGCCAAGCTGGCAAACGAGGGCGTCGCCGGGAGCAAGCAGATGGTCGAGGACGTGCTCAACAACGGCGGCGGCGTCATCTTTATCGACGAGGCGTACCAGCTGACGAGCGGCAACAACTCTGGCGGTAGTGCCGTGCTCGACTATCTGCTGGCGGAAGTCGAGAATCTCACCGGCAAGGTTGTCTTTTTGATTGCCGGCTACGACAAGGAGATGGAGTCATTTTTCGCACACAACCCCGGCCTATTGAGCCGCTTCCCCGAGGAGATGCGCTTTGCCGACTACAGCGACCGCGAGCTTTTAAAGATCCTCACGTCCACCATTGAGTCGCAGTACGACGGGGCCATGAAGTGGGAGGTTGGCCCGAACGATGTCGCCAAGAAAACCGACACGGATGGCGGGCTGTATATGCGCGTGGTGGCACGGCGCATCGGACGGGGTCGCGGCAAGCCCGGCTTTGGCAATGCACGAGCGGTGCAAAATGTCAAGGCGCAGATTCTCAAACGGCAGTCCGGTCGGCTGCGTAGAGAGCGCCGGGCCAAGATGAACCCCGACGATTTCTGCCTCACTAAGGAGGACCTCATCGGCCCCGAGCCATCCGAAGCCCTTGCCAAGTCGGCTGGTTGGACCAAGCTCAACAAGCTGATCGGAGCGGCCTCGGTCAAGCAGTCTGTGCAGGCCCTCATGGACAGCGTTGCCCAGAACTACCATCGCGAGCTAGCCGAGGAGGCGCCTATCGAGTATTCGGTCAACAAGGTCTTCTTGGGCAACCCGGGTACCGGCAAAACGACTGTGGCCAAGCTGTACGGTCAGATCCTGGGCGACCTCGGCCTCCTCAGCAACGGGGAAGTCATTGTCCGCAATCCATCTGACTTTGTGGGCTCTGCTTTGGGCGAGTCGGAGAAGAAAACAAAGGGTATCCTTGCAGCGTCTCTCGGCAAGATCCTGGTCATCGACGAAGCATATGGCCTCTATGGTGGCGGTGGCGGGACAGACATCTACAAGACGGCCGTCATCGACACAATTGTCGCCGAGGTGCAGAGCGTTCCCGGCGATGACCGGTGCGTGCTGCTTCTTGGGTACACGGATCAGATGGAGGCCATGTTCCAGAACGTCAACCCCGGCCTTGCGCGCCGCTTCCCCATAGCCTCGGGTTTTGTCTTTGAGGACTTTACCGAAGCTGAGCTGGGCCAGATCTTGGACATGAAGCTCGCACAACAAAACTACTCGGCGACGAAAGAGGCCAAGAAGGTCGCCCTCGAGGTGCTCAGCCGCGCACGGAACCGGCCCAACTTTGGCAACGCGGGCGAGGTGGACATTATGCTGGACGCCGCCAAAGCAAGAAATCAGATGAGGCTGGCCAAAGAGCGGGCGGCCAAGGGAGGTGGCGGCAGCGGAGGCAAGAACAAGTCGGCCAAGCAGGATAGTGTGCTTCTGCCGGAAGACATTGACGAGAACTTTGCTCGCGCGGACGCGGGTGGCGACACCAACGTCAGCAAGCTATTCGAGGGCACAGTTGGAGCCGAGGAGATCATTGCTCAGCTGGAAGGGTACCAGAAAACGGTGCGCAGCATGCGGTCGCTCGGGCTGGATGCGGCTGAGATCAAGGAGTCGGTGCCGTTCAACTTTATCTTCCGCGGTCCTCCCGGTACGGGTAAGACAACGACGGCGCGCCGCATGGGCAAGGTGTTTTATGACATGGGCTTTCTGGCGACGGATAAAGTGACGGAATGCTCGGCGTCTGACCTGATAGGGCAGTATATTGGGCAGACGGGGCCAAAGGTTGTGCAGATGCTGGACAAGGCGCTGGGCCAGGTGCTCTTTATCGACGAAGCATACCGACTGAACGACGGACTGTTCGGAAAGGAGGCCCTTGACGAGATTGTCGACTGTGCCACCAAGGAAAAGTACCAGCGCAAGATGATCATCATCATGGCCGGATACGAAGCGGACATGAACCGGCTGCTGTCTGCCAACGAGGGCCTCACGTCGCGGTTCACCGAGTCCATCAACTTCCGCCACCTGCCGGCTTCCGACTGTGTTCTGCTGATGAGAAAGACACTCGAGAAGCGCAAGGATACGTATGCGGCGCGCGGTCTGGCAACCGACCTGTCTGTTCTCGACGAGGCCGCCTTTAATACCGAGATCACCGGCATGTTCAAGCAGCTCATTGCACAGGCCAGCTGGGCCAACTCGCGCGATGTCAAGACGCTGGCCACGAGCATGGGCACCAGGATGCTCACAAATAGCCAGAGCCAGGGCCAGGCGACGAAGACGATTGTTTTGACTGCCGAGCTCGTGCGCGACGTGCTTGGGGCGATGCTTCAGGAGCGTGGCAATCGCGAGGCAAACAAGAGTCGCATGCCGACGCGTCCAGAGACGGAAATGCCATACCGCGAAGCGCCGCCACAAGATGCAACGGCACCGACAGTGAGCACCAGCACGGCACAGACTGTGGCGGATACAAGCGAGGCACCAGACGAGGAGCCGCCCAACTCGCCCGAGGAGACGGAAAAGGAGCCCGAGACAAGTGTGAAGACGGAAGATCAGAGCCGGCACAGTATGCGCGATGCCGGCGTGAGCGACGAGGTCTGGGAGCAGCTGCAGAAAGACCGTGAAGCAGCAGAGCAGCGCGAGCGCGAGTATCGACAGCTGCTCAAGGAACGTGACGAGGCCAGCGAGGCCGCGCGCGATGCGATTGTGCGCCGGCTGATCGAGGAGGAACGGAAGCGTAAAGAAGAGGCTGAAAAGATGGCCAAGATCAATGAAAGAGGTCCCTGTCCTGCAGGCTTTGGCTGGACTAAACAAAACGGAGGCTACCGTTGCAATGGTGGTTCTCACTTTATGTCTGACGCGCAGCTGGCATGAGGGAGTGTGGGACATTGCTTTGCAGTCTTGAGGCCAGTCAATCAATCAATTAATCTGTGGGTATGCAGCAAGGTGTTATGAGCAGCGATGGATTTGTTGTACTTCTCTGACGTTGTCACCGTTGGACGTAGCACTCCTTTGCGGGATGCGTTTTGTCCTATGGTAATCTTTGTCTTTTTTCTGTCAAACTCTAGAAATGCACGTCTCGCCTATTTATATTACTGGTCGGACTGAGTCCAACCCCTCCATGTTATAGATAAACAAACACCTCTCCTTCCAGTTGTTGACAGTCACTCCTGCTCGTTCCGTCGTCAACATTCCGGCATACCACTCCGTGGTTCCGTCCATCACAGCCACGTGAATAATGCTGAATAATGTTCCGACACAGTCAATGTTTATTAAGCATACAGTGGCTGTGTGCACTAGTCTAATTACGTAATCGTGGCTGGTGGGCCACAAAGCTACCAAGGGAAAAAATCTCTTGGAGCTGGAAAAACTCTTTATGTGCCCTTATAATTTGCTCAGAAGATACCCTCTGGCCAGGGCCTCCGTTCGGGAGAGTAGTTTGTTGGGTGGACGAGGCTTCGTGCTTTGTGAGTCCTCTCCAGATCTTTCTGGCTTTGTGCCATGGCAGTCGGGTCCTTGGCCTTATCTGGTGCTCCTCTTCCTCGGCGCG
The DNA here is from genome assembly GCA_029298705.1 of Ophiostoma triangulosporum. Taxonomy (NCBI): domain Eukaryota; kingdom Fungi; phylum Ascomycota; class Sordariomycetes; order Ophiostomatales; family Ophiostomataceae; genus Ophiostoma; species Ophiostoma triangulosporum. Next base: position 752,132 of record JANSLO010000010.1, on the reverse strand, counting down.
CAACTCCTTCCATGCCTCTCCTGCTCTCGCGCCAGTGCTCCTCAAAGAGCGTTGCCGAGTAGAGGATGAAAAAGAGGGGTGATAGGGGGGAGCCTTGCGGCACACCGGCTTCGACGTTGATCTCGACTGACGGCCAGTCGTCAAACTCTCTTGACAGGATTGCCGTTCTGTCCGCCAAGAATGATTGAACCCACGGTGTCACCCACTTGGGCAACGACACTGAGCTCGACCTGCTCTGTTGCCCAAGCTGGTGACACAGAGGGTGCAATCGTTCTTGGCGGACAGAACGGCTCTTGTCGTTTGACGGCTGGACGTCAGCCGAAATCAACGTCGAAGGTGCCGCAAGGCTCCCCCCTCTCACCCTTCTTATTCATCCTCTTCTCGGCAACGCTCTCTGAGGCCGAGATGTCAACAAGATCAGAAGGTTATCACGGTCACGTGATTATCTAATATGCAATTTAGACTGCGATATACCGTGATCTTTATTGGGCCCTCTTTATTATGTACCGTCGCGTTCGTTTAGATATGATCATACACAGGCAGAACTGCAGAAGCAGGAAATATGTCTATTTTGAGGTTCTTTGTTCTGTGCGGAGTGAATCGCTTACTTGGCGGCGGTCTTCTCCGTCGACGAGGACATGGCCGTTGTAAAGTTTGATTCGTTTCATCACACGCCCTTCATTTACATCCCTTCATCACAACCTCTAAGAAAGTACATGAAGAAGCATATAATGTAGTTATTGTTTACTTTTGCGGTGATCACCGTGTCACGACATAGAAAGTCTCGCACTCGAAGGCGCATGGCATGACTAATGCCATGACTAATTCACCGCTCTGCCGCGGGGATAAGATGCCGCGTTCCGATCCGGCTCCGACGCACTCACAACCTAAGCATACATATACGGTGTGGGCAGATCTTGTATTGGAGCAGAGTGCTGGCACTGTTGCATTGATCGATCGACCGCTGTGCGTTTTTCCGTTTCTCCTTTTTCTATTCTATACGGAGTAGTGGCATGACATGTCAAGAGCACATCGGTTGAATCTCGACCGAGTCACAGTTCTGCCTCATAATACACGCCCCAGAGCAAACAGGACAAAACATTCACTTATCTTTATCGGCACTCATTAAGCATACTCTATTGCACCGCTAGCTATTGCACTGCTAGCTCCCGCGCCTGAAAGCTCCCTCTTACGTTACTGCGACTAGTCTCGCGCTCGGCCATTCTTCTTGGCAATATTGACGTCAACAACGGTGAAAGCCGTAGAGTTTCTCCTTGTTTTGATTTCAAATCCAACTGCATCTCGTCTCTCTTCTTTTGTTCGAATCTGCTGTCTGCTGGTCGCAAATCTCATTCACGATTGATGATGGAGGAAAAAAGAGCCATAGATCCGGCCGATGTCGAACCGCCCCGGCCAGAAACGATCGGCAATGCCAAGATTGAGCGCTCCAACGACACCTCCAACGACACCGCCCATGACGACTCCAATGACATTATCGACGGCTCCGAGACAGTGTCCGACTCTGACTCGGTCCAGCCAACCGAGACCGAGACACTCGCGCCCGAGACACTCGTGCCCGTGCGCATGCGCAGCGCCTCGCGCCAACGCTCCGAAGCCGACCTTGAATCCAACAGGGGCATCGTCGACGAGGTCGTCCTCGGCCCCGACACAGACGAAAAAGACCCGTTCGAGGTCACATGGGACGGCGGCGATGATGACCCGCAGTGCCCGCGCAGCATGCCGACATGGCGCAAGTGGAGTATTGTGGGCATCACATGCTTCAGCTCGCTGGCCGTGACATGTGCGAGCTCCGTCTACACGGCGTCGTACACGGGCATGAACGCAGAGTTTGGCGGCACGCCGACGCTCGTGGCCACGATTGGCCTGTCGACGTTTGTGCTGGGCATTGCCTTGGGCCCGGCCTGGAGCCCGCTCAGCGAGTTCTACGGTCGCCGCCCGATCTACATTGGCAGCTTCTTTCTGTTCACCGTCTGGATCATCCCGTCGGCCGTGGCGCAGAACATTGAGACGATGATCATTGCGCGATTCTTCCAGGGCTTTACGGGCAGCGCCTTTCTGTCCGTCGCCGGCGGCACCGTGGGCGACCTGTTCTCCAAAGAGACGATGCAGGGGCCCATGGCAGTCTTCTCGACAACACCACTCCTCGGGCCATCCCTCGGGCCGCTCCTCGGCGGCTACATCAACACCAACCCGGCGCACTGGCGCTGGACACACTACACGGTACTGATCTGGGCGTTTTGCCTCTTTGCGGCGCTGTACCTCTTCGTGCCGGAGACATACCACCCCGTGCTGCTGCAGAAAAAGGCGAAGCGCCTGCGCAGCACGACGGGCGAAAACCGGTGGCAGACGGCGCTCGAAAAGGCCAATGCCAACCGGACCATGGCCAGCGCCATCGGACACGCGCTGCAGCGGCCGTTCCAGCTGCTGCGCTACGAGCCCATGTGCCTTGCCCTAGACCTGTACTCGGCCATCCTGCTGGGCATCATCTACCTGTTCTTTGGCGCCTTCCCCATCGTGTTCGAGGGCAACCACGGGTTCACGCTGGCGCAGACGGGCCTGTCGTTCCTCGGCATGTTTATCGGCATGGCCGCGGCCGGCGCCTCGTTCCCGGTGTGGGCGCGTGTGCGTGCGCGGCTGATGGCGGCGCGGCCGGGCGGCCAGAGCGAGCCCGAAGACCGGCTGCCGTCGGTCATGGTGGGCGCCATCCTTGCGCCCGTGGGCCTGTTCTGGTTTGGCTGGACGTCGTATGCGTCGGTGCACTGGATCGTGCCGATCATCGGGTCGTTTGTCTTCGGCCTCGGCTCGCTGTTCTGCTTCAGCGGCATGTTTACCTTTCTGGTCGACGCATACCCGCTGTATGCGGCGAGCGCGCTGGCGGGCAATGCGTTTGTGCGCTGCACCTTTGCCGCCGCCTTTCCCCTCTTTGGCGTTCAAATGTACAAGGGCCTCGGTGACCAATGGGCCACGTCTGTGCTGGCCTTTATGGCCGTTGCCATGATGCCGTTTCCCTTTTTGTTCTTCAAGTACGGCAAGCAGTTGCGAGGCCGGAGTCGGTTCGCTGTCAACTAGCTGCTGTCTTTGTTCTTTCTTCTTTCTTGATTGCATGGGCGGCGTTATCGGCTTGGGAAAAAAAACATACACAGCAATGTAAATATAATATCATATACCAGCAGCCGTCCAGGCGTGACGATGCAATTTTAATTGATTAATTGACGTCTGATTACTGATGCGGGCGGAATGAGGCCACATCAGAAAGAAGGTGGCCTGCAGATGCTGTGTAAGGCTGAGGACTGTGCTCTGAGTGGCTGGGCATGTGGTCTGAGCGCATGCCGTGTACCGCTCTGCGCATCTGCAGAGGGGGGGTTTGCATAGCCGTCGTGCAACGCGGCGTCGGCCTCTGTAGCGTATCCCTCCTGTCTGGATAGAGTACTTGAACTAAAGAGCAGCGCTGTTATAGGGGACGGTACGAGGCCAGCGGTGCTTGTACGAGCGTGATGCGTGATATCAAGAGGGTGTGGGTGTACAGAAGAGGGAGGTCATCAGTCTCAACTATCGGCATATGAAAATGATGGACAATAAAAAGATGGGCAATGAGAAGATGGAGGGGGAGAGAGCAGTCCGCTTTGAACCATGCGGGCTCTCGACTGTGACTCTGGAACTTTGTTCGCTGTTTTGCACGAGGTGGTGTGGGCTGTGAGATTCTTGGACACGGGTCACCAGCCCGACTGAGACCATCCCCAGACCGCGGGCTTGGTCGGGCACGAGACATCGGAGAGAATGAAAGACATACATCGATGCCATGTGCAACAAAAGTACGCACAACTAGCATTATGCAGTGTATTGATAAGGTGCAAGCATCTTGTGCATCTTGTGCAGGCATCTTGTGCAGGCATAACTATGAGCTGCATGTCTTTCGATATCAGACATATGTACAGTTTTGGGGGAGAAACCCAGTTTGCGCCGTCAGCCGTCACTTGTGGGCCTGGATCGGTCACATATCTCGTCATATTTGGTTTGTGACTATTTCGTCATATATTTGTGACCATTCTGCTGCATCATATCTACTCCTCTCATTTCTTTATCTACGTACTATCGTCATGCACGTAAGACGCTTACTGCTTCCTATTCCGGCCAGATTGGGCTCTCTGCGCTCGCCCGGTCTGTCTCTGCAGCGCCAAGAGTGTGATGGTTTAGGCGGCCACGGCTGACTGGTTGAATAATCAGAGAGCTTGATTCGATATAAATATGAACGCAAAGCTGAGACACAAGAAGAATAATGTGACACGAGGAGGATGCAACAGCCAGGCAATCATATGTGTACACATACCCGCGCCTGCTTCCATCACAATCACACAATCACACAATCACACAAGAACCGCTCTCCAGGCATAGACTCATAGACACATACTGATATGGCGCTGATTCACTTACACAAGGCATGCGCGTGGCATGGAGGTGGCCGTCGTAACAGGCAAACCGCCGTAACTTAGCGGGACATATCAAGAGATACGCACAGGCACTCATTTGGTAATGTACGGCTGAGCTTAATCACATCAAAAGTACAGCGTGATCGATGATGCGCATGGACAGCGCATCATGGGCAGGCCAAGGGTGATAACGCCGTCGGGGCTATATAAGCAAAGCCACGCTCTAGCCACACTGCGCGGAGGAAGCAGCTGGTCAATGTGTTGTCTACATACGGAAGGTGCATCGGCACGTGGAAGACGGATAGCGGACCGCAACATAAGGATGGAGGTGGCAAGAAGCGAGGGAGAAAGAGCGAGAGAAAACGCTCCAATGGCTAGCTGAAAACACATTGTTGAATCGTCTAATCGTAGCCGCTCGGCTGATTGTCTGCATGGTCGCTTTTTTGCTATATCTATGTGGCTTTGGCATACTTTGCTTCATGCTGTTTACGCGTATACGTATGCTTATGTTCTGTCCAAGGAAAGAGCGAATGTCGATATCGATAGGATATCGATAACTGCAAAAGGAAGGCTATCTTCTCTCACTCCCGTCTTATTCCCTGCAGGCCCACTCAATATATACCCACCAAGAAGTATCCACCCAAGCGCACGCGACCATTTAGTTTTGCTTTTGCTCTCCTCCTCGTTCTTCATCAGCTCCTGCCTCATACGAAAGAACGAACTTGCTCTTGTCTTTCAAGAACGTATTACTAGCATCTTATCGTAAATGTAGCGCTTCCCCGCGATTTCTCTCCGCAGTTTGCAGTTTAGTCAGCACTGCATGCATTGATACTGCATAAGCATACCTCATGCTGTCGTCGTTGCTTTTTCTTGTTTTCTGTCTTTCTTTTCTACTTCACCATCTTGTTTTTCTTCCAGCTCTACATTAGTTTCCAGATAGCGCGTCTTATGTACCCCAGCTCGGCTGCACCAGACAGCGCAAGCATCCGGAGTCAGCCTCTCAGCGACTAGACCGAAATCCAACGGCGCAGAGGCTGGATAACATTAGCAGTAGCTCAGGCCGGCTATGCATTACTATCATATATCCGCATCTTATTCTTCATCAGCAGTCTTCTGCAAGTTCAGAGTTGCCGCAGTATGTAGAACTAGAATAGATAGAAAAAGCCTACAACATGCGACACAAGACGACACATATACAGACACTCAAGACATAAAACACAATGCAACAGAGTCTACAATGCAAGACGAGCGACAAAAGGCTGCGCCGTAATTCCGCCGCCTCCACAACGACATCACGATCGAATTATGAAATTCTTTAAAATTAAATAACAACTTTAAATGATTTAAAGGACGGAAGGCTGGCTCCAGTTTTTCAGTGCGATTTTTGCGTTTTTATTCACGCAAATTAAATTCTTTTAAATACCGCCCCACCTTGCGCGACCGACGACCATTGCGATCGAGTTGACGATTCTGACGGCATCGCTTTCTTGGCTATTTGCATGTACCCGACTCTGCACAACTTGTCTTGCCACACGCCGCTCCAACCTTGACCCAGAGTGCGTTCATTGACCGTCCCAAGGGCGGCCCACCAACACCGACCTACCTCATCGGCGACACAGCCGTTGATTCGACAACGACGACGACGACGACGACGACGACATTGTCTCTGTAGACTGTCTCTCTTTCTTCTTCACTTGGCATACCTGTCTGCTCCAATCGCAACGCAGTCTCACGACACTCTCCACTCCACCGTCTCTATATTCGCCTCGGGCATCTCAATCTGTCGCAAGTCGGCGACCTCTCTCGACCTCGACCTCGACCCTCGACCTCGACTGGCTGCACATCTGCACACCCGCACATCCGCACCTCTTTATACGTACACGTACATCCTCTACCGTCCCCTGCGTCAAACCAACTCTGCCGCTCGACACTCACCTCGCATCATCCCCGCCGCCTTGTCCTGCACAACTTGCACAACTGGTATAACCATACCCCAGTTCTTGCTGTCGCCGACAACCTACGCCGTTGACCTCGACTCTACACTCTCTCTCTCTCGACCCACGCACGCTCACATATACGACGTCCGTGTAGCACGCCTCGATCCTTCCTGTACGAGGACAAGACACCCTGTACGCTGTACTTGTGTAGCCCAGCCGTGCTCTGTGCACCAACGCCACACGCGCACGCCCCGGGGGTTTTCACTTGAGCTGGCTGTCTCCCTTGGACTGTCTGACTATAGTCGTCGGATATCGTCCCTGTCCCTCATCCGTCAGCAATTGTCGGCACTTTGCCTGTCTGTACCAGAGCCGACAATCTGACAATACCGTATGCAATACACACCCCCTCCCCTTCCCCCCCGTTCACGCCTCACACCGACATCGAGCATCTTGTAGTTCGCTCATATCTTGCATCGGCTTCCTAATTTGATATTTGGTATTTGAGAACTGACAGCGGACACGCAACGGGCAACAGACAACAACAGACGGCAAAGGAACCCTTTGTCGACACATTGTCTGCACACCATTCCGGAAAGCCGCTTCCGCTGCCGCTCTTTTCAAGAACCAACCACCGACGCCCGTGCTCTCACACGCCTCACCCACCTCACACGCCCCAGGATTGCAGACGCAAAGCAGAGGAGCGGAACCCAAGAAAGCTGGCCTGCTGTGCAACCGTGCTCATTGCACCTCATTCCTTTTGAAAAGGTACTGGGTACTGGGTAGAGACAGTCTGAGCGTCGAGGCCAGAGTCTTTGACGACGTGCACCTCCCCCACACCACATAGCCCCTGCCAGCTTGCTGTCAGACACACTCTCAGCGTCTCCTCCTGTTCGCCCGGGGGTCCCTTGGGACCGCCCAATATAAATACCGACTCTCTGCTCGGCACTGACGCCCAGAGAACCCGTCACGATGTTGGGTGATATGGACACCACTGAAGGCGACGTCTCGGATGCCATGTCAGAAAACGACTACGAAGACGTATCGCAACTTCATGACCATTTGGAACAAGACTTTGACCACGACCACGACAACGACCACGAAAACGATCACGACAACGACAACGACCTCGACTTTGACCAAAGCCACGACGACACCGACACCGACAAGATGAACAGCCTGCGGCATATCAAGTCGGAACCCGGTGCCGACAGTCAGCAAGGTGCGGCTGGCACGGCCCCTGCTGAGCCCAAGAAGAAGTATGACCCCAAAGACCCGCTGCGTCCGCGCCGCAAAAAGGCCCGTCGCGCGTGCTTTGCGTGCCAGCGGGCCCACCTGACGTGCGGCGACGAGCGGCCGTGCCAGCGCTGCATCAAGCGCGGCCTGGCCGACGGCTGCCAGGACGGCGTGCGCAAAAAGGCAAAGTACCTACATGACGCACCGGCCGAGGCCCTGCGGCCCGTGCTCGGCCCCAACTACAACGTGCCTGCCTCGAGCACGTCGGGCCGCTCGACGGCAAATGGCCACGGCCACCGGCATCCGTCCAATGCGGGCTCGGATGTGTCGCCGTCCAATGTGACGTCGTTTTTTTCGCAGTCGACGGCGCCGTCGTTTCCCGTCTTTAGCACCTCGCAGACACCGACCGGCACACTCGGCGACAGCATTGCGTTTCCGGGACCGCAGTCGCCCGTGTCACCCGGTTTCCCGTCTAGTGGCAACGACAACCCATTGTCCGGGATCAACGGTCTGTCGTCAGCGTCGGCCGGCATGACGAGTTTCTCGCCGGCGCTATTTGACCCCAGCAACCCGGCGCTGTTCAATTTCAATCTGGAGGGGATCAACTTTGGCAGCCAGTACGCGGCCATGGAGTTTGGCATGCTCGGTCACATGTCGGGAGCCGGCACCGACGACCCGCACGACCCGTCGTCATTATCACAGCAGGGCGTCGGCAGTTTTAGTGCAGCAACGTCCGACGTGTTTGGCAACGGTGGTGTTAACCCGACGCTGTACGACGGCGGCTCAGTGAGTGCGGGCGGCCTGCTGAGCGATTTCATAAACCTGGACTCGTCCAACAACAGCTTCTACACGCAGGGCAACCTGCAGCATGGTCTGCCGCACGCGTATGCCATTGCCGCGGCGCCCGCGAGCCTACAGAGCCCGAGCACGGACAACAACAGCCCGCAGCCGACGAGCTACGGCTATGAGGGGTCGCCCACGACGGCGCCCTTTGGCCTGCCCAGTCTCGGTGGTAACGGCGGCGGCAACCCCGGCGCGAGCAGTGGCGGCGGCCCGCCGTCCGTCCTGGGAAACAACGGCCTCGCATCGCTCACACCGGCGCAGCTACAGCACCATGTACTACAGCAGCAGCAGGCACAGCAACAGGCACAACAGCAGCAGCAGCAACAACAGCAGCAGCAGCAGAACAAGGCAAAGTCGGCCGTGTCCAAGCTGCTGCCGCAGTCGATCCTGGGCAAGCGCTACCGCGACCCGTCGTCGATTTACGAGACGGTCAAGGAGCCGTACATGTACGTCAACGGCTTCCACCGCCTGATTGCGCTGCTGCAGCGCCGCTTCCCGGCCGGCAAGATCCACCTGATTGCCAAGGCGCTGTCGAGCATCCGGCCATCTTTCATCTCGTGCACGCGCACGCTGAACCGGCAGGACCTGGTGTTTATGGAAAAGTGCTTCCAGCGCACGCTCTTTGAGTACGAAGAGTTTATGAGTCAGGTGTCGAGCCCGACCATTGTGCTGCGCCGCACGGGCGAGGTGGCCGCCGTCAACAAGGAGTTCACCGCGCTCACCGGCTGGACCAAGGACGTGCTGCTCGGCAAGGAGCCCAATCTCAATATCAACACGGGCGTATCGCCCAATGCGGTGGCGCCGTTGGCGCCGCTCGAGGAGACGCCCGTCAACGGCCGCGCCGGCGCCACGCCGCGCATGCGCGCGCTCAATGCCGAGATTGCCAAGACGGCCGACGGCAAACTGCAGCCGCTCTTTTTGGCTGAGCTCATGGACGACGACAACGTCATTGAATTCTACGAGGACTTTGCCCACCTCGCCTTTGGCGACAGCCGCGGCTCCGTCAACCGCAAGTGCCGGCTGCTCAAGTACCGCACGCGCGAGAGAATGGATGCCGTGGCGGCGGCGGCAGCGGCAGCAGCAGCCAGCGCCATGGAAAATGGTAATGGGTCCACCAAGGCGGCTGGATCCAGCGCGTCGGGTCCGGGCCGGCCTGCAAGCGGCATCCTGAGCAGCCGCGTCGCGCGTATCGACGGCGAGCACGGTATTGCCAAGCTGGCCAAGGGCGGCAAGCTCGAGTGCTCGTACTGCTGGCACATCCGGCGCGACACGTTTGATATACCCATGATGATTGTGATGAATGTGAGTCCCGGCGATGACGGTTTTGTTTTTCGAAATTTGGTGTATAGAATGCTGACTAATCATTTTAGTTTTTGCCGTGCTACTATCCCAACCAAGAGCCGCACCAGCTGGCTGTGTAGCCGGGTCCATCCGTTTGTGTCTGGTCTGATGACATGTTTGTGTCATTTTTTTGTTTTATGTTGTTCTTATTGTTCTTGTGTGTCTCGTTCTTTGTTCGTTTATCAAGTGGGCAGGCATTGGCGGAGTTCTTCTCCTTTCCTTGTGATTTTATTTTGTTGTCTTACTGTTTCACCTACTTTGTTCATCTTCATTTCTTCCTTTCTACCTTTTGCCACTGTGGCCTTGGCTACTCGGCTCTTTCTGGCTCTTTGGCGTGTCTTCACCTTGCCGCTCTGCTAGCATACAGACTGGCCGTGCCATATAACTGTCTAATCGACAGCGGCTTCGTTACTATGGTGCTTCTTTTCTTTTGTATATTGTCAGATTACTACTTGTGACTCGCTTATTGGGAATGTTTTATCTGAATTTCAAAGAGTTTCAATCACGCTCATCGATCGATTAAACAAACATGTTGACATCCTGATACGCAGTGAGACTCACCGGGACATTCGTGCTTAGTCAGCATCCCGAACCTCTGTTCTTACCAAAGCTGGCTTTGTCGCAAAGCTGGCTTTGTCGAATGTTGGCCATGCAGCCAAACGATATGACTCATCAGGGAAGTCCAAACGCAAGAGGAGGAACAACCAGCATGAGAGTAGGGTTGGCCTCAGAATGGAAGTTTCGACCATGGCCGTCCATGGGGTATAAGTAGACAGGGCGCGGGCGCCCTGCATCTCGGATCAGAAGAAGAACAAGACCAGTTACAAGAAGGTCACAGCATCCCGCATAAAGGAGTGCTCGGTCTGACAGTAACATGTGTCGACAACGACAAGAACAATACCATCATCTAGCTTCTAAAACGTCAAAGAAAAGAGAGTAGTATAAGACATGTTGGTACTGGTACATTATGCATCGCATGATAAAGGAACAACCCCATTTTGATGTAGCCTATCTATGCAATAATACAACTCAGCCGTTTCTACCAACCTGCACACTTGCCTTTCCGAGCAACAGCTGCCTCATGAGTCCGTGTCACTTTTGGCGGTGACCAGCGATTCCGTTATTATTCGACAGCCTTCGCCTCGACGTCTGCACCTTTCCCGTGCAGGAGCTGTATAACTGCTTCGTGACCAGACTCGGTGGCAAGCATCAACGCTGTCTTGCCATGGTTATCCCTCGCCTCGATGTCGGCACCACTATCGATAAGCAGCCGTGTAACAGCTTCGTGGCCATCGCTGGCGGCAAACATCAACGCTGTCTTGCCATGGTTATCCCTCGCCTCCACGCTGGCACCTTTCTCGAGAATCAGCCGTGTAACAGCTTCGTGGCCAGATTCGGCGGCAAGCATCAACGCTGTCCAGCCATCATCATCTTTCGGGTCAACGCTGGCACCTTTCTCGAGAAGCAGCCGTGTAACAGCTTCGTGGCCATTTATGGCGGCACAGGTCAACGCTGTCCGGCCATAAAATTCCTTCGCCTCAACGTTGGCACAATTTTCAAGAAGCAGCCGTATCACAGCTTCGTGGCCAAAATTGGCGGCAAGCATCAACGCTGTCCGGTGAAATTCATCCTTCGCCTCGACGTTGGCACGATTCTCAAGAAGCAGGCGTGCAACAGCCTCGTGGCCAGATCTGGCGGCAAGCGTCAACGCTGTCCGATCCTTTCCATCTTTCGCCTCGACGTTGGCACGATTCCCAAGAAGCAGCCGTGCAACAGCGTCGTGGCCAGAATTGGCGGCAAGCATCAACGCTGTCCAGCCATCTCCATTCTTCGCCTCAATAACAGCACCACTGCTGAGAAGTAGCTCCGTGACAGCAGTAAGCCCAAGATGCGATGCAACCAAAACATTCGTGGCAGACCCAGGAAGAATATTATACTGCTCAAGGAAGATGCTAGCCCACTGTGAGTGGCTTGTCAAGTCCGGAGTACAAAGTCCTGCAGTAAGGTCTACCATGGCGGAGCCTTTCTCGAACTCCGCTTCGCGGCAGTGATCGCCCCAATGCTCTGCTGAATACTCGACAAGGGTACCGTGCTGGCCATCTTGGTGAAATTTTTGTGTGTGTGTGGAGTTGAGCATGTCCAGATAAAGCATGCAGATCTCAGCAAGAACAGAGTGTGCGTGGCGGGTGGTGATGGAATGATGCCATTGCAGACCTGATGAGACTGTTGTTGGTACTGATGACTGTATGAGGAACTCCCGGGCAGTTTGGTGAAGAAAATAAACCTTGTCGTGATGGATGTTGACAAAGAGACCACACAAATCTCTGAGATAAAACTTGAAGTCAACATCTGCCTCAAGATCAAGAACGTCAATGAGCTGACCTCGACATTGGCTATCCACATTCATGGCAACGTTCATCTCCGAGATCGTTAATGGCCGCCGTGCTGCCAAGATGATGCTTAAAGCTTTGTTGACAGCTTCACCTTCCTGGGACCTGCTCAGGATCCGGTCGTATGCCTGGTTGACGGTCTCGGGAAGTGTTTGAATGGCGGCATTGATTCCAGCGTCTGTTCTTTTGAACCCATTCTCATTCAGATAGTCGAAGACAAGGAAGACCCAAAGGTATGTGCGGTGCTCGATCGCGAGCAGTTTGCTGACCAGTGAGGACTTGGTGTTGTTCGAAAGTCGGTGTGATCTTGCTAGCTGCTCGACGCGGTAGTGGATGACGTGGTTGATCTCTTGACTGATGGTCTCGAACTCCTCCTCCCCAGGAATGTGAATGCGCGTGAGATCGCCCCCCCAGTTCCTATAAACATCGCTGACAACTTGTTCATAGGGACGGCTTGTCATGAGAACCTTGAACTTGGCATGTGCCCGCTGCTGGTCGCCGAATATAGCCATCAGAGTTCCTACCAAGCTGCTCAACTGCGACTCGTCACATTCGTCAAGGGCATCGATAACGAATATGACAGGCCCGGCCTCTGGATCGCGCAGAGCATCTCTCAGGATTGTCCAAAGCGATGTTTCAGACTGGATTAGTTTTTCTGTGCCCTTGTTGCCGAGGAGGTTCATGACGTGTTGAAGAAGGACACGCTTCGCAGAGAACAGCTGGTGGAGTAGAGCGCATAGTGCTTGGCGGACGGTGTTCTGGTCTTGGTCCTTGAAGAAGAAGTAGCAGATGGTGGCTGATTGCTGCGCCAGCACGTGGTCAATAAGGTACTTGGCCAGCACCGATTTGCCACATCCGGGATCTGCTGAGACCAGCAATGGACCTGACTCCTGCGATAGCCACTTCTGGAAATTTTCTTGCTGGAGAAACCAATTGCATGTACCTTCGACACGACGTTCCACGCGGTCCTTGTACCACTCGTATGAGGCGCCGTTGTCGTTCCGTGTGAGGTAGAGTTCCCGCAGAAAACCATCTTGCTTGGCCAGAAGCTCCTTACGGTCAGCCTCTTGCTTGGCAAGCAACCTTTCTCGTTGGGCGTCTCTTTCAGCAGCTAGATGCTCCTTCGAAACAATCAGATGCTCACTCGAAACAATCAGATGCTCACTCGAAACAACCAGCTGCTCACTCGTGACAACCAGCTGCCGCACGCTGACAGATAGGTATTCCTCCACGACTTTCTTCATATCCTCGCTCGTCTTGTTGAGACGCTCAAGTTCTTGCCCAGCTGCTAAGTTGTTGATTTGGCTAAAGTCGCTGTTAAGAGTCTGCTCCCGTGCCTTGATATCGCACAGTGTCTGATTCCAATCTTTCGATGTGACAGTGTCATGGACATAGATCTTGAAGCGGCTCTGATAGAAACGAAGGACGCTGCTGAGCTGGAAGTCAAGGATAGCTTGGTAAAGATCGACAAGATGGCTATCGGCTTCTACTACCAGCGCCTCGTTGACGCTGGCATTTCGGCCAAGCTGACGTAGCATAGGCTCCAAGGCGACATAGTAGCGCAGACGGGAAGTGACATAGGAAAAGCCGTCTTTGTTTGCTTCGGCTGCCGTTGTGGGATTTGTGAGGAGCGGGAGAATGAGGCAGACTCCAGACCATACCAGAGAAGCCTCGGGGGAAGCCTTAACGGCGGTGTCTATCCAGTCTTTACCCCACAGCAAGAACTTGGCGGCCTTCGTGATCTGGTCTGCCAGGACAATCTCATGGCCAGCAATGTTGAGCGTCGTTTTGTTGTCTTCCATTCGTTGAAGCCCATTCTGGATCACGGTGTTCAGTACAACTTGACGACTTGAGCGGTCGGAGGTGTCAGGGTCGGGCGGTGCTGAGATCTGTGAAGAAGTCGTCTCGTTTGGTACAGAAACTGCCAAAAAAAGGTCAGTACTTGACATGTGTTACAACTGGAAGTAGTCAACGTACTCGCCATCTGCTCTTTTGCAAGCACTTCGTCATATTGTTTCACCAGGTCTGGATTCTCCTTTGCGAGAGCATTGTATGCTCGGTCCCAGAGTGATTGTGCTGCGTCGGGCTGTTGGTGATCTGCGGGCGGTGTAGAGATAGAGCTGTCTCTCGACTGCTCTTGAACGTGCTGCCTACTCGTGGCAGATGGCTCTTCCGGCGTGATACTGGAAGGTGCAACTGTCGGTGAAATGGGAGATATGGCGAAAACGTTGTCTCTTGGCTGTTCTTGAGCGTGCTGCCTACTCGTCGCAGATGGCCCCGGCGTGATACTGGAAGATACGGCTGTCGGTGGAATATCCTGCTGCCTCTGCCGGTGACCTATGATCCGTCGGAAACCCCGTTTGATGTTTTTGACAATGGGTGGCATGGTCTCTGATTTCAGGGCTGTAGTGTGCGTGGGCGTGCTTGTTGTGAAGCAAGAAATCCCTCGTTGTCGAAAGGCAGGCTCTGTGTATTTGAATCATGCCGTGATGGCCCAACAAGAAAACTGCCTTCCGTGGATGCCCAATCTAGGTGGCGGTCAGGTCACACTGTGATTGGTGGAAGGGGGTGTAAGCAGCAAACACAGCCACATCACACAACACATCACACTGCATCTCACAAAGGAACGTTGTGCTGAAAGTGCACTTTTGAGTGGACCTTGGGCGGCTAAATCGGATAAGTGATAGGATCCGTAGAATGAATGGAAGTGAAAAGCAGCTTCTGAGAGCTTATCTTTGAGCTGCCATTGGTGATGCTGTTGTTAGGTCGAGGTGGTGATATCAAGATTATGTGGGCGCAGGAAGATCATATGATCAACATCCAGGCTGCTCCAGTAGTCTTGGATGAGGCCTCATGTCTCGTGCAAGTCAGATCAGGGCACATCGGGCTACGGCAGTACTTGTCTCGGAGGAACGTACCAGACATTCAACCATGGTGCGACTGCAGAGGAGGAGCCGAGGTGCAAGAAACGGCAGCCCACATCATATTGGACTACGAACTGGAGGACCAGGGATTGCCGCCCCTCAGAGGAAGACGGTATTTGGAAGAGGCGCTGAACGACCCGAAACGATGTTCAAAGGTCATCAAGTGGTTCTAGGCCACGAGGTTGCGAGTATACCGCCTGGCACTCAGCCTCCAGGAGCCAGCACCCGACTAGCCCGACAACAGCACCACGACCACCCCCGTATCACCTCACTGTTTTGCTCTTCCCCAACGGAGGCCCTGGCCAGAGGGTATTTTCTGAGCAATTACACATGACGGCGCTCACAGCGATTTCCTTAGTAGCTTTGATCCGTGGCCCACCAGCCACGCTTATGTAATTAGACTATTCCGTAGTGCACACAGCCACTGTAAGCACGTTAGTAGTAAATCGATTGATTGATTGATATTTCTCGGGCATGGTGTTTGCGCCACAAAAGAGTGTGCTAATCCACTTCGGCAAGCAGAGGAAATGGAAGACGGAGACACTAACTCTGGACGGAAGAGCGATCTCCCCGGTCGAAGAGGCGCCTTAATGTGGAGCTTAGTCACTATCCGCATCGCCGCGATAGGAAGCCCGACGTCACATCCGCAGCTTATAACTGTGCTGCTGAAGCTGCTCAGAAACTACACAGATAGAGCCATTCCGCCCTAATCAGTTAAGCCATTGTCCAAAGATGACTCTGACTGTGCGGGAAATCATAGATACAGCGCCGGCACACCGTGATGCCGCGGCAGAGCAGCAGCTGCAGGACGCCATTGATGCGCGTCGCACAGAACTCTGGGCCATTAACCAGCAGATCCACGCGAACCCGGAAGTCGGCTACGCAGAGCACAAGGCGCACGACGCCATCTGCGATCTCCTGGAGGGGCTGGGATTTAGCGTGACGCGCCATGCCTACGGCCTGGAGACGGCGTTCTGTGCCGAGTACGGCGACGGCGGCCGTGTCGTGGCGTACAATGCCGAGTACGATGCGCTGCCGGGCATTGGCCATGCGTGCGGCCACAACCTGATTGCCATGATGTCGATTGCGGCCTTTTTGGGCGTCGCGGCCACCATGAAGGCGCGCGGCGTCACACACGGACGCGTCCGTCTGATCGGCACGCCGGCGGAAGAGGGCGGCGGCGGCAAGATCAAAATCATTGACGCCGGCGGCTACACGGATGTCGACGCGTCGCTCATGGCCCATCCGGGCCCGCTCGCGGAGTCCGATGGCTACACGGGCGAGGCGTACACGCCGACGCTTGCCAGCCACAAGCTGCGCGTGCGCTACGCGGGCGTTGCGGCACATGCGGCCATGGCGCCGTGGGAGGGCACAAACGCGCTGGACGCGGCGGTGCTGGCGTATACGGGCATCGGCGTGCTGCGGCAGCAGATGCACCCGTCGAGCCGCGTGCACTGCGTGATCAGCGAGGGCGGCGACCGCCCCAACATTGTGCCGTCGGCGGCCACGCTGGACTGCTATCTGCGGTGCCCGACGCTGCAGGCGGCGGACGCGCTGCTGGTGCGCGTCAAGAACTGCTTTGCGGGCGCGGCACAGCAGACCGGGTGCAAGGTGGAGCTGGCGCTGCTCAACACGTACGCGGACCTGCGGCCCAACGGCCCCATCAGCCGGCTCTACACGGACGCCATGGCCGGCATGGGCTCGCGCGTGCGGTGCGATCTGTCGGCGGCGGGCATGCCGGCATCGACGGACCAGGGCAATGTGTCGTACGTGTGCCCGGCCTTCCAGTCCAGTGTGGGCATCGAGAGCGCGCCCGGAAGCGGCAACCACACGCCCGGGTTCACGGCGGAGGCGGGCACAGAGGGCGCTCACGAGCTGGGCCTGGTGGCTGGCAAGGGTCTTGCCGTGGCCGGCTGGTATGTGCTGACCGACGATGCAACTGCGGCGGCTGTCCGTGCCGACTTTGAGGCCGACAAGAAGCGGCGCGCGAGTCCGGGTGTCGAGCGTCTCGTCCTGCACCGGTCGGGGCACTGCTGTTAGTAGGGTAGTTCTGGGTGTGTTCTATCATTGTACATTCAGCCACATACTTTATTTTAGCTGTATAATCATAAAAACAAAGAGACAACGCGGGTTCTATTTCTTCCACGATTTATTAACATACATGGCACATACGAATGGAAAGTCCTGAGATCCAACACAGGACATGGTTTCTTTGGGTACAAGGAGGGCACTGCAAGATCAAGTGGCAAACCCTTTTGATTCCGCTATCTATACAATACAACTCGGCCTTTTACACCAACCTGCACACATGCCCATCCAAACAACAGCTGCCTGACTCCGAAACAATCCTGACATTCAGCATCGATGCCGTCATCCTTCAGCATTCTTCGCCTCGACGTGGGCGCCGTTATAGCAGCAGCCGTGTAACAGCTTCGTGTCCAAAACCAGAGGCAAGCATCAACGCTGTCCAGCCATAGTCATCCATCGCCTCAACGTCGGCAACATTCGCAGACGTTTCTGTTGCTTAGCAAGTAATCTTCCTCTTCTATCGTTTTAAGTAGCTTACAGCTCATACAAAGCTGCCTGCTGCTGCGTGGCGACAGATAGGCACTTCTCCATGTATGCACACGTTTTCTCGCTCGTCCTGGTCAGACGCTCGAGTTTCTTCCCTGCTGCTTGCTCGTCGATCTGGCCAAGACTTATGTTGGCAATCTCCTCTCGCGTCTTGATATCTAGCAAAGTCTGTTTCCGGTCTTCCGATACGTAAAAGTCAAAGACATATACATTGAAGCGAATCCCATAAAAATGAAGGGCGCTTCTGAGCTGGAAGTCGAGAATGGCTTGATAAAGGTCGACAATATGGTATATTTTCATGATCTTGGATGCGGCCACAGACTGAAATAGCCAACAGAAGTATCATTTGAGCGAAAAAGGTTATGTTCGTCTTGTGTCCGTTATGCAGACAATATCCTTTGATCAGGGCCTCCGTTGGGGTGAAGTGGTGGTGGACATGGTGAGATAAGCGTGGTGCTGGTGTTGATTTATCTGATTGTGTTTAACGTCATGAGAACTACACAAAGAGCATAAGACACTGGATTAATCACCATATCTCAGTGCCAGGCGGTACTCTCGCAGCCTCCTCGTAGCCCAAGTTCACGTAATGTGTCGGAATGTTGGCCATGCAGCCAGCTGTTTGATACAGAGACAGCATGGAGCCACCCAACAAACAAGATAGAACAAGACGATATGGCTCATCAGCAAAGACCAAACGCAAGAGGAGGAACAAACGGAAGGAGAGTAGGGTTAGCCTCAGAATGGAAGCTTCGAGCATGGTCGCCCATGGGGGTATAAGTAGACAGGGCGCAGGCGAGACCAGTTACAAGAAGATCATACCATCCCGCCTAAAGGAGAGCTCGATCTGACAGTAACGTGTCGATAACGACTAGAACAATACCATCATCTTCACTTGCAGTCACCACCTTGCTAAGTCAACCTACAAGTTTAATACTAAAGAGCGCGCTGAAAGATTCTAAAACGTCAAAGAAAAGAGAGTAGTATAAGACATGTTGGTACTGGTACATTATGCATCGCATGATAAAGGAGCCACCCCATTCTGATGTAGCCTATCTATGCAATAATACAACTCAGCCGTTTCTACCAACCTGCACACTTGCCTTTCCGAGCAGCAGCTGCCTCATGAATCCGTGTCACTTTTGGCGGTGACCAGCGATTCCGTTATTACTCGACATCCTTCGCCTCGACGTCTGCACCTTTCCCGTGCAGGAGCTGTACAACTGCATCGTGACAACACGCGGTGGCAAGCATCAACGCTGTCTTGCCATGGTTATTCCTCGCCTCGACGTTGGCACGATGCTCAAGAAGCAGCCGTGTAACAGTTTCGTGCCCAGATTCAGCGGCGAGCATCAACGCTGTCCGGTCATTTCCATCCTTCGCCTCGATGTTGGCACGATTCTCAAGAAGCAGCCGCGAAACAGCTTCGTGGCCAGAATTGGCGGCAAAGATCAACGCTGTCCAGCCATCGTCATCCCTCGCCTCAGTATCGGCACCGCCATCGAGAAGCAGACGTGTAACAGGTTCGTGGCCACAATTGGCGGCAAGCATCAACGCTGTCCAGCCAATTCTACTCTTCGCCTCAACGTTGGCACGATTCTCAAGAAGCAGCCGTGTAACAGCTTCGTGGCCATTATCGGCGGCAAAAATCAACGCTGTTCGGTCATAAAAGTCCTTCGCCTCGACGTTGGCACGATTCTCAAGAAGCAGCCGTGCAACAGCTTCGTGGCCAGATTCGGCGGCAAGCATCAACGCTGTCTTGTCATGATTATTCTTCGCCTCAATAACGGCACCCCTGCTGAGAAGTATCTCTGTGACAGCAGCAAATCCAAGACGTGATGCTACCAAAGCATTCGTAGTAGACCCAGGACGAATATCATACTGCTCAGGAACGATTCTAGCCCACTGTGAGTGGCTTGTCAAGTCCGGAGTACAAAGTTTCACAGCCAGGTCTTCCATGACAGAGCCTTTTTCGTAGCCAGCCTCGCGGTAGTGATCGCCCCAGTGCTCGGCCGAGTACTGGACAAGGGCACCGTGGTGGTCATCTTGGTGAAACTTCTCTGTGTGTGTAGAGTTGAGCATGTCCAGATAAAACATGCAGCTCTCGGCAAGAACAGAGTGTGCGTGGCGGGTGGTGATGGAATGATGCCACTGCAGATTGGATGAGACTGTTATTGGTGCCGATGACTGTATCAGAAACTCCCGGGCAGTTTGGTGAAGAAAATAGACCTTGTCGTGATGGATGTTGACAAACAGGCCACACAGATCTCTGAGATAAGACTTGAAATCCACATCCTCCTCAAGGTCAAGATTGTCAATGGGCCGGCCTCGACATTGGCCATCCACGTTCATGGCAACGTTCATCTCCGAGAGCGTTAATGGCCGCCGTGCTGCCAAGATGATGCTTAAAGCTTTGTTGACAGTTTCACTTTCCTGGGACTTGCTCAGGATCCGGTCGTATGCCTGGTTGACGGTCTCCGGGAGTGTTTGTATGGCGGCATTGATTCCAGCGTCTGTTCTTTTGAAACCCTTCTCGCCTAGATAGTCGAAGACAAGGAAGACCCAAAGGTATGTACGGTGGTCGATCGCGAGCAGTTTGCTGACTAATGAGGACTTGGTCTTGTTCGAAAGTCGGTGTGATCTTGCTAGCTGCTCGACGCGGTAGTGGATGACGTGGTTGATCTCCTGGCTGATGGTCTCGAACTCCTCCTCCCCAGGAATGTGAATGCGCGTGAGATCGCCCCCCCAGTTCCTATAAACATCGCTGACAACTTGCTCATAGGGACGGCTTGTCATGAGAACCTTGAACTTGGTATGTGCCCGCTGCTGGTCGCCGAATATATCCATCAGAGTTCCTACCAAGCTACTCAATTGCGACTCGTCACATTCGTCGAGTGCATCGATAACGAATATGACAGGCCCGGCCTCTGGATCGCGCAGAGCATCTCTAAGGATTGTCCAAAGCGATGTTTCAGACTGGATTAGTTTTTCTGTGCCCTTGTTGTCGAAGAGGTTCATGGCGTGTTGGAGAAGAACACGCTTCGCAGAGAACAGCTGGTGGAGTAGAGCGCATAGTGCTTGGCGGATGGTGTTCTGGTCTTGGTCCTTGAAGAAAAAGTAGCAGATGGTGGCTGGTTGCTGCGCCAGCACGTGGTCAATCAGGTACTTGGCCAGCACCGATTTGCCACACCCGGGATCTGCTGAGACCAGCAATGGACCTGACTCCTGCGATAGCCACGTCTGGAAGTTTTCTTGCTGGAGAAACCAATTGCATGTACCTTCGACACGACGTTCCACGCGGTCCTTGTACCACTCGTATGTGGCGCCGTTGTCGTTCCGTGTGAGGTAGAGTTCCCGCAGAAAGCCATCTTGCTCGGCCAGAAGCTCCTTACGGTCAGCCTCTTGCTTGGAAAGCAACCTTTCTCGCTGAGCGTCTCTTTCAGCAGCTAGATGCTCCTTCGAAACAATCAGATGCTCACTCGAAACAATAAGATGCTCACTCGTGACAACCAGCTGCCGCACGCTGACAGATAGGTATTCCTCCAAGACTTTCTTCATATCCTCGCTCGTCTTGTTGAGACGCTCAAGTTCTCGCCCCGCTGCTAGGTTGTTGATTTGGCCAAAGTCATTGTTAACAGTCTGCTCCCGTGCCTTGATATCGCGTAGTGTCTGCTCCCAATCTTTCGATGTGACAGTGTCATGGACATAAATCTTGAAGCGACTCTGATAGAAACGAAGGACGCTGCTGAGCTGAAAGTCGAGAATAGCTCGGTAAAGATCGACAAGATGGCTATCGGCTTCTCTTATCAGCGCCTCGTTGACGCTGGCATTTCGGCCAAGCTGACGCAGCATAGGCTCCAACGCGACATAGTAGCGCAGACGGGAAGTGACATAGGAAAAGCCGTCTTTGTTTGCTTCGGCTGCAGTTATGGGATTTGTGATGAGTGGGAGAATGAGGCAGACTCCAGACCATACCAGAGAAGCCTCGGGGGAAGCCTTAACGGCGGTGTCTATCCAGTCTTTACCCCACAGCAAGAACTTGGCGGCCTTCGTGATCTGGTCTGCCAGGACAATCTCATGGCCAGCAATGTTGAGCGTCGTTTTGTTGTCTTCCATTCGCCGTAACCCATTTTCGATCACAGTGTTCAGTTGGGCTTGACGACGTGAGCGATCGAGGCGAGTGTCAAGGCTGTGCGGTGCTGGGAGCTCTAATGGGGTCGTCTCATTTGCCGCTGAGTCTGCAAGAACTTGTCAATATCTGTCATGTATTACAGCTTGAGGTTATGAGGTTGTGGTACGTACTCGCCATCTGCGCTTCCTTTACAAGGAGGTCATCATATTCTTTCACCAGCTTCGGATTCTTTTTTGCGAGAGCATCGTATGCCTGGTCCCAAAGTGACTGTGCTGCTGCGGGCGGCTGTTGGGGACGAGCGGGAGATGAAGAGATAGAGCTGTCTCTCGACTCTTCATGGTGGACATGAGTGCTATCTGTGGCAGATGGGTCTTCTGCCGTGATGCCGGCAAAGGGGGCTTCCTGTGAAATATCCGGCTGCTTCTCCGGGCGACATGTGATCTGCCGGATAAACTGTATGAAACTTTTGATAGCGCGTGGCATGGTGTCTGATTTCGAGGCTGTGGTGAGAGTGAGCTGGTTTGTTGTGAAGCATGAACGGCCTCGTCGTCAAAAGGCAGGCTTTGTTTGTTTATCATACTGTAAGATTGACCAGCGAAGGTAGCTGCCTTCCGTGGATGCCCAAACAAGGCGGCGATTATGTCAGACTATGAATGGTGGAAGGTAGTGTAGCAATTTACAATTACAGCCACATCACACTGCATCTCACCAGTCTATATGCGGGCGCAGGACAGCTTGATTGGTGTATATACGTAGAGAGGCAGACTGAGTCCAATGAATGACTGTATCACTTGACATGCATACAAAGGCTGTGAGCACTAGTCTATTTACATGATCGTGGATGCAGCCACGGACTGAAATAGCCAAGGGAAGAATCCTTGGAGCGCAAAAATGTTACGTTCGTCTCGTGTTCGTTATGCAGACGATATCGTTTGGTCGGGGCCTCCGTTGGGGAGGAGTAATGGTGAGATACGTGTGGTGCTGGTGTTGATGTGATAGATTGTGTTTAATGTCATGAGAACTACACAAGGAGCGGCAGTGCGTCCCTGTTCTCAAGTTTGCAGTCCAGGATCTTATAAGCTACTATATTCTGAACCTCGTCTCCTCCTCTGCAGTCGCATCAGGGCTGTATGTCTGGTGCATTTCTCCATGACAGGTATTGTCACAGCCCAGTGTGTCCTGGGCTGATCTAACTTGCACCAAAGACGAGGCTCTGTGCATTGTTAGTCCCTCTGCGTTGTGCCATAATTATGTTACGGCCCAATCTGTGGCCTTCACATGTCCACCTTCTGCGTGCTGTTGGCTAGACGTTGCGACGCTGCTGTTGTCCAGATACAGGTTGAATGGCTGTTCTCATGGCGCAGAGCCACCACTGCCTCCGCGTCGAGGACCTCACGGTGTTTTCAGCATGCACTGATCCTTTGCAGGTCTTGCATTCACTATTATACACAGCCGCCCGTGTTACCCTCTTCTTTGATTTGATTTGATTGTATTTACCGTCGCGAGAAGTACACGGGGAGCATAAGACGCTGCACCAGGCAGAAGTTTACAAGAATGTCGCGAAGCATCTCATGGCGGGGCATGCGTAACAGCTGCACGTGACTCTGACGGCATCTTACATCGCATCGACGCCCGCCACCTTGTCACACTCTCGATAGCCGCTTCTTTCGTTGTCCATTTCGTTTCTTTTTTTTTTTTTAGAAATCGCCAACACATCACAATGTCTACCCGCCCGTCTATTGTCGGCCCCGATGCCGGTCCCGAGTCGCCGTTCCCCGTCCGCATGGAGGGGCCCATCATCAGCGGCTTCGGCCGCGGATCAAAAGAGGTACATCTGCGTGTTTATTCTGTCCTTGTATAGACGTTAGCGCCGTATTAACAAACAGCTCGGTATCCCTACGGCCAACCTGCCGGTAGACGCCGAGGCCACGCCGTGGATTGCCGACTGCGCATCGGGCGTCTACTTTGGCTGGGCCGTGCTCGAGGATGCGCGGCCGGGCGAGGCGGCCGCCGCCGAGGCCAAGGGCATTATCGGCGGCGGTCCGTCCAAGCTGCCGGCCGATGGTGCGGCGGTGTCGGCGCCGCTGGCCAAGACGGCGCTGCCCATGGTTATGTCGATTGGGTACAACCCGTTTTACAAGAACGAGACGCGCACGGCGGAGGTGCACATCTTGCAGCCGTTTGTGCGGGACTTTTACGGCGCGCACATGCGGCTGGCGATTCTGGGCTACATCCGGCCGGAGCTCAACTACGAGTCGCTGGACGCGCTGGTGGCGGACATCAACTTTGACTGCAAGGTGGCGCGCAATTCGCTGGCGCGGCCGGGCTGGACGCCCAAGAGCAAGGACGGCGGCGCGGGCACGCTGGATGTTCCGTGGCTGGTGTAGGCACGGAAAGTGGCACTCG
The DNA here is from genome assembly GCA_029298705.1 of Ophiostoma triangulosporum. Taxonomy (NCBI): domain Eukaryota; kingdom Fungi; phylum Ascomycota; class Sordariomycetes; order Ophiostomatales; family Ophiostomataceae; genus Ophiostoma; species Ophiostoma triangulosporum. The sequence goes on along the minus strand of JANSLO010000010.1, from coordinate 727,907 downwards.
AGTCATTTATTCTCAAGCATTTTGATTCGAGAGGCAATGCACGTTTACATCTGCGTGATGTCGATGCCTCCCAGCTGTCTTTTTTTATTATCTGTTATCTCTGATCACATTCACGTCTCATGCTCTATTATCAGTTTAAAGTTTTTATTATCGACTTCTTGCTACATCCTCAAACGTCTCCTTGCTCAAGCTGCTCAAAATCAAAAATTGGCCTTGCCGGCATACCGCTCGTTCTGCACAATCTCAATCCAGTAGCCGTCCGGATCCAGCACAAACGCCACGTTCTTCATCCGGCCGTCGGTCAGCCGCTTCTTCCACTTGACGCCCAGACTGTCCAGGCGCGCACACGCCGCGTCGATGCTGTCGACGGTAATGCAGATGTGCCCAAAGCCCTGCGGCGCCTTGTTGCCGTCGTGGTAGCCGGCAAAGCTGGCATCCGTCTCGGTGCCGTGGTTCCACGTCAGCTCCAGAATGCCCTCGCGCTGCGAATTGTCGTCGGCCGGCGGGCCGCCGTAGGCCAGAAAGTAGTTTGTAAACTTGGCGGCCTCGTTGGGCGCGGTGCGCAGCAGGGTCATGCCGAGCGTGTCCTGGTAAAAAGCGAGCGAGGCCGCGGGGTCGCGCACGCGCAGCATGGTGTGGTTCATGCGGTACGTGGCGACGTCGGTCGTGGAGATGCCGGCGGTGCTGTCGAGCGACTTTTGGCCAATGACCTCGACCCAGTAGCCGTCGGGGTCGAGCACAAAGGCGATGTGGCGCATGCGGCCGTCTGTGAGTTTCTTTTTGAATTGGTAGCCGGCATCCTCGATGCGCTGGCAGGCGGCCTGGATGTTGTCGACGGAGATGCAGGTGTGGCCGAAGCCGCGGTAGGGATCGACGTTGCCGTTGTTGATCTTGTAGTCGGGGTCGGACTCGGTGCCGTAGTTGTGCGTGAGCTCAATGACGCCCTCGCGGTCAAAGACGCTGTTGCCGGCGGACAGCGCGGACGGCGAGTCGTAGGCGAGAAAGTAGAGGTCGAACTTGCTGTCGGGGAACTCGAGCTTGCGGATCTGCTTGAGGCCGAGGAACTCGTAGAACTTGACGGATGCCTTGGGGTCCTTGACACGGAGCCTGGGGGTTAGCCTGGGTAGATAGCCCTTTTTCCGAGTCTATCTGCTTTTTCTGAGCTGTTGATCTGTTGATCAGATAAGACTCAGAAAAGGCAGATAGACTCAGACTCAGAAAAGACCAGAACCTACATGGTATGGTTCAGCTTGTAGGTGGTGGTGTCGGTGGCGGCCATGGTTGCGGCGGTGCGGAAGACTCCGACAAACGAGGGGCTCTTAAGGCTGTAGTGGAAAGCTGGCGCGTGCGATTGGAGTGGTCGGCAGAGGGAGCGGAAGATGGGAGCGCGGGCAAAGGCGTTCATTTGTGTGGAAAGAAAAAAAGGAAAAGAAGAAGACAGAGGAGGAGACGAGGAGAAGAGATCGCGGAGAGCGGCAGAGGTAGCTGATGCCCCGCTTCAGCGCCGAATCAGGCACGTTTCACTAACAGCTGTAGGGTTCTACGTCTAGTCTATGCCAATAATAAGGTTGACTGGTAGCTGTTACTATGTCGCCTACTTCGCATAGTACTCCAGTCAGGCGAGATCATCGGCAAAGGCACGTCATAACGTGGGGTAGGGTCGGGCTATTGTCGGTGCTGACAAAGCAGACGCAAGTGTAAGTCATCAGTTATCATGAGAATATCACAGCAATCGCATGATAAAGTCTAATATGATACAATCACCAGTCTTACATTGATTTGGTTGATTGAATTGATTGAATCAACTAAACAAAACAAGAATAAATACACGCTATGCTGTCATGTTCGTTCAGTCCCTCAGTACCCCCATAGAGACCCCCCCCCTCCCGCAGACCCCTAGACCAGAGGCCCCCGAGAACTAGTAAACCTCGGACAGAGAACCAAAACTGGGAATCGTGCTTGAGCTGCATGAAAACGACCGCTTCGATGCATCCGCCGGCAGAATCCCCGCCGCCAGTCCCTTCTTGTACGACCACTGCGGCGCCGACTCCGTGTCCCACGTCCAGTACCACCACCCCCAGCCGTGCTCAAAGGCGTCCATCTGCGCCTCGGCAAACGTCAGCAGAAATGTCTTGTAGTCGTCAGAGTACGCCGACACGTCTGCGTTGGCCTGCGTGCACGAGCACGACGTGTTCTGCGCCGGACACTTGGGCGTCAGCGCATTGAGCGAGGCGTTGCCCACGTCGTACGTGCCCGTCCAGCGGTTGCCGTTGCCCACATTGCCCAGGTAGTTGGCACAGTCCGTGTCGGCCTGTGACCACTCGGCCACAATCGTCGGCCCGAACCCGGTCGTCGTGTCCATGCTGTCGTCCGTCTGCGTCGTCCAGTCGTCGCACGCATACTTGATCTTCTCTTCGTGCGTGTAGACGATCTGGTCGTTGTTAAAGATCTCGTACTGGTGCACATCGAGCGCAAGGTTGTATGTGTTGGGCTGGCCCTGCCACTTGCTCAGGCCGCAGAAGCCATCGCCCATGACGATGATCGTGTCGTTGTTGACGCCGTTCTTGCGGATCAGCGCCGCCGCCTCCTGTGTCCAGCTCATCACCGACGACATGCTCAGAAACGTCATGCGCGGCTCGTTCGCCAGCCCGTAATGCGACAGCACGTTCTTGTAGCGCGGCTGCGCAAAGAACTTCGACAGCGCGTCGTGCACCTCGAGCGAGCGCTGCACGTTGAGGTCGCCACTAGTACCGTTCATCCACCCAATCGTCCCCTGCCGGCCACTGTGGTTCCAGCCGTTTTGGCTGCCGGGCAGTCCGTGCAGGTCCAGGTTGACGCGCAGCCCGTGCTTGCGTGCCCACTCAATGCCGCGCAGCAGGTACCGCCAGCTCGTACGGTAGAGGTACGGGTCGTCGTCGTACACGGTCACCGCCCAGTACGAGTACGGGATGCGCACATGATCAAGGCCGGCCGCAGCAATCTCGGCAAACGTCGACTCCGTCACAAACGTCGCATAGTGGTTCTCGAGCGTGCTTGCACACTTGGCCGAACCCAGGTGCGCACACAGCGTGTACTCGTCAATGATGCCTAGGTTCGTCGCATAGCCGCTGAAGAGCGACGGCGTGATGAACGGTTCGAGCGCCAGCCAGCCGCCCAAGTTCACGCCGCGTGCAGGTGTTGTGCCGTACGAGCCCCAGTCATCGCTGAGCGCGGCTGTCTTGCTATTGGCCGCCTTGGAGTCGTCGTAGCTGGTGTTGAGGCCCATGATTGGCAGGCCGCCGACGGTCTCATTGGTGTACGTGAGATTAAAGTCCGTCGTCGACACCCACTTGTACGGGTTGAGCCACGACGGCGCATCCGTGGGCACGCCCGAGATGACGTTGCCCGACGACGACGACGATGATGATGACGACGAAGACGACGAAGACGTATCTTTGCTGTTCTTTTTGCTCACGACGACGGCCACAATGGCAATAAGCAGCACTACAAGGGCCGACCCGAAACCGCCAAAGACAATCATCTTCTTCTTCTTAGTCCACGGCTCCGACTTTCTCTTGGGCTTGCTGTTTGCATAGTACAGCTTCTCCTTGGCCTGGTCCACGCTGCTGCGCGGGTCGTCGCTCGACATGCTACTCTGGCCGCCGTGGCCGCCGCGCAGATGAAGCCAGTTGAAACCGAAGCCGCCACTCGAGCCCTTTTCTTTGGTTTTGGGTGATACACGGGCGGTAGCAGCAGGCTTTTTCTTGCCCCAGCCAAAAATGCCGCTGCCGGTGCCTCTGCTGATGTCTGCCTCTCTCGTCGGCCTGGCAGTCTTTTCCTTCCTGGACTTGTTCAGCGCCACAGCGGCTTCGTCTCGCTCCCATACACCGCGTGACCGGCCTTCCTCCAAAACGGCGCCGCTGGGTATCCGCCGATCGCGCTTCCACTGGTGGCGTCGGTCTGCCGCGCCGTCAGCCACAACGCGGTCGTAGCCAGAGTCGGACTCGTGGTCGTCATAGCCCGTCTGCAGCGATGCGTACTTGGTGCGCGAGTTGGATGGCCGGTGTGTTCTTTCTGGGCGCGTGCGATGCGTATGGCGATCGTGGTGGCGGCTGCTGCGGTGTCTTCGGCGGTCACTCTCATAGTCGGTACGCTCGTGGTCGGTGCGCTCGTGGTCGGTCCTCTCGTCCTCGGTGTAGTGTCGCGATCGTGTGCGGTCTCGTGTCCGGTCGCGTGTGCGGTCTCTCGACTCGTGTGTTGCCCGCTCTCGTCGCCGCTCCCGTCGCCGTTCTCGGTCGGGCCGTGACGGCGAGCGGCGTCTGTCCTCCAGCTCGGCCTCGGAGTCGGTGGGTGCGTGCTGTGGCCCCGAAAGAGCGGCCTCACGCTCTTCCATCTCGCGCGCTTCCTCTCGAGCTCGCCGTGCCTCGCGCTCTTCGGCTTCGCGCCGGTCGCGCTGCTCTCTCCGCTCACGGCGCTCTCGCTTTTTTTCGCGGCGTTCATGCTCTCTGTCGTCGTCGCCGCCGCTCGGTGCCGCGTCATCTCGTGTGCGTTCTCGCCTTTCTTTTCGTGGCCGTGCGTCGTCGCCGCCGCTCGGTGCCGCGTCATCTCGTGTGCGTTCTCGCCTCTCTTTTCGTGGCCGTGCGTCGTCGCCGCCGCTCGGTGCCGCCTGCACACCACCATTCAATGCTGCCAGAGCATCGGCCGACAGTGCATGCGAGCTGCTGCTGTCGTTCTTGACTCGTGAGGATTTTCGTTTTCTGCTCCGCTCGCGGTCGCGGGGCCGTCCGCTGTCCCGCTCGTGCTCTGGCATGTGCGCTTGATGTTGACTCGTATTGCTGGTGTGCTGGAATGTAGTTGGGGTGTAGTAGTTCAAAAAGTTTCGTGTACAGTATCGTTATGCTTAGATCGTCGTGAAATTCCAGTCTTGAGCACATGCTTGTGTAAAACACAATGGAATGCCAAGAATAGACAGCGCTGAAAATACCCGCAAGCGACGCTGTACCACTCTGCGGTCAGGGGTGGTGATTGTTTTCTAGCGGGTACAGTACGTAAGCGTTACCCCAGCAACGCATAGTGACATCACCAAGCACAATCAGCCTCATTCTAGGCGCCCTTCTCTAAAGCAGTTTCACGGCTGAATTATCAATTAATCACCAAAAATAGAGAGCTCTATATAGCTATCATACGAAGACTATGATCATGTAAGCATAAGTCTGTCACGGTGTCGACAGTCGCTGTAGATGTAGCGTCAAGACTAATGTCAACACATCAAGGGTCTAGGTGACCATGACCATGAAATCTATCACTAGAAGCTATCACTACTACGACTACTGGACCGGCCCGAGCTACTAAAGTGCTAGCAAGATGTCCGTTACACTTCATTTCACCAACGACACTGACCACTATATCTTACATATCATTCGGTACTGTCCGATGTGCGCCATCCCGTGCCCTGATTGTGGTGTAATGTGTGACAGTCGTGATACTCAGCTGGTGCAACTGTTCATTGTACATATTGAGGATATGCACGTGCGTACGTACATACTCCGTAGTGTAAGCATATATGTTGTCTACTGACAAGCAAATCCATAAGATCTACAGAGTACTCACTTCTGAGTACTTCCCCAGTACAGCGGCACGCTCCACTATGGGCTGCTACGCTACAGTGACGAAATAGGCCTAAGGTCTCCCCGCGTACCAATACCCCAGAAACCGGTTCGACCCCAGACAAGGGCCGCTGAAAGCCGACGGGAACCGCTCCTGCTCATTGTCTTTCATTGGGGAGAGTGCCTGTCGAATCGGTATGTTATGTTTGTGCTGCATCTGCCTCGGCCGCATCTGGTCTGCCGCCTCTGTCTCTCAATCACCGTACACCCATTCCATGCTTTCATAGTCTCGACTTGTGCATATACATCATTGATACGTTCGAATACCTCACTTTGCAATGCTCGCACATTGTCCCCGCGTTCTGCGGTTCATGACGACCTCGGCGTCACATTTCCTCACGAGATCAAGGAGGCCATCGGCATGGACATCGTATCTACAGTCGCAGCCACGGCCACGGCCACAGCCTGTGCGCACCTACTCGGCTGCTGCTCCGAATGCCCGCCTCAACATCCCCGTCGATTATGACACGACACCGCTGCTCGCGCACACGCCCCGTACGGCCCTGAACAACCCCGAGCTTCCGCCCGCCATTACGCGCGGAGGCAACAACGGCGGCAGTGGTGCCGGCCTCACGAAGCGCTTGAACCTCTACCAGGCCATCAACGACGCCATGTCCACTGCCCTAGCCGAGGACGAGTCTGTGCTGCTATTTGGCGAGGATGTCGCGTTTGGCGGTGTCTTCCGGTGCTCCATGAACCTCAAGGACACGTACGGCGGCGAACGCGTCTTCAACACGCCGCTCACTGAGCAGGGCATCATGGGATTTGCGATTGGCCTGGCCGCCGAAGGAATGCGTCCGATTGCTGAGATCCAGTTTGCCGACTACGTTTATCCGGCCTTTGACCAGCTCGTCAACGAGGCTGCCCGGTACCGCTACCGAGACGGCGCCAACAAACGCCACGTCGGCGGCCTGACGACGCGCATGCCGTGCGGTGCCGTCGGTCACGGTGCCATGTACCACTCGCAGTCGCCCGAGGCGCTGTTCACGCACATCCCGGGCCTGCGCGTGGTCATGCCACGGTCGCCCCTGCAGGCCAAGGGTCTGCTGCTGGCGGCGATCCGGTGCAACGACCCGGTCGTGTTTTTGGAACCCAAAGTGCTGTACCGCGCGGCCGTCGAGTACGTGCCGGTCGACGCGTACGAGCTGCCGCTGTCCAAAGCCGAGGTACTCAAGTCGGGCGCGGACGTCACGGTGATATCGTATGGCCAGCCGCTGTATCTGTGTATGAATGCGATCCGGCAGGCCGAGCAGGATTTTGCGGGTGCGGGCAAGAACGGACACTTTTCCGTCGAGCTGATCGACCTGCGGACGGTCTACCCGTGGGACAAGGAAACGGTGCTGGCCAGCGTGCGGAAGACGGGGCGGTGCATTGTCGTGCACGAGTCGATGGTGAATGCGGGCGTGGGCGCCGAGGTGGCCGCCACGATCCAGGAAGATGCCGAGACGTTTTTGCGGCTGGAGGCGCCGGTACAGCGCATTGCCGGCTGGAGCACACACATGCCGCTGGTTTTTGAGAAGTTTGTCGTGCCCGACGTTGCAAGTGAGTTTTTGTCTTTTTTCTTTTTTTTCTACGTTTCTCCAAGATTTTCTTATTTTTTCTGTCGTCTTCGTCTGTCCAACACACTAACTGTCTAGGAATATACGATGCGATAAAAACAGCAATGAAGTATTAACACAGCAATGAGTATCAGCCCAGCAAGGAGATTTTTTTTTACAGAATACAGCAATAAAATATTACAGCAATTGCATCTCAGCATGTACTGCTCGTTCTCGAGTGATTGTAACGTGAATCGTGACGACTTACATAAACAGCTCGGCTCCACCCGCGCGGCATCGCAATAGGGGCCCTCTGCCCCGCAGCTACGTAGAGCTCCAGCTCCGACTGTTTCGCTTCACCGTGGCATTCCGGTCGAATTGTACGTATACATTGAATCGTCGTCAACACCCTCCCTCGAAATCTATCGAAACCGAAAGCCATCATCTCAAAACCGACAACATGTCCTCTGACGCTGCCATCATCTCGGCGTTTGTCGCCGACGCCCCGCCTGGCGAGCTGTCGAATGTCGTGGCCGACATTGAGTCGATCACGGGCACGTCGGGCAGCCTCGACGAGGCCTTTGAAAAGTACAATGAAGAGCAGTTTGTGACGGTCCAGCTGCCGGGTGGCAGTGCCAAGGAGATTGCGATTGTGAGCGAGTGGTCGCGGCTGGGCGGTGGGCGGTACTACGACCCGAGCTCGGCCACGAGCTTTGCCTTTGATCATAAGACGCAAAAGGCGAGCGCGCCGCAGACATATCCCATTGAGGGGGAGATTGTGTAAGTCCTTTTGATACATATTTATAGATAAAATCTGACCTCCCCCCCGTCAATCCATACTCAAGGCTCTCGGCATCTACGCCAAGGACCACTACGAACGGCCGGCCTACGGCGTCTACCCCCTCGACGGCGACCGCGTCGGCGTGCTGATTGCCAGCAACAAGTACAGCCCGCAGAACTTTTGGAACGGCCGGTGGCGCGCGCGGTACATTTACGACCCGTCGACCAGTGCCCTCCAAGGCTCGATCCGCGTCGATGTGCACTACTACGAGGACGGCAACGTGCGGCTGCTGACGGACAAGCCGCAGACGGCGTCGGCCGCTGCCAATGGCGTTGCCGTCGTGCGCGAGATTGCCGCGCTCGAGAAGACGTACCAGGAGGAGCTGAACAAGAAGTTTCTGGCGCTCAGCGAGGGCGCGTTCAAGGGCCTGCGGCGGCAGCTGCCGGTGACGCGGCAAAAGATTGAGTGGGAAAAGGTGGCGAGCTACCGGCTGGGCCAGGACATTGGCGGCGGCGGGAGGAAGTAGGCGGTGGCGCATGCCGCACTGTGGCGACCATGATAACATTGAGACATTGAGAGCCCGGCGCTCTCAGCTAGACGAGACGAATCTAACTTGTTGATGCGTACAGTGTGGAGAGACTGCAGTGTTGTACCAGCATCTAATTTAAAAGATGCAGTACAAGTCGGTAGGACTAAGTGATATGCGAGGGTGTACTTGACTGTCTCTCATCCCGGTTGTGTTCTATATGTAGTGCGGCAGTCTGCAGAGTGGCACGTTAAATAGACAAAGATTACTGTAGAGATTGCTTCTAGCCAGACAGGGCATTTCCAAACAGCTTGACTCGTTGTGCGTCTTGTAGGCTATGCCGTGAACTCTCGGTAGCGGACGGCCCGACGGAAGATTGGGGTGTCCGTTTCCGTGGGATTTACTTGGTAAATATGCACTGTTCATAGCGATATGCTCTAACCTGCTATTCCTCGCTGTGTGAATCGTGACAGAAACATCTAGCTTGCGTGCGTTTATCTTTTCCGCTTTTGTCTATTTTTGCCGGCAGCGGACGTACGACAACCGCCTGCAACGCATCCAAAGTACTGAAGAGAACAGCAAGAGAAGACGGTAGAATGAGGTGGAAATAGAACTTTTATGAGATCAACAGAAAGGGATGTCCATTTGCCGGACCTCTCATGCCGATACCCTTCTACATATGCTGTTCTATCAAGCCGGCCGGCGGCTTAGTATGAGATAGTGGGTTCATAACTCGTACGGTTACCTGTACACATATGCTTAAGTACACCCCGCTAGAGCTTCAGCCAATCCCAGTGAGCCGATTTCTGTTTGTCTTTTTCCGGAATTAATACAATTAAAGTTGCTGTTTTCCTATTATATTACGTACTAAAATATTCAACAAAATTGCCTTTTTTGGTGTTAGCTCGAGGAGCTCCCACTGTAACCACTATAAGCATACTCCGTACAGAAGCCCTGTAGCCCTGTCGGGCCTGGTACGGAGTAATGTAAACGTGGTAAATTACCACGGCCCTGAAGAATCCACTGTAACTTTCAACAATCCCCTATCTTTGTTCTCTATCTACGTCTTTACTCTTTCGCCCTCTGGTGCCATTCTTCCTACCACTCACGATCTCACCGATTCACGATCACCACTTTTGATCCGACCTCACCTCTACCTCACCCTCGTCCCTACTCTAATCAAACCGCCAACATGTCTGCCGAGTACACCTTTCAGGATGTTGCCGAGCACAACACGCCCAAGGACCTCTTTATGGTCATCCACGACAAGGTCTACGACTGCACCAAGTTTGTTGACGAGCACCCGTATGTTACTGCAGCTACCTCTTTTATCTGCGCAAAACGCAAAAAGCTAACAAAACAGCGGCGGCGAGGAGGTTCTCCTGGATGTAGGCGGCCAGGACGCGACCGAGGCGTTTGAAGATGTCGGCCACAGTGACGAGGCGCGCGAGACCCTGGAGGCGCTGCTTGTCGGCCAGCTCAAGAGACAGGCCGGCGACCCCGCACCCGGCGCAAAGACGAACGCGGTCACGGGACAGGCACAGACTGCCGGCGCGGCAGGACTGGGTATTGGTCTGTACGCGTTCCTGGCCATTGGCGGCGCTGCTGCCTACTACGCCTACCAGTACATGCAGCAGCAGCAGGAGCTGCAGCCCACTGCTTGAGCGTTTTTGAGCGTTTAAGCGCGACGATGCAGGCAGCAGGCAAGGATACGTGACACGTGGATGGAACGTCGGCTCGACCCGGACACGGAGTGACGGCGACCCGGCATACGGGCCCGGCATACGACCCGGCATGGAGCGAAATGAACACCCAGTCAATAGAACTGTTTGTTATTTATTCACTTTAGAAATTTCCGGGTTTTTGGCGTTTCTGTTTGTCACGACGATTACCAATGAACATCCTAATATCATTCTATCACAAAGAGTCCAATGTTGATGACTCGCTGAGAGCAGACCCGGAGCCGAGCCCTGCCATTCGGAGCTCTGCCCAATCGGGGCCGCATTTACGCATACAAATTCGGGATATAACGTACAAGGCGGAAAGTGGGAGAAGACCATGGAACGAGCAAGTGGCCTCTTTGCAAATACGCTGATGCCCAACCAACGATTGTGGGAAGCGAAAGCGAGCGAGCGAGCTGATAAGACCCAGAGAGATAATGAGGGGAGATAAAAGAGGGGAAGCTGTAGCAGGCTGACTCATGCAAGACCCTTGCGTCTTGACGACGTCTTGCCGCCGAGGCTCTTCTCTTCTGTAGACTTTCCAGTGTCTGTTCTTAATTCAATAATTCAAACTCGCGCTCTACTCCCAGCCTTCCCACTCCCGTGCTCGGTCTAATGCTGCCGCACCCATTGTCTATTTTTACAGATTGCTTTAGCTTGTCGATTGTTCTCCTTCACATGCTTATTAGTCTTTTTCCTCAAGAATGGGTCGTAAATGGGGAGAATGGGGGAGGGTCGCTCAGACTCTTTTATTATGACATGTAGAGACATTGAGACGGCCAGACGACTATCACTTAGACCACGGCGTACATCTCCGTCTTGGCCATTTGCGCGTAGATGGGATGGGGTCGCCAGTCAAACCTCGTCACGGAGCATGCTCAGCACCACAATGAAGTTGAGCAACTATTGTGCTTTAGTCGGTATTCACAACTTCACCTCGTCAGTTGAACACTCAAGCATCACGCAAGCATCGATGCCATGAAGCCGGTCTCAACAGAGCAAGGCACTCTTGATTCACGATACTGATGCCACACGGCACAACTCATTCTTCCATTGCAAATTGACTCTACATCAATTTGATGGCCTTACTCAAATCCGGTCCAGAGATGGATGGAATAGAATGGTGTTGGAATAACGTCGCAAGTCCAACATCGTCGCCGTCTCGATGCAGTTGGTGATAATGAAACACACGTGACTAGTTTACCATGGATTAGTCACCGTTTCAGCCTCCTGAAAGTGGGTCTCGCATATGCTTAAGCCTTGTGCTCTTTGTCACGACATTTGTCGATTAGACTTTTGCAATCCATTTCCATCAACCACAGTTTCATCATCTTTGCTGAATTCCAGTCATCGGGTGCCGCCTTTTCCGTCATCGAGCTATTGCATCATCACAACCAGAAACCACCAAACGATCTTTACACGTCTGCCGCTCCCAGTCGCGCACGAGACTGCCACTTGCGGCTTCCACCTCGCCTCTCCACCCTCAACCATGGCCTACCTCGACCGCCAGCGCGAGAGCTTCAACAACTCGCTGGCGTCTGTTGCTGCCAAGATCCCGGTGAAGCAGCAGCGCGGCGGCAATGGCGGCAACACGCTGGCCGTGGCCAGTCCGGTGCCGGGCACGCCGGCCTCGCCGTCGCCGTCGGTAGCGTCGACGACGACGTCTGTAACAAACACGACGCCCAAGAAGAGCAGCCGCCACACGGGCCCGCCGGGCGGGTCGGCAGCGGCCATCTACTCGCAGCCGGACAACACGGGCATGGGCACGGACATTGGCACCAACATTGTATATGCGCTGGACTACCTCAAGCAGCAGCGCGGCAAGGCGCTGAGCCTGGCGCACGTGCTGGGCCATTTAAGTCTGAACCGGGAGTCGGAGGCGTTTCAGAAAAAGATTGTGGAGCGCATGCGCATGCACCCGCGGATTGCGTGGCGGCCGGACGACAGCGTGTCGTCCATGTCGCTGGACGAGAACTGGAGCACGGGCGCGTACGAGCACAACCCGGTCATTCCAGGCGTGCGAGACCGTACTTCTTTACTACAATTCCTGCAGAGACGCACCGACGCGCAGGGCGTGAGCGTCAAGGACCTCAAGGACGGGTGGCCGGACTGCGAGCCGACGCTGGCGGCGCTGGAGCAGGAGCACCGGGTGCTGGTTGTGCGGACGAAAAAGGACAACCACCCGCGCATGGTGTGGCTAGACGATCCGAGTCTGTGCCACGGTGTGGAGCCCGAGTTCCAGGCGCTGTGGCACCGGTCGGAGATTCCGCCGCTGGACGACATTGTGCGGAAGCTGACGGCGGCGGGCCAGAAGCCGACGAGCGAGGACCCGCGGCTGCGGGCGGCGAACCAGGTCAAGGAGAAGAAGATCAAGAAGAAGGCGCAGCGGCGGACGGGCAAGTCGACCAACACGCACATGGAGCATTTGTTGAAGGACTACAGTCATATGAAGCGGTGATTTTGTTTTTCTATTCTTTCTTCTTTTCTTCTTCCTATTACCATCATATACCAAAAATAGGCCGGCGTTGGGTTACTGGTCAGGGACCACTAGAATGATATTACCAATTGAATACAAGCTTTGTCTTTGTAGACAAACCATCGCGTGAGACTGATACTTGCTCCAACACCTGGCATAGGTCACCACATCACTCAAACAACAAGTAAAGAAAGCTGTATCAATTGCAAGCGCTAAATGCATGGCAGATTACAGTAGTCTAGGAGGTAGGAAATAAAGAGCAAAGACAGATGTAACAAGAAACTGAAACTGGCTGGTCGTATAAATGCATAATGACTGACTGACAAATAATAGAAATCTAAAGAGAAAACAAACGGCAAAAAGGACAAGAGGGTATCCTTGGCTTCGTGCTGTAGACGCACGCACGCAAAACAATAAAAATCAAAAATCAAAACAGAAAACACCATTCACAGCAGCTGCGCTGCTGAGAAAAATGAGAGACTCACAGCAGCTGCGCTGCTGAGACTGCTGCCTACTGAGCCGCCCACAGCTCGCTCTGCCGCGGCTGCTTGCTCACATCAAAAGCACTACCCGGCTCCGCACTGCCCGGCCGCCGGCCCATGTGCGACAGCCCCGACAGACTCGACAGTCCCATGCCCGACATCGACATGCTCGGCATCGGCATGCCCATGTGCGGCGAGCTGTGCCCGTGTCCATGACCATGCCCATGACCATGACTCGCCGGTGCCGATGTCGCACTCGACGTCGACGCCGGTCCCGTGCTATAGAAAAGCTGGCCCAGCGCCGACGCGCCATACGAGTTGTCCGGGTCGGGGTACACATAGTTGCCGCTGCTGTGATGGCTGTGCGCCGGCGACGCCGCCAGGTGGTGCGACGGCGACTGCCAGCCAAGACTGCTCACGTGCGGACTGCCGCCAACGCTGCCGGTACCGCTGGCCGTGCTGCCGGCGCCCGACGGCGGCTCAATGCTGGGCTCCAGCGTGGACGGCGGCGCCGGCGCGTGCGTTGTCGGGCTCGTATGGGACTGGCTGTGCGCCGGCGCCTGTTGGCTCGACGGCCCGTAGCCGGTCGGATGCGATGTCGGGCGCATGTTGCTGTTGTAGTTGAGCGATGATGTCGTGGACGCAGGGCTGTGGTCGCCGCGCAGATGGGCGGGCAGCGAGTAGCCAGCGGCGGCGGCGGCAGCGGCGGCGGCGTGCTGCATCTGGTGGCTCAGCGAGCCCATTTCGGACGACGGCGACAGGGAAATGTGGCGCTGCGAACCCGAACCGTGGCCGGTGTTGGGCGACGGCGTGGACATGGGCGAGCCAGAGTCCGAGTGCGGCGGATGGCTCATGCGCGAGTGGTGCGCGTGGTGCGACGGGTTGCCGCTCGGGCCAGTGCTGATTGGAGCAGATGTTCCGCGCGCGAGAGCAGCGGCGGTGGCGCGGGCGGCATCCTCAATGGTGCCGGTGTGGTGGTTCTGGTGGCGCGTGAGGGTGGTGCGGCGCGTAAAGGTCTTTTGGCAGTCGGCATAGGGGCACTTGTAGGGCCGCTTGCCGGAGTGGATGCGGCGGTGGCGCGCAAGAGAGCTGGAGTCGCTAAAGGGCTTGCCGCAGCGCTCGCACTGATGGGGCTTCTCGCCCGTGTGCACGCGACGGTGGACGGTGAGGGCAGAGCGCTGGATGAACTGCTTGCCGCAGTTGGGAAAGTCGCACACGTGCGGGCGCACGCCGGTATGGATGCGTTCTGTACTGTTAGTGCGTGTTTGAGTGTGATAAAAATGAAAGAGACGAGAAGACGTACCATGCCGAGCGAGATCGCTGCGCCGCGCAAAGCCCTTGCCACAGGCGGAGCAGGGATAGGCCTTGGGAGGCTGGCTGCTGGCCATGGACATCTTGTTGTAGGTGATGCCGGCGGAGAGCAGGTTCATGTTCATGCTGTTCATGCTGTTCATGCTGTTCATGTTGTTCATGTTGTTCATGGAGCTCATAGAGGTCATGCCCATGGAGCCCATACCCATAGAGCCCATATTCATGTTGCCCATGCCCATACCCATGCCGCTCATGTTGTTCATGCCCATGCCGCCCATGCCCATGTTGCCCATGGTGTTCATGCTGGGGGTCAGGCTGGGCAGAATGAGGCCGCCGTTGTTGCTGGCGTGGTCGGGGATGGGCAGCGGCGCGGAGTGCATGGCAGTGGGCGAGCCCATCAGAGAGCCGCCGCCAAGAGAACCGGGCGGAGCGGAGAAGCGCGAGTGGTCGGAGCCGTGGGGAGAGTCGGCGCGGTCGAGAGGGTGTGGCGGATAGGGCTGAAGCGAGACGGGCGGCAGGTAGTGGTGGCTGGATTGCTGCTGGCCTTGGTGGTGGTGGTGGTGTGTTGGACTGTGGTTGTCGGGCTTGATATCGGGGAGCGAGATGCCGTGAAGGCCACCTTTTTCGTTGAGCATGTCGCCGATGCCCATGACTTCGCCTGGTGCTGGAGACTTCATGGTGATGAAGAAGAGGTGTTGTATACGAGGGTGTAGAATATATAAGAAGTAGACGAGGGTAGGAAGAAGGTAGTGTAGATAAGAGACCAAGAGACCAAGAGAATGAAGGGTATAGAATGAAGATATAGAGTATATAAGTGAGGTGGACGTGCGTAGTAATAGAGGAAAGTGTAGGAGTGGAGCAAGGCGTTAAGACGAGACGAGGTACAGGTAGATGTACACAAAAAAGACTATTCGGGTGGTTAGCTAGGCCATCACGCGATACAGCACCATGGAGGCACGGATGCAGCGGCAGCGACTAGGGTAGTCGAAGGAGACGTTGAGGCAATGCAGAGTCCATGCGAGTAATTGCCAAGGAGGAGGAGGGGGGGTGTGTAGGATGGTAAGGCGGTAGGACGAGCTTTGCAGAGTGCAGCGACTGCAGAGAGTGGCGTGCGTTGTGCGTGCGCAGGAGATGGGACGGTGGTGGTTGATCTGGTGGAAGACGGTTGGTGTGGTGGAGGATGTTGGTGGTAGTGGTGGTGGTGGTGGTGATGCGGTGTCGCAAATGCGGTCGGGATTTTTGGGTGTGGTGCGGTTGTGGTAGGTGGTAGGTGGTAGGGTGTAGTGTGGTTGGGTCGCAAAGAGCAAAGACGCGCAGTTGGTACTTACTTAAGCGGGTGGTTGATTAATAAGTAGCGTCTAATAAGTAGCGTCAGATGAGGAAAGCGCGGTGAAAGAGGAAAGAGTGAGAGAGGATGCGAATGAGAATGAAGATGGTTTTTTGCAATGAGGAGGATCGAGGGTAGATGTAGGAAGAGAGGGGATCAAGGGGAAGAAGAAGAGAGAGAGGATTGAGAAGAAGAGAAGAAAATAAGTATGGTTATGTAGATAAATAGATAAAACAAGACAAGGTGTGATAGATCGACAACGGGGAGGTAAATATATGTGAGAGAAGAGTTTATGGTAAAAGGTAAAAGGTAATAGGTAAAAGAAGTACAGATAAAATAAAGAAGATGAAAAGAAGGTGAAGCAGAAAAAGAAAAAGAAAGTCAATCGATTAATTGAGGATTGTTTTATGATTTATCGACAGGTATGGGGGTACTTTGTAGGGATTTTCTGGGGTGAAAGATACGGAATATGGAACAAGTAGAGCTCACCGTCCCGTTCAGGAATAAGAAACGACGGATGGATGAATGCGATGAGTTGAGATGTGCGTACAATGTAGATTCATGGAGATTCATGGAGATTCATGGAGAAGAGATGAACATGATGGAGCACGGCGTCAGCTCGGATCTAAGCATCGTGAAATTGCGTGACAGGCCTTTATGAAGTGCAGTGGTCTGGCAGTGGTCTATGTGGTTATGTGGTCTATGTGGTCTATGTGGTCTATGTGGTCTATGTGGTCTATGGGTGGTCTATGAGTCTTGGTGGTGGTCTGGGCTGCTAGTCAGGAACAAAGGTGTATGGTTATGAGTGTGTATGAGTGGTGTAACGAGTGGTGGTGTAGTGATGTCAGAGTGAGTAGATAAGTGGTAGTTGGTGATATAGCGTAGTGATATAGCGAGAGTGATATAACGAGTAGTGATGTAATTAGTGGTATATTGTTAGTGGTATAGTGAGTAGATAGAGTTAGTGAGTAGTGAATACATATAGTGAGTAAGCATATACATATAGTGAATAGTGAATCGCGAATAGCGAGTAAAATAGAGTTAGTGATAGGAGTTATAGAGCCAGTGAGTATACAGTGAGTAAATGGAATAAGGGCCTACAATAGTGTATTAACAGAGGAAAGAGCAAGTAATGAGTAATAGTAATAGTGACTACAGTGGCAAGAGTAATAGCAAGTAATAGTAAACAGTCACAGTAATAGCAGGCAACCAAGTTAATACAGTGGCTAACTACCCTGAAGCAGGTAAACAGGGCAGGTAGACAGGCAGGTAAACAGAACTAAGCATCTCACGATCACTCGACTGCCGCAGCACGGCCCATTTCGGCAATAATCCCCGCTGGATAAAGATAAATCCAGTCTAAATACACCAGGAAACAAACAAAGCAATAGGATCTACAGCGTAAAGCCGTCGCATAAGATGCTAAGCAAAAGGCAGTGCATAGTGGAATATATGCATAATAGCATAAGAGGCGCTGTATTTATTGAAGAGTGAAAGAGGAAGGTTGTAGCAAATGTACGTAAAAGAAAAGCAACAGATTGCAATGTGGCTGAGGCTCGGTGGGTGATAAGCGTTGTATGAAGAGAGAAAGTGATATTCTGATGAAAGATGACGAGACAGCCAACAGCAAACGGCAAAAGAATTCGACTGACGGGAGAACGACGTATTGGCATCCACTTGCGTTATGCATGGAAGGATGGAATATTCCCTGCAGGGGTTGAATGC
Source organism: Ophiostoma triangulosporum (assembly GCA_029298705.1). Lineage (NCBI taxonomy): Eukaryota > Fungi > Ascomycota > Sordariomycetes > Ophiostomatales > Ophiostomataceae > Ophiostoma > Ophiostoma triangulosporum. The sequence goes on along the minus strand of JANSLO010000010.1, from coordinate 710,375 downwards.
GCTGTCTTTTGGTAGGGTTTTAGTTACAAGTACTCCGTACAGGCTAGCGTCTGTCTTAGCCACAGTGCCTAGCTTATATGTAGGTAGCCCCTGTCGTTTCTGTGCTCATGCTCGTTATGGCCAGAATAGATGAAACAGAGGGTAAGTCCGATACGAGCGAGAGGACGAAGAAGCGAGTGGGCAGACGGTGGTATGTGTAGTTCAGGCAGATTCAAGCAGAGTTCAGGCAGAGTGAGTTTTAGCAGAGTATTGAGACAGATTCAGAGATACTGCATCAGTCTGCATGGCGGGAATAAGCAGAGGCGGATGAGATGTGAGATCTGTGTAAATGAAGGTAAAGCGGTGGGAGATAAGGAAGAAAGAAAAGAAAAGAAGAAAATTAAAGAAAATAAAAGAAAGAAAAAGAGAAGAAAGTAGAGCAAAGATGAAGAACGAGAAAAGAATGAGGAAAAGAAACCGAATAAGAGAGAGAGAAAAAAGAAAGAAAAAAAGAAAATAGAGAGAAAAAAAAATAGAAAGAGAGAGAAAGAGAACAAGAAAGACGAAATGAAGCTTAAACAAAAATACAAACATATCACCACAAAGGATCACCAAACGATCACCAACAAACAAACACGCAATTCACGGTTGATCACTACTTTCTCTGTTCTCTTCATCGTCTGGTACCCACCTCGCCCTGAAGCAAGGGATGCCAAACACCTTCTATCCTTCTAGAAGGAGCGGAGACGTCAGGCAGTACTTCTCCAGCAGCGGAACCGTTGCTGCAATGTGACCCCGGCGATAAAGGAGATCCCCGCTTGGTTGATGCGTCTGTCAGTGCCATTGTTTGTGATGTGATGAAGTTAATGCACGGGCGAGTGGTTGAGTTTAGATAAGATGCATTCGTTGAAGTTTGCTATCATGAGAAGAGAAGAGAACAAACAAAAAGAACAGAAAATGTAAAAGGAAAAAAAGAAGAAGAAAAGTGAAAGAGAAAAAAAAAATTACACAAATGAGGAAAAGAGAAAAAAAAGAGAAAATGTAAAAAAAAAATAAGAAACCAAAAACTACATTATGTAAAGACAGCTGACATGAGACAAGCTGAACCCATTATCTAGACTACACGAAAAACACACGAAAAACACGAAAACAAAAAACATCACGCGTCGCGACTCACGCCGCCACACGCCAGACCGCTAAACCTTCCATAGACCTTCTCGAAGGAAAGAATGGGTCTCACACGAAGAATGACCCAGTTTTGTAAATAAAGGGTCCGTCAGGCCCGTCAGGGGGCTGAAAGGACGACAAGAGGCTGGCTGAAGAATGACACGAAGAGAGCTGTACAGAGTACTTTTGATCACTCCACTGACGGCTGAGTGTGGAGATCCTTGTAGAGAGAACGATTTTACGGATAGAATAGATTGAGAATGTACAGACGAGATATTCGTACAGACAAACTATCTCTACTCTAATTAGATTGAAGGCCACTCCGTAATGAATGCACTAAGAAGATTGCTTTACAAGCGGCCGGAGCGATGTGGGCTATTGCCTCTTTGTCATCCGCCTTGCACTAACAGCGCTGGTGTTGTGTCACCTTGACTGTCACAACTTCTGTCACCTTTTGAGTGGTTGTCACCTTTGGGTTGTCACCTTGACTGGTTGTCACAACTTATATGTAGATGGTCTGTCACAACTTTACGGTCACAACTGCATAATATGACAAGTAGTGAGGCGATGCCAACAGTCGGTGAGTGGGTGTGGACTGTACTACTCCATCTTCTGTACTTTTGACGGCGAGCGCTTAATGCCAAGATTGAAGATAGCCGGAGAAGTGGGCTATGGAAGCTCAGAAGCTTTCCAGAAGCCTGCCTAATTTCCTTGTCGTGACAGCTCATCTACGGAGTAAGCTTAGAGCTATATGTACTCCGTACGTGCTAATTGTCAAGAGCTAAATCTCAATTCTAATTACAGAAAGAGCTATTACTAATCACCAACAATCAGAGCTAACCTGCTAATCATCATCAGCAAAAGAGCTAATAATCCGAACCAGCAATCAAAAAGAAACAACAAACTATTAACGTAAAATACTCCAACCAAACCAAAGACCTCCGCGCCAAGACCCATATCCAGACGGTGTATGCTCGGCGTACCCGTGTGCATCCGTAGTTATTACCTTCTACTTCCTAAAATCGACACATTCAGTAACATACGCGCCGACAGAACGTTGGAGGACGTATCTTATGCTTACGTACTGCGGCACGGGCGGACCCATCCTTCCTTTTTTCCTTCTAGAAACCTTCCATGCAGGGAAGAGGCAGGGCAAACAGGCAGACGACTGAGAGAAAAGGGGTGTCCGGGCCCGCTGGCGCCCCAACACCGCGGATCAAGCAAGGGGTCGATTACTTTTGTTTTCGACCCTTCTCAGAAGAGGAAGGGTTGGGTCGTAATTCCATTTCGTAGATCAACTGGCCTGTGACACGGTCTGTGACATGATGGACGAGCGGACTGAGCGTATGTCAGAGATGGGCGACGATGCGATTGATAGCAACCGGAGAGCGTTGGAGCACGGGACGCACGACCGAGTGATCTCCCGTTGTTGTTTGAGCAGCGAGAGGCGTAACATGAAGTCATTGACACGGACATGTTGTAGTGTAGGAAGGAAATAGAAAAAGAAGAGAAACAAAAACAAAACAAAAAGGGAACGAGAAAAATCAAACAAACGTATTCGGCTTGGCAGCATCTGAGGCCAAGCATGTCGAGCTGTCACAGCGTGTATATGTAAGTACATGTATTTACATGTAATATCATGTAGTTACCATGAAAAGCAGTGTAAATACATGTAGATATCATGAAACCAAGTGACCATGTGACCATGAAACCCTGTAAGCCATGTGAACCAGACACAAACACCATGAGATACCATACAGATATCATAAACATATAAACATAATCATACACAAACCATGTACAGTACATACGACCGGTCTTCGTCCGACCAACTGATTTGTCCCTGCAATATCTCACACAATGGCCGGCCGGATTTATCGGGCCGTGCTCGATGTCGGTAACGGCGAAAGGAAAGAGGTATCAGATAAAGGCGCCGAGCAAACAAGGTGGCACGCGCACGGCGGACGAGTGGACGACCATTGAGTGCAGATCCAGAAGAGGAAAAGACGCAACAGCGGAAGACGAACGGAAGACGAAAAACAAGACCAAAGAACGCAACGAGACGAAGAAAAAAAAGACAGGGGACCGAAAACGAAACGACAGGGGCGGCACAGAGCCAGGGGCATGCAATTCACCCGCAGGGCACAGGGCACAGGCACAGGGCACAGGGCACAGGGCATAGGCGAAGATGACAGGGGCAGAGGGTTCGATGCAGATACAGATGCTACGGTGCAGAGGAGATGCCTCTTTGGGTTAGGCGGTCTCAATGTACTCAATGTACAACTAGCCTAAAGAGGTCTCTACTCACATAACGTCCCCCAGATTGCCGCACATCGATGACACGGACACCGACGGAGCGAATCGCCAACGGAGAATTGTATTGGTTTGCACAAACAACAAGTAGCACTGCAACTGGGTCGCCCATCGATAGAGCATAAATGGTGGCGTGCAACTGAGGCTGGCGATGAAGAATGGAGAATGGAGATCATGCGTCTGGTCGGTCAGCTCGACTGGTGATAGTCATATTGTTTTGGGGTATTTTGATTATAGATGTAAGTCTGAGATGACAGGAGACCCATGCGCACGCCGATCATGCAGCTATCAGCGTACGGCAAGATCCTGTACGGCAAGATATCGATGATGATAGTAAGCTTGGATACAACAGCTTGCACGAGCCATGGCCAAGACAAAATCACCACATCTGCAGGATGAGACAACGGCATGATCAACACGAGCCATGGAGAGATAACGGGAGATCACACGTCAACACGGATCAACACGAGTTCATGAGAGATACTATGCAAAGTCAACACGAGTCATAAGAGATAACATGAACAGTCAACACGAGTTCATATGACGATAACAGAACAAAGTAAACATGAGGTATCCAAACGCCAAGAACACAATAAAACTTTACAATGCCAACACAAAAACACAATGCCAACAAAGATTACAATGCCAACATCACCACAAGCCCTCAATGCCCTCAAGGCCAATGCTGCCAATGCAATGCAAAAAACTACTTCCGGTTCCGCGTCTTCTTCTGTTGCTGCACCTGCGCATCCTCCTCCTCCTCGTCGTGCCCCTTCTTCAAATCTTCCTCCAATCCCCACTCCTCGTGATCGTAATAGTCCTCGCCGTCTGACATGTCCCGGTTCGGCCCGCTGTGCGCCTCTGCCTTGGCCCATCGCATCACCGTCTTGCGCAGCCGCTCGGCCCGCAGCAGTCCCTCATGCAGCCGCCGTGTGCCGCGTGCCACCTCTTCCTGCTTCTGCACCCACATTTGTAGCATGCGCCGCACATCGTCTGCCTCGGCTTCGGGTAGTCCCAGGTTGGGCTCGGGGTGCGCTGATCGCGGCGCCAAGTATAGAGGGTGGATGAAGTCGTCGTCGTCGGCGTCACCTCCGTTAGCCGTGTCCGCCGTATTGACTGCGTCGGGCACGGGTTCTATTGACCCGTTGGCAGTGACGGCCGTGGTGGCCGCGTCCACCATGTCTGTGTCCTTGTCGCCCTCGCCGCCCTCGCCGCCCTTGTCGGCGTCACCCTTGTCGGCGTCACCCTCATGACTGCCCTCACCTGTACCCTTCTCCCCCCCCCTGCCCTGCGCCGCCGCCAGCCGCGCCACAAACGTATCATCAAACAAGTCCGCGTCATTCGGCGTCACCATCAGCCCGCTGTCCACCCAGATATGGTCGCCGCACAACTTAATCAGCAGCGGCTTCACCTTCCACAGCGCCCGGTTCTCCTTGTGCATCCAGCTCGCCCCCTGGCCCGCTAGTTCCGTCAGGGCCCGGCTCTTGAACGGCTGCGACAGCATCGGGTGCGACGCCAGCTCCGTCACCGACGTCAGCGGCGCCAGCACCCGCTCCAGCTGGATCCCCGCGTACGGATTCTCCTCGGCCGCCGCCGCCACCGCTTCCTGCACCGCCGCCTCGTCGTCTTCGTCGCTGTCTATCTCGTAGCCGTCCGCGTCCAGCAGCGGCGGGTTTTTTTTTAGGATGTTGCGTCGGTAGCCGTTGTAGTCCACCGGCTCGGAAAACACATTGAGCCCGTCCGCGGCGCCCAGCTGGCCCTGGCGCACAAACCGCGCGTCGCGCTTCAGCTTGTTGCCGCGGTTCGTGCCGTGGTCAATGTCCGAGTCCGAGTCCGAGTCTGAGGTCAAAGTCAGTAAAGGTCAGCAAAGTCAGCAAAGGCCAGCAAAGGCCAGCAAAGGCCAGCAAAGTCCAGCAAAGGCCAGCAAAGGCCAGCAAAGGCCAGCAAAGGCCAGCAAAGGCCAGCAAAGGCCAGCAAAGGCCAGCAAAGGCCAGCAAAGGCCAGCAAAGGCCAGCAAAGGCCAGCAAAGGCCAGCAAAGGCCAGCAAAGGCCAGCAAAGGCCAGCAAAGGCCAGCAAAGGCCAGCAAAGGCCAGCAAAGTCAGCAAAGGCCAGCAACGCGCCAGCAGCTCCAACACCAGCACCAACACCAGCACGGACGCGACTCACCATATTGCTTCCGCTTGCGCGCGCGCTGAATTCCCACTGCCATCTCCAGGAACATCGCCTGGTCTCGTGCCGCCGACATTGTAGGTAGAGATTCGTTCGAAAGGTAGAAGAGGATCGTAGAGCGAGAGAGCGAGCTCGAGCGCGCGGTTGACGACGAGCGACACGAGGCAGCCGGCGTGTCGTGTCGATGATGGTCTGTCTGTGAAAGATCGGTCGCTGGCGCTGGCTTGTAATATAACTGTAAAACAACCGTAATATGGCGTGTCAATGCGGACTGCGTGCAGAGATGACGGATCGCACGGTCGGAGCACCACTGCGCTCTCTCGCTGTTCTGCCGTTCAAGCGCGAGCCCGGACAATTCTGCCACTTGACCACTCACCGCTTTTTACTAGCTTCGATCGTACACTGTGATTGGAGGCCGTCACACACGGTGGGTCAGACAAGCTATTGTACAAGTACTTGTGTGCCACCAAATTAACGCGCAATATGGAAAAAGGTACGTACCTCTACTTCATCAAGCTCACCCCGCCAATCATAGCTTCATGGCCTGCATCACGGTGACGATATGTACGGACACAGACACGGTATATGCTTTCTGCGACTCCCGACTTCTTGGCTCCCTGTTGCCTTTCTGATCCCGAGTCTAGGCCGCCACTTCAACCCCTGTGTACGAAGTAATATCTATACCTCGACGACGCTGCGAATAGCTTCATCGACAGACAGCAGCTGCTCGACGGCGACCCCTCCGACAAGACACGGAGCTACCGGCACTTCCACTTGGACACAGCACACCGAGGTACCAGCAGCACTACGAGTGCCTCGCGCATCGCGCAATGGACGAATATCCCGCCTACAGCCTCACCCAGAACATCCCCCTCATCGTCACCGTCGGTCTCCCCCCCTCGCCCGGTGATGCTCCCTGGACCCTCGGCGCCGACCTCAAGGAACAAGCTACGCTGTTACGATCCGACCTGCCTGTCCTCGATGGCGGCCATGCCTCCGAGTTTACACGCTACATCACCGCCAGCGATGTCTCCGGGCCCGTGCCCGCCTCCGCACAAACATGGCACGGCCGCACCAGCTCACAGCGTTACCGCTTCCGCGTACGGGGGACGGGCCGCACATACTACCTCCCGCCACGAAATGCGAGCCTGCCAGAGAACTTTGAAGTACCCAACAACCAGCAGGTCGCCCTCCACTCGCCCTTTTCGCCGCTGAGCCCCGCATGTCCCCTCTACCCCGACGGCATCATCGGCGCCCGCTGGATCCAGAAGCACCAGGAGATTGTGCCCAGCGTCTTTCTCTGCTGCTACTCGCTCACGCCCGACACGACCACCGCGACGCTCCAGGACAACAAGATCAAGACGGACATTATCGCCTTCCGCACCGCCGTCCAGCAGTCGGGCTACCACAGCCGCGTCGCTGTTGCCGTTTTTGTTGCCGCGGCCGCCGGCGACGACCATGCCGCTGCCGACGGTCTTGTCCAGGAGCGGCTCGAGAGCATCCGCAAGACCACCGGCACCGAAACCAAGCTTTTCTTCGCTGTGCCTGCGACGTCCGAGCTGCACGAAGAGCTGCACCGTGTCGCCGAGAACATGCTCGTCAATATTTATGCTGTCGCCATGGACTACTACCGCGAGCTCGGCCGGCGTACACGAAAGAAGCGCGGCCGCGGTTCGGCTCCGCAGCCGTCGGTGCCGCCCCACGTCGGCACGTCCCAGACCCTCTCGCTCGCCGGCTGGCACATTCGCTACGATGTCAAGTCCGCCGTGCTCGCCGAGTTCCGCCACGAGACCGATGTCGCGCTGCGCCTCTTTGACCAGGCCTACGAGACGCTGCTGGGACCCGAGGTCCTGTACGAGGCCATTCCCCACTGGAGCCCGCGCTGGAACGAGGCGCGTCTGCTCGCCGACACCCTCGCCATCCGCATCCTGCGGTGTCTGCTGACCATGGGACAGCACAGCCTTGCGGTGCGGCGCTGGACCGTGCACCGCGAGCGCCTGTTTGCCCTGCTCAATGCGCGCGGCCGCGGCACGGCCAACTACGGCTGGAAAGCCTGGGAGGCGCGCTGGGCCGTCGTCATGGCCGACCTGATTCTGCGCGTCGGCGTGCCCGGCCTGGTGGCGCCCTCCTCTCAGAAAAAAAGCAAGAACGTCGTGCTCTACCTGCCACCGGAAAAGGCCTCGCTGCCCGACCGGCCGGGGCCCTTTGAGTTTCTGCACCACCGCGGCTACTGGTTCCACATGGCCGCACGCCACACCGCCGCGCGCCGCGCCCTCGCACACGCCATGCCCGAAGACGACCGCCACCCGCCCGACTTCTCGCCCGCCTCCGCCGTCGCCCACCGCGCATTTACCTATGACGACTACATGTGTCCGCAGCCGCACAAGGAACTGCCGCTGCCGGCGCTCGTCAGCAGCCGCGGCCCCGGCGTCGACCACGCCGCCATGATCGTCGCCTACCTCATGAGCGCCATTGTCGAGTTTGTCCAGCACCAGCAGAAGCGCACCGCCGCCGAGCTCATCCTCGAGTGCGGCCGCGAGTACGTCGGCGCCAAGCAGTGGGCCGCCGCCATTGGCATCCTGGTGCCCCTGTGGACCGCCGACGTGCTCAAGGCGTGGCCCGCCGTGCGCGAGGAGCTGGCCTGGACGCTGCGGGCCGCCGCGCAGTCGGTCGAGCCGCCGCGCGTTGACTTGCTCGTGGCTGTCGACTGGGAGCTGCAGAGTACAGTGTACACGCCGAGGGCGGGTTGGGTGTATGACGTGGGGGCTATTGGTCATGGCGAGGCCGCCACCAAAGTCAAACTGGAGCTGCCGGCGTCCGATGGCGAGTCGAGCGAGGCCACCGCCGCCATCAAACTAGAACTACCACCCTCCTTTCTACTCGCCAGCTTCGTCTTCCGGCACGCCGAGGGAAAGGCCGGTGAGGTGGCCAAGGCGCAGTTTGCCATCCGGTCGCATGCCCACGCCGACGCCGCGCCCATTGTCTTTGACGAGCTGCGGCTGCGGTTTACAGGCAGTCTCAAGCCTGTTATTATCAAGCACGCTGCGGCCGGCCAGCAAAAACAGGCCGTGTCCATTACGCAGCTGACTTTGGAGGGCAGCGAGGGGGGAGAAAACGAGAAAGAGAAGGAGAAGGAGAAGGAGAAGGAGAAGGGGGAGGAGAAGGGCGAGGAGAAAAAGGAAGACGGACACGAGGGGACAGAAAAACTAAAGAGTCTCGTCGGCTCGGCGGACCTCACGCTCCACGCGCAGTCGACACTCGTCTTTGAACTGTCTGTGCCGCTGCGCCGCGCCGGCGATGCGCGTGCCGTGGCCGCCGACTTTTCCTACACGTCATCGGCCTACGCCCTCGAGTTTACGTCATTGTTAGTGAGTGATATCGGCGGCGGCGGCGGCAAACCGTCGTGGTACCTTGCACCGCGGCCGAATGCGCGCTCCACAGTGGCGCGTGCCGACAGCCAGGCCATTCACATTCTGCCGCGGCCGCCCAAGCTGGACATTCGGTGGGCTGCGGCGGCGGCGGGCGCGGACGACGCAGCACTGCCTACGTACTACACCAACGAGCCGATTGAGCTCGCACTGGAACTCGTCAATGGCGAAGACGCCGATGCCCATGTGAAGCTGGACGTGCTCATGGAGGGCGACGACGGCGCGCCCGGGTTCACGCTGCTCGTCGGCGGCGAGGAGATTGACACGGCAGAAGGGACAGCCGGCGACGCAGCCGAGGACACAGCAGAAACGGCAGACGAGGTGTCGCCGTCGCCATCACCGTCGCTCAAGGCGGTGCCGCTCGGACGGCTGGCAATGGGCGCGACAGCTCACATCCTACTGCGGCTGCCGCCGTCGCAGCTGCCGACAAACCTCGACGTCACCGTGCGCGCTGTCTACCACCTGACCAGCGCCCCGGGCACGCCCATTGCGCAGCAGCTGTCCTTGAAGCTTGCGCTCAGCAATCCCTTTGAGGCCAACTACGATCTGCTGCCGCGCATGCACCCGGCGCCCTGGCCGTCGCTATTTGACCACGACCGTATCCAGCCGGCGGAGGGAGAAGTTGCTGGGGTGCACGGTCTGTCGCAGGCCTGGGCGCTCGTCACGCGGTACGCGTCGTTTGCCACCGAGGATTTGCGCGTCGTCGACCTCGACCTCGACGTGGCGCCCGTGCCGGGCGTCCTGGTCCGGCACACGCGGCAGCAAAATCGGAATCGCGCACTGGGCGCGCCCGTCAAGCCGCAGACAATGGAAGAGGCCCAGTTTGATTTGGCCGTGCAAAAGACGAGCCTCGACGACCGCGAGGCCGTGCACCTCGATGTTTCTTTTGTTATTGCATGGCAGCGGCCCGATGCCGCGCCCGGCACGCCGCCCAACAGGACCGTGCTGCCGGTGCCGCGACTGGCGCTGTTTGGCAGCGAGCCGCGCGTGCTGGCGTCGGTCGCGCACTCGCGGCACACGCCCGCACGCACACTGCGCATTGTGACCATGACGGTGGCCATTGAGAACCCGTCGGCGCACTTTTTGACGTTTGGCCTGACGATGGAGCCGTCGAATGAGTTTGCGTTTTCGGGCGCCAAGATGACGACGCTGCACGTGCTGCCGATGTCGCGGCGGACGGTGACGTACCGGCTGGTGCCGATGGTGGGCGCAGAGGCTGAGCAGGAGCGGTGGATCCGGCCGGGTCTGAGCGTGCGGGACAAGTACTTTCAAAAGGTGCTGCGCATCCTGCCGACAGAGGGTATGAAGATGGACAAGGACGGCATTTTGATATGGGTGCCGCCAGTGTCAGAGGAGGAGGAGGAGGAAGAGGTTGTGGAGGAGGTGGTGGAGGAGGTGGTGGTGGCGGAGGAGGAGAAGGTGGTGGTGATGGAGAAGGGAATAGAGGAGAGGGAGATAAAGGAGAAGGAGGAGGAGGAGGAGAAGCAGAAGAAGGAGGAGAAGAAAGAGGAAGTAAAGGAGAAGAAAGATGAGGAAGAAGAGGACGACAGTGAGGAAGAAGAGGATAGCGATGAGGAGGAAGAAGATGACGATGAGGAAGAAGAAGAGGAGGAGGAGAAGGTGGAGAAGAAGGCAGAGAAGAAGGTTGGGGAAGAGAAGAAAGAAGAAGAGGATGAAGATGAGGAGAGCGATGAGGATGAGGATGAGGATGACGAGGAGGAAAGCGAGGAGGAAGAAGAGGACGATGATAAGGAGGTGAAGAAGGAGGAAACGAAGGGAGAGAAGAAGGAGGTGGAGGGGAAGAAGGAAGAAGAAGAGGATGAGGACGATGAGGAGAGCGACGAGGATGAGGATGATGATGACGATGACGATGACGACGAGGATGAAAGTGAGGAGGAAGAAGAGGAGAAGAAAGAGGTGAAGAAAGAGGAGAAGAAGGTGGAGAAGAAAGAAGAAGAAGAGGATGACAGTGAGGAAGAAGAAGATAGCGATGAGGAGGATGAAGAGGACGATGATGACGATGATGAGGAGGAGAAGACAGAGGAGAAGAAAGAGGAGAAGAAAGAGGTGAAGAAGGAAGAGGCGAAGGGAGAGACGAAGGGGGAGAAGAAGGAGGTGCCAGAGGGGAAGAAAGAAGAAGAGGATGACGATGAAGACGACGAGGAAGAAAGTGAGGAGAGCGATGAGGACGACGAGGACGACGAGGATGAGAGTGAGGATGAAAGTGAGGAAGAAGGCAAGGCCGGAAAGGACAAGGACGGCAAGGACAAGGACGGAAAGGATAAGGACGAAGACGAGGATAGCGATGAGGATAGCGATGACGACGATGATGACGATGAAGACAGTGACGACGACGACGACGACGACGACGAAGATGAAGACGAGGACGAGAAGAAGGACGAGAAGGACGAGAAGGACGAGAAGGACGAGAAGGACGAGAAGGACGAGAAGGACGAGAAGGACGAGAAGGACGAGAAGGTCAAAAAGTAGCATACTAGATAGATACCAAATAATAATCTTGAATATACACGCACTTCTATAGATCTATCTACACCTACAGCCTCGACTTGGGCTTGTTGCCAATCAGCGACATCCACTCCGCGTCCAGCGTCTGCTTTTGCGCATCACTGCGCGCCCACCACGCTGCCGCCAGCTCGCCCGCCTCTTCTCGCTCATACTTGAGATCCCCGCCGATCCACGACGCCGCGTGCTCCGCACACTTTTGTGGTAGATCCATCGGCACCAGGTGGCCCGTTTTGTCCAGCACGACCTCTCGCACCCGCCCGGCCGCTTCGCCCCCGCTGCCGCCCAGCCCCGTGCCCGTCATCTCCATCTTCTCGCGCCGCAGCGCCGGCGTTGACAGAGCGCTCGTGCCGCCAAAAATATAGCACACGCCCGGCCGCAGGTGGGGGAGCTGCGCCGCCGTCGTCGGCACTTCCGGGCGGTACAGCTTTGTGCCCAGAGTTTTTGTTTTTGTTGCGGCGTCTCCACCCTCGATAAAGAGCTCCGCGAGGCTGTCGTCGCTAATGTCGGGTATGCGCTGCCGGTTGAACACGCGTCGGCCCTCTGCGTCGACGCCTTGCAGCAGGGGGCGCAGAAAGGTGAAGCATTCTTGGTGCTTGGTCGTCGTGAGCGTCACCGGCGGGCCGTCCTTGTTTTTGTTTTTGGTCTCGTTTCCGTCTGAATGCCACTTGGTCGGCACATCAACCAGGCCGTACTTGACCCATGCATCGAGCACGCGCGGATCCCATGCCGCATAGAATTTGGACCGTCTAAAAGACGCCTCGGCCGCCGCGCGCGAGGGCCACAGCTCGCGGCGCACAACCGACAGCTCGAGCGGCGAAAAGCCAAACGCCGGGCCGGCCAGACGGTGGTAGAGCACCGGGTCCATGAGCACCAGGGTCGAGAACAGCCGCGGGTGCCACAGCGCGACCTGCGCGACAATGGTGCCGCCAAACGAGTGGCCGATGCCGACGAGCGGGCGCGGCATGTCGCGGCGGAAGGTGTTGATCATCTGCATTAAGTCGCGCGCATGGTCATACCAGGAAGCTGGAGGTCAGTCTTTATCTCTTTATGAATTCCCCCCAGTGAATTTAATAAAAAGACCTACGGTCATTGCCGACGCGGTCCTCGTTGAGGAGGCCGCTCTGGCCCTGCCAGGCAGCATCGGCGACCCATATGCTGCGGATGCGGAAGCCGTGGCGTTGCGAGGCGGCCAGCAGCTCGTCCCACATGGGCTCGTAGAGCTCCTTGACGAAACCGTTTGCATGTGCGGCAACAATGGTGACATCGCCAGGCTGGGGCGTGGGGTTGGACCGCGGGATGTACTGCTTTGCGGCGACGCGGAGAACGTCTTCCTGGGTGTTGGCGGTTGCGCGAGGGTACTCGCGGATGTGCTGGCCGTCAAACACGTGCTCCCTAACGTCAAAGTATTGTTGAGACATTGCGTGTTGTGTTGTGTCTTTAGGAGTTGTCTAGCTGTTGTTTGTGAGCGTGTGATTGTAGCTGTCCTCTGTCGGATGGCTGGTGTTCGTGTGTGCTGTGGTTGTGTAGAGAAAGCACGAGTGCAGAAGCCGCGAGACAGCAGACGACAGGTTGATCAAGTGCAAACGGATCACAGAGAATATAACGGATCAACCCAAAACACTTGATGTCGAGATGGATGCCAGATGATGTCTTGAGACAGCCGATGCGAGACCGTCCGTGGTACAGCGTGGAATGGCTCCAACAAGTGAACCAAGACCAAACAAGGGAGGACGAGACAGACAAGACAATCAAGACGACTAGACAGACATCAACCCATCCAAAGAGGTGATGCTTGTCCGATGAAACCAGAAGCGAGACGACGACGATGTCGAGGGGGAGACAAGTCTCTCCTCGGAACCATCTGTCTTGATTCGAAAAGCCACTTGGATATGTATTTACTAATCAATACCGGTAGATGACATGGAGAAGAGACCCTTTCCGTGGGGTCCGGAGAGACAATGCCGAGGCCTGTCTAGGATCGCCATACGAGTACGGAATACGCTTAACAGCTTACATTATGTAGATATACAGACAGACCCACATGTCGGCAGATTGGAGGAATAAGTGGATGTTCCTGAAACGGCTTAGCTCTCTGGGGTCGGGACGGAAAGCGGGGGAACCGAAAGTCGGTAATGGGCGGTCACACCTTGCTACGTGCATATTAGAGAGCCTCCCCTTTCCAGCAAGCTTAGTCATACAATTGGTTATCGCCGACGCCCGTAAGAGCTGCAATCTCGTCGAGACACCGTCCCGTCCGGCGCACAATCGCGACAATCGCCGTGCTGTTAATCAAAGTGTTTGACCCAGCTACTCTACGTAGTACGTCGTACTATGTAAGCTGCCGTCGATCGACCGTTGCACCGTGCCGTGTATCAATCAATCGATTAATAGTTTACGTAGCTGTGCACTAACCTAAATATGCGTGTATCGGTGAGCACAGTACAATGCTTAGTCATCTATCATGTGACTGTCGCGGGGGTTTCGCGCGTCTTCGCGTTTAATGACTTACGCGTTTTGCCTGCGGGTTGACCAGACACCGCGATCCGGCATATGTCCATATTGCAGGGGCACACGACATCACGACGTACGACCAAACTGACATTCGCGAATCTTGTCTGAATCTCTCACCCTCGCACTTTACATCTCGCTTTTTCTTTTTCTTTTCTTTCTCTTTCTATCCCACCTTGTCCATACAATGGCCGAGGGCGCGGCTAAAGACGTCTTCGGCTCGTGCCGGTTTGCCTTTGTGTGCAGCCGAACATTGTTGCCCAAGACCATTGCCGAGGTAGGTTACTATAGCTCTGTTCCTATCGTGCTCTTCGCTAACAACATAGCTTGCACGAACCGTCCAAAAGTATGGCGGCGAAGCTCTCGAGCCCGAGGCCAACGGCAGCCTGCCCCTGACCAACGCAACGCACATCATCGCCAACTCCATCGACTTTGAACAGTACAACACCGCTATTGAGATGATGCTGCCGGTAGTCACGTCCAGCTGGATCACCTACTCTCTGCAGCGCACCCGCCAAGCCCAGATTCGGCCATACTCGCCCGACCCGCGCATGATCTTTGCATCCGTCAGCCTGACCTGCGCCGACATCCCCCAGGGCGACAAGGAAGCCATTACGGGCGCCACGCTTGCGCTGGGCGGCATGGAATCCAAGGACGTCACACGTCTCACCACGCATATCTGTGCACTGTCCATGGACCACCCCAAGTGCAAAGAAGCCGTTGCGAATCCCAAGGTGCGGTGCAAGATTGTGCTGCCGCACTGGTTTGACGACTGCTTCAAGCTTGGCAAGAAGATTGACGAGACACCATACCTGCTTCCCGACCCACCGATCCTGAAAAGCGGCAGTGCGTACGGCGCTGCTGCGGGTGGTGCTGACGGTCCCGACAGCGACAAGGTCCCCATTCCCGACGCCCTGGCTCTCAAAGGCGCTACCACCGCCGAACCGGACTCGCTGCCCGCGCTGGATCCCAAGGGCTGGCGCAGCAATCTCACCGTGTTCCAGAACAAAAAGGTCATACTCGCTAGTGACCTGGTAATTGGCGACCGGTTCCGTGCCGTTGTCGTCGACCTGATCACGCGCGGTGGCGGCTGTGTCCTGGGTCTGGGTGCACACGACAACGATGACGGCGACGACAGCGCTCCCGACGTCAGCGAGTGTGACATGTACATCTGCCACTACCGTGAGGGCGAGGATTATGTTCGCGCATCGCAGCTGCGCAAAGATGTCGGTAATCTGGCATGGCTGTTCCACATCATCACCAACAACGAGTGGTGCTCGCCACTGCGCCGGCTGCTGCACTACCCTGTGCCGCGCAACGGCATCCCTGGCTTTGAGGAATTTGCCGTCACGCTATCCAACTACGGCGGCGAGGCCCGGCCATATCTGGAAAACCTCGTCGTCGCCGCGGGCGCCAAGTTCACCAAGACCATGCGCATGGAGAACACGCACCTCATCACGGCGCGCGACAACAGCGAAAAGTGCCAGGCTGCACACGACTGGAACATTCCCATGGTGAACCACTTGTGGATCGAAGAGAGCTATGCGCGGTGCGCGGTGCAGAGCGTCACCAATCCGCGGTACACAACGTTTCCTTCGCGCACTAACCTGGGTGAGGTTATCGGCCAAACCTTTTTTGACGAGAGCAAGCTGCGTGCAATGTACTTTCCAGGAGGTGACGTGGTCGAGGTGCCAGCAGCAAAGGCAAAGGCAAATGCGAATGCGCGGGGGCAGAAGACCGTGCTCGCAGACGTATCGGCATCGGCGCAAAATGGACAGCTCGATGCACCCAACGATGATGTCGATATGGACGATGAATCCACGTCGAGCGAGGCCGAGCCAGAACCAGAGCAAGAGCCAGCGCCAAAGCCAGCACCAACCGCTTCCAAAAAATCAACGCTTCCGCGTCGGCCTTCGCGAAAGGCCGACACCAAAGCTCCAGTCGCAACACCCGCACGGCCACGGAAAAGCAACAGCAAAGACAACGATCCCCACGCCGCCGCTGCAGTCGCCTCATCGCCCATGGCCGTGGGCAGTGCAAGCCGGAGCGCCAAGGACAAGGCGCTGACAAAGCTACATGGCCTTGCGCCCGACATTGCGCTGTACGAAAAGGAGCGCAAGCGTTCGACGCGCGACGGCAATGCACCCTGGGGCGGTAAGCGTGCGGCCGAGCAGGTGGACAAAGAGCGGCAAAAGGCGGCGGCGGCATCGGAAGCCAGCCGCCGGAAACGCCGTAGCCCTGCCGAGGGCGAAGATGACGAGGCGTCGGAGAACAACTCGGACGAGGCCGAAGACGAGGCACGACCAGCAAAGAAAGTGCGGCCGTCATTGCCGCCGATCCAGATGCGCGTCGTTCTCACCGGCTACCACCGCTGGGTGAACAGCAGCGCGAAAGAAGAAACCGAACGCGTACGCCCCCCTTTCCCAGTCCACGTATTGATGTGTAGGTGACTAACAGACTATATGTAGAGAAAACTGCGCAGCCTTGGCATTCTGATTGTCCAGGACAGCCAGCCGTGCGACTTCCTGGCCGCCCCCTGTCTTGTGCGCACGATGAAGTTCCTCAAGACGCTGGCGCGCGGGCCGCAGGTGATCAACGCGCAGTTCATCACGGACGTCTTGGAGCAGGGCAAGATGCTCGACACGAAGGAGTATGTGCTCGAGGACGCCGAGGGCGAGTCGCGCTTCAGCGTATCGCTGCCCAAAGCCCTCGCGCGTGCGCGTGCCAACCGCGGCCGGCTGCTCTGGAACATTGTTGTCTACTGCGCCGTCGACATCAAGAACGGACCGGAAAGCTACCGCGAGATTGCCGAGGCCAATGGCGCCATCTTCAAGACATACCGTCTGCACAGCGGCACCACGATCCGGCCTGTGGCAGACGGCGAAGAAGCTAGCCAGTCGCCCGAGCCCGTGTACTTGCTGACGAGTGCGTCGCCGGCGGAGCGGCCGCTGTGGCCCAAGTTTGAGCAGATGGCGCGCGACGGCAACATGCTGCCGCGCATTGTGGCGCCGGACTGGCTGCTGGACGTGGCCATGCGGCAAGAAGTGTTATTTGACGACCACTATCTTGCCGAGAACTTTTGGACGTAGCCAGCGGGTGGAAAGGAAGGGAAGGAAAGGGAAGGAAAGGAAAAGGAAAAGTGTGCAGCATAGACCGGTACGGCATGGACAAATGCATGGTTTTCTCTCTTAATCTTTAAGCAAATAGATTTTTTAATCTTCTAAACAAATAGATATCCTACATCTAACGGAAACGAAAGCGTACTAAAAAAACTTAACACCCAAAGACTCCTCTTGGCCAAAGATTTGCGCCTTGCCGCGCTTGACAAGGACGGCCAGAGCGCGCTGCAGCACGACGGCGTCGAGGCCGTGCAGGTCGCTGCCGCGCGTGGCGTCGCCCGCCGTGAGCTCGTACAGCGTCAGCACACTGCCGCGCTGTGCCGTCTCGTCCACGTACGCATCGACCGCCGCCGCCCACTCCTCGGGCGTCTTCCAAAAGACGTAGCACGAGGATGGTGATGTCAAAGCCTCGGCGGCGCCCTTTTGCGGGTCGACATACTCGATGCGGCCCTGCCGCTTCATGTCGTCCAGGACCTGGCGGATCTCTGGTGGCGGCATGGCGCGGTCAATGCTGCGGTTGCAAAAGAGGTCTGGTGCGTAGTACACAAAACTGGGCATACCGTCGTCGTCGGCCACTGACGAAACTGACGAAGCGTCGACGCGCACTGGCCCGGGTCCATTGGTCTCGGCCGGTGCAGGTCCGCCGCCGACAATCAGGCGGAAGATGCGGTAGTGGCGGCAGTAGGCGAGCACGAGGGCGGACCACTTGTCGAGCTGGGCGCGGCGAGTGTTGAGGTTTGGCTGGAGGGTGAACATGGGCGGAAAGTTGTGGTAGTGAGGGAAGGCGAAGGAGGAGGCGTTTTCTGGCTGCGGTAGTGACGGCGACGAGGCATGGGTGGCGTCTGGTATTGGCTGTGGCGAAGAGGCCGTACCGGGTAGCCGTGTATCCTGGGCCATTGTGTGTGTAGTCGAGACAAGTCGAGACAAGTCGAGAGTCTCGAACAATGCGCGAGGCTGTCGCTGCTGGCGCTGGTCGCCGGGCTGCTACTCTGCAGGCGGGACTATCGATGCTGGTATCTTTGAGTATATATTGTAGATCCGGTTGATGACGATATTCGTATTAGTGTCAATATGTCCAAGTCGCTTGTATAAGTCGAGTCTGAGGGGTTAAGCCTGAAGGTCGAGGCTGGCTTTCTCTTAAAGTGGGGCGTATATTGGTGATAGTCAGTGGGGTCGATGGCGAGGCTGTCACCACGACGGCTTTCATGTGATTTTTAGGACATCCTTTCATGTAATTCATTCAGAACATCAGGGTGGTTGTTAAGCAAACCATTGTGAGATTGACGTTTTTCACGCTGCAGCCCATGGCCACTGCACACTGAAACTGTAGTGATTACTAGAGCTGACACAAAGACTACGAGGTAACGAATTAGTAGTACCCTGGCATATCAACGTGTAAAACAAACTGAATCACCCAACACAAAGTTAACATTGAATTGAAAGCATGCGCTGTCCCTACTGGACTGTCCAAAAACAAAATGAAAAAGGTACATGTACATGATATGGCGTGAGAACCTCTTCGCTTGCAGGGTCTCACCTTGTGATATTATGATGTCTCGAGTCTCTACTCTCTTGAGTCTCATAGCCCGCGCCGTCGACTCCATCATCTATGCATCTATGCATCTGCCGTGCCCATCCTACTTCTTCTCCTCCTTCTTCTCCTCAGGCTTCGGTGTTGGCAGCTTAAACGTCTCCGGTGTCTTGTCCAGACCCGTGCCCAGCTGCTCCCACGAGCTCGAGCCGCCCTCAAAGTTGCGGAACGCCTGCGTCAGCTCAAGAGGCTCCGTCACAATCCGCTTCTTCTCCTCGTCGTAGCGGATCTCCGTGTAGCCCGTCAGCGGGAAGTCCTTCCGCAGCGGGTGACCCTCGAATCCGTAGTCGGTCAGGATGCGCCGCAGATCCGGGTGGCCCACAAAGAAAACACCAAACATGTCGTACACTTCACGCTCGTACCAGTTGGCGCCGTCATAGAGGGGCGTCACACTGGGAATCGGCGCGGCCTCGTCGGCGTACGTCTTGACGCGGATGCGCGCATTGTGGCGCACGCTGAGCAGCTGGTAGACAATCTCAAAGCGCTGGTCACGGGTCGGGAAATCCACAGCCGTGATGTCGGTCAGAGCGGTGAACTCGGCCGACGTGTTGTCTATGGAGTTAGTACTAAGGATGATGGGATATGGAACAGCGTGCTCTGAGCTTTCTGAGATGCTCTTGCTTTAGACAGACGCATAAACCCACGTACGCTTCAAAAAGGTAAAGACGGGAATGACGCCCGAGGGACAGATATAGATGGTGAGCTCGTCCTTCCACACAGAAAACTGCTGGATGTACTTGGGCATCGTAGCCATCAGCCAGGCACCGTACTTGTGCATGTTGTCCGCCATGGTCGCGAACTTGTCGACCGGGTTCACAATCGGTGCCTCCAGCGTGCCGACTGCAGCGCGCGGGGCATTGCGCGGGTTTGGTGCGTCCTTGGGCATGTGCACGGCATAGCCCTGCTGAAGCCGGCTGCTGGTAGCCAGGCCCCGAGTAGCCTGTGCCGACGGCTTACTGGCCCGGAGAGCCGAGGTCAGCGCCGTCCTACTCCGCGCGAGTCTGCTGGCCATTGTGAGGGGGGTTTGAAGAAGAAATCGGAGAAAAGGGCGAGCGGTACGGTGGCCAATTCGAAACGATCGTATAGGTATAACGGGTGGTGGAGGATGTGGTTGATTGGTATTGCTGTCGTTGTGCTCGCAGCCGCCCGGAGGAAGCAAAACGTCTTTCCCGATTTTGGCAATGGATTGGATGCGATATAATTTGCCCTTCTCTGATTGGCTGGCGTAGCTTTCCCCCGGCTTGCCGGATGAACTGTTATTCACGATCCGTGATTATGTAAGTATCTTAATTGCGGGGTTTTCATTTGCGTTACGAGGGAAAGCGCGACCAAGCAACGAAGGACTTGGTTACGTGGCACTGACTTGTGTCTCGAAGCTACACATCGCGTCTTGAAGTGGCAGCCAACGAGGCAAACGCAGACTGATCAGTGATAACTGCCGTACATCCGTAATCTTCATGACAATTGCGCAGTCTCAACATAGTTCTTCCGCTGATTTCTAATCCAACCGTGACCGGCCACGTGCTAAAGTGATTAGGCACTATACCCAACAAGGACTAAAGCCGCTCGCACCTTCCCCGTATCGCTTATGGCGCTGAGTCCCCTAAAATAGCGGCTTTAAGCGTTGTTGCACCCTGTAAATTTGCCCCAGCAGGTTCCAGTGGGTTTCAATTTTATTTCCGCTTCCAGATTCTTCCTGCTCCTTTTTTATTTCCTCCTTTTCCCTCTTCACCCGCCATCAACATCGCCACAACCACAACTACGACCTCACCCTCGCCACCACCGCCACCAGCCATCTTTGCCATCTATTATTGTCTCAGCACTACGGCACCTCCTTTTCTTTCCCTCGCGTTTTACCAGGGACTCTTGTTATCATCTTCTCGGTTTCCTACAGCAACTCTCCATTTTCTACCTCGATTTTTTCGACGATTTTTCCAACTTTATTCTCTTTTTTTAATCATCGCACCCTTGTTCACAGCTTGCGATCCTCACCTTTACGCCTTCTACTCTCTACACTTTGGCACACGCTTCGCATCTGTCATCTACTACCATCGAGCCTGCACCAGTCTCTATCAGCCTCCATTGACCAACGGATATCTGATCTTTTGACGGCCACCCCCTTCGCGCCGACATCTTCAAACCTCGTCTTCCCCGCGAGACGCGCTTCACATCACACACCATCCTTCACAATGGCACCCCAAGACTCCTTTCTCGACGATGAGGAGGACACCTGGTATGTCCTGCTGTGCTGCTGTGCTGCTGTGCTGCTCTGCTGCTCTGCTGCTCTGCTGCTCCATGGTCATCCTGCTCTACGATGCTAACATCACCGCTTTTAGCCCTCTCTGTATCGAAGAGTTCGACTTGTCCGATCGTGGATTCCGGCCGTGTCCTTGCGGCTACCAGATATGCCAGTTCTGTTTCAACAATATCAAGCAGAACATGAACAGTCTGTGCCCTGCCTGTCGACGGCCTTACGACGAGAAATCCATTGTCTGGAGAGTCGTCACTGCCGAAGAGTAACGTCCACCCCGAACTTGTTGCTTTTGCAGTTGGCCGTTGTTTACGTGTCCATTTATGGTTACACAAGCAACGGTCAACAAAGCAACCAACACAAAAAGACCAGTATACTAACCGCACTAGGCACGCCGAATTCAAGAGCAACATCCAAAAGAACCAGAAGAAGCGAGCTCTCGAACAACGCCAAAAAGAGGCCCAGAAGCGCGAGGCAGAACGTGAGAACCGCAAGAACCTTGTCGGCGTGCGAGTCGTGCAGAAAAATCTTGTTTACGTGACAGGCCTCAACCCGACTGTACGCGAAGACGAGCTTCTCAAGACGCTGAGGAAGCAGGAGTACTTTGGCCAGTACGGAAACATCCAAAAGATTTCCATCAGCAACCGCAAGACCCCCGACGGCTCACCTTCGCTTGGCATCTACATCACCTTTGAGAAGAAGGAGGAGGCAAACACTTGCATCCAGGCTGTCAACGGCTCAACCAACGACGATCGTGTTCTCAAGGCTCAGCTTGGCACCACAAAGTACTGTTCTGCTTGGCTACGCCATGAGCAATGCACCAACCGGCAGTGTATGTTCTTGCACGAGCTCGGCGACGAAGAGGACAGCTACACTCGCCAGGACTTGTCGTCGATGAACAGTATCAACACCCAACGACCACTGGCTGCTGGAGCCTCGCGCTCCGCTTCGCGCCAGCAGACCCGTGCATCGCCCGCTGTCACCCATGCCCAACCCATGGCCCGCTCTCACAGCCGGGATGAATCCGAAAACGGTGATGGCTCTGCTCTTCCCGCAGCCGCCAGCTGGGCACGAAATCCCCAGATTCGGAGTCGACGTGGCAGTCACGCTACCAGCGCCGCTGCACCAAGCCCTGCAATCTCCATGTCCCTTCCCGTCACGACCGAGTCTGCTGCCGAGGCAATTGAGGATTCACCAACGCCTGCCGAAGCCACAGTGGCCCCTCGCGCACCTGTCAAGGCACCTGCACCCGTAGAGCCTGCACCTGCACCTGCGCCAGCACCACCTGTAAAAGCAGCCGTTGCACCGAGCTCACCGCCCAAGGACGTGACATCCAAGGCCAAGAAGGAACGCGACCCGACCAGTGCTCTTCTGTACGCCATGAGCAAGTGCGCCATCCCCAGGTCTTTCCTCTGTGCTGGCTATAACCTGGCTTCCTTCCCACCCCTGTTTGACCCCCTTGGCGGAGAGAAGAGACGGGCGCTGGTCGACGAGGAGACCCGTGTGGACCCCGAGCAGGACGACCAGGCCGTTGAGGCCCGTGAGCCATCCGAAGGTGAGCCCGAAAGCAGCGGTAGCTTAGCTCTGGGCGGCGAGCCGGAGGATCGTGAACAAACGCGCAGCACCCATGCATTCGATCAGCGTCGTGGTGGTGCACCACCCCCCATTCAGCGGACTAACACTGATGGCTTGTTTGGCTCATTTGGTGCGAACTACCTGACGAGTGCTAACCCCGGCACGATCGGAAACCGCTCCATCACGCCGCAGCAGTCGCTGTACTCTCGGACCCCGACCGGTTTCGAGAGCCACCCACCCCCGGGCATCACTTCGGCGCAAGCTGGCCTGTTCCAGGCACAGGTGCACAACCGCCAGCCATCTCGGTATGGCTTCGCTAATGAGAGCGCGGGCAGCAACTCGGCGACGGTCAAGCTGGCAGCCAACCCCCGCATTATCGGACAGCAGTCGTCTATGATTCCACAGTCGCTGCACTCGCAGCAGCAGGCTGCACCATACTACGCTGCCTCCATGCCCGGCCCACCCCCAGGCCTTAAGTCGACCGGCACGCCGCCGGCAGGATTCGGCCAGGGATTCACAAGCGGACCCTTTGGAGGAGCGCCAAAGGACTCGAGTCAAATGCTGCAAGAAATGCTTCGCAGCAGAGGAGGAGCAGGCGCTGGCACGAGCCAAGCGCATGACGCCAAGCGTGAGTACATTTTCCCTTCTTTCCTTAACCAGTACCCATCATCGTCCGGTTCCTCTACCCCCGTTACTGCTTCTGGCTTCTCAGCGCCCATGTATGGAGCGCCTCCTCCCGGGGCGTTCCAGGACATGAGCTCGAAGCAGAAGAAGAAGGGGAAAAAGCACAGACATGCTAACACTTCCTCCTCTGGGGGGAGTGGCTTAGTGGATCTTGCAGACCCGAGCATCGCAGCGCAGGCCAGACTGCCACACCAGCAGAGCAACGCCGGAAGCGGTCAGGGACTTTTTGGGAGCCAGGCCCAAGGTGGGTACAACCAGAGCATGATGTACCAGAGCGCTGGCTACCCGAGATGGTGAGAGACCGAGACCGAGACCGAGCAACGATGCCGCGAGCGGGTACCTATCCCGGACCGAGGCCTCGAGGCCCGAGGACCGATCACGAGAGGAGGACCGGAGACAGTTCGGGACGAGAGACGAGAGGAGACCCAGACGACTTGACAACAGACGTGGTGTTTTTCCATGCTTTCGCTTTCGCTTTTGTTTTGTCTCTTTATTGCGCCAGCATTGCCCCTTTTGCTTATACCCCTTGCTCGTTGTTTACTTTGCTTCTTTTGCCTTTCTCTTTTTTTCCCTATACCACTGTGTTTTTGCACACTACTACCTGCATTTTCTGCTTCTGTAATTTTCCCGGTTTCCGGCTACTCTTTTCTGGCCTACTGCCCATGACCACGGCCATTCGATTTCATCCTGCTTTCTGCGATTTCTGTACGGATGTACTGTCTTTCACGGCGTTTTCACCGATACAGCCTGACCATGTTGACATGGTTCGGTGCATTGGTTTATGTTTCCATGTTCTGCACGAGGCGTTTGCTGCTCATATCCCCATCTGATCCGACCTCTCTCCAAGGAGTAGAGTATGGCATGCCTGGGCAAGTATCAGGCATGGCCTGGATTGGAGTTTTTATGTTTTATGTTTTCTGTTTTCTGTTTCCTTTGCTGCGTTTGCGTTCACTGGTTGCTTCATGATGTTTCCTTGCCTTGTGCCCTGTCCTTTCTGTCAGGCACGGGTTGCTTTCACGTTTCAGTTATTTCCAGTCGTTCTTTATTGTTTGGGATATTTCGGCCACGAACAGAGAGACTACCCTCGAGAGCAGAGAGACGACGATGCCCGACGACCTTTAACCTTTTCTTCTTCTTTACGAGTCTTCCGCCTAATCATCACACACCCACACACCGCATAGTTACATTTCTTACAACCCCACCTCGCTTCGGACTATCCTTCTTTTTGATCTGTTCATCTTCTTCTCTTCCAGCAGCTTCACGACACCGCCTTTGCGCCATTCTGACGCCGTTCCATGGAAGAGTTGACTTCATCTCAGATGCCCCCCTTGTTTTTTCCAGGAGAAAGAGAGAGAGAGAATTTTCCGTTACGTCCAGGCCTTTTCACCAACAGCATTCCTTATCCGTCACCGTCGTCTTTTGTTTCTTTCCTCTCGAGGGCTCTTCTTTTTGTTCTGGCATTCATGTATGTTAGACTATCTTTTCTTTTTCTCTCCTGGGCCCGGATCCTGCTGCTGTCAATCTCTTGCCTCTCGCCTCCTCTCAGCAGCTCGAGAACCTGGCAGTGGCAAGGGGGGCACAAACTGAAGTTCTCTCTCCTCTGTCTCGACTCGCTTTCTTCTTTCTTCTTCAACACCGCTTCAGTGTCTGCAGGATTATGTCCTGCAAACAGACACACGAGGCATAGAAGAAAGAAGCAAAGACGGAAGAAACAAGGCGGGCCCTGGGAATGAGATTCAAAGAAGAATAAAATCAAAAAGAAGACGATTTTCTGTCTTGAACCCTCTTACTCAACCAACGAATATCTTAATGTGCTGTCGAACAGAATAAAAGACCTACCCTCGAAACGACACCGAGCTCATCCGAACGCTGCCGACCATCACCCATCGATGGCAATGAAGAATCGATAAGAAGAAGAAATACAGAAAAACTCCTTAACGACAACAACGACGCCTCTCTCTCCGCCATGGTTGCGCTTTCTGGTATCGCTGTACGCCCATTTCCTGTATCCCACACTGCTCACTTTTGATAAACTCCCCGCCTACTGCGCGTTTGGCCTTGGATAGCTGTCCCCTTTTGTCTTTACTCTTTTATAGTTTTGCAGTTCTTGGCAAGGATCGGCTGGTCCAACATGTGTTCCTCTCGTCTCATATTCGTCGCTCGCATCCTACTTTTGGGGGCGTGTCTCTTGGTCTCTATCACGTCTCGTCTCGGGAGCCGACGCACGATGGGTCCAACTGGCTACTAACACGATCTCGTTGCGAGCTTACAAGACACAAGGGTATACTAACATGTTCCTAATAGATGATGAGCTGCCAGCACTGGACGATGTGGTCTCTACCGTAGACGCACTCGTTTCGGACGAGCCGTCCATGCTCTCGTATCCTTATGGCATCGAGTCGCCCATGCGCTCAGGCACACCCAACTTCCCGCCTGGATTCGGTCCCCTGCTGCCGCAGCACAATCCCAACCCGACACCACCGCCAGGCTTCAGCCGGTCCATGACGCCCGTGTCCATGGCCACGACAAACGCGGCGTTGTTTTACAACCATGCAATTCGGCCACCGGCCCCCCTGCTGCCGCTGCCGATTGGGGCCGGGGCATACACAGCTGCCAAGGAGCAGAGCACAGGGCCGGAGGCTGCCCAGGCAGACGAGCAGCCGCCGCTTGCGCCGATTCAGCCGCCCAATTCACAAGCCAAGAAGACGGCCCGTGTTGCTAGTACAGCCAGCGCCACTAGCAGCATTACAGGAGTTGCAGGCGTGGCAGCAGAAAGCGCGGCGAAAAAGGCCGACAAGGTCGACAAGGGCGTCTCCGTAGTGTCTACGCCCGTGACATCGGCAGCGGCAATTTTTGCAGCGGCCGTATCTACGCCCGTTGCTGTCCCGACCGTTCTCGCTGGTACACCGAGAGAGGGAGAGGCATCTGCTGTGCCTGCGGTGCCTGTGACGCCTTTAATAAAGATGGGCACCAAGCAGGGCAGCGCGCTGCAGGACGAGGACTTTCCCGCTCTCGGCGCTGCCGCATCGACGCCGCCCAGACAGCCCAGACAGTCCGTGCCTAGCAAGCCCTCGACACCTGTTGGCAAGAAGGCGAGCGAGAAGCGCGCCGTCCCTGCCGCGCTCAACCTTGCCACGGGCAGTGCGAAGAAGCCGACACCGCAGGAGGTGGCGAGCCCCCGACCGTTTGACAAGGACAAGATTCTGGCGGCCGACTCGTCGACTGCCTTCCCGTCGCTGCCCACGCCCACTGGCACCAGCACACCGACGGCGCCCTGGTCGCCGGTTGTGCGGGCCGCTCCCAAGACGTTGCGTGTTGTGCAGACGACGACTGCAACGACGACATCGTCGGGCGCTGCACCTGTCCTTAGCCTGTCTGCCATCACGGCGGCAGAGAATGCCAAGTTTGCTGCAGCCAATGGCGGCGTGTCTGGCGCTGCTACGGTGGCCGGCCGGCAGACATCGACGTCGTCGCTGATGAACCGCCCGGGCACGCCGGCCAGCGAGATAGTTTCTCTGTCGGACAATGCATCTGTCGTGTCGACGTCCATCTCGGCATCGCGGGCCGGGTCACCGCCGCCGCTGTCGCGTATCGGCTCTGCTGCTGTGCGCAGTACGACGAAGAGTCAGCAGCGCAAGCAGCGCAAGCAGGCGACAAAGAAGGAGTCGGCGGCCATTGCCGAAGCGGTCATGTCGGGCGCGTTGAGCACGTCGGTTGTAGCCGAGCAGCAGAACGAAGACGACGTGGTGGTGGAAGACGGCATTGCACCGATCCTTGGCCGCAAGAAGAAGCAGAAGAAGGAGAAGCCGGTTACGACGTCTGCAGCAGCATCAGCAGCAGAAGCAGCATCCAGCAGCGCAGTGCCTGCCGAGAGAAAAGAGTCGACACCGGCCGCCGCCGCAGCTGAACCAAAGGAGTCAAAAGGTGCACCGGTGAAGGAGACGAAAGTGAGCAAGGCCAACTCAAAGGACAGCAAGGACAAGGAGGCCAATGAAGCCAAGGAGACCAAGGACGCCAAAGAAGTCAAGGAGACCAAGGAGACCAAGGAGACCAAGGAACCCAAGGAACCCAAGGAACCCAAGGCAGTCAAGGAGGCCAAGGCAGTCAAAGAGGCCAAAGAGACGAAAGAGACTAAAGAGACCAAGTCTGCGGCTGCCAGACGCAAGGAAGAGGCCAAGGAGCGGGCTCTCGACGCGGCTGTGGCCAAGGCTGCCGAAAAGGTCAAGAAGAACGCGGCGGCGGCGCCTGGTGGTGCCGCGTCTGTGCTTGTGCAGGCGCCGTTTGAGTACACGCCCATGACCGACCGTGAGATTGAGGAGGAGGCGTTTCGGCGCGTGATGCGCGAGGTGATTGATCTTGCCGACGAGACGCTGCTCACTCTGCCGGACGAGAAAGAAGAAGAAGAAGAAGAAGACGGCGGCCGTGTCAAGGATGTGGCGCGGGACCTGGTCGAGCGCGGTGTGATTGATCCCAACCTGCACAACCTGCCTCTGCTGCGGCCGCATCTGCACCTGGCCTCCAACGACGGCAAGGTGGACCCGACCAAGGGCCCTGTAGGCGCGGCCATGGTGCGTGGCGATCTGCTGCTGCCGCCCGACGTGATTATCAGCAACGAGGACCGGGACCGGCTGGAGGCGGGCCAGATTGTGCGCAAGGTGCTGGACGGCATGCGCATCATGATCACGCCCAACGGCGACTGTGTGCGCAATTTGTCGGAGAGCGAGGAGAATCGTTTTTTGCAGCTGCAAAAGTCTGTGAGTGCGGACCTGCGGCTGGCGTCGGCGTTTCTGTTTGACCGCTACAACACGTCGCCCGACGGCTACACGCTCATCAACAAGCGCGCCGTGCCCGACGGTCTGCCGCCCTACTACACGAGCACGGCACTGGCGGCGCTGTACCCGAGCGTGCCGCCGGAGCAGCTGCAGATTGTGGACCCGATTGCCAAGATCCAGCGGCACGAGTTTATTTATTGGTCTAACCAGTTTGTCCTGCCGCGGTTGTCGATTCGCTCGGGCGTCGACAAGTACACGTGGCAGTCGGTGCTCGCCGAGTCGACGACGCCCAACATGGTCGGTATGGCCACCATTGCGCCGTGGATGTACCAGGGCGGCGATGTGCTGCCGTCCAGCGACGGCGGTCTCGGCGGCCGCTTTGGCTACGGCTATGCCTACAACTGCGGTAATTTTGACGACGCCAGTAGCGATGGCGACAACTCCACCGTGGACGACTACAGTCAGGAGGGGGACGATAACGAAGCCGAGAATGAGAATGAGACCGAAAACGACGGGGATGAGGTGGCCGGCCTGCAGCGCACACTGTCGCAGCTCGACGACGACGAGCTCAAGCGCGAACTCGCCAACCGCATCCGCTGGATGACCGTCGAAGAGGCCGCGTTTGCCTACAAAAAGGCCCGTCGCGAAAACGAAAGCTACGAAAAGGCCATGGCCCTGCTCATGCGCAAAAATCGTCGCATCATCATGGGCGAAGACGTCGCCGTCGCCTACGAGGCCGCCGAGTCCGCCGAAGCCGCCGAAGCCGCCGGGATCCATGCCGCCGCTTCTGCCGCCGCTTCTGCTGCTGCAGGCCGTGCCGCCGGTGCGCGCGCTGCTGCCTCTGTCGGCCGCGCCGCCACGGCCGCGTATTGACTCGCGCGCAAGGCAAGACTGGAGAATGCGCGGGCACGGCTGCGGCGCCGGCTGGGGGGTGTTGCAGTGTTGAAAGTGTCTGGAGTCTCTAGAGTGACTGGGGCGGCCGCGCTTCGTCTTACGGGCCGCGTGTGGACGGGCGTGTCGGCGACGCTGCTGGTGCTGGGCTGGCTGCTGGGCGGGGCTGTGGGTGTGGCGCTGGGTGTGGCCGGCTGGGCGGGCGTGGTCGTTGGACAGACGGCGGACCGTGCATGGGCGCGTGTCTCGGGCGAGTCCGGGCCAGCCGAGGGGTGAAAACTGGCGGGTACGCTCTTGTTGGTTGTATTTCTTGTTCTTTTTTGCTACGTATTTGTTTTTGACTAGGATTAACATTTTGCATCTCTTGTCATTGGTCATTTTCTCTTTATCAAGCCTCTTACAATTCTTGGCAGTCTTCTCTGTGAAATTTGTGAAATTTGTGAAATGCAAACATAATGGTATTGAAAAACATGAATATAAAAGGTAATCAGAAGTAATCAAACAAACAGCCAGCCATACTCCAAACAATGCATGCCAAACACCAGCCACCACCAGAAATGCTAGTCCAACCCCATGTATGCCTCGTCGCCGTAGCCCCAGCCGCCCTGCCCGCCGCCGCTGCCGCCGCGGCTGTTTTCCGGCTTGACGCCGACACTCGTGCTCACGACGTCGGCGTCCTCTTCAGCCTCGCTGTTGCGCCGCACTCGCGCCGATATTGTGATCGGCGTCACGCCGTTGGATGGGTGCGCTGTCGCCACTGTGTTTGTCGTGACGGCCGGTGCTGCGACGCCGCGCGAGCTGGCGTCCGTAACGCGCCGACGCAGTGTCGGCGGCCGAAACCGCGACCGCGACGACGTCGACATGATGGACGCCGTTTCGGCATTGTCGCCGCCGTCGCCGGCAGTACCGTCGCAGTGCGCTGCGTTTGTGTTTGTATTGGTTGGAACAGTGTTATTTGTGTTGTTCGTTTGGCTGCTGCCGCCAAAACTAAAGATGGAGCCGCCACCGCCGCCGCCGCCCGACATGACAGACGACGCATCGCCGCCCACGTCAGTAGCGCCGTTAATGCTGCTGCCTGGGAACGTGCCCGTCTGCGAGGACGACGGCGAGCCGGGCTGCACGGATGCTGTGACATGCAGGCTGTTGTCGTTGTCGTGGGCCGACATGTCCTCGTCCAGCTCCGAGTCGACCTCGACGAGCTCGGCATCGCGGAACCACTTGCGGCGGCGTGTCCACCGGTTCCAGCCGTCCGAGCCACGGCGGCCATTCTGCCACTTGTTGTCGTAGTATACCCAGCCCATGCGGCCGCCCTCGCCGTCATAGTCCCAGCTGTCCTGGTGCTCGCCATCGGCGGTCGTCTTCTCGACACGCACGGCGTCGTCCACAACACCGTCGACACGCCAACGGCTGCCTTGGACCCAGCGCCACTGCATCTTGCTGCCATCCTCGACCTCGGGCAGCTCAAACTCGTCCTTGGTCGGCACGGCGTTGTTGTGCTCGTCCGTCCACGACGGCCGCTCGTACGCAAACAGGTTGGTCGTCCATCCCAGGCCAACCCATCGCCGCTGGTTTTCATACAGGATAAAGGTAAAGCGCACGCCGGCATCCTGCCCCGCCCTCGCGCGCCGGATCGCCTTAGTGAGCTCGGACTCGCGCAGCGTGGATAGCCGGCGTGCGGGCTTGGTGCTCGAGAGCTTGGACTGCAGAGCGGCGGCGGCCGTTGCTGGCGTGGTAGACGGGTCGTCCAGGTTGGAGCCGCCGGCCGTCACATAGGACGGCGACTTGGACGGCCGCATGGGCCCCTCAAACTCCAGGCCGGTCACAAGCGCGGCGGCTCTTCGAATCGTCGCACTGCGCCACAAAATTGTGCGGCTCACACGCATGACGCGCGAGTGCCACGTGAGAATGAGGGTGCCGAAGACGAGCGCGACACGGCGGGTCGTAATGACGCGCAATGGCGGCAGCGTCAACAGATACCAAAAGGGCGTGCAGAGAAGAATGCGCACAAACAAGACAGTCAGCGCAGGGCGCGTCGTCGCACTCGTCGGCGTGCTCTGTGTCGACAGAAAGTCGGTCAGCTCCAGCAGCGGCTCGAGCAGCAGGTTACACCGCGCCGTGAATTCGCGCAGTGTTTCCACAATCTCGTCTAGCGTCTTCTGGTGCCGCGTCGTCGTCGCGATCTCGGACACGTTGCGCTGGTGGCTGCTTGTTCCGCCTAATGCAGCTGCACCGCCGCCCCCCGCATCGCCGTCCATGCTGTAGTTCTTGGTACGCGACCGAACTTTGCCCGAAGCAGCAGCATCGCTACCCGTCGTCTTGGCGCTGGACTTGCCATCCTTGCTACCTGATGTGCCGCCCCCGAGTCCAAACAAAAAGTAGCCGAGGCCGCTGCCGGTGGTGACTGTGCTGCTCGTTCTCGCCGCGTGGTTGGCGCTGCTCGAACTCGTCGACACAATGTCCTCGTCGTTGCTCCAGCCACTGGTCGACAGGGGGCTGTACTTGCGGCCATACATGCCCGCGATCAGGGTCAGCACAAGCACGATGGGGCCTGCAAAGCGAATGATGAAGCCGCCATAGAGGACCATCAGCCACCACACGAGCACGAGGATGAAGCTCTCCCACGGATCGTCGGTGGTCCAGCTGATGAGGCCGGCCAGCTTGTTGAGTGGGAGGAGAAAGGGGTGGCTGTAGGCCAGCGACCTTGTGATCTGGGGTGGTGTGGCGAGAAGGAGTGGTGATTTCTGATGCACGAGGATGGTGCTACGGTGCTTTGCGGCCGACGTGGCCGAGGCCGAGGCCTTGCTGCCCGAGAGCGAGGTTACGGGCGAAAAGGTCGCAAAGGTAGGTTTTGGGTTGTAATAGGAGTCGCCACCGCTGAGAGGTCCGCCAGACACACTTCCGCTGCCGTCGTGGTCGCCAGACATTGCAGGCGACGAAGGATTCGAGTAGCCATGACGGTCGGAAGGGTCGGCGCGGAGGAAGGACGATCGTGGGGCGGACATGGAGAGCCACGGGGTGTCCTGGGTTCAATTAGTTTGAGACGGAGGGCGAAGAGGCGAAGCGAAGAGGCGAAGCGAAATTGGCCATGGGGGCACCATTCGCGATGGTGTTGGTGAGGAAGACGATGAAGAGCTCTCTAGGGCTGCGCAGGGGGGCAACAGCTGACGTCGTTGGGCGGTTACTACCCTAACGGCGCGCTTGTGGCCCGCTTTTACAGGCCAGCCAACCACTGTAATCCGTGTGTTGGGACGCCTAAAGACGTCTGTGGCTGCTGGGTTACAGGGGACAGCCCTCCTGGAAATTACCCCCAATGACGGGCAGAAGTGATTATATAATCAGACTTACAAGGGCAGCCATCAAAGGCCAGTCGGCAAGAACGTCAGCGTCGGCGTCACGTCTGCAGTCAAACAGAACAGCCGGAGGTTTCTTCCAGCTGCCGTGTTGTGCCGTCGATGACAATGCTCAATATGCGCCGAAAAGTTGCTGGATGGTCGCGGCGCTCAAAACTGTTGCAGAGAAGCTGTTGACGTCAAAGCACGTGCTTATCGTTACAGGGGATGACGTCGTAGGGATGAGGGTAGGAACAAGGCTAGCAATGTGGCGAGCGTTTGTAAAGATGCAGGGGGATTGTAGGTAATGTGGTAGCATAGATAGACGACGACCGGTTGACCGGGAATGCACGAGTTTGACAAAATCGTGAGGTCGAGGTGAGATGGGAATGCGAGAGGTGCCTCGGTCGCGGCCTACGGATTGTAAAACGTGGATAGTTCTCTGTTAGTTGCCTCTAGGCGTGTTCCCCGCGCTGTATCCACTGGAACTTGGGGTATTTGCGGGCAGATGGCCGCCTGACCCGCCTATAGCCGTTGGTGCGAGGGTGTGAGAATTGCATGTGATTGTCATTGACGAGACGGCATATCCTTTGGAAACAGCACGTCTGATGACAATATAAAATATGTGTGATAGCTGTGAGCAACGGCGTGATGTCACTACAGGACACAAGTTGAGCAGACGGCGTGTATCTAAAACGTGTCTTCCTAGACGAGGGATGCCCGTCATAAGGAGTCAAGGACGTTCAGCTACGTCGACGAGGCTGCCTGGCCATGGACAGATCACGTAGTGCAACCTGTCAAGACGAGTACTTTATTTGTACACTGATGAGGTGGATAATATAATAATAATGTCTGCCTTCTTCAGCCAGTCCTGACTATTGGCCACTATCTAGACAGAGCCCTCTGGGGATTCTGGGGGATAGAGGCCGCAGCAACGTAGCCCCTCGGGAGTGTTATCCCATGGTGTCATCTGGGGAGATCGAGGGCCTTTCTTCGACAAGGATGCTGACGTACTGATCACTGGCGACCCGTGTTAAACACGGACCAAGGAGTCAAGCATTGGTGAATGTCTGGATGCCAAACCCGCACGCAAAGGAGAACAGGCACGCAAAGGCGCAATGTTTATCAATAGTATTTATCAGTGTTCGTCAACAGTAATAAACAATGGCTTTATAGATTAATATAACAATATAACATCTGTAGTCAAAAACCACATAGTCTGCGACAGCTTGAAAACCGATGCTGGCCTGTGGCCAACGGATTATTCGTTGTTCCCCAGGTGTAGTCCTGCAGCAGATCGACAAAGCTTATTGTTCCACCGCAGGACAACTTGAACAAATCCCCTAATTCGCTTGACCGGATAGCATCTCTACAACAGATCTCTACAACAGGGATTGCTTTATCGTTTCGAGTTTACTTCTTCTAATGTAGCGAATGTGAACTTTAAACCACGCTTCCTTGACGGTGTGGCCCCTACTACTATTATGATTCAGATGGCGCTTCACACATACTAGAGCTGAGCTGTACTTTATATTTGTCCAGCAGCATCACATACTGTAACTGAGTGTGTCCAGCAGCATAGCGAACAACGGTATCATGATACCTCGTGCTTATGTAATCACACCTGCAGCTGCTACTTAAATATACATCAGTACAACACTGGCTTCTAGACAGAACTGGCTTTTAGACGGAAATACTCAATGACCCGTGTGCATAAATAGTGTCGAGCAGATAATCAATTTTGCACGCCACATGCACATGTATGGCACCGACGTTAGATTCCAATCCAACTCAAAAGAATTGCATGATCTGGCACTGAAAAGTTGTTCTTACATTTCTTTCCCAAACAATCGCTACGACTCCAAAGGAAAGACCCACTGTGATTGGTGGAAATAGGCGCTGGCCCACTGGAATATCTAAAGTCTGAACCCTGCAAGACAAAGGATGCTCCCGCAGTACCCACCGAGCCATGGTTCTCTCTGTCAATTGTGCCGTGCAGAACAAAGTACATATATGCAAACTGTACCAACATCCGAACACCTCTTGTTAAGCGACTGCCCTACGTACTATGTGCTTACGGATGACCATCTTATGTCTCCCATTGTCCGATATGATCTTATTGACCAATGGGAATAAACGA
The DNA here is from genome assembly GCA_029298705.1 of Ophiostoma triangulosporum. Taxonomy (NCBI): domain Eukaryota; kingdom Fungi; phylum Ascomycota; class Sordariomycetes; order Ophiostomatales; family Ophiostomataceae; genus Ophiostoma; species Ophiostoma triangulosporum. The sequence continues at coordinate 675,932 of JANSLO010000010.1, read as the reverse complement.
ATGCCACGAGAAGCCCCTCCGTTGCAGCCGGATCAGGGAAGGCTCCGGAAGCCGGCAACCACTACTCGTACTCGTAGCGCAGGGTAGGAGCGTGCACATACCCATCACCCGATCAAAACGGGTAAACCTGACATATCCGGCCGCATTAGGCAAGACGTCAAGATCCATATCTCACGTGATTGTCTGTCGACTCTTTTGGACCTTCTTGACATTAATGCTTAGAATGCTGATCTTCAGAATTTAATATTCTTCTTTTACGTCTGAAACTGCTTCTCAAATTTTCAAGTGCAAAACGCCTTCCAGACAGGATGCACTTCTCCAGCACTTCAGTACTGCGGACCGTCACCGGTTATTTACAGAAGAACTGAACCCACTTACCGCCCGCACGGCCCACTCCACCTTTGCACTTTGGCATCCTTCTCCATAATAGCGACATCTGCAACATTGACGTTGTATTCTTGGTCCGTCTTCTGATTTCTGACATTGTTTGATACCCTGGTCGCCATTGTTTTGCACTCATGTAATTACGTATGTGTGTACGTATGTATAAATCTCGCAACTCCTCTCCCCGTTCCCCCTCTCTTCTCTTCTGCCCTTGTCTTCTTCCTAGTCTTTTTTTTTTCTTTTCTCTGAGTAGATCTCCCGACTGCATCTCTCGCTAAAGACAGGATCGCCGCCAGTGTCATCACGACGTTGTCTCTTGCTTGATATCGTAGGTCCAACCAAGCAGCAGCACGGCAGTCGATTCCTGGGCAGCAAGACATTATACCACACCATGACGGACAAGGACAGTGAAAGTGTGCCCAACCCGGCAGCCATTCCGGCAGTGGTCCCGGCAGCTGCTGCCATGACAAAGTCCGACGAATCTCCCGCCTCCGCCGTGACAAAATCCGCTGCATCCCCTCCTGCCGCCGTGACAAAGTCTGTCGCACCACCTGCAGCATCACCCGTTGCGTCACCCGTTGCGTCGCCCGTTGCATCACCGGCCGCACTACCCGTCGCCTCGCCCGTTGCATCACCGGCCGCACTACCCGTCGTCTCGCCCGTTGCATCACCGGCCGCACTACCCGTCGCCTCTCCAGAAGCAGCCACCGCATCCGTTGCATCACCCGCGCCGGTGGATGGCATTATTGATGCCGAGGACGACGAAGAGTACCCCGAGGAGGCCGACTCGGCCGTCGGCGACGGCACGTCGACGTACACGACCTCGCTGTCGTCGAGCGTGTTCAACTACCCGGTGGAGTTTGGACGCCGCTACCACGCGTACCAGCACGGTCGCTACACGCGGCCCAACGACGAGCAGGAGATGGACCGGCTGCTGATCATCCATAACATGGTGACGCTTGCTACGGGCGCGCTGTTCATGGCGCCCGTGGATATGGAGCAGCCGCAGCGTGTGCTGGACATTGGCACGGGCAACGGCGTATGGGCGGTCGAGGTTGCCGACCGGTATCCCAACGCGTTTGTGCTGGGCAACGATCTCAGTGCCAACATGCCCGACTTTGTGCCGCCCAACGTGAAGTTTGAGGTGGACGACGTGGAGAGCGAGTGGGTATACGACGAGCCGTTTACGTATATTTTCAGTCGGTACATGGCGGCGAGTATATCGGATTGGCCGCTGCTGATTTCGCGCACATACGACAACCTGGAGCCCGGCGGCTGGGCGGAGTTCCAGGATTTCGACATCCACTACTACTCGGAGGACGACACGCTCAAGGACGACGATGCTCTGGCGGTGTGGGTCAAGTCGATGGAAGATGCGGCGTCGGCGATTGGACGCGACCCGCATCCGGGGCACAAGCTGCCCGGCTGGTTTGAAGCGCAGGGGTTCACCAACATTGTGCACCGCAAGTACAAGCTGCCGATTGGCACGTGGCCGCGCGACCCGAAGCTGAAGCAGACGGGCCTGCACAACTTTATGCAGATCAACCAGGGCCTGGAGGGGCTGTCGATGCGGCTCTACATGAATGTGATCAAGTGGACGCACGAGCGGACGACGGTGATGCTGGCGGAAGTGCGCCGGCGTCTTCACAACCCCAACATCCACGCCATGATGGACTAGTGAGTTTTTTTTTTTGTTTGTTACTTTTTGAAATATCGAAACTAACTGTACAGCCACGTTGTCTACGGACAAAAACCAATGTGATACCTGCGCGTAGAGCGCTATGATTAATGACTGCCCATGGCGTATTTTTTTTGGAGAGAGATTGATAGCCATAGCACTAGGATACAATGCATCAATAGATTCCCACCCAGACATCAGCGTAATGGTAAATAGCGTCCCCACTGCACGCACATCTACGTCGGCCGCGACAGTCCCTTGGCGACGTAAAAGTCGTTGACCCAGCCTTCCACCGTGGCCGCCTCGGCGTCGACAACGGCCTGGACGTCTGCGTTAACCGCCCAGTTCTCCGCGTACACGTCCGAGCAGTGGCCGCCGCGCGGCACGACGTGGATGGGCACGTTGGCCGAGCTCGCCATGGGGCCGCCGGGCCGCCAGTCGGAGCTCACCGACGCCGCGCGCCAGGGGTCGATCTCGCCGTTGGCGTGCAGCAGCCGCGGCGTCTTATTCGCGGGCACGAACCAGCCGCCGGTGTAGGCGTTGACCTTGGCGACGGTGCGGCCGTGGGCCAGGCCAAAGCCGCCGGCGAGCTCGGGGAACTGGGCGCGGCAGATGGCCACAAAATAATCTCGGTTGACGAGGCGCGAGACGATCGACGGCAGGCCAAAGGGCATGCCCTCCTGGAACCAGGCGAGCGGCTGGTTGCACACGAGCCACCACCACTGGCGGCCCGCGAGGTTGGTCGGGCTCAGGTCGGCGTACATGGGGCTGGACGCGTTGCGGTACTGCAGGCAGTCGGTGTTGTAGGTGCCCTCGAACTCGGCGAACCCGTAAGACTCGCACATGTGCGGCAGCACGGCCTCGGTCATCCACTTGGCGTAGCCGGCGAGCGCCTTGGTGACGCCCACACCCTTCTTGCCGGGGCCCGAGCTGTTGGAGCCGGGCCAGGCGTTCTCAATGTAGTCGCAGAACCGAGAGTACGGCGCGTATCCGTAGTAGCCCTCAAAGAATGCCTGCGTCTGCTGGAACTGGTACGGCCCCAGGGCCAGCGCGCGCGTAAAGTCGGCGTCGGCCAGGTCGCCGAGCTGGAACGGCGCCTTGAGAGCGGCCTTGGCGGCGTCCGTGCCGTGCAGCAGCACGTGGTCAATGTGCGCCATGGTGCGCGTCAGGTCCGCGCTGCAGTTGGCCGGCGTGTACTTCTGGGCCATGGCAAAGTACTGCCAAAAGTCGCCAATGGACTGCACGACGCCGCTCGACGCGTAGTACGCCCAAAAGGGACTCGTGCCGGCGTACAGCTTGGCCGTCCACGCCGCCAGCGCGCCCGCGTACGAGCCGCCCGCCAGGATCCACGGCGCCTTGGACGGCCGGCTCTTGCCCGTCGTGTCAAAGGGCAGCACAAACGTCTCGGCAAAGTAGGTCATGTCGCGCATCGCGTTCTCGATCGTCAGGAACTGCAGGTTGTCCACGGTAAGCTCTGGGTAGGGCGACGACTCGCCCCAGTAGCGGTGCTCCAGGATCACCGTGGCGCCGCCCACCTGCTCGGCAAAGTAGCCCGTGATGCGCTGGTTCGTGAGGTACGTCGTGTTCCAGCCGGTGCCCGACTGCTCGCCCGGACAGGTCATCACCACGGGCGAGCCGGGGCCCTTCCAGTACCGCGTGCTGTACCAGTAGCGCTGGTCAAACGTGCCCAGGCTCGGGTTGTCGTGGTCGATGAGCTGCTTGAACGTGCCCCAGCCATTGATGGGCACGAGCGCGCTGACATTGGTGCCGGTGCGCCTGTTGAGCACATGCGCCTGGGCATTGGCGGCGGCCACCTTGGCAGCCACATCGGCGTCGAATGTGCCTTTGAGAAGGCCGGGGGGCTGCTGGCCGAGCGCAAAGGAGGCCGACGCTATGGCGGCCCATGTGACGACTGAGAAGACTTTCATGTTGGGCGTTGGGTTCAATTGGCAGCAGCTTGAGAGAAGAGTGTCTACTCTGAGGAAAGAGGTAGAGATGAGACAGAGTAGAGACAAGATAGACGAGACAGACGACAGACAGACGAGGGGAGGGTCTCTTTTAAGGCCAGAGACCGAGCTGCAGGAACCCGATTGTGAGACATGGCCAGTCCTGCCGTGCTCGTGTTCATCTCATCATCTGTCATCTGTCTCTAGCTGCATCACTTGCGGTGAGCTGTGATTAAAGCTGTGGTTGACTGCAGCAAGGTGCATCGTGCAGCTACGCTTGCTGTCGCTTGCCATTGACTAACAGCGGGACAATCGCAGCCAAGGATGCAGTTGTGACCCACTTCACATTGTGTGGTAGAATGATGTTGGGAGAATGGTAGACAAGCAGCATCAGACTGCTAGATGGTCTGTGCGTTATGAAATAGTAAATTGCAGCTGGAAAGGGAATACTGAATGTCAACTAAATGCTGTATGCTGTAGTGAGGGTAGAAAATAAATAGGTAGGAAGAAGATACAAAAAAAAGATAAATTTGATCACTGTAAGCATACTGGGAAAAGAGAATGATAATTGTAAACAATAATAATAGGCGGTAGACTACAAAAAGAAACCATGGAACAAAGAGTAAGAAAGTAGAACAAAGATAGAAAGACGGAAGAAAAGAAGAAGAAGAAAAGAAGGGCGGGAGAAGGGCGGCACGCCCGCGTCCGAGAGTGACAGACAAGGATCAGGCTATCAATCAATATTACAAGTGCCCTGCAGCAAGCCAATTACAGCATGCACTTGCTATGATTGTGCATTGCAGGTGAGACTAGTGTACAATAGATAGTGTTGGTATGCAAGTCAACTTGGCGCCATGGTAGTCACTCAAGAGTATTGTGTTGGAGAGCTTGGTAGAAGACATTATCAAGGGATCAGTAATGGAGAGTGCCAAGTATGCTATGTCAAAGAAAACGTGAATGCATTGAGTTTATACTGAAGAACGAGTTGAATGTATCGTCAGAACGTCAAAGAAAAGAAGATGGAATAAGACATTACCCCCCCCCTCCATCATCACCACATTTCACAATCAGCTTCACTTTCTCTAGAACCTTTTCAATTATTGTTACATCAATGTTGGCAAACCACCTCACCAACATGACCAGTTGGTGCATCATGGTGTAAGCATATATATGTACTGACTATTTAGTAGAGACTTCTCCATCCAGTAATCTAACTGATACCGAACGCTATATCTTGACCACCAACAGACCTGAAAGCACTTCCAGCATATGTCTCATGAAGCGCCATTTTCTTGTCTCTCCTGGCGGTATGATAACCACCCAATCCAAAGAACCCGTCCACCCTGTTGTCGTGGGAAAACTGGCGGAAGATAACGTACTCCGTCACTCTCTTCACTTGCGCGCTGTGACGCAGTGGGCCTATCTAAAAGGAAGATGGCTGTTAGTGCGAGATGAGTATATTGCTCGTGCGGTGAGTCTGATAGAAACTCGAGGACTCACCGCACGAGCAATATACTCATCTCGCACTTACAGCCATCTTCCCCCTAGATAGGCCCACTGCGTCACACGCGCCAGCACGGACTGTTCTGCTGTTGCGGGCAAGAGTATAAACTCTTCTGGAGTATGGGCTTTTTTTTTATTCCCCCCCTTCCTGGTGGCCAGGAACCACCCCAGACACCCGGTAGAGGAGGCTTGGAGATTTTCAGTCATTTTGGGTTCCCTGTGTGCATGTCAAGACTTGCGCCGGAGTCGTAAATGGTGAGGTCACAGGAAACCATCTTGTGCTCTCCATGACGAATAGTGAAAATGCTGTTGAATAAGGGCCTCATTGCGTACCCCCAAACCCGGCTCGTGGCATCCATAATCGGCGTGATGACGATGGGTCCTCTGGTCTGCTGTACATCATGTTCTGGGGTATAGACTTCTCGATATGGGTCAATATTCTTGGCCGCCGATGATGGATGCCACGAGTCGGGTCTGAGGGTACGCAATGAGGCCCGTATTCAACAGCATTTTCACTATATTCTGAGTTGCCTGTCGTCGTCGGTCGTGGTGTCGACCTCGTACTCCATGATGTCGTACTCGTAGCCAGGGTCGTCAGAAATGAGATCCTGGTCGTCCCGAACCTGCTGGGCCTGCAATTGCTGCGGCGGGAAGCCGTGGATGGCAAGAGGCAGTTAGTGATGCAGGGGGATAGCGGGGTTCACATACATATATGTATAGGCCTGCTGGGGGCTGGGGCTCATCTTCATCAGGGGTGAGTGAGCCTGGTGCTGCTGGGGGTTGGGGGGAGCCTGGGCACCGTAGTTGGCAGTTGGCTTGGCCGGTCGGACAGGCGGAGTCTGCGGGGGCAGTTGGTTGAGCCCTGAGTTCGGGCCAATGTACCGCGCGCCATTGTAGAATCGGCCGCGGCTGCTACTGCGTGAGGCTATGTTCTGCTGGCTCGTTCCGGGCAGCTGGAGCTGGGCGACAGATGAGCGCATGGCGCAGGCCGGCGGGGGAGGCTGGGGCCGACCGGCCGCGTGACGGTGCGCGGGACTGCAGAAGCTCAGGCCGACCGTCGTCCTGACACCGTCTGAGAGAGGCACGAGGAAAGTATGCTTCGGCGTTGGTGTTGGTGAGAGTTTGGGTTCTTATAATCTAAGTGTGACTATCTCGGGATGCAGAGACTTACTAATAAGTGGGAGTCGTGGCGCTGAGGGAGCCCCGCTTTTCCCGCCATATCAGCCAATCATACGGGGCTGACAAGTAGCTGACATGGGGACTTCTGATTGGACCATTGCTGTAATAAAAGTGGATATCTATCGTTCCAACACTCTCACTTACGCCGAAATGCCAGACCCTTTAAGGTTTTTTTCTTTAATTTAATTTAATTTTTATTTGGCTTTATTTGGGGGGGAGGGAGTGGTTGCCGAAGAGGGAAGAAGAAAACAGCGCTCAGTTTCGAGGGGAGGGGCTTTTTCTTTTATACCAAAGAGCAGACAATGTTGCTACAATGAACCTCAAGTATCGGGAGGTGCTTGGTGACGATGTTGTTACAATTAATCTTGTGCATCGGGGATCTTATGATAAGACAATTTCTTAGTTATTGATCTATGCAGGTAGTGTAACTTGCATACACAGCTGGAAAATCTAGATATGGTAATAGATGTGACGGGCCAAGGCCACGAGATGGCTTAGTCATAACGTAAGCCAGACCCACGTGACGAGGGCGAGAAGGAACACGTAAGCGAGTAGAGCAGAGTGGGACAGGCGCAGAGTTTATACCTGCCCACATCGCTCTCTTCCTCTCTCTCCTCTCTTCCCTTTTTCTGTATCTTTGTTCTTTTAGTTATCCAATTCAACACGTCTCATCTGTTCTTTTCTTTGGCTGCCTACGCTAAGTCCACCAGCTAGGCCGTTACAATAGACAATGTTTACTCCGTGCTCGTATCTGCGAGGTGTAGGTTGGGTTCCCACACAGCGGAGTCTGTATTTTCAGATACGTCTGGTGTTTGTAGTATATCAGACCTACAGCAGGGTAGTTTGAGAGAAACGATTCCGTATAAGACTGCTCTGATTTCTCAACGTAAGAGAATTGTGTTTTGCAGTACGAGCAGAAGACACAGCAAGGCCAAAGGAAAACATACAATCCATAAGAATATATAAGCAAAAAATAAAATCTGCACCAAATTGAAGCACTATCAAGGTCGTTTTGTACGCCGTGTACCTTAAGTTTGTGTCATGAATCTGCGCCATGAATTTACAACCGCCACACTAGGGCAGCTGCAATTGCGCTTTCTGGCCAGTGTATCACGCCTTCTCTTAAACTAGTTGATAGTCCTCTGTTTTGTCAAAGTGTTGAATGCACGACGGATGTTTGTGCATATTGTCGTCCATCAATAGACTTCTCTGGCTTCATTTTGGTGGTATCAGTCAAGTGTCGTCTTTAATATAAGTGGGTCGATGTGTAAGTCAATCGGCCTGATCCTTTGGCAGACAGTACAGTAGTTGGGCAGCTCGGGGAACAAGGCCGAGTGATCATAGAGCAAGTGAGATCATGCTGCAGCTGAAGCCTGTTGTCAAGTCGAGTTTACCACTAGAAGGCATTTGCATTGTCGTAACTCGTAAGTGTGCCACGGCACAAATACAGCGCTCATGCCCTAATTTATAGCGAGCGCACAGCGTAGTACAGCACTAACGGATCTTAGGCTGACTTCTACATCCATTGTCGAGATTCCCTCACCTTATCAAGATCAATCACACAGCTACCAATAATCGTGATGTCCACGGACTGGAGCAGTGTCACGAGATGCAGGTGATGCTTGTTCTGACTGTCAATGCGGAGGTTCCGTTCGCCGACGAGTATGGCGATCTGTCCGGGTGGCTGGACGAGACGCTGTATGCTTACATAAGGGGTGTGGAGTCGATCGAATTGGAGCCATGCGCCATGTGGCAGGGTGTCGCTGTCTCGGGCAGCTTGTTGACACCATCTTTGCTGTTTCGAGATATCGCCAGCGCCAAGTCGATTTCACACCACCAACCTCAATCGTCGCAGAATTTTTTTTCTCCCTGATTGGATCATGGTGGCGATAGCCCAGCTTGAGATTTTGCTTCTTTCGACTTCGTCGTTTCATGTACAAAACAAGGAAATTACCAGGTGCCGCATAGCATTGCAAATGAGAAATGAAGAAAAGTTTTGACGTTTGGACGTTTGGACGTTTGACGAAAGAAGAAGGTGATAATGTTTTGTTTCTGCAATGTCAAACATAGCCACGGCAGATAAGGGGTGGAGCCCTGTATGCCGAAAGCCAAGATGATGCACGGCCCATGTGGCACAAGTATATTTCTCCGCACTCAAATCTTTTTGGATCATGCAAGTCTGCCGCCCGGACCGGACTTCCGCAGTCAAATCCATCTGGTTTATGCCTGCCGTCGGACCGGACAGGGCCCGCATGTCATCCTGCAGCCAGTGCGTCGGGGTGATGGAACGACGAACTCAAGATACGGGCGTCTCTAGGAAGGGCGCAGTCTTTACGAGATCGCGAGCTTGGCTTTGCATCATTGCAGTTTCTGACAATGGTATCGCCAGCATGATGCCGCTGCCGCCAGTCAATCTCCTTGCGCTTTGGCCAAGGTGAAAGCTCTGGAGGCGCTGCATCGTGAGATATGCAGATGGCAGTTGATGCAAACTCTGGCGGCATCCTCGCCTTTGCCAACGACAGACAGCAGGGCGAGCGTATGACCTCTCGCTTATGAATGAATTCTTTCATCTATAAGAGGTCAGCGGCCGCCGTCGTCTTGTAGAATCATCTCAGACATCACAACACCGCATCTACTGCATCTCCTCTCTTTTGCATTTACACTTCCACTCATTTGGTATTCCGTCCACTCATTTGAACATAATTCCACTCCTTTAGTATTCCTTCCACTCATTTTATTTTTTATTTTTTTCAATTCTGTCCATTCAACACAATGATCAGCCTCAAACATCTTGTTCTCTACCTCGGAGTTCTGCTCCCTGCAGCTCTTGCAGCTCCCACTAAGTCTGCCACTACGACTGATCTTGCAGCTGCTGCCACTGCGTCTGCTGCACCGCGTGGCCACGACCCCAAGGTCATCCCCGGCAAGTACATTGTCACGCTCAAGGAGGGCGCCGCTGTCGACACGACCGCGCACCTGATGTGGGTGAGGGACCTGCACCGCCGCTCGATTTCCGCGCGCAACCTTGCGGGCATCGAGAAGACGTACAACATCAGCAACTGGAACGCCTATGCGGGCGAGTTTGACAACACCACGATTAGCTCGATCAAGAAGAACAAGGATGTATGTTTTTGTTTTAGTCTTTACTCTTTAGCAGCTCAGAATTTCAGAATTTCAGTCCAGACACTAACCAAGCAGGTCGCCGCTGTCGAGCCCGACTACATCATGTGGCCGACCGTTGTCGAGAAGCGCGCCATGGTGCAGCAGGGCCGCTCCCCCTGGGGTCTGGCCACGCTCTCGCACCGTACCGAGGGCGCCACCAGCTACCAATACGACAGTTCTTCCGGAGCCGGCACGTACGCATACGTTGTGGACTCGGGCATCATGACCTCGCACAACGACTTTGAGGGCCGCGCATCGCTCGGCTACAACGCTGCCGGTGGCAGACACGAGGACACGCAGGGCCACGGCACGCACGCCGCTGGCGTGATTGCGGGCAGACTGTATGGCGTGGCCAAGAAGGCCAACGTTATCTCGGTCAAGGTGTTTGGCGAGGAGAGCTCGACGTCGTCCACCATCCTCGACGGCTACGGATGGGCCGTCTACGACATTATTCAGAAGCGCCGCCAGGGCAAGTCCGTCGTCAACCTGTCGCTGGGCGGCCCCAACCAGAAAGTGTGGTCGTCGGCGATCAAGGCGGCGTACAAGCAGGGCGTGCTGACTGTTGCGGCGGCCGGTAACGGTGACGAGGACGGCACCCCCCTGCCGGCGTCGTCGCAGTCGCCCGGCAGCGCAAAGTATGCTTTTACGGTGTCGTCTATCGACAAGAACTGGAAGGCGGCCATCTATGCCAACTACGGCCCGGAAGTTGATATCTTTGCGCCTGGCGAGGATATTGTGTCAGCGTCCATTGGCTCCAACGACGCACGGACTGTCCTCAGCGGCACATCGATGGCGGCCCCACACGTTGCTGGCCTGGCTCTGTACCTGCAGGGCAAGGAGTCGCTGTCGACCCCCAAGAAGGTGATGAAGCGCATCAAGGCGCTGGGCACCAAGGACAAGATCACCGGCGCGCTTACGGGCGGCCCCGACCTGATTGCCTTCAACGGCGCCACTGCTTAATTTGGTCTACCGTCGGAGAGTTGGATAGCACGTCAGAGAGTGAGAGCACGTCAGAGAGTGAGAGCACGTCAGAGAGTGAGAGCACGTCAGAGAGTTGGATAGCACGTCAGAGAGTGATAGCACGTCAGAGAGTTGAATAGCACTGTATTGAATCTATAATTGTACCCTATATACATCATCGCTAGGAAACCCACCATGAGTCTGTTGTGTTTTTATATGTACAGTCAGACCGAGTTACGATTTGCATTTCGAGCACCAGAGATAACAAGGCCAAATTCAAACAATACAAGCCATAGCAGTGTGCAAGCAGAATAGAATAGCTGCACCGATGTGAAGCAGTATCAGGGCTCTTTGAACCTTGTTCTAGTATTCAACCTCTACACTGGGGATATTCCAATTGCGCTTTCTGGCCAGTGGACCGCACCTTCTCTGGCACCAATCTGTAGCCTTTTGTCAAAGTATTTGATACCACACACTACAGACTTTCTTGTCCATCAATCAATTTCTCTGGCTTTAATTTACGTGGCATCAATCGAGAGTTGTCTGTAATGAAAGTGAATCTATGGATACAGCAAGCTGGCGGGAAGACAAATAAGATTGTATTGTGATAGAAGTGATGAGAATGGTAAAGGGAGTGATAAAGATGAAAGAGAAAGGGTAGAAGAGATAAATGTAGAGGGTGGTAACAGTGAAGATACAGGTGAGAAAGACGCCGCAATCTCGTCGTCAGTCCTTCTTTTTTTTTGCTCTGGCGCATAGAGAGGCTTGCCCTGGACAGGGGGGAACTGAAAAAAGTCACCAATCAACAGGACATTGACACCGCCAAAATGATCAGAAGAATTGACAAAAATTTGCTGTAGCCTGCGGCTGATCCAGTTGAGAGTAGTCAGGCTCAGCATGCTCTTCTCGTCGATGATCAAATAGCGCAGATTTTTGAACCGGATTTGGGCATTGCCGAGTGGACCGGGCTTTAAATCTGCAAGATCCTGCTTCAATGGGAGCTTGAACAACGAGTGGATCGTATTTCCGCGGATGTTGGAGCTCGCGACTCCCGTAGGGGCAGCAAGGGCGACAGCCTCCTCCGAGCCAAAGAAGTCTCTCAGATGAGAAGCAAGGATGTTGATCAGGTAGGTCTTGCCAGTCCCTCCTCCACCATCAATTTGCATTAGCAGTTGCGGCTCTACTCTTTGCGGCTCTCGGCAAAAAGGAGAGCCGCAAAGAGGAGAGCCGCAACTGCTAATGCAAATTGATGGTGGAGGGCTGGTGATGCCTTGCTATCAGTGTCCTAGGAAGACTGAACTGATCAGTCTTCCTAGGACACTGAGACCAACGCACAACCTTGGGACCACCTTCAGCATACTGCAGCGGCCACAGTCGAGGCTGGTTGTCGAGTCGGCTTTAAACGGGCGCGATCACTGCAGCGACCTACCAAGAGGACACCTTGCCACAAAGCTCAGCCTTTTTCGACAACGGTGCATCGGCCAGAGGAGCCAGAGTGCCTATGTCATGCGTCTTCCAGGTGAAACTCTTGACCCGACATGCATTCCACAGAAAAAGAGCGCCCTCAAGGATAGATGTTTTGGGGATGTATCTGTCCCCGGGCATTATCTTGCATGAAGATGGAGTCGGTCCCTGGAAACTGCTGCCGTGGGCGGTCGATAATGCCTCCTCCCAAAAAGGCCAGATACTGCCGAAACATACATGCTTGAGGGCGCGCTTTATTGTGAACTGCATGGCGGGACAAAAGCTTCGAATGTCTCCAATGGAAGACGCGTGACATACGCTCTCTGACTCCTCTGCACGATGCACTAGATTTCATCTGACCTGATCATCCACATCCAGTCATCCACCGTCTAAAGAGGTGGTCTTGTTGGGCGTATTGGAAGCGCTTCTGGTGCGGTGAATCGGAGAGCGTTGGGCGGACAAGAGCGACATGTTGAGCGAATCCGAAGATTCAGAAGGTTAAGTGCAAAAAACGAGTCAGGGCGCTGTCGACGTTTATGTACCCGCCCTGTCAGGGGGGGCCCACCTCCTTTTATTTTCTAGCGCTGCATTATTAAGCATAGAGGATATTTTCAGGGTCATGCATTTCGGCCGTAGTAAAAGTGCGTTTGGCACGTAGTAAAACCAAATGATCCACAATGCTACAGAAAGGTACTCTGGCAGTACTACAAGGGCGCTGTAGACAATTTAGCAGCATCCTAGATTCGTGCCGACAATTGATCGCACTGTGAACTGATTACATAACACAAACAAAATGTAGATGACAATGCAGTCTCCCGTAGTGCACCCGGGCTGCGCGCCGGCATAATATTCAGCTCGTACTCCTTCTCTGGATTGTCCTAACGTACGCGTCCGTCAGCGGCAGCAAGGTGTCAACGGGTTTTGCAGCCCGGGTCTTTGGGCGCACCGGTGCCGCAGCGCCAGTCTGTGTCACGTGTTAAAATGCGACTGCTCAATGAGAACGCTGTCATCCTGGCGCCGGCGCTTTGCGGCAGAAGCACCACTGTCTCTAACATCGCGGTTTAGAGCATCATGAAGGCGTCTCTTCCACGAGTCATGATGGATGCATGAGGTCCAATGCTGAACAGGAAGGGTCGACAGTGCGATAAATTGTCGGCACGGATCTAGGATGCTGCTACACCATCTACAGCGCACTGGATGTAGATTTGCGGTGTGACATAGGTAAGTACAGCGCTTGTCAGGCCTGCCCGCTAGCACTGCCAAAGTACCTTTTTGTAGCATTGTGGATCATTTGGTTTTACTACGTGCCAAACGCACTTTTACTACGGCCGAAATGCATGACCCTATTTTCACCACTAACTGAAGGGTTCTCGACAACGGACCGAAATATACCCGACATCTGCTATCGCTCCATCGAGTTTTTATTATGCTTAATCATTGTATCAACACACGGCTACCAGCTAGCTCGTTGTCAGTAATAACACAGCAGCGCAGGATTTGCTTAACAGAGTCAGTCTATAATAAAGTCTAGTCTCGTTCACATATTCCCGGCACCGGGTGTCTTCACACTTATCTCTGATCTCAGAGAGCCGGACTGGATTGCTTTTTGTGAAGGTTGTAGAATTGCGACAAGAAGCCGGCCGAATGAATGGATCGATTGACGTGCTTACAGTGGCTGGTGCACTAGTTTAATTACGTAATCGTGGCTGATGTGGCCACGGATCTAAGCTACCAGGAAAAAGCTGCTGGAGCGGCGAAAATAACTCACATTTGTCTTGCTTGAATGCCCAGAAAATACCCTCTGAGCAGGGCCTTTGTTAGGGAAGAGTAAGCATAGCGATGTGTGTGTGATGCAGGTGGGTGCTGGTGCTGAATTATTAGTCGAGTGCGCTCCTGGAGGTTAAGTGCCAGGCTCTCCCCACATTTATCCGACTTACACTGCCAATTATCGCCGCCCTTGGGAGCGTGGCCAGCTGCGCGCTCTGATTGGTTAATACGACGTCCACTCAGCTTTCTTCCCTCTCCCACGCTTTCATTTGTCTTTTATCTTTACTGATGTACTACTGAGTTATGTTTTTATTCTTGATTGTGCCATCATCCACTTCTATTAGCCCGTCTCTATTCCATGAATGATAACATCAATAATCCTCAAGCAAAGCCCTCGTCTCTTCCCCATCTTCTCGTCTTGTTCGGTTAGGATATCTCAGAGGCTAGCATTCTATCAGATACCTTTTCTATTTGCACATTGGATACAGACGCCTTCCTGCAGCCTACATTCCCCAGCCTTGTGTACTCCCAGGTCCTCCATCCGACGTATCGCTCTTGTCCATCACCCCTCTTAATCCCGCGGGATACCTCCGAGTACGGCCACGCCCTCATCTTATCCTCCACGTCTCACTCTCAACACCCAGTCCTCGTTGAACGGCGCTGGTCACAGCCCATACGCGTTTACTGACCCCGTACTGACCTACTGACTATCTCTTCGCTGCAAATATCACCCACTGCTCTACCTAGTAGCCCCGCTCACCCATCTACAACTGTGTCTCTTCTTCCATTTCTACTCCGTGCCAAGCTCTACATGCTCGCTGAGTCTCGTCCCGTCTCCGTGGCACCCTGGCCCGTCTTTGGACAGCTATAGTCAGTAACAATAACTCGTAGCTTGTCTTTGACCCTCCCTCTCCGTATCGTCTTTTCTTTCCGCCACCATTCCATCTACTCTTTTTCGTCTCCCTCTTCACACTATCACAATGCTGCATCAGTCAGAATCAGCCCTCAGCAAGTACGCTGTCCAGACCAGCGTGGCTGGTCTCTCACCACTGTCCCTGGCTCTGCAGTCAACAGAGACCGTCAACGGCTGCAAGTTCAACTTTACCTTTGAGGCCTTGCGCCCGGGCATTTTCCGCACAACCTTTTCATCGTCCAGCCACCCGCTGCCCCCTTATCCCAGCGCCCGCAAGCCGTCTATTGCCACAGAGGGTCTCGGCGGGCCCGGTGTGGTCGATACTACCGCCCGCACCTACACCGTCAAAGCTGGCGGAGTCAAGGCCATTGTCGACTGGAGCCATGCTCCCGTTGTCACGCTCTTTGGCGAGTCGGCCACGAAACCGCTGTTCAAGGACCTGCAATACCGGTCGTACGTCGTCGACGGCCCCGGCATTGCGCACTACTCGTCCTATTCCAAGGACGATCTGTACGTCGGCCTGGGCGAGAAGGCGGCGCCCATGAACCTGGGCGGCCGCAGCTTCCAGATCACGGCGAGCGACACATTTGGCTACGATGCCTTCCGCACTGACCCCCTGTACAAGCACATCCCGCTGCTGGTGCATGTGTCGCCGCCGAGCGAGACCAACAACAATAAGGGAGCTTGCGTCGCCCTGCTCTCGACGACGCACAGCCGCGGCGCCTGGAACATTGGCTCAGAGATTGACGGCATGTGGGGCCACTTCAAGGTGTATCGACAGGCGTACGGCGGGCTGGAGCAGTACCTGCTGGTGGGCAACACGTTGGCGGACGTTGTCAAGCTGTATGCGGATGTCGTCGGCTACCCGCTGCTGGCGCCGCGCTACTACATGGGCTACGTCGGCGGCGGCATGAAGTACAGCATGGAGGACGGCCCGCCGAACGCGCACGACGTCATCCTGGGCTTCCTCGACACGTGCAAGGAGCACGACATTCCCGTGTCGGCGTTTCAGCTGAGCTCGGGATACACGATTGCCATGACGGAGCCCAAGACGCGCAACGTCTTTACGTGGAACCGCACGCGCTTCCCCGACGCGCGCGCGTTTACGCGACAGTGCCATGCGCGCGGCGTGCGTATTCTAGCCAACATCAAGCCGTACGTCTTGACCAACCACCCGGCCTACGCAGCGCTCAAGGCGAACGACGCCTTTTTCAAGGACCCGACGTCAGCGGACACGTCAAAGACGGGCATGGCACGGCTCTGGAGCGCCGGCGGCGGCGAGAGCGGCGAGGGAAGCCACATTGACTTTACGAGCGAATTTGGCTACCAGTGGTGGCGTACGGGCTGTCTGGACCTGGCCAGGGTCGGCATCGACGCCATGTGGAACGACAACAATGAGTATAACATTTTTAGCGACAACTGGGCGTGCGCGCTGGACGGCGAGGACGTGCGCGCGGCCAAAATGGACAGCAGCAGTAGCAACAAAAACAGCACGATCGGCCTCTGGGGCCGCGCGCTCCATACGGAGCTGATGGCCAAGAGCTCGGCGTCGGCGTGCACCGAGGTGCATCCGCACGACCGGCCGCTCGTGCTGACGCGCAGCGCCACGGCGGGCACGATGCGCTACGCGTGCGCGTCGTGGAGCGGCGACAACGTCACGAGCTGGGACGGCATGCGCGGCGCAAACGCAATCTCGCTCAACGCGGGCGTGTCGCTGCTGCACTGCTACGGCCACGACATTGGCGGCTTCGAAGGCCCACAGCCAGACGCGGAGCTGCTCGTGCGCTGGGTTCAGCTGGGCGTGCACCAGCCGCGCTTTGCCATCAACTGCTACAAGACGTCGCCCAAGGACAATCTGGTCGGCGACGTCATCGAGCCCTGGATGCACCCCGTCGCGACACCGTACGTGCGCGCGGCTATCCAGCGCCGCTACGAGCTGATTCCCTATATCTACGCGGCGGCCCTGGCGTCGCACCTGTCGGCGCTGCCGCCCATGCGTTGGATCGGCTGGGGCTACGAGTCCGACCCCGCCGTCTGGACCAAGCGCCTGCTCGCGGGCGACACGCAGTACTGGTTCGGCAGCGACCTGGTCGTCGGTGGTGTATACGCGCCCGGCGTCCACGTCGCCGACGTCTACCTGCCCCTTGGCGCCGCCACGGCCGCCGGCTTCCTAAATGTCAACGGCCCCTACGAGTGGCGCGCCGCCGGCATGTGGCACAAGGTGTCGTCGCCGTGGTACACGTCGATCCCCGTGCTCGCGCGCTGCGGCAGCGCCATCCCCGTCGGGGCGCGCACACACACGACGTCGCGTAACACGGACGACTACGAGAACAGCGAGTTTCCCAACACGCCGCAGGACACGTACCGCGGCGTCGAGCTGTACCCGGTGCCCGCAGGCCAGTCGGCGGGCTGCGCGGCCGCCGCGCAGACCTTTGTAAATACATGGCTCGAGGACGACGGCATGAGCGCCGCGGGCCGGTCGCCAATCTACGCGATCACGGTGATGTACACGGCGCGCGCGGCCGATATTAAAGCGGAGGCCTCGATCTGCGTCCACAAGGCCAGCAGCGTCGCGGGCGCGCCGGCGTGGAAGCCCCTATGGCTGGAGAACGGTCTTGACGTGATCCTGCCGGTCGGTGATGAGCGCACAATCGTCGGTGACACGGCGACTAAAAAGGGGCGCGATTCCAAAAACCGTGTCGTGTACAACATTGCCGTCAAAGAGTGACTGAAGGGCAGTCGTTCTATGACTACGTTTTGTTTTCTCCCATCTTCTTTAAGTCTCTGCGTCATCTCGCTCGGATACGATTCCCCTCATCCGTGTCTCGTCTCTGCACGCCGAGACAGCTTCCGCGCCCAGTACACGAACAGCTCTTCTTGCATGTTATCACCGCCCATGCCGCTCTCGTATCGTTGTCCTCTCGTTCTGGCACTTTCGCTGATGTCAGAGCTTGAAGAGTTGGGGTAGTTTCTACAGCTGAGGAGATTATACATAGTAAATGATCAGCACGACCATGTTATGGTTACTGTTTTGTAAATAATCCCGCATCTTGAGGCTCCTTGAGGACCTGAGGACCTGAGGACCTGAGGACCTTTAGCAATGTCGGTAGTGCCTCTTGTGTGTTGTTCGAGATGTGAATGAGATTTGTCTCCACCATGTACTCCCAGCAAGAGAGAACCAGTTTCTTCGAGACGACCGGCAAGGCGGTCTTGTACGGTCCAGAGTTTGTGGCATCTGCGGGAGGGGTGTTTTGTTACTTTCTTGAAACGAGAGAACGTTGGCGCATAGACTGTCTACAAGATGTAGTGCTGTTCTTGCGTTGTACTTTGTATTATGTATCCAAGAGATGATCACTACTTTGATTCAGCTATCTATACAATACAGCTCGACCTTTACAATCAACCTATGGACCGGCCTTCTCCAGCAGTAGCTATATGATGGATCTGAAGTCAACCGTCATCCTTCCACATCCGACTCCAACTCGGCGCCGTTCTCGCGCAGTATCTGTGTGGTATTCTTAGGGGCATCTGTCAGCGCTGTCCAACCATTGCTATCCTTCGCCTTGACGTCGGCACCACTCTCTATCAACAGTCGAGTAACAGCTCCGTGACCTCCTCTGGCGGCATGCATCAACGCTGTCCAGCCATCGTCATCCCTTGCCTCGACGCCGGAACCATTCTCGGACAGCAGCCGTGTAACAGCTGCGTGGCCAGATCTAGCTGCATGCATTAGCGCTGTCCAGCCCCGGCTATCCCTCGCCTCAATGTCGGAACAATTATCGAGCAGCAGCTGGGTAAGAACTTCTTGATCCGATTCCGCGGCATGCATCAACGCTGTCATGCCATCGTCATCCCTCGTCTCGACGTCAGCACCATTCTTGAGAAGCAGCTGTGTAATAGCGTCGTGGCCAGATTCGGCGACAATCATCAACGCTGTCCTGCCCTGGCTATCCTTCGCCTCAACATCAGCACCCTTGCTGAGAAGTAACTCTGTGACAGCAGTAACCCGGAGGTGCGATGATACCAAAATACTCCTGGAAGACTCAGGGCGAACATGATACCGCCTAGAAATAATGCTAGTCCACGGTGAGTGGCTTGTCAAGTCCGGAGTGCAAAGTTTCAAAGCAAGGTCTACCATGACAGAGCTTTTTTCGAACTCAGCCTTGCAGAAGTGATAGCCCATGTGCTCGATCGAATACTGTATTAGGGCGTTGCGGCAGGAACCTTGGCGATGGTAATGGAAAAATTCCCTAGTGGGTGTATAGTTGAGCATGTCCAGATGTTTCATACAGATCTCGGCAAGAACAGAGTGTGCGTGACGGGTGGTGATGGAATGGTACCATTGCAGATCTGACGAGACTGTTGTTGGTGCCGATGACTGTATGAGGAACTCCCAAGCACTTTGGTGAAAAAAATAAATCCTGCCGTGATGAATATTGACAAACAGGCCACACAAAGTTCGGAGACGAGAGCTGAAATCTTCGTCCTGCTCAAGATCGAGGTCGTAAATGGACTGGCCTCGGCTTTGGTCATTCAGGGCCATGGCAATGTTCATCTCCGAGATCGTCAGTGGCCGGCGGGCTGCCAAGATGATGCTCAAAACGTTCTTGACGGCCTTGACAGTTTCATCGTCTTGGGACCTGTTCAGCATCTTGTCGTACGCCTGGCTGACGAACGCGGGAACTGTTTGAATGACAGCATCGATTCCGGCGTCTGTTGCTTCGAAGCCCTTATCGAACACCTTGTCGAGATAGTCGAACACAAGGTAGACCCAAAGGTAAGTGCGGTGGTCGATCGCGAGCAGTTTCTTTTCCAGAGAGGACTTGATCTTGTCCGAAAGCCGATGTTTTTCTGCAAGCTGCTCGACTCTGTGGTGAATGACGATGCTGATCTCTCGGCTGATCACTTCAAACTCCTCTTCCCCCAGAATGTGACTGCGCGGGAAATAGTCCCGCAAGTTATAATATTCGCCGACAACTTGCTCATATGGGCGGCTTGTCATGAGAACTTTGAGCTTGGCATTTGCGGGCTGCTGGCCACAGAACATATCTTCCAAATTTGATATCAAGCTGCTCAGCTCCTGCCTATCACACTCGTCAAGGGCATCAATAACGAATATGACAGGTTCGGTATCGGGATCGCGCACAGTATCTCTCAGGATAGTCCAAAGCAGTTTTTCAGACTGGGCCAGACCTGCGCCTATATCGTTGTAGAGCTCCATTGCGTGTTGAATAAGGGGACGGTTCTTGGTGAATAGCTGGTGGAGTAGAGCACATAGTGCTTGGCGAATCGTGTTTTGGTCTTGCTCCTTGAAGAAAAAGTAGCAGATGGTGGCTGATTGCTTCGCCAGCTCGTGGTCAATCAGGTACTTGGCCAGCACCGATTTGCCACACCCGGGGTCGGCTGAGACCAGCAATGGACCCGACTCCTGCAATAGCCACTTCTGGAAGTTCTCATGCTGGAGGAACCACTTGCAAGTACCTTCAACACGGGGTTCCACGCGGTCCTTGTACCAGTTGTACGCTCTGCCGTTGCGATTCTGTGCGAGCCATAATGTTTGCAGACATTTCCGTTGCTTTTCCCAGTGCTCGACTAGCAGAGATTTTTGATCGGCGTCTTCTAGAGCAGCTAGCTGCTCCTTCAGAACATTTAGTTGCTGCGGGGCGACAGATAGGTGAGTCTCCATGGCGTCACGCGTGTCCTCGCTTGTATTGTTCAGAAACACAAGTCTCTCATTTGCTGCTAGGTCGTTGATCTGGCCAAGGGCGTTGTTGGCTGTGTCCTCCCGCTTCATGATACGTAGCAGGATCTGTTCCCAGTCTACTGGTTCACGAGCGCCATAACTATACCCGAAGCAACTCTGATGGAAGCGGCGGGCGCTGCTGAGCTGGAATTCGAGAATAGCTTGGTAAAGATCAACAACATGGTCATTGACTGCTGACATCAGCGCCTCGTCGACACTATCGTTCTGGCCAAGCCGGCGCAGCGTAGGCTCCAGCTCGGCATAGTAGCGCAAACGGGAAGTGACATAGACAAAGCCATCCCAGTTGGCTTCGGCTGCGGTTGTAGAATCCATAAGGAGAGGAAGTATGATGCAGACAGCAGACCATGCCAAAGAAGCCTCGGGTGATTCCTTAACGGCGCTGCACATCCAGTCTTTACCCCACTGCAGATAGTTGGAGACCTGCGTGATGTGGTATGTCGGGACAAGCTCATTGCCAAAAACCATGTACGTCGTTTTATCGTCTTCCATTTGTTGCAGCCTTTTTTGGATCACGGCTACCAGTTGGACTTGACGACGTGAGCAATCGGGGCGAGTGTCAATGCCGTGCGGTGCTGAGACCTGTATAGTAGTCGTCTCATCTGGCGCAGAACCTGTCAAATATGTCAGTATTCGTCGTCTTTTACGGCTTTTGAAGTTGTGAGGTTGTGGTACGTACTCGCCCTGCTCTCGTTTGCTAGCATTTTATCATAGTCTTCAACTAGATTTGGCATCTCCTTCGCAAGAGCATCATATGCTCTGTCCCAAAGTGCTGCGGGCGGCTGTTGGGGGTTGGTGGGCGATGTAAAGGGAAAGCTGTCTCTTGACTGCTCTTGTTGAACGTTTCTGGTACTCGTGGAAGCTGAGTCTTCTAACGTGATTTCGGCTGATGGGGCTGTCGCTGGAGTATCCAGCTCCTTCTGCTGGTGACATGTGATCTTCTGGAGGCACTGTTTGAATCTCTTCATATTGCGTGGCATGGTGTTTTGCTCAGGGCTGTGGTGGGCGCGAGGGTGAGGGTGAGCGAGCTTGTTGTGAAGTTTGGAGATCTTCGTCGTCGAAAGGCAGGTTTTGTTTGTGTATCATACTGTACGATGGTCCAACAAAAGACAATTGCCTCCGTGGGTGCCCAACCGAGACGGCGATTAATAGGTCAAACTGCGATTGGTGGAGAAAGTCTATGCAGCAATTCACAGCCACGCCACCACACTGCATCTCACGG
The DNA here is from genome assembly GCA_029298705.1 of Ophiostoma triangulosporum. Taxonomy (NCBI): domain Eukaryota; kingdom Fungi; phylum Ascomycota; class Sordariomycetes; order Ophiostomatales; family Ophiostomataceae; genus Ophiostoma; species Ophiostoma triangulosporum. The sequence goes on along the minus strand of JANSLO010000010.1, from coordinate 653,993 downwards.
AGGAACGTTGCACTGAAAATGCATATTTGAGTGGAACTTGGGCGGTTAGATAGGATGGGAAAGTGATAAGATCCATACAAAATAGAAGAGAAAAATAGCCCTGAAAACCTATCTTTGAGCTGGCCTTTGGTGATGTTGTTGTTAGGTCGATGTGGTAGTTAGTGGGTTTATGTGCGGACGCAGGCCAAACGATCCAGACTGAGTCCAATGAGAGAATTCAATCACTCTTCGTGTTTGTTGCTCAGCAGGCTAGAGAGTTCGGGGTGTGCAGCGATAGGCATTGTGATATGGGTGTGGTGATGGTGTTGATCTAGGTTTGCGCTCAGCGCCGGGCGGCGCTCGCGCAGCCTCGTCGAGGCCAAACACAACCCAAGGGCCTTAGGGCATGTGGATAGGGCGGACATCTGATGTGTGATCGTGATGTGGATGAGGAATATCAGCCGTGTACTCTCAGCAATAGAGTGGTGGTTTCTTTGTGACGTACCGACGAGGTGGCCTTGTCCTGCCCAGACTTTGTGGCATTTGCCGGAGGTCGGTACGGGGACGTCACTGCTCGGTATTTTCGTTGTTACTTGGAGAGAGAGTACGTTGACGTCTGGACTGTCCACAGAACGCGGTGCTGTCCGTGCGTTGTGCTTTGTACTGTATGTATGTATGTTCTGGGAGATGATCACTACTTTGATTCAGCTATCTATGCAATACAACTCGGCCTTTACAATCAACCTGCTCACCTGCCTTCTCGAGCAGCAGCTGCTGATGGATTTGCAGTCCTAAATGGCAGTTAACATTGATGCCGTTCATCCTTCGACAGCCCCTGCCTCAACCTGGGCGCCGTTTTCGGATACCGTTATCGAGCAATAGCTGCGTGGTATTTCGGGGGGCATCTGTCAGCGCTGTCCAACCTTTGCTATCCTTCGACTTCACGTCGGCACCATTCTCGAGCAGGAGCCGTGTAACAGCCCCGTGACCACCTCTAGCGGCATGCATTAGGGCTGTCCAGTCATCGTTATCTCTCGCCTCGACTTTGGCACCCTTATCGAGCAGCAGCTCCGTAACAGCTCCATGGCCAGATCTAGCGGCATGCATCAACGCTGTCCGACCCCTGCTATCCTTCGCCTCAATGTCGGCACAATTATCGAGCAGCAGCTGAGTAAGAGCTTCTTGATTCGATTCCGTGGCATGCATCAACGCTGTCATGCCATCGTCATCCCTCGCCTCGACGTTGGCACCATTCTTGAGAAGCAGCTGTGTGATAGCGTGGTGGCCAGATTCGGCGACAATCATCAACGCTGTCCTGCCCTGGATATCCTTCGCCTCAATATCAGCACCCTTGCTGAGAAGTAACAACGTGACGGTAGTAAGCCCCAGATGCGATGATACCAAAATACTCCTGGAAGACGCAGGGCGAATATGATACCGCCTAGAAATGATGCTAGCCCACTCTGAGTGGCTTGACAAATCCGGAGTACAAAGTCCCAAAGCAAGGTCTACCATGACAGGGCTTTTTTCGAACCCAGCCTCGCAAAAGTGATAGCCCATGTGCTCGATCGGATACTGTATAAGGGCGCGGTGATGGCCACCTTGGCGAGATCTCTCAGTGGGTGTAGAGTTGAGAATGTCCAGATAGAGCATACAGATCTCGGCAAGAACAGAGTTTGCGTGACGGGTGGTGATGGAATGATGCCATCGCAAACCTGACGAGACTGTTGTTGATGCGGATGACTGCATGAGAAACTCCCTAGCAGTTTGATGAAGAAAATAAATCTTGCCGTGATGCATATTGACCAACAGACCACACAAAGTTCGGAGACGAGGCTCGAAGTCACTGTCCTCCTCAAGATCGAGGTCGTAAATAGACCGGCCTCGACCTTGGCCATCGAGGTTCATGGCAGTGTTCATCTCCGAGAGCGTCAGTGGCCGACGCGCTGCCAAAACAATGCTTAAAATGTTCTTGGCGGTCTTGACAGCTTCGTTATCCTGGAACCTGTTCAGGATCTGGTCGTAAGCATGGTTGACAGTCTCTGGGAGTGTTTGAATGGCAGCATCAATACCAGCATCTGTTGGTTCGAACCCCTTGGAGAACACTTGATGGAGATAGTCGAAGACGAGGTAGACCCAAAGATATGTACGGTGGTCGATGGCGAGCAGTTTCCTTTGCAGGGAGGACTTGATCTTGTCCGAAAGCCGATGTTTGTCTGCTAGCTGGCCGACTCGGTGGTGGATAACGATGCTGATCTCTCGGCTGATCACTTCGACTTCCTCTTCCCCAGAAATGTGAATCAGCCGGACATCATCTTGCAAGCTATAGAATTCGTTGACAACCTGTTGATATGGGCGGCTTGTCATGAGAACCTTGAACCTGGCCTTCGCCATCTGCTGGTCGCAGAACATGTTTTGCAGATTTCTTATCAAGCTGCTCAGCTGCGACTCGTCACATTCGTCAAGGGCATCGAAAACAAATATGACAGGTCCAGCCTGTGAATCGCGCACAGCACCTCTCAGGATTGTCCACAGCGATGTTTCAGACTGGGTCAGTTTTGCTCCGTCCTTGTTGTTGTAGAACTTCATAGCGTGCTGGATAAGGGCAGACTTCTGACGGAAAAGCTGGTGGAGTAGAGCGCATAGTGCTTGGCGGATGGTGTTCTGGTCTTGGTACTTGAAGAAGAAGTAGCAGATGGTGGCTGATTGCTGCGCCAGCTCGTGGTCAATCAGGTACTTGGCCAGCACCGACTTGCCACACCCGGGGTCTGCTGAGACCAACAATGGACCTGACTCCTGCGATAGCCACTGCCGGAAGTTCTCGTGCTGAAGAAACCAGTTGCACGTGCCCGCGACACGGGGTTCTACACGCTCCTTGTACCAGTCGTACGTGGGACCATTGCCATCCTTTGGGAGGCAGAATGCTTGTAGACATTTCCGTTTCCTAGCAAGCTGCTTATCTTGCAGATACTTTATCAAAGCAGTCAGGGAAGTCTCCAAGGTCGCACACGACTCGTTCAGCTTGTTAAGAGTCTCGAGGTACTCCTTTGGTTCTATGTCGCTGATCTAACTAAGGGCGTAAGCGACTGTCTCCTCTCGCCTTTGAATATCGAGCAGAGTGTGTTCCAAGTCTTTTGATGGGAGAACATCATGGACGTAGGATTTGAGGCGACTCTGATAGAAACAAAGGACGCTGCTCAGCTGGAAGTCGAGAATTGCTTGATACAGGTCGAAAATATGGTCATTGGCTGCTGATATTAGCTTCTTGTCGACGCTGGCATTCTGGCCAACCTGACGAAGCATAGGCTCCAGCGCGACATAGTAGCGCATACGGATAGTGACATAGGTGAAGCCGTTTCGGTTGGCTTCGGCTGCGGTTGTGAGATTTGTGAGAAGAGGTAGAATGAGGCAGACACAAGACCATACCAGAGAAGCCTCTGGTGAGCCTTTGATGGCGCTGTCTATCCATTCTTTACCACATTGCAAGACATTGAAGACCTGCGTGATCTTGTTTGGCCGGAGAAAGTCATGGTTGGCAATCTTGTACGTCGCTATACTGTCTTCCACGTGTTGTAGCCCAACTTGGATCACTGTGTTCAGTTGGACTTGACGAGGTGAGCGATCGGAGTGAGTATCAGGGCCGTGAGGTGTTGGGAGTCGTGAAGATATTGTCTCATTTGGCGCAGAATCTGCCAGAATGTTAATGTCTGTCATGTATTGCAGCTTGAAGTTGTGAGGTCGTGGTACGTACTCGCCATCTGCTCTTCCTTTGCAAGTAGTTCATCATATTGTTTCACCAGACCCGGATTCTCCTTTGCAAAAGCATCGTATGCTCGGTCCCAGAGTGATGCGTATTTCGATGTGATAATGGCTGATGGGGCTGCCGGTGGAAGATCCTGTTGCGTCTTCCCGTCACCTTCTCCCTTCCGGAAGAACCGGTTGATTTTCTCGCGAATGTGTAGCATGGTCTCTGGTCTCAGGGCTGTTGTAAGCGTGAGGGGGCTTGTTGTGAATCTTGGTGATCCCTGTCGTCAAAAGGCAAGAGTTGTATATTCAAGCCATACCGCACGATGACCCAACGAAGATAATTGCTTACGTGGATGCCCAACCGAGACGACGATTAGGTTTAACTGTGATTGGTCGAAGAACGACTTTCCAGCAATTCATAACCACGCTACCACACTGCATCTCACGGAGGAACGTTGCACTGAAAATGCACTTTTGAGTAAAACTTGGGCGGTTGAATAGCATATGAAGGAGATAAAATCCTTGATAAATGGAAGAGAAAACATGCCCCTGAGAATTTTGTCTTTGAGCTAGCCATTGGCGATGCTGCTGTGAGGTTGATGTGGTAAGTTGAAATTTTTTATGTGCGGGTGCAGATCGAACGATGCAGACTGAGCCCAATGAAAGAAATCAAATCGCGCTTCGTGTTTGTTGCTCAGCAGTCCAGGGAGTTCTAGGATAGAGCAATGATAGGCATTGTGATATGGGCGTGGTGATGGTGTTGAACTAGGTTTGCGCTCAGCGCCGGGAGGTGCTCGCGCAGCCCCGTCGAGGCCAAAAACCACACAAGGGCCCTAGGGCATGTGGATAGGGCGGCCATCTGATCTGTTGATCGTGATGTGGATGAGGAATTCGCAGCCGTGTACTCCCAGCAAGAGAGTGGTGGTTTACTGTAACGTACCGACGAGGTGGCCTTGTCCAGCCCAGAGTTTGTGGCATTTGCCGGAGGTCGGTACGGAGGGCGTCGCCGCTCGGTAATTTGGTTAGATCTTGGAGAGAGAGAACGTTGACACCCAGATTGTCCTCACGATGCAGAGCTGTTCGTGTGTTGAACTTTGTATTATGTATGTTCTGGGAGATTGATCACTACTTTGATTCAGCTATCTATGCAATACAACTCGGCCTTTGAACACCTGCCTTCTCGAGCAGCAGCTGCCCGATAGATCTGCAATCCTAAATGGCAGTTAACATTGATGCCGTTCATCCTTCGACATCCCCCGCCTTGACCTGGGCGCCGTTATCAGGCACCGTTATCGAGCAGTAGCTGTGTAGTGATTTCGGGGGCATCTGTCAGCGCTGTCCAGCCTTTGCTATCCTTCGCCTTGGCGTCGGCTCCACTTTTGAGCAGCAGCCATGTAACAGCTCTGTGACCACCTCTAGCGGCATGCATCAACGCTGTCCAGCCATCGTCATCCCTCGCCTCGACGTCGGAACCATTCTCGGACAGCAGCCGTGTAACAGCTGCGTGGCCAGATCTAGCTGCATGCATTAGCGCTGTCCAGCCCCGGCTGTCCTTCGCCTTAATGTCGGCACGATTATCGAGCAGCAGCTGGGTAAGAGCTTCTTGACTAGATTCCGTGGCATGCATCAACGCTGTCATGCCATCGTCATCCCTCGTTTCGACGTCCGAATCATTCTCGAGAAGCAGGTGCGCGATAGCTTCGTGGCCAGATTCGGCGACAATCATCAACGCTGTCCTGCCCTGGCTATCCTTAGCCTCAACATCAGCACCCTTGCTAAGAAGTAACTCTGTGACAGCAGTAACCCCAAGATGCGATGATACCAAAATACTCCTGGAAGATTCAGGGCGAATATGATACCGCCTAGAAATGATGCTAGCCCACTCTGAGTGGCTTGTCAAATCCGGAGTACAAAGTCCCAAAGCAAGGTCTACCATGATAGTGCCTTTCTCGAACTCAGCCTCGCAGAAGTGATAACCCATATGCTTGACCGAATACTGTAAAAGGGCACCGTGTTGGTCACCTCGGCTAAATGTCTCCGTGGGCGTAAAGTTGAGCCTGTCCAGATAGGACATGCAGATCTCGGCAAGAACAGAGTTGGCGTGACGGTTGGTGATGGAATGGTACCACCGCAGATCTGACAAGACTGTTATTGGTACCGATGGTACCGATGGCTGTATGAGGAACTCCCTAGCACTTGGGTGAAGAAAATAAATTTTGCCGTGATGAATATTGACAAACAGACCACACAAAGTTCGCAGACGAGGACCGAAATATTTGTCACGCTGAAGATCGAGGTCGTAAATGGACCGGCCTCGGCCTTGGCCATCCAGGTGCATGGCAATGTTCATCTCCGAGAGCGTTAATGGCCGGCGTGCTGCCAAAATGATGCTCAAAACGTTCTTGACGGTCTTGACAACTTCATCGTCCCGGAACCTGTTCAGCATCTGGTCGTATGCCTGGTTGACAAAGGCAGGAAGTGTTTGAATGACAGCATCGATTCCGGCGTCTGTTGCTTCGAAGCCCCTATCGAACCCCTCATAGAGATTGTGGAACACAAAGGAGACCCAAAGGTAAGTGCGGTGGTCGATCGCGAGCAATTTCCTTTTCAGGGAGGACTTAATCTTGTTCGAAAGCCGATGTTCTTCTGCTAGCTGCCCGACTCGGTGGTGGATGACGATGCTGATCTCTTGGCTGATCACTTCGAACTCCTCTTCCCCCGGAATGTGACTGCGCGGGAAATAGTCCTGCAAGTTATAAAATTCGCCGACAACTTGCTCATATGGGCGGCCTGTCATGAGAACCTTGAACTGGACATTTCTCAGGTACTGGTCGCTGAAAATATCCTCCAGATTGGTTATCAAGCCGCCCAGCTCCGACTCGGCACATTCGTCAAGGGCATCGATAACAAATATGACAGGTCCAGCCTGTGGATCGCGCACAGCGTCTCTGAGAATTGTCCAAAGTGATGGTTCAGACTCGACCAGTCTATCGCCTTTTCTGCTGTAGTGCTCCATAGCGTGTTGGATAAGGGGACGCTTCTTGGTGAACAGCTGGTGGAGTAGAGCGCATAGTGCTTGGCGGATGGTGTTCTGGTCTTGGTCCTTGAAGAAGAAGTAGCAGATGGTGGCTGATTGCTGCGCCAGCTCGTGGTCAATCAGGTACTTGGCCAGCACCGACTTGCCACACCCGGGGTCTGCTGTCACCAGCAACGGACCCGACTCCTGCGAAAGCCATTTCTGATAGTTGTTGTGCTGGAGAAACCACCTGCACGTGCCCTCGACACGGGATTCCACTCGGTCCTTGTACCAGTCATACATGGCGCCGTTATCATCTCGTGTGAGGCAGAATAGCTGCAGACATTCCCGTTGCTTAGCAAGCAGCTCTTTTTGTTCGGCTTGTTGCTTGGAAAGCAGCCTTTCCCGTGTGGCGTCTTCTTGAACAGCTTGCTGCTGTTTCGAAACAGTCAGCTGCTCACTCAAAACAGCCGGCCGCTGCGTGACGACAGATAGGCTACTCTCCATGGTTGCACGGGTCCTCTCACTCGTCTCGTTAAGAAACTCGAGTTCCTGCCTTGCCACAAGCCCGTTGATTTGGGCGAGGTCGTTGTTGACTATTCCCTCCAACTTCTCGATATCGAGACGAGTCTGCTCCCAGTCTTTCGATGGGATAATGTCATGGACATAGATTTTGAGGCGACTCTGATATAAGCGGAGGACGCTGCTGAGCTGGAATTCGAGAATTGCTTGGTAAAGGTGGACAATATGGCCATTGGCTGCCGACATCAGCGTCTCGTCGACGCCGGCGTTCTGGCCAAGCCGGTGCAGCATAGGCTCCAGCGCGACATAGTAGCGCATACGGGAAGTGACATAGACAAAGCCGTCTCGGTTGGCTTCGGCTGCAGTCGTGGGATTTGTGAGGGGAGGAAGGACGAGGCACACAGCAGACCATGCCAGAGAAGCCCCTGGTGAGTCTTTGACGGCGCTGCCTATCAAGTCTTTACCCCACTGCAAGAAGTTGGAGGCCCGCGTGATCTGGTCTGCCGGGGAAAAGGCATGGTCGGCATTCTTGTACGTCGCTATACTGTCTTCCATGTGTTGTAACCCATTTTGGATCACGGTGTCCAGTTGGACTTGACGAGGTGAGCGATCGGTATGAGTATCAAAGCCGTGCGGTGCTGGGAGTGGTGAAGATATTGTCTCATTTGGCGCAGAATCTGCCAAAATGTTAATGTCTGTCATGTATTGCAGCTGAGGTTGTGTACGTACTCGCCATCTGCTCTTCCTTTGCAAGCAATTCATTATATTGTTTCACCAGATCCGGAATCTCTTTTGCAAGAGCATCGTATGCTCGGTCCCATAGTGATGTGTAATTCGATGCGACAATTGCTGATGGGGCTGCCGTTGGAAGATCCGGTTGTGTCTTCCCGTCAGCTTCTCCCTTCCGGAAGAACCGGTTGATTTTCTCGCGAATGTGTGGCATGGTCTCTGATCTCAGGGCTGTTGTGAATCTTGGATGTCGTCAAAAGGCAAGAGTTGTATATTCAAACTATACCGTACGATGGCCCAACGAAGAAAACTGTCTTACGTGGATGCCCAACCGAAACGACGATTACGTTTGACGGTGATTGGTCGAAGTACGACTTTCCAGCGATTAACAACCACACCACCACACTGCATCTGACGGAGAAACGCCGCACTGAAAATGCACTGTTTGTGGGTTTGCAGCAAGGGGTTTATTAAGATGGCAATAGAGAGTAGATTGACGAACGTGATCGACACTGTTACCGTGATCGATACAGAGTCAGAAGGGGTTTCCTAAAGCTGTGTATCAATCTGGGTGGTAAGTCTGGTCTTGTCCTCTTCTAATCTGAGATGCAGGGCGCCAGCGCCCTGCCTATTTATACCCCATGATGGGCGGCCATGTTCCATTCTGAGGCCAACTCTACTTCACGTCGTTTGTCCTTCCTACTGTCTGTTTGTTCTTGAGGCCAAACTTCCTTTCATGCCGTTTGTTAGGACTCCAAACCACTTCGTGGTTTTCCGTCCATCATAGTCACGTGAATAATGATCCGACACTGTTGAGTGGAAATTAGGCGGCTGAATCGGATATGAAAGGGATAAAATCCATTATAAATGGAAGTACAAAAAATGCCCCTGAAAGCTTATCTTTGAGCCATTGATTCTGCTGTGAGGTCGATGTAGTAAATTAAAAGTTTTATGTGCGGGTGCGGGTTAAACAATGCAGACTGAGCCCAATGAAAGATATCAATCGCGCTTCGTGTTTGTTGCTCAGCAGACCAGGGAGTTCTGGGATAGAGCAATGATAGGCGTTGTGGTATGGGCGTGGTGATGGTGTTGATCTAGGTTTGCGCTCAGCGCCGGGCGGTGCTCGTGCAGCCTCGTTGAGGTCAACAGCCACGACTATTGGGCATGTGGCGAGGTCCTCCTATGTATTGGTCGTGGCAGTTTCCTCAAGACGTGGCCGACGAGGCGGCCTTGTCCAGTCCAGGCGGCGTCTTGTCACCAGTCGAGCTCAGAGTCGGCCAGACCGAGGCCGACAAAATGTGCGCGCGCAGGTGGTGCTGGCACAGCGTCTGCACTCTACACGGATACAGACGGACCCGATAGAAGGTCGTATTGGCTGAGTGGTATATGCTGGAGAACATTCCGGCGGTATCGTCGCTCGGTGTTTTGGTGATCTCATGGAGGGATAGGACGATGACGCCCAGACTATTTTCAAGGTGTAGTGCAGTTTGTGCGATGTTATTCGTTCTATGTATGTACCAAGAGATCACACTACCATCAGGTGCACGGCAGGGAAAACTGTGGTGCAGTTGACGTAATGGTTGAGTTGGAGCGGTTCGGTGGCGAGTAGCGGCCTGAGACGCTCGCGGCTTCGTGTTCAATAGACTTTGTAGGGTAGAACGGGCAGGTGCGAGAATACGCCGGGTGTGATCCGCGTCAGTCAGAACAGTTTCTCTGCTCTGGCTGTTTGTTGCAAGAGGAGCTCTCGTGGGCTGCCTTGAAGACAACGGCGCTGTCGCCGCTTGGGAGCTGGCGTACGGCCAAGGCCGATACATGGTCGCCTGGACTGAGAGGGTACTGACATAGGATACGATTGCTCTGGTTACAATGAGGGCACTGCAAAATCAAGTAGCAAAATTTCTTAACTATCTAGGCAATACAATTCGACCTTTTCAATCAACTTCCCACCGTCCTTATCCAGCCGTTGCTATCTGACGGATCTGCAGCCCTTCTTGGCGGTCATCATTAATGTCCTTATACGTTGACATCCCGCTCCTCGATGCCGTCATTGATCAGTAGCCGTTTGATAGGGCTGGGGGCATGTTTTAGCGCTGTCCAGCCTCTATTGTCCTTCGCCTCAACATCGGCACGATAATCAAGCAGCAGCTGTGTAACAGCTCTGTGACCAAAACTTGCAGCATGTATCAACGCTGTCCAGCCATCGTCATTTCTCGCCTCGATCTTGGCACCCTTCTTTAGCAGCAGCTTCGTGACAGCTGTATGGCCAGATCTAGCGGCATGCATCAACGCTGTCCAGCCCCGGCTATCCTTCGCCTCAATGTCGGCACGCTTATCGAGCAGCAGCTTTGTGACAGCTTCGTGGTCAGATCTAGCGGCATGCAACAACGCTGTCCTTCCATCGTCATCCCTCGCCTCGACGACGGAACCATTCTCGAGCAACAGCTGTGTAATAGCTTCGTGACCAGTTTCAGCGGCAATCATCAACGCTGTCCTGCCCCGGCTATCCTTCGCCTCAATATTAGCACCCCTGCTGATAAGTAACTCTGTGACAGCAGTAAGCCCCAGATGCGATGCTACCAGAGCATTCTTGAAAGACTCAGAGCGAATATGATACCGCGTAAAAATGATGCTAGCCCACGCGGAGTTGCCTGTCAAGTCCGGAGCACAAAGTCTTAAAGCAAGGTCTACCATGACAGAGCCTTTCTCGAATCCAGCCTCGCGCCAGTGATCTCCCCAGTGCTCAACCGAGTACTGTAAAAGTGCACCATGCTGATCACCTGCGTGAAATGTCTCCGTGGGTGTAGAGTTAAGCATGTCAAGATAGATCATGCAGACCTCGGCAAGAACAGAGTGTGCGTGACAGGTGGTGATGGAATGCTGCCATTGCAGACTTGCCGAGACTGTGGTTGGTGCTGGGACTGTTGTTGGTGCCGAGACTGTTGTTGGTGCCGATGGCTGTAAGAGGAACTCCCGAGCAGTTTGGTGAAGGAAATAAATCTTGTCGTGGTGAACATTGACAAACAGGCCACACAAAGTTCGGAGACGAGGCTTGAAGTTCACATCCTCCTCAAGATCGAGGTCGTCAAATCTCTGGGGTCGGTCTTGGGCGTCCATGTTCATGGCTATGTTCATCTCCGAAAGCGTTAATGGCCGACGCGCTGCCAAAATGATGCTCAGAATCGTCTTGGCGGTCTTGACAGTCTTCTCGTCCTGTGACTTGTTCAGGATCTGGCTGTATGCCTGGTTGACAGTCTCGGGAAGTGTTCGAATGGCAGCCTCGATTCCGGCCGCTGTTTTCTTGGTACCCTTACTCAAACTGTCATCGAGATAGTCGAAGACAAGGAAGACCCAAAGGTATGTGCGGTGTTCGATCTCGAGCAGTTTCCTTTGCAGGGAGGACTTGATCTTGTTCGAAAGCCGATGTTTTTCTGCTAGCTGCCCGACTCGGTAATGGATGACGCTGTTGATTTCTTGGCCGATCGCTTCGAACTCCTCTTCTCCAGGAATGTGAATTTTCTGGAACTCGGCCCGCAGGTCATAAAACTCGTTGACAACATGTTCATATGGGCGGCTTGTCATGAGAACCCTGAACGCAGTTGCCCGCTGCTGGCCGCAGAATATATTTTTGAGTTGTTTTATCAAGCTGCTCAGCTGCGACTCAGCACATTCATCAAGGGCATCGATAACAAATATGACAGGTCCGGCATCGGGATCGCGCACAGCATCTCTCAGGATAGCCCAAAGCGATGCTTCAGACTCGATCAGTTTTGCGTCCATACCGTTGTAGAGGTCCATGGCGTGTCGGATGAGGTCAGGCTTCTGGAAGAAAAGCTGGTGGAGTAGAGCGCATAGTGCTTGGCGGGTGGTGTTCTGGTCGAGGTCCTTGAAGAAGAAGTAGCAGATAGTGGCTGATTGCTGCGGCAGCTCGTGGTCAATCAGGTACTTGGCCAGCACTGACTTGCCACACCCGGGGTCGGCTGAGACCAACAATGGACCCGACTCCTGCGATAGCCATTTCTGGAAGTTATCGTGCTGAAGGAACCATTTGCACGTGCCTTCCACACGATGTTCGACGCGGTCCTTATACCAGTCGTACGTGGCGCCGCTGCCATCCTTTGTGAGCCAGAAAGCTTGCAGACATTTCTGTTGCTTTGCAAGCAGCTTTTCCTGTTTAGCGTCGTCTTGAGCAGCTTGCTGTTGTTTCGAAGCAGTCAGCCTTTCTTGTCTGGCGTCTTCTTGTGCAGCTTTCTGCTCTTTCGCAACAGTCAGCTGCTCATTCGCAACATCCAGCTGCTTAATCGCAACATCCAGCTGCTGCTCGGCAACAGAGAGGTAGCTCTTCATGGCGTCAAGCGTCTTATCACTCTTCTCGTTCAGAAGCTCGAGTTCCCGCCTGGCTACCAGCAGGTTGATCTGGCAAAGGTCGTCGTTGGCAGTGTCCTCCAGCGTCTTGATGTCAAGCTGAGTCCGTTCCCAGTCTCTCGATGTAACGATGTCACGGGCATAGGTTTTGAGCCAATTTTTATAGAAACGAAGGACGCTGTTGAGTTGGAAGTCGATAATAGCTTGGTAAAGGTCGACGATATGGTTTTTGGCTTTTGATATCAGCGCCTCGTTGACGCTCGCACTCTGGCCAAGCTGTCGTAGCATGGGCTCCAGCGCAACATAGTAGTCCATACGGGAAGTGACATAGACAAAGCCGTCTCGGTTGGCTGCGTCTGCAGTTATGGGGCTCGTAAGAAGGGGTATAATGAGGCTGACACCAGACCACACAATAGAAGCCTCGGGAGAGTTCTTGACGGCGCTGCCTATCAGTTCCTTACCCCACTGCAAGAAACTGGCGGCCTTCACGATCTGGTCTTTCAGGACAAACTCATGACCGGCAATACTGAACGTCGTTTTGTTGTCTTCCATTCGTTGTAGCCCAATTTGGATCACGGTGCTCAGTTGGCCTTTCCGATCTGAGCGGTCGGAGTGAGTATCAAGGCCGTGAGGAGCTGGGGGTGGTGAAGATGTTGTCTCATCTGGCGCAGGATCTGCAAAAAATGTTAATGTCTGTGATGCATTACAGCTTGCAGTTGTGAGGTTATGGTACTTACTCGCCATCTGCTCTCTTGCAAGCAGTTCACAGTAGTCTTTGACCAGCTTCGGGTCTTTCGCAGCAAGAGCATCGTAAGCTCTGTCCCAGAGTGACTGCGCTTCGGACGGGCCGGCCTGCGCTTCGGACGGGCCGGCGACAGGCTGCTTTATGGCCGAGTTGCTGCTCGACGGGCCGGTGACAAGGGGCGGCTGTTGGTGGTTCGCGGGAGCTGTAGAGGAAAAAATGTCTCTCGACTGCTCTGGTTGTATGTGAAGACTACCCGCGGCAGATGCGTCTTCCAGCATGATCCTGGCAGGTGGGACTGACGGTGGGATGGGAGACGTAGAGGAAATGTTGACTCTCGGCTGCTCTTGTTGTTGTTGATAGCTATCCGTGGCAGGAGCGTCTTCCGGCGTGGTACTGGCAGATGGGATTGAGTGTGGGGTAGGAGACGTAAAGGAAAAGCTGCCTCTCGGCTGCTCTTGTTGTATGTGATAACTACCCGTGGCAGATGGGCTTGTCGGCGTGATGTTTCCTGATGGGACTGGCGGTGGGATGGGAGACGTAAAGGTAGAGCTGTCTCCAGACTGATCGTGTTGAGCGTGCGTGCTACCCATGGGAGACAAGTCTCTCGACGTGATATTGGCAGATGGGATTGCCTGTGGTTGTTTCTGCTGTCGGCCACCTGTGCTCTTCCGGAGCCACCACTGCTTCATTCTTTCAAAATGGTGTGGCATGGTATCTGATATCAGGACTGTGGTGAGCGTGAGGGCTTGTTGTGACTCTTGGAAATCCTCGTCGTTGAAAGGCAGGCTTTGTTTATTTGAGCCATACCGTACGGTAGCCCAACGAAGAGAACTGTCTTTCGTGGACGCCCAACCAAGATAGAAGATTGGCTGAAGGGAGTGTATGCAGCAGTTCACAATCACACCACATTGCATCAAATCAAATCACATCAAATCAAATCAAATATATTCAAATCACCACAATGCATCTCACAGGAGGAACGTTGCACTGAAATGTAAGCATACTTTTGGGTGGAACCTGGGCGGTTGAATTGGATAGGCAAGTGATCAAGTCCATGATAAATGGAAGGGTGTACGTAACGAGGCAGAGTGAGCCCAATGTATGAATTTATTGATTGAGTGTGTCTGGCTCTACGATAAGAATGTGCACTTATTTGCCATCATCTTACCAGCTATCACTCAAATCATATTAGAAGAAAAGAGTGACGTGTCTGGAATCTGGATGCATCATCGATGTCAGAAATAGTCATGCAATTGGCATACGTGGCAGTCATGGTGGAATAGTTTGTTACATACGATATATTGGAATTCTGCTTGTTGCACACATATTACTCGCCATCTGATGCTTATCGTCCCGCCCTATTCATGAGATGCGCTTCCGGGGCTGAAAAATTACTCCGTAGCCAAACCCCTCTCATGTCAGCAACCATCTTTGTCTAATTTGCTCACCCAGTCACGCATCTTTAGTAGTCAATCAGCATACAGGACCAGGGCTGCATGTCAGCCGCGCCCAGTTCATTTGATTTAGATTTGTCATAACGTCACGATAACTACACAGAAAATAAGACGCTGGATTGCCGGGCAAGTTTAGAGCCCTCTGCGGAGACAACACACTACGACTTCAGTGCGCGGGGTTGTGGAGCCCCCAGACCCCCAGTGTTCTGTTGACCTAATAGGGGAACATACCTCTAGGGTCTGTTGTGCACCTCTGCCGCAGCATGCAAATAAAACAAAATCAAAAGAAAATAAACAACAAAAGAGAGAAAGAGAGAAAGAGAGAAAGAGAGAAATACACAAACATAAAATCAAACAACAAAACACAAAGGCAAGCAAAACGCTGAAAACAAGCAAAACAGAGTAAACAAGCAAACAAATAGAGCAGCTCCAACGGCTCCCTCCTCCAGCTCTGACTTCCAACCGACGATAAATCCAAATCAAATCAATCAAATCAATCTCACATCCACCTCCTCTCCCTAACCTGGCTTGCCCGTCATCCCGGTGCTGTGCTCGCCGGAACAGCAACCTTTATTGTTCTCTCGACACCCGCAATGCAGTGCCTCCACTTTGCTTCCGTCTTGCCCGTCAGGTACTTGCAAGACTTGTTCTTCAGCAGCAGCTTCTTAACAAAGCGGGACGACGGTCGCCAGTGATTGGTCGTGCATGTCCATGGGTGGACGTGACTTTTCTCTTCCTCCTCACAGAGTTGGCAAAGGAGCTTGGCATATTCGTGGTTGAGCCGTCGATGGTATATGTAAAGCGCGAAGTCTCCGTGCCCCGCTCTGGCTGTGAGGATGCGCACAGTCGCGCGATGTATATGTAGATCGTGCAACTATCCTAGTTTGCGGAGGGGGGTCTCAAGCTTCTCGCCCAGGTGATCCTGTGGCTCATCTTGTGACATCTAGTCTTTGCACTGCTCCTTTAACGCACCCTCCTCCATCGTTAGGCAGAAGAAATGGACATGGAGTCAGCAGGGATGAGAATATATTCAGTCAATCAATTATTACTACTCTGATTCAGCTATGTATAAAAATACAACTCTACTTTTACAATCAATCTGCGCACCTTACCTGCCTTCTCGAACAGCAGCTGCCTGATGAATACACAAGTCATTTTTGGCATTACTGCCGTTCATCCTTCGACATCCCCCGCCTCGACCTGGGCGCCGTTATCGGGCGCCGTTATCGAGCAGTAGCTGTGTAGTAAGTTCGGGGGCATCTGCCAGCGCTGTCCAACCTTTGCTATCCTTCGCCTTGACGTCGGCACCACTCTCGATCAGCAGCCATGTAACAGCTCTGTGACCACCTCTAGCGGCATGCATCAACGCTGTCCAGCCATCGTCATCCCTCGCCTCGACGTCGGGATCATTCTCGGAAAGCAGCCGTGTAACAGCTGCGTGGCCAGATCTAGCGGCATGCATCAACGCTGTCCAGCCCCGGTTGTCCTTCGCCTCAATGTCGGCACGATTATCGAGCAGCAGCTGGGTAAGAGCTTCTTGATTCGATTCAGCGGCATGCATCAACGCTGTCATGCCATCGTCATCCCTCGCCTCGACGTCGGCACCATTCTCGAGCAGCAGCTGTGTGATAGCGTCGTGGCCAGATTCGGCGCCAATCATCAACGCTGTTCTGCCCTGACTATCCTGCGCCTCAACGTCAGCACCCTTTTTGAGAAGTAACCGTGTCACAGCAGTAACCCCAAGATGCGATGATACCAAAATAGTCTTGGAAGACTCAGGGCGAATATGATACCGCCTAGAAATGATGCTAGCCCACTCTAAGTGGCTTGACAAGTCCGGAGTACAAAGTCCCAAAGCAAGGTCTACCATGACAGAGTTTTTTTCGAACTCAGCCTCGCGGAAGTGATAACCCATGTGCTTGACCGAATACTGTAAAAGGGCACCGTGTTGGTCAACTCGGCGAAATGTCTCCGTGGGTGTAGAGTTGAGCATGTCCAGATAGGACATGCAGATCTCGGCAAGAACAGAGTGTGCGTGACGGGTTGTGATGGATTGGTGCCATTGCAGACCTGACGAGACTGATGTTTGTGCCGATGATTGTATGAGAAACTCCCGAGCAGTTTGGTGAAAAAAATAAATCTTGCCGTGATGAATATTGACAAACAGATCACACAAAGCACGGAGATGAAAACTGAAGTCCCCGTCCTCCTTAAGATCGAGGCTGTAAATGGACTGGCCTCGGCCATGGCCATCCAGGTTCATGGCAATATTCATCTCCGATAGCGTTAATGGCCGGCACGCTGCCAAGATAATGCTAAAAGCTTTCTTGATCACCTCGACAGTTCTATTGTCTTGGGACCTGTTTAGCATATGGTCGTATGCCTGGTTGACAACCTTGGGAAGTTTTTGAATGGCAGCATTGATTCCGGCGTCTGTTGGTTCAAATGCATTTTTACTGAACCCCTTATCGAGATAGTCGAAGACGAGGTACACCCAAAGGTAAGTGCGGTGGTCGATCGCGAGCAGTTTCCTTTCCAGGGAGGACTTGATCTTGTCCGAAAGCCGATGTTTTTTTGCTAGCTGCCCGACTCGGTAGTGGATAACGATGCTGATCTCTCGGCTGATCGCTTCGAACTCCTCTTCCCCCGGAATGTGAATGCGCGGGAAATCGTCCTGCAAGCTCCTATAGACCTGACCGACAACTTGTTCATATGGGCGGCTTGTCATGAGAACCTTGAACTTGGGCTTTGCCAGCTGCTCGTCGAGAAACATGCCTTGCAGATTTGACATCAAGCTGCTCAGCTGCGACTCATCACATTCGTCAAGAGCATCGACGACGAATATGACAGGCCCGGCCTGTGGATCGCGCACAGTATCTCTCAGGATAGCCCAAAGCGATGATTCAGACTGGACAAAATCTGCCCCCATTCTGTTGTAGTGCTCCATGGCGTGCTGGATAAGGGCCTCCTTCTTGACAAACAGCTGGTGCAGTAGAGCACATAGTGCTTGGCGGACCGTGTTCTGGTCTTGGTCCTTGAAGAAAAAGTAGCAAATGGTGGCTGATTGCTGCGCCAGTTCGTGGTCAATCAGGTACTTGGCCAGCACCGACTTGCCACAGCCGGGGTCTGCTGTAACCAGCAATGGGCCCGACTCCTGCAATAGCCACTTCTGAAAGTTCTCGTGTTGAAGGAACCACTTGCATGTGCCGTCCACACGGGGTTCCACGCGGTCCTTATACCAGTCGTACGCGGCGCCGTTGCCATTCTGTGTGAGGTAAAGTTCTCGCAGACACTCCTGCTGCTTAGCAAGCAGCCTTTCCTGTCTGGCGTCTTCTTGAGCAGCTTGCTGTTGTTTCGAAGCAAGCAGCCTTTCTTGTGTGGCATCTTCCTGTGCAGCTTGCTGCTGTTTCGAAACAGTCAGCTGTTGCGTGGCGACAGATAGGCTACTCTCCATGATTGCACGGGTCCTCTCGCTCGTCTCATTCAGAAGGTCTAGTTCCTGCCGTGCCACAAGCCCGTTGATCTGGCTGAGGTCGTTGTTGACGGTTCCCTCCAACTTCTCGATATCGGGCCGAGTCTGCTCCCAATCTTTCGATGGGGCAATGTCGTGGACATAGGTTTCAAGGCAACTCTGATAGAAGCGGATGACGCTGCTGAGCTGGAACTCGAGAACTGCTTGGTAAAGGTCGACAATATGCTCATTGGCTACTGATATCAGCGCCTCATCAACGCTGGCGTTCTGACCAAGCCGGCGCAGCAGAGGCTCCAGTGCGACGTAGTAGTGCATACGGGAAGTGACATAGACAAAGCCGTCTCGGTTGGCTGCGTCTGCGGTTATGGGGCTCGTAAGAAGGGGTATAATGAGGCTGACACCAGACCACACAATAGAAGCCTCGGGCGAGTTCTTGACGGCGCTGCCTATGAGCTCTTTACTCCACACCAAGAATTTGGCGGCCGTCGTGATCTGGTCTGCCAGGACAATCTCATGGCCGGCAATCGTAATCGTCGGTTTGTTGTCTTCCATTCGTTGTAGCCCATTTCGGATCACAGTGTTCAGTTGGACTTGACGAGGTGAGAGATCGGAGTGAGTATCAAGGCCGTACGGGGCTGAGCGTGGTGAAGGTGTTGTCTCATCTGGCGCAGAATCTGCAAAAAGGGTAAGTGTCTGTCATGCATTACAGCTTGATGTTGTGAGGCTATGGTACCTACTCTCCATCTGCTCTCTTGCAAGCAGTTCATCGTAGTCTTTCACCAGACTCGAATTCTCCTCTGCAAGAACATCGTATGCTCGGTCCCAGAGTGACTTTGCTGCGGGGAGCTGTTGGTGACTGGCCGGGGGTATGGAGAGAAAGCTGCTGTCTCTTGACTGCTCTTGTTCTATGTGATTGCTAGCCGCGGGAGTTGAGTCTATCGGCGTGCTGTTGGCAGATGGGGCTGCCGACTGAAGATACGGCTGCTTCTTCTCGTTTCCTTCTCCCTTCCGGATGAACCGTTTGACTTTCTCGCGGATGTGTGGCATGGTCTCTGATTTCAGGACTGTGGTGAGCGTGAGGGCTTGTTGTGAGTTCTAAAAATTACTGTCGTTGAAAGGCAGGACTTGTTTACTTTAGCCATACTGTACGATGGCCCAACGAAGAAAGCTATGATCTTGCGTGGGTACCCAACCAAGACGACGGCCAGGCTAAACTGTGGAGGAGGGGGGTGCATGCGCCAGTTCACAACCACACCACACTTATTTGTTCTATTTTTCTATTTTTTTCCTCAATGGTTTTGTTTTATTTGCATGCTATGGCAGAGTGCCAAACAGATCTCTAGGGGCCTGGGGGCCCTACAGCCTTGCACGTTAAACCTACAGTGTCTTGTCTCCGCAGAGGGCTTTAACTTTTAGTCCGGTTTACAATCCGGCGTCTTGTGCTCCTCGTGTAGGTCTCGTGGCATTAAATACAATCAATTCAGTCAATTCAAGTCTACAATTATTGAAAACAGCCCGTCAGAGCTTATCTTTGAGCTGGCCATTGGTAATGCTGTTGTTAGGTCGAGGTGGTGGACTGAAAGTTTATATGCGGGCGCAGGACGGCTTGATTGGTGTACTGAGCCCAATGAATAAATTGATTGATTGATTGATTGATAATGTTTGTTTGACTTTACGATAAGAATGTGCACTTGTTTGCCATCATCTTACCAGCTATCAATCCAATCATATTGGAAGAAAAGAGTGCGTGTCTGGATACATCATCGAGGTCAGAAATAGTCATACGATTGGCATACGTGGCAGTCGAACTGGTTGTTACATATGATACATAGGAACTCGATTTGTTGCACACTTACTCCGTCTGATACTTGTCGTCTTGTCCTACTCTACTCGATTCCATGGGATGCACTTCCGGAGCTGAGGCTCGGACGAGAGCATATTTTAACAAAAGCATCAGAAAACTACGTACTAGATG
The DNA here is from genome assembly GCA_029298705.1 of Ophiostoma triangulosporum. Lineage (NCBI taxonomy): Eukaryota > Fungi > Ascomycota > Sordariomycetes > Ophiostomatales > Ophiostomataceae > Ophiostoma > Ophiostoma triangulosporum. The sequence goes on along the minus strand of JANSLO010000010.1, from coordinate 633,992 downwards.
TTGCTAATAGAACAATGCAGTTGTAAAGCATTCAGCCACACCCCTCTCGTGTCAGGGCGGAGATGGATATGGTAGTGCTTTTAGGTCTGTTGATAGTCAAAGTATCGCTTGCGGAATGGGTTAGATCACTGGTTGGAGAATTTTTGTTCTATATAGTAAGATCAATACATCACGATGTACCAACTGGTCGTGTTAGTGATTAGCAATAGTAGAGATGTATTGTGGCGGGTGCTCAATATAAGTGCTGTAACAATTGCTTAAAAGGTTCTTGTAAAGTGAAGCTGGTCGTGAGAATGGTGATGATGGAGGGTGTCAACATATCTTTTGTTTTCTTTCTTTGCTATTTGGCGTTTTGGCAATACTATCATTCTACTCTTCAGATTGATACTCACATAATTTCTTCAGTCATACCTCTACTAACTATCCTTCGAGGCGTCAAGTTGACTTGGACGCCAAGACCTGACATTGCACCTTGTTCCACAATCCAGCATCCAAACTCATCTACTCCGTACGCCTCCTTCGATGCTACCTACTGTCCTCACTCCAAGGTGACGTATGTGTCTTCTCAGTACACTGCCTTTCTTCTTGACTTGTCCCCCTGGTCAACAACCCAAATATCTTTGCATTTCCTTCTGACGAGTTCAAACAAGGTTGTATAACTATTATTATAATTATATAATTATAGATTCAATACAGCGCTATTCTCCCCAGGCCATCTGCCACTCCATCTCCATCCTCCAAGTAAAGTACCGTAAGCAGAGCCAATTCACTGACGGTCGATCAAATTAAGCAGTGGCGCCGTTGAAGGCAAGCAGGTTGACGCTGCCCCTAAGATTACCGTTAACCTTGTCCTTGGTAGAAAGTGATCTGATGCGCGACATCACCGCGGAAGGGGTCATCAGAGTCTCCTTGGCCTGCAGGTACAGAACCAGGCCGGCAACGTGGGGGGCCGCCATCGATGTGCCGCTGAGGGCGGCGCGTGCCGAGTTGGAGCCAATGTACGCTGACACAACTTCCTCGCCAGGCGCAAAGATATCCACCTCCTCGCCGTAGTTGGCATAGAAGCCCGCCTTCCAGGTCCGGTCGACAGACGACACCGTGAAAGCATAGGGTGCGCTGGCGGGCGACTGCGACGACGCCGGCATCGGATTGCCCTCGTCGTCACCGTTGCCGGCGGCCGCAACCGTGAGCACGCCCTGGTTGTGCGCCGCCTTGACCACGTAGGACCACACTCTCTGGTGGGGGCCGCCCAGCGACATGTTGATGACGGCCTTGGTCTGGCGGCGCTTCTTCACAATGTCGTTGACGGCCCATTGGTAGCCGTCGAGAATCTCGGACGACGACGCGCTGTTCTCGCCAAACACCTTGACCGAGATAATCTTGGCCCTCTTGGCCACGCCAAAGGTAGTGCCCGCAATGATACCCGCGGCGTGCGTGCCGTGGCCCTGTGTGTCCACGTGCTTGCCACCGGCAGCGTTGTAGCCGAGCGACGCGCGGCCATCAAAGTCTTCGTGCGTCGTGAGGACGCCCGTGTCGACAACGTATGCGTACTGGCCTAGTCCGGCAGAAGTGTCAAAGATGTATTTATTGGAGCCCGGTGTGCGGTGCGAGAGCGTGCCCAGACCCCAGGTGCCCTGGGTCTGCTCCACCAGCTCGCGCTTCTTGACAACGGTCGGCCACATCATGTAGTCGGGCTCGACATAGGCGACCTGTTGGTTAGTGTCTGGACTGAAAAATTATGAGTTGCTAAAGACAAAAGACTTACATCCTTGTTCTTCTTGATCGAGCTGATCGTGGCGTTGTCAAACTCGCCCGCATAGGCGCTCCAGCTGCTGATGTTGTACGTCTTCTCGACACCGCCAAGGTTGCGAGCGGAAATCGAGCGGCTGTGCAGGTCTCTCACCCAGTTCAGATGCGCGCTCGCGTCGACAGCGGCGTCCTCCTTGAGCATGACAATGTACTTGCCGGGGATGATCTCGGGATCGTGGCCATGCGCCGCAGCAGACGCAGTGGGAGCAGAAAGAGCAGTAAGGGCAGTCTTAGCGGGAGTCTTAGTGGCAGCCTTGGTGGTGGTGGTGGGAGCCTTGGTGGGAGCTGCAAGAGCCGCAGGGAGCAGAACTCCGAGGAAGAGAACAAGACGTTTGAGGCTCGTCATTGTGTTGAATGAACAAAGTGAATATTAAATGAGTGGAAGGAATACCAAATGAGTGGAATTATTGAATGAAATGAGTGGACGGAATACCAAAAGAGTGGAAGGATAAGTGTAAAAGAGTGAAGATGCAGTAGATGCGGTGTTGTGATGTCTGAGATAATTCGACAAGACGACGGCGGCTGCTGACCTCTTTATAGTTGGATGATCAAGCATGAGATCGTGCTGTCGTCCTGCGGCCCGTCGTTGACAAAGACGATGATGCCACTAGAGTTCATCTGTCGCGATGCAGCGCCTCCTTTGCGATTCAATGCCAAGTCGCTCTGACTCTAGAGCTTTCACCTTGACCTTGGCCAAAGCTCAAGGAGATTGATGAGCGGCGGCGGCATCATGCTCGCGATATCTTTGTCAGAGACTGCAATGGTGCAAAGCCAAGCCCGCGATACTGAAAAGACTGCGCCCTTCCTTGAGACGCCCGTATCTCGTGATCCCCGTTCCTCATCCCCGACGCACTGGCTGCACGATGGCATGCGGGCCCTGTCCGCTCCGACGGCAGGCATAATTCAGATGGATTTGACTGCCTAAGTCCGGTCCGGCGGCAGCCTTGCATAATCCAGATAGATTTGAGTGCGGAGAATTACATTCGTGCCACATGGGCCGTGCATCGTCTATGCTCTTGGCATACACGGCTGCACCTCTTATCTGCCGTGGCTATGTTTGAAGCCGCAAAAACGTTTACTGTCACCTTCTGCTTTCGTCAAACGTCCAAACTTTTCTTCATTTCTCGTTGGCAATGCTATGAGTTGCAGCACCTGATAATGTCTTTATTTCGTCTGAAACGTCCAACTCAAAAGGCCAAGTCGAAAGAAGCATTACCTCAAGCTTGGATATCGCCACCATGAGCCAATCATGGAGAAAAAATTATGCCTGCGACGATTGAGATTGGTGGCGTGAGATCGACTTGGCCCTGGCGGTATCTCGAAACAACACAGATGGCGTCAAGGAGCCGCACCACGACAGCGACACTCTGCCACATGCCATTGCCGCATGGCTCCAATATGATCGACTCCACACCCTCTATGTGAGCATAAGCATACAGCGCTTCGTCCAGCCACCCGGTCAGATCGCCATAAGCATACTCGTCGGCGGTCGGGATCTCCGCATTGACTTTCAGATAAGCATCACAAAATTTCGCGTCACTTCTTCGGCGCCGACTTCCCGTATCGTGCGCGCGGTAGTCCCGGCTGTACATCATCTCGCCCAGCAGGCAGACGTCGACACGACAGTTGAACTCAGCGCGAGCACATCGTCCAGCGATTGTGCATGCGTACCCGAGCTGCCAGACGCTGGACGACACTGGCGGCCAAGTTCAAAAGGTATCTCACACTGGTGACGCGCTGCTTCTTGAACCACATCCAAACGATCGCCCGGCTGCCCATCTACGGCGTCGTCGACTACGACCCGCACGGCATCCGCATCTCTCGGACCTACAAATATGGCAGCCACTTTCTGCATGACGAAACGGACGCCCCCAGTCCCCGACTATGTTGGCTCGGCATAAAGTCCGTGGCGAGTGCCCTCATCAAGCTCACGATCAAATCTAGCCGGCTGCGGTTCCGCTTCCTTTCCCAAACTTCTATCCCTAGGTAAGACATTAACTCAACCGTTGGTCTAAAGTTGGCTCTACGCATGGTCAGCTCCGATCATACAGTCACCCCAACACCGGCCTCAAACGTGGGGTAAGCACGTCCATATGAAAACCAACACAGAGGATCGATACGACGATTATTGTTATGCGTAGCCATACAGCGCACGCCTAAATACGCACACATAATCTCAGCGGAAATGCCTTGAGAAGATCCGAGCAGACGAGTGTGTTCATGGGCTACCAGATTGGTAAACCAGGCAATGTAATTGCAGGTCACAAACGCAGTATATAGCATATAAAACATATACAACACGATCGCCCCGCGGCCCACACTGTTCGAACATCGTCCACCACGGCGTTGTGGTCTACGTGACCTGGGCGAACCGCGAGGGCACGGCCCGCGACCTGGTCCGGCTGGTGCCCACAAAAGCCGCCGGCAGCGGGTGGGAAGTCAAGGCCGTGATGGGCCGAGACGCGGGTAAGCGACCGTGGTGGCGGCGTCTTGCCACAAGTCGAGCTCGGTCACATTGGTGATGCCGGCCAGGCCGAGGCCGGGGTCGACGGCGCCAATAACGCGTAGGCTGGGAGACGCAGACGCGCCGGTGCGGGCCGGCAAGAAGCCGGGTTTGCGTGTCACGGTGGGTGGAGTCCTATCCGGCGGCGTGAGCTTTCCTTGCCAGGGACGGAGATCGTTTATGACTACGTCTTGTCATCGTTTATTCATGATTGTTCATTATTCGCTAAAGTAAAAAGTAAATCTCTGCACTATAAAGCGTAGACGGCGAGTACGGCAACACTGCCAATGGCCATCAGGGCCCATGTCGCCCGTGCACCGGCTGGCGGTATCGGCCCTGAGCCGCCCGTAGACGATGTTGTGGTGGACGATGTTGTGGATGCTGAGGGCGACGACGCCGTCCCTGTGGCCAGCTCGGCTGCGATCTCGGTCGACACGGCCGACAGCACGGATGCAGCCGCTGTCGAGACCTGTGCACAGATTTTGGGTGCGAGCGACTCAATGGTCGACAGCGCATCGCCGCCCTCGCATGATCCGAGCAAGAGGCAGGCGCCGAGCGACGCGACGAGGGATGAGGTGGCGCTGGTGTACGATGTGCAAACGCACGACAGGTTGGTGGCAGCACAGCCGAGGTCGGTCGAAGCCGAAGAGAGGCAGGCAATGGCACAAGATGGGATTTCAGCAACAAGACCGACGAGTGATGACGCGGATGGGGTTGCTGATGGCGCGGAAGTGATTGCTGCAGAGGATGATGTGGAGGAGGAGGCAGTAGTGGCTGCGAGAGCTGATGGCAAAGCGAAGAGAAGTGCTGTGAGTTTCATTGTGTTGATGTGTGAAGTGTGCGTCGTAGGAGAAGATAAGGGCTGTCGAATTGAGAAGAAGCGTTCGACAGTCGCCTTGAATCAACGAACAGAAGAAGAAGAATCGGGGGTCTATGTATACAAAACGCCGTCGTCTATATCGAGATGCGGTCCAAGTAGCAATGTATGGCAGATAAATCAAGTATTGATGAAGATGTTGAAGCAGAAGCCAAGAGTCAAAAAAGCAATCAAACAACAATCAAACAGCCTTGTAGGAAGTCGTCATAAGGAAATGCAAAACATATTTAGATGTTTACCGGGGGGATAAATAAAGAGAAACGACAGTGTACTGAGAAGATGCATACGTCACCTTACGCAGGGGTGTAAGTGAGGGCAGTAGGTAGTATTGAAGGAGGCCTACGGAGTAGATGAGTTGGGATGCTGGATTGTGGAATAAGGCGCAATGTCGCATAAACCAGACGCAGGCTGACTGGGGGGGGTCACACGATGTGAACATGCGTAGAGAAAAGATAAGAAGGTGAAGAAGAGGAAGAGGACGAGAAGCAAAAAAGGCAAATAGGACCGAATTCAAAGCCCAAGGCTGAACACGTTTGCGATAAGAAACGCAAAAAGCAATAAATAAAACAGCGCTATCATTCAGCCTCACCTCAGCAGTAGGTAAGCTCATAACCATAAAGTCTATTACGGAGTACAGAGTAGTGTGTTGATGATTTACTATCTTGACTATCTTGAATCAGCCTCACCTGAAGGCGTATTGCTGACGGTATGCGTAAGCATACATGTAAGCATAGAGTCGGGCATGCGCGCCTCAAAGCCTTGCGTCAGCACGATGAGGCGATGCTGCCACTCTGTCGCTTCGCCCAGTTGATACCACATAACCACAAAAGACAAAAGACAGATGACCAAACGCATTGACAGAAACAGAAACAGAAAAAAGGTAAACATGAAAACAGAAAACCCCTCTCAGAGACTCAGACCCATTCTGAAACAGTCCTCGGTGTTTGGACTCTCGCGACCTACAGGTATTGTGAGCATGACGCGGCGCGCACGGCCCCTCATGGTCTAGCTGCTGCTAGACGTGAAATAGCTAATGGTCACAACGTCCGACAGCCCTAGAGCCTCAACCACCACGTTCACATCAAAGCGCACGCGCGACCAGAGTCCACCGGGCTCGTCGCCCCAGCCCAGCCGCTTCTTGATGGTGGCAGCGACATCCATCGCGTCAGGCTGCTGCCAGAGAATGGACACGTAGCGGTGCGGCGCACTCATGCGCGGTGGTCCGGGCGCGCGATACGCCATCAGGGGGGGTATCACCGAGGTCAGACGAGTCCATTCGGTGGAAGCCGTTGTCGTCTCGGTGTCAAGGACAAGGTCTGTCTGAAGTCCGTGCAGGATGGGCCCGAGGAGAGGAAACGACGGGAACGGCGCATCCGGATCGAGCACAACACACATGTACTTGCCGTCCTTGTTCAGCGTGCCGGTCTTGGCATAGAGACGAGGCTCGCCGGTGGCTTCGGCCGGAGTCAGATGCTTGCCGGCCTTGTCGACAACGGCCTGTGTCGGGAACACGAGTTTGAGCGTGGGCGACGCGCCCTTTTCGAGGGCCTCCAAAGGCTTCTGGACAGGTTCAAAGCGGTCCATTATAAGTGATTGCTGTATTGACGGCTCATAGTTGCAGAGGACTGGACGGCATCCCAGATATACACACACGCCGGTGTATTTCGTGATAACTCCGGACGGTGTTGGCTAAAGCTAAAATCCGGACGGTGCTTTTCTCATCTGTTTTGATTCGTGGTTGCTGTACTGGTGGCAGCATGGCATTCATTTACAAAAGGACAAAAGGACTGGCCGGCATCCAGATACAACACACGCCGGCGCAATTCGTGACAACTCCGGACAGTATGTAAACTCCGGACAGTGCTGATTTGGTTTGGTATCTGATCGATTGTATCTAATATAACATTTGATTTTGTTCATCGTCAACAAGAATATACAAGAAGCAAAACAAAAAGACGCAAACACCGGTGCTTTGAGCTCCGAAAAGCCGCTCTGCAGATTCTTTTATATGGGCCATCAACACTACATATTTCAAGCGAGCAACAGGTCTAGTGGCCAAATGGCAAGGCGCTTGGCTACGAACCAAGAGATTGCAGGTTCGATCCCTGCCTAGATCATTCTTTTTGCCCTTCTTTTCTTTTTTCACTGTCTTTCTCTTGATTTGATTTGATTGTATCTAACGTCACGGACACTACACATGGAGCTTGTCTTCCTCTTGGTTTGATTCAACGTCACGAAACTACACGGGGATATGACGCCTCTATGATCTTCTTGCTCATTAACAACACTCCTTTTTACAATGCGTATTTATTACTAAGCAATCCAGCAAACGCCCGTCCCGCTCGTATATTCCTCAAGCATCATGCAAAACAAATAAATCACAACACCGCCAGCCTAGTGCTCCGTGGACTTGACTTGCCGCAGCTCAGACACAAAGCTCTGTCCCCACCACTGGCTCGTGTACTGGTACACATACCGACGCAGTTTCTGGAAGTTGCTGTCGCGCTGTGCTGACGGCATCGTCACCGCCGTGTAGATGGCCTTGGCCACGTCCTCTGTGTTCCACGGGTTGATGATCAGCGCGCCGTTCAGGCTCTGGGCAGCACCCGCAAACTCGGACAGGATCAGCACGCCATGGCGGTCGTTTTGCGCGGCCACATACTCGTACGACACCAGGTTCATTCCGTCACGCGTCGACGTCACCAGGCACACGTCCGACACGGCATATAACGCCGTCATCTCCTCAAAGCTGACAGAGTGGTACAGCCAGTGGATCGGCATGTACTCGACAGTGCCAAACTTGCCGTTGATGCGGCCCACCAGCTCGTTTGTCTCCTTCCACAGATCGCGGTACTCGTCCACGTCCTGTCGCGACGGCACGGCCACCTGCACAAGCACAATCTTGCCCACCCACTCGGGGTGCTCGGTCAAGAATAGCTCAAAGGAGTGCAGCTTCTGTGGCATGCCCTTGATGTAGTCGAGGCGGTCCACACCCACAACGACACTGACGCCAGCAAACTTCCGCTCGAGCTGCTTGATGCGGTCTAGCACCGTCGGGTTGTGGAAGGCATCGTCAAACTTGGTGACGTCAATGCCAATGGGGAACGCGCCCACCGTCACAAAGCGGCCGTTGAACTCGGCACCGTTGGGCATCGTGTTGACGCCCAGGATGCGCGAGCAACTGCTCAGGAAATGGCGCGCATAGTCGTACGTGTGGAAGCCCACCAGGTCGCACGCCAGCAGGCTCTTGAGGATGCCCTCGCGCACCGGCACGGGCAGGATGCGGAACATTTCCGACGACGGAAACGGCGTGTGCAGAAAAAAACCGATGCGCACGTTCTTGCGGTCTGGGCCCAGCTCTTCGCGCAGCATCTCCGGTAGGACAAAGTGGTGGTAGTCGTGCACCCAGACAATGTCGCCGTCCTGGACGTTCTGTGCCATTGTCTTGGCAAACTCGCGGTTCACGCGATTGTAGGCAACCCAGGACAGCTCGTCAAACGTCACGTCGGACGGGTGGTAGTGCAGCAGCGGCCACAGGATGGAGTTGCTGAAGCCGTTGTAGTGCCGGTCCATCTCGTCCTTGCTAAGGAAGACGGGCACGGCCGAAAAGTCCTTTCCGAGCGAGTCGATCATGGGCTGCCGCTCGGACTCGGGTACCTCCAGACCGGGCCAGCCGTACCACGTAAAGTTGACCTGCTTGGCCATGCCCATAATGCCAGTGACGAGGCCGCCCGAGCTCATACTAAAGCTGTACTTGCCATCATCCTGGCGCTTGACGGTCAGCGGCAGACGGTTGGACACGAGGATCAGGTTCGCCTTGGAGCCGTCGTCGGCAGGTTTTGTCGAGGGGTCCATGGTGTGTGTGTGTGTATGTGTGTGTGTGTGTGTGAGTAAATGTGTCTGTAGGGACAGTGCAGCGCGTCACGATGTCGTAGAGCCGCGTCGATGCCAATGTCGATGCTGTTGTTGGTCGCCTTTGTAGTCGCGATCGTGTTCGTGATCGTAATGTAAGCAATCGGCCCTTGTCGACCGTCGTCGCTATGCCGTTTCGAGTCTCAAAAGTCAGAATATAGTTGACAGATAAAACGATGATGTCAATTCTTCCACAAGGTTTCAGAGGATGGGGGGGCAGTTCTTAGGCTCTTTATAATTGGAACTGCCCGGACAGGAGGGGAAACAAGGCTCAGCAGTCCACTACAGCGGCCACAATGAGTAAAGAACTGCTAGCTTTTTCGATGAGATCTGCCATTGGCGGGCTGTTGTCGCGTCTCCTCTTGTCTTCCCGTCTGGTGGGGCTTTGGTGTAAGACACCTTTACATATATGTACAAGGCACAGGACAGAAGAAAGGAACGACTTCGGCTATGCATGCAGGTGATGGGCGGGAATGGAACGTTTTTAGAGTAGTAATGACATTGGTGCGTAGTAGAGTTCATGATCACGATTACATTATTCCCAGTGTTGGGTCATGGTAAAGCCCCCATCACTAAGGCGGCTTGCGGGATAAGCGCCTTCCCGGCGAGGCAGCGTCGGTCTTGGTTCATGTGGAGTATGTAAGGGTAATGTGGAAGGAGTGATGGGAAAGGAGATTAAACGCGCGGAAAGAGCGATGGGAAAAGAAGAATAAAACGCATTACGTCGTAAACGGAAAGAGCGATGGGCGGGGCAAAGGGCCGACCAGAAAATGCTGGAAGGAGGAAGGGAAGAGACATCTGATTAACCGGCAGCTACCCCACATCGACGTAATGGTTCTTTTGCGTAAACAATAGCAAGTATCTCGCAGAGAAGAGCATCACAGTCGTCTGATGACAGAGAGTGTCATTTGCGCCTTGTTTTATTTCCGTTTCATCGCTCTTGCTTGTTAGTGCGGCTGGGCGCGTTTTACTGTACAGCGTATGCTTATATGTACATACTAGAAAGTGCACCGTCGCTCCTGCCACCGGCGCATCGCCGGCACGTCTCGTGAGCTCCACACTTTTGGCCGATCCTTCCTATTACGCTCGTCGTCGCTCACACACCATCGCTCCACTCTCGCCCGAAATTCTGCCGTCTGTACGTATTGCGCACGATAAATTCTCGGCATCTTGTGCCGTCTTTTCCTGCCTTTGGCCCACGATCGATGACAGGTCGTTTAATCAATGCAACCTTGTGCATCATCAGTCGACTGATTCAGGTTGCTGCGCTTATGTATGCTTACATCTGAAATAATTATGCTAATTTATTTAGGTTTTGGTTTATTTACTTGCACTCAAACCTGACTTGACTATGAAGATAAAATATCTAATAAAAAAGTACTTACAAAATAAAATAAAACCCAACCAAACTCAAAATGAAATATAATTTGATACAAAAAACAATGCCAAACTACTAACAGCTCGTGTCACATAAACTGCTATCATCTCACATGCACTGCTGTCAGCCACCCATCTCGCACATGTCGATGTTGATTGGGTACAGTGACATGCAGTTCTGTAAAGTAGTGTGGGGCACTATACACGTGACCAGAAGCACAATGACACGTGACCATTCACGTTCCGTTTCCGTCGCGTTGCTACCAAAAAATACTAGCGCATCAGATGCGTCAAGCTCTGAGCTTTCAGCTTCAAACGCCAACAGTATAACGTCCAGTTCAACGGCAACGACACAACATCGCCAGCCGGGCCATTGTCATACACTCACTATTTACTACACATTATAAACAGCCTATCAACTACCAAAAGCAGACGATATATTGCATTTTCCTAGCCCTTTGAGGTGTCACGGTCGCCGCCGCGGTTTGTTTACTCGTCGACGACCATCCACGGCATCACCACTCCCTCGCATACACTCCATCATCCTTCTACTACAGCATGTCTGTCTTTGGCCAGCGCGTGCGCCAGACGCAGCACAACCTACAGTGCCTGTATGTACCATCACCACCCCAAATATCTTTCCCCCTCTAACAACTCAGATATGACCTCAACCGACGCGTCTACTGCGTCAAAACATACCCCGTCCTTTCCCCCCAAGGTGCCAACATCGTCATCTACGGCCATGAGAATGGCGTCACAATTGTCTGGCGTGGCGGCCGCCGTCTCAAGGACTCTTCCAAGGCCCCTTCCAGCAACCCCAAGCCTGCATCGGCTGGTGATTCTGTCATGATCCTGGACTCCGACTCTGACGACACGAATGCCGCTGCATCTACATCGACTACCTTCAACGACAGACCCGTCTTTGAAGACCTTGTTGCCGATACAAATGCCGGTGGTTTCTCCGAGATTGTGCAGACGCTGGACCTGGCCCTAAACCAGTCCGTTCTGAGCGTTGCCGTCCTGCCCATTGTTCCCTGCGCCGCCAAGGACGCAGAGCCTAGTTTCCTCCAGGACCACATGGTCTTTGCCATCACCTGCCGTGCTACAACCGACGTCTACGTTGCTACTGTGCCCCTCACACCCCCCTCACACGAGGCCAAGCTGCGTCCCCAGCTGCGCTCCGACCTTGTTGCCGGCAACTTGGGCAAGGGCGCCTTTGGCGATACTCTGATAGCCCTTGGAGGATGCAACCGCCGCTGTGAGGGTGTCGCTATTGCCCTGGCTAAGCAGGGCACATCCTCCACCGCAGCTGGCCCGCGCTCTGCGGCACCGCCCACGCGCCTGATCGTTGCGGCACACTCGCGCGAGGCCTCTGGCACGCTGCGCCTCTGGGAGGTCACTGTCACCGCCAAGCGCCCGTCGCCTGACCGTGCTGTCGACCCTTTCCAGACCGAGTACCTTCCTAGCCCGCTTACCAGCCTGGCCTTCAACCCTACCCACCCCACACAGCTGCTCGCAGTCGACCCGCAACGCGCTGTCCGCATCTACGACTACACAATTCCTGCCATTCCCTCGGAAGAGGCAAACGAAGGTCTTTACCCACCACAGGGATCGTGGCTGCTGTCGCTCTACCCTCCCTTTGCGCGCGGCGGACCTACCGTGGCTGCCCGTAAGCCGATTGTGGCTGCAGCCTGGATTGCTCGCGGCCATGCTGTTCTAGCCCTGATGGCCGACGGCCAGTGGGGCATCTGGGACATTGACAGATCAAGCATATCGAACGGCAACGGTAGTGGCAGGAATGGCGGTCTGTTTGGTGCGGCATCAGCTACATCTGGCGTCCGCGGCGCTGCGTTAACCACCTTTACCATTTCTGGCCAGATCGAGGGCACTACACCGCTGCGGAATCCCGTCGCGGCATCACGCAAGTCGACAGAAGGTGATTTTATCCCCATGACACCGCACACGCGCCGTGACGCTCTTGCTGTGTCATTTGGCGCTGGTGGCGGTGCTGATCGGCTTGTTGCCACGCCCGGCGGTGTCGAGGTTGTCCAGCAGCGGTCGCTACGCGGCTCCACCGTTGGCAAGGAGACTGCTGTTCTCTGGCTGGGCGGTGCCGACTACCTTGTCGTTGTCATTCCCGACGTTGACCGTTTCTGGGACTCACAATCAAGGCGTGTTTCCGGCGGGAACATGTTCTCGGGCGCTCGACCAACGCGCATGATCCGCCTGCAAGACCTCAACTCCAGTCTGCAGGGTGAGCGGTGCTGCGGTGCAGCGGTAGTCTCGTGGCTTCCCAAGCAGCCGAAGCCATTTGCCCAGACGCGGGGCGATGGCGAGGACGACAGCGAGGCTGACGAGGACGAAGAAGAGACGTCCAATGAGCAGCTGGTTGAAATCATTGTGCAGGGCGAGAGCCGCCTGGTGGCTGTTCACGAGAGCAATAAGGACTCTGGTGTTGGCGGCCTAACGACACGTCTGCTTGCAGCGGCGGCAGCACGTAAGCGCACTGCCGGCACCACGACGAGCGCCATTGTGACAGAGCCGCGCACGCGCAAGCCAGGCACAGTTAAGTTCGACCTGGACTCTCTGCCGGCGCGGAGCAACATGGGTCTGCGCAAGCCCTTGATCACGGGTCCAGGAAGCGCACCACGCCGATCAGCCCTCGCGCCGTCATCGCAGTTGGTGACGACACCACAGAAGCCATTGTCGCAACGCTCTTTGTTTGACGAGAACGAGGTGACGCTGACGATGACGATGATGCGGCCGCCGGCGCAGAAACGGGCCGCGGTACCCGAGTTTGCGTTTGCAGCCGAGCTGGAGAATGCGGCCAGGGCGTCGGATGATGATGATGTGGTGCAAGAGCGCAACATTGAAGAGGAAATGCTCGATATCATGGAGATTGACCGCGAGCTGGAGGCGATGGAGGGCAGACGAGATGGTGGCGGACACAACATATTTTTCGAGAGCGCCTAGGTGGCATCTGAGGGCGACAGCGAGGAGGGTTCCGAGCCAGAACGACAGGCAGATGCCTCAGAGGCAGTTGCAGAGGCCGCAGACAGCGCCGGCGGTGCAGTGTGCCAGGGAACGTGGAACCGCCCGTCGCTCCGAGGTGGCAATCTTGGATCAGTATGCAAAGAGGAGCACGAGGGAGGCGTCTTTGACGAGTGGGACGATTTGAAGAAAGAGGCCGAGAAGAAAGATGAGAAAAATGAAGTAAATGAGAAGGAGGACGACGATGGCGAAGAGGAGGTGTGGTTACGAATCGAGTCTGACCTGGCATGCGAAGAGGAGGATGGGGAGCTACGCCAGCGGACGGAAAACGCAGTGACGATCAAAGAGGAGGGAGACGACAATGACACCGAGGACGACGACGACTACGTCATTGCGAGCACCAAAGACTACAAAGACGACGTTACTATCAGCATCGGCGAGCCGGAGTACGTTGATATACCCACGCAGCAGTGTGCATTGGTCGCGAACTTGTACCAGCCTCCTCGCGACATCCAGAGAGAGTTCGGGCACCTCAATCACGACGTGAACCGCATACGCCATAGCCATGAGCAGTACCGCCTTGCGCGGCAACTTGTCATCAAGTTGCTGGCCCAGGCACGCATGCTGCTTCTTCGGATCGCAGCGATGGCGGAGAACAAAATGTGTCCGCCGCCGAGCGCAAGGGCGTGGACACTGGCGTTTGGCGGCCCGGAGCCGGGCCGAGACATTGAGCCACTTCGACGCGGGCCGCGACTGATGTGTGGGGACTTCTACCATATGCGCAGCTATTCGCCAGAGAACACCCACACCCGGTACTGCGAACTGTACAAAAACATGGGAGAGTTGAGCCGGCGATGTGTGATGATGAAGGCACGAGGCATGCAGGACAGCAAGTCTCTGCTCAAGGTGGCTGTGGCAAACAACTTTTATATCAACATATTAAAAAGATTTGCAGAGCAGTTGGCGAATCTCCCTGTCAAGCAAAAGCTTTTGGTCAAGGACTGCATTGCTACTTCTCGAGTGAAGATCGCCTTCCATGCGCATCGAACCAAGGGCGCACTTGCGCCCCGACCCATGCGTTTCCTCCGGGGCACACCTCAATTTCTGCCGCGCCTGTCGCTCTACGGCGACCAAGCTGTGATGCCGCTGGCCTGGATGGGGCCGACGTGGGCGCTGCCGGACGCATATCAGCGAGTTCCGCTGTGGGCCGTGGAGGACTCGATTGCGATGGCGACGAAGAAGCGTCTGCGGCAGCCATCGCCGCTGGGTCTCGGACGATGGTGCCGGGCTGTCGCTATGCATCCAGCACCGGTGTACGTGCGAGGTGTGAAGCGGAAGCGCAGACAACAAGCGGCCAAAGCCAACAAAAACAAAGACGATGAAGATGCCATACCGCGGGTTGACAACGGCGATTTGGACATGCTCTTCCTGGATGGCTCGGTCGAGGTTTTGGAACAGACCGTGCAAGAACAGCCAAGCATTCCGCGGGCTCCGTGGGCCGGCGGTGAAGTCGTCGATGGGGACGACAAGTGCATCTTGATATGATTCTGTTGTTGTCGTTTTCTCTTTCTTTCGTCTTTCTTCTGTTCCGGTTTCGGTTTCTGTTTATCCCTTTCTTCTTTCTTCTTTCTTCTTTCTTCTTTCTTCTCTCTCCTTCTTCATCCTTCTTCATCCTTCTTTCTATCCTTTCTCGTTTGCTCATTATTTCTTGACTTGCTGTCACTTGCGTTACTTCATCATTGCCACATTCCTCCCAGCATCCATAGCAAATACCATTTCCGTTCCTTTTATGTAGTGTGTCTTGCCGTGACTTTTACACATATGCTTATATGCCAATGACCAAAGCCGCACAGCATGGTGGAGCACAAGGCAATCCAATCCTTGTTCCAGGCTCTGTATTCCGAGCGGCAGATCAACATCGAGCGAAAGCGAGCCGGCGATGCCGTCCAGTTCAGTCACGCGCGTCGATGGCTGTCAACTGATGACTGGCGGACCCGTCTTATAGTCTTTCCTCGGCAGAGCGTGTTTTGCCGAGACGCACTCTAGACTTGACAGCATTGTCGTCTGTCGTCTGTCTCTGTAGACGCGCTCTGGTACATTTTTTTTGTCTTTTCTTTTGTCTTTGTACGGAGTATTGCCTGACGATCGGCAATACGACTGTAATCGTTTAGCCAAGCGCTGTGCCGCTTGACCAAGGCTAAGCGTGATGCTAATTAGTACGCATGCCGTCTAGACCGGAGTCTTCGGAGGCTAGTTTTTCATCCCACACATGTAGCCTAAATACCATATGCACCTCTCCCATCCCAAGAGGACTACTGACCTCCCATCCCAAGACATCTTGCAACGTGGCTGTCAGGCATCAACAGCACAGGTTGACGTGTCTCTGCTGATAGTGTAAGCATATCCTGTCCTAAGCTACAACGGACAAGACATCGGACAGAGTCGTAGAGTACGAGATCAATCAGCACAGGTCGGTACTTGATACAACAAGAATACGGGGTATGGAGAGCAGACTTTGATGAGGCCCAGTTTTGGGTCCACTGCTACCAGAGTACGCAAGTACTCCTGTATCTTACATTGGTAAGGCGTATTATTGAGAAGAGAAATAGGAAAGAGTCATGGCAAGACGTCTCGTCGGTCGGATCACGGATACGGCATCAGACAGTCCGCTCGAGAGGCTCGAAAGGCTCGACAGGCCCACATCTGACGAGACCCAGCTCCACGGAGACGTGAGGGCATAATTCAACGATCTAGAACGTTTTTGTTTTGTCAAAATACGGAGTACTTGTCACATTTTTTGATATTTTCGATAAACCAGCGATCCAGAACCTTTGTAGCATTAAAACGAACCTTGAGAACACTCATGGAAGGTCACGTGCTTCTATATATAGTTCAACGGGTGACCAGTCATCTATGCTTATGTTACATAATAGACCTTGATTCTCGCTGCGACGTGCTATTTCGAGACGGGATGAGATGTCGTGCATTGACGATGAAGCAGGTTTTGTGTTGTAGAACGGCGAAGCAAACGGGTGCATCTGATATGCAGACAGCAGTATTGGGTAGCGACAAGTATGCTTATGCCTTTGATCAGCACACCTCTACATATATATCATCACAGAATAGCACTGCGCGCTCGCTATTACGACGTACTCCGTAAGCATACGTTCAGTCGTATCTCAATTACACAAGCACGCAATCACGCCTGTATTCCGCGCCGACCTGCTCCGTAGCCACGAGGGCGGGATAGCCGAGGATCAAGTTGAGAAAATGAGAGAAAAAGAGGACACTGGATGAAGCATCAAACGAGATCGAGCATGACATGGAGACATGGAGTGTCTTTGCCTCTCACGATGGCAGAAACACACAATGGCAGAAACAGAGAGAGCCACTCGTCAGCCTGAATGTTTCGTCTGAAATATGTGCCGCATGACCCTCGTAGCAACAAGATACACGGATGGATGACGAGATATCTGCTACACACCCGAGAGCGGCTGTGCTGCCACTATCTCATCTTAACATATGCGTAAATACATACACAAGCATACATAAACGTGCTCTCCCTGCAGCTGTAAGCATAGCGGTTTGGTGGCGCCTGTGGCAGCAGTCGGGTCTTTGTCCTCTTGGCTTTCATGCTCGTCTCCCTGTTGAAACCTGCCCTGGCAGGCGAGAGAGCACTGTGTTTGAGAGGGTGCACTGTGTTCTTCCGATCCGGGTCTGTTTTGTTATTCTACTCTGTATCACGCTCGCTCTCGCTCTCGCTGTCGTCTACCTACATATAGATCAGCGGTACCAGGTTTATGAATGCTGTATTCCTTGACTCAACACATCTCCGTTTGTCTCCCTATGCCCTCAAACTCTTTCATGATGATGAAAGAGAAGTCAAAGAACTCTATGAAAGAACCTGAATAAAGAACGAAAAGTCATACTTTTACGTATGCTTATGCTTATGTGTACCAAAAATACTCACGCACCCACTATTCATCTCGGCTGCCACACTCTTTCCGCCGCGGAATTTGCGACGCTGTGCTCCGTGGGATGCTGTTCCCTATGTATATATCCCTAAATAAGTCTCTACAGGGAATATGTATGTACCCTTACTGCGTTTACAGCGACGCGCGGTGCAATCTCTCTCTATGTATGCTTAAGCATAAGCATATTGCCCTGTAACGCCTTTGCCTTAAGAGGCCACACCGTTTCTTTACCAAGCCACCGTATTCAAACGGCATCCCTTGCCTTGACTGTTGGACGTGTCGTGATACCCCTGTTTCATAGCATGACAATGCCTGACTCGTCCACCTGGCTGTATCCATCGCACAAGCAGAGTACCTGTATACTTCTTTATTCAACTTGCGTGCTCTGTACCGCCGTCACTCATCGCCACATCGCCACAACTATTGGCCGTCGTTCCGACAGTGACACTGACAGTATGACAAAGCGAGCACACTGCGAAAACAGACATCCGCCGCGACTCGCACTGTCAAGATCGTCACATCCCCCTGACGAGCCCTGTTACTTTTACTTTAAAATCAATCAAATCAGCACTTGACGCGTCTATTTGTGTAGCCAACCAGAGCCGTTGATCAGCACTTGTCCCACATATAGTACCGAGCTAGCGATATAATTGGCCATCAGAACCCGCCCGGCTAGCTATATTAGGCTGTGTTCAAACGGCCGTCTCCGATAGTAAGACATGGAGACGGTACTTTGGCAAGTACCTGCGTCGCGCCAGAGGTAGCGCCAGGCACCGCCAGGGACGAGCCAATACCAGCAGTCTGCAATGTTTAAATAATGGGATGAAAGTGTCTATCAAATATCAATAAGCATACATCCAAAGCACGTTACCTTTCTTGCAGCGTGGATCATAGCCCCAAAGCCACATATATGTACATAAATGCATTCACCATTCTTCCACAGCGGTTTAATGCAACGTTTTCACCCGTACTCACCGTTTCACCGTTGCAGTCACTAAAACGTACTCGTATTCCGTTTTCTGATCCTTCCCTGTCAGGTGCAATATCCTTTAGGAATGAGTTGACGCTGGACCCACTAATACTCCGTACAGCCAGGGCCAGAGTCGCACCTTCCAGTCGCTAGTCACCCACCCTCACAGCGTCTTCGTCCACTGACCAGGCCTCCCTCCTCTTTGGCTCGTGTTGATTTCTCACGGTTCCTTTAATATCTCCATTTGGCTTGCATTAAATGCAGTCCAGGTTTTCTCGGCGACAAGCTCCTGGTCTACTCCGTGTGTCTCGTACAGTGGACTATCGTCTCGTACGGAGTCAGCAGTCGCTTCTGGGTCAGCCTGAAGAAATTCTCCACCACCCCAACTGCTCGTTCCTTCCTCCTGGCTGTCCCGTGTCTTGGCCCTACCGTTTGTCCTCGTTTGTCCTCGTTGTCGTTTCTTTGTACTCTTTCACTGCAACTGCACACAAAGATACTCTAAATATACAGTTTAGTCTCCCCTGCCTCCTGCCCCCTTTTCTTTCCCATCCGCCTCTTACCAGGCTCCACTTCACCCTCGTCTTTCCACTTTCTCTGCCCACTCCTCTTTCCTCTTTCCACTTTCCCTCCGTTTCCTTTTCCTTCCCTCTTCTCGTCCTCTCTCTCTCGTCTCCTCACTCTCTTTACCTCTCTGTCTCTCGTCTTACCACCCACTCTCTTTTCTTCTCTTCACGAGATCTTTCGCTCCTTTCAACAAAACCACTCCTACGTCCCAACAACTGTTGTCCTAGGACACTTACACTCGTTTACCTGATCTTTTTGTTGTTCTTCCCTTCTCCGTCACCTTTCCTCTCTCTTCCTCTCTCCTCGTCATCCTCGATCCATCGTCTCGCCATCGACATCAACTCAAGTTCGACTTGTCCATCAAGTATCGTGTCGGCATCTCCATTCATCTCTCGATCGACAGCGATATTCACTTATCGACCTGTTGGCCTTCCATGTCTCGGCAGCTTTAAGTTGGTGACTACCCGACATCGACACGACAACGTTATCGTCAAGACTTGACACTGTCAATAACACTCGCTACCGCGCTTCACTTCGTTTTGGATCTCGACAACGACCGGAACATTTGTGGCAGGACCCAGCGACCCTTATAAACGAAAACTAAAAAGAACAAAAAGAATAATAATCGACAAAAAAAAACTCGGCAACATGAAGTCCTCGACACTACTCCGCCTCACCACTGCTGCCGGCCTCGCGGCCACGGCCTCGGCCGCGACAGCTACCATGGGCGTCCAGCAGCCATCATCAGCACCCATCTACAAGCAACCTGTCGTGCAGGGCTGCTTCTCGTCCAAAGGCGACCTCGTCTTCAACTCGACTCAGATATACAACTCGCGTGGCGAGTGTGGCCAGACCATTTGCCAGGCCATGGGCTACTACGTCGCCGCTTCGACTGAGGGCGATAAGTGCTACTGCGGCAACAAATACCCACCAAACAGCACTCTCGTCGCCGACAGCAAATGCGACGTGCCGTGTTCTGGCTACGGTCAGGACGCCTGCGGCGGTGCCGGCTTCTACACGGTCTACAACACCGGCCTCAAGCTGGCGGGCATCACCTATTCCGAGGGCGACGACGACGATGATGATGATGACGACAGCAGTTCCTCCACGTCTTCGTCATCGTCGTCGACTTCCACAACCTCGTCCAAGACGACAGCTGTGGCCACGACCATTGTCGGTGGCCAGACAGTCTTTGTGACGCAGACAAGCACGCCAGACGAGACAGCGGCGCCAAAGAAGTCAAGCAGCAGCAACACGGCGGGCATTGCAGGCGGTGTCGTGGCAGGTGTCGTTGTTATCGCGGCTATTTTCGGCGGAGTGTTTTTCATTATGCGCCGCCGCCGCAACCGTGAGATTGAGGAGGAACACCGTCGCAATGCTGCTGTCAACGCCTTCTTCAACGGTGGCAGCAAGGCCCCGAGCACCAACGGCGACTTTGTCTCTGCGGACGCACGGCTGGATCCCGTCATGGCCCAGCGCCGCATGAGCGACGGCAGTATTGCCGACAACGAAGACTACTCCAGAAGGATCCTTCGGGTACGTAACTGATCTCTACGCAAGCGCGGATAGATGAGCCATGAGCTAACAGTAACAGGTCACCAATGCATGAGCATCACTCATCCATCACCTTCCTCGGGTTCACGACGATGCACGATCTTTTTGTCTGTAACACCTGCTTTATATCTTTCACTTCAATATTATACTCTTCATTTACCGATCTCGATTTTATCTCTCGTCTTTTCGTCTTTCGTCTTTTCGTCCTTTTCGTCTTTTCCCTTTACTTTCAACTTTCACTTATCACCACCTTGTACCATCGGCATACTCGGCGTTTTGGGAGGGTCTTCGAACTCTTGTTTCCGCTTCCTTTGTATTCCCGCCTTACCCTACTCCCCTATCCACGTGTCGAAGACGTCAAAATGTAGACGACTCTGTATCTGTTTTATTGCTTTCCTATCTCCTTGTCATTTTCTACTGTTAGCTTTCCTTTGTCTGCCTCTTGGTATCTGCCGATGGTCAATGCTATTTATTTTGCCTCATACCTTGTCATGTAGTCCGTCGTTGACTACCACGTGAACAAGCCGTGCTGGCGCTGGCTGGACGCAAATGTAGCTGCGGACTCGTTTGCAACCACGTGAATGCATGTGCCTTACATGCGACCCGTGCTGATGCGGCAGCGGCAAGCGCCGAGGTCTCGATTGTCGTATCGCCCACAGCCTTGAATACTGTGTCCCAGCCTCGCCGGTTGTGACGCATCACCAGCCCACTTGTTATACTTCATACACTGTATGCTTGATAGTAGATACACTTGACACCCTTTGCCACCCGTGGACACTTGTATTGCTCCGTGTAATCTCGTCGCCGTGCTACGGACTACGCACATCTTGCCCCAGTGAAAACGGGTGAGCCGTGCTATATCGGGTTCACTACTACGTCTGCAAGAAACACTGTCTGCAGTTGCAAATGGCCGTCGCTGCAAGAGATATCCAAAGTGTACGTGTCGTCCATCGCATACAGGCGGTTGCCGGTCGCGGTGCCCGTCAGCTGGCCGGTGAAGGATGCAATCATGTAGGCCGGGTTGACTCTGTTCTGGGATTTGGGTGCAAGGCTGTAGATGGTCCGTTGGTGCCGTGTTGGCTAGAGTGTTTGTAGTATGTGAGATGATCGCGTGATGATCGTATCTGCCAGAGATACACTGTCCAAAAAGTACCGCCAGCAGTTGAGCAGCCCGGCTGTTGATGCCGTGTGGGCTAGATCTAGTAGCGTGGTACTGAGAGGTGATCTGAACGGTTGCGATCAGCCCAGGACGATTCCTCTCAAGCCATAGTCGTGGTATGTAGAGTGATGGTGTCAATGATGGCCGCTGTCTGGTGCACGCAAAAACAAGGTACACCATGTTCTGCATCTTAAGCCAGAACATGGAAAAGGCCTGGAAAAGGCCGTCGTGCCCAAGAGATACACTGTCCAAAGTGTATATGTACGTGCCAGCAATTGAGCAGCCCGGTTCGAGATTGATGCAATGTAGCGTGGTATGTAGAGTAATGATGTCGATGATCGTATCGGCCGTCTGTTGTTCACAGTGGTATGGTAGACAATGTTCCGCACCCAAAGCCAGAACATGGATACAGCGTACACTCCAGGTCGAGGATACCCCAGGCCGAGGGTAGGCAGCCCCTATGGAGTACAGCGGGAGGCGTGCCGTGGCTATCTCGCGGCAGAAAAGAGCTTCATGGTCACGACGATCGCTACGCAAGGATAACTCTACCACTTGGGCTACTGATAACGGGCGGGCCTGCCATACGGAGTAGATATCTATATCTATCAACGTGTTGAGTGCGGAAATAGACATGCCTCGTGGCCGTAGACGATCATGGCGGGATCGACGCGAACCCTACAAGTCTGGACCATTGCCACAGTGACGGCTGCTGCCTAAAGTCTTTCGGGTTTGTTGCGGAGTGTTCCTACATCTGGAACGTGGCATTCGATATTGATCTGCCTAGGTAGAAACTTGGTTTTTGTTTACAGGGTGTCAGTAAGCATAGGAGAGGTGCATTTTGATCTGCCCAAGCATAATCTTCTGGGTTGTTTACTCCGTACATTTGTAAGAATGCTGATATTGAGTCTTCCGGCTTTACAAAGTCTTTGTAGGAAGTGTGCATTTAAATTTGATTTTCTTGAGTCTTCTGAGTTTGTTTAGAGGTGTCTGTCTGTCGGAAAAATACTTGTTTTATCTGCCTAGAGTCTTCTGGGTCATATATATTCGTAGGAAATGCGCACACGAGTTGATCTGCCTAGAGTTTCCAGCCTTTTTACAGTGTTAGAAGGAAACGTGGCATCATATTTCGACATTGCACCAATATTGACTTGTTGCAAAACGGCTGCTGCAAAGACCACGCGAGACCTGCCGCATATTGTGGACTATGCAGACAAGCCAGTCTACATTTGTCGATTTGTGCTGCCTCGGGTCCTCTCTCTCTTCGTTTCCTTGCTATGACTCCATCCGTCGGACAGTTGCCGAATAAGACTATATGTAGCAATATATATGTATGCTTATGGCTGCAGTAGGGTCAAACACGGCATGCACGCAGATGGAGTGCAAATGGACAATGGCGAGCATGGCAAGGATGCGAGAGTACATACATATACATAAGCAACATATGCTTACCATGTAAATATACACGATGCGCTTACTTATCAAGAGCACATATTGTGACCCGGGGAGCCGTATCTCGGCTCTAGCCGGAACTATGGCGTCAACAACAAGAGTCCCTTAGAATACAACGTACATCAGCACCCGTGCATGATATTTGTAATGCAAATAACGTGCCATGCGGATGAGATCGTTTCACTAATGCTTAAACAGTTCTTGTCCAGGTGATGGGTATTTACACACTACGAGTACCGATTCCAGCTCGCTGGGCTGGACCGCGATGGGGGCCAAACGGGCTTCTTCCGGTTTGGTATTCATTGTAGCGTCTTTAGTGGGCCTAGTCCAGCGGCTCCATACGGAGGCAATGGAAGATGGAAGACTCCAAGCTTATGGAGAGGGCTAACAGGCAATGGAACTCTGTGCTATGGAGTGATGGAAGAAGCCTATGGAACACGCGTACCCCGTCACAGGGGCAACACGAGCTGCTACAATGCAATGCTGGCGCTCGGCTTCTTTCCTGTTCCTGTCGCTTACGTCGTATCTTCCGGTGTATGCTTACTCACCACCTGCAGTGTAAGCATACGTTTATGCTTGGTACGTAATTCATACGTAGCTTACATATACAGTGCACTCGCAGACCGCTATTGTCTGTCAGTGTGACGATGTGCGACGTGATATAAGACTATATAAGCATAGTGGCACTGCTATTATTGATTGCACTGCTATTGCTGTTACAAGTACGATACGATGCTATGCTGCGATCGATCTTATCGGCTGGTCATGTTAGTTCATCCAGTATGACACCATGCCTGCGGTGCTTTATGCTTACCTTACTCCGTACATATGCGTAGTATATTCTAGGCTGTGTAGAATATAGTCGAGTAATCAAATCAAACCTCTTACTGCTCTTTAGTGCTCTCTTTAGCGCTTCCTCTACTCCTTCACTCCTTACTGCTCCTATAAGTTACTCCCCCTGACTGCTATCTTACATGCTTCCTACATTCCTTCACTGCTTCAGCGTTCGTTCATCCACTGCTTCTTCATTCCAGCGTTCCATCACTTCCTTTTGATTGCTCTCACATGCTTCTTTCATCCCTCACTGCCCCTTCACCATGCTGTTCACCAATACTTCTTCACCCTATTCGCCTCGGTTCTCCTCTTACTAATCCCACTGTCCTTTTACCCCAATATCTTGGTCTTTCTTTTGTTCGATTCCTCTTCCAACTCATTGTCTCCCTCCACTGCGCGCCTTGTTTCCTTTCTCGTACATATATGTAAGCATAAGCATATGCTTACATATGCTTAATCGCCGCCTGATGCCAGGGAACCATGTCGTAGTATCGCAACAACTCAAACTCAGAGTATCTCTCCTTTTCTACTCGTATTATTTCAAATACTACTATTTCCATTTCAACTCCTACTCCCGTACTTTTTCTCCCCTCCTCGCCTCACTTCCCAATGCATCATAGTTCCGCTCTCCTTTTTCCTCTTTTCTCCTTGTTATGATTCTTTCTCATTGTCCGTTGTCTTGCATGTGTATATATGTATGTACGGAGACATAAATATGCTATCTTTCATCGACCAGACTCCAACTGCACTATTCCTTTACCTGCTCGTACTCGTACGAACTACGTGTACGCCATTGCTGACAGGATCATCTCCCGCCTCATCTCCCGCCTCATCCTCCCTCTAAATAAGCTACATACGTAGCTTACTACCCCTCTCCTTTGTTCCTTGTTTTATTTTTGCTTTCCTTAACTTAACGTACGACCAAATCAACTCGTATTTCCTTACATCCCCGTGTATATCCGCCATCCAATAATCTTTTATCTCTGCCATTTATCGACGACCATATTTCTTTCCTCTTCAGGAATCTGGCCGAGCTGCAGCACCACGCCGCGGCTGCATTAGTTTTGTGCGAATGTACTCTGTACTCGTACTCTGTGCTCCGTACTTGTGGGTAATCGTCGCACCGCATGTGTCTCAAGTAGATTGCCTTTTTTGATTTTTTATCAATCATTATTTAATCAAATCTTGCAGGGTGGCCGATATCCGGATGTCCATTGGCTCGTGATGGCCGACAGGCATTCTCTCTTGATTGCGTCTGCTTGAAGAGCGAGGTCTACTCGGCTACACCGACGCCGCGGTCTGTGTACTCTACATAAGCTTACTCCGTACATAAGCATAAGCATAGTCTCAACCTCACTCTCACATCTCTGCTATTCCCGACCCCTCTGCTATATATATAAACAACCTTCGTGCCACGAGCCATTCCAATTATCAACAGCCGAGTCTCAAAGCAGAAGTCGACCGGACCCGCATCTTCTGCACTTAATTTAATCAAATACCACACCCCAGTATCAAAATAAAACCGAAAAGAAAAAATCAATCTTCCCTGCTAATGTATTTGTTTCTTCACCGTGCCTGACCACTCGTTTGCTTTTTCTGCTCCTGTGCCTCATTCTTACTTATCCTTCCTTTCTCCCCTTTCCGCCTCCTTTTACTCCCTCAAGTCCGTAATACTGTAACAACACATGCCGCTCTCCTTGAGAAAAAAGTACCTTGCCACGCTCAGATTCTGTCCTACATATACTACATTACTTGTACCTTGTACTTTGTAAAAGACTCAGACCTTGAGCACCTCCACTCCAGACCCATCTTGTCATCCGCTCTCTACGTACTACGCAGTCATCTTCTTTCGTACTTCGGCCTCTCTTCATCCTCTCTACCTAACACCACCACGATCGGCGGTCTCTTCCTCTTTCTGTCATCCTAGCCCTTTATCTTTTTCTTTTTCTTTTTCTTTTCTCTTCTTTCTCTTTTCTTTCCCTTTTTTCATTTTCCTTTTTCCCTTTCTCCCTCTCACCAGCACACCATCAACACGTTACCCCCTCTCCTTAACTCTCTTCCAATCATCCAGTCCTCCAACACCCAACTCCTCGTCTCGTCAACTCTCCAACCGCCCCCGCGGAGTTATCTCGCTTCTGTCGACCACCAACACCAAATCGTCTACAGCTCTACCATCCAGCAAGCGAATTTCATCGGCCGGACCGCTCCTTAGTCGACAATCGAGACACCCGCACCTTCGCTTCTCGTCACATCGCGCGCCTTCCCCTCCTGACCCCCTCGCTAATGTTTTGCGCCACCCTTCGGCTGGCCGCCGGTCGGCGCGTCTGATATATAACGTCTGATCCTACATACGTCAAACATCCAAAATAACTGCAAAAATGGAGTCCGTCAAGTTTGTCCCTCCCGGCGGCCACCGGGCCTGCCTCAGCTGCTCGGGTGCCAAGGCCAAATGTGTCTTTTCCGACGATGCCGAGGTCGGCAGCGGCGGCGATGCGCTCGGTTTTATCACGGGCGGACCTGACGACTTTATCAACACCAGTGCCGCTGATATGCAGCCGCAGGCTTCTGCCAGCAGTGCCGGAGGCTCTGTTGGCGGCACGCCAGCCATTCCGCGATGCCAGCGGTGCGAGCGTCTAAACCGGGACTGTCTCCTGCCCACTCGGCCGCGCAAGAAGCGCCGCGTCGGGGCCCTGAAGCCGGGCATGCGCGCCGGCAGCAGCACGTTCTCAGTCACACCCCAGCCGCAACAGTCGCTTGCCCACAAGACATCACTCTCCAACCTGTCAACCGCCAGTCTCGACCCCAGCCTACCGCCCGCCAAACCGATACGCATGCCATCGATGCCCAACATGCGCTCATCGTTACCGCCTGCCGGCCCGCCACAGCCGCAGAGCACGAACAGCAACACACAAAGCCAGAGCGCACGAAGCACACACAGCGCATACAGCGCATATAGCGCACACAGCACACAAAGCGCACACAACACGCCCAACCGATCGCCCGCCACACCCATTACCTTTGCCTACCAGCCGCCACAACCACAGCAGATACCGTCCATTGCGAGTGTCCAGCAAATACCGTCGCACAACCACATTCAATCCATGCAGAACATGCACGTGTCTTCGTCCATGTCGACCATGTCAAACACGACGACTACCATGCAGCCCTACAGGCCACCGTCGCCTGGCGCCATGGTTGCTAGCAATATGCCCTTGCCAGCGACAATCGACCCGAGCAGGCTGCGGCCATACGGATCACCACCTACGTCTCATATTGCTTCGCCCGTGCCATGGCAGCTACCGTCCCAACAACAGCACTTTCAGCAACAGCTGCCTCAAATACACCAGCTACAGCAGCAATTGCCATTGCCGCTACCAACACCGCTGGCATCCCAGGCATCGCAAGCCGGCTATGCGCCATCACACCAGGCGCCAACTCAAGCACAAGCACCCGGCGGTCAAACACCCGGCCCAGCACCCGCTGCCGTTGCTCAGACACCTGCACAGACGCATGCGCAGACACCAGCGCCTTCTGCGGCGCCCGGCCCAGGCACCAGCACCGGCGTGTCCCCTCCGCAAATATCCGCCCTCTCACAACCGGGCGCGCAGAACGCCCATCAGATCACAATCGACTCCGTATTCACCATGGACGAGCGCGAGGCCGAAGAGCTGCTGCGCTTCTACCGCGACGCCTACAGCAGCTTCAACCCCTACATGGAACCGCCACCCGTGTCCATGCGCGTGGCAGAGCTGCAGGCCCAGAAGCCCCTGGTCTGGATCGGCATCGTCTTTGTCACGAGCTTCCACGACTTTGAGCGCCAGAACAAGCTCGGCCGCGCCATGATTTACTATCTGACCGACCGGATCTATCTTAACAACATCAAGTCGCTCGATCTGTTGCAGGGCCTGCTCGTCTTTCTCAACTGGTTTATTGCCCAGAACTTTGTGCTGCCGCAGTTTACCAACCTCATCCACATGGCCATGGCGCTCGTCACGGACCTGGGACTCGATAAGCTCGAGTTTTCCAAGACCAATGCGCGCTCGCCGCTCGACCAGTATGTGGCCAAGACCATCCACGGCCCCAACCTGCGCGCGCCCGACGAGGGCCATACGCTCGAGGAGCGCCGCGCCCTGGCTGGTGCGTTTTGTCTGTCGCACGCCATGTCCAGCAGCATCATCATGGTGACGCCGCTGGTATACTCGCTGCAGCTCGAGGATACATGCCGCCTCTTTGAGGCCAACTTTCTGCGCAAGAAGTCGGCATCGCCTGCCGGGCCGTACACGGCGGGTGGCACAACAGCCGCCGCCCCGATTGCCGCGTCCACGATTGCCGACTACCATTTGGCCACGACTGTGCGTCTGTACTACCTGATTTCGCGCGTGCTGCAGGTGCAGCGGGAAGCCGATCTGTGCGGTGGCCACTTTGTCGTGCCTGTGCGCCAGCACATTGACAACTTCACGGCCGATCTTGCCCGCATCTGGAGCAGCCTGCCACAGGAGATGCAGTCGGACTTTAAGATCAAGCTGCTCTACTACACGACCGAGGTCTACATCTACGAGCTCAGCCTGTCGACGCAGACGACGCCGTTCAAGGCCAGCAGCACCCCGAGCCGCGAGTCCGACGACGGCAGCTCCAACATGTCCTTTTCGACACACAGCCACGTGCACCACTACCCGCAAGAGTCCGACATCCCGCTGCCCATTCGCTGCTACCTTGCGCTCAAGCATTTCTTTGACATTTTCCTGACGCTGCCCGTCAACCTCTATCACCAGTTTCCCGTCCCGCTCTTTACGCAGCTTGTCCATGCCGATCTCACGCTGGCCAAGCTGACGGCCCACTTCCGCGGCAATGCGCGTCCGCACGGTGTCCCCGAGGGCGTTACACTGCCCATGTTTACCGAAACGATTGAGGCCGTGGCCAGCCGGTTCGCGCGTGTGCGGAATGTGGCGCACCCGCTCGGATATACCGTGCGCAACATTATCTACGACGCTTTTGCCGCACGTCTGCGGTCCTTCAAGGTGCTCGATCTCGCCGGCCGGCGGAAGCAGGCCAAGGCGGCCAAGAGAGCCGCACGAGCGGCGGCCGCTGCCAACCCGGCGCAGGCGCAGTCGCAGTCACAGCCGCAGTTGCACTCACAAAACCACATACCGCCCCCGCCCCAGCTGCCGCCCAAGAGGCTGGCGCCGCCGTCGACGGATGTCTTGTCGATCAACAACCTCATTGGCAGCGTGCCGCGCGCACCCGACGGCGGCATGCACATTGACCTGCAGTCGGGGCCGGGGGCGAGTCCTGCGCCGTCAGCGGCGGCGGCGGCGTACGCCAGCGTGGAGATGGACGTCGAGCACGACTACCGCGACCCGCGGTACATGCGCGACATCAAAGAGGAGAGCGAGCCCGAGATCATGGACGATATTGTTGTACAAGACGCCATGGTGACGAGTGCGGACATTGACGAGATGATGGAGCATTCTGCTGGCGGGTCGGGCGGGTCCGACGACATGGACGCGCTGGACGAGGCCGAGGAGCAGGCCGAATGGTGGAATTGGTACCGGCACATGCAGACGTCGCTCATGGGGCCGCCAGCGGGCAGCTCGGCGCCAAGTGTGTCGGCACCAGGCGTCGCTCCGGCAGCAGCAGCAGCGGCGGCAGCGGCAGCGCCACCTGCAGCTGGAGGAAGTGGAATCACGCCCGGCACGGCCTCGGCCTCGTACAGCCTGACGGTGCCGAGTTTCAGCACGGCTGAACGGCGACGCGGGCCGGCCAGTGTCACGAGCATCGACAGTCTGCTGAACAACCGAGACCAAGAGCCGAATCTCGATACCTACATGATGGGGAGGTAGTCGCGATATAGAATCTCGATACCTACATGATGGGAGGTAGTCGCAGTTATAGAATAATGAATTATGTTTATGATAACGCATTGTCTTGTTTGGTGTTTGTTCATTTCATAGATGGCTCTATGCAAAGCTTATCTATTTGTTCATTTCATAGACAATTATGGCTTATGGCTTCACAAGCACAAACACAGCCACCGGCTTCAGCTGTTGGCATGACCATGGCCACACCCAGGCTTGTCCGCGTCAAATCTCTTTACCTGGGCTCTAGTCCATGTGCTGATATGGGCAAATTTGTGCCGATCAAGGACAGAGGACAACTCAACATCTTCATCGGTTTGTGGGAAGAGAAGATGTTGTATTGGTTAGTAATATGCATCATACAAAGCTTATCTAATGTACAGTACATACTCCGTACTGAAACTAGCTGCAATGAGCCGCCCCACCTGACCATACCCGGACGACCACATGGCGCCCGCCATGCGATTCGCTAGTGTTATTGGCAGCCCCTCTTTACGTACAGCGTGAATGGCGGCAGGTGATGCGATAACAACAGCACAACAGCACAACAGCACAACAGCACAAGACAGCAGATGAAGAGCAGACTCGAGAATAGTCGACACGAGAATAGACACGAGAAAAAAAACAAACACACGCAAGAAGACGACGACACGACACCACCCAACACAATGAATCCCTCTCCGGCCAAGCGCAAGCGCGACGATCCCGCATCGCAGCCGCCGCTGCTGCCGCGCCCCATCCACGACGACGACGCTCCGCGCTTTACCTTTTCTGCGCCGACACTGCTGGATGTGCACGAGGATGGAGATGATGGCGGGAGTAGTCCGCGCACGCGCGTGGCCTCGCGGTTTGGGAGTCTGGCGATTGAAGAGCGTGTGCACAAGCGGATGCGGGAGGACGACGAGGACGAGGCTGCGCAGCGGAAGGACGAAGCTGCGTCAGCAGCTGAGGTCTCTGCTGCGACAGCCACCTCCGTGCACATTCGGATGCAGGACGAAGCTGCCTCTGCATCCGCCCCCTCCGTGCACATTCGGATGCAGGACGAAGCTGCCTCTGCATCCGCGGCTGCCTCTGCCGCCGCCCCCCACGACCCCCTGCGGGCCTCCCTCACCTGGCAAGACGACGAAATCACCGTCTACGACCCCAACGACAAGGACGACGACGGCACCGGCGTCAACGGCATCGGCTTCAAACCCACCCCCGCCATCGCCCACGCGCGCGCCCTCAAACGCAGACAGCAGCTCGCCGAGTACCGCAAGCGCGAAGAGCGCGATGCGCGTGCACGGCGCAGCCGGCGGCGGCCGCGCATGTACAACAACAGAGCACGAGACGCTACTACTGAAGCCGTGTCAGGCCCCGACACCGACAAGGACGAGAAGGAGAACGGCGACGAAAACGCAGCCGAAAAAGACGAAGCCGACACAGACAGAGAGGAGACGTCGACGCGGCGCGTGCGGTTTCTCGAGACGGGACCGGTGACGATCCGGTTCCTGGAGCCAGAAGTGGCTGTATAGCGCGGGCTGCGTCTACCTGCGTCTACCTGTATGATTATGATTGGATACCCTGTTGCTTTGTTGCTTGATGATTCTATGATCCCTGCTTTCTTGGTTGCGTAGCGTTTGTCTTTGTGTTTTGTGTCTTGTCTTGTCCTGTATTGTTTTGTATTGCTTGTCTTGTATTGTCTTAATCAAACTACCAAAACTTATACCACCTCTGTGCGGCTTTCCGGTCGGCCTCTTCTTGCCGCCGTGCCGCGTCGGCTGCTGCCTTTTGCTTTGCCGCCTCTTTGGCCTTGAGCTCGGCCTGTTTCCGGTCAAAGACCTCGACGACGCGCTGCATCTTGGCCCGCTCGGCCCGCCGCGCCGCCTGGCACACCTCGTAGGACACAATGCTGCCCGCGGCGAAGGCGCCCACAGCCCAGTTGGCCGCCTTTGGAATGGGGGCTGTAAATTAGCAAATTAGCACGTCGTATACTGACAAAGGTGCTCAACACCACGCTGCAATAAAAGTGCAACTTGACACAACTTCATAAAGTGCACTCACCCCCTAATATGTACCGCAGCATGCCCACAACAGCGCCGCCGCCAATCCCACTCAAAAAACCCGTCCGCGCACACGGCGTCTGGTACACCCCCATAAAATCCGCCGGCTTGATCATCTTGACGGCTTCGGTTACTGACACGTCCTGGGCCTGCCGTGCCTCGGCCTGTGCCTGCGCCTGCTTAACCGCCTCGGCCTTGACCTCGTCGACCGTCGGCGCGCGGTCCAGGTGGTCGGCGCCCCATGTGGCCGTCGGGCCTGTCGTCTGGGGCTGCGGTGGTGGTGGTGGTGGTGGTGACATATTGTGCGGTTGTGCGTCGGGTGAGCTGTGCTGTCGTCGGACGGCCGAAAATTTGGTGGTTATGGACCCACTTTTATAGGGAGTACTTACAGCACGTTGGCCCAGCCTTACGGCGTACTTTTACGGGTACAGCGCATGTTGGCCAGCGTCCCTTAAGTCCTGACAGTCCCTACAGCGGCCACGCCCGCACTCATTAAAGTCTTGCCGAAATACTTACATAATACACACGTTCAGACGCGTCCAAGACCACTTTGGCACGACGCGTCGCAAGTGCATTTACGCGTCAAAGTGGACGACACCCACAGGGGCCATGACAATTCTTGGTACGATAACCAACCTCATCCTCACGCACAGTCCTGTCTGCGGTCACCTCCACACGGTCGTCCACCACGATACTCTACATACGACTGACTCTACACGCTACGACTATACGATTCACGACATACAACATATGACGACGCATTGGACATGACTTAAGCCTTCATAATCAAAACACAAGCAGGAGACATCATCTCGTCTTCCCTTCAGTATCCTCCTCAACTTCTCTACTTCTCAACCTCAACCTCAACCTCAACATAACTCCTCACACACACAATGGCCAACACATCACTACGGAGGCAGCCCCAAAAAGGCTTCCGCCAGGGTGGCGCCAAGAAAGCCTACCATGGCGGCGGCACAAAACGCACATTCACCGCAGCCGGCGGTGGCCGCACCGAGGGCACGTCGGCCGACGAAAAGTGGGAGCGCACGCGCCTTGCCCACACCATTGACGAAAAGATGGGCTTTGCGCGCTACGAGGCTGGCCGTCGCCGCGAAGGCTGGCTCGTCAACGTCGAGGCCACATCCATTGAAGACGACCGCATCGACGGCGGTGGTGGCCGTGCCGCCATTGACTTGTACTTTATCGACATCAACGCCGACGATGCCACCGGCGACGCCTCAACGTTCAAGGCCACAATCGAGTACGAGCCGTACTTCCTCGTTGCTGTGCGCAAAGGCCACGAGGCAGAGGTCGAGGAGTGGTGCAAGCGTGTGGCCGGCGGTGGCGGTCTTGTCCGGTCTGTGCGCCGCGTCGACAAGGAGGACCTGCAGATGCCCAACCATCTGCTCGGCTACCGGCGAACCTTTTTGGAGCTGCGCTTTGCCAACGTCCAGAACCTCATGGCCGCGCGGCGAGACATTATGCCCATTGCCGAGGCCAACAAGAAGGGCATGGATGCCATGGACACCTATGCCGAGGTGGCATCCGGCGGCAACGCTTTGAATGGCCGCGGCATCGACGACGACGGTTTTGGCTATGACCTGTTTGACGACGCCGCCCGTGACGACGAGCGCACCACGACCTCCGTGGCCGAGGCCAGTGGTTACATTGTCGACATCCGCGAGTACGACGTGCCCTACCACGTGCGCGTCCTCATCGACCTCGACATTCGCGTCGCCAAGTGGTATTTTGTTGATGTCAAGCACGGCGTCACCACTGTCACCTGCAACGAGGACCGCCTTGCCATGGCCGATCCCGTCGTCATGGCCTACGACATTGAGACCACCAAGTCCCCCCTCAAGTTCCCCGACTCCTCCATTGACCAGGTCATGATGATCTCGTACATGATCGACGGCCAGGGTTTCCTCATCACAAACCGCGAGATCGTCTCCGAAGACATTGCCGACTTTGAGTACACGCCGCGTCCCGAGTACCCCGGCCCCTTTATGATCTTCAACGAGCCCGACGAAAAGGCCGTCATTGAGCGCTTCTTCCTCCACATCAAAGAGGCTCGTCCGACTGTCATTGCCACGTACAACGGTGACTTTTTCGATTGGCCCTTTGTCGAGGCCCGTGCCAGCGCCAACGGTATCGACATGTACCACGAGATCGGCTGGCACCGCGATAGCGAGGACCAGTACAAGTGCAACTACTCTGTTCACATGGACTGTTTTCACTGGGTCAACCGTGACAGTTATCTGCCCCAGGGCAGCCGTGGTCTCAAGGCTGTCACCGTCGCCAAGCTCGGCTACGACCCCGACGAGCTCGATCCCGAGCTGATGCTGCCCTACGCCTCGGAGCGTCCACAAACACTCGCCGAGTACTCCGTCTCTGATGCCGTCGCCACATACTACCTCTATATGAAATACGTCCACCCCTTTATCTTCTCGCTCTGCACGATTTTGCCGCTCAGTCCCGACGAGGTCCTGCGCAAGGGCACAGGCACGCTCTGTGAGATGCTGCTCATGGTCCAGGCCTACCAAAAGAATATTGTGCTTCCCAACAAGCACGTATCGCCCAAGGAGTCCTTTTGGGAGGGCCACCTGCTCGATGCCGAGACTTACGTCGGTGGCCACGTCGAGAGTATTGAAGCCGGTGTCTTCCGTGCCGACATCCCTGTCAACTTTGCCGTCGACCCGACTGCCTGTGACGAGCTCCTGCGGGATCTCGATGCCGCCCTGGAGTTCAGCATTACCATTGAGGAGAAGAAGTCGATGGACGACGTTACCAACTACGACGAGGTCAAGGCGCAGATTGCCGCGCAGCTGCAGTCCCTCAAGGAGACACCCAACCGTCTGGAGCGCCCGCTGATCTACCATTTGGATGTCGCCTCCATGTACCCCAACATCATGACGACCAACCGTCTGCAGCCGGACTCCATGATCCAGGAGGCCGACTGTGCGACATGCGACTTCAACCGGCCCGGCAAGACGTGTGATCGCCGCATGCCCTGGGCGTGGCGTGGCGAGTACATGCCGGCCAAGCGCGACGAGTACAACATGATCCGGCATGCTCTGGAGAACGAGCGGTTCCCCGGCAAGTACCCCAACTCGCCCACGCGCTCGTTCCAGGAACTGTCGGCCGACGAGCAGGCGGCCCTTGTGCGCAAGCGGCTGCAGCTCTACTCGCAAAAGGTGTACCACAAGATCCACGACTCCACGACGATTGTGCGCGAGGCCATTATCTGCCAGCGCGAGAATCCCTTTTACATCAACACGGTGCGCGATTTCCGCGACCGTCGGTACGACTACAAGGGCAAGGCCAAGGTGTGGAAGGGCAAGACGGAGTCGCTCAAGACGGCTGGTGCGTCGGCCAACGAGATTGACCAGGCCAAGAAGATGATTGTCCTGTTTGACTCTCTCCAGCTCGCCCACAAGGTCATTCTCAACTCCTTTTATGGCTACGTCATGCGGAAAGGCTCGCGCTGGTACTCGATGGAGATGGCCGGCGTGACCTGCCTGACGGGTGCCACCATTATCCAGCTTGCGCGTGAGCTGGTCGAGCGTCTCGGCCGTCCCCTGGAGCTGGACACGGATGGTATCTGGTGCATGCTGCCGGCGACCTTCCCCGAGAACTTTTCCTTTAAGCTCAAGAACGGCAAGAAGCTGACCATTTCGTACCCGTGTGTCATGCTGAATCATCTCGTGCACGCGCGCTTCACCAACCACCAGTACCAGACGCTCACCGATGCCAAGACGTTCCGGTACGAGACACACAGCGACAATTCCATCTTCTTCGAGGTGGACGGCCCCTACAAGGCCATGGTGCTGCCGACGTCCAAGGAGGAGGACAAGAATTTGAAGAAGCGGTATGCCGTCTTCAACGACGACGGCAGTCTCGCCGAGCTCAAGGGTTTCGAGGTCAAGCGGCGTGGTGAGCTCAAGCTCATCAAGATCTTCCAGCAGCAAATCTTCAAGTTTTTCCTCGAGGGTACCACGCTGGCCGAGTGCTATGCGGCCGTCGCCAAGGTCGCCAACCGCTGGCTCGATGTGCTGCACAGCAAGGGCGCCACGCTTGCGGATGAGGAGCTCATGGAGCTCATTTCGGAGAACCGCAGCATGTCCAAGACGCTCGAGGAGTACGGCAGCCAAAAGTCGACGTCCATTACGACGGCGCGCCGTCTGGCTGATTTCCTGGGCGAGGGCATGGTCAAAGACAAGGGTCTGAACTGCAAGTTTATCATTTCGTCGCGTCCGCGCAATGCGCCCGTTACGGAGCGTGCGGTTCCCGTGGCCATCTTCTCGGCCGACGAGCCGACCAAGCGCATGTACCTCAAGAGGTGGCTCAAGGAGGAGCCCGCCGACACCGACCCGCGCGCTTTGCTCGACTGGGATTATTATTTGGAGCGTCTGGGCTCGGTCATTCAGAAGCTTGTGACGATCCCGGCGGCGCTCCAGAAAGTGCGCAACCCGGTACCACGCGTGCCGCATCCGGAGTGGCTGCAGCGGCGCATCAACATCAAGGACGACAAGATGAAGCAGAAGAAGCTGACGGATCTGTTTGGGCCCAAGAAGCCCGGTCTGCCGGCCGGTGGAGGTCCTCTCGAGGACATTACCAAGTCGAGCAATGCCGTCAGCAACGTAGATCTGGTGGTGCGCGCTACCACTGCTGCCGCAAACAGCGACGTTGGCGACATGGAAGACTACGGCTCGCTCACGGCGGCCAGCCAAAAGGTGATGCGGACGACGACGGCATCTTCGCCGCCGCCGCAGAAGCGCAAGACGCCGCCCGAGACGGACGAGGCCGCGGCAGCGTCGCTGGACCCCTTTGCGGCGCTGCCCAAGGTGATGCCGGACGCGGCCGAAGACTATGTCGGGTTCCTGACGTACCAGAAGAAGAAGTGGGCGATCCAGAAGCAGGCGCGGCTACGCCGACGGCACCTGTTTGGCGACCGCAGCAATTTGCAGCACAAGGCCAACAACATCCAGCAGTCGTTTCAGCAGCGGGCGGAGATTACGTTCCGCAATACGTGGCAGGTGCTGCAGCTCAAGAGTACGGACACGCCGGGGATCGTGGCGGCGCATGTGCTGATTGACTCGCGCGTGCACAGCCTCAAGATCCGCGTGCCGCGGCAGGTTTTTTTGAATCTCAAGAGCCGCGAGCTGCCGGATATCGAGATTGAAGGCTGCGCGGTGGAGCAGGTCAACCACACGCTGCCCAACGGGCACTCGTCTGTGCACCTGTTCAAGATGACGGTGCCGGAAGAGGTGTACTTTGCCGAGGCGGAAAAGTTTTCTCTCTTGTTCAACCACCCGAGTGTGGAGGGCGTCTACGAGCGCCAGGTGCCGCTCAACATCCGCGCGCTGCTCCAGCTGGGAAATGTGTGCACGATTGACGAGAAGCAGCAGGGCGTGCTGGGCAAGGGTCTGGACCAGGGCTTTGACCTGTCGGGGCTGATCCGGCCGGCCCGGAACGTCAGGCCGTATCTGGACCCGGCGTCAATGGCATACATTTACGTGACCCACATCAGCTCGGGCGAGCGGCAGATTTACGGTCTGTTCTCGACGACCAGCCGGCAGGCACACATTGTGATTCTGCACCGCAACAGGGACAGCGCACAGGAGATGCCCAATGTCGGCAAGCTCTACGGCGACATGCTGGGCCGACGGCGCGATACGGAAGCCGAGGCCCGCTCCGCAGCGACCCCTGCGGCGACGGCCGGTCTCTCGGCGGCCGACAAGGAAGCAGCCGAGCAGGCGGCGGCGGCGGCGAGCAGCTGGCGCGACTGTTTCCCGTACCAGGACGCGCTGGATGTCAAGGTGACGCAGGTGACGACGCGGCGCAAGGCTTTCCTCGAAATTGGCGACGTTGTGAAGAAGATGCGCAAGGAGGAGATTGGGCGGCCGCAGATGCTGGTGATCCAGTCGTCGCAGCGCAATATGCTGGTGCACGACGTGCCGGTGCTGTCCGAGTTCCCCGTGCTGCCGCTCAAGTATGACCCGCTGGACAGTTCGCTGCCGCCGCTGGGGTGGCAGGCGGTGGTGGCGCGGCGGCTTGTGAGCCACTACCTGGCGCTGGGCTCGTGGGTGCTGCACCTTGTAGGCCTGGCGCGGTACGGGGACGTGCCGGTGTGCAACCTGGAGCGCGACGATCCGCGGTTCCTGATTGACATTGCGTATGCACGGCGGCTGCAGGCGAACAATGTTGTGCTCTGGTGGTCGGGCAGTCCGCGGCCGGACCATGCGGGCTACGAAAAGGACGATGTTGCGGGGCCGCTGGAGACGGTGCAGCTGCCCAAGATCAACAACCCGGGCACGTTTGCATCGGTGTGCATTGACATTGACGTGCGCAACCTTGCGATCAACACGATCCTGACGTCGTCGCTGATCAACGAGCTCGAGGGTGCGGATGCGGCGGTGTCGTTCAACCCGGCGGCGGACATGGACAGCGGCGGCGGCGATGACGGCACGGGCGGGTCGTCGACGCTGTACTCTGAGAATGCGTTTTCGAATGCGAGCATTCTGGTGCTGCGCGAGATGGTCAAGGGCTGGTGGACGGAGGCGTGCAAGGGCAATGCGATGGCGGATCTGGTGGTCAACAACCTGGTGCGGTGGGTTGAGAACCCCGATTCGTTCCTGTACGACCGGGCGCTGCACTACTACGTGCAGATGATGTCGCGCAAAGCCTTCCAGCAGCTGATGGCGGATTTCCGGCGCGTGGGCTCGCAGGTGATTTTTGCCAGCGCGAACCGGCTGCTGCTGCAGACGACCAAGGCCGAGGTGGGCAATGCGTATGCATACAGCCAGTACATTATCAAGAGCATCAAGGCGCGGCCGCTCTTTAGCTTTATCGAGATGGACATTAAGGAGTACTGGGACTACCTGGTGTGGTACGACGAGTTCAACTACGGCGGCAAGGCGTGCCAGACGATTGACGGCGAAGCCACGGACGAGCAGTCTCTGGAGACGGTGATGCACTGGCAGATGAACACGTTTCTGCCGGTGCGGCTGCAGCCAGTGTTCTCGGACTGGGTGGTGGAGTTTGTGCAGCTCATGCACGCCCTTAAGCGGCCGGCGGCGGGCCAGGGAGGCCAGGGAAGCCAGTCGCGGCTGACACAGCTGCCGGCAGCCGTGCTGCGCGGCGATACTTCTGAAGAGACAGATGCCGTGCTGCTGGGGCCGAGCTTTGAGCGGCCGCTCAAGAAAGAAATTGCCGGGCTGATTGCCACGCGCAACCGCGAGATGCTGCACCCCGAGCTGGCGGGCGACTACGACTTTCCGCAGCTGCCCGGGTCGCTGGTGTCGCAGGACGCGACATCAACCAAGAGCAAGGGCAAAAAGACGCAGAAACAAAAGAGCCGCGACCCTATTTTGGAGCTCGTCAAGTCGCTCATGCAGGTGCTGTCGCTCGACAAGAACATTACCATGGAGGCGCGGCTGCTGCGCAAAGAGCTGCTGGCCATGTTTGACGTGCGCGAGTTTAGCCGCGACGCCGCCTTTCAGAACCCGTCCGAGTCGCTCAAGCTCGTGCAGCTCAGCTGCGACGGCTGCACCATGGCGCGCGACCTGGACCTCTGCCGCGACGAGGATCTGGTGGGCGCCCCCGACCAAAATTGGTCATGCATCTACTGCTCGGCCGAGTACGACCGCATCGCGCTCGAGGAGCAGCTGGTGGCGGCCGTCGAGAGCGAGGCCGTGGCGTGGTCGGTGCAGGATCTCAAGTGCGGGCGCTGCGGGGCGCTGCGCGTCAACGACTTTATGGACCACTGCACGTGTTCTGGCGAATGGGGCCCGACGGTGCGGCGCGACGAGGCGGTGCGGCGGCTGCGGGTGTATGGGAACGTTGCGCAGTTTTACGGGCTGCGGATGCTGGGCGAGGTAGTGGACGAGGTGCAGAGCAGTCTGTAGGGGAGGAGGGTGAGCTATGAGGCATGAGGCATGCCAGCTTGGGCATTGTATCTGGATAACGAATAATGATTGATTTGAATTTGATTTTGACCTGTTTTCTGGGATTTATTTTTGATTTGATTCAATTCTTATATTTATACTAACAACCAAGTCCTGATTCCTGAAGAGTACTGCTGCGCACAAATCAAAAGTACTGCGCCGCGTCACCGTCGCATCCGGCAGGGTAGTGATTCTACCTTGGCTGAACAGTCTTGTCGTCTACGTCTCGCTGTCAGTGTCTTTTCTGATGTACCTTGCCGATCATTGTGGCTGTATGGTCCACTTATGAGGTCATCGTTACAGACGACGACAGGCCCAGATATGGCGCAATAAAGGACAATAAAAGACGACGAGTATCAAGGACGAGATATAATTGAGGACCTCGAGATACGGCTGTTCGGAGTTTCGGCTCTTCTGATATAGTTCTCAAATCTTCGGTTCTTCGGTTAGACAGCAGCTTTCAAGGGATGCAAGGGCGGGCCCGAGCAAGGGCGGCGGACAAGAACAAGGGATATATATATTTATTCGCCTTACTGAGTCAATCCTGACTATTGGCGCCTGTGTTGACAGAACCCTCTGGGGAATAAACTGTCGCTGGACTATGTAGTTGCTGCGTAAAAGCTATATACAAAGTGTGTGTTGTCGTGAAAATTAGCGAGATACATGATATGCCGTAGCAAATAGCCCCCTAAACTATCCCTCTGATTGCTCTTCATTAGTACCATTTCCCCCACTAAAGATTCGTTTCCGCGTTGGTCATTGGACACCAGACACTTCGAGGGAGACCTGTAGTAACCGGCTTACACCTGATTCATGGGGGCGAGGCCACCAAACTCGCCCAGCACTACACAGGGGCGGCGGCCCCTCCTCGAAGGTCGACGGTGCCGGGGTACGAATTAATTGACCAGAAAAATTCGCAAGTCAAGAAGTGCCCATGCAGGAATCGAACCTGCTACCTCTAGGAGGTACACCCAGCGCCTTGACCACTGCGCCACTGGGGAAAGAACAAGGGATAAGACGAGTCGCAAAAAGCAGGGAATACATATAGATGACCTCTGCGACGTCATTGGACTTGTCCCGAGAATTTCTTGCTCTTGGTCCTCGCTTCTGCTTGGCTTTGAAGATCACCGTCACATGCACAAGGTATTTGTAGTGCGCATGGTAGTGACACTGCCACGCGTTTAGAGGTATAGCATCGACGCCACACTGGCTACAGCGTCTGCTGCCAGGCTGACGTGCATTCTCTGATATTTTCGAGTAGAGCATCTGTCATGATACTTGATGACTTTTTGCGTCGTTATTTGCGTCTTATTTGTATTCGGAATTGTACTAATTATCTACTAACCACTATCACGTGGAGTGTTCGCGCCTTCCCGATCAAGCTTGTGTGACCCACTAGTTCGGTCAAAGCAGCCGGTCGATGCTTCCTTTCAGAGGCGTTACTTTCTTTTTCCGTCTTTCATCATCCCATGTCACACGCACCTTCCTGTCAATTTTCTGTCACTTATATCTCCGTGCCTTCCTCTTTTACGCTTCCAGCGCATCCGTCATCACGCTCTTCTTTCCCTCTTTTTCAGCCTCACTTTTGACGTCCTGTCGCCTTTGCACTTTAACATATATGCTTACAGCCGCCTCGCCGTAGCCGTCGCCACCTCTCCACGCATCCGCGCCTCCACCAATCCACCAATCCACCAATCCACACCATAGCGCATCGTCGACTCCCCCACCTACTCTGCCTCAGCAACGACGTCATTAGGCATTGTTTTACTGCGCATCACTTTTTGTTTCATTGCCCCATTGTCTCGTTGCCTCACGGTCACATCGTTTCGTTTTAGTCGTCGTCTTGCCGTCTGCCGTCTGCCGTCTTATTCTTGCGCGCCTGTCTCAAGCTCCACTTCTGTACCATTTACAGCCTTTGAATCGAGATCGACAGTCGCATTCGTCTTCCGTTGTGTTCCTCGATCCTCCATTCCTCGTACGTCTCACTCACTGATTTCAACCGCTTTGAACCCGTCTCCCCTCTTCATCTGCATTCCAGCCGCCGCTCCTCATTCTTCGTTCCTCGTTTTTTTTAAGATTGCCGCAAACAAGGCACAGCACTTACAGTATAAGAGTCGCACGAGCAAAAGCATAAGCTTACGAGTCCAGCCCTTTTTCCATCCGCACAGCCTCGACTTCGACCCCTCATTTATAACTCTATCACGGCATCGCCATTTGACGTTCTCGTCTCAACACTCCATTTTCCTTCATTGTCCATTGCAACAACGTCCAACTCACTACAGCTACAACGATGTCACTCAAGGCTTCCGGAGGCGCCGCCGCCCCCCAGCAGAGCCATCTGCAGCTGCCCAACAACAATAACAACAACAACAGCGGCTATTTTCCGTCACCAACAGCAAACTCGCAGGCACAACCATCGTCCAGCATACCACCGGTCCGGTCGCCATATAACGAAAGCCAGAGCTTTATGCCATCAACACAGGTTGCCGACCCGTCGCAAGTGCCACCCACGCTACTCAGTACCAGCATGCCATACCGCAGCAACGACAACTACGACAGCTACAATGGAGTCGGTGGTGCAGCGCCGAGTACAAATCACGACTTTGCCATGGCCAGCCAGCAGCAACAACAACAACAACAGCCATTTACCGGCCGTTTTGCCGAAAGCTGGGATGCAAGCCAGCGCGGCAGCTCCATCCTGGACGGGGCAGATAGCGGCGGCGGAGGCAGTGCCACGTTGAGTGATACTGCCAGCGCGCAGCTGGCGGCGCGGTCAAACACTCTTAAGAAGAAGGCTTCGCTGCGCCGCGGCAGCAGTATGCAGCGCAGCAGCAGCCGACGCAGCATGAAGGCGGGCAGTGTGCGCAGTCTGGCTCTGCGCAGTGACCACGGTGCCGACGACGATGCGCAGTTCCAGAGCGCTTTTTACTGTCCGGTGCCAACACGCAGCGCCCCGACGGAGATGCTGGTGAACCGCTTCACGGCGTGGCGCAAGATCCTCAAGGACCTAATTGCCTACCACCGCGAGATCCAGAACCACTACGAAGCG
This sequence comes from Ophiostoma triangulosporum, assembly GCA_029298705.1. Taxonomy (NCBI): domain Eukaryota; kingdom Fungi; phylum Ascomycota; class Sordariomycetes; order Ophiostomatales; family Ophiostomataceae; genus Ophiostoma; species Ophiostoma triangulosporum. Next base: position 591,127 of record JANSLO010000010.1, on the reverse strand, counting down.
CGCGCCAAGTCGCTGCAGAAGCTGGCGGCTGCGCTCAACAGCACGAGCAGCGGCAGCACGACAAACGGTGTCCCGCCCGGATTCATTGCGAACGGTGGCCTGGGCGATGCGACAGGCATTCTGCGCAATTTTCACAAGCAGGCCGTATCCGAGGCCGTCAAGGCGCGCGAGACCGAGGAAGACGTGATCCTGGCGCTCACGGGTCTGCGCAGCGATCTGTCGCAAAAGATCAAGGAAATCAAGAACATTTCGGGCGATTTCCGCAACAATGTGGAAAAGGAAATGGACGCGACGAAGCGCGCGGTCAAGAATCTGCAGGACCACCTGGGCCAGGCAGAGCTGGACACGGCGACAACGACGGGCCGGCAGGACCCGTACCTGCTGCGGCTGCTTGCGGACCGCCAGCTCGAGCGCCAGATCCAGGAGGAAAACTATCTGCACCAGGCCTTCCTCAACCTCGAGCGGTCGGGCCGCGAGCTCGAGTCGATTGTGGTGGGCGAGGTGCAAAAGTCGTACAGCGCATATGTGGGCGGCATCCTGCGGCGCGAGACGGCGCTCATTACCTCGGTCACGGACGAGCTGCGGGCCGGCCCACTGTCCATGCCCAAGGACGAGGAGTGGTCGGCATTCATCTACAACAACAGCGACCAGTTTGTCGGGCCCGACGTGCCGCTGCGGTCGACACAGTTCCTCACGTACCCGGGGCAGGACCACGCGGCGTGCCAGGAGATCCGTGCGGGGCTGCTCGAGCGCAAGACAAAGTACCTAAAGAGCTACACGGCGGGCTGGTACGTGCTGTCGCCGACACACCTGCACGAGTTCAAGTCCGCGGACAAGCTGGGCGCGCCCATCATGTCGCTGTACCTGCCGGAGCAGAAACTGGGCGCGCACTCGGCGCCCGGTGCATCGTCGAGCAAGTTTGCGCTAAAGGGCCGGCAGACGGGCGGCCTGCACCGTGGACACACGTGGTACTTCCGGGCCGAGAGCTACGACACGATGATGGCGTGGTACGAGGCGATTCAGGCCGTGACGGAGCAGGTGGGCACGCACATCAGCGCGGGTGCGGACGTTTCGGTTATCTCGGGCATATCGCGGAGCGCCAGCCGCGCGTCGCAAAAGACAGCACAGACGGCTCCGTCGTCTGTCGGCCGCAACGGCCATGGCCGAAGCACGAGCCGCGCATCGCAGCACACGTACAGCAGTGACGGGGCGGTGAACGAGGAGGACGACGAGCCGTTTGCGGCCAACTCGCCTGCCGCCTTTGTCGGGCATCCTCATCATCATCAGCAGCAGCAACAGCAGCAACAGCAGCAGCAGTACCAGCAATACGAAGCGCCCCAGCAGTACCAGCAACAGCAACAGTACCAGCAGCAGCCAATGTACACGGACGGCCATGTCCCCGCTAGCGTCGGCACCGGTAGCGTGCAGCCACTGCAAGCACAGACACCACCAATGTCGTCTGTACAGAACCAGTCGGACGTGACGGTGGTCCCTGTGGTCCCCGTGCGCCCGGCCCAAGCCGGCCGTTTCCCGTCGGACCTGATGGTGAATGCGCAGCGGGGACTCGAGGTGCAGGCTGCCGGTATCCCCGTGTCGCCGACGAGCGTTGCCGGATCCGGGTCGGCAGGGTCGAGCCAGTCGATCCGCCAGTCGGTTTATGCCGGTGAGACGGCGCAGGCGCAGGCACAGGCGCAGGCACAGGCGCAGCTTGTGTCTGCGGTTGCCAGCAGCGGCAAGACGACGGCTGTCGAGTCTGGGGCAGGCACTGTTGCAGCTGGCACTACTGGATCGACGGCGCCCGAGCGGCCCGGCAAAACGACACGGCAGGCGAGCGAGGCTCTGACGATTAGTAACCTGCACATTCCCGGCGAGTACCCTGGGAAGTAGGAGGGCTTATTGGTTGCTACGATTTGTGTATTTGTGTTTTTATGTATTTGTCATGTATTTGGTTGGTAGCTGTATGATTTGGCGTCTTGGCATTACGAGTTATGATTTTCTTTTCTTTCTCTTTCTTCTTTCTCTTTTCTTCCACTCAGCATTACGTGAGAATGGTCAGTCGTACAGGGTACACAAGACAAGACAGCACAATATCACTGCTAATTTAAGAACTGTACCAACCAATGCGGCGTGCTGCCTTTGTATGACAACGCCCTTGTGGCGACCGGACATTTGTTCAGCCTTCGTGCCACCCGTGTAGATGTAGATGATGTGCTGAAGAGAAGAATTTGTCGGTGCTGCCTTTGGTCGAGTGTGCAGAACCGTTGCAGACTTTATTATCTTTTTCTTTTCTTTTCAATAACATATATTATGAGTCCTCCTTTTATCCCCTCACTGCCAACACACTAACATGCTCGCTGCTACACACCATCTGCAGTCCTTGGGGATGTCCGGATCACGATGCAGACCACGTATGATAGGATCGACGAGCTACTTTGAGACACTCGAGTCCAATACACTGCAATCTCCATCTTGGCGAAATCGTTTTGTTTGGGCAAAAGTACCGTCTCTGGGTGGCAGACTGTGATAACCGAGGTGTCGTGGTGTCTAGCGTAGTTTTTTTCCTTTTTCTTTTTTCTCTCTTTTTTTCTTTTCCCTTTTCTCCTTTTCTCTTTCAACATTGTTATTTCTTTTTATATATTCATTCATGCTCTCTGGTCCTCCTCTCACTCTTTCTTTTTCTGCTATTTCTCCTCCTCTTTCTTGTCCTAACGCTGGCCAGCCCCGAGCTGTGCAATGTGAGACAAGTAAACAAACCAGTCAAGAGAGTCTACGGAGCAATGTCTACGGCCGGGATCAAAATGAGAAAGACAGATGATGCAAGCAAGTAAGAGTTAGCAAGTACAGCTTACATGGCTGACGGGCTGACCTACCTCACTGCATGCACTACTCTGAGAGACCGAGAATAGAACAAGACGAGTCGATCATATCCGACAAAGAACGAGAAGACGTAATGGCGCTGTGCCATCTGCAGTGCGTCTTCCTTGCTCGTCACTACTCCGTAGAACTGCTTAGGATACCATGCGCGTATTATATACTAGTGATGATCCATATATACGTGCCGTGAATTGAGTAGCCGTTGACTCATCGACTATAACCGACATGTGCCTGGATGTCTCTTATGCAATACACCAGAACGCAGTGCTGACTGCTGCATGTTTGGTCTATGCTCTGTGTACCTGCCGGATGTACGCTCTTAAGCCCTTAACGATGTCTTGTTCGCCGCGTTGTCTCATTGCATGTCTCGTCGTCGTGCCGGCGGCCTGGGGTTGTCGGGTGTCGCCTGTCTAGACGTGTGATGGTGAAAAGGTGAAGTAAGGGCAGTGTAGAGAGGAGAGACGCTTCTTGCAGTAGAATGAGTGGTGGTGGTTGGGTGAGGGAGCCACGGTGATCGGCGTGTCTCATAACTTTCTTTTTCCAACTCGTTTTTCTTTTTCAACCACCCCCTCCTTTCTTTTTTTTCTTTTCTTTTTTTGATAAAGCCTACTCCGCTGTTTACTTGCCTCTAAGCACATGTATGCTTATTTTCCTCCCCCTGCGTTCTATCCCGCCACCACTGGATTGCATCTTAATGGATTCCACAGCTCTTACTCTGGTGTCAGTTGGCCGTCGAGTATCTGAATCAGATGTCCGTCATCAACTAGACATCAAATCACACTACAGCCACCGTAGTCTGCTGGTAGTCTCGATCCGTGATTGCTTTCTTCCTGGTATCTCGCCCTGGCTTTTTTTTTTTTTTTTGATTTTTTGCTTCTTTCTTCTTGTCACCACCACTTACACAACTTCAGCCTCACTCCTAGCTCCACCACCTTTACTCATCGCCACACCAGCAAAAGATCGACAAGAACGACGACAGGCAGAACGCGAACCATCTGCACGCCGGCCAGCCTCCATCTACGCAACCACCCGGAAATAGACCAAGTCAGCCACCCAGTCCACAGCCATAAAGCCATAACAACCAGGGCGCTGGCGACACACGACAAGACAGGGGAAATCAAAGGCGTCGTCTGTCTCTGCTCTCTGCTCTCTGCTGTCTGCTGTCTGCTGTCTGAGTACCTGGCTGGGTCTTACTCGTCCATTTCCCGCCTTCTCACCATCCTCACCATCCTCACCACCCTCACCACCTCCATATCCTTGCATTGTGGTACCGACAACGGGAGTGAGAGGAGCAGTAATAGGATCCAGATCTAAGCAGGAGACACCAGCTGGATCGCGTACAGAGCCAACCTTGTGCGCCGAGTCGGCCTGTTATAGACTCAACTCTCAACACGGGCCTCGCCGCCTCCTTGCAGACAGAGGGTAGCTGCAGAAACCTCTTAATGATCTGCTGCACGAGTCTTGTACGCCTCTCTTGTCCCTCTCTCTATATCCGCTGGCCTTGTCCTATTTATTCGTCACCTCCGCTTTCATTCCTCTCGTCTTCTTTGTCTCTCCGCTCAGGGTTCGGTCATAGTAGTCGGCGTAGTAGTCGACCATTGTATCTTGCCTCTTATTTCTTCAACCGTCACCATCACCGTCACCTTTTCACTCATCTGCCACACAATGGAGCGCGAGAGACGCCGCTCGACGCCGCTGCCCATCTCGGCCGGCGATAGAAACAGCATCGCGTCCGACATCGACTTCCGCACCGCCACCGAGGCTATGCAGCGGGCCGCCGATGCCATGGTCGCCGCCACCGAGTCGTTCCGCAAACAGTTACGCCAGCAGGACAGCCAGCAGGACAGCCAGCAGGACACCACCTCGTCGCCCGAGAGTTCGCCCACCCGTCGCCGCATTGACCGCTCCACCTCGTACAGCGAGTCCAGCAGCAGCGGTCCCAACGTCGGCAGGGGACGCACCGACAGAGACAGGGACACAAGCCGCCCGCCGCGCTCCAGCTCCACGCGGCGGCGGCCGGCCTCCTTCCAGCCATACCGTTCGTCAGCGGAGGGCGCTATACACACCAGCAGCGCGCAGCCGCCACCTCTGCCGCAATTTTTTAATCAAGATCATAACCAAAACCAAAACCTTGTCCAAAATCAAAATCAAAATCAAAACCAACCACGCCGCCCGGCTACGGCTGTGGGCTCTGTACGCACTTCGGCTGCACATGCCACCGGCAACGGTCCCGCCTCGCAGTACTACATGCACCGCACCACGCCACGGTCCAGCACGGGCACACTGGCGCCGCCGGTGTCGCTGCGCAACCCCTCTAATATGGCACATAGCCATTTGCTGCAGGTCCAGCCTGAGCAGAAGCAGACGCAGTCCCAGACGTCTCTGCCCAAGCTGCCCATTTCCGAGTTTTATACCTCGCGACCCGTCACGGCCGATGCCACCACCGGCCGTCACACCATGTCGGGCCGAGCAGAGCAGCAGCGCTTTTCCGACAACTTCAACTTCCGCACCCTCCAAATCGAGAGCGAGCGTGCCCGGACCGAAAAGGAGAGACTGGCCGAGAAGGACCGCCTCGAAAAGGAAACTGCCGCACGCGACGATGCGGACATTGCCATGGTCATGTCCGTGTCCAACCCGCGCCTCCTGCAGCCCCACGAGACCCTCGGCCCGCTAGCCATGCACCCGGTACAGCTGCCGCTGCAGCCGTCGCAGCCGCAGCCGCAGCCGCAGCCGCAACCTCAAAAAAGCGAGTCTGAAAAGTCTGAAAAGCCTGAAAAGCCGGCGTCGTCGTCGCTGACGCCGGCCAGGTCCGTGTCGGGCCGCACGCCGCCCCACGGCAGCTGGTCGCTCATGCCCAAGATTTCGAAATCGCCCGACGCCGCGCGAGACGTCAAAAGCACCAACAAGGAGTACCAGTACCGCGACATCAAAGACAAGGGCTCCAACTCCAATCCGTTTGCCACTGTCCCCGTTGGTACCGGTGCGCGTCCAAGCGCCGCCGCCGGCCGCCGGCCGTCCATGTCGTCGTACATTGACCTCATCGAGGCCGCGTCGCGCCTCAAGCGCACACCGTCCGAGCAGGGCGGCGACCGCGACGACGTTGACCACGTTGACAACATTGACAACGCTGACCACGTTGACCAAACCGGGCACGCCACCGACGACGATGCGCTGGCCGGCCAGATGGTGCCGCGGTACGCCGACATTGACGACGACGGCATGCTGCACCACCATCTGGCCGAGCCCGAGCCCGTCCTGCAGATTGGTCGCTACACATATGTGCGCTCCGACGACGCTACCAACGACCTTGAGTACCGTGCCTCCTTTTTGCGCAATATGCAGACCATGCAGGCCATGCAAAACATTCAGATGCAGAACATGCAGATGCAGGACGCTCCGCGCTATGGCACCTACACCTACCCCGGCAGTCTTGCTGCGCCCACATACCGACAGACGATGGCGCCACCGCCACCGCCTCCCACGCAGCCCCCGCACAAGCACAAGCAAAAGCACAGACCAAAGCGGCCCCCCAAAAAGAGCAACGGCCCGCACGGCTTTTCGCTCGGACACGAGATCTTGTTCGTGCTCGTCGTCTGTCTCGCCCAGGTCTTGATGCTGGCGGGCATTGCCCAGGCACTCGTGCCCGCCAAGATCATGGGCCGGTCGTTTCCCGACACGAACCCGGGCAGCCTGGCCTGGTACACGGCCTCGTACGGCCTGACATCCGGCACGTTTGTCCTGCCGGCCGGCCGTCTCGGCGACCTGTTTGGCCACCGCAAGATCTTTATCCTCGGCTTCCTCTGGTTTGCCGTGTGGAGTCTGCTGGCCGGCTTCGCGCCCATGATCCAGCGCTCGGGCTCGGGCGGCGCGGGCAGCAGCCTGCACCGCGGCACCGTTTTTTTTATTGTTGCGCGCACGCTGCAGGGCATCGGCCCGGCCATGCTCGTGCCCAACGGCCAGGCCATGCTGGGCCGCGCGTACGCGCCCGGCCCGCGCAAGAACATGGTCATGTCGCTGCTGGGCGCGTCGGCGCCGCTCGGGTTTGTCATTGGTGCGGCCATGTCGTCGCTGTTTGCCGTCTATGCGTCGTGGCCCTGGGCTTTTTGGACCATGGCGGCCGTCTGTGTCGCACTCGCGGCCGTCAGCATCCTGGTGCTGCCGGCCGATTCCATCAAGAGGCGGCACGCGCCGCCGCCGCCGACAACGATGACCGACGAGCTGGACCTGGCCGACTACGTCGACGACGACGAGTACGACGACGACGATGTGGTCGTGTCCAAGAAGAAGCTGCAGCGGGCCAAGGCGCTTGCAGCGAAGCGGGAGGCGGCGGCGGCGGCGGCGGCCCTGGCGAACCGCGAGACCATGGAGAGCATGGAGAGCATGGACAGTTTGTGGGTGCGCATGGACGGCACGGGCATCATTCTCGGCGTCGCCGGCCTTGTGCTCGTCAACTTTGCCTTTAACCAGGCGCCCATTGTGGGCTGGCGCACGCCGTACACGTACTTTTTGCTCATCATCGGCCTCCTGGCGCTCGCGGCGTTTCTGCACGTCGAGGCGCGCCAGGCCAAGTACCCGCTCGTGCCGCTGTCGGCCATGCGCTCGACGACCAATTTTGTGCTCGGCTGCACGGCCACCGGCTGGGGCTGCTTCTCGGTCTGGATCTACTACGCCGTGCAGGTTTTTGAAAACCTGCGCGGCTGGTCGCCGCTGCACACGAGCGCCGCGTTTGCACCGGCGCCCGTCACGGGCCTCATGGCCAGTCTGCTGACCGGGTTCCTGTTCTCGCGCGGCGTCAAGCCGCACTGGGTCATGCTCATCAGCATGTTTTCCTTTTTCATCGGCAGCCTGCTGTTTGCCACGTCATCGCCCGCGCAGAGCCAGCTCTACTGGTACAATGCCTTCTTTAGTATTCTCATCATGCCCTTTGGCATGGACATGAGCAACCCGGCCGCCACGATCCTGCTGAGCAACAGCGTCTCGCGCGAGCACCAGGGCATTGCCGCGAGTCTCGTCGTGACGTTTGTCAACTATGCCATCTCGCTCGCGCTCGGCGTCGCCGGCTCCGTCGAGGCGGCCGCCTATAACCCCGACGACTTGCTGGCCGGCTACCGCGCGGCGCAGTACTTTGGCCTCGGCCTCGGCGGTCTCGGCATCCTCTTTGGCACGGCCTTTTTGTGCCAGAGCTATCTGCGCACGCCTCCTCCTGCTGATACGAAGAAAGTGTGATGAGAGTCAAGAGAAGGAATCCGTCACATGACATTAATGGTTGGCACGCAAAGGACGGTTGCATTTATAGGCGTACAACTAGGAGCATTGGACATTAAGATATATCGGATTCTCTTTGATAGCAGCATAGTTGTTAATACACCCTTCAATCACAAGACGGCGAGACAATGTGTTCGGCTCTGTTATACCAAGAAATCCCAATAAATACAGCAGAATGTCGCAGACAGGGCAGAGTATAGAATATAGATAGCAGGCAGTAGCAAAATCTTGGACAATAAATAGAGAATGAAGCAAAAAAGAGCGCAAGGAAAAGCAAAACGATCCTATCCAGCCATAACGCCTGTTTTATAACGGTCAAGCCTTGTTCTGTTTGTGGTGTCGGTGTCTGTCCACAGAGGGTACAGCGCGAGCCCAACGAGGTGCTGCGGACGCGCTGACGCGGTGTCGTTGGCCGACAGCAAGAGCCATCTGAGATGCTCCTCACACAGAGAGCGTACGACAACGGCAACGTACGACAGCACTTGGTCATGCAGCGCAAATCCGCGCCACAATACATTTAGTACCGGCCACGACCGCCACCGCCACCGCGGCTGAAACCACCAGAACCGCCACGGCCGCCAGAGAAACCGCCGCTGCCGCCACGGCCACCACCGCGGGAGAATCCGCCACCCGAGCCGCCACGACCGCCACCGCGGGAGAATCCGCCGCCGCCGCCGCCACGGCCGCCACCGAAACCGCCACGGCCGCCGCCACCGCGACCGCCGAATCCGCCACGGGAGAATCCGCCAGGGCCGCCGCGGCCACCCATGCCGGGCTTCTTGACGCGCTTGACCTCGGTGCCGGGCGGGGGCTTGGGCTTGGGGATGAAGCGCTCAAAGGGCAGGAGTTTCTCGCTCGAGAGGTAAAAACGGTCGCCGGGCTTGAAGCTGGTGGCCTGGATGCCCTCGGAGGGCTTGATGGTGAAGTGGACCTGGTTGATGGGGCCGAGGATCTCGTCGACCTTGCCGACGTTTGTCTTGTTCTCGAGGAAGACAAAGGCGTTGAACTGGGGGATCTTGGACGCGTTGACGCTCTTGCAGACCATCTCGCCCTCGCAGGCGTGGAGGAACGAACCCATCTCGACGACGGAGGCCGGCGGGCCCATGTCGCGGGGGGCAAAGCCGCCGCGGCCTGTGGGTTAGCTTTTTGACACTGTGTAGGACTTGATTGCTGACAGAGACGTCCGCGATGATCTAGTTTGGCAGACCACGACGAGACGGACAAAACTTACCACCACCACGACCGCCAAAACCGCCGCCAAAGCTGCCGCGACCGCGCGGTGCGCCTCCACGGAAGGACATTTTGTTGGTAAAAAGAGAGGAGTAGCTGAAACTAAAAAATCAATCCGATGGCCCCGTTGCTCGAGGTTGGTGATGAAGACGTGGTGTGGGAGGTGTAGTGTGTAGCTTGGAATTTGCGATTCTTGATTTTTGCGGTTTAGACCTTCTGGATTTTTTTTCTGCCAGTGACTTGTGATTGGTCTTTATAATATTTGTGGGTCTTATCGCTTATCGCGTTTGGTAGCTTATGTAACTGTACATGGATTTGCTTATGTAAAGGTCTTTTTGGTTCTAAAGTTTTACGTCGACCAACTTACAAAAGAGCACAGGACTCGTTACCGACGGATGTTAGGGTCCTCTGCAAGGCAACATCTGGGCTCAGAGCGAAGCTCGAAAGCCTCAAAGCCTTATGCGCACTTCCACCACCGGTACAGCATATGCTTACGTAATCGGCAGTACTTGCATACATAAACTGACCCACATGCCAAAATCATATCGGCAAGCACCAATCATGGACCCGTGGCGTAATGGTAACGCGTCTGATTCCAGTCCAGAAGATTATCCGTTCGATTCGGGTCGGGTTCATTTTTTGCACATTTTTTTTGCTGATCTTGATGATTAGTTTGTATTGCAATGAGACTATCTACCTACACCTACTTACATCAATCAAAAGACAAAAGAAAAGCAGTCATCGGAAGCGAATAGAAAAGAATAATGAATCAAATTGAACACCAAACTCCAGGAGAACAAACAGACGCCTAGTAAGGAGTCTCGACAATATCATCCCTCCCAAGCTTGTACCGCCCACTGTTGACACCGCTCACGCGGCCGCCACTCCGCCGTGGGAAGGCGGCCGCACCAGCAATGCTCTCGCGTGTCGGCCGCTTCAGCGCCTTGTTCGCCACCATACTGACCTCGTGCGGCAGCGCCATGATAATGTTCTTGTCCGTGCCGTACTGGAAGTCGTCCGCCTTGACGTCGTCGCGATACCGCTTGATCATGTACGACGCCTTGCTGCCGCGCAGCACCTTTCTCATACTCCATTCAATCACGTACGGGCCCGTGGCTGTAATGATGCTCGTCTCCTCCGCACCCTCGCCCGTGTTGAACTTGGCCGGCGTAAACGCGACACCCTTGCCTGTCTCGTGGGCAAACTGCGCCACGTGCTCGGGCGTCAGTGCCAACCGGCGTGGCTGCGGCTTGCTGTCGGCTGCAAACGGCTTCTCAAAGCCCAGTCGGCCCTCATTCTTGCCCTTGCTCTGCAGAGCATCGATCAACAACAAATATGTGCGGCACGTACCCAGGATCCAGCGGCCGTCGGCCGACACGTCGAGACCGATAATGGGCTCGCCGAGCGCGGGAATGTGGGTCTTGGCGTTGATGCCGAGACGGTCAAACAAGCGAATGTCGCCCTTGTTGGAGGCAACAGCAATATGGCCCTTGCCCGTCGTCGCCAGCGCCGAAAAGTCGTTCTTGGACACGTACTGCTTGAGCTCTGAGTCAACGAGCTTGGTGCCAGACAGGCGCGGGTCAACACGGTACAGAGCATTGTGCGAGACACCCAAAAAGGTGGGCTCGTGTGTCATCTGCGCAAACTTGTTCTCGGGCGCAAACGTCACAACGGGAATGTCCTCGTGCACCTTCCACTCGTCGACAATCTTGCCGTACTCGAGATCCATGCGGTACAGCTTGTTGGGGTCGGTGTCGTTTTGCAGAACCATGTTGCGATCCTCATTGTGCAGCATCGCCTTCTTGGGGCTGAACAGGACACCGCCGGGCGTCTCGATCTTGGAGATGTTGGTCGAGAACTCGAGCTGGTTGTCGTCAGTGTGCTTGAACACGCCAATCTGGGTGCCGCGGACCACAAACGACCGGTCGTGCTTGTAGCCAACAGCCAGCGTCTTGTTGATGGCCTTGTCCTTGGGCAGCGCATCCACATCGTCCGCCTCCTCGTCGCTGTCGTAATGCTCGCTCCGTGGCCGGCCCGCGTCCTCTTCCTCATCGTCCGCTTCGTCGTGCGCTTCGTTGGCAAGCGCCTCAAGCTCGGCATCCTCCTCCTCCTCGAGAATCCTCAGTCTCTCCTTCTCGTCCTCAATGTCCCGTTCCTCGTCGTCGTCGGCATCGGGCGCGTCTGTCATCACAATGTCGGCAAACGCGTCGGCAACGTAGTCACGCTCCTTGTCCTTGATCTTGGACCACTTAATCTCGTTGAGCTGCTCCCACAGGGCGCGCAGCAAGCCCTCCTGGAACCGCTCAAGCGTAGGCTGGTCCTTGAAGCGCAGCAGCCACGAGTAGGCCGTACCGTCGGGGGTAAATTGGTTGAAGATGAATGACAAAAACTCAAAGTTGAAGACGGGGTTGATGTCAGCCACAACCGGGATGCCCAGCCAGTCGCGGTCCTTGCTGGCGACCTGCAGCCAGTACTGCCATTTTCCAACCTCGCTCACAACAGCCGTCACAGAGGAGTCCTGCAGCACAAACGAGCCCGAGGGGAAATCGAAAAAGTGCAGCTCGCACACTTCGGCACCCAGAACTTCTTGGGCCTCGGGGGCCTCTTGGGCAGCGGGTGTAGGCGTCGACTCGGGGGCGGCAGCAGGCTCAGCAGGTGCCGCAGGTTCAGCAGGTGCTGCCACTGCGGCGGCCTTGCCCTTGCCCTTGGCCCGCGGCTTTGTCGGGGTAGCGATGATCGGGGTGTCGACGAGAGTCGTGCCGACGGTCGGGCTGCGGCCCGACACCGCAGCAGCCGAGTTGAGCATGGAGTCGGTCGAGGCAATGGAGCGCGCCATCGAAGGGCTGTGGAGAGGGCTGGCGGGTGGGACGAGGATATTGGCAAACTCGAACTGGGCCAGGTCGTCGGCAGTGGCGGTCGAGGCGGGCTTGCGGTACTTGCGTTCGTACTGGCACTGCTTGGCGACAAGTTCAAACTGACGCACAGTGTTGGTGGTCTGGGTAGCAGCGGCCGGGTTGACGGCGGTCAGATCGCAGACAAACTCGTAGACGTCGCCGGCGTCACCGGTGAGATCGCGCCAGCAGATGACGTGCTCTTCGCTAGAGCCGTGCTCGTCGTGGCGGAACTCGACACGGAACTCGAGTGCTTCGTCGAGCAAAAAAGTCTTTTCGTCGCGCTCAATGGCGAGAGGATCGGTCTCGGCGTCGTCGCCCTCTTCGTCGGCGAGCAATTCAGCCTCGCCTTCTTCGTAGACGCGCTGAACAACGAGCTGGTATTGAAAGTCCTGGGCGGTGCGGCGGATGCGAGCGGCGGCGTCTTTGAATAAAAGTTCGGAGTAGCCTTTAGGGGAGAGGGGGCGGACGAGGTAGAGTTGGCCCTGGGGTAATTCGATCATAGACTCCTGGTTGCTTGAGCCAAAGAGGAGTTTGGCGGCTGTTGGTAGAGTTAGCAGGGCGTTCAGGGGTGGTGGTGGCGGGGAAACGAGGTAGCCTTACCATTTCGGAGGACAAACATTATCAACTGTTTGACGATCCGATATATGAGAGATGAGGGTGACCGTGTTTGGAAAGCGGTGAGATGATGACTGATGCGCGTGTTGATATGGAATGGAGAGAAGAGACAAAGACAAGAGGGGTGAAGGGGTGGAATGGACGAAGACAAGGAGAGGGCAAAAAGAGGGGGGGCAGTCACAAGGCTGAGGTGAGTGCAACGCAGTTGAGGGGAAGAAATGTGAAAGATGCAGAAGGGGAATTTGGAGATGGTAGGAAGGGAAGAGAGGGAAAGAGCGAGAGGGAGATTAGATGAGGGCCGAGATAATGCCCCGAGGCTTGATGGTGTGAAAACAAAACACCGACTGGAAAAACACGCACGTGCAGTGAATTGTTTAGTCTGGTGCAAGAGACGTGTTTTGTATTTTTTGTGCTTTTTACGGCTATTTTTTACTGCATCTACTCTATTCGCTGCTGCTTTTGTTTGTTTCTGTTTTGTGTTTTTGTGTTTTGAAATGTTTTTTCACTTTTTCGCTAATAGTGGGCGCTCTTTTTCTTTTTATGCGTTTCTTCCCCTCTATTTGCCTGCGTCATAGCAACAGGCCTCCCGTGGTTGCTAAGGTGCTGGCCAATCACGAGCAGCTGTCAGGTTGCAATATTAGTCATCCATGACGCCACTATGCCACGCTACGCCACACTATGCCACACTACGTCACAGGGCTTCACGGGTGCGTACCTCCAGGAACCGATCCCAACCGACCGGTACATGGCGTGGGACGAATATTATCGAGGGGTTGCCAATATTGTTCATTTACATGTAGAAACAGGACTGGCCATGCCAGTATGATAGTAGTAATGATAGTAATAATAATTGAAAAAGTACCAATGCAGGGTGTCAGACCGCCGACTCCTCTAGACCTCTCAGAGAGACACCATGACCAAGAAACGCCGATGCCAAGTTGCACAACCGTGGGCAACATACAATGTGTAAAGATAAACCAGCAACAAGAGAACAGTCTCCCCGCCGCTGCAAGATGAGAAAACCAAACTCCAAGTCACCACCAGAAGGAGGACAAAAGAAATGACAAAAGAAGGACAATGAACATATGAAACAATAAAACATCAGGCTGCAAGCTGCTGCCGCTGGAGGAGGCCGGCCAACCCCTAAACATCTGCCATGGCCTTGTCTACCTCTTTGGCTGCTGCTGCTGCCTTGGCCGCGGCCAAGGTCTCTTTGAGCTCAGCCTTTTCGCGGTCGCGCGCCTCCTTTTCGAGCTTGGTAGCCCGTTTACGAGGTACGGCGCCGCCGCGCGAGCCAGGACCGCCGCCACGACCAGAAGCCGCGCGAGCACCGGCACGCGTGCTGCCACCACGGCCACCACGAGATCCACGGCCACGCTTGGCAGGCGTAGATGTTCCCTCGGCTGGCTTCTCTTCCTCGGGGACAAGGGGTCCCGAGTAAACAAAGAATCCGTCTTGGCTGGTTGCCGCCTGTTCTTCCCACATCATCTCCGAGTCGTCGACAAAGTCATCGTCCTTGTCATACTCGTCCTCTTTAAAGATGCGCTTCTTACGCACCGGCTTGGCGGGGGCGTCTTCGGGGCCGCTGGCATTGACAGCGACCATGGACGTTTCGGGTGCCGCACCATTCTCCTCGTTGCTGCCCTCATCGCCCGACTGCATGTCATCCGTCATTTCATCGCCAGACTCACGGCCCGAACCGTTCCGTTCAAGGGCCGTCCGCTCAAGGGCTGCTGAAGCGGCGGCGATGCGCAGCTTGCGGTCGCGGTGGGCGGCCAGGCGGGGGTGAAGTGCATCCCAGCCATAGCGCTCCTCGGCCAGCCGCATAAAGTTGACGTACTTGTTCGTCTCGCCCTTGATCAAGGGAATATGCAGCACGATCGATGGCACTGTGTTCTCCTCGCCAGGCAAAGCCTTGCCGAAATCGAGAATCGACCGTTCCGGCTCCGCTTGTGGAGACGAGTCAAGAGACATGGCACCCGATGGATGGCTGTCGCCCTTGGAGGGGTGGAGCTTGGGAGACGATGCGGCGCTCTTGGTCTGCTTGCCTCCGCGCTCTTGCTGCAGGATCGACGAAAACTTTTTGATGTGAGGTGCCGACGTGGCAGCAGCGGCGGCGGTGGCAGCTGCAGCCGCAGAGCTTGCAGCCGACACTGCCACATCCTTGAACGAGGTGGTTGTTGGACCATGGGGTTTGGGCTCGTCGGATGCTGTGTTGTTGGAAGCTTCGGAAGAAGCGGCTGCCTTGTTGGCTGCTTTAGTGGCTGCGGCCGCTGCTTTGGCGTCTGCTGCGGCTGCCTTGGCTGCGGCAGTTGCAGCCCTCTTCTCTGCCGCCTTGGTCGGAGGCTTCGTGGCTGCCGACTTGCTCTTGCTTTGTGCATCCGAGTCATCTGCTTTGGAGGCCTTGGTGGCCTTGGTGGCTCTTGCTGCAGCTGTGGTTTTGGTTGTAGTTGTAGTAGATGCTGAGGGGGCTGCTGGGCCGGATTCTTTGCCGACGGTAACTTGCGAAGCAGGCTTCGAAGATGTGGCGCTCGATTTGAGGATGGAAGACGGGGGAGGAGGCGCGCGCAGTGCCGGGGCGGGTGAGGGCGAGGGAGGAAGCGTAGTGGCGTGATTGTCGTGGTACCGCGCAGGGAGGGTAGCATTCGAGGATGTTGTCGCAGCGGCGATGGACATTGTGGGTGGTGATGCCTGGGTGAAGGATGTCACAAACGAGCTGTCAGGCGACCGGCTGTGGCTCACAGGGGCAGGGTTGACAAGGCTTGCAATAGATGGCGAAGCACTCGTGCGGTTCGTCAGCTGTGGCGGGGCACGCGGTGAGCCTAGGGGCCCGGTTCCATAAGGGTCGCGCGAAAACATTGTCTCGCGCACAGGGTCGTAGGAAGACCGAATTGGGTCGTAGCTTTGGCCAACCGACCGCACAGGTGTTGTCGATGACGGTGGCTGTGGCGGCCGGGGCGGAGAATCATCCACGTTGAGGATGCTCATGACTGAGCTCTGGTGCGACTCGCGCTTGGCAGGAGGTTTGTCGGCGGCCGGTGGTTGTTTGCGTGGGTGGAGGTGTGGCTGAGCGGTGGACGAGGCGGACGGGGCGGACGACAGAATCGCGGACGGGCCAAGAGGATGCGGTACTGGGCGGTGATCAAAGTCCATCCGCATAGATGTGAACTCGGCCTTGGGCTCAAAGTGCATGTGGGCCGAGGTGGAGCGCGACATGGGAATCTCGTCGCCCGCTGCGGCCGAGGGTAGGGCGCGACGCTTTCTTGACACAGGAGGCGCATCAGGGTCCTTGGGTTTGCGAGCGCGCTTCTGCTTGGAGGTATCAACGTCGGACACGACGAGTGGGACGTGGCTCGGGGATGCCATTGGAGTGATATCTTCTCCCGATTTTCTGCTTGCAGTGCCAGGTTTGCGGCCGGGCTTTTTCCGCGGAACACCGTCCTTTGTGAGGCGCACGGTTTCCATTTGATATTCTTGGGGTGAGTGGTTTTGGCTGTATGAGAATTGGTTTTGGGGTGATCTAGAGCTTGGGTGTGTCTGGTCGTGCTCTAGAGGGGACGTAGAGGGGATCGATGGATGTGTATTGTGTGTGTTGTTACTTAAATACGCATTGTAGACTGGAGTGTTCATGCTATTGTGTGTTGTGTCGCGAACAAAGGCGAGTTGCTCGCACGCAGCAAACGTGCTGTTGTGGTGATGTGCCGGCGCGAACAAGTGGACGTGTAGCAGCTATGGAGCAGTAGGCCGATCGGGTGGTACACTGTAGGCGGATATGGAGACGTGGTAGATGAGCCAATCAGAAGCGGGTGTGTGGTCGGTCGGTAAATGGTAGACTTCTGGGCTTCTCGGGCGATCTGGCGTGACTGTGTGATTGCGAATGGACCAAAGTTGCGGAAATCACATTGAATTATTGTGATGGCAGAGAAGTGACGCAGACGATCAAGGTCGTTTGGAACAGAAGTTGAAGCAGAAGTTGAAGCAAATTGGAAGTAAAAGGTTGGAGCAAATGGAACGCAACCTGAAATGAGAAAGTAAATTGTCGTGATGTGTAGACAATCTGAAGATGAAGATGGGGTGAGGAGAGCGAAAATCGAAAATGAAGAATTTGGAAGCAAAAGGTGGCGGTGGTGGAAGTGTGTTGTCCTATTTAGGCAATTTTGTGGACGTTGGGTGTTGAAAGTGTGTTGTGAATAGCTTCAAAAATAGGTGGGTGTGGGTAGTGAAGCTGCAGAGTGCGGGTTTGCGGAGAACAAGGATGGGTGGCGGATGGAGATGTTGTGAATCAGACAGCGGATACGATTACAGGAGATGCGTAGCAATCGAATGGTGGTGTTTTGACGATGGCAACGATTTGGAAAAGAATCAGAATCGATGAGTGAAAAGAGGTCAAATTCTAGATGAGAGAGATTTGTGAGTGAATTTGGTGGCAAAAAGCCGTAGAAGTTGGTGATAGTTGAAGTAGAGGAGAAGGTGGAAAGGGAAAAAGGTAGAAAAGAGGAGGAGAATGGGAAGAAGCGAAACCAGCGAAAAGACGAAAGAAGAGGGGCGCAGAATAAGAGCGAAAAGAGGGAATAGGAAGAGTAGAGGGAAAGGCAAGGGAATGGGGAAATTAAGAGACAAAAAAGAACGAGATAGGGCGAGGCGAAAGGGGTGTAAAGCGTCGGTTTGGGATAAACGACGAGACGAGACAAAAGTGTTGGTGTAGGTAAGCGGATGGCATCGGGTGAATAAGCTGTGTTGATGGGACAAGGATAGAGGTTAGGGAAGAATAGCAAAGACAAGAGGCAAGAGACAAGGCGATAGACAAGTGACTAGCTAGTAGAGAATCACATGGGGACGAGATGGACTGTGTAAAGGGGCACCAGGCAGGGACAAGGACTGGGAGAAGAACAAGACGACGAACAAGGAAGGGGACTACGGCTAATACCAGGCAGACGAGGGATACAACAGACAACAGAGTCTACAGACAGAGAAGGCAAGACAGTCTACGGCATGTGGTATCAGTGTACAAGTTTACATGGTAGAGTGCAAGTACGACATGGCAATGACGGAGAGCATGGAGCATGGACAATGAGATGGTAAATGGGGCTGCAACGACGTATAAAAAGAAAAGGAAAAGGAAAAAGGAAAAAGTCCAAAAGGTAAAAGAAACAAATGGATCTGTTGGCTGCAGATTGGTGTGCTGGTTGATTACCATATTTTACCGTTTACGGAGTATACATAATTAAGAGTTTATTTTGCATTTAATTTAATGCTGTGGCATCTGCAGGACGACAGATGCACTCCGTACCCACCGCTACAATAGCCCTATCACCCTGGTCGGATGACGGGTATTGCTTATATTTCTTTCTACGGAGACATATGTAAGTTGTAGAGTGCTTTTATTTTTTACGTATGTCTTTCTTGTGTGTATGTACATAGAAAGTCGTAGATTGAGGACATGAATAAACAGTACACACTTGTTTATCGAAACACGTCCAAGGAGCGAGCTTGATCTATCTGCGTTGGGCCGTCATTGCGAGTATCGGTGTGCATAAATGTACATTGAAGACGTTGGCTACGCTAATTTCCATTAGACCACAGCTGTCACAGCTACGTCCCTCACTGTCATAGCTCAGTCTCCCACTACTCCACAACTTCTCGCACCCACGGTCAAAAACGCACTGCAGTATTTGAGTCAGGTGATACATACTGAAAGGTCAATCACCACTTTATGCCAACTGTGAACTTTACAGGCAGAAACAGCATCGTAGTCCAAGGATCATTTCAACATGATTGGCCATCGCCAGGCCGACTTTACTCATAAATACAATTTAAACCCCAACTGCTGATTGATGCTGTATGTGCGGAACTTAAACGAGGTACGGGGTACGGAGTTACGTCGTAAGTGCGTAGGAAAGGGTGGAGGGGTACGATAACAGTCCGCAATAGCAGACAGTGGAGGGGTGGGTCTAGTAAGCATACCGTGCACATAATGGCTTGATGACAGCGGGTGGTGGGCGGTAATTACTATGTAAATATGTACAGATCATTCCATCATAGTGGTTAAGATGTTGATTGCATTAATACGGAGTGTATTGGACGAAGCGATGACCATGATTATGGTAGGCTGCGGAATATTAAGAATGGTAGGCTACGGGACACAGACGCTATGTAATCAAGACAGCTGTAATAACAGCAAACAACGCTGGAGTCCAGTGGTTCGATTCCAGGCAGGCTCGGTGGTAATCATTGCCGTTTCTGTTATCGCATAGCTTATATGTAAATATACGTTTACGTTGTGTAAAAGATAGCTCCGGAACCGCTAAAGCAGCAGCAACAACACTGTAACTTGTCCCTGCTTCTATTCGTGTCAGGCAGTGCTCAGACAATCATTACCGTATGTTATGTGTTTATCGCATAGTTGTGCTCAATAAAGCAATTATGCTACGGATCGTTCCAGCGAGTCGACGTGGGGAAGACGCAAACAGCAAGTATGCTTACAAGTACAGAGTACTTGTGCATTTCGAGCTAAGATCTTTTGTCGTAGTACGGTGTACCTAAAAAGGATTATCTAGCGACGACACATGTGTACAGTGTACTTACCAGTACCCACCAGCTTTTACCCGTTGTGTGGATCCGTGCCAACCGCGTCTGTGCAAGCGTGCGGCAGGTCCAGACAGGGGGTGGTCGATTTGTTCTTTTGTTTCGCACGTCGTACTCAAGTTGGTGGTTGGAACTTACGATGTCGATTCAGATGGAATGACTCCAACGAGCCTCGGAGAGAGCATGAAAGAGCACAAGGTGAGTATCATCAGATAATCAAAGCGAATCTATCAGTCACGAACAAAAAGTATAATAGAGATGATGTCGCGAACATTAAAGGTAATATCCCAAGAACAGAGAGAAACATAACAATAGACAAACACTTAAAAGCCGCAACAGAAACATACTCCGTAAAAACAAATACAGACAAAAGGGGCTTGCGATCGTCGGCGCTGAGTTGTTCGGCTCAGTTGGCGCAAGGGTGAACCTGTTTTGATGAAAGACACGCTGGTACCAGCGGCCAAAGTAGCTTAGCTATGTGAGCATTAAGCATACACTCCGAATAATGCTCATTACGACCTCAATAGCCAGTAAAACAAGTGCCAGAAACTGCAAACATCCTTCAGTTGTCACTGAAACACTCGTCACAGCCTATCAACAATTCAGCCACCCCACCAGCTGACCCGCTACGAGGCTGTCCTGGCTGTTGTGATTGGCCGGCTGCCCTGTCCCTCGACTTGGGACGACGAATTTATTTTAATCAAAGATTTATCTCTCTTATTTAAAGAACGGAAATAGAAGAAATAAGTGGGACCGGGATTGTCAGATCGGCGCTAATGCACAGCTCATGCCGATAGGTCACGTGTAAAAGTCTTCTTTTTTAGGCTTCTACAACAAGGCTTCCACTGCCTTGGTCTCACAGGCCTATTCAACCCTAAACTTCCGCTTCACAACCACCACCATGGACGGATCACTGCAAATACACGACATCCAAGAGAAGGAGGTCGGCGCCGTGCGGGCACCGGCCTTTCCGTCACCGAAACCGACTGCGGCTGGTGGGTTCCCGCAGCCCAAGAAGCGCACACGCTTTGCCTCGACCTTTAAGCAGCGCATGCAGGGCAACCACGAGGCCACCACGCCCAAGCCGACGTTTACGAGTGCTGACACGAGCGCGCCATCGGTCAAGGCCCCTCCCTCATCGACGACGGAGAAGGAGGCCATTGACCGCGAGAACCGCGACCGACTGCGCGACATGGGCCCCGCCGAGATTGAGCAGGCACGCCGGGAGCTCATGGAGAACCTTGATCCGACTGTGCTGCAGATGCTGCTGCGGCGCGCCAACCTCGACGATGCATCCAGGCTACCGGGCGATCCCGAGCCTGTGCCGCCGCCAGACATCAAGATTGAGCAGGCAGATGCGCCCAACAAATCAGAGGAGAAGAAGGAGAAAAAGGTGCTGTTTGCATCGGTCGAGGATGCCGACGACGAGGACACGCCGGCGAAAGCAAACAAGACAAAGACAGGCCCGACTGCCAAGAAGAGCGGTGACGACCTGCTGACAAACGACGCTGCCAACCTGGCTCCTATATCGTCGCCAGAAGCAGCTGTCAGCGACAAAAACCAAAACAACGACCACGACCACGACCACGACAACAACATGCACTTCCCGCAACCGCCCACCGTGCCCGACCTCAACCCCAACGACCCCGACTTCCTCGAGAACCTCCACAGCAAGTACTTTGCCAACCTGCCCGCCGACCCTGCCCGCCTCGCCTGGATGGCGCCGCTGCCCACCGCCGACTCGCCCGCCGACAAAGAATCGCCCTACTACCCGGGCCAAGACTCCGTCGCCGTGTCCCAGCTGCGCTTTGACTTCCGCGGCCGCCTCATCCCGCCCAAGGCGTCGCGCGCCATTCCCGTGTCCAAGGGCCTGCACCACCACGGCATCGCGCCCGAGGCCGCCGGCTACACCATTGGCGAGCTGGCACGCCTCGCTCGCAGTGCCGTGCCCGCACAGCGCTGTGTCGCCTTCCAGACGCTCGGCCGCATCCTCTTTCGCCTGGGCAAGGGCGAATGGGGCAGCGCCGAGATCGACGATGCGACGACCGACCCGCGCGCCATGATGGCGCAGGGCATCTGGCGCAGCCTGTCCGAGGGGCGCGTACTGGAGACGCTACAGGAGGCCGCCGGTGTCGAAGAGGGCACCGGCCACCGCGGCAGTCGGGCCTATGCCATTGAAGCCATCTGGCTGTATGAAAAGGGCGGCTGGAAAGAGCGGTGGCGCGGACGGTAGTTTTTTTTTCTTGTCTTTTACTTATTTACGACATTATGAATACCATGACATCTTAAATTCAGAGAACACTAGACAAGACGTTGATAAAGAGACGAAACAAGAAGAACACCTTGCTTTCAAAGACACGTGATAATATAAAGATCTAAAAACAGTGTGGCCGACTCAAACTGACAACATCTAAAACAGGCCCAGGAGATCGTCGTTGCCGCCACCGCCACTTCCACCCGACGGCTGCTGCGTCTGGCCCGCTGGTGGCGCTGCACTGCCGCCGCTCAGGTTGAGACTGCCAAATCCGCCCATCATGTCGTTCATACCAGGTGGTGGCGCCGGCGAGCCGGGACCGCTGCCGAGACCGCCTGCTGCCGGCGCATCAAACAGGCCCATCATATCGGCGATACCGCCTGCTGCACCGCCTGCACCGGCAGCAGCACCGCCGACCGCCGGGCTGCCTGTCCGCACCGGCGTGTTGGATCCGCCCGTAGGGTTCTGCTCGGCCGACGCCGGCGCGGCGCCGTCAAAGTCAATGTCCAGCAAATTCTCAATGTTGTTCTGCGACGCGGCCGATGCCGTGCCGCCGCCTGCCGCCGACACCGCCGAGGCCGCAATCGGGTTGTCGGCCGCGTCCTGGCGCTGTTCCTGGATGGCCGCCCGCTGGATGGCGTCGGCGCCGAACCGGCCCTTGCCCACAAACGACTCGGGCGGCTTGTGGTAGACGGACGCGAGCGTCGACAGCTCGGCGAGCAGCTGCTCCAGCAGGGCCGGCGGCAGCGTGGTCATTGTCGTCGTGATGGCCGGCTTTTGCGACAGCACAATCGACTTGGCCACCTCGAGGTCGCCCGACAGCAGCCGCCAGTAGACGTAGGCGCGGTCGCGGATGTCCGGGTTGTCGTTCTCGCCCGTCGCCATCTGGAGCACGCGCTGCACGAGCGACTGGTTGGCGCTCGGCTTCTTGAGGAAGAGCTTGACCACGGCCGTCAGGATCTGGAGCTGCGTCTGCGTAAACTCTTCCATGAAACCGTCGACAAAGCCCGTCAAAATGTCGTCCGCATTGGAAATCTTCTCCGCATACTCGCCCACAATCCATATTAACGAGCCGCGCGCATCCGGCTCGTCCAGCTCGTCAATGTGCTCCACAATGGTGCCGATGACGCCTTCGTAGCCGGGGTACTTGCGCAGAATGTCCTTGATCACAATCACGACCTCCTGCACAACATAGTTGACATTCGTCGCCATCAGGTCCACGAGCGCCGACACGCACTTTTCGCTCGCCGTCTCGCCAATCTTGATCGCCACCTGGCCAATCGCCTTGACGGCACGCCGCACAAAATCCATGTCCACTTCCAGCGCGTACTCCTTGAGCTCGGCCAGCAGCTGCTCAAAGTTCTTTTCGTTGGCAATCCGCACCATAATCTCCAGCTTCTGCAACTTCACGTACGGCGGGTCGTTGTACTTGCAGAAAAACACCCGCATCTCCTTGCTCAGAATGTCCGGCTTCGCCTGCAGCAGCAGGTCAATGTTGCGCAGCGCCACATACTGCACCTCCGGCGCACTCGCCACCAGCGTCACCAGCGGCGGCGCCATCTTCTTGAGGTACTGGCGCACAAGCTCCGGGTTGATCGTCTTCATGTGGATGAAAACCACCTTGACCGCCGCCAGCACAACACTAGGGTTCACGTGCTGGAACTGCGGCGTCACGCGCTCGCAAATGTGCTCCGACTCCTTCACGTCGTGCGGCGGGTAGTCCGCCAGCGTCGTGAGAATCGTCACGCGGCCCCATTCCGTGCACTCGTTGAGTGCCATGAGCAGCTTCTTGAGAATCGCCGGTGTCACGATCAGCGCCTGCGTCTCCGGTGACGTCTCGCTAATCTCCGACAGCGCCTGCACCGAGTTGGCCACCACCATGGGGTTCGGGTCGCCAATCAGCTCCTTGAGAATGTCCAGGAACCCGTTGTCAATGCACATGCTCGGGTTGAGGTCGAACAGCTTGGCAACGCAGATCGCCGCTGTCTTGCGCACATACGGCGACTCGTCGCGCAGCGTCTTGCGCAGGGGCTCCTCCATATAATCCACCATCTTGTCCACGCGGATGCAGCCCATTGTGCGGATCGCCAGCGCGCGGATGAGCGGGTTCGGATCTTCCGAGTCCTGCACAAAGGTGTTGACCGCCAGAATGCAGAGGTCCGGGTGGGATTTTGCGTAGTTCATGAGGTAGAGGTAGACGAGCTTCTTCTGGTCGAGGTCCGCCGTGGCAATGTTCTTGAGCACGTCGGGGAAGAGCGCCGACACGTCTTTGCCCAGCGTCATGGCCATGATCGTCTTCTGGATGGCCTCTTTGCGCTCAAAGGCGTACTGCGACACGAGCCCGGCGCGCAGCTCAAACGTCTCGCCCTTGCGCGGGACGGCGAATGCCCCCCGTATACGGTTGACCGCTTGCATTGTATTGTGGTGGCGGCGTGCAGCCTGTAGTCGAGGAGGTGAGGTTGACAAGAAGGAGGAGAAGGAGGAGGAGAGGGCGTAAATCGAGGTCGAGGTCGACGGCGAGCGCCGATACTTGGAAGATGAGGCCGGCGATGGCTGTTGGGTAGGCGCGGAAGCTGTTGTCAGGTGTCGTGCCTGTTGCAGGTGTTGCAGATTGTCAGCGTTGACGTTGATGTGGCCAGGGGCTGATATGTGGTCTCGCCTGTAGTCGCTGGCCGTTAGCGCAGTGTTGACAGTGTGGCAGTTGGGTCTCGCCCCTCAGCTAAGCATAGGCTCCAGCAATGAAGCTTGTCGTTTTGGTGGGGTTGCACGTGACTATATTCACCGTTAACTGGACCTCACAACATGAGACAAGACGGCGCGACGAAAAGCGACACCGCAACGGCATCGGCGCATCACAATGGTATGCATGACTCCTCACTCGCTTCTACTTTGGTTGGTTTACGGAAACTAACAGTCCAGGCAAGCTTTCCGAACTTGCGGCGCCTCTTTATTGAGGCGCGGAACGACGACGAGGAGCGTGAAGTGTCTCGGAGAGCGGTGAGTCTTTATATGAAGCCGAGCCTCTGTGCTGAACGCCTGACTGATTGCTAGTTCTACAATGCGGTGCTATTTGTGAGCTCGGTGGCCGTGTTCGGTCTATTCGCGCAGCGGATGAATGCCAGATAGACGGGCAGCAGTGCTGTTTGCGGTGACTGTAAGCCTTGTATTATGTCATTTGCTTAGCTAAACTGTTCGCTATGACCGCCATATCATACACATACATCATATATCATAATACAAAGACTGAGTAACTGAGAGCTCCGAGAAAATCATTGACGACCGACATGACCCAGATAAAGTAACAACCATGTGCCAGAGGACAACGCAAAGACATGTGCCGGGACATAAATGCACAGGAAAGACATAAGTCATGAGAAAAGAATAATAAAGATGAAGGAAGTGGGAAATAAAGAAAGAGAAAGAAAAAGTGAAACAAATTAAGAAAATATGAGAGAAAAAGAGAAGAAAATGACCGACAGACATCAGTCACTCTCGCTCAAATCGTCGAGGAACGCCAGACCGTTGGACCGCTTCGGCCGCGCCTTGGGTGCTGGTGATGCTTCGTCGTCGTCATCATCATCATCATCGTCGTCGTTATCGGCTCCAGTCTTGCCGTTCGTTCCCTGGAAATCGTCTCCATCGTCTCCATCGTCCTCGGCACCGTCGCCGTCCTTGTCGTCCTCGTCCGAACTCTCTTTCAGCGACTTGCGCTGCCGTGCTGCCGTGCGTGACGACCGCCCGCCGACGCCCCAGTTCTTGTCCATTTCTTGCACGGCCTCGAGATCAGCCGCCAGCTCGCGCCGCACTTTGATCTCGCGCGCACGCGCCTCGGAAAACCGGCCGTCCATGCCAATCTCGCTCAGCACACCGCGCAGATGGCGGATCTTGGCCTTGGTGTCGTCGCCATACGAGCGCAGTTCAAAGGCCCAGATCTTGCGCACGCCGCACTTGACAAGCTGGCCCTGCAGCTTTTTTATTTCAGCCTCGTCGGGGCCCATGGCTGCGGCGTCTTTCTTGGCCGCCTTTGTCTTTGGCTCAGCCTTGGGCCTGGGCTTGGCCGCCTTGGCGCCGGCTTTGCCTCTCTTCTTGGGCGGTGGGTCGTTAATGACAGAGGACATGCTGTCGGAGTCGTCGGCGGCGGGCGTAGGCTCTTCGGCCTTGTGCGTGTCGACGTCGGCCATGGGCACGTCGGACTCGTTCTTGGGGCTGTCTGCCGAGACGGTAGGCTTTGCAACTGCCTTTGTCTTGGCCGGCCGCGACGGGATGGCTGTGTCTTTCTTGGTGCGCGCCCGTTTGCGCTTGGGGCTGTCGGCTGCATCGCTGTCGTTGTCGCTATTTTCCGTCTCTTCTGCCTCGTCTTCGTCGTCGTCGCCAAAGCTGTCTTCGGATGGCTCGCTGAGATCGCTCTCGTCGTCGTCGTCGTCTTCGCTCTCGCTGGCGGCGCGTGCCTTTCGTTTCTTCGGCGCGGCCTTGGCTTTTGGTTTTGGCGCAGCCTTTTTCGGCGCCGCCTTTTTGGGCACAGCCTTTGGCTTGGTCTTGGGCTTCACCTCCAGTTCGGCCTCTTCCTCGTCGTCATCACCCTCCATCAGCCGGGATACCTCGTCCGTGATCACCTGCTTGCTTTTCTCCTTCCAGGCGTCGCTCTTGAAGTAGTCGTCGGCCAGACCGCGATCGGCGGCAACGTGCTTGCGGACTGCATTAACCGTGACATTGTCGCGGTCGGTAGCGAAGATATGCCTTGCCGCATCGACCAATGCCTGTTCGAGTGACATTTTAAGGTTCTGTGCCGGTTTCAGTACATCAAATTATAAAAAGCACAAAGTACATGTAGACTCGAGGTGCGGCGTCGCGTCGCGGTACAAAAAGCGGGGACCCATAAAGATACAGGCAAGCATACTCTTGTATCCTTACATCGGAGGTGGTCCGAGCGTGCGGAGGAGAGTGGGACATGCCGCAACGGCCAAGTATTAGTCATTCGGAATCACAGAGCCGATGTCTCGTTTCGCAGTCTTCCTTGTTGTCTGATACGAAAGCGTGCCATGTTTACCGATTACGGTAATGTTTTCTACACGATTAGATGGAATTAATGTATGAATCTCATCCAATCGGGGCCTGCCCATCTTGTGCCACGCCTCCACTGCCAGCGCACAATCGCATAAGCACATAAGCATAAGCACACAGTACGTAAGCACACGATCACACAATTATCAGCAGAAGCCGTGGCCAAACAAACTGGCCTGTAGGCTGACTGCGTCTGGTAGTCTGGATCCGGCCTGTTTCTGCATCGTGTCGACAGCCCCACTCATAATCTGCCTACAGTCTGCCTCATGCCCAACGTAGAGCAGCTTGATTCAGATATCAGTGTTTGATTTAGAAGATGAGACTGAGACAAGCATGTTCAGTGAGTCACCAGACATCCACACACTGTAAATGTAGTTTCACAGAAGCGTGAACGCGTGAGAGACAGAGGCCACCCAGTAGTACAGTTGATGCGGCTCAAGGCGGGCTGTGTGCATGGGGGTGGATGGTGGTGGCTTGGGCTCGGGCCTGGGCTTTGGTGAATCTGCAGCTATGTCAGATATGGCGCAGGCTGCAGTGCGAGAGAGTGCCGGAGATTCCAATTGAGGCCGTCGGGGATGACTCGTGATGACGCCTATGATTCGATGAGGCCGGTGCCCGCCTTACGCCTTATGTGTCATGCGATCACACATGGCTGCCTAGCTTGCCCTGTTGACTGTGGCTATGATTGGACTGCGCTTTACCTTGGATGACGCTGCAGCTATTACTATTTCTTCTGTCTGACCATTCTGCCGCTGCCCTCTGTCTTGAACCACATCGCTCATCGTCTCATAGCGACGGGCCGGCGAAATAGTCAGACTGACGACAGGCATTTCTGAGGACGACAAAGAACACACGAATCAAACAACGTACAAGGGGACATTAAATCGTTTGACCAAGGGACTGCAAACCAACAGCTACGGCAGCGTCAGCATCGCCATCGCCACCCGTCATAGGCTTACATAAGCAGGACAGGCTCAGATTGTGCGTTGCCGTTTGTTTCTGTTCTCCGGTCATATATGCAGCAGTCTTTACTCTATAACTTGGGCTGACTGCTCAGGGCTCTTCCATTCTCTTTCATCTCCATTTCGCTGGCGGCGCTGGACCGATTCCCTCACGACTACACCCAGCCTCGTCTGACTCCCCCTCCCCCCCCTCCTCCCACACACTTCTACAGCAAAAGCAGATAAACAACTGCAACAAGACATCTAAAATGGCCGACGCCATGGTGCTCCGGGTGGCCGGCGAGAACCGCGATCTGCCCGGCTTTCTGCGGCTGCCCTACGAGCTGCGCCAGCGCATCTACCGCGCGTGCCTCGTCGAGCCCGAGCTCTGGTACCGCCCACACTCGCCTACATGCCGCTTTGCTGCCAAAGACACATTCTCGACCGAGCGGCCGGCGTTTGTCAAGGATACGCTCGTGGAGAGCGTGCTGGGTGACTGCGTGTGCTCGCGCCGGCGCGGTCTCGCGCTGCTCCAGGTGTCGCGCCTCATCCACCGCGAAGCCGCACCCGTCTTGTGGACGGGCAACACGTTTTGCTTTGTGCACGCGGCCGACCTGGACAGCCTGGACTTCTTTGACCGCGTGCGGCCGTCTCACCGCATGTTAATCCGCCACATCTGCGTGCTGCCGTACATTGGCGACTCGCTCAAGCGCCAGGCCACCGACTACATGTACCGGCCGGCGGCGATGCGTGCATTCAACTACCGCCGCACAGGCTCCTTCCACAACTGGAGGCTGGCCGAGTCCATGTGGGAGTCGCTGCTGGCGTGCCAGGGCCTGCACACGCTCGAGCTGCACGACGGCCTGCTCGTGGATCAGCTGGAGAAGTACGCCAGCCGCATGCGTGCCAATCTGCCCCTGCTGAAACAGTTCCGGCTCGTGTCGCTGCTGGCGTACAAGGTGTGGCCGGCGCAGGAAGAGATCGATGAGCTTGCAGCTCGGAAACGGACGCGAAACCGGATGCACAACAGGCCAAACCGCGTGGACGCGCATAGCGAGAGCGACAGCGACAGCGGAGATGACGATGCTGACCACGACCACGACCACAACCACGTCGAGGACGATGACGAGGAGGACGACGACGGCCTCGACAGCAACATCGGCCTCAATGTGCCTATCCCGATGGCCGCGCTGGGGTCGACGATGCCCAATAACCATACCGCTCACATCAGCACACCGTCGCCACCACCACCGCCGCCCGTGCGCCGCCTTGCCCTCAGTCCCATCATCCCGGGCTCGGCCTACCGGCTGCTGTACAGCTTCTCGCGGATGCTGTGGTTCAAGGTCGGCGTGACGATTGACAGCGCTGTCATTGACACGTTTACGCGCGGCACGACACCCGTGTCGCGTCTGTTTCCGGCGCCCGTGGACGAGCGTGTCGTCAAGATCACAGCCCAGCACTACAATAGACAGGCCGATCTGGCGGGCCTCGACGTGGTCGATGGCGCTGACGCAGACTCGGACTCGGGTTCCGAGTCGGGGATAGACGGAGACGACGCCGACGACGCACCCGTTGACGCGCGGACGGCACAGCAAAAGTCCCATGCCGAGGCCGCCAGGGCTGCCTACAAGGATATGCTGCGCGACTTCCGCACCAACTTCTTGGTCCACATGCGACATGCGATCCACAAGGACCTGCCCTTTGCATGGGCTGCCCAGCAGAAGGGGGTGGTGCCGCTGCCGCTGCGCGACGTAGACCGCCTGTCACCCAAGAAGGTCACCAAGCAGCTGCGGCTGAAGCGTGGATTCAACCGGACCGTGGACGTCAACAGCCCGTTCTTTAGCTGCAAAAAGTACGGTTCTGTGCGTGGGTTTGCGCGGCGCGGCGCGATGGCAATCGAGAGGCACCACCGGTACGAGCTGCCGCAGTACGACGCTCACGACTACAAACCGGGCGTGGACGGCCAAACCAGCGACCCCATGGACGACGAGCGTGGCCCGCTCTTGTACAATGCGACGTACGGCATCAAGCGGTACCACCCCGACGCGCTGCGCGACGTCCAGAAACGCATTCCACGGCTGGCCACGACGCGCACCAACGGCGTCGACAAGACCATCATCCGGCCGGCCCTGCGTGACGGCAAGACGTACGACGTCGAGATGTTTGGCCTGCCCGTGACCCACGACGAACACGTCCAGCGCGTGCGCCAGCGGCTCTTCTATGCGCGGGGCAACAAGAAGACGCCCGAGGTGATTGAGAAGGAGACGGCCAAGGAGGTCGATAACGCGCGGTTCCGCGTCGTCTTTTCGTCGGGGGGCGACCGCCGAAAGAAGCTAAACGAGCGGTCCAGTCGGCTCCAAGCGTCTGCGCGTGATGCAGCCGAAAAGGCAACTGCTCTCGCCAAGAAGAGGCGGCGCATACGGCGGCGCGACGAGCTGGCCCAGCGCGTGCAGCGGCACCTGGAGCGCAAGCGGCTGCCGGGCGTTGCGTCGCTGCATGCCGAGCACAAGAAGCTGCAGCAAAAGCAGCGCGCAAAGCAGGACGAAGAACAACGGAAACTCGAGGACGAGGCGGAGAAGAAGATGAAGACGATGCGGCTGCGCATGGCAAAGAAAAAGAAGACGAAGCGCGGCAAGTCGAAGCGCGACCGGACCAAGGTCGACGAGGACGACGAGGACCGCTACGAGGTGCAGAGCAACAACAGCAGCAGCAGTGACAGTGAGAGCGAGGATGAAAACGAGGACAAGCCAGACGAGAGCGAGGACGATCTCGATCTTGACGAG
Source organism: Ophiostoma triangulosporum (assembly GCA_029298705.1). NCBI lineage: Eukaryota > Fungi > Ascomycota > Sordariomycetes > Ophiostomatales > Ophiostomataceae > Ophiostoma > Ophiostoma triangulosporum. The sequence goes on along the minus strand of JANSLO010000010.1, from coordinate 560,625 downwards.
GAGGAGGACGAAGAGGAGGACGACGACGGCGGGGAGCGATGGTTGGCGCCACCAAAGTGGACAAAGCCGGAGAAGAGACCGCCGCGGGTCATGCGGTATGGCGGACACGCGTACAAGAAGTGCAACCGCAAGCCGGCGAGGCTTTTCCAAGTCCGCAAGGAGGACCTGGATGTGTACATTTAGACGATGATGACTTTTTGATTACATAATCATTATATAAGCGAATACCAACCTGCTTCTGGGCCGAGACCAGTCATGTCCTGGAGCGATTTGTGCATCGACACGACACCGAGGTCAACGACAACATCGCCATTGGAGTTTATCTCAAGACGCTTGAAGACGCCAAAGCTCAAGTTGTCTAGAGAGAAGTCACTGGTAGTATGGGAGTCCAGGATCCCATCGTTGAGGTTGCAGCGTCGCTTCACTCAGTGTGAGCGCTGTACTCCCACTTCGAGTGCAGGTTAATGATAATTCAAATGTATATAAATCATACATAAACTCGGCAACAAGCCTCACCGTCTCACTTGCGCTAGGATCATTACGCCTTATTCCCCAGGTCACCCATACGTAACCCAACAAAAGCCGATCGACTTACACCGGTCCCGGCCCCCACTTTTAATACAGACAACACTCGACTGATGCCAAATTGAAGCCAGAGGACTCGATTGATGGACGACAACATGTATGGAGTACGCTAAGACTGTCGTGTGAGTCATCACACACTTTGATAAAGTATTGGGCTGTCAAATGGTGCATTCGAAGGTGTGGTATATTGGCCAGAAAGAGCAATTGCAACTGCCCTAGTGTGGCGGTTGAATAAAGGGCTAGGTTCATGGTGAAGGTTCATCACACAAGTCAAGGTTTATGGCGCACAAAAGGACCTTGATACTGCTTCACATCGGTGCAGTTTACCTATCTTGCTTGAACACTGCTATGGCTTGTATTGTTTTAACTTGGCCTTGCTGCGTCTGGTGTTCGTACCGTAAACACGATTATATTTGACTCTAAAATTCAAAGCAATTCTTCACGGAACCATATATATACAAGATACCCCGCTGTAGGTCTGACATGGCAACACCATCGCAGGATTGTCCCGGATGAGTAAGGGTTACCGTGAGGACACTACCATAACATACCCCCCGATGCTTACGGTTTCTCGTGGCAGGAGGCACCCGATGCTCAAGGTTTATTGTGGCAACATTGTCTGCTCTCTGGTATAAATAAGAGAGCCGTCTCCCCCAGATGAGCGCTATTTTCTTCTTCTTTTCTTTCCTACAACCATCACCAACCCCCTCCCCTTTTGATAACCACATAACCATCCAAATTCCACAAACTGTCAACAAAGCCGTGAGCATCATTTGCGCGGAACGGTGGTCACTGCCGCACCTGGTTGGCCAAGGCATAGCCACTGCATACAGCTTCACATTCACACAGCAGCGCCGTAGCTTCACCCACCCAGCAAGCACAATGTCCACACACCAGAATCCTTCCTGGGTCCAGGGCGCCAAATATGGCGTTCCGTCCCAGCAGGGCCGCTTCAGGGCGCCTGCCTTTGACGGCCAGAGTACTGTACAACACTGACGTGCCTGAAAACCCCAGACACGAAGTAAGTCCATGACCACCAAGTACGGCACCTCGTGCTGGTTACCAAGTACCGCGATATGCTAACAATTCTGCAGTATCTATCTTATCACGGAGTTCGACATCAAAAGCAGCGGTGGCAAATATACCTTTCTTAAGGACGGGCAGGTAGCAGAGCTACGCGCTCAGATATTCGTCTACGTGCTGACCGACTACCCCGATCATGCGGGCGAGAAGAGGTACACCGCGACCACATGCTACACACGCCCCGACTACTTCGCACCGCGCAGAGGTGACACCGAACTGCTGCGGACGTGCCGAGCTGTTTAAAACTGGGAGGTTGACAGGCCGCTGTACTTTAACGCGGGTTGGATAAACGAAATTACTCCCCATCTGCCCGATTGTGTCCGCGAGTTCCGCATCGACATTGAGACAGTCAGCCGCAGAAAGGCGCAGCTCGTTGAGATTGCCAAACAGATGAGTGAGCGGTGGTTCATCAAGCGGAGCGATGGTACGGTGCTGTATCCCGACGTGACGCGCCAACGCATGACCGAGAGCAACTGGGTAGGGCCAAGCGAGTGGCACGGCAAACGCTGGGTACGCGACGAAGTCACAGAAGGGAAAATCAACTTTGTTGTATTGTCTATCCCATTCCGCATGGAGCACGTTATCACAAGGGCGGGAGGCCAGATCAGGCCGTGCAGTTTACTGCGAGAGCTGGTTCCTACCCTTCCAGCTTCGTGAGCAGGTCCACTGGCTGGCTGAAAACAATCGGTACCCACCCGAATACAGCATCGACCGGCAGCAAACGATCGTTTTACGGAACAGACGCCTTTACGCGCTGCGGATTGGCCATGGCAGACATGAGATCCCGTGCATGCGTGTCTTCGCCCAGATGTACAAGCTTGAGGGTGGCGAGCCCCTCAAGTTGATCAGGCAGTATGGCTTTGACATTGTGTTGAAGTAGAAGCTGCGCCGCCGCTTTGCAGGCGAAAAGCCCGTCCAACGTGGCACCGAGGCTGTCACACGGCTGTTGCTCAAGAATGGTGCCGATATTAACGCAAAGGCTGCCCGACTACCCCATCATCGACTCCATTGTGCTCAAGATGCGCGAGCCGGCGGAGGCGGAGGCGGCCGGCATGCTGTTCAGCACCGCGTCGCAGCCCCTGAGCATCTACGACGAGTTTGACGAGTTTAACAACGGGACTGAGGGGTACACCAACAGCACGGCTATGGGATTCAACGCTGGCATGGACATGGGCATGGCGCACAATAATACCACCAACTTCATCGGCATCATCAACTCGAGAGAACGATGTCGCTGTCACTGTAGATATATCACATTCAATAAAAACTGGGCACAAATCATTGACGAACGTTCTGGTAGCATCGTATCTTGGGCTTACTCCTGTCACAGAGTTACTTCTCCACAGTGGTGCTGATATTGATGGGAAGGATAGCGAGGACAAGACAGCGTTTATGTATGCAGCCGAAACTGGACACGAAGCTGTTTTGCGGCTGCTGCTCGATAGTGTTGCCGACATCGAGGCGAAGCACAACAAAGGCCGGACTGCATTTGCATATGCTGATAGATCTGGTCACGAACCTATTACGCGGTTACTGTCCGATAACGGCGCCCAGGTCGAGGCGAATGATGTCGAACAATAAGATGCTTCATCAATGCTGACCGCCAAAAATAAGGACGGGTTCGTCAGGCAGCTGCTGATCGAGGGGGCAGGTGTGCAGTATGATTAAAAAGGTCGAGTTCTATTGCTATTTCTACGTGTTTTCCCATTGAATCTTGCAGTGCCCTCCTTGTGATCAGAGCAACGATCTCCTACATTTGATCCCTTTCAGCCTGGGTACGCACTTAGACCAGGAGTTTCTCATTTGCATGTGCCAATTAGAAGTTTGCATTAAAGTACTGTCGCTAGACACCGTATACAATGGACCCGTATCAAGCATATATTCGGAGATGTCACAACATCACAACAAAGGGTCCCGGTCTGATGTGTTGCCCGGGTCGAACGAGGCCTAAGTATGTGCTTAGTCATCATCACTTAAGTGCATCGCATTCCGTCCCTCATCCATTTAGCTTCAGCAACAAACAGTGGCAATGGATCTTGCAGCAGCCCTTTGCCAGGCCACGTCTATCACGACTCTATACTCAATATCTCTGCCGTTGACGTGATGAACACCGATAAAGATATCCAAGACTACTGGAGCAGCCTGGATGTTGATCATATGATCTTCAACGTGGTACTTGCACTACACCAAGACCACTCCCATCTCACAAAGCACATCACCAATGGCAGCTCAAAGATAAACTGCTTTTTTCTTCCATTCATTCTATGGATCCTATCACTTATCCTATTCGACCGCCCAAGGTCCACTCAAAAGTGCACTTTTAGTGCAACGTCTCCTTGTGAGATGCAGTGTCACAGTGTGATGTGTTGTGTGATGTGGCTGTGTTTGCATATACTCCTTTCCACCAATCACAGTTTGATCTGACCGCCGCCTAGATTGGGCATCCATGGAAGGCAGGATTCAAGGCAGTTTTCCCCGTTGGGCCATCACCATATGATTCAAATATGCAAAGCCTGCCTTTTGGCGACGAGAATTTTCAAACTGCACAACAAGCACGCTCATGCTCACCGCAGCCCTGAAATCAGAGATCATGCCATCCATTTTCAAGAACATTAAACGGGGTTTCCGTAAGTTCAGAGGTCACCGGCAGAGGCAGGAGGATATTCCACCGACAGCCGCATCTGCCAGCACCACGCCGGAAGAATCACCTACCACGGGTAGGCGGCACGTTCAAGAACAGTCGAGAGACACCGTTTCCGCTACGTCTCCCATCTCACCGGAAGCCACATCTTCCAGTATCACACCGGAAGAGCCATATGTCACGGATAGGCAGCACGTTCAAGAGCAGTCGAAAGACAGCTCTATCTCTACACCGCCCACAGATCACCAACAGCCCGACGCAGCACAATCACTCTGGGACCGAGCATACAATGCTCTCGCAAAGGAGAATCCAGATCTGGTGAAGCAATATGACGAACTGCTTGCAAAAGAGCAGATGGCGAGTACGTACCACGACCTCACTACTTCAATTTGTAACACATGCCAAGTACTAACATTTTTTTGCAGTTTCTGCACCAAACGAGACGACTTCCTCACAGCTCTCAGCACCGCCCGACCCTGACACCTCCGACCGCTCAAGTCGTCAAGTTTTACTGAACACCGTGATCCAAAATGGGCTTCAACGAATGGAAGACAACAAAGCGACGCTCAACATTGCCGGCCATGAGATTATCCTGGCAGACCAGATCACGAAGGCCGTCAAGTTCTTGCTGTGGGGTAAAGACTGGATAGGCAGCGCCGTCAAAGATTCACCCGAGGCTTCTCTGGTATGGTCTGGAGTCTGCCTCATTCTCCCGCTCCTCACAAATCCTACAACGGCAGCCGAAGCAAACAAAGACGGCTTTTCCTATGTCACTTCCCGTCTGCGCTACTATGTCGCGTTAGAGCCTATGCTACGTCAGCTTGGCCGAAATGCCAGTGTCAACAAGGCGCTGGTATTAGAAGCCGATGGTCATCTTGTCGATCTTTACCAATCCATTCTCGACTTCCAACTCAGCAGCGTCCTTCGATTTTATCAGAGTCGCTTCAAGATCTATGTCCATGACACTGTCACATCGAAAGATTGGGAGCAGACACTGCGCGATATCAAGATACGGGAGCAGACTGTTAACAGCGACTTTGGCCAAATCAACAACCTAGCAGCTGGGCAAGAACTTGAGCGTCTCAACAAGACGACCGAGGATATGAAGAAAGTCGTGGAGGAATACCTATCTGTCAGCGTGCGGCAGCTGGTTGTCACGAGTGAGCAGCTGGTTGTTTCGAGTGAGCATCTGATTGTTTCGAAGGAGCATCTAGCTGCTGAAAAGGACGCTCAACGAGAAAGGCTGCTTGCCAAGCAAGAGGCTGAACTTAAGGAGCTGCAGGCCAAGCAAGATGGTTTTCTGCGGGAGCTCTACCTCACACGGAACGACAACGGCGCCACATACGAATGGTACAAGGACCGCGTGGAACGTCGTGTCGAAGGTACATGCAATTGGTTTCTCCAGCAAAAGAACTTCCAGAAGTGGCTATCTCAGGAGTCAGGCCCATTGCTGGTCTCAGCAGATCCCGGGTGTGGCAAATCGGTGCTGGCCAAGTACCTGATTGACCACGTGCTGGCGCAGCAATCAGCCACCATCTGCTACTTTTTCTTCAAGGACCAAGACCAGCACACCATCCGCCAAGCACTATGTGCTCTACTCCACCAGCTGTTCTCCCAGAAGCGTGTCCTTATTCAACACGCCATGAACCTCTTCGACAACAAGGGCGCAGAAAAACTAATCCAGTCGGAAACATCGCTTTGGACAATCCTGAGAGATGCTCTGCGCGATCCAGAGGCCGGGCCTGTCATATTCGTTATCGATGCCCTTGACGAATGTGACGAGTCGCAGTTGAGCAGCTTGGTAGGAACTCTGATGGATATATTCGGCGACCAGCAGCGGGCACATGCCAAGTTCAAGGTTCTCATGACAAGCCGTCCCTATGAACACGTTGTCAGCGATGTTTATAGGAACTGGGGGGGCGATCTCACGCGCATTCACATTCCTGGGGAGGAGGAGTTTGAGACCATCAGCCAGGAGATCAACCACGTCATCCACTACCGCGTCGAGCAGCTAGCAAGATCACATCGACTTTCGAACAAGACCAAGTCTTCACTAGTCAGCAAACTGCGCACGATCGACCACCGTACATACCTTTGGGTCTTCCTCGTCTTCGACTATCTGAATGAGAATGGGTTCAAAAGAACAGACGCTGGAATCAATGCCGCCATTCAAACACTTCCCGAGACCGTCAACCAGGCATACGACCGGATCCTGAGCAGGTCCCAGGAAGGTGAAGCTGTCCACAAAGCTCTAAGCATCATCTTGGCAGCACGGCGGCCAATAACGCTCTCGGAGATGAACGTTGCCATGAACGTGGATGGCCAATGTCGAGGCCGGCCCATTGACATTCTTGATCTTGAGGAGGATATTGACTTTAAGTCTTATCTCAGAAATTTGTGTGGTCTCTTTGTCAACATCCATCACGACAAGGTTTATTTTCTTCACCAAACTGCCCGGGAGTTCCTCATACAGTCATCGGCACCAACAACAGTCTCATCAGGTCTGCAGTGGCATCATTCCACCACCACCCGCCACGCACACTCTGTTGTTGCTGAGACCTGCATGTTTTATCTGGACATGCTCAACTCTACACACACAGAGAAAATTCACCTAGATGACCCCCACGGTGCCCTTGTCCAGTATTCTGTCAAGCACTGGGGCGATCACTGCCGCGAGGCTGAGTTCGAAAAAGGCTCTGTCATGGAAGACCTTGCTCTGAAACTTTGTACTCCGGACTTGACAAGCCACTCACAGTGGGCTAGCATCTTTCTTGAGCAGTATGATATTCTTCCTGGATCTGCCACGAATGTTTTGGTAGCATCGCGTCTTGGGCTTACTGCTGTCATAGAGCTACTTCTCGGCAGAGGAGCCGTTATTGAGGCGAAGGATAAATATGATCGAACAGCGTTAATGCTTGCCGCCGAATCTGGCCACGAAGCTGTTACACGGCTGCTTCTTGAGAATCGTGCCAACATCGAGGCGAGGGATGAAAGTGGCTGGACAGCGTTGATGATTGCCGCCAGAGATGGCCATGAAGCTGTTACACGGCTGCTTCTTGAGAATCGTGCCAACGTCGAGGCGAATAATTTTTATGGCACGACAGCGTTGATGTTTGCCGCCGATTTTGGCCACGAAGCTGTTGCACGGCTGCTTCTTGAGAATGGTGCCAACATCGAGGCGAGGGATGAAAGTGGCTGGACAGCGTTAATGCTTGCCGCCGAATCTGGCCACGAAGCTGTTACACGGCTGCTTCTTGAGAATGGTGCCAACATCGAGGCGAGGGATGAAAGTGGCTGGACAGCGTTGATGATTGCCGCCAGAGATGGCCATGAAGCTGTTACACGGCTGCTTCTTGAGAATCGTGCCAACGTCGAGGCGAATAATTTTTATGGCACGACAGCGTTGATGCATGCCGCCAATTCTGGCCACGAAGCTGTTGCACGGCTGCTTCTCGAGAAAGGTGCCAGCGTTGAGGCGAAGAATGGAAATGGCTGGACAGCGTTGATGCTTGCCGCCAGAAATGGCCACGAAGCTGTTGTACAGCTCCTGCGCGGAAAAGGTGCAGACGTCGGGACGAAGGATGTCGAATGATATCGGCATCGCTGGTGACCGCCAAAAATGACACGGATCCATGAGGCAGCTGCTGCTCGGAAAGGCAAGTCTGCAGGTTGGTAGAAACGGCTGAGCTGTAATTATTGCATAGATAGGCTTCATCAGAATGAGTTTGCTCCTTTATCATGCGATGCCTAATGGACCCGTACCAACATGTCTTATACTACTCTCTTTTCTTTGACGTTTTAGAAGCTTTCAGCGCGCGCTCTTTAGTATTAAACTCTTACTATAGCTTCTTTTCTTGGAGTTGTAGAAATACTTAGCACTGTCCAGTACTGATATTCTAGGTATAATTTCGTCAATAACACTCCCTTGTCATGCACTCCCCAATTACAGCACTCTTTGGTCACCACCTATCCCTCTAGGCCCCAAGTTGACTTGCGCGATTGGAAACAGTTTATTGGGACACAACCTGTAACGCACAATAATAGCAAGTGCATGCTGTAGTTGGCTTGCCACAGCCCACAGGGCACTTGTTATAGCCTTATTCTCCTTGCTGTCACTCTCGGACGCCTGGCATACTTTGGCCTCGCCTACTTCCAGGGCACCTACAACACCGGCTGCCTTCAGTACCGCAACGATCTCGGACTGTGTATATCATTGGAGTGTCGGATCGTTATTCACGTGACTGTGATGGACGGAGAACCACGAAGTGGTTTGGAGTCCTAACAAACGGCATGAAAGGAAGGTTGGCCTCAAAAACAAACAGATAGTAGGAAGGACAACAGTCGTGAAGTAGAGTTGGCCTCAGAATGGAACCTTCGAGCATGGCCGCCCATCATGGGGTATAAATAGGCAGGGCGCTGGCGCCCTGCATCTCAGATTAGAAGAAGAGGGGACAAGACAAGATACACTACTAGACCAGAGCACTCCCCCCCATAGGATGACCGCTGTCTTCGTCGAGACAATCGAACACCTTCTGCCACAAGTTTATTCATTGCTAAATCCCCTTGCTGGCGTACCCACATGGAGAGAAATAACGATAGGATTAAAGTAGTGACAGCATCAAGCCGTGTTAAGCGAGGACACAGCAAGCGAAAATGATGGAAATTTGGGTTTGCCCCGACAGGAAATGAAATAACCAGCAATTAAAGAGACTCTCAGTACCAGCTCAGACACAAACAAGATAGACAGAAAACTCATAACTAAAACAATAAAGCGTCATCATCCAGAACTACAGACCCGAGTCATCCTGTGTAAAAGCGTCGTTGTCCGGGTAGTAGGCGTTCCAGGCGTCGCACTGCGAGCCGATGCTGCTGAGGTCCACCGCGCCGGGAATCGCGTCCAGCTGCTCGAGGAACTGCACGCTCAGGCCCTGCGACACGTGCCACGCAATGTGGCAGTGGAACAGCCACGCGCCCGGATTGTTCGTCTCAAAGGCCACGATGAGCCAGCCCCAGGCCGGCAGCATGGTCGTGTCACGTCGCGTCGGGTTGTTACCGTTGAGCGACGCCGCGTCCGTGGCCGCATTGTACGCGCGCAGCGTGTTGCCCGCGGCGAGGGGGTCTGCGAGCGCCGGCGACGCGCCCAGCACCAGCAAGTCGTGGCCGTGTAGGTGGATGGGGTGCGGGACCGACGCGTTGTTTTGCAGCAGCCAGTACGTTGTCGTACCGGCGCTCGCAATCGAGATGGCATTTCCCGTTGACGGCATGCTGGCCGTCGTGCCGTCCTGCACATACTGCAGCGTCGGCTGTCCCCACGAGATGTTCATCGGCGAGTCGTTGACGGGCCAGAACACGCGCGACACGTTGTCGCGACTTGTGATCAGCGCCGTCGTCAGCGTCTGGTTGGCCGTGGGCGCAAACAATGTCGCGTCCGGTGCCGACCGCGCCACAATGGGGCTGAAAAAGGACGGGCCGGGATCGGCGCAGCTAACGTCGGCCGGCACTGTGCCGGGGTCTGTCGGCAGCCCCGTCGCGTTGCTGTTGCTGTACTTGACGACGGCGGCCGGGAACGGGTTGTTGCTTTGGCCGCACGGGCCCGTCGGCATTGTGACGTTGAGCCAGTACGTGCCGGGCGCTGCCGTCGCGTTGATGATGACGTCGTAGCGCTGGCCAATTGCGAGGAAGATGCTTGACACGGTGACGGGCTGCACGGCGACAAAGTCGGTCGACACAATGGTCATGTTGTGGCCGACGAGCGAGACCGTGTACGAGTTCTCGACGCACGGATTGATGAGGCGCAGCAGGTGCGCTTTGCCGGCGGTCAAGTTGAGCGTCAGGTACGAGCCGGCCGAGCCGCCGCCGGCGTTGACGTTGAGGCCGTTGAACAGGACGTTGTCGCTGGGCGGCACGGAGCCGGGGAAACCGGCAATGTACGGGTTATTGGGGTCGTTGATACGTGCCATGATGTCGTCTGTGCCGCTATAGTACCAGTCGGAGATGGATAGCGGGCCGAGGTCGATGTCGTAGTTGGCCGACGCGGGACCGCGGATGACCATGGACCCGAGCACGCCGTTGCCGTACTGCGACGAAAAGTGCGAGTGGTACCACGATGAGCCGTACTGCGTGGCCAGGAACGTATATGTAAACGTGCCACCGGGGGGAATCGGACACTCGGTGACGCCGCTGGTGCCGTCCATGGTGTTGGTGTTGAGCTGACGGACGCCGTGCCAGTGGATGGACGTACCGTTGGTGACCAGATTGTTGACGACTGTGACCTGAATCTGGTCACCCCAGTCGGCTTCGATCGTGGGGCCGGGGAACCCACCGTTGATCAGCATGGCCTTGGCCTTGGTGCCGCCGTCGCCGCCGACCCAGTTGTCGACCTCGGTCAGTGTCAGCGTGTAGGAGCGTGTGATACCCGTCGTTGGCGTCGACACTTCATAGTCGGTGTTGATGTCGAAGCCGTCGGTCCAGCACTGGCGGTCGGTGGCCGTGTTGCACGATGCACGGCGGGCAAGCCGGCAGCTGCCGTCGGCGTCTCTGGGGGCCACGGCAGGGCTTCCAAAGGATCTGCCGTAGCGTCCAGAGCGGCCATAGTATTGCTTCATATTGCCATAGGGGGCCACGGCAACGGGCTTGGCCGTGATGAGCTGGGCAAGCAGCAGCATGAGGCCCAGAACCCAGGCGAGTCGAGGCATGATGATGGCGAGAGGGGGTTTCGCTGATTTTAATGTAGATTAGATGTAGATGTTTCTAGTGAGATGAACAAGATGGGGAAAAACTGTAAAGCGAATGTGGTGCCAGAGACGACAAGCAAGCGAGTAAGGAGATGGATGGCATGCAACGATAACAACAGCCGGAGAACGAGAGACAATGTGGCTGAGAGTCACGTAGCCGTCGTGATATATATATGATTTCACGGCAGCACCGGTATAAGACGGCGCCGCTCTGAGTTTTCTTTTCCATTATATTTGTTTTCATTCATTTACTCGCAAGAGCGACTCGATTACAACATGGTAATACGACAAGACGTTGGCGTATATCCTTGCTGCTTGTGGTATCTTCTTCTACAATGTTATTCGTCGTAAATCTCAAGCTTGTCCTCTGCTTGTCTCTACAGTCACAATCTACAACATCATGCGCAGTCCCAACATCAGACGTCCGACGTCTTCAAGTCAAATCCTTGGCATTCTGCCGGCCTCTCTGCTTCCTTTTCCTTCTTTCGTACTAGATCTACACCACGCCAATCCCGGCATGCATTCTAGTTCGGCTTTTCACCCATCGACATAAACCATGCCGGCTGCGTCTCAAACACCGAGTCCTGCAGCGTGCATCAAATCCATGCACATGTAGGCAAAGGCCACCGTGCGTAGACCATCTCTTCAGCTTTGCTCGCAGTTGACAGTGCAGGGGAGTGTGCTACTTACGTCGTCCACTTAAACAAGACCGACTGAAAGGCGTTCTGCAGTGCCGCTGCGAGGCCATCGAGGGCGTCTTCTTTTAGAATATCGGTGTCACGTAGGGCAATGGGGCAGAGCAGAGGAGCGGACAATGTCCATCAGCAGTCGTGTTGCACAGCAGTGACAAACAGGGTGAAGAAGAGAGACTGATAACGAGCACGGTGCACAAAGGCGTATACGAAAACAGACGAAACGACAAATAGGTGCCATGGCGAAATGGAGAGCACGACGAAAAGACCGTTTAGAGGCATGGACAAGTGTCTATCGACAGGGATTGACGCCCCGAGCAGGTGAGCAGCCCGATGGCAGTGGCGCCACAAGGCGTGTGTGGCAACGAGTGAAGAGCTGTATTGATGCACAACCCAAGCCATTGTCCACTCGGATACTTGGTCTCGGATCTGGACACGATAGGAAAGCTGACTAAGCTGTCGTCCTGGACAAGCATCGCCAGTCAGCTACACAGCGGATGTCGTGGTGCGGAATGACGACACCACGAAAATGATTGCAGCAGAGCTGGCCACGGCATGTTCATCTGGTCAATGTGGTATTCAGAGGCGATATTGGAGTAGCTCAGGCGGCACAGCACGAGGGCTGGCGATATACGATGTATTGCATATAGCACACTGTACGCTGTAGGACTGCGACGGCGGATTGGCACACATAAGGCTGTGTCGTTTCTTCCGTTCCTGATCCTGCTTATCTAATGCTGTAGTCGGGACTATATTTACCGCAGAAACAAAATAAGGTTGGGTGCGTGCAGGACGACACAGACAACGGGTAGATACCTAGACACGGAAATATGGCGAAACAAGACATTCGAGGACGAACTGACAATGAGGAGCACAGGTGTTCCCGGGTTCTCGGTCTCGGCCCCGATCAATGTGAGACACTCAGTATGTTATGACTAAGACATAGTCTGTTGTGTCCGAGAAAAGAAGAGTAAAGAGAAAAGATGGTATTACTGTCATCTAAACATGCATCCTGCCACGATAATAGAGTCGCATATAAACAGCATAAACGAGCACAGGGGCATATAAAACGGGTAGATGTGATACATCAGAAGGAAGAGAGAACAAAGGAAGAAGAAGAAGAAGCAAACATAATCAAACCAAAACTCGGTGAGTATGCATAAACCTTATTGTAGGCTGTGCCCAGAAGACGCATTCCTAAAGTAGATGAGCTAAGGCCGCTGCTGTGCGCCTGCTGTGCACGCTACACTGCCGTGGCCTAGCAATGGACATCGCTCCAAGCCCTCGCTCTGCAGCCAGTGACTCGCCGTCCGACCCGACATGCCAACGTCTCGTATTCAGCCAAGATCTGTCGCACCTCACTCCTCACTACTCACTTCTAACTTCTCACTTGGGCAGATACTTCTCCTTGTTCTGCTTCCAGTCTGTTGTAAGGCACTTGGCTTAGAAGTACGGGTTCTAAGGTACTGTAGACCTTGAGCTTCGCATACAGCATACAGCGGCCCTTGCCGTGCCGCATCATGCACACGGCAGAGCCGTCCGCAAATTCTTTGTGATGCCTGCCCTTCTGGCCGCCACATCTCTCCGTCCGACGAGAACGGTCGGGTCCATCGGCGCCTCGACCGCATTCAAGCGTATGGCGGAATGATGGTCACATGCGTTGCAAACGGTCTGACGTCGTCCGCAAAGTTGTCGGGAAAATGGCCGGCACCGCACGAGCACAGCACACGCCGAGATCGAGCGACAGAGGCACCCGTTGAGCGGCCACATACTCGCAGCTCGGCATGTGCTGCCACGTATGGCAGCGCTCGACCAGCCGTAAGAAACTTCTTCCGCCCCACGGATAAGTCGTCGCTACTCTTGATGAGGGACGTCTTCATACGCTCCGTCTTTGACCATATGGCCAGCACGTCCTGTTTGGCAGGGTACTCTGGCAAGAAGGGCACGATGGCCGCGTCTAGGAATACACTCTCGCTATCCAACGGTCAGATGCAACGCGCCCAGCGAGATGGGGCCTACGCTGCGCTGGGCATTGTTTGCTCTATTGCGTGCTTGCAATAATACAAGCTGCAAGTATACAAAGGTAGTAGGCACAAGAAAATGAATTGTTTGGCTGACGAGAAATTCTATCTAGAGCTCGTCTCCCTGTGAAGCTGTGATCACGACTGAAATCGTAAGCCAAGCAATGACGATGAAGGCGCGCTATTTAGACCATTTTTATACTATAAGATAGTGAACGAGTCATACATAGTAAGAGAAACGAGCAGCTATCAAGTTCAGGCTGCATAATGCAATCTAGTTGACGATTATGAACACACGACTGAAGCTTCGAGCAGCTCATTGTTTACTCCCCTGGTAGCCGCGTCTTATCAGCACGTGACATAAAAAGATAAGAAAATATATGGAGCTACACAGAGTACCCCTCATAGAGCTGCGCGAGGCTATATAATTAAATACCATTTTAAAATGATTAGCAGCAAGAAAAATTAGAAGCAACCAGAAAATAGGAATAGGAGACCGCCAGCAAAAAGTGGGCCACACAAACAGGGACCATTACTGCTTAGTTAGGGAGCATCCCCGCCAAAGAAGCAAGCCAAAAGCTGACAACGGTGTGTTGACAGTATCCTGACATAGAAGACGACAGCTTCTAGCCATCCCGACAGACGACGAGTAGCAACACAACTGCTACCTTGTTCCCCGACACAACCACACCCAAGCCGAACACGATACCCCTTCCTGACAATGTCGGCCGCACAGCTCCTCAACCCCAAGGCCGAGTCGAGAGTACGTTAGAAGTGGTGATAGTGAGGACGACGAGTGGATGAATCAAGGAGGGAAATGAGGGAAAAGAGAAGAAGGGGGCGATGGAGGAGGATCTCTGTCAACACACGGAGCCGTCACTAACAAACTAGAGGCGCGGTGAAGCTCTCAAGGTGAACATCACCGCCGGTGAGGGTCTTCAGGATGTCCTCAAGTCAAATCTCGGCCCTCTGGGCACCATCAAGATGTAGGTCTCGCATGGCTCTCATTCACCCCATCGCTCATGGCACCATACTGACAGACAGGCTTGTCGACGGCTCCGGCCAGATCAAGCTGACAAAAGACGGCAACGTCCTGCTGCGCGAGATGCAAATACAGAACCCGACGGCCGTCATGATTGCGCGCGCCGCCACTGCACAGGACGACATCTGCGGCGACGGCACCACCTCGGTCGTGCTGCTTGTCGGTGAGCTGCTCAAGCAGGCCGACCGCTACATCTCCGAGGGTCTGCACCCGCGCATTATCACCGACGGTTTTGAGATTGCAAAGGTCGAGGCCCTCGCCTTCCTCGACACCTTCAAGCTGGCCAAGGAGGTCGACCGCGAGCTGCTGCTGTCGGTTGCGCGCACGTCGCTCGCCACCAAGCTCAACGCGACGCTCGCCAACAAGCTCACGCCCGACATTGTCGACGCCGTCCTGGCCATCTACCAGGCCCCCGCCAAGCCCGATCTGCACATGGTTGAGATCATGAAGATGCAGCACCGCATCGCGTCCGAGACCCAGTTGATTCGCGGCCTCGCCCTCGACCACGGCGCGCGCCACCCCGACATGCCCAAGCGTGTCGAGAACGCCTTTATCCTGACGCTCAACGTCAGCCTCGAGTACGAAAAGACCGAGATCAACTCGAGCTTTTTCTACTCGTCCGCCGAGCAGCGCGACAAGCTCGTCGAGTCCGAGCGCCGCTTCGTCGACGCCAAGCTCAAGAAGATTGTCGACCTCAAGAAGGAGGTGTGCGGCTCCGACCCGTCCAAGAGCTTTGTCATTATCAACCAGAAGGGCATTGACCCGCTGTCCCTGGACGTGCTGGCCAAGAATGGCATTCTGGCCCTGCGCCGTGCCAAGCGCCGCAACATGGAGCGCCTGCAGCTCGTCTGCGGTGGCATCTCACAGAACAGTGTCGACGACCTGACTCCCGACATCCTGGGCTGGGCCGGCCTCGTCTACGAGCAGCAGCTCGGCGAGGAGAAGTACACTTTTGTCGAGGAGGTCAAGGACCCCAAGTCCGTCACCCTGATGATCAAGGGCCCCAACCAGCACACCATCACCCAGATCACCGACGCCGTGCGCGACGGTCTGCGCTCCGTCTACAACATGATTGTCGACAAGAGCGTGGTGCCCGGTGCCGGCGCCTTCCAGGTGGCCTGTGCTGCGCACCTCAAGTCGGACGCTTTCGCCAAGACGGTCAAGGGCAAGGCCAAGTGGGGCGTCGAGGCGTTTGCCGATGCTCTGCTGATCATCCCCAAGACGCTGGCGGCCAACGCCGGCCTGGACATCCAGGATGCTCTGGCTGCCATGCAGGACGAGCTGGCCGAGGGCAGCATCGTCGGTCTGGACCTCAAGACCGGCCAGCCCATGGACCCGGAGCTGGAGGGCGTCTACGACTCGTTCCGCGTGCTGCGCAACTGTGTTGCGTCGAGTTCCAGCATTGCGTCCAACCTGCTGCTGTGCGACGAGATGCTCAAGGCTCGCCAGATGGGCCGGTCAGGCGGGCCTGGTCCAGGCATGGACGGCCCACAGCCGGGTGACCAGTAGACGGTGGACAGGCAAGGGCAGGATATAGAGGTGCTATTATTGGGATCTGCTGTATGACTAGCTACCACGGGAACAGGCAAAATAAGGTTTCAATGTAATACAATGTCCGTAGTTAAAGTCGACGATGCTGTCGAATGATGTCGTCGTCGTTCACGTGACTCGAGTCTTGGCTTATCGCGATAAAGAAAAAAAGTGAGGAGGGGCAACAGGCGCATGTCAACACCCAACTATGTATGACAAACAACGATTTTAAAAGACAGTAGCGATGCAATAAAATCAGAAAAAAATCTTCAAAAGAAAATTAAAGATTGAAAAAACCGTCGCCCAAATCTGCCAGCAAAACACAATGGCCCCATACGACAGCGACTCGTCTGACGACGAGGGCGAGACCCAGTACACCGAGACCAGCGTCTTACTGGGCTATGCCGATCCGGAAGACCAGACCGAAACCGACGACAGCGGTGCCAACGAGACGGTCAGCCGTCTTGGTGGCCGCCCCGACTGGCTCGGTGCCTCTGAAGAGGGTGACACAGTCGTGCCGTCTGCCGCCCTCGGTCGCTGTCTCGTCTGCAAGGCCCTGCTGGTGCTGCTGCTCCAGCTCAACGGCGAACTGCCAGACCGGTTCCCGGGCCATGAGCGCCGTATCTATGTTCTGGCGTGCCGCAACAAGGCGTGCCGCCGGCAACCGGGCAGCATGCGTGTGATTCGCGGTGTGCGCATCGACATGGCGGCCGTCGAGACCGAGGCCAAGGCGGCCGCAGAGAGACAGAAGCAGCGCGAAAAGGAGGACAAGGCGGCGGCAGAAAAAAAGGCAGCCGTGGCGACACTGGGCAGCTCCGTGTTTGGCGCGAATCCGTTCGGTGGCGGCGGCAGTGGCGGCGCCAATCCGTTCTCGATGGGCGGCGCATCGGCGACAGCCAACAAGAACCCCTTTAGCATCGGAGCCGCAGCACCGACGACGACACCGACACAACCAACACCAGAGCCCACCACAACGACCACAGACGACCTTCCCAAGACGTTTGCCGAGACGCTGTCGCTCAACACCAAGCCAGCGGAGACGACGCAGACAGCGGCTGAGCCATGGCCGGCCGTCGACACGTGGCCCGCAGCGTACCCGACAAGCTGGATTGCCGACGCCGAGTACGAGACGATCGACCCGACGCCGACGATGCCGACGCAGAACGTGAGCACCGAGGCAATGGAGGTCGACGACGGCAGCGCGGGCGGCTCCGGGGCGGGCGGCAAGGAGGACAAGTTTGTGTACGAGTCGAGCATGGACTCGACCTTTCAAAAGTTTGCGGACCGCGTGGCGCAGAACCCGGACCAGGTGATCCGCTACGAGTTTGCCGGCCAGCCGCTGCTATACAACAAGGAGGACAGCGTGGCGGCCGTGTTCGGCCAGCAGCCGGCGTCGACAAACAGCAAGATCACGCTGGCGCCGGCTGCAGCGCGCCTACCGCCGTGCCCCAACTGCCGCGCCAAGCGCGTGTTCGAGGTGCAGCTGATGCCGCACGCCATCGACCTGCTGGAGGCGAGCGAGCTGGGTCTCGAGGGCATGGACTGGGGCACCGTGCTGGTGGGCGTGTGCGAGAAGGACTGCCAGGCCCCGGGCACGGCGTCGGGCGCGGCAAGCTACCTTGAGGAGTGGGTGGGTGTTCAGTGGGAGGAGCTGTCCAAGCGGTAGCGCTCGTATGAGTCTGTGTTTGCTTGTAGTAAATGTATTTTATTCAAAAGAACCTTATATGCACATTGAGCACAGGGCACAGAACGTATGCAGTGAACACAATCATACTAATCATATACATGGACTTTTTATCAAACAAATAACGCCGTTGATCAGCTGCAAGCCACAAGCCCAGAGATGTTTGGCCTATGCCGACCGTTTTCTAAACCGCAACTCCTGCTGACTAAGCACCAAAAGACGCGAACAAGCTCAA
This sequence comes from Ophiostoma triangulosporum, assembly GCA_029298705.1. Classification (NCBI taxonomy): domain Eukaryota; kingdom Fungi; phylum Ascomycota; class Sordariomycetes; order Ophiostomatales; family Ophiostomataceae; genus Ophiostoma; species Ophiostoma triangulosporum. The sequence continues at coordinate 542,378 of JANSLO010000010.1, read as the reverse complement.
GCAACCTCCTCCCACGATCTCCGGATGACACGCGAGAACATCTCAATGTTGACGTCCTCACGGATCTCCGACTTCTTGGCCTCGTTCTCAGCGTTCTGCGGGATCGTCACGGTGGCCGAGCCGACGGGCTCAATCTTCCAGCCGCACGTGCCGGTAGCAAACTTGCGCACGGCATCCTCGCTCAGGCCCAGCCACTGCTCGAGCAGCGACACCTGCACCTCGCGGAACGCGTGGCTGACGAGCGTGGCAATGCGCACGCGCACCATCTCCTCGAAGCCGTCAATATCGGTCGTGAGGTCGGCGTACAGGTCGTCCGAGTCCATGGTGGCCCAGAAGCGCGCAAACTGGGCACCCTCCAGCAGGCCGTTGAGGGCGCGCAGCTTGGCGACAGCCTCGGCGAGCTCAGTCGAGACGGCACCGTTGGACGCGGCGGCGGCGGCCGGGTTGGCGACGGCCGGGCTCAGCAGGTGCATGGCCTGGCTGAACTGGGGGCTGGGGAACTGCGTCATGGCCTTGACGAGGATGTTGGTGATGATCTCATCCTTGATGCGGTCGGGGTTGAGCTGGTAGCTGTCGGGGGAGCGCAACGTACGCAAGATGTTAGCCAGCGGTCCGATGGGAGCACACTCAACATTGACAGAAAATTGAAGATTAAAAGCTCTCAGGTATCACATAGTTGACATCCTTGACAGAATCAGGTAATAGGAAACGTTTACAAAACGTCATCATCGAGCCGGCAGATGCCAAAATCGGAATAGAATAACAGAACAAACAACAAACAACAACACGACAGCAGCAGACATCAGCAAAGTCAACTTACAGCTTCAGGAGTGTCCGGTTGGCGTTGCAGTCGCAAGACCGCTCCTCGCACTGCTGTGACAGGTACGCCTCGAGGTGGCCGACAGCCTCGGGGTTGTAGCGCTCAAGGCCATTGATAATGGCCGAAATCTGCTCCGGCCGGTCTGATGGGTCTTCGCAGGACATTTTGCTGGTTGATGAGGGGGCGTGGTTGAGGGTGGTGGTGATGGTCGTCGTGGATTTTGGCGGGGCAAGAGATTTGCTCGTTTTCCCTCCAGAGGATTTTTGTGAAGCGGTGGCTGGAAGCGGACTAGCGTGGATTTCCAGCCATTTTTCCTTGCCATTGTGCCAGGGCATTGTGGTCACTAGCATGATCACGTGTGTTATTGTTACTTCTCTGTACTACACGAAGTACGTACCTCTGTACTATTTCCATCTAACGACTAACGACGAGTGACTGCCATACATTTATAGAGTTTGTCTCTGGGGCTTGCAATGCTGGTGATCCATTGACGAGGAAGATAGTGCCCGAGTGAGCACAGTCTTGCCGAATGGTCCGCTTCAAGACTCAGGGTTAGATCAGCGTCGAACAAGTCAAGAACTGGCACGAGCGAGATGTCGTTGACTGGCATGTGTAAACCGTCTTTCAATTCAGCTATCTTCCCGTCTGATCCCATCAAGCCCACGCTCCCTTTCCCTCTACTGCAAGGCTGCCCCCGCCGTACGTCATCAATGATAAATCAATCGGTTTGAGGTCAGCGAAAAGGTTCGACTGGGTAAATACTGGGTTTGTGGCGGCGGATCAAGAATCGGAGTAAGGGAAATAATCCTCATCCTCACTGTCGTCACTGTCACTGTCACCACAGTCACCATCGTCACCATCGTCACCATTCTCATCACTGTCATCACTGTCGACTGCCGCGCTGCGAGCACCTGGAGTATTCGACTTGCGGCCGGTCTTCTTCGGTCTCGGCTTGTTGGGCTTGCTGTTCGTAGTCTGGGAGTCGTTCGTGGTCTTGTTGTCGGTACGAGAGCCGCCAGCACCTCTACCGCCCCTCCTTCCACCGCGGCCGCGGCCTTGGCAGTTTTGTGTCATGGCAGGGTGGTGGTGCTTCCTGCAGGTGCGGCACCACCTCAGAGCATTGTAGTCATAGTCGAGGCGGGCTCCCTGAAGTAACAGAATCGACATAAACTCGTCCAACGTGGGTTTTGTCTCGGCCTGGATGGCGGGCAGCAGGAGAAAGGAGGGGTGACACTTCCCCACTGCGCAAATGGCCAAATGGGCAATCTTGCTCAGTGGCCAGCGCCACTCCTCGGCCATCTTGTGATTTGCCCGCCGGAACACCCTGATGGCTTCCATCAATTCCTCGCGTCCCTTGCTGGACCCGGGTGTCGGCGTGTACCGGATGCGCATCATCAGCTCGGTTGCTTCGTCGTTGAGCTGCCATACCGTCTTCCGGGTTCGTTCGTGAAGTCTGGCCAAGAATCCCGCGGGAGACATGCCTTCTCGCCATATGTCGGGCGCAGCATCCATTAAGAGAAGCTCCCATGATAGGGTCAAGACATCAATCGCGTATGGAGCAATATCAACTTGCCTGTCAGCTTCACAGAAGATGACGGCTGAATACGTCATCAAGGCTTTGAGGCGTAAACTTGTCAAAAAGCTCTCGGTAGAAACATCTGCCAGCTTGGGCATAGGGCTGTCACCCAGGGACTTGGCGCATTGCACGGCTCCGTCCACCGAGCCAGCAATAAGTTGCTCGACTGAGAACTCGATGTGGTCAAGGTTGAATGGGGCCGGGATCTTGCTGGATCCGGCAAGTACCGGAGGTTCGACCTTCGGTTCTGTCATAGCTCCATTGGGCAATCCTTCTTGAACGTCGGCGCTGATGTTCATCAGCTGCACTTCGGTGCTGATGTTTTGCACGTCGGCGCTGATGTTTTGCGCGTCGGCGCTGATGTTTTGCGCGTCGGCGCTGATGTTGTTGGAAGTCATAATTTGCGGTAGGGGTTCCCAGTGAAGGTATGAAGGAAGACAAAGACTGGATTGACGATTCTACACTCGGTGATGAGCTGATACGTTATGTGATTAGAGGTAGATAAGCGGTAACACGTGACATTACCCCTACACCTGTCTTAGAAAAGAATGGGTCCTGCTCCGTGCCATAAGCTGCTCAGCAAGCACAGCACGAGAGGGGGCATGATCAGGATGTGCGTTGACTCTGCGTCGATCATCTGGTGCGCCCGCGGGTGCGCCTCAGAAACCTTGCAGCGGGTATTAGACCGACCTCTTCAGTTTCATTTGGTGCCCTGCTCACCAAGGCATCCCCGGCAACGAGGAAGCCGACGCCTTGGCCCGCTCGGGGGCCAGCGGTGAGCGCGGCATGGACGCAGAAGCATATGTGCCCACACATTCCGGAATACAGTCGGCACTTCCCAAGAAACTCCGGACGAACATCTGCCCTTCTGCTGCAAGGAGCCAGCAGAGCTCACCCTTCCAAGGTGGGTTCTGCACATTTACTTTCCACTCGGTATGATCACGGGGACTATGCCTGGTATCATCACCGCTTCCACTCCGCCGCAAAATCAACGGCTAGTGTGTGTGCGGTGGGACCAAGTCTCCAGAGCACATCATCCACTGTTAACTGAATAGGACCTGGTGGAGTTGTGAGATGGACATGAGGGACCTCCCCCAGAGTACCACGGGACCCCAGGCTAGGTCTGTGTACCTACAGAAGCTCATGGAGGCCCCTCGAGCTTTCTTCGTTCTTGGTAGTGACAGTCCAGATGTAGCCACTGGAGGACGAGAATTGGGCGCCTAGAGAGCAATGCTTGGAGAGACGGTGGAACGTGGGACAACCGTGATTTGAGGCGGGGAAAGCTCATCACTCATCACGGACAGGGGGCGTACGAAGACGCGAGCACACGCGCGTGTCCTGCTTTTTAACATTCCAGCGCTCTACCCTGAGCGCCAGACAACTTTCTGGTTACCATCCCACTCGCCGGAGAAGGGCCACAGCAGGCTCAAGCCGAGAAGCGGCCGCAAACCCAATCATCGTTCATAGTACATGTAGTGATTTACTAAGACGCAGAAGCAGGAGCAGGAGCAAAAGAAGAATGCTGCATTGAAGTGACTCAAGCGTGGGAGAATGCCGAGCCATTGTGGTGAGATGAAGCGCGCCAAAGTAAGCATAGTCGGCAGGGTATTCACAGTAGCAATAGCGAGCGACGAGCGACTGCCACGCATTACACCTATTCGCTTCTTATACCTCTTTTCTTCTTAATTTGTGTTTTTATTTTCTGCGTTTTTGTGTTGTTAACTCTCTTATTCTGCTGTGTAACTCAAACTATGTGATCAGTCTCTCCCCCAATTCTTAGAATATTGATAACCACTTCTAATTACCAAATAAAAGTTCTGGATATTGATATAACCAGCTCTATGCTAATACAATCATTGACTGCTTAAGCATACACATAAGAGATACTCGGTCAGCTGCTTCACTGTCAACCCCAATTATACTAATAATAGCACCGGAGGCGGTGTGTATTACCCAAAGAGGCAATCGAGCACACGACAGTTCTGGCGGAGAAGCGCTTAGTCATATTATTGACAACTATCTGATCATCATGTATTTACTCATGAATTTATGTAGCTACACTCATGAGTATTAATGTAGCTTCAGTCTGACAATGAGTTGTGATACTCAGACACTATTGCTCTGACCGCCTATTCCAGGATAGCTCATTGCCGGATACGATAGCACATGATTCTTTTGACAGGAGTCTGTAGGAAAGGAAAAGACGAATGCCACCGCACCTATGCTTAGTAGTCCGGGTCAAAAGGACGAATGCCACCGCACCTGGCAGTCGGGCTATACTACCGCGACCAAGGACGATTTCGGGCCAGTAAGAAATAGCGGCCGATCCACGGGACGCCACTGCAGCACTGTGACTGGCTGGAGTGGGACCGTGCTGTGTCCGCGTGCTAGGCGTTGTCAAGGTCAAGCAAGTCAATAGGAAGCAATTACACTTAACAGTAAAACAAAGTGAAACAACGAGAGCGAAAGGACAGTGTGTAGCTGTGTAGTGTGTAATGGATGGCTGTTGGTGATGTTGGTGATGCTGACATAAGACAAAGATGAATGAACGCAGTATCAATAAGCATAGTGGAAGAAGAACTCCTTCCTTTACACGCCGCCGCTCCGGCACGCACTTTCCGTGCCTGGTGCTGCAGAGCCCGCTATTGTCTATCGTGCCTCCCTCCGGAAGTGCATTCCACCCCGGTTATCCAGTTTTTATTTAAATTTTTCTTTTTCTTTTCCGCTTCTCAGTCGTGCTTTCCTTCTGGATACCCTGTGCTTGTACAGTGTACATATACAAGGTACATAGTACGCTTACTCTTCCAGCAGCTGTCTGCTCTGCCGTCTCTCACCGTCGCTAACGGTCCCGGTCCAATGGCAGTTCTTGGAATACTATCAAAACACTCATTGATATCGCCATAGTCCATTAAGCTTAGAATATCAAAGCCGTCACTGCAAAATCTTTAAAAACTTATTTTGCCCCTCGACGAGTCTAAGTACTAGTGTTAGATAAGATACATCTGCTCTTGTAAATTAGGCCAGATTATACCTAGTACTACTATCATATGACACCGTAGTTCAAGTACCCAGTACTTTCCAAACCAGCCAACCAGAGTGGCATATGCAGGCAGCTGCGACCCTGACCGTCGCATATTCTTTTTGGTCTCTACTCTTTGTACTTACGTGGACGACGTATATCTTTCCTGTTCATCCTCCTTTTCCTCTCCCCTTTTCCTTTTCTGCCTCAGTTCTTCTCATGCTCGATCAACCTCATTCCAACATCTACGATCCATCGAACAATCAAACAACGATCAATCGATCAAATGGCTCCCTATCTTTAGCAGTCTGCGTTCTCTGATTTTATCGTCATCCTCATCACAAGCTTCTCCACAGCTTCACAGCTTCACAGCTTCATCCATCGACGCCTCATATTATCACATCTTATCATCACAGAACCCCCTAATAAAATCTTGCAACAATGAAGTTTGCCCGGAAGTCAGTACCGTCCTGGCCGTTTTACTCAAGTCCACGCCGATTCGCTAACTATTCTCTCTACAGTCTCCCCCGGAACCAGGTGCCCGAGTGGGCGTCCTCTTATATCAACTACAAGGGCCTCAAGAAGCTTGTCAAGGCGGCTTCCGACAAGGCGGAAAAAGGAGGCACTGCAGATCTTGCAGGTAGGATCCCCTTTGCGTTTTGATATCCCATTTCTTGCATATGCACAACCTGGCTTCCCGGCTTCCTTTTACCCTTGGCTGCCCTCGTCATTTTCATCCGGCTCTTTGAATTACAGTGTTTCAGTCTCAAATACTGCTTCATTGTGATCCTGTCCCCTCTTCAATCCTGCCTGGTTTTTCTATCTTATATTGAGGGCACTTGCCTAACTTATCTTCCTTGTCTTTTCGTCTTGGCAAACACAGAATTCTTTTTTGCTTTGGATCGAAACCTCGAGGATGTCAACGCCTTTTACAACAAAAAGTTTGCCGATATCGCTCGCCGCCTCCGCCTCCTGCAGGACCGCTATGGCACCTCGCCTGACGTCGCTTCCAACCTCGATCAGGATGAGGTCGAGGAGCTGATGGGTGCTCTGCTCGAGCTGCGCAGTCAACTGCGGAACTTGCAGTGGTTCGGCGAGATCAATCGCCGCGGCTTCGTCAAGATCACCAAGAAGCTGGACAAGAAGGTGCCCAACACTACCACCCAGCACCGCTATATCGCCACAAAGGTCGACCCCTGTCCTTTTGCCCGCGACGCCACCATCACCCGTGTCATGGCCGAGGTCAACCGCTGGCTCCTGGCCCTTGGTGATGCAAACCAGCACGACGATGCCCGTTCTGAGCGCTCTGTGCGCTCGCTGGGTCGCGCTTCCATCAAAGCCATGCTCCCGCTCCCCAGTGCTCTTCTGGACAGACTTGACCAAGCTATCCGCTCTGATGATGTCAAGGCTCTCGAGGAATGCCTCCGTGAGGGACACGTTGACTTGCACGACTACCAGCTTGAGTCGCCGCCACCAGAGCCCGCTGCACCGGAACTGGAGCGCTCGTCGTCATCTGCGTCGTCTTCTTCCACGCCTTCTCTCTTGGCCTCCACAGCCTCGTCGCAAAGCCTGCTGCTTAACTTGCTGCAGCGTGCGACATCTGTGCGCTCAAAGGAAGCCGTTGGCTTCCTGCTAAAGCACGTTCAGTCCATCGACGAGCCCGACGACATCAACCAGCGCAACTGCATTCATCGTCTGGTCATCCAGATTGGCCGCAGTCGGCCGTCGCCCCAAGGAGTATCCACCGGCAACATTGCCCAGCCAGAAACGACTGCGGCTGTGAAGCCGTTTCCGCACATGAACCACTTCACCACAGTCATGAAGCCCGCCAGCTCCCCGCTGCCGTCAGCACCAGCGGCACCGAGTGTTGAGGCAGAACCACTCACAACCGAGGACGCCCGTATGCAGATGCTCATCTTTCTCCTGGACAATCTCACAAAGGGCCAGCGCCACTCTCTCTGCACGCGCGACGCGTTTGGCCGTATCCCGCTGCACTATGCCGCCCAGTTTGGCTTTGTCATTGTCTGCAAGACCATCATCTCTCGCATGCAGGCTTGGGGCCAGTTCAATGTTGAGAACGGCATTGATGCCCCTGAATGGCAGGACAAAGAAGGCTATGCACCTCTTCACCTTAGTGTGATTAGCGGCCATCCGCTGACGACGGAGGCTCTCCTCCGCAGCGAGGACTGGCAGGGAGTCAGCGAGAGCAAGAGTGCAACGCGCCGCCGAATTGCAAAGTCCAGTGCTGTTCTGGCCATTGCTACCAAGCACGACCATTCCGGCATTGTGCAGATGCTGGTCGACGCTGGCGTCGATGTCAATTGGCAAGACGAGGTTGGCGAGACTGCGCTGCACATTGCGGCGCGGTTTGGCTACGACAAGTGCGCCAAAATCCTCATTGCTGGTTCCGACACACAGAAGGCGAATCTTGAGCTGGCTGAAAAGTCGTTTGCTTGGACGCCGCTGCACATTTCCGCCGTCGACGGTCACCTGTCTGTTGCTACGCTTCTCGTGGATGCCGGTGCCGATGTCGACAAGGCTGACTCGTCTGGCTGGACTGCCCGGGAGCATGCAGCTCTTCGTGGCCACCTCGACATTGGCCGTCTTCTCATGAAGCATTCGCGTCTGCCGGATAAGCCAGCCGAGGCTCCTACATCTACAGACGATACGCCGACCGACACGCCGCCCAATGAGGCTGTGGCGCCGCTCGCACCATTGAGACATCAGTACGGAGCATCACCACCAAAGCTCGAGGGACACCAATCTCTTGGTGACCGCCATTCCAAGGGTGCCTCCAGACTGGCTACGGCGCACCTCGATTCGTCTCCTCCACCGCAGCCTGTCCGGACATACGGCCATCGATACCTCACAGACGAGACGCTGGTTCTTGTGAGCCTGGGCTCCATGGACATGCGCAAAAACGTTGAGGCCGTCCAGCTTGACCAGGTCCCGTTGACGGAGGCTCACCAGACCCAGCTGGATACCGCACTGTCCATTGTTGTTTCGGCCACCGGTGCCTCTGGCGAGCCGACCGTGATCGACCTGCCTGTGCAGGAGAGCATTTCGACCGAGCCGATTGTCTTCACGACAAATGATGTGAGTGGCGTCACGCTCAACTTCAACATTGTCCCAACATACTCGGGTAACGCCAAGAACAAGATTGGTCGTGCCTTTGCCCTACTGCCATCGGTTCGCCCTACCATTGGACTGAAGCGCATGAACCTGCAGGGCGATGTCTGCGTCCCGATTATCTCGCCCGAGCTCGAGATTATCGGCACCGTCAACTTCAACTTCCTCGTCGTCACGCCATTTTCCCACCCCAACATGAGCGTCACGTCGGACCATACATACTGGCGCAAGGTATCGTCTACGCCCATGGTCATTGGCCACCGCGGCCTGGGCAAGAATATGACCTCCAACCGATCCCTCCAGTTGGGCGAGAACACTGTGCCGTCTTTCATTGCTGCCGCCAACCTGGGTGCCAACTATGTGGAGTTTGATGTGCAGCTGACCAAGGACCATATTCCGGTCATCTACCACGACTTCCTGGTCAGCGAAACAGGCATCGACGCTCCTGTGCACACCTTGACGCTGGAGCAGTTTCTTCACATAAACGATGGTGGGCGCAGCAACGGCCACAGCAATGGCCACGGCCGCGACCGTAGCGGAAGCCCAGCAGACGGTGAGAAGGCTTTCCTGGATAGCTCCGCCATAGTGGGTGGTGCCGCAGCCACCAAGAACATGGTGCACTTTGAAGGAAGCGCAGACACACGGGGCTATAGCGACGGCCAGCGCAAGGAGTTCCGGGTCCCGCGTCGGGCCATGTCCATGTCTCTGGAAGACTCCAGGATTGCGCACGGCAATCTCAACGAGCGCATGAAGCACACGCGCGACTTCAAGGAGAAGGGTTTCAAGGCCAACTCGCGCGGCAATTTTATCCAGGCTCCCTTTGCGACGCTCGAGGATCTGTTCCAGCAGGTGCCGGCGGGCGTTGGCTTCAACATCGAGATGAAATACCCCATGCTCCACGAGAGCGAGGACCACGGCATGGACACGTACGCCGTCGAGCTCAACTCGTTCTGCGACACTGTGCTGTCCAAGGTCTACGATCTCGCGGACGGCCGCGACGTTATCTTTTCATCCTTTAACCCCGATATTTGTCTGTGCCTTTCGTTCAAGCAGCCCAATTTCCCTATTCTGTTCCTGACCGATGCCGGCGGCGAGGCGGTCGGCGATATCCGCGCTAGCAGTTTGCAGGAAGCTATTCGATTTGCGCGGCGCTGGAACCTGCTGGGCATTGTCAGCCTATCGGAGCCTTTTATCATCAGCCCTCGCCTGGTGCGGGTTGTCAAGCAGAGCGGTCTTGTGTGTGTCAGCTACGGTGCACAGAACAACGATCCCGAGCTCGTCGAGAAGCAGGTCAAGGAGGGTATTGATGCGGTGATTGTCGACAGCGTGTTAGCTATCCGCAAGGGCCTGACCAAGGATGAGGGCAAGCTGGCTGTGCCGGCTGAGGTTCCCGAGGAGCGGAAATCCAGAGCGCATTAGTCTAAAGTGTTGTTGGAAAAAGCCTGCATTATTATTATATTTTTGAGTAACGATTGTGTTGTTTGTCTAATTGAGTCGATTCAGGCAAGCATTGATATAGTGACGACTAGGATGTAGGCTGTCTCCGCCCGGGTGCTGCCGCGAACGGGGCGTGCCATTTGTCTTCTTGCCGGAACAGCGTGGCCGCCTCGAATGCCGACGGCGTCCCGGCGTCTGGGTCGGCTTTGCCCTGCAACAGTGCCTCGACAACGTCGTCCTCGCCCTTGAAGACGGCACCGGCAAGCGGGCTCTGGCCCTTGTCATTGAGCTTGTTCGGGTCGGCGCCGTGTTCGACTAGGAGCCGCACCAGCTCGGCGTGACCGTGGTACGCAGCAAGCATCAGCTGTCTGTTAGTTTCTATTATAAACCGACAAAAATAGAGAGAGAGATATATACAAATGAATCGCCCTTTTCGTTGGACATGTTGGCGGGCAGTCCGACCGCGAGGGCCTGCTGAAACAGGGCAAGGTCGCCGGCACGGGCGCCGTCAAAGAGACGTGTAGCGAGGGCAATGGCTTCATCTGGGAGCTGGTCTGCCATGGTGATGTGCGTTGCGGGGGAGAAATGTCAAACGAGACGAGATATGAGTTCAAGTAAAAATACCTGCCATGTTGATGTACGTTGTTGCAAGGGAGTCACCAAGACGAGACGAGTAGAGACCAGGAGAGAACGGCATGATGAGTCAGCATGAGGTCATTGTCTACACTCTTTTGGGGCTGGAATACCGAGATTTCTGGCGCCCCACTTCCCCGGACGGAAGCCGAGGACAGCCGCACCGCTCCAGCTAGCAAAGCATCGCCATCCTCACGGTCACGCTATACGACTGGCAATTGACCCTAGCTCAAACGAGATGTCTTCACTCCGCTCATCTGTGCTGTCGCTGTCACGGTCGGCCGTGGCCGTGCGCCGTCCCCGCTGGACACCAAGGCTTTGCCGCTACGAGTACTCTACGTCGACGGCGGCGCCGCTTATCATTGCCACCGACTTGCCTGCGCCCGGCTCGGGCCACATTCGTGTTCTCGAGATCAACCGCCCAGATGCCCGCAATGCCATCTCGCGCGCTCTACTGACCGCTCTGCGCACCGAGATCGACGCCGTCGCGCAGCAGTACGACGACAAGGGCAACGAGACGGCGCCCGACGGCAACAACACGCGCGCTCTCATCATTGCGAGCGCGCTCGACTCGTGCTTCTGCAGCGGCGCCGACCTCAAGGAGCGCCGCTCGTTCACGCCAGACGAGACGGCAGTCTTTCTGTCGAACCTGCGCGGCACATTTACGGCACTGCAGGCGCTGCCCGTGCCCACCATTGCAGCGATATCGTCGGTCGCGCTCGGCGGCGGTCTCGAGCTGGCGTTGTCGGCCCACATGCGCGTGCTGACGTCGAATGCTGTCGTCGGCTTGCCTGAGACGCGGCTGGGCATCATTCCCGGCGCCGGCGGCACGTACCGTCTGCCGATGCTGATTGGCGTCGGCCGGGCGCGCGACATGATCATCACGGGCCGGCGCGTGGCGGCGCCCGAGGCGTACTTTTTGGGCATTGCGGACCGGCTGGTCGAGGTGGACACGCGCGTGGACGAGGCCGACGCAAAGGACAAGGAGGCCAACGAGAAAAAGTATGCGGCTATTTTGGAGACGGCACGGCGCGCGGCTTTGGCCGAGTCGGTGCGGCTGGCACAGGAGATCTGCAGCGGCGGCCCGGTAGCGGTGCGTGCGGCACTGCAGGCGGTGCAGTACCCGGCGGAGGTTGTGGAGAACAGCATGTACGAGCGGGTGGTGGCCACGGAGGACCGCAACGAGGCGCTGCAGGCGTTTGCCGAGAAGCGCCGGCCCGCGTTTAAAGGGCGGTAGTGAGCTAGAGCTAGCTACGGAAGCGTAAATACGATGCAAGGCATTTGTCCATAGACAGGCTCTAAACCTAGTTCGAATCAATATTGCAAGCGGTCCACAATGCCATCGAGATCGAGCAAGACGAAAGGAATGACGGAGAAAGAGGAGAGAGGAGTTGGGAGTGAGACGAGGGTCGTGACCAAGTACTCTGTAGCTCCATTCCATCAACGAGAGCGCGCCAAGGACGAGTTCAAACAGGCGGTACTTTTGTCAGCTCTGCCTTCTTTGTCTCCGTTGCAGCAGGTGCAGCTGGCAACGGGATACGTCATACCTCCAGGAACATGACATCACACGTATATATAGCAGCCGATCTCTCTCTTCCATTCTCACCGTCAAAATTCTCCCATAAACAGTACTCATTGCACATTCACACAGCCAAAATGTCGTTCCTCACCATCTCTACCCGCCGCATGGCTACGGCCGCCCGCACGGCCCGGCCCCGAATTGGCGCCGTCTCCGTCGCATCGCCCTTTTCGACATCGGCCGCGCGACCCAAGACCGTCACTGAGGCGGCCAAGGACACTCTTAAGTCGGTTGACCGTGCCGTATCCGACAAGCTCGTCGACGGCATCAACATGAGTGGTGAGCCCTCTCCAAATTTTATTTATATATCTCTCGTGCGTGGCTAACAATCAGAATCCGTCGCGGACAAGGTCAAGGAGGCCGGCCAGGATGTTGCCGCCGACGTCAAGTCGGGCAAGGCCAAGACCAAGGCCCAAAAGGCAGGCAACGAGGCCGCTGCCAAGACCGAGCAGGCCGCCGCCAAAACCCAGCAGGCCGGCAACCAGACTGCCGCAAAGGCTCGCGAAATGAAGGACGAGGCCATGAGCACGGGCGAGAGCACCATGAACAAGCTCAAGGAGGACGCCAAGGACAAGGTGCGCCAGGCGGCCGACGAAGTCTCGAAGCGTGTCGACTAGACACCGGCGGTAAAAAAGAGGTGTAGCGATATAGCATAATAATAACAAAGCATCTACCAAGGTCTGCTCTTCAACCGTGTCGTCATTACATGCCTGCGCTATGTCGCTGATCACATGACTTTATAACGTCAAGTCAGTCGCTCCTGACTCGAGTCCTAAGTCGTTGGCCGGGAAAGGCACGATGGACATGCCACAACAACAACATTCCCTCCCGTTTCTCTCCATTACAATTTGTTACTCAACAAACATCATCTTCATCATGACTGCCACCCGGCTCAGTATCTTATCGCGCAAGATTCATCACACATCAAACATTATCATCCTATCTCATAGCAAGACCAGCTCATACATCTCCTATATCATCATCACCACCATCATCCCTGTCACCTAGACCACCCCTACACCACATCACACTCCTACCTCTACTTCTGCCTCAATCCCCGGGTCTACACAATGCACGACACATTCACCATCCATCTGGAGAATACGTCCACCGACGAAGTGTATGCTTACGTTATCGGCTACGAAATCGAGAATAGCAATGAGCTTGTCATGGTCAAGTCTGATGGCCGCTCGCTCTATCGGCCTACCAACCTGGTCTCCGGTGTCTGGCTGCAGCCTTTGGAGGCCGACATTGCCATCCCCCTCGGCAAAGCGAACAAGTGGAACAAGGCAGTAACGGATGCCAACGACGGATGCACCGTGCAGGTCCAGATCCCGTACATGTCAGGTGGCCGCATCTAGTTCAGCCGTGGCCCCAAGAAGCTCACGTTCCTGCTTAACCCTTCCTATGAACGGGCCGATGGCCGCTGTAGTGCGGCCCTCATTGAGCCCTCAATACTGAACCCGGCTGACGCCAACCTTGGCATCGACTACTCCTTTTGCGAGTTCACATACGACAAAGAACAGCTGTACGCCAACATCTCGTACGTGGATTTCGTACCACGTCTGCCGGTTTCGCTCACTCTCAAAAGCGCAGACAATCCCAGGGACACGCAACATGTCTCGGGCATGAGGGACACGGCATTTTCCGACATTTGCGAGGCACTGCGTCAGCAGACCTGCAAGGACGGCTACCCCTGGAGCAGTCTTGTTGTGTATGAGCCCAGCCCGTGTGGTGGCCCAGACACGCAGACGCCCCTGCGCATTCTCAGCCCGATGCATGGCAAGTCTGTCGGTGCTTCCTTTGATGGCTACTACGAAAACTATGTCGACCAAGTTTGGGACTACTACCGCGAAGGCGGCGACAACAACAAGTGGGAGGCTCTTGGCGACATCAAAAGCAAGGGCTTTCATGAGCTGCTGCTCGACAGCCAGTGTGAAGCTGGAATACTCAAGGGCGTTGTCGATCGCTACACGGACCTATTCACCTTTTACCCTGTCAACAAACCGATATGTGTTGGTGGCCCGGGGCATTGTATGCGCGACGATCCCGAGATTGAGGTTTTTTACAAGCCCTCGACGACTGACATTCTAAGATGCAACTCGGGCCCTTTTCTAGGTCGGGATCGACCACTGCATAATGTCATCGTGCCGCGTCTGGCTGCTGCGTTCCAGCGCAGCACCCTTTTGCAGTCAGCCGTCCAGCCTTTGCACAACGAGAAGACATTTTATACCCACGATGTCACAAACCACTACGCCCGCATTGTGCACGAGGCCAACCTGGACGGCAAGGGATACGCCTTTGCCTATGACGATGTGCAGTCAACCAATGGCTGCGATCAGAGCGGCAAGGTCAACATGAGCAAGCCCGGGTTCTTCAAGGTCGCCGTGGGTGGCAGACACTCATACCTTGACTTTGGTTCGTGCACATACCAGGAGACAACAGAGAACAAAATTGCAAGCAGACCAGTCAAGGAGAAGGCACAGAGCAACGTACGATTCCCCATGTACTCGACGACGACAAACTACCGCACGAAAGGCTCCAGGTCAAGATCGGGCAGTGCATCGGTTGCGGGCTCGCATACTGGAGGAACTCCTGAGGGCAGTACTCGCGGCCCAGGGAGCGTGCACTCTGCCGGAAATGCTGAAAACAGCGACAATGAAATCATCAGGGAGGATGTCAGTGAGAACAGTAGCAAGCCCAGCTGCACCTTGGACTCGCAGCAGACGAATTACAACGCAGCCGAGGCAGGCGGGTCGGAAGAGGCAGAATCCAGACCCGCAGGCAGCGCCCAGACATCCAACTCACACCAAAGCTCTACCGACGAGGGCGTTCGCATTTGGGGTAAGGCCTGGAATCCCATTGAAGCTGGCCTCGACGGAGTACTCGACAGAGTATCTGACAGATTTACGGACGGACTTACTGGGAGAGTCAGCAATGCGTCATTGGACGTTTTGAGGAGTCGGTCGCACTCGGAAATTGAGACTTTGCATGCTGAGAACGGAGATGGCGTTGGCGAAACGGGGAAGTCTATTCGCTTCATTGATGGAGCGGCTAGCGAAGGGCCGGTCCAGGGAGGATCCAGAGGCCGCCAAGGCTGTCTCAGTGTGTTTAGATGCTGGAAAAGGTGATTTTGGGCTGGATGAGATTACGTGTCGTGATACTGCAAGAGAAAAGTGACGACAGCGTTGAAAGGGGAGAACACATTATTATTACTAAATAGTCTAGGGCGGCGGTCATCTATATCATCAATATACTTATGCAAACAAATCACTCTGGCATCGAGAGAGAGACATTGTGCGGTGTTGTGACATCTTCGTTGTAGTTAAGTAGGGGAATAAATGATAAAAACAAAGAAAACGCCAGGCTTCCAGGGTATCAAACATAAGCAAACCAAACACCCCTACCAGACCCGACGTAGGACCAGACATAATCATGCGAAATCAACCCAAGATCGGCCATCCAGATCTTATGCAAGACAGACATATAACAAAACAAAAAGAATCACTCAGAGTGGCACAGAAAGGTGCGATGTACAGCCGACACCACGGTGTCCCACGTCTCGTCGGTCGCGCGCATCGGGATCGCCGCGGGCACGTCGCGCTTCTTCAGTGCGGCCACCGGCAGCGGCGGCATCCGCGGCGCGCCTCCGTCAGCAAAGACGCGCGCCTCATCGAGCCCAGTGCGGACATATACGGCAATGCCGTCGGTCGTGCCAAAGTGAACCGGGTCCCAGGGAAAGTCGAACTCGGCATAGGCGGACTCGAGCATCTGGCGCACGCGGCTCGATGCCGGGTCCGACCAACCGCCGGCGTCGTCGACCGAGAGGCTGCCGGCGGGCGTGCTGCCCGTGTCGCCCAGCAGGCGCGTCTTGATCTTATCGGGCGACTGCAGACGGCCCCAGATCATGGCGACGGGCCGCGCGAGGTCGGCCACGATCTGGCGCACGGGCACGGTGGGCGCGACGGCGACGACCAGCGTGGACTCGTCGACGGCGAGGAAGGCGTGCGGGTCGTCGAGCACGGTGATGCCGTGCTCGGCCAGCACGGTGGTGTCGCCCGGCGTGTACATGGGGTCCTGGCAGTAGACGTCGACCGGCTGCTGCAGGAAAATGTCCGCCTGGATCTGCTTGATGACGTCGCGCACCGTCAGCAGCATGGCGTGCTGCACAGCATGCCGCTCGCGCTCCTTGGGCTTGAGGTCGTCGCCCATGGACGAGCACGCAAACGCCACAATCTTGCGCACAACGGCCTTGCCGCGCGGCGTGAGCTGCGGCGCCAGGCTCGCAAACAGCGTCTCGCGCAGCTCGCGGCAGGCGTCGCTGGCATCCCACGCGGCGCGGTGGTGCGCAAACACGGCCCGGATATCGGCCGCTGCCGGGTCGCGCGTAATGGTGCCGCTGCGCTCGCGCGATTTGCGGCGCTTGGGATCCTCAATCGGCTTGACGGGCGCGTCGTCGGCGGCCATGTGCTGTGCCAGCGTCGTGGCCAGCTCGGCCACGGTGCTGTACCCGGTCTCGCTCACTACGCCGGCCGCATTGCGGTAGCGCGCTTCCTGGACGTGGGTAAGGCGGACGGGCATGCACGCGCGCGCCGGGTTGAAGCGACGCATGTGCCAGACGGCATTGCCCGTCAGCTTTTCGATTGTCCAGTACTCGATCAGGGGGCGGACACTGCAGGATTAGCGACGCGAGCAGCGCAGAAGACGGACGCGAGTGCAGCCGCGCGATAAAAAAAAAGAAAAAAAAGAAAAAAAGAAGAAGAAAAGAAGAAGAAAAGAAGAAGAAAAGAAGAAGAAAACCTACTTCATCAGGACAATCTCGGGATGGATGGTCTCCTCAAAGGTGCCAGAGGCCGTGTGCACACGCACGCGCCGGCCATCGAGACCCTTGATGGCAACGACGACGTTGTGCTGGCCCGAGCGGACGCCGGGCGTGTTGTCGAGCTGGCGCGCAAGCCGTTCCAGAACGTCGCGGGCAAAGAGTGGTGCGCCCGCGTCGTAGAGTGCCCAGACGCGTGCGGCGTGCTCGGCCATGTCTTGCCGGAGCGCGAGCGTGTCGGCATCGTTGTCGTTTGCGGCGGGCCTTGCGCGGAGCGTTGTTGTCTTTGCGGCGGTGGTGGCATGGTACCGAGTGGTGTCCTTTTCATTGCTGTTGTAGCGAGAAATGCACGGATCAAAGTCGATTTTGTATGCAGCAGGGCTGTGTTTGGCGGCAGATGTGGCAGATGTGTTGGCAGTGTTGGCAGTGTTGGCAGTGTCGGACGACATCTTTGTCCGTCTGCTGTTTGTGCTACTGGCAGTGCTTTTTGTGCTTTTTGTGCTTTTTGTGCTTTTTGTGCTGTATGTGCTGGTTGGACTGGTGCTCGGCCTCTCTTCCGTCATGGTTTTACCGCCTAGAGAGATGGACGATGCTGCTCGTGACAGGATGCGAGGCAGTGCCGGACGGTCGCCAGAC
Organism: Ophiostoma triangulosporum; assembly: GCA_029298705.1. NCBI lineage: Eukaryota > Fungi > Ascomycota > Sordariomycetes > Ophiostomatales > Ophiostomataceae > Ophiostoma > Ophiostoma triangulosporum. Next base: position 524,730 of record JANSLO010000010.1, on the reverse strand, counting down.
CGGCGGTTATTTATGCAATGCATGTGACAGCTGATAGGTGATGTATTGTGTTGGTGTTGGTGTTGGTGTTGGTGTTGGTGCAGTGACCTATCTGGTGGCTGTCGTCGATTATGATGTGTAGATGTGTGAATGTGAGCTGGCAGTTGTCATGGATGGTGAATGGTGGATGGTGGATGGTGGATGCCTTGTGTCTCCGTAGAGATTATTGACGAGCAAGCATCATTCGTAAAATGGCCATTGCGTCTGGGGAAGGGAATACATGGGTGAGATATAAGAAAGAAGAGATGAAACATATATAAACGGAGAAGAATGCGAGATAAAATAAACAGGATTACAAAGAGCACTGGGACGAGAGGCCGTCGACAGAGGCGCTGCAGACGAGACACTCGAGTCAAACGGGCAACGATATTCAGCTCTCCGGAATGGAAGACGTTGACCTGGCTGGGAGGGTACGGAGCAGAGCCAAGATGGGTTTGGCTGGGAGGGTCGCCGAGACAATGTGAACACAAATCTAGACATATGAGAAACAGTCTCAGAGTGACGTCTAATGTCTGATAGAGTCAGTACGGGCGGATGGGAGACGTGGTGCCTCAGAGTCCAGTGAGGCAATAGTGAGTGTTCATCGATGATGTAATGGACAGACGAGCTGGTGGATAGCAGGGCAGTCTATGCGCAAGCTGCCAAAGATTGAGTACTGAGGATGCCGAGTGTAGAGCTGTGCCAAAGGTGGCAGAAGCAATATGGTCAGATGAGACAGCCCCAGTGAAGTAAGACAGTAATATATCGAAGCAAGTAGATATTTATAAATGGATGAAAAGTACTTGTAAGAGAGTGCAGCCACGTCATGCAAGGAGGGATGCGAGAGGGAGACGAGGCTTGACGGCAAGACGGCGAGATGGCAAGACGGTCGAGGGATGGCGAGGATGGCGAGAATGTGTTGTAAATATAGTAGCGAGGCGTAGCGAGTAATGAGCAGTGAGAAATGCAGTTGTCGAATGCAGTGAGAATCGCACGGTAATGCTGTAATACGCATAGTCAAAGAACGAGGCCAGAGGTTGTGCGAGGTAAAATCAAACGAGGTCAGGCCAGCAGATCATGAGGTCAAGAGAAGAGGTCATGGCGTATCAGTATCTGGACGAAGCAATGGCGAGTGGAATAGGCCAAGTAAAGGATATAAGCATACATGTACTTGTATACAGGGACTATCATCACCTCAATACCACGAATACGTCGTACTGGAGAAGCAATTTGTTTTCCTTCATCCTATTTTCTTTCTCCTTTTGTTATCCGGCGAGTTTCTCTTTTCGTTTCTACCCGGTCTCTGTTATATCCGGCTGCTTCTTTGAATGCGTTCCTTTTCTTCCTTGATTTAAACAACTAGATACGTAAGCATACAGTACTTTACTTTCGTCTTCCATCTCTGCTGTGTCTGTCTTACCACCAGGCGCCTTGCCTCTTATGTGCATCTCCGACCTACGACAGCTGGTCTTACGCTGCACTAACGCAGGAGACTTTTGTCTAGTCGCCGTTTACTAGCTGTTAATAGCTAGGCCTAGGTCTGTAATAGCAGTGATTCCGGGGGCATTGTTGCACATACGGGGTATCTTGTTGTGTGTGTTGATGATTTCTCTTGATGATTCTGATGATTAGGTCTGCTGATTTGATTCGATGTTTACTTTTGCTTCTAGTTGTTTGACAGTATCATCATTGAAAGACGTCAAGAAATATCTCAATACCATGCTGCCTGATGCCATCTTTACCACCCACGCACCACAATCACCTACATGTACATGAACGTACATACTCCGTACTTCTCGTTTATACCGCAAGAAGTACTTAATCATAAGTGCACTGTCACGTACAGTACTTGTGAGATACACCTGGAAATTACAACACCCCTGCACACGAAATACACAGAAACGACGCAAGACATTCCATCTTGAGACAATTAGACTCAAACAAATGCGACAAAGAACCTTGCATGCCAAATACGAAGACTCCTTCAAGTCAGTAAGACATGACAAAGTACTTTCACTCACAAATCACAGCCCGGTGGCCTCATGATCTACTCCGTAACTATCAAGCCTATATTTACAGGGGCTTTGCACACTCAGGGGTCTATGCACAGACTCTCCGTCCATACGGAGAGAGTACCGACCCTAGCTGATACCCTACCCTCTGTGTACCCTACATAGTACATAAGCATACTAAGAAACTTCTAGAGTACTCCGTAGGTCGCATCGCACAAACATGTCCCCAATTATCATCCGTTCAATAACCCGTCCCGTCCTGTCTTCCGTCATTCTGGGCTCGGATCACCACTTTGTCAATCTCGCCTCCTTTTCCCCTCCATCCACAGTTTCTGATATGTCATGGTTGCCTGGTCCTTGCACCTTGGCCATCGCATCCCCATCGCATCCCCATCGCATCCGTGTGCACCCTCTTGGCGATTAGGTTGTATTCCGGCGCAAACTGTGGGCAGGGAGGAGCTGTGGTGTATCATATGACATGGCACGTGATCAAGCTTACACGGCTGCCAAGAACTCCGCCCTCTGAGGTCATCGCGAACATTATGACGCACTATCATGATGACTTGTAGGAAAATGTACATGGCAGGCTTTTTACTGACGATGGAGATCAAGAGCAGATATTGGACCTGTCTGTACATTACAAATACACGCGCGAATACGAGGCATGACCATTTGCATATAGCCTAAATTCGCGAGGGGTAGCTTGGTACATTTAACAAGTGATATATCTGACGTCTTGTCACCTGTCAAACTTCTTTCCCGCCAGCTTCAGCGCATCTTTTCTGCAACAGAACATCAGAACATCAGCAATCATGACCGGCTCTGCTTTCACATTCCTGGCGCGCGGCGCCGTCATCCAGCACTTTGAAGTTGATGGCATCGACATTGTCCAGGGCTTTCCCACGACAGAGCTCTACGCCGAGCACAACGGACCCTATTTTGGCGAGACCATTGGCCGCTATGCCAACCGCATCGAGGGAGCCACCATCAAGGTACCGGGCGGACTCAACGGCCAGGCCGTGTACCCGCTGGCAGCCAACAACGGCCCCAATGCACTGCACGGCGGCAAGAACGGCTGGGGCAGCAAGACATGGGACGGTCCGACGCCCGTTGGCGTGCGCCAGGCCATTCCCAACTTTGCACCGGGCGACCTGGCGACAGGCGGCGAGTCAGTCCAGTTTACGCTCGTCAGTCCCGACGGCGACGAGGGCTACCCGGGCACCGTCAAGGCGACCGTGACGTACTCTGTGGGCAAGCAGCCGCTGGCCGACGGCACGGGCGACGCGACCGTTCTCGTTATTGAGTACGAGGCAGAGCTCGTCGACGGTGCCGACGAGACTGTCATCAACATGACCAACCACAGCTACTTTAACCTCGGCGGCGGTGCGCCGACGATTGAGGGCACGGTCGTCGAGCTCGGCGCCAGCAAGTACTTACCCATTGACGACGGCGGCATCCCGACGGCGCATGTGCCGGCCGTCTTCCCCAAGACCCAGGCCAATGTGCCCTTTACGCTCGGCGCCGTCGAGCCCGACGTGGACGACTGCTTTGTCGTGCGCGAGGCCGCCGATGCCCGCGACATTGACACGCGCGCGCTGCCGCTCAACCGCCATCTGGCCGCGCACCACCCCGCCACCAACATCCACCTCGAGGTCTACAGCACCGAGCCCGCCTTCCAGTTCTACACGGGCAAGTTTATCGACGTGCCGGCCGTCGGCGGCCTGCCTGCGCGCGGCCCGCGGGCCGGGTTCTGTGTGGAGCCGAGCCGGTACGTCAATGCGCCCAATGTCGAGGCGTGGAAGGACATGGTCGTGCTCAAAAAGGGCGACACATACGGTGCCCGCATTGTGTACCGCGCCTGGAAGGCGTAGATGGTATCTCTATTTATCTCTAATTTAAAAAAGTATCAACAAGACTATGACGTATCCTCCAGAGATTGCTTGCGGAACAGCGTGGCCAGGAATGTGCTGGAGCTGGCTTCGTCGATGCCCTTGTCCGCCCTCTTGCGGAGAAACCGGGGGAAGCGAAGACTGAGACCGCGTTCATCGCTGACGAGCCCAATCGCCGCCGTGTAGGTCGGGCTCAGTGTGATGTCGGCAAATGCCATCTCCCACACCTCGCTGGGCTCGAACCAGATATCGGGCGCGGGGCCGTAGTAGTCGACATAGGCCGGCTTTGTGTGGCGCGTATTTGTAGTTTTGCCAGTGTTTTCGTCGTCGTCGTCGTCGTCATCATCACCACCGCCGTCATCACCACCGCCGTCGTCGTCGCCACCACCATCATCATAAAAGGCCCTATTCTCTTTATAAAAGGCATCGCTAAACCCAGACATACACTTGGTCACGGCCTCGAGCGACCCTGTCTCGTCGTTGCGCACGGCCATTAGGATAGGCGACCACCACTTGGACTTGCGGCCCATGCCGTGCCATGCCGCGATCGGCACCAAATCCAGCGTGTCCGACGTCGCGCCATAGTCTTTCTTGACCTTGAGCCACGAGTCCAGCCGCTTGTCTGGCTCGTACGTGGCCAGCAGTGCCTTGCGGCGCGTCTTGGCTTCGGTTGTTGTCGCTGTTGTCGCTGTCGTCGCTGTCGTCACGGCGTCCTCGTCGTCCAGCACCTTGGCCATGATACCCTCGCACTTTTCGCTGACGGCCGCGCGGAAGAACGCCGAGATGGCATCGCCGTCGTCTGACGTGGCGTCCATGCTCTGCACCCATGTAAACTGCCGTGGCACCTCGACAAAGAGCGACCGCAGCAGCTCGCGCCGCGCGCGCAGCGGCCGGTCCAGCAGCGGCTCGCCATTCAAGTACATGAGATCAAAGGCATAGAGGCACACGCGCACGGTGACGCTGCTAATCGCAACGTCTTTGCGCGCCCGGCTCGTCAGTGTCTGGAAGGGCTGCAGCTTTCCCGTTGCCGCATCGACGGCGACGACTTCGCCCTCGAGGATAAAACTGTCGACGCCGGCGCTGCAAATGTGCGGCACCAGCGACACGAGGTCCGGGTACTTGTCCGTCATCGTTTCCAGGTGCCGCGAAAAGATGGACACCTCCTTGTTCGGCGACAGGTGCACCTGGGCGCGCTGGCCGTCGTACTTGTACTCGCACGCAAACGGGCGCCCCTGCAGCTTGGCGAGCATGTCGCCGAGGTCGCGCGTGATCGAGCCCAGCATTGGCCGCAGCGGAATGTGCACGGCGAGGCCGCACCGCGCCAGCACCGGCAGGTCGTCGCAGACGCCAAGGTCCAGCAGCGCAGGCACAAGGTCGTCGTAGTTGGGCCGCCGCGCAAAACAGGCCTTGACCGTCTCTTCTGCGCCTGACCAAACGGCCGCTACCTCGTCCTTTTTCATGCGCGCCAGTGTCGACGGCGCGTACATGATGCGGCGCGGCGCGCTCGTGCTCGTGCTAGTCAAGTCGTCGCGCGGCTGCGACAGCAAAAACGCCCGCGACAGCGCAATCAGCATCGTCGTCTTGACGGCGCCAATGCGCAGGTGCTGGCACAGCGTGCGCACAACGTAGCGGCTCTCGTCGCCGCCGCGCGCATCCTGCAGCAGTCGGTCCACAATGCGCTGCTTCGCCTCGGCACTGCCCGGCCCGCGCGTGCCTGCAATACGCACCAGCGCACCGTAGACGCCGCGGATCGTCAGCGCGCGCGGCCGCCGCAGCGTGACCGACTGCTTCTTCTTGGCCTCGTACGCCACGTCGCCCGCGTCGCCGTGCCGCGCAAACAGCGTCTTGAGCGCGCGCGCATCGAGGCCGCAGACCTGCTTGAGCGCGCGGCCAATGGCCGACGCGCCGAGGCCGAGCTCGAGCGACGCCGCATACGGCGGGCCAATGGCGTTGGTGGCGAGCCAGACGGCGGGTAGCAGGCTGTCGGGGTCGGCTTCGATGAGCAGCCGCAGACAGTTGACGAGCGTGTCGACAATCTTGATGCGGCTCTGCGTCGCATTGACGAGGACGAAGCAGCGCGTCAGCAGCGCATAGGGCGCTTCCGTAACACTAGCAGCAGACGCGGACGGCCGGGCCTGCCACTGCTTTTTGAGGAGGGGCACGTAGCGGGCCACGTCAAATGTGAGCGGGCTCTCATCGAGGGGGATGGTGGCCGTGATGACGTCGTCGGCCGTGGTGACAGACTGGAGCGATAGCGTGTTGGCAACTGCGGCGGCTTTGATTTTGGGTGCGTTGGCTTCAGCGTCTACCAGCGGCTCGTCATCCTGCTGCTGCTGCTGCTGTTGCTTCTGCCGTAGCGTTTCGTCTCCCATCGGCTCGTCATTCTGCTGCTGCTGCCGTAGCTCTTCATCCCATTCGGCCTGGAGCTTCCGGGCGAGCTGCTCATCCGTCATCGCAGCATCTTCACCGGATATCAAGTCCGGTGCACCTTGATCGCTTCTCGTATCGACAAACTCATCCTCAACCCTTTTCTCCCTCGCACTATCTGTCGCCGGACTGGCTACCGGCGCCTCTCGCTGCTTCGAAAAGAAGTACTCCAGTCCGCGCGGCTGACCGCTCTGTGCATTGCCAACGAGCTTCCTCTTTTTCGCCGGGGGCATTTTGGTAGTATTTGAGCTTTGATATTAAAACATTACGTCGAGTCAATGTCCGCCATTCGCATCATCATCGTCATGTTGCCTATGGACGTCATCGATCGCGAGGCTGTAAGACAGTACAGAGGTACATCTGCAGTACAAAGAACAAAGATACAACAACGACACGTGACCAAACCCATGACCTTACGGCCACACAAAAGCAAGGGAGAATGACTTATTGCTACTCTAATAACCTGCCGACTCATACCCTGGCGCGCTTTATCTCGGCACATTGGCCCGGCATTCTCCCACGTTTGAGTGACTTGAATGCAGCATTCTTCTTCTGTTCCTGCTCCTGCTCCTGCTCCTGTGTCTTCCTCCTCTTCTCCTGCTTCTTCTCCTGCTTTGCCACGGCCTCGACATCGACATGGTCAAAGTCAATCGCCAGCACTCGCTGCAGCTCCTCGTTCCATACCATATTGTTGCTGTTCACATCCTCGTGAACAACGCCATACGGTTTCATCTCCCTCAGCGTGCGCTGCACCTCAGCCTCATAGCGCGTGTAGTCGCCCGTCTTGCGTCCAATGTGCCAGAGCGACTCGCCCGCAAACGACATCAGCATCATGTGCGAGATGTGCGCGCCACACTGCGTCCAGTACTCGTCGACGAGCTCGATGATGCCCAGGTTGACTGGCACCAAACGGCCTTGGCACGCCTCGAGAAAGCCGTATGCCGCGGCCTCCGCGGCCAGTCGCTTGCGGTGCGCCCGCTGCACACCCTTGCCGACAAAGCAGTAGCCATATGCGCTGAGGGCCAGCTTGAACAGTGCCCCAATAGCTCCGTACATGCCAAATTGCTCCAGGCTGTGACAGTCATTGTCCATATCGTTCGCCAGCTGTTCTACCAGCAGCACGCGAAACTCCTCCGCAGAGATGGGGTGCCGCTCGTCGTCGACGGCCTTGGCTGTGCCATTGGCGCCGCCACGTCGGTGCAGCAGGACATTGGGACACTTTGCGTCTTTCGCTCCTCCCGTCTTCAAGCCGAGCAGGCAAGCAAGCGTGCAGTATGGGATTGCGGGCGTCAACGGCGCGTTCGCCGGCCGTGACCAATCTTGTGAAGCTAGCGCTTGCTGTGTTGTCGTTGTCGTTGTTGATGGTGTTGCTGTAGACGAAGTAGAAGTGCTTGCCACCGACGACTGCAATGTAATAGTCTTGGCTGCTGGCCCGGAAGAAGGACCAGGACCGCCGTCGTCATCTCGGTTTCGTCTGAAGAAATAGCGCTGCGGGTCACCACAGCCTTCCGCGGCCGGCCTTATCTTTGGAGGACCCAAAGTGACCGTTGAATCTAGACGAGGCCCATTTTCGTGTGTTCCATCATACCTAAAGGGCCATCTTGGCCGCGTCGCCTGCACCATCTTCTTCCACTTACTCGTCATGTACTGGCCCGTCATCGCCATAAGCACAAAGCAGAGAATAAGCGCAACCGCCGAGTGCTTCATGTCTTCACCGCCCGTCGATTGGACCATGCGTTTCGGCTCCTCAACGTGATAGTACAAAGTCGTGGGATCCGCCGGGTCGAGGTAGAAGAAGACTATCGCGCTGCCTGTCGTCATGTATGTGTACTGTATGCCGTAGTCGACCATGTAGTGGTACGATTGTGTAATTACCTGAGCAATGTCTCGCTTCGCATTGTGGTTATCGTCATTACGCAAACTCTTGCCCGTCAGAACGCTGGTGACGTCTTCCATCAGGGTCAGAGCTGCCTCGGGCTCGAGACATGCGCGGAGGGAATCATCATGAATTTTGTGCGCTGCCTTGTACTCGATGACGAAGAGCGGCCGTAAAGTGTGGCCGCTTTTCTGGAAGCACCATTGGACGGGCGCGTCCTTCACTTCCTCGTCAAATTCCGTCGCGATGACGCCAAAGGGATAGTTGGTAAACGAGATAGCGCTCAGTTCATTGGCACTGGGGTTCGCCGTCACGCCCTGCTGGACAAGCGCGATGAAGTGCTTCAAAACATCGAGCACACACCTATTCACGGTCAAGCACTCAAAAGACCTCAAGTCCTCTTCGCTGGCCAGCACAGTGTCGCTTAGCCTGTCGGACAAATAGTTGAAAAATGAAAGCGATGGAAACAGCGGCGGCTGCTGCGCAAAAGTCTTCTCGAGCAGCGCGAAGGCCGCGTCGTGTCGCGCACCAAAATCAGCCCACGGCTTGAGGTAGCGGGGATACAGCTTGTCATTCGCGCTCGTCACGCCGCCGCCGGTCGACATAAGGGTGTTCCGCTCTATGGTGAGTTTTAGAAAGACCTCGTGGTGGCAGAGGCTGAGAAAGTCGGTAAAGTCTGTCATGGATGACAGCTTCTCTGCTTTGTCGGCGCGATGCTTCGCTTCATCGGCGCGACGATCTAATTCTTCGATACGACGGTCTAGTTCTGCGCCGCGCCGGCGTTCTTCTTCATACAATTTCTTGTAGTCGATCTGGTCCGACATGATGGTATGGGGGATTGAAACGCAAAGTGGTTGTGCTCATGACTTGGATAAAGTGGTGATGCTAGAATATATGTTAACATAAATATCAATAAGAGCGCGGGTTGCCTTGGAACAGTACCAATACTGTGATTAGCACGGAGTATCCACCAGCAGCTGCCTAGCCCATTGTTTTCTCACACACTGACACACCGATATCACGGGCTACGCGGAGAGAGGCATGGCTATCACATCTTGGGCACTGATGGGATCTTCTTATCAATGATTGTATTATCTAAATCACATTGGCTGTTTGGATATCTCGGGCATAACGCGACGATGACGTCTCCTTGTCGGCACAGCGTGAGTTACGTTAGACACTGATCAATAACGAGTACAGAGAGTATCTCATCTCGGGCGATATAAAGTGCACTATGTAATAACAGAAAAAGGAAGGCAGGGCAGGCATGCAGGCAGGCATGCAGGCAGGCAGGCAGGCAGGCAGGCAGGCAGGCAGGCAGGCAGGCAGAGCAAAAGGCGAAACTCTCGAGTCTTGATCACCATGGTACACACAACATGGATGGAGCTTTTGCATATTGCCACTTCCAATGTGCTGTCCGGACTGGGCCAATGGATGGGTTTGAATAGCAGAGCGTAGTAGGCCCATCCATCTTGTCGCAATCGGTGGCTTATTAATGAAAGTAAGCCATGTTTCCTACAAAGATGAAAGATGCAGCGGCTTAGAACCACCAGCCACGACAAGGCCGTTCTTCTAAAATCTGTGAAACTCTTACTTTAAAGTTACTTCGCAAAGAATCACAGCAGCGTCTCGATCAGTACAGTTGCATGAAGTGTGAGGCTGAAGATGGAGGATCGACGTGCTGAGATTGCGGATCTTGCCGTGTGGAAGGTTTATTGTTGCTTAGTCATATATTTGCTTCTTATTTATGACGACGGTTAGTTCTAGATGCAAAATAAGACATATATACTGAATACACTATTACATAACAAATACAAACAGCTCTACCAGCACTCCTACCCAAGCCAAGCCACGCTGCCCAGCCGTCCTACTTCTGCTTCTCCTCCCAAGCGTGCAGTATGGGAGTGTGCGGCACCAGTCATCACTGGTGCGGGGTGTTGTATAAAGAGAGAGGCAGAAGACGGCTCACTAGGAGCAAATAAAGAGAGGCAATGGAAACGGCTCACGAAGAACAAAGGAAGGGCAGAAAAGGCTCGCGGAGAGCAAGTAGGGAGAGGCAGGGAAAACGGCTCACAGGGAGCAAGAAAGAGAGGCAGGGAAAACGGCTCACACGGAGCAAGAAAACAGCTTAAACGAAACGAAGGCACGGAGCTTAAACAATAGAGTTTCTGGCTGGCTAAAAAGAAGAAGAGAGATAGAGAAGAAGATGAATCTTCTGACCCAGAAGTGGGCGATAAAACTATCATAACAATGCCAGTCGCTCCTTCCAACACTGACACCATTCACCCCCAAAGTTCCCTCCTCATAAAGTAATAATTGTATCGCCAATGGCAGGAGCCTACGCGGCCGTTCTGCCATCCTGACTCCTCAGGCCACCCGCCGCACCCCACAAGGGCCATCTTGGCTACGTCGCCTACACCATTGCGGCGGGAGAGCTTGCTGGCGTATTGCGCATGGCGTCAAGGATGGTGACGACGTCTGGGCCGCCATTACGAACTGTCTCGACAGTAGGCTGCAAGGAGCCGCGGTCAACGTCTTCCACTGACTCGTCATGTACCGGCCCGTCATCGCCATAAGCACAAAACAGAGGATAATAGCGACCGCTGAGTGCTTCATGTCTTCGCCGCCCGTCGATTGGGCCATGCGTAGCGGCTCTTCGAGGTGGTAGTACAAGGTCGTGGGATCCGCCGGGTCCAGGTAAAAAAAAAGACGATCGCGGTGCCTGTCGTCATGTATGTGTACTGTATGCCATAGTCGACCATGTAGTGGTAGCATTGTGAGATCACCTGAGCCACGTCTCGCTTCGCCTGGTATTCATCGTCGTTTTGCTGATTCTTGTCCGCCAGAACGCTGGTGACGTCTTCCATCATGGTCTGAGCTGCCTCGGGCTCGAGACATGAGCGGACAAACTCATCATCGATCTTGTGGGCGGCTTTATATTCAACGACAAAGATCGGCCGTATATTGTCGCCGCCTTTCTGGAAACACCATTGGTCGGGGGCGACTTGGGTCTGCTCGTGTGACAGGCGCTTCGTGGGCCGCCCGTGCACGTCTCCCTTTCCCTTATCTTGTGCGATGGCCGCAGCCCGTTCGGCAGCTTTGTCCATGTCCCTCTTGGTGACCCCGAGTGCTGCAATATACGCCGGTCGATCGTCCTTGATGTTGAACGTCTTCTTCTTATGGCCCTTTTATCAGCAGCAGAAGGCTCGCGGGAGCGAGTTCGTTCCCGGCTATGGCCCCGTTGTGGCACAGAGGTTGTAGCTTGGACCGGCTCGTCCTCGCTCACTTCCTCGTCAGTTTTCGTCGCGACGACGCCGAAGGGTTTGTTGGTAAACGAGATGGCGCTGAGTTCATTGGCACTGGGGTTCGCCGTCACGCCCTGCTGGACAAGCGCGATGAAGTGCTTCAAAACATCAAGCACACGGCCTTCCACGGCCAAGAACTCGAAAGACTTCAAATCCTCCTCGCTGGCCAGCACAGTGTCGCTTAGCATGTCAGACATAGTGTTGATAGATGAGAGCGATGGAAACAGCGGCGGCCGCTGCGCAAAAGTCTTCTCGAGCAGCGCGAAGGCCGCGTCGTGTCGCGCACCGAAATCAGCCCACGGCTTGAGGTAGCGGGGATACAGCTAAACGGGTAATGAAATCCATAGACTCAACGGTGGCTAGGTTCGGATGGGAGGCCACGTCGATCTTGCGATGTAAATAGTCTTACATTGGGCGAGTCTTCAGGTAGGAGTGCACCGTCCGATGAATGAAGTCGACTTTGTTGTTCTGGAGAAGGACAGGAGACCCCTGCACCGGTCGTTGTTTCGCTTCTTGCAGTCTTGATAAGTTTTGGTGCATCGAATGAAGAATGGCGAGTCACGATTTGATTGGCATCGACAATGCGAAGTCGGCATCATCGTCCTTGAGCTCATAGGCGCGGTAGACATCCAGCGATACATGTTTCATCATGAATTTGTGCGCCGCCTTATACTCGATGCCGAAGAGCGGTCCGCCTACTGAAGGGAGTTCCGCTCTATGGTGAGTTTTGGAAAGATTTCGTGGTGGCAGAGGCTGAGAAAGTCGGCCTGTCATGGATGACAGCTTCTCTATTTATTGGCGTCTTTGCTTCTCTTCGTCGGCGCGATGCTTCTCTTCTTGTCGGTTTTGGCTTCTCTTCATCGGCGCGACGCTCTGATTCTTCGATGCGACGGTCTTTTTCTGCGCCGCGCCGCCGTTCTTCTTCAAACAATTTCTTGTAGTCGATCTGGTCCGACATGATGGCATGGGGGATTAAAACGAAAAGTGGTTGTGCTCAATGCTCATGACTTGGATAAAGTGGTGATGGAGCCTAGAATATAAACATAAACATTGCGGCGCCGGACAGCTCCGACGCGGAGAAAGTTGAGAAAGTTGGGTAACAGGAGAAGAGAGACGGCCAGTCCATATGAGGACACAGAAAGGCAAGTAAACGGCTTAAAGGGGAGCGAAGAGACGGAGCTCAAGCAATAGAATTCGGCTTTCTGGTAAAAGGGGGAAAAAGAGGGAGAAGAAGATGAATTTTCTCGCCCAGAAGTGGGCGATTAACACTATCATAAAAATCACCAGTCGCTCCTTCCAATACTGACAACATTCACCCCCAGAGTTCCTTCCTGTTTAAGTAATGTTTGCATAGCCAATGGCAGGAGCTTACGCGGCCGTTCTGCCATCCTGATTTCCCAGGCACCTGCCGCACCCCACAAGGGATGGCTATCACATTGGCTGTATGCTTATGAATATCTCGGGCATCATGCGACAATGACGTCTTGTTGTCGGCACAGCGTGAGATTCGTTAGGTACTATCTAATAACGAGCACAGAGACTATCCCATCTCGGGGGATATATAATGCACTGTGCGATAACAGAAGAGAGGCAGGCAGACAGGCAGACAGTGTTGTCCGAGATGGTGGCCAGTAGATACGGGCTTGAATAGCAGAGTGTGAGGCTGAAGATGGAGGATCGACGTGCTGAGATTGCGGATCTTGTCGTGTGGAGAGCGTCAAGTCGCTTAGTCATCGCTTTGCTTCTTATTTTCCATGACAACGATAAGTTATAAGTATGCAAAATAAGACATATGTACTGAATACACTATATACAAACAAATACAAACAGCGCTGCCAGCACGTCTACACAAGCCACGCTGCCCAGCTGTCCTGCTTCTGCTTCTCCTTCTGCTTCTGCTTCTCCTCCCCCTGTTCCTGCGGCTTTTCCGTCATCGTCTGCAGCTGGCGCAGGCGAGTCTGCACCAGAGCCTCCACCGGCATCGCGCGCGCCTGTGACCGAGCGTCGGAAATTTCAACGGCCGTTGGTGCCGCGCCCCCCTGCGGCAGCGTTGTGTAGTAGTCGGGGACGAGCGAGTGCGTCAAAATGTCTTTAAGTCGGCCCTCGAGCAGCCTGCTCACAAGCGGCGTGTCGTCGTCGAGGTGCCGCGCCAGCATGGCCACCTGCTTGGACAGGCGCGCGGTGTTGTCGATTTTGACGGTGCCTTCGTTGTCGTCGGCTGTCGCGGCAGCTTTGCTTGCGGCACGTGCGGGCAGCTCGACGACGGCAGAGCGGCGCTGCAGCCCGATGGCGCCGTAGAAGGCCGCCAGTCGGATACGGAATGGCACCGTGACGCGCTGCAAAAACGACTGGACGCTCGCCAAGACCGACGGCGTCGGCTCGGTATCTCCTGCAACTCCCGTATCAGAACCAACGTCGACACCCGTTTGGCAGCTCATGATCGACTGGAAGACGGGCGGCGCGCCCGTCTCAATGGTCCGCTTGATGCTGGCCGCCTTGATCGCCGCGGCGTCGTCCGTGACGGCCTCCATAAACGACTCCATTACGTGCGAGCAAGCCGCGAACACGGCATCGGCCATTTGCTCGACGGCCTTGAGCTGCGCCATGCGCCGGTACTGGTCCTGCTCGCGCTCCTGGCGCTGCGCCTGGCCGGCGAGGTTGGCCAGCTGGACCGTCCAGACGTCGGCGCGCTCCGCAAACGCAAACACAGACGCAGGCGCCGTGCGCGCCGCATCCAGGGCCGCCGCGAGAATGGTGTTGAGCCGCGCCAGGTACTGCTCGGTGTCGGCGACAAAAAGCGCCTGCGTGAGGCGGAATGCGCCGTGGTTGCGCTCGGCCTCCTCGTCCCAGAGCAAGTCGTCAGCAGCGCGCATCTCGTCCGCCGCAAACGTAGTCTTGAACGTGCCCGTGCGGTTTCGGTAGCGGAACTCGTCCCAGCTCATTCCCGTCTGGGCCGCGGCGGGCTTGTCCGGCGACGCCACGTCGACACGGGCTTCGCGCTGCTGCGGCTGCTGCTGCTGCTGCACCTGGTCGATGTAGCGCCGGCGCCGCTGCTGCTGTCGCAAATAAGGGTTAGGAATCTGCTTCTGCGCCTTGTAGTCGACGAGCATCTGGCTGTCGTGGCTCCACTGCTTGAGCGGCGGCTCGGGCGCGGCGGCAATGGACAGCAGCAGCCGCAGTTTGATGGCGAGCTTGCGCGCCGTCACGGTCCGCACATGCCGGCCGTCGACGAGGTCCGGCATGAGGAGCGGCGTAATGAGCGATGCGTTGCCGGCGAGCACCTGCACGAGTGCGCGCGCCGCGGGAATGTCGACGCTGTCGAGGACGGCGTTGAGGAAGGTGTGCAGGAGGTGGGCGTCGACGTGGGCGCTGTCGCCAAGCGAGGCGGCGTAGACGACGGAGGCGTGGCGCACCTGGTCGAGCGACAGCAAGCCTTTGAGGATGGCGCTGAGGACGGGTCCGTCGACGTCGGTGCGCTGCACGACGTAGCCGTCCATGAGATTGATATCGCTGCGGCGCGCCCACTCGTGGAACGCGGCATTTCCAGCGCGGGCCTCGCGCAGGGCGCGGCGACGCAGCTTCATGCCGCGCGAGTCGAGCGCGACGATACGGCGCACGGTGCGGTAGAAGCCGACGACATCGCCGCGCGCGCGCGACTGGTGCAGCAGCAGGGCGACGGTCTGTTGCGTCGGCCGGAAGCGCGTGCGCAGGAGCAGGGCGTCAGCGACGATCTGCGCCAGCGTGTGCAGGCCGAGGTTGGTGAAGCCAAAGATGAGGGCGTGGTAGTTGTGGATGCCGGGCGGCGACTTGCTGACGAGCATGTTGAAGCACAGCTTGCCGACCCAGCCGTGGATCTCCTCGGCGTTGCGCAGCTTAATGTCGTTTTTGGTCACGCCGCTCTGCGACATGGTGCGGCGCAGGAAGCGGATGCGGTTGTAGATGGCGCGGCCCAGGCTGTTGGTCGTGTTGAAGCGCAGCGTCGCAAGCCAGTTGGCAAACACCTGGCGCGACGCGGCACTGGCGGCCATGCGCGCATAGACGGTGGCTTCCGGATCGAGGTCCGGCAGCTGGTACGACGGGTAGCCGTCAATGCGCAGCATGCGCAGCGCGTTCCACGCCGAGTCCGGATTGCCCATGCGCCGGGCTGCCATGTCCGGGTCGCTGGGATCCCAGAGACGGTACGCCTCCATCATGAGGTCGTCCACCAGCATGTTGGTCTCGTCGACCATGCGGTTGAACTGGATGGCCACCTGCGGCTCGCGCTGGCCCTGCAGCAGCGTATGCTGCATGGTCGCCTCCTCCTCGATCAGAGCCTCGCCCAGCGCGTCGAGGCCCTCGGTCAGCTTGGGCCGCTGCAGCCACCACCGCCTCGACAGGCCAAACTGCTTGTGCAGCCACGAGAGGTAGGCGTCGCGCTGGTCGGCCTTTTCATCGTGCTTGCGCAGCTGGGCGTGCGACACGCAGATGGAGCTGAGCGCGTCGATGACCCGGAAGCGCGACACGACTGTGCGCGTGTTGGCGAGCGTCGGCGCCGGCAGCGATACCGGCGTTGCCGGGTACTTTTGGTCCAGCCGGGCGTAGTGGGCGTACTCCCGCAGCTCCTCGGGGATGTCTTCAGGCCGCAGTCCGGGAATGCTGTCTGCGATGTCGTCTGCGGCGTTGTCTGCG
Source organism: Ophiostoma triangulosporum (assembly GCA_029298705.1). NCBI lineage: Eukaryota > Fungi > Ascomycota > Sordariomycetes > Ophiostomatales > Ophiostomataceae > Ophiostoma > Ophiostoma triangulosporum. The sequence continues at coordinate 508,535 of JANSLO010000010.1, read as the reverse complement.
TCTTCTTCTGCGTCCTCTCTGACATCTTCAGCTCTGTCAAAGACGCTGGCCACGTCGGACTCGCCGGGTTCCCTCCGCTTTTGTTTCGCCCTGTACTTTACCCCTGACACGGCCGGGAACAGGTGCACTGGCAAGTTGAAATTGGGGCCAATGGACTCGCGCATGATGCGAACGAGGTCGGCCCGTGCATCGTCTAGCTTCCGTTCGTGGACTGTCCGGGAGTCTGTTGGTTGTTTTTGTTGTGCTTCTTGTTCTTTCTGCAGCTGCTGCTCTGCTTCTTGCAGTGCTTCTCGCAGCACCTCTGACTGAGCCTCCTTTGGTGCCGATTGTGCCGATTGTGCCGATTGTGCCGATTGTGCCGAGTAGTTACGCGTGCTTGTTGGAGTCCGCCTCGCTGTATCGGCCGTCCGTCTTGGTGTCTGTGGTCGCCGGCGTGCGGTGCCGTTGAAGCCGGGCACCGGCGCCGGAGCCGGCGCTGGAGCTGAAGCTATAGAAGCTATAGACGCTATAGAGTGTAGACTCCTTGACTGTGTCGGCCGTGTCCGTCGTGTCGCTGTTCCGGCCAGGCCACTGGCCACGCTGCTACCGGCGCCGATGCCGATGCCGGTCGTGCGCCGGAGACATTCGCGGCGGCAGCTGCTGCAGATGTGGCCCTGCGGACCCCACGACCAGAGACTCTGCATAGTCGGAGCATGTCTCTCGGGGAAGCAGCGTGGGTGGGCAAGGGCGTGTCGCGGATGGGCGTTGTGTCGTGCGAGGCTCTTTTCATCGGCGCATCATGCCACTAAGAAGATACATGTTGATAATAATGGGTACAAAATGGTGGTATTTTTCATATAATGCTACTGCAAGGTCCGGATCCACTCTGGAGGGGTGCGCAGTCTTATCCGCACTGTGATTATGTCATCACACAACATCTTCATCCCACCAACCTCTATACTCAAACTCACACGCTCATCCTCCCACACATCCACGCTCCATCCACAACATGTTTGCCCTTGCACTGACTGCAGAGCTGAACGGGTAGGCTCTTTTTGCTTTATTTTCTGTCCTGTGACGCGACGAACGCTAACGACTAGGGTGACGAACCTGCGGCCCGTCGACACCGAGGACGCGCCGTTCTGGTACACGTTCAAGGTGCAGTGCACGTCGTGCCGCGAAACACATGCCAACTGGGTCGGCGTCAGCCGCTTCGAGCAGAACGAGATGAGCGGCAGCCGCGGCACGGCCAATTTTGTGTGGCGGTGCAAGAACTGCAAGCGCGAGTCGACGGCGAGCATCCAGGCGGCGCCGACGGCGTACGTGCTGTCGGAGCCGGCGCGCGCGGCGACGGTGCTCGAGTTCGACTGCCGCGGCCTCGAGTTTGTCGAGTTCAAGCCGGACGGTGAGTGGCGGGCCGACGGCGCCGACACGACGACGACGTTTGCGGGCATCGACCTCGCCGAGGGCGACTGGTTTGATTATGACGAGAAGGCCGGCGACGAGGTCAGCATCGTGGGGCAGACATGGGAGATTCGGCGGGCGTAGCCACAGGAGCAACAATGTAACCGACTTTCACAAATACAAAGTACAAGTACAGCCATTGATGATTGTACCAACACTCAAGTCATAATGCAAAAAATGATATGCACTTTATTAACGTTCATCTATACAATCATAAAAAGACACCTGAAAAATATACAATATACAATACAAACATTACACGTCTAGGCGGTCACGGTCGAGGTCATGGTGACGACCTCGTCGGCAGGACAGTCAGACTCTGTCGGCGCGGCCGTCGTTTCTGCGGCCGCAGCGGCAACAACATTCGCAGCGCTCGTGCTCGACGCAATCACAGTGCGCGTCGACGTCACCACCTCCTCGGCAGGACAGTCGGACTCGGTCTCGGACGCGCTGGATACAGCCGCCGCGGTGACGGCCGCTGCAGCAATATCCGTCGTCGTCGTCGCCGCCGCCGCCACAATGTTGTTGGCAGCCGCGGCCGACATGGTAACGTAGACAGTCACGGGTGCCTGTGTGACGGTGACCGTCGACGGCGCAGCGCACAAGCAGTCGGTGCCGGCCGCAGGCACAGTCACACCAGCAGCGGTGGTGCCAGCCGCAGGCGCAGTCTCGCCAGCGGCGGTGGTGCCAGCCGCAGGCGCAGTCACGGCATCGGCCGTCGTGGTGCCGGCGGCGGCGCTGACGACAGTGCTCGTGGCGACAATCTCAGTGGTCAGGTCAGCTGTCGTGGTGCCGAGCAGGGTCGTGGTGAGCTCGGTGGCCGTCGTGCCGGCGCCGACAGTGACGACGGTGACCATGTTCGTCGTCAAGACAACCTTGCTAGTCTTGGTCATCGTGGCGGTCATGGTCGACGTGATGAGCGGGACGGTGGCGGTGGTGGCGACATCCGTAATAGTTGTGCCAGTGATGCCGCCAGTGCTCGCCAGAGCAATCACGCTGGACTGGATGGACTCGGTGGCGGTCACAGGGCACACGGTCGTGGTCAGGGCGATAATATTGGTGACAATGACGGCTGTGGCAGCTCCAGAAGGCAGAGCGCTGATGGCAGCTGTATCAGTCGCGGCCGGGCAGTTGGTCACGGTAGGCGCGCACGAGATGATGGTGACAAGCTCAGTGGTCTTGACCGTGAAGGTGGTGAGACCGGTACCAGTAGCCGTGGTGGGAGCAGAAGTAGTGCCGGCAGCGGTAGTGCCCACAGCGGTGGTGCCGGCAGCAGTAGTTCCGACAGCGGTGGTGCCGACAGCGGTAGTACCAACAGCAGGAGTGCCGGTAGCGGCAGAGGCAGAGGTGGTGGTGGCGACATCCGTCAGGGTAGTGCCAGTGATACCTCCAGTGCTCGCCAGAGCAATCACGCTCGATTGGATAGACTCGGTGGCAGTCACAGGGCACACGGTCGTGGTCAGGGCGATAATGTTGGTGACAATGACGGCTGTGGCAGCTCCAGAAGGCAGAGCGCTGATGGCCGCGGTATCAGTAGCCGCCGGGCAGTTGGTCACAGTAGGCGCGCACGAGATGACGGTGACGAGTTCGGTAGTCTTGACGGTGAAGGTGGTGAGACCGGTGCCAGTAGCCGTGGTGCCAGTAGCCGTGGTGGCAGCAGCAGTAGTGCCGGCAGCAGTGGTACCAACAGCGGTAGTACCAGCAGCAGCAGAGGTGGTGGTGGCAACATCCGTCAGAGTGGTGCCGGTGATGCCGCCAGTGCTAGCAAGGGCAATCACGCTCGACTGGATAGACTCGGTAGCGGTCACGGGGCACACGGTCGTGGTCAGGGCGATGACGTTGGTAACCAGGACGGTTGTGGCAGCGCCAGAAGGCAGAGCGCTGATGGCCGCAGTATCAGTGGCCGCCGGGCAGTTGGTCACGGTGGGCGCGCACGAGATGACGGTAACAACTTCGGTGGTCTTGACGGTGAAGGTGGTCAGGCCGGTGCCAGTGGCCGTGGTGGCAGCAGCGGTGGTACCAGCAGCAGTGGTGCCAGCAGCAGTGGTGCCAACAGCAGTGGCACCAGTAGCAGCGGTAGTGGTCGAAGCAGCCAGGGTCGAGCCGGTGATGAGGCCAGTGCTGGCGGCGGCAAAGACGCTCGACTTGATGGACTCGACCGCCGTGACGGGGCAGACAGTGGTCGTCAGCGCAATGACGTCAGTCACGAGAACAGTGCTGACAGCCCCGACGGGGAGGGTGCTGATAGCAGCAGTATCCGTCGCGGCCGGGCAGTTGGTGATGTTGGCAGCACACTTGATGACGGTCACGATGTTGGTGGTCTTGACCGTCAGGGTGGTCAGGCTGGCGGTGGCGTTGGCCGGGACAGACGTGTTCGTGGCAGCCGTGGTGGTGGGGACAGCCGTGATGGCCGTGATGGGCGCAGTCAGGGTCGAGCCGGTGATGAGGCCGGTGCTGGCAGCGGCAATGACACTCGACTTGATGGACTCGGCGGCGGTGACGGGGCAGACAGTGGTGGTCAGGGCAATGGTGTCAGTGACGAGGATGGTGCTGACAGCCTCGACGGGCAGGGCACTGATACCGGCGGTGTCGGTGGCGGCAGGGCAGTTGGTGATGGTGGCGGCGCACGAGATGACGGTGACGACGTTGGTGGTCAGGACGGTCAGGGTGGTCAGGCCGGCGGTGGTGTTGGCGGAGGCGGTGATGCCGGCCGAGGCAGCAGTGACAGTCGGGGAAGCAGACGAAGTGACCTTGATATCGAGGGCCGAGAGAGTCGACGAGCTGGACGAGCTGGCCGAGCTAGCGGCAGCGGTGCTGTTGGCAAAGACAACAGAGCTGCTGGCCTGGGCCTTGCCGCCGAACTTGTCCTTGTTGCGGCGGGCCAAGACGTTGCGGTAGGTGTCACGGCTCGGGATCAGATGGGCCGAGGCGGTGGCGGCCAAGAGGCCGTAGAGGAGGGTGCTTGTGATCTGCATTGTGATCAGGTGTATGCTTAGATAGCGACAGATGAAAGTGGATAAAAGTGTGAATAGAAGCGTGAATCGTTGATAAAAGAAAAATGTCCAGTTGGCGGGTTGTGTATCTACTTGAGTGAAGTCAATCCCACAAGAGAGGCAAGAGAGGTAGAGTGAAGTAAAAGATGAAGAGAAAAATATAATATAAAATGAAGCGAAACTCTGACTTGCAGGAGTGAATGGAAATGCTTGCTAGAAGCGTTAACGAATGGTTGATAGATAGAAGCGAAAGAAAGAACGGCCAAGAGGCTGGACAAAAGTGATGTAAAGAAATAAAGAAGTGAATAGGATGAAGATGAGGAGAGAGAGAGAAGAGAAAGGGGAGGGAATGGAGGGTATTTGAACTCTCTGAAGAGGGTGAGCTTTCTGACCAAGAGGGTTGTCATGTAAGTGGTGAAGGGTGTGGTAGTAGGGGTAGACGGAGATGCAAGACGACCCACTCACACATGGTCTGGACGTCTTTGGTAGCCGCCGTGGTATTGACTGGTCTAGACGACAGGAGAAGCTCTGACCACCGACAGGGGGGTGATATTTGGAGTTGGCAGGGGTCTTTGAGCTGTCTTTGTTGCTGCTGTTTTTAGGTCAAAGGATAGGGCAAAGGACATGTCAAAGGCAAACGCTGAAAGGAGAGGATAAAGAGCATTGGTTGATTGCAGTATTTAAAGATTACAAGCGAACATAAAATGAACAACGAATAACGAACAATGAATAAATAATGGGAATAGAATCATGACATCAAGAGAAGGAACGTCAAAGAGTGTCACATTCAGCCCAAATACAGGCAGGGTCAGCTATATCACAATCATAAAACTTAACAGCCAGAAATCAAAGAATCAAAATCAAAGATAGTAAACGGAGAATCGTCTTCTGCATGGACTTTTATCGATCCACCACGAACCCACCATCACCACCTGGCGCTTGGATGCAACCCAGGACGCAAAGAGAGAACGGACTCAAGCATCACGTCAAAGAGATCGGCCAAAGGACTGCAGATTTGGGATGAGCTGTAAAGTGCATAGTTCTTTAATTAGTACAGGCAGGGCTGGATCTACATGTACATGCTGTGGGCTGAGGTCTGGAGATACTGGTAAGGCCAGATCCACGATGGCGGCTATGTATATGTATGGTACGTATGAGCGTCGTCATGGTCAGGCGGCTGGAGTGTTTGTACAGAAATAGAAGCAAGGCTAAGAGGGAGAAAGGAAAAACTGAAAGGATGGATAGAATGACGAAATAGATGGATGAAAGATTGAGAAAAAAGAAGATAAGTAAAGAAAAGTAAGAAATAAAGAAAATGAAAACAAATAAAAGAAAAATAAATCCGAAAGAAATGTCAAAAAGAAAGAAACAAAAAGAAAAGAGGAAGAACCACAAGAACAATGAAAAGCAATAGAAATCAAATCAAAGAAATTAAATCAAAGAAAAGAAAGAATAAAGCCAGCTGAATCAACAGCGACAAAGACGTTTGTCGCAAGTCGCAACCAGCAGGACAATAACGCATTTATTCTTGTAATCGAAATAAATCATTATTTACCCGCGCCAGGGGCTGTTTCGAACCATGGCGCGACGTCAGTGGAGCCAATAGCATCGCTTGCACTAGGGGAGGAGAGAAAGCCAGCGTTTCACGTTTAGGGGCAGCAACGTACTGACGTGCACAGTAAGCTATGCTTATGCTTGCGTGACATTTGATTCTCTGCTACCGCCGACCAAGGCCGTGGCCGTGGCTGCTGGCGCCTCAGGCGCTTGCCAGTGCAAGCGACGGCCATTATGCGGCCAGACTAGTTTTCTGCTATTTTTGTCTGCGCTTTAATAGCGGTCATATCCCAAGTACTGCTTTGACATCCTGCTATTTTTGTCTATCGGTTTAGTTTAGCGGTCAAACCCAAAATACTGCTCATCTGTCGTCGTCACCGTCGTCGTCGTGAGCCATATTCCACCCTTCTGTACATACGTAATCCGTGACGACCAATCATGCAGACTGCAAACGACTAAAGTACTGACTGCTGGCCCGTGCTTGGCATCATGCTCAACGTTGGTTATGCCACTCCATGTCGATCAGGACAGTGCATAACTCTCCGAGCAAACAGGGACAGAGCAAACACAAACACTGCAAACAAGCAATCAGACGAAAACAAATGAAAACACTGCAAACACTGCAGACCAGACGAAAACTGCAGATCACGCAGACAAGCAATCGGGCAATAGGGCCGTCAATGCCCCTGCGAGGTCAGTGCCACAGCTCGATTGTTCGGCGGCGTTTCGGTTAGTAGATTATTATACTTTTCAGCGATGATTACTGGTGATGAATACTGTCAATGCATGCTTATTAAGCAAATGGTCGATTCTACGGAGTAATGACTCAAAATAACATACAAACAGAGCTTGCTGCTGACGACTGAAAAGATACTCCGTACTTGACAGACCACCATATACGAATTTATGAAACACCAACCACGTCGTACAATCACGTCCCAGAGTCAAGATGAAGGACTGGCGGCCCTGCCACTCGGCTTCGCTGCCGTCACTGGCCACTGCACCGGCGTTGTCCTGTTTCGGCCTATTGCCGCTACCCTGTTTGAATCTTGAAACGGCCGCCTCCTGTCTTTGACCTTTTGCATAATCTTTGTCCTCTACCAATTTCTACTCGTCCGCATAAGTCTTTGCCCTATCACAGTCTTCTCTCACAAAAAGAGATTGTATTCGTCGCATGCATCTTCACATCACTCGTCACTCCTGTTGGTACTATGTATATTCTCCACGTAAAGAGTTGACTCTTGGGTATCCGGTTGAAAAGGACTTGTCCCCGATAAACACCATTATATAACCATCCGATGATCCGTCCCATCATGCAGATAAATGTTGAATGCTTTTGAGATAAGCGTGAAATGCAGAACAAAAAAAATGAAAGAAACCCAACGCCATGTAGATTGCGCCACTCACAAAAGAATGGCACAATGTCGTCTCACGTAACCCGCAAAACAGTAAACTGCTTACTGCTTGCTGTACTTCTCGCGGAAGAACTTGGCGGCGTTGACCATGTTGACCAGCGCAGCCTTGGTCTCCGTCCACTGGCGCGTCTTCAGACCGCAGTCGGGGTCGATCCACAGCTGCTCCGGCTTCAGGAACTGCAGCATCTCCTCGATACGCACGCGGATCTCCTCCTCGCTGGGGATACGCGGCGAGTGGATGTCGTACACACCAGGGCCAATGTGGCGGGGGTAGGCAGAGTCGACAAACACCTTGAGCAGCTTAGCGTCCGACTTGCTGTTCTCAATCGACAGCACATCGGCATCCAGCGCAGAGATGGCGTGGAAGAAGTCCTGGAACTCCGAGTAGCAGAAGTGCGAGTGGATCTGGGTCGAGTCCTCAACGCCAGTCGTCGACAGACGGAAAGCCTTGACGGCCCAGTCCAGGTACGCCTCACGCTCCTTGCCAGAGCGCAGGGGCAGACCCTCACGCAGAGCAGGCTCGTCAACCTGGATGACGTCAATGCCGGCCTTCTCCAGGTCGACAACCTCGTCGCGCAGAGCCAGAGCAAGCTGCTCAGCCTGCACAGACTGGTGCACATCGTCACGGGGGAACGACCACCGCAGGCAAGTAACGGGGCCCGTCAGCATGCCCTTCATCGGCTTCGACGACACCGACGCAGCGTACTTGCTCTCCTTGACCGTCATCGGCGCGGGACGCGAGATGTCGCCCACAATGATAGGCGGCCGCACGCAACGCGAGCCGTAGCTCTGCACCCAGGCGTGCGTAGTGAAGGCATAGCCGTCCAGGCGCTCACCAAAGTACTGCACCATGTCGTTACGCTCAGGCTCGCCGTGCACGTACACGTCAAGGCCCAGCTCGTCCTGGATCCGCACGTTCTCGTCAATCTCCTTCTCGATGAAGCGGTCGTACTCAGCCTCAGTGATCTCGCCCTTGGTCAGCTTGTTGCGCTGCTGGCGGATCTCCTTGGTCTGGGGGAACGAGCCGATGGTGGTGGTGGGGAACAGGGGCAGCTTGAGCTTAGCCTCCTGCTGGGAGATACGCTCGGGGAACGCAGACTTGCGGTCGTAGTCGGCAGGCTTGATGGCGGCCTGGCGCTTCTTGACATCAGCGTTGTTGGTGCGGCTCGACGTAGCACGAGCGTTGACCGACTTGGCGTTGGCCTCCAGCTCGGCGCTCACGGCCGCGGGGCCCTCCGTCACCGCCTTGGCAATAACAGCCACCTCGCTGGCCTTCTCAACGGCAAACGAGAACCAGTCGGCAATCTCGGCATCCAGCTTCTTCTCGCTGGCCAGAGTGTGGGGGGTGTGCAGCAGCGAGCTCGACGTAGCCACGATCACGCGCTCCTTGCCGACCTTGGCAATAGCAGCCTCGACCGTCTCAATGGCGCGCTTCAGGTTGGTCTTCCAGATGTTGCGGCCGTCAACGACACCGACGGACAGCGCGGTCTTGGGGCCCAGGGCAGCCACAACAGCGTCCAGCTGCTCGGGGTTGCGGACCAGGTCGACGTGCACGGCGTAGACGTCCTTGGGCACGGACTCCAGGTTGTGGACAATGTCACCAAAGTAGGTGGCAAACACCAGCTGGGGCAGCTTGGCGGCCTCGGCGGCAAAGTGCTCGTAGGCAGTCTTGAAGGCAGCCTTGGTCTTGGCGGGCAGGTCAAAGACGAGGACGGGCTCGTCAATCTGGACAGAGGTGGCACCAGCCTCCTTCAGCTGAGCCAGCAGAGCATCGTAGACGGGCAGCAGCTTGGGCAGCAGGTCAATGGGGTCGACAGACTGGCCACGGTCGGCCTTGGCCAGGTGCAGGAAAGTGACGGGGCCGACGAGAACGGGGCGGGTGACAATGCCGGCCTCCTTGGCCTCGAGGAACTCGACAACAGCCTTGGGCTTGGCGGTGAGGGCAAAGGTCTGGTTGTCCTGCAGGGTGGGCTTGACGTAGTGGTAGTTGGAGTCGAACCACTTGACCATCTCCAGCGAGGGCAGATCGACGCCGTTCTTCTGGTGGCCACGGCCCAGGGCGAAGTAGGTGTCGATGGGGTCAAGGTTGGCGCTGGTGTAACGCTCGGGAGCGGCCTGTTGGTTAGCTTTGTTTGGGAAGGAAGAAACGGAAGAGAAAAAAAACTTACACCAAAGTCCTGGATGTGGCTCAGAACCTGATCGTACAGAGCAAAGTCGTTGCTGGGAATGATGTCAACACCGGCATCCTTCTGGATCTTCCAGTGAGCAAGACGCAGACGCTTGGCCTCGGCCAGCAGCTCAGCCTGGGTGGTCTTGCCAGCCCAGTACGCCTCAGTAGCCTTCTTCAGGTCACGGTTCACACCCATGCGGGGGAAACCGAGGATCGAGGACTGAACCATGGTGATGTGTGGTGAGGGGGTGGAGTGTGAGATGTGTGAGAGTAGAGGTAGAGGCCGTCCGGAGGAGAAGGAACGGACGAAAAGAGACAGATAGGATCGAATCGTGTCGAGAGAGAGGTAGAGGTAGAGAGAGATCAGAGAGATGGAGAGGGGATGAGAGAAGAAAAAAGAGAGGAGAGAAGAAAAGAGGAAGGAAGGGAGAAAAAAGGGCAAACGATGGCGGGGGGTATTAATAAGAGTGGGAAGGAGCAGAGGACGAGGATTTGCCAGGGCGGTGTACTCGTACGATGGAGGGGAAGTAAGTGTTTTCTTTACAAAAATTTCAATTCAAATAGTGCTGCCGTCGTGACCTCTGGTTGGTCGACGAGTACAAAGGACGATGGTGTCAATTGAAGTTTATGGCGTCTAGAGTGTCAAAGTGCTTTTAGCTTGTCCAAGTGCTCTTCCAAGTGCATAAAGGGCCAGAGCAAGGGTGTCCGAGCTCTTAATTTAAGTGTTTTCGAGTACATTTTTGGCGGGGTACTTTAACGTATATTTACATTCTCCCATATTTGGAGGGGCTGGTGGGCAAAAGCGGATTAAATGATTTGAAGTTGGCATGAGGTTTAAATGGTAAACTATTCAGAGCGACTAGCGCAGGTCCCGTCGACGAGGATGAGCGCTCAGAGTTTTTTTTTCCGGGTAGGAGAATACGAATACGCGTAGAGGTAGCAGAGCAAAGAATAGGGAGTGAACCGTTTAGATGCTGCTCTGTACTCCGTAGTCACGCTGAGTGCTCGATCTTAAGGCTGCTGCGAATGTTGCCACGGCACAAGGTGGCGAGAAGAGCAGAGAAGATGGGCTGAAAGGAAGAAAACAGTTGGCACAGTGACATTTGAATTTAAGTGCAGGATTAAGTCATATTGCATTATGTAGAGCTCCCATTGTGACATCAGGTCAATCGCTCTGTAGTTGGCATGGTGAGTGCATCTAGCATCCACGACCCACATCAACTTCTAAGTGCTTCTTGCTCATAGATGCTATCACCCCAGCAACACACGCTCGTACTGATCGCCAGACAGCCGTTCGCTCAGCACGTCCTGCAGCGCTGCTCGGGTGCGCGCCATGGCCGCCACCACGCCGTCAATCTGCTGCAGATTGCCCCGGACGCTGTCCATGTGGCTGCCCAGCGAGGCCAGGTCAATGACGCTGCCGTCAAAGCTGTCGCTGAACAGCCCGTTGCTACTGTCGCTGCCATGTGCCTGTGCCTGTGCCTGTGCCTGTGCCTGTGCTAGACCGCCGTGACCGAGACCCACAGGCCTTTGCGACCCCTGCCCCTCAGCAGCATACCCATACTCGAGCTGCGCCGGCTCTTGACCTGCCAACACGTGCTGTCGCCGCTGCCGCTCGCGCCACGTGCGCTGCTCCGCCTGCGCATTCGTCTCGAGTGCCCGCAGCTGCGCATACTCGGCCGCCAGCGCCGCCTCTTCACGCTTCCGCTCGCTCTCCAGCAGGGCCACGGCATGCTGCAGCGGTGTCAGCTGGCTCTGCAGGGCGTGCATCTCGGCCGACGGATCGGCCAGAAAGTCCTGTGCGAACTTGTTCGTATGCTTTGTCCGCCTGGCCGTCTTGGCCGTCTTCTTCTTGCTGCCGTCGGCGCCGGGAAACGGGATGCCCTTGATGAGCTTGGACCGCAGCCGCCGCGTGACACCGGCCACGGCCTGGCGTGCAATGTCCTGGCGCTCCTTCTTTTCCGACGATGACCCGAGCCGGGCCAGTACGGGCCGCGCACACTCGTCCAGCAGCGACTGCACGGCTGCAATCGCGTCGTTGTCCAGTGGCGCCCATTTGTTGGTCATGGTGGCCAGCGGCACGAGGCGCGTGTGCGGCACGAGCTGGCGAAAAGGCAGCGGTTTGTCGTTGCCATTGGCCTCGTCTTCGTCTTCGACCTCGTCGTCTTCCTGTTCTTCGCTTGCCTCGACGGACTGCCTTGGTGCTGCTTTGGGTTGTGGCTTTGATTGTGGCTTTGGTCGTGATGCTGGCCGTGACGGCGGACTCGCGGCTGTCGGCGACGTCTCGGCTGCAGCGCTGGTGCCGCTCTTCTTGCTTGCGCGCGGTGCCTCTGCAGCGCCCGTCTTAACCTTTTTCTTCGTCTTGGTCTTTGTCGTAGTCTTTGTCGTCGGCGTGTCCTCGGTGCTAGCATTCGAAGCCCGCGGCCGCCCTTGCTTTGACTTGTCTGTCTTTTTCTTTGCCTTTCTTGCTGTTGATCCTGCCGGCGACTCGGTCACTTCGCTTACCGGCCCCGTCTTGCTCCTCTTGCCACCGATTTCCTTTTCTTTTCCCTTGCCCTTGTCCTTCCGTGATCGCTTGCTGGCCCGGTCGTTGTCGGCATCTTCCTTGGTGTTGCTCCCGCGCGGGCGCTTGCGTGAGATAGACGCGTCGACGGGCAACGACGCGTCGCCCTCTAGTGATGTGTTTATTCGCGCCTGTAATGTTAGTCTGCGTAAATAGGGGACTTTAGGAATTCAGACTTGCGCTGGATAACGTCTTTCCTACTCACCATTTGCTCGCTTTATGTGGTTGTCGCGTAATAGATGTTCAAATCGCGACTTGTATTGATCAGTTCTATTAACCGATTAGTGGGTCTGCTGCGTAAAGACGTGACATGTCACGTGCACTTCTTCAGCATTTTGCATGGGTAGCAACTGCATAATAAACAGCAATCTCTTGTCCGTTGCGACATTTGGTAATTTTGTAGTACGACATTTGGTCATTACTAATTTAAAGTCAATATGAGTCCATCCAGTCACCAGTGTCATAATGCTGACATAATCACATATTGTCTCTGGAATTGCCTCGAACAAGACAGAAGAAGGCTGTTGATTTAGCTGCATCAAGATACATATAGCCTCCACCTCGAAAAGAACAGACTGGCCAGACCACGAAGCGCAAAGCTCATTTGGTAGAGCGTTAAAGTCCACTGACGAAATACGGGTAATGGTGCTAAATAGGAGCTCTAGGGAATGTGTGCGGAGTAAATCGCACCACTGACAGTGCAAATTGATAAGATAACGAGAACAATGCCCGCTCTACACCGTGTGCATACTGTACCAAAATACCCAATACCAATAGCGTGGCGGCAATAAGACAACAGACCCACAGTGGAGAAGGATGGCAGCCCTCTGTCCCAGAGGTCCCCAGTGACGGCTGGATCTTCTTCCGCTTCATCTCCATTTACGACTCGTATTCTCTCCTTCGACCTCCTTTCTCTTTTTGGATACTCTCCGGATTCACCTTTGGTTCTACAGCTTGTCTTCGCGTCCTTCATTTGCACTAATTCTTTAATTTTTATTTTTACTTGTCACCGTCCTCTCGTCTCTCCTCTCCTCTCTTCTCTCCTCATCGCGCCTCTCGACTCCGTCCAACAACCACCACCATGCGCATCTCATCGACTCTCCTTGTCCTGCCTGCTCTGGCTGCGGCCGAGGGCGGCTTCTTTAGCGCGTACAAGGCCCAGTTCCAGAACATTTTGGGCCAGCTCGGCGTTGCGCCCGCTGTCGACGGTGCGGCCGACCCGGCTTCTGCGGCCGGTGCCGCGTCCGATGCCGCGGCGGCTGTTCCCGCTCCCGTGGTGCCCCTGCGCGAGACGGAGTCGCTGACGCTCGAAGGCTGGAAGGACACGCTGTATGCGCCCGTGCAGGCGGACGCGACGACGCCCGAGGAGTGGTGGGTGCTGATTACGGGCGGCAACAAGACGTGCTATGGCCGCTGCGACGCCGTGGAGGAAGCTTTCAACGCGACGGCGACGAAGCTCAACGCGACACCGCAGGGCCCGCACATGGCGCTGCTGGACTGCGAGGCGCAGCCCGTGCTGTGCAACGCCTGGACGGCCAGCACCGGCTACATCTACGTGTTTGACATGCTGCCGCAGCCCGCCAAGACGAACGTCTACTACAAGCGTCTCAACCTGACGACGACGACGGCCGAGACGATCGAGGCGCTGTTCGACACGACGCGCGAGACCAAGGTGCTCGTCCACGAGGATGTGGAGGGCGAACCTGCTGTCGGCTCGCCCGCGTCGCCCTCGTTCCGCCTGGTGGAGGGCTACTTCCACCCCCTCGACGGCTTCCTGGCCGTCAACGGCCTGGCCGTTCCCGTGGGCTACGTGCTGTGGGCCTTTGCCATTGTCCCCAACTGGCTGGTCATGATCGGTGTCTCGTTTATCAGCCGCACTTTCATGTAAGTTTGTCTTCTCTTTCTCCCTCTGTCGCCATGTGAACACGAGCTAACTGAATAGGGGTCGTCGTATGGGCCCTGGCGCTCCTGGCCGCGCCGCCCCCGCTGCCGCCCAGTAGGCGCAGGTTGGGTGCATTCAGTGGCAGGCGGGAAAAAGGAAAGCACAAGAGAACAGGACAGGATGGCGTTCGTGATGAAAAAGGCTTCGTTTGCTGGCATTTGGGGTACTTGTGCCACGGTGCGACGAGGAACAACGTTTTGCATTCGTTCTCTGTTCTGGGTTTTTGTTGTTTTTGGTCTAATGTCTTTTTTTATTTTCTCGCGTTGTTTTTGAGTTGTTGATAGTTTTGTATACAATTAATATCCCCATAGTTTTTAGGTGTAACTATCTCTTGTTGTATGTCGTGAATCATTATGCGTAAGTGTGCTTGTGGGTATCATGTCGGCCGCCGGCTGGATGCCATGTGGTCACACGTCGCCTGCACATTGTCGAAGCCTTCCAGCACCTGGTCGCGCAGCTGCGGATTTGCCAGCCGGCCGTACCGTAGATCGCTCAGACTGCCGACGGCCTGCTGGACCGTCTGCATGAGCCGCGCCTCTTCGTCCTCGAGCAGGCCTAGGTCGGCCTCGAGATCCGCGACGGCCTCGCCCAGGCCAATGACCGTCGCCGTCAGACTTTCTGTATTTTTTGTATTTGTCGCGTCTGCACCGCTGCCGCCGCCTCCGCCGCTTCGCCTCAGCAGGAGCTCAATCTGCAGCTCGTCGTCGGCTGCCGCGTCTTCTTGCGCCTCGGCTTGCAGGCGCGCGCGCAACGCATAGCGCCGCAGCAGCCGGCCGCGCGCCACCTCGTCGTCGATTTCGGCCGCAACGGCATCGACGACGGCACCGCGCTGCCGCTGCAGGTCGCGGTAGAGCGCGCGGACCGAGTGGTGGATGGGCTTCGTCTTGGAGTTGGACTTTTTGGTGCGGAACAGCGCGGCAAAGTCTTCGAGCGACAAAAAGGTTGTCAGCTGTGCGGGCGCAAGCAGAAATTGCTCGAGAATCGACGTTTCCGAAGGCGCCATTGTCGGCGGTTGTTGTAACTTGTAAGACGAATGGCGGGAGCTGCTCAGCGCGTCCCGCTCACTGCTCCCATTAAAGTCGCGTCGCGTGAAACGCGGCCCGCCAAAAGGAGCTGCAGTCAACCGGCGATAGCGTGGGGCTGCTTTGGGGATCCTCCTTTCCAACGCCAGCTAGACCTCTATGCTTACTCCGTATCGATTGAAATCAATTGCTGGAAAAACTCGATAGAAACGCCTAGCTCTGCTCAACAACTCTGCTTTAGCCAATCCCGTGACGAAACACGCACAGCTGCAATCGAGAGACGACAGCTTTCGCTTCGGTAGTTTATCAACAGCTGCATTGCTCCCTTTAGTTGCTCAACGTGCGCCATTCTGCCCTATTCAGTGCCGCTTCATCGCCAATCGTCATCCTCTGACGCCCACTTGACCACCACCACGCCCTGTCTTTGAGCGCATCTCACCCGCTCACCACGTTCTCATCCACACTCACGGCCAGTGTATACAGAGTAGACAAGTAAACAACCACCAGTTGATAACTTTCTTGTCGTCTCATCTCACGTTAATACTGCGCAGAGGTCTCACCGACTCGTCTCGCCGTCACCGCAAAGTCATCACCAAAAAAACATCACGTTTGTCATTCCATCTCATCTTATCTCATATATATGCGCCTCATCTCACATACTCATGCATACTCAGTAATCTTCCCACCACGGACACGCAAGATGCCGCCAAAACAGGCCAGCGCTCCATACGCTGTGGACGAGCGCGTCTTTTGCTTTCACATGGACATGCTTTATGAGGCCCGCATCCTGGATGTGCAGCAGGCCAGCGCCGTCACAGAAAAGGGAGCGTCCTCATCTGCCGCCGCCGCTGCCGCTGCCGCCAACACCGCCTCCGCTACCAGCCCGGAAAGCCGCTGGCGCTATCGCATCCACTACAAGGGCTGGAAGAACACCTGGGACGACTGGGTGCCCCAGGACCGCGTGCGCAAGTTCAACGACGAGAACCGCGAGCTCGCCGCCCAGTTGCGCGACCAGGCACGCCAGCTGCAGCAGCAGAAGAACGCAAAACCTACGGGCAAGAAAACGGGCGGTCCCGGTTCAGAGTACGGCGCCGGAGGCCCCTTTGGTCCCGGAGGCCCGAGTGGCGACCGGCCGGGTGCCGGTGGCCCGGGAACAGCAACACCGGGCGAACGTGGCCATGGCCTGCACCACCATCCGCTGCACCACCATCTGGACCGGCATCACGACCTGTCGGCGTCTGCGCGCGGCAGTGAAGAGCGCACCGGCGGCAGTGGTTCCGGGTCACATGCGCGCGGGCCACGACGGCAACGAGACTACGAACTTGAACATGTGAGTTTATTTCGTGTTTTTAATTGTTTGATTTGCGTGTTTATATGTTGTTTGATTTGATTTACTTTTCATTCGCTCTATTTGTCTGCCTTTGATGTATTTTTCCAATCCCCTTCTTCCTTCCCTTTACAGCCCGCCCCGGACTTTCATATATGGTCAATGAGTAAGCTGCTCAAGCATCATATCAACAGAAAAGGACGCCACAACCAAAGTCTCGTGCCGGCCGTCTCTTAGTCAGAGCAAGGACTCGCCACTCCGTGGCATCTGGCGGCAGGCAGACTTCGGGAAAAAAAAACCGGCGCACATATGGTCTTCATACGATGTTGGTTCTGAAAGTACCATTTGAACAATGTAGACTTTGTTATTTGGTTTTTTACCACTGGTACTTTGCAGTCTCTGGTAGGGTATGCTGTCTATGAGAAAATTTTTGTCTCTGGTACAGTGCAGTCGGTGATGGTCGTTTTTGTCTCTGGTAGACTCTATGGTACTTTGCAGTCTCTGGTAGACCTTGCAGTCTATGATATTGCAGTCTATGATAGACTGTGCAGTGTCTAGTAGACCTTGCCGTCTGGTAGACTTTGCTGTCTTTGATAGACCTTTGTCTCTGGTGGACTGCAGTCTAGGATAGACTTTCTGTCTCTTTATCTCCCTCTCGTTCTGTCTTGTTTATTTCTTCTTTTCTTCTTCTTCTTCTTCTTCAATACGCTTTTCCTGTCTGTTCTTCTTCTTTTCTATTCATTTCCATCTCTATTCTTTCTTTTCAACCCTACACCTACCATCTCTTGGTTTCTTCTTTACATCATCTATTCTTTGCAAAGCTCCAGTCTTTGCACGTCTCCACTACCACTTACACACAACACTTGATATCCTCTTCCACTCCCTTCACAATGACCACTACGGCTCCCATGGTGGCTCCTGAGGAGTTTACTATGGCCGCTCTTGAGGGGTTTCCCATTTCCGCTCCCGAGGAATTATCCATGCCCGCTCCTGAGGGTTTTATCATGGCCGCTCCTGAGGAACTTTCCATGGCAGCTCCTGAAGAGCCTCCCAACTCTGCTACTGAAGAGTCTTCTGAGGCGGCTCCTAAGAAAGCTCCTAAGAAGGCTCCCAAAAAGGCTGCCAAGAAGGCCACCAAGAAGGCTGCCAAGCAGACCCCCAAGAAGGCTGGCAAGGCATCTGTCCGGGCTCCCAAGAAGGCGGCGGCGGCGGCGGCGGCGATGGCGGCGGATCCGGCGTTGGATCCAGAGTTGGATCAGGAGCTGGATCCGGAGTTGGATACAGAGTTGGATCCAGAGTTGGATCCGGTGTTGGAGGCGTTGAAGGCGGCGTTGGGGCCGACGTTGGAGCCGGAGTCGGCATCAGCCAGACCGAAACGCTTCCGCAAGGCTCGTCGTCCGGACGGCACCATCAAGTCCAATGCCGAGCTCTACAATGATCGGTTCATGTCTGCACAGCACTATGCCGAGTACACAAACTTCATTGACAACATAGTCATGAAGGACAGCTTGACCGACCTGCCCGATGGCGACGGTCGAAAGTACGACACCAATAAATATCACCGCCTCCATAGCGACCCCAAGGACAAGGGCGGACTCATTAAGGGAAAGCAAGTTGAGGAGGGTCCTCTGATGTACTTGGACGACTTCGACGAAACTGCGGAAGACCGGCTCGTTAAGAAAAAGCTGCAGAACGTGGACGATTTCCTCATTATCGGAGCCCGTGAGAATGGAAATCCCGACGACCACTACTTCTCCCAGATCTTTCCCCAAGAAGCCAAAGAGCCCAGAGATCTGGCGCGGCATCCTGAACCCGTTCCCTGTAATCCTATTCCTCCAGACTGGGCTGCCGTTGGGAGCCCCAGCCCTCCCCCTGACCGCCCTGAACCCGCGCCCACTCTCGATTGAATGTCCTTCTTTTGTTGATCCTGTTCAATTTTGTTTACTTTTCTATATTCTCCTGTATAGTCTTTTCTGTCACATCTGCTTTGGTTCGCTGTATGCTTTTTCGCATACACCGCAATACTAACCGGTTCTCAGGAGGAGAGCTTTCACAACCGGCCGTCTATACGACTGACAATGCCGGACCACCTCAAGGCCGCCCTCGTCGACGACTGGGAGAATGTGACCAAGAACCAGCAGCTAGTGCCCCTGCCGCATAAGGTGCCCGCAGAGACGGTGCTCAACGACTACCTCGCCTTTGAGCGTCCGCACCGCGAAGAGGGCTCTGCGAGCCTCGACATTCTCGAAGAGACCGTCGCCGGCCTGCGCGAGTACTTTAACAAGTGCCTTGGCCGCATCCTGCTCTACCGCTTTGAGCGCCCGCAGTACATTGAGATGCACGAGATGTGGGAGGCCGACGGCGCATACAAGTCGCCCGCCGAGACATACGGCGCCGAGCACCTCTGCCGCCTCCTCGTCTCGCTGCCCGAGCTCATTGCCCAGACAAACATGGACCAGCAGTCGGTCAACCGCCTGCGCGAGGAGCTGACCAAGCTGACCGCGTGGCTCGGCAAGAACATGGTCAAGTACTTTGTGAGCGACTACGAGACGCCCAATGCAGCATACGCCGAAAAGGTGCGCGGTCTCTAGGCTTGGAGCACGCGGGGTCGGTTGCTGATGTTGTGTTTGCGCTCGCCGCGACAACAGGTCGTTTGGAGGAACGCGGTCCCTCCTGTCGCACTTCACCAACTCGGGATGGATCTATTATTGGTCACTGGAAAGGGGAAAATGTGTTTATATTTCTTGTTTGTTTAATTTTGTATTCTAAATTGTCAAATGTTTTAATTTACTCTTTGTACTACCTCGTGCCTCATACGTGTTTATTCAGTTACCCCAACATGATTAATCTCCATCACGATGCATGGTAGATGTTTCTCAAACGTTGATTTGTACATGCAATTCGTTGCACTTTTCCAATCGTACACTCGATGAACCAGTCATTACTACTCTCTCTCGCTCGGCGTCTTACTTGTCAAGTCTTTCTATTAAATCTTCGTACTACCTCGTCCCTCCCATGTGTCTATCTAGTACTCCCAATATGATCAACCTCAATCACGGTGTATGGTAATAGACTCTTTTTCAAAGTGTTCATCTGTACATGTAATCTGCTGCGCTTTCAATCGTACACCCCATTATTCCGGCCATTTACTACTCCCTCTCGCTCGGCGTCTTTGTTTCTTGTTTGTTTGATTTGTATTGTTGCTTGTCAAATCTTTCTGTCTAATCTTTGTACTACTTCGTGCCTCCCATGTGTTTAATGCTCCCAACATGATCGATCTCAATCACGATGCATGATAGACCATTTCTCAATATGTTGATTTGTACATAACATCCGTTGCGCCATTCAATCGTACACCCTATCGCTGCTTCATGCGCTCTCCGACCCGTCTTGTGCCGCCGGCTCTCGCCGCCGCGCAACAACTTGGAATCCCGGCGCCGGCCGCCGTGCCGCCTTGATCTTGGCCAGTGTGTCCTCCCGGTTCGTGCTGACCTCGGACACGCGCACCAGCTCCTTTACGCCAAACACCAGACCCGCAATCGATGGGTTCACCGCGTGCACGACCGTCTGGTGGCGCTTCCGCAGGCCCAGCGCCGCCAGGACGTTGCGCGTCCGCTCCGGCAGGCCAATGGCCGACCGCTGCAGTGTGATCTGGAAAAAGGACATTTGTGATGCAGAGTCTGTAGAGTCCGTAGAGTCGGTAGTTTCGATGGGAGAAAAACGGGCCGTCCGTGTGCGCAACGTGCTCGGTGTGCTCGGTTGTGCCGGGGTCGGATGTGGCGTGGCGATTGCTAAAGTCGACAGGGTCAGCTTGGCTCGCTCACAAAGTCCGTAGCAAGTAGCTGGCTGGTGCAAGCTAGAAAGCTGAGTCGTTTGGAGCAAAAGTTTTGGCACTCACTCTCTTGTATGTGGTGCTAGCCCGATTGGCAGATGCTCGTCTACATAATTGGAAAAGTGAGGTTGAGCTCCAGCGAAAACCGCTTGAGCACTTGGCGATATTTTTGACTTAGTCAGCATTTACCAGTCACGTGTAGTAATGAGTAGTCACGTGTATAACCACGTGTGAGAAAAGAAAATCGTTTCTATTTTCTTTACGGGCGTCTATTGATGGTGGTCACATGTAGTACAAAAGTAGCAGTAGAAAGACATGGCGGCATTATAACGGCGACCTATAGCTCATAGACATAAAAAGAAAAACAGCGTAACACGTAGAACCACAAACGTTTCTTCTCCCCCACCTTGATTTCCTTCCTCGTTACTCTACATCTGAACCTCCACACGGCCCTCAGCGCCTGGCGGACCAGACTTGAGGTTGGGCAGCAGGTAGGTGATGTCATCCCAGGGGTGACGGTACAGACCAGTGCGCAGTCTCTTCTGATCCAGGTAGTGGGCAATCAGACCAATACTCCGGCCAAGAACGAACAGGCCGTTCAGGACACCCATCTTCATGTAGTCCTCCGCCTCCTCGGGGCTGAAAGCACCGCAGTTGCGGACCAGATCGACGAAGCAGACAGCAATGCAGCCGTCGACGTTCAGGATCAGGTTGTCCTTCTTGGAGGTGGTGACAGTCTCGACGGCCAGGGCGTAGTCCAGAAGCTTGTGGCTGGGGAACTTCTCCTTGACGTACTGCTTGACCAGCTCGACACGCAGATCAGGGTTGTTGCGGGACTTGACACGGTGGCCAATACCGGGGATCAGCTTGTTGCCCTTGCGCATGCTGTCGACAAACTCGCGGGGGCTCAGGCCCTTGTCAAAGGCACGGGTGAACTCCTCAGCGGCACCGTCCAGGGCACCACCAAAGCGGGAACCAATGGTCAGCAGACCGGAAACGAGAGCACTGATCAGATCCTTGCCAGCACGAGTGGTAATAATGGTGTTCATGGCACCAGACACGGCCGGACCGTGATCAGCAGTAAGCATAAGAACCATCTCAAGGAACTTGGAAGCGTAATCGGGCAGACGGCGACGGAACCACAACAGGGACATAACACCACCGATACCAATGTCCTCCTTAAACACATCCGAGATGGGCATGCCAGCGTACAGGAGCTCCTGGCCACGGTCGTCGGAGATGGTGGAGATGAAAGCAGCGGGCTTGCGGATAAGGCCAAGCTCCTGGGCCCAAGAGTAGTCAATGGGGATCTTAGGCACAACGGGCTCGGGGCTCGGGGTGATGGTGCCGGCCTTGACGAGGTTGTCGTAGACGGACTTTAGGACAGCGGGCATGTCTTCAAAAGTCTCGGGGACGTAGAAACCAGCCTCGCGCATGGTCTTGTTCTTGGTGGCAGCGGTCTCGAGCTGCGAGTTGGCGAAAGAGCCGGCGTGACCGAACTGGACCTCGGTCTTGAACATGCTGGCGCAGGTACCAATGGCCCATGCGACAATGGGCTTGTTGATGATGCCCTTCTCGACGGCCTCAATGACCTTGTATTCCTCAACACCACCAACCTCACCCAGCAGGACCAGGATCTTGCAGTCAGGGTCGGCCTGGTAGCGCAGCAGGTGGTCAATGAAGGTGGTGCCGGGGTAACGGTCACCACCAATGGCAACACCCTCGTACACACCGTCCGTGTTCTGCGAGATGATGTTGTTCAGCTCGTTGGACATACCGCCCGACTTGGAGACGTAGCCGACGGAGCCCTTGCGGTAGAGCTTGGAGGCAACAATGTTGTCCATCATGCCACCAGTGTTACCAATCTTGAAGCTGCCAGGCTTGATGCCACCAACGGTAGCAGGGCCGATGATGGTGATGCCCTTCTTCTTAGCAATGTGGGCAATCTCACGGGCTCTCTGTCAATGTATTAGCATGCAAATCGGACAGTAGTTCTGTTTTTGTATAAAATCTTACCCGCTCGGGGACACCCTCGGCAATGATAGCGATGGTCTTGATCTGGGGGTTCTCCATCAGCTCCAGGGTGGAGCTGTAGACACTGCGGGACGAGGCAAAGTTGACGACGACATCGACATCAGGGTGCTTGGCCATGGCCTTGCTGACCTCCTGGTAGACGGGCAGGAGAGTCTCGCTGGTGCCCCAGTACATCTTGCTGACGAACTGGCCACCAAAGGTGTAGATGATGCCGGCGACGGAGGGCGTGGGACGCTTGCAGATGAAGTCGAAATCCAGCATGCCCTGAACGGCACGGGGCTGCAGACCGTAGACAAAGCATCTGGTCTTGTTGGTGAAGAGAGCGTGCGAGGGGAGAGGACTCAGAGGGCGGCTGGGAGCAGAGAACCGAGTAATGTTGTCGTTGGCCGAAGCGGCAACGGGGGTCTTGGTGCCGCTGGGCGCGGTGGTGGACGACATTTTTGCGGTTTTTGTATTTGCCAAGTGTGGTTAACTTTGCATCGAAGTTTGAGGAGACAAAAGTGAGGCTGCTGGGAGAGGTGAATGTTAGCAAGATCGGCCTGGGATGTGATGCTCCTCCCAAGAGTTTTATAGCTGCTTCTCGCAACCGTGATGGCAACGTCTTCTCAAAGCTAGCAAGCAAGGCAATATAGCTGTGGCGAGGGGGGCAAGCAGTGACTGGGGATCTCAGTATTTCGGTAGAGCTGTTCTTACCTTTGGTATTCCTGCTGCCGTTGTCTTCTTGATTGAAGAGGAGGGAGCGGAGGGTATGAGGTAGGGGAGAAGAGGTGGTGATGAGAAAGAGAAAGGGAGAATTGTAGAATGGAGTAAAGAGAAGAAGGAAAAGAAACGGCGGAGCTATTCGATGGCCGAAGAAGCGCCCTTTTTTGCTATTTTGCAGCAGCAGCTCTTTTTGTCCTTTTGATTCTTTATTTTTCGGTTTTCAAGGGGGTGCCACTTGCTCTTTCCTTCTCAGTTCCGTTCTTTCCTTTCTGTTGTCGGACTGGGCCAAGCAGGGGAAAGAGCGACGGAGTAACACGCAGCGAGAAAGCTAATCCGTTTTTATTCTTTCTTTTCTTTTTCTCCCTAATAATACCTAAACTTCCGTCCTATTCTTCTTTCTTTTTTCTTTGCACCTTTTCGGTGGATGGGTGAAGCAAACAGTCCTAGATCGCTAGGTGACGCAGGACGAATTGGATTTCGAGAGTGGGTCGAGTTATTCTGGAGCTTGGTGGGATGTGAAGTATCGGTACATTGACATGACCCTTGTCAAAGCCCCACTTTCTCTTACACGCCACTTCAGATCTTTCTCTGTACTTTGTACACTAACGTCTCTGTTGATATTGGCACTCGTTCCAATCTCACCCAATTCCAAAACGATGCGCATCATCCCGGATTCATATCAAAGTCCTAGAGTGATCACAGCCCCGACTGGATACGTGCCCCTTTGATTTTCCGCCGGGGGTAAGAACCAGCCTCCAATCGCGGGTATGCAAAGGGGGGAAGTCGGGGATATCTCACCGATTCTGTTTTGTTGAATCCGGCGGCGGGAAATCGACTAGGTAACGCAGTTGGCAATACTGATTGCTGGGAGTTCATGGACTGCCGGCAAGACCTGGCCGGACGTACTTTGTTTAGGAACAGCGTGGTGCATGACCGCAAGGCTTTGGCCATGGATCTTCGCATAGGAGATATCCGTAGGACATGACGTGAGACCAGCCAAGCAAACCGGACACAGCCCATTTGTGCCTGCGGCTGGATTTAAGGCTGCTGCACCGGCTGACACTTGTCGTGAGATGTCCATTTCTTATGGATTCATCTCTATGCTTATGTAAAGATCGCGAGATAATCAGTCTATCGAAGCGACAAGTGCCGCAATCTAGCCGCCAAGGCTTAAGTTGCATCTGCAGTGTTTTTAGCGGATCGCGTGTATTTATAGCGGACTACCACTATTTCACACGCCCGTCGCTATGTAAAGATTGACTGATATGTGTATGCTCAAGTACGTGTAAGCATAAGAGCTTGAGGTGGGGAACCATGCATCCCAATTGCGACAAAGGCAAGAACGACGGGCAAAGCAACGAGGGAAACGAAACAATCAAAAAGAGGGGTCTGATGAGCTGTATGCACTATGCGTAAGTTGTCGCACTCGCGCTAGCAGTTCCTTGTCTCTGCCCAAAGTCCTACGCTCTTTCGCTCCATTTCTTTGACCTTCCGCCGTGCCAGATCGATCGTGTCGTCCGAGCCATTCCTCGTAGTTACTCGGATCGTCCCCATGGAGTGCTCCGAGTGAAACTGCGACTGCCCCTTGTCCATCATGGCGCGTCCATCGCAACTTCCTCAAAAGTCCTACCAGCTATTATCTCATGCAGGTGGGGAAATTAACGGGATTTGCAGTGGAAGGAGCAAACGTGACACTTGCCACAACAAGATATAGACGTTGGAATAACAGATGATAAAGACAAAACAGGCAAGACACACTGGTGTCAATGGCATGATACTCTCTCGCAGGGAAAGAGCTGACGACCTAACCTCGTCTCACAAGAAGCCGACCACCGAGGCAGAAAAGCATGCCCGTCAGCCCCACAGGGTAAAGCCTGAACACAACCCCAACGGCCACCGAAGATCCCAAGCGTTGGGGGGTATTTTTTGAGTCAGCCACGAGCATGTACAGGTACTTCCTGCAACACACCGCCAACAGAACCCCTCAGGATTTCCCCAAGCTATTTTTGCTTTTCTCTTTTTTCGAATTTAACTCTCAAGCCCTGTTGTTTATTTTCCTCTCATGTGCTGGCGGGCTGGCGCCTTGTCCCACCCCTCTATTGCGCACCTTCATGGTTGTCTCCGTAGCTGCCCTTGTTCCTGAGTCGCTCTTTCCACTTTCGAAGGGAAGCTCGTTGAGAAGGAAAGAGGCAAGTGCAGAGTAGAAAACATAAGGAAGGACCGGGCTTGTACCTTTTCGCTGCGAGGCAAGTCCGACCGTCTTTCACTTCCGTATTCTTTCCAGACACACCCCTCGCTCTTTCTCTTTCTGGCTCTCGTGCAAAACGGAGCTACGCCAATACTAATAATTTTTCTGGCCATAGCAATTGATCAACTTTGAACGTAATTCTTCTTCCTCTTCTTCTCCCTTCTTCCCTCCGTCATCTTCTTCGCAAAAGAACTCAACTCTCGCGATCCCTAACAACACTACCATCGCATCTGCTTTTTTGCCCAAGGTAAGCTACCTTCCAGTCACTTGCTGTTGCAAAGCACTACAATGCAATACTGTCTGCAAACTGCCACCACCTGGAAGAGCTCCAGTAGTGTTGTCGGCGAGCTTCTTGCGAGTAGCTTCTTCAAAGCAGCTCGGAACAGTTCCAAGAAGGCCAGGCAGCCTCACGACCATGCTCGAATTGTCCCGCTGAGCTGCTGAGAAATGGCTCGAATGGTCGAATGGCTCGAATATGCTCGACTTGTGCCCAAGCACCTGTTCAGGGCTGCTAGAGAGCTGCTCGCAACTGAACCGCCAGACTTCAATATGCTCAGCATCCGCTCAGACTCGAGTGACAAAAGTAACCATACTGACTCGTCCACTTGAACAGGTCAAAAATCAGGACAGACAACACTCCTCCCCTCCGAAAAAATAAGACAGCACCACACATCATGTCTGCCAAGTCCATTCTCGAGGCCGACGGCAAGGCCATCCTCAACTACCACCTGACCCGTGCTCCGGTCATCAAGCCATCGCCGCTGCCCGCTGCCACTAAGCACAACGCCCCCCCAAGACTGGCTTCTCTGTACTTCCCCGAGGATGCCAACGTTGCCGACGTTCTGAACCAGGCTGAGGTCACTTACCCGTGGCTGCTGCAGGACGGTGTCAAGTTTGTCGCAAAGCCTGATCAGCTGATCAAGAGACGGGGTAAGAGCGGTCTGCTCGCCCTGAACAAGACCTGGCCCGAGGCCAAGGCCTGGGTTGCCGAGCGCGCCGGCACCACCCAGAAGGTTGAGACCACCGAGGGCGTCCTGCGCCAGTTCCTGGTTGAGCCCTTTGTCCCCCACAAGCAGAACGAGGAGTACTACATCAACATCAACTCCGTCCGTGATGTGAGTTTCTCCTGATTTTTCTTTTGGTGTTTAGAGCTTCCCCGGTTGATGGCTGTCTGGTTTTCGCTGCGTCTCATCTTCAATTCCCATCTTGGCATCCGTGCTGGATGAGAGGACAAGTGAACTCGCTGGAGAAGTAAAGACC
The DNA here is from genome assembly GCA_029298705.1 of Ophiostoma triangulosporum. Lineage (NCBI taxonomy): Eukaryota > Fungi > Ascomycota > Sordariomycetes > Ophiostomatales > Ophiostomataceae > Ophiostoma > Ophiostoma triangulosporum. The sequence goes on along the minus strand of JANSLO010000010.1, from coordinate 482,030 downwards.
GGGCTCATAAAGAGCGATGAACAAAGGATGGTGGAATCATATCAAGACAAGTGTTTTGAGTATGAGAAAAGAAAGAAAGTCAGGTTTCAAACCGGGCATTGCCGTTTATATGGCTGCAGATTTCCGCACGTTTTCACTCGGAAGCGCCTTTGGTAATCCGGACGAGCGGAGGCTGCTAGGATGACAGGATCGCCTGTTTTAGTCCATCATGCCGTTCCCATACCACGTTCCGATCCTTTGATTCCCTGTCAGCACGCAATTCGCTGCAAGTGAACTGTAATTATGGAGTACTAACCTGCTACAGGGCGATTGGATTCTGTTCACCCACGAGGGTGGTGTTGATGTTGGTGATGTCGACGCAAAGGCTGAGAAGCTTCTGATCCCCGTTGACCTTTCCGAATACCCCTCCAACGAGGAGATTGCCGCCACTCTGCTCAAGAAGATCCCTACAGGCCTGCACAACGTCCTTGTCGACTTCATTACCCGCTTATATGCTGTCTACGTTGACTGCCAGTTCACTTACCTGGAGATCAACCCCCTGGTTGTCGTCCCCAACGAGGATGCGACTTCTGCTGATGTTCACTTTTTGGATCTGGCTGCCAAGCTGGACCAGACTGCCGACTTTGAGTGCGGTGTGAAGTGGGCTATTGCCCGGTCACCTGCTGCCCTGGGCCTGACCAACATCTCCCCCACGGCTGGCGTCAGCATCGATGCTGGCCCGCCGATGGCGTTCCCCGCTCCGTTCGGTCGTGAGATGACCAAGGAGGAGGCATACATTGCCGAGCTTGATGCCAAGACTGGTGCGTCGCTGAAGCTGACCGTGCTGAACGCCAACGGCCGTATCTGGACTCTGGTTGCCGGTGGTGGCGCCTCGGTCGTGTACGCCGACGCCATTGCCTCTGCCGGTTTTGCCGACGAGCTTGCCAACTACGGTGAGTACTCTGGTGCGCCGACCGAGTCGCAGACCTACCACTACGCCCGCACTGTCCTTGACCTGATGCTGCGCGCACCGACGGACCCCAAGGGCAAGGTTCTCTTCATCGGTGGTGGCATTGCCAACTTCACCAACGTGGCATCGACTTTCAAGGGTGTGATCAAGGCTCTCCGCGAGTACGCAAAGGCCCTGAACGAGCACAATGTCCAGATCTGGGTGCGCCGTGCCGGCCCCAACTACCAGGAGGGTCTGAAGAACATGAAGTCGGCGACACAGGAGCTTGGTCTGAACGCCAAGATCTTCGGCCCGGAGATGCACGTGTCGGGCATTGTGCCATTGGCTCTGATCCCCGGTAAGTGGGAGGAGGCCAACGTTGAGGAGTTCAAGGCTTAGAATGGCCGAGTGGGCGTGCTCGGTAAGGCGGGGGAGAGGCAAACCAAAGAGATAAGATGATATCGCACATTGCTGCTATTGACTATGATGATGGCGTTGTTTTTTTTATATTTTGTTACATTTCATCATACTATATTCGAGCGCATACAACCAGTGACGTTAGTGCTTTGTATTTGCTGTACTTTTCTATGATATTGCAATAAGTGACCGTCGCGTTCACGGTAAATGACGTAATGCAAGACTTCAACTTTGATTTCCTATCTAGGACATGTGACGGGCTGGCTTCTCGGTGTATGTAACAGCAAAGATGAACGAAATGGCACAAGAACAACGCGTACTGAAAAATAGATGTAAAGAGAAAGGAAATGGCTAGATTAATAGTACGAATGGCATGAGAGTAAAGAAGCGAAAAGCGAAATGGTCAACAAGCTTGACAAAGCAGCGCAAAACATGAAAAAATGAGAAGAATACAGTAATGCGAAAATGGTATCCTTCTGGTGATCAACGCAAATCCAGACGCACACGGCTCCATGGTGCCTTTACAGGAAAAGAGCAAAGATGGTAGGGAAGATGGCGCCGAGCGCGACGGCAGGCACCCACAGCATCTCGGCACGGGCAAAGGCGGCGCTGGTAGAGGCAGAGCTGCTGGACGAGCCAGACGACGACGACGACGAGCCCGACGTGGTCTTTGAGCTTGAGCCCGAGCTGGAAGTAGAGGTCGAAGTCGAGCTCGAGGCCGTGTTAGAGCCAGGCGTGTTGACAGCGTCGGAGGCCAGGGGCTTAACGGCCAGGTTGGTCAGGGTCGTGCCGTTCTCGTTGCGGACAGTGTACTTAACCTTGTAGTCGGAGATGGAGATGATCTTGCCAGAAGGCTTGGGGCTGATGCCCTTGGAGATGAGCGAGTCGACACCGTCGGGCTGCTTGGGCAGGGTGAAGTTGGAGCTGAAGTCCTTGCTGGAAATGAGCTTGGAGCTGCAGGTAGGGGCCTTGACGGATGCGCCGTCGGCGGTAGCCGACTGCAGGGTCTTGAAGTCGATCTTGGCGTACTCGCTCTGCAGAGCATTGTAGTCCTCGAGGAGGGTCACGGTGCCGTCAGACGAAACGTTGACAAGACCGTACTTGTTGGCCTCGTTGGTGTACTCGTAGACGACGCCACCGCTGAAGATGGGGGTCATCTGGTCGCTGTAGATGGCACCAACCTCGGTGAAGATGCGGGGGGCAGGGGTGTTGCAACCAAACTCGGAGAAGAAGATGGGGACGGACGTGCCCTTGAAGCCGGAAACAAGCTTGTCGTAGCTGCTAGTAGTGAAGCTGCTGTCACCGCACCACGAGTAGCTGTTCAGGGCAAAGACGTCGGCACGGCTCATGTTGTCGTCATCGTCGGTCTCGCTGCAGGAGAAGTAGTTCCACGAGTCGAAGAGGACGGAGCGCACATCGGCGGCGGAGTAGCCGACGGGGATGGCGCGGTCCGAGTTCTTCTTAATGTACTGCTTGATGTCGCGAGTGACAGCACGGATGTACTGGGGGTTGAACTCGGCGGTAGCCTCATCGTTGACCACTTCGTTGCCGGCAAAGAAGAGGAGGGTGTTGGGGTAGCTTTTGAAGGCCTCAACAATGGCAAAGGTGCGGTTGAGGTAGGCCTTGGTGTAGGTGGTCCAGGGCGCGGAGCTGTCAAGGGACTCGCCGACGAGGGGCGAGTTGACATCGAGCATCATATACATGCCGGCGGCGTTGAAGATGCTGGCGCACGCGTCGTGGTTGAGGTTCGGGTCCAAGTTATAGACGCGAATGGCGTTAATGCCGAGGATCTGCATGATAGCAGCATCGCGCAAGCACGTGGCCGGGTCGCTGAGAGGGTCGACACCGAGGTCGGGGTTGTAGCCGGCGGAGCCACCGGGCTGGTAGGCGACACCGACAACCTGGAAGCGGTCCTTGGTGGAGGGGTTGACAAAGTCGGAGCCCTCGACCTCGAGGGAGGTGACGGCAGCGGCGATCTGGGCGCCGAGCGCAGCGAGCGCAATGGAGGTCTGGAGAGTTAGCAGTGAGACTGAAAGTTATTGTGGATTATGGATTTGTTCTGGGATGACGCCGACAGTTCCGATGTTGACGCCATGCTGAAGTGATAACAACATGGATTCAGCTGTTAACTCGCAATAAGTGACAAAATACTTACACGCATGGTGATTTTGGATTTGGTTGTAAGTTTTAAGATGACTGAAATGCGAAGATGAGAGTCGAACGTAAAGAAGCGGGCGTTTCGCGGTTTAAAGTGAGTAAGAAAACGTAGATGTGAAAAAAAAGTGTGTAATGAGTGACTAGAATATAAAATAAACAAAGACGAGCCGAAAATGAGAGTCGGGATACTGAAACACGAGGAGAAGAGAGAAAGAGAAAAATACAAAGAGAGAGAGGGCGAACGGAAACAGAAAGGGAAACGGATGGAAATATGTACTTGCACGATACGAGATGTTGAAGGTGGGAAAGGGGAGTAGGAAAAGGGAAAGAGCTACGGAGGATTACGAGAAGCAGGGAAAGAGCCAAGCCCAGTGAGGAAAGAGCGATGAGACAGTACGGAGTAAGCAAGGAAGGAGTGACCATGGATCGACATGTGGTAACTCTTGGGAAGGGGCGAGGGACAAAGTCTTGTCCTTGTCGTTGATATTAGAGTAAAATGACATTAATGATCAATAAATTCAATGATAAGATATACGGGGCATCGTATTAACGGCTAGCAAATGGCGCACGTTGATGTCGATAAGCATAAGCTTATGCTTAGTTGTAGGGATTAAATAGATACATATACGTGAAGAGTAGAAACCATCCTGAATAATAAACAAAAGAACTCAAGTACGAGATGGGATGGGAGGGTAACGGCGTACAAAGGGACACAAGAAGATGCGACGAGACGGGACGCATTGTGTGCAGATACACAAAAATGGTGATACAGTCTGACAGTGACATGCTGCAGCGACTGGCCAGATGAAAGTGTACAAAAGGCATAACAGCGACAAGACGGCGCCAGACAAGTGGCTGTGCTCAAGGCCAAGACAGTCAGACAGGCGCAGCGGCGCCAAGAGACAGCCAAAGACAGCAAAGACCAAGACACCAAGACGGCACCAAGCCTAGGAGATTTGGGCAATTTGTGTGAGATGATTACAGATATGAGAAAAGAATGTAAACCTCGGCATATGCAGCAAGATATACCAAGAGACCAAGAGAATCCAAGAATACCAAGAGACCGGAGACAAGAAGATATCTACGAATAGACCAAGATATTGAGAGACCAAGAAGCCAAGAGCGCTGTAATACAGAGTCAAGAGGCCTAGAAGAGACCTACGGAGTAGACCAAGAATACCAAGACACCAAGAGCGCTGACAGTCAGGAGTCGTCAGACACCAAGACCAGATTTATTAGAGACCAAGAGACCAAGACCAAGAGATCAAAAACGCTGTATTACAGTCAGGAGTCAAGAAGAGACCAGAAGAGATCAAGACCAAGGTTACCAATAAACCAAGAAGTTACCAAGAGCGGTGTATTACAGTCAAGGGTCGTCAAGAAAGACCAAGAAGATACGGAGATATGAGGAGACCAAGAAACCAATACCAAGAAACCAAGAGCGCTGTATTACACAGGCAGGAGCCGTAGAGACCAACACCAAGAGCCTGTATTACTCCGTACTCAGTCAGGAGTCGTCGAGACCAATTGGCAAGACCAACAAGAGTGCATATACACATGTTACACAAACACAACATCAACCGTCCAAGGAAATAGGGCCAGGAAATATCCCATCCGCGACGTCATCCGCTACCTTTTTCCTCTTCTTAAATTCTAAATTTTAAACTGGCCCACTCCCTTCCCATGTGCCACTCAAACAGCACCGGTCAGTGCCTAAACGAGGATGTGCAGACTAACACTAGCCAATTCCAGGTAGTCAGGTACACTATCTGTCACTCTGGCGCTGACCCCTGTAGGCCACTGACCAGTAGGAGGGCGCTGTCACGGTCAATTCTTCAAAAGGGGGGATGTGCAGGGGCACATGAGACAGGTGTGAGCAATGCAACAGACAGAGTGTCAGTCCAATGTTTCTTTCGTCATAAACAGTTAACCTTATTCGGGCGGTTGTCAAATGATGACATTCTTATTCCGAGTCCTCTTTTGGGTTATGGTGGCCGAATCGTACCGTTGGTATCGATTGTCATGGATTATGTAATCACGGAGCTGCACAATGAAAGCAGCATCGCAAGAAATCCTATATTGTATACTGGTGACTAAAATACACTCTGACATCGACAGACAAAGTGCCTTCACATGTAACAGCACGGCAGTGCAAGCGATGATTCATGCCGACTCCGTAAATATGTAGTACTCCGTCCGTGCATTATCGTATCATGCTTCATTCTTCATCCCTAAAAAAAGCTTTTGTAATCCACATCGTGACTGGTCTTTGTGAGGCTAAGCCTGCCCACTGGCGGCGAGGATGTGTCCGAGCCTAGTGCTTAGTGCTGCTTCCCGTCGACCTCGCGCGCGTTCCGGTCGAACCGCTTGAAACCCGTGACGCCCTCCCAGAACGTCGACAGCATCCAGAGGCACCAGTCGCGCGAGAACGGCGCCATGCCGCGCGGAGCGAGCCGCGTGCGGTTCAGCCACCACACCTCGACGACGTGGATGGCAATCACCGGCAGGATCATGTGTATCACGAGCTTGCGGAACCCGTCGGCGCCGCCATAGACAAAGTTGGCCTCGGTGGCGCCGACGGACGCGAGCGCGGCCGTCCAGACACGCGTGGCCGTCTCGTCGTAGCCGGTGCCGACCTGCACGGCCATGACGGCAAAGAAGACGACGCTACTCATGACGACAATGTCGACGCCGGCCGGCGGTACAAATTTGATGATTTTGGCTCCTCCTGATCCGGCCTTGTCGCCATTGCCGTGCTCGGGCAGGGGCAGGCCCAAGGCGGTGCGCGCGTCCGTGGAGAGCGCAATTAGGCGCTGCCGACGCTCGCCCCAGTCGGTCATAGGCGGGTCGAGCGCGACCTTATGAATAGTGCCGGTCGTCGCGGTGCGAATGGTCAGCGACGTCAGGTCCATGTCGACCAACTGCGGCCGACCCTCGGCGGCGAGCTGCGCGGTCGACATGCCGTTGACAAAGCGCAGGTACAGGCCAATATCGTCGCCATGGTCCTTGTTCATGTGGGCCAGGGTGGCCTCTTTGGATTTCGTGTCGATGATCATGCTGTCGGTATGATGGAGTACGAATATGTAGGTCGTGGGTGAATACAACACGCCACAGCAGGAGATATCGGAAGTTGTGTGACGGTGAGCTTTAGTGGGGCTGCCGATCTTCGGGTCAACGTCCATCCTACAAGGCTGAGGCGGCAACAACAATCGAGTGTATGCTAGGAATTCAAGGTAAATTCAATAATGACTAAATGGAGTTGTATTGTTCAAGGATTACAAAAACAAGAGTGATGTTTGTACTGTTTTGTTTTCCTGATTTGTTTTTCAATCTTTTTGTTTGTCGTTTTTGTTTTGCTCCAGCTTTGCTTTTATATCAGCAAATATTATTATCAAAGTTCTATTAAGACTTATATTGATTCATCTACCCATTTGATATGGCATCATTAAATTCACCACTACCAATCAATAAACTCACACCCGCCGCCGCCGCCGGTACGCCGTCTGCACCATGGCCCGCACCGTCGGCAGACTCGCCACAATCACAGACACCGACACCTCCAGTCCCGACCACACCAGACTGTCCGTATTGTCCCATGTCGGGTTCGTCGTCGTCGCCGGGTCAAAGTGCACGAGAAAGTGCAGCCGGATGCTGCTCGTAATCACCACAAACACTCCCAGACTAAACATGGCCGCCGCCGTCAGCGCCGCCGCCGAGCCCGTCGACGAAAAGAGCGCCCGCCGCAGTACAAACAGCAGCGGCCACGGCATGACGAGCACGGCGACGTCCTGCACAATACCAAACGCCGCGGCCACGTACGCGAGCGCGCGCACATCGAGGCATGTCGGTGCAGACGCTGCAGGCGCAGTGGCCGTCCAGCGCGTCCACACAGTGTCGATGGGTCGGCACTGCACCGCATCGAGCACGAGAAAGATGACTGTGGGGACCACAACCAGTCCACTGGCGACCGCGTAGACGGCGGTGCGGAAGCGTCTGTAGTAGACGGTGCGGTAGCGGGCTGCCGTTTTGGTTTTGGACTCGGTTTTAGTTTGGACCGCTGTCTCCACGTCTGCCGGCGCAAACAGCCGCAGGTACAGAAACAAAATCGACAGCCGCACCAGCGCGAGAATCAAAAGGTACAGCATCTCGTCAATGTAAAACGCCCGCAGACCCGCAGCAATCTGTCCGTCGTCGCCCACCGTCCACACATCCACGCCAAACGCCGCTATCGACGCGTACTGCCCGACAACGAGAAACGCCAAAAACAGCGGCGCCACCGCCATGCTGAGGTAGTCGTCGACGGCGTATCTTTTGAGGTGCTGCCGCGCCCGGCCATAGAGGCGCAGCCCCAGACACACGAGCGCGGGAATCTCAATGGCCAGCAGCGCCACGAGCGATGCCTTGCGCGAGCGGACGGGCCACGCGCACGCGGTGGCGACGACGCGTACGGCGGCGAGCGCGTCGGCAGGGGCGCAGTGCTGCACGAGGCAGGCTTGTGCGGTGGCGGACGGGCGGGGGACGCCGCAGAGATCGGGCCCAGCGAGCGCCGTGTCGGTGGCGGCCGAGCTATTGGCAAACGCCGTGAGGCAGGAGATCTGTCGTTAGTGCTTGCAGATGGAGATAGACCGAAGCTGTACTCACTGCACATGCGGGCAGCGACGGCTCGGCTGCAGCCGTCACGGCCAGTGGCAACAGAGAAGAGTTTGTCGTCATCGTGGCTTGACCAAGCAGCAAGATTTGATCAGCAAAGACATTGCCATGGCCTTCCGATCTGTACTGCAATCTCATTATTTATACAGCTGCCGGCCGCGATCCCTTGTATATACACAAGGTGCCACGTTGTCATGGCGTGGTGATGCTGAACGAGCACAGATCAATAAATGTGTCACTTGCCGACATGTGTCATGACCATCCGACAGCAACAACAGAGGTGATACGGTCCAGAGCATGCGTGCCACCCGTCTCGTCCCGTATGCCAGGCAACGTTGCCACATTACATCACTGCACGTCTAAAAGATCAACTCGTTTTACGTCGAGTTGCTGTCAGAGCTCAGAGAGAAGAAAAACTTAAAAGAACATGGTCGATATATGACAAGACCCAGAATCCGTTTCCGTCCGTTGTACCGCTCCCGCGCCCGCTATAGACCGCTGCTATATGCTGTTCCTTTTTCCTTTTTCCTTTTCCAATAATTCGATAGTAAGACATAAGACATGTAAGCCTTGCTTTTGGTTCTTCCCGCCATGCTAGCCCGTGTCCGCTCTCTAAAAACAAACCGACCGAGACAGAAAGCAAGAAACGCTGGAATCAATGAGATATGAGTATGGTGATGAGAGATGAGTGACGAGGGAGGGAATGAGAAATGAGATGAGAGATGAGCGAAATTCGAGACAAAGTATGGTAATGATGTGATACGAGTACATGTCGCGGAAAGCAAAAGTCGAGATAAAGAGAATAGCCACGCTTGTTGCGCATGAGTGACCACACGAGTGACCACAATGGGGTGTGTTGTTTGCAGCTGCACGTGTTGGTCCTTGGATAAGATCAATGTGTTGGCTGTATTAAGCTGCGCCAGCCACGACCGCCGTGGCGTCGAGCATGGGCCGGTGACGGCTGTGACGACCGCCGATGGAAGAGCCACTCTACTGCTCCTCGTTGCGGCGGGGGCCACGGTGGTGGTTGCCGCCGTTGGCGTTGCCGCCGTTGCTGCCACCGTTGCTGCCGCTGTTGTGACCGCCACGACCACGGCCGCCGCCACGACCACGACCCTCGCCACCGCGGCCGCCACGGCCCTCACCACCAGCACCGCCACGACCGCCACGGCCGCGGAAACCGCCGCCGCGGCCACCGCGCCAGCCATCACGCTCGCTGCGCGCACGGTTGTGGCGCTGGACCTGGTGGAAACCGTCGTTGGTCTCGGGCACGGCAGTAGCCGGTGCAGCAGAGGCAGTAGTGGCGGGGGCAGGGGGAGGGGTGTCGGGCTGCTCATCGGCCCACGACTGCGTGTTAGCGGGCGCGGCAGGCGTGGCAGCCAGGCCGGTCTCGGTCTCCGCAGGGTTGCGCGGGACCTCGACCCACTCTTGGGACATGCTCAGGTCCTTGTTGCCGTTTGTGTCCCACTGGCTCTCGCCAGCAGCGTTGGCAGCCTCGTCAGCAACACCCGCGTTGGTGATGCCGTTGGCGTGGACTGCTGTCTCGGCCTCGGCCTGGGTCTCGGCAGACTGGCCGTTGGTCAGCGCAGCGTCATCGCCGGCTTCGATCTCGGTCAGGCTGGCATGGGCGACGGTCGGGTCGGACTCGATCGCGGCGGCCTCGGGAGCAGCCTCGGGCGCAGCCTCCTCGGCGACCTCCTCGACCACATTGGAAGGTGCCGCAGCAGCCGCAGCAGCCACAGCAGCCTTGACCTGGGCGACTATTTTGTTAGTTTTGCCTTTCTGGCGAGGACAATAAGATATGGAGGGGAAACGTACAGGTAGTCTGAAGAGTATCGTTGGTGATGCTCTTGGCAGGCTCGTCGGCACCGTTGACGAGCTTGAGCATGGTGGCGACAGCAGAATCATCACCACTGTAGACCTGCAAAAGGATGCCTTCCAGAGCCATGTTCTCGTCCAGCTGGGCGTCGTGCTCCTCGTTACGGCGTATAGCCGCAAGACGCAGGAACTGGGACACAACCAGGAGGCTGTCGTGCAGCTTCTGCTTGGCCTCGGCCGCGACGGTCTCAGTGGCCGTAGCGACAGCCTCCGTCTTCTCCTTCTCGAGCTTCTCGGTCAGGGTCTTGGTGAGCTCGGTCTTGTCGCTGACAAGGCGCTGGCGGTAGTCGGCATCGAGCTTCTTGAACTGGCTGTGCTGCTCCTCGAGCTGGGCGAGCTGGGCAGCCAGAGCGGGCTTCTTGAGGTGTTGGGCTCTTTGATCGGCATTGATGATCTTGAGGGTGACGAGCTCCTCGAGCGACTTGTCCTTGTGTTCGGCGATCAGAGAGTCGGTTTTGGACGCGTTGGTCTGGGGTTACAAGTTAGCGAGACGGGTCGAAAATGGACGGCAGCACAAAACATAGCCAAAAACTTACAAGCTTCTTGTTGACGTTGCGGATGTTCTTGGACAGCTCGCGCAGGTATGCGGGCTCAGACTCGTCGCCATTGGCATCATGGGCAGCAACAGACACGGCCTTGTCCGAGGGCGCGGCCGGCGACTCGGTGCGGATGGCCTTGGCCTTCTTCTTCTTGGCGACCTTGGGCTCGGTGGCCGCGGCGGGATTCTGGATGGATGATGCAGCCATTGTTGTGTTGTGTGGTGTTTGATGTGTTGTGTGTTTTGTTGTGTTGTGTATTGTACGTAGATAGAGGTGACGCAAGATGGTGACCTAAAATAGCGAAAACGGAGCCGATGGAGATGCAAAAGGCTAGATGTAGAGGATGGAGTTAGGTTGTTGGCAAGGTGAAGCGAGGATGAAGTTGTTTGAGCACGAAAAATTACATAATCCGTTTTCGTCGTCAATATGAAGCGGTGCGTCGTGTGTGTGACCAGCAACGGAAGGAGCGACCATGGCCTCCAACCTCTTACCCCACGCGACCCTTCCCTATTTGGCCAATTAGACAGATTGCTCTTGCTACAGTGGATACATGAGATTCTGGGTGCTTCTACTGTACCCTAGTCCCACAGCGCTAATATAGGCTACTATTTACAGGCTACTATTCACGGGCTTCTTACTATTTACAGGCGTATCACGATACTAGAAACATGAACAGCGCCTCCTGTAACTAGATCCGAACACGATCAAATCGAACATTTAGTAGACACGTAAGAGACTCAGTAAACACTGCTTAGAGCTATGGTGGATCGAGATGCATACGTGCTCCATAGCCAAGGCTGGACGATGCTGTCGTTCGTTGATATTATGTAAGCCATGCTGTATGATGACGCGCCTGTATTGATATAGTCGCGATGCGATATTCCTATGGAGTGGCTCGGGAGAGAAGCGCCATGCTGTAGTATCTCGTGATATTTGGCAATGTGTAGCAAGCTGAGTGTGACTGATTGGTCTGGCTTGACATTGGCTGAAATGGTGTCGATGCAGCCGCGGTGCCTCAGGTACTCTTCGTCGAGTCGTCGGCTGGGGTGTTTGTGTTGGCCTTCACTGGCGAGGCTGCTGACGTTGATCACGTACTGGCGCCATCGCCCATTGCTCAGTACTTGACTGGCAACGCTCAACCCTTGAACTTGAGAACGGTGTCACCGGTGACCTTCTTTACGCTGCGCGCCGTGATGCCGCGCTCGCCGCCGCGCTTTGCTTCAATGGCCGCCTCCTTGACAAGCCTGGTCGTTAGTATGTGTTGTGGATGAATGGATCTGGAATGGAATACATACGACTGCATGAACAAGAGATAGTCGAGAAAGATCTGTTGGTTAGCCTTTCGCTGTCTCATATACTTTATTCTTTGAGACGTACAACAACATCGACGTTTCGGCTCAAGTTGGTATTGGCGTGCGCCTTGACAATCTTTTTGACCGTTGCGCGCGGGTAGAGTTTCTGTCCCGGGGCCATTGTATCATTGTATTTTAAAGGAAAACGATGCGAACATGGACAAGTGTGGTGGTGATGTGACGATGTGTGTTTACATATACGCTGAAGTCGCGTCGCGTTCTGAGTATGGACTGCATTATGTAAGACAATTACAGTGGGGTCCCATTAATCTCGGTCCACTTTCACGTCGGCTTATCTGAACGCGCGTGTCGTGATAGTTTTAATCAAACCTTCGTTATTCGAACTACCACAACTCGATGCATAAAATATTACCATGGCATGAAAATGCTGGTTTTCAAGAAGTTTAGCATGTTTTTTAGGGAATAAAAGAAGAAGTATTGATTGCGGTACGTACTTTTTAAAATCTTGTGATATTTTCAGAATTTCACTATTTTTGACACAATATGAGGTCCTACTACATTGGCCGCTGGACCGCCTAGGACTGAACCGAATCGAGAAAGTTTGGGCTCAAATGAAGCGTCTTCTTCGGCGCAATTACTGCCATGTTTGGGAGCTGAAGAAGAACGCTGAAAATGTGAAATTTTCAAGGAAGCGATCAGGGTGTCGTGGTGGGCGGTGCCGCAGACCGTTATTAACACTCTCATCGATGCGTGCCGGTGCGGCTGGAGGCTGTACGTAAGGCCCGTGGTTGGTATACTAAATACTAAATTCGACATTTCTGTGCATTTTGAGTACTTCTGTTCATGAATCGAGACAGTAGTTAATGAGGTAGAGTCAATTGAAGTCTTGTAGCTCTTTGTACAGGTTGCAGAAAATGGAGGGGTTGGGGAAGTGGGTCGAGTTCAATGAACTACACCTGTATGCTTTAACAGGGATGGGCGGAAGGCTGTGGCAGGCTGCGTTCGGCGTTAGGGGCGTTTGATAGCTACAGTGGCCCTGAACCCCCACATTACTGGCAGCCCCGCCATAGGAAAAGCTCACAGCACAGCTCGGAACAGACTGTAGACAGGGAACGCTCTCGACCACCAACGACACAATGCAACGACGCATGGTACGCAGTCTATACTCTTGACAGAAAGACCAATTGGGTGCTAACAGAAAAGCTCAGCAGAGAAGACGAAGAGGCCGCGGGCCCCGAGGTCGAGGTCCGCCGCGAGGACCAGGAGAAGATCAACAAGTTCAGCCGGCTGCACCAGCGCGAGCTCAACATTGAGGAGCAGCTCAAGACCAAGAACAAGGAGAAGGAGGAGCTCGACGACATCAGCACCGAGCTCGAGCTTGTCGACGAGGACGACAAGGTGCCCTACCGTGTCGGCGATGCCTTTTTCAATGTCAAGGCAACCAAGGCGCTCAAGATGGTGGAAGCCGAGTCGACCAAGGCGGACAGCGACATTGGCGAACTCGAGGACGCGCTCAGCACGATCCGCGACGACATGACGCAGCTCAAGGTGGACCTGTATGCGCGGTTTGGCCGGAGCATCAACCTGGAGACATGACGGTGGTTGGTAGTCGAGGAGTGCAATATACCCTATTACGTGCGTTGGCTGCCACTGACGTGATTATTCAAATGCTAAAGCTTTGTGTTGCAAGTCCAGTTCTCAGCGTTTCTGGTGGCTGACATACTCTGGACGAAATGTTTTGATCAGGATACTCTGCTTCTATCGCCCAAAGTGACTACCTGGGACTCTTTTCAATGACCCTTAAGTTAGCTTCACTAACATCCCAACTCTGGAACACCTTGTTCCATAACAGCAGTTGCTCTCGGAAAAGTAGCATTGCCTACCAAGTGACCGGCTGACTTCACGACGCTCCGTACTCTGTGCGTGGTAATATGCTGGTTTGCTGTGGTATAGGTTATGGTGATAGGACATACGCCAATACAGATAGTGTAGTGTAGTAGCTTTGGCTACGAGGCTGGACTTAAGTTGGGATTTAACAGGTGTTACTACGGTATGCAGTGCTTTAGATGTTAGAAAGATATTGTGATGATGACTATGTACATACATAGACCTCGGACCTTTTGTCTCAACCATTTCCGGAAACTTGCATACCTGCCTTCTCGTGCAGCAGCAGCCTGACAAATGTGTACTCGTTTGGCGGTCGAAATTGATGACGCTATTCTTCAACATCCTTCGCCTCAACCCGGGCGCCGTGGTCGAGCAGTAGCCGTGCAACAGCTGCGTGGCCAGCCTTGGTGGCAAACATCAACGCTGTCTTGCCATCTCCATCCTTCGCCTCGACGTTGGCACGATTCTCAAGAAGCAGCCGTGTAACAGCTTCGTGGCCAGAATTGGCGGCAAAGATCAACGCTGTCCAGCCATCGTCATCCCTCGCCTCGGTGTCGGCACCGCCATCGAGAAGCAGACGTGTAACAGGTTCGTGGCCACAATTGGCTGCAAGCATCAACGCTGTCACGCCATGGCCATTCTTCGCCTCGACGTTGGCACGATTCTCAAGAAGCAGCCGTGCAACAGCTTCGTGGCCGGATTCGGCGGCAAGCATCAACGCTGTCTTGCCATGGCAATCACTCGACTCCACGCTGGCACCTTTCTCGAGAAGCAGCCGTGTAACTGCTTCGTGACCAGATCTGGCGGCAAGCATCAACGCTGTCTGGTCATATTTATCCTTCGCCTGGACGTTGGCACGTTTCTCAAGAAGCAGCCGTGTAACAGCTTCGTGGCTAGAACTGGCGGCATACATCAACGCTGTCTTGCCATCTCCATCCTTCGTCTCGACGTTGGCACGATTCTCAAGAAGCAGCCGTGCAACAGCTTCGTGGCCAGACTCAGTGGCAAGCATCAACGCTGTCCGGTCAAATATATCTTTTGCCTCGATGTTGGCACCTTTCTCGAGAAGCAGCCGTGCAACTGCTTCGTGGCCAAGATCGGCGGCAAGCATCAACGCTGTCTCGCTAGTTCCATTCTTCACGTCGACGTTGGCACGATTTTCAAGAAGCAGTCGTGTAATAGCTTCGTGGCCAGAATCGGCGGCAATCATCAACGCTGTCCAGCCACTAACAATATCGCTCGCCTCGACGTTGGCACGATTCTCAAGAAGCAGCCGCATAACAGCTTCGTGGCCATCTCTGGCGGCGTATATCAACGCTGTCCGATCAGTTTTATCCCTCGCCTCAACATTGGCATGATTCTCAAGAAGCAGCCGAATAACAGCTTCGTGGCCAGATTCGGCGGCAAGCATCAAGGCTGTGGAGCCCCAGCTGTCCTTCGCCTCAATAACAGCACCCCTGCCGAGGAGTAGCTCTGTGACAGCAGTGAGCCCAAAACGCGATGCTACCAAAACACTCGTGGCAGACCCAGGAAGAATACGATACTGCTCAAGAAAAGTGCTAGCCCACTGTGAGTGGCTTGCCAAGTCCGGAGTACAAAGTTTCAAGGCAAGGTCTTCCATGACAGAGCCCTTTTCAAACCCAGCCTCGCGGTAGTGATCGCCCCAGTGCTCGGCCGAGTACTGGACAAGGGCACCGTGATGGCCATCTTGGTGAAATTTCTCTGTGTGTGTAGAGTTGAGCATGTCCAGATAAAACATGCAGGTCTCGGCAAGAACAGAGTGTGCGTGGCGGGTGGTGATGGAATGATGCCATTGTAGATCTGATGAGACTGTCGTTGGTGCCGATGACTGTATGAGGAATTCCCGTGCCGTTTGGTGAAGGAGATAGACCTTGTCGTGATGAACATTGACAAACAGACCACACAGATTCCGGAGACGAGACTTGAAGTCCACGTCCTCTTCAAGATCGAGGTCGTAGATGGACCGGCCTCGGCCTGGGCCATCCAGATTTATGGCAATGTTCATCTCCGAGACTGACAATGGCCGGCGTGCTGTCAAAATGATGCTCAAAATTTTCTTGACGGTGACAGTTTCATCTTCCTGGGACCTGTTCAGCATCTGGTTGTAGGCCTGGTTGACAGTCGTGGGAAGTGTCTTAATGGCCGCATCAATTCCACCGTCTGTTCTTTTGAACCCCTTCTTCTCCAGATAGTCGAACACAAGATAGACCCAAAGGTAGGTGCGGTGCTCGATCGTGAGCAGTTTGCGGGCCAGGATTGACTTGATCGTGTCCGACAGCCGATGTTTTCTTGCCAGCTGGTTGACTCGGTGTTGAATGACGCTGTTGATCTCCTGACTGATTGTTTCGAACTCCTCCTCTCCAGGAATGTGAATGCGCCGGGATGCGCCCTGCAAGCTGTAGAACTCGCTGACAACTTGTTCATATGGGCGGCTTGTCATGAGAACCTTGAACTTGGCACTGAGTAAAGTTTCCAGACCTGTTATCAAGTTGCTCAGCTCCGACTCAGCGCACTCATCAAGGGCATCGATAACGAATATGACAGGTCCGGCCTGCGGATCGCGTACAGCATCTCTCAGGACTGTCCAAAGCGATGGTTCAGACTTGACCAGAGCTGCGCCCATTTCGCCGTAGACTTTCATAGCGTGTTGAATAAGGGAACGTTTCTGGGAGAACAGCTGGTGGAGTAGGGCACATAGTGCTTGGCGGATGGTATTTTGGTCTTGGTCCTTGAAGAAGAAGTAGCAGATGGTGGCTGATTGTTGCGCCAGCACGTGGTCAATCAGGTACTTGGCGAGCACCGATTTTCCACACCCGGGGTCTGCTGAGACCAGCAATGGACCCGACTCCTGCACCAGCCACTTCTGGAAGTTCTCGTGCTGAAGAAACCATTCGCATGTGCCTTCCACACGAAGTTCCACGCGGCCCTTGTACCAGTCGTACATGGTGTCGTCGCCATTCCGTGCGAGGCAGAATAGTTGCAGACATTTATGTGTTTTGGACAGTAGCTGTTCCTGTTGGGTGTCTTCTTGAACAGCCAACTGCTTCTTTGAAACATCCAGGTGCTGCATGGCGACAGATAGGCAATCCTCCATGGTCGTACGTGTATCCTCGCTCGTCTTATTGAGACGCTCAAGTTCTTGCCCAGCTGCTAGGTTGTTGATTTGGCCAAAGTCGCTGTTCACAGTCTGCTCCCGTGTCTTGATATCGAGCAGTGTCTGCGTCCAGTCTTTCGATGCGACAGTGTCCTGGACATAGATCTTGAAGCGACTCCGGTAGAAACGAAGGACGCTGCTGAGCTGGAAGTCCAGAATAGCTTGATAAAGATCGACTAGATGGCCATCGGCTTCTGTTACCAGCGCCTCGTTGACACTGGCATTTCGGCCAAGCTGACGCAGCATAGGCTCCAACGCGACATAGTAGCGCAGACGGGAAGTGACATAGGAAAAGCCGTCTTTGTTTGCTTCGGCTGCAGTTGTGGGGTTTGTGAGAAGTGGGAGAATGAGGCAGACTCCAGACCATACCAGAGAAGCCTCAGGGGAAGCCTTAACAGCGGTGCCTATCCAGTCTTTACCCCACAGCAAAAACGTGGCGGCCTTTGAGATCTGGTCTGCCAGGTCAATCTCATGGCCGGCAATATTGAGCGTGGCTTTGTTGTCTTCCATTCGTTGAAGCCCATTCTGGATCACGGTGTTCAGTTGGACTTGGCGAGGTGAGCGATTGGAGTGAGTATCAAGGCCATGCGGGGCTGGGAGTGGCGAAGGTGCTGTCTCATCTGGCGCAGAATCTGCAAAAAAGGTTAACGTCTGTCCTGTATTACAGCCTGAAACAGCCTGAAGTTGTGAGGTTATGGTACTTACTCGCCATCTGCTCTCTTGCAAGCAGTTCGTCATATCGTTTCACCAGATCTGGGTTCTCCTTTGCGAGAGCATTGTATGCTCGGTCCCAGAGTGATTGTGCTGCGTCGGGCTGTTGGTGATCTGTGGACGGTGTAGAGATAGAGCTGTCTCCCGATTGCTCTTTGACGTGCTGTTTACTCGTGGCAGATGGAACCGGAGTAATACTGGAAGATGCGGCTGTCGGTGGAATATCTTGCTGCCTCTGCCGGTGACCTATAATCTTTCGGAGACCCAGTTTGATGGTTCTGGCAATGGGTGACATGGTCTCTGATTTCAGGGCTGTGGTGAGCGTGAGCGTGCTTGTTGTGAAGCAAGAAATCCCTCCTTGTCGAAAGGCAGGCTCTGTGTATTTGAACCATATCGTGATGGCCCAACAAGGAAACTGCCTTCCGCGGATGCCCAATCCGGCGGTTAGGTCAACTTGTGATTGGTGGAAGGGAGTGTATGCAGCAAACACAGTCACATCAAGCAACACATCACGCTGCATCACACAAGGAACGTTGCACTGAAAATGCACTCTTGAGTGGACTTTGGGGGCGGTTAAGTACGTAACGAGACAGACGGAGCCTAATGCATGAATAGACTGATTAACATATTCCTGCTTATTGCTTAGTAGATACTCCTGACCGGGGCCTCCATTGGGTATGTAAGCATACATAGTGAGATAGGAGTGGTCCAGGCTGCTTCAGTAGTCTTGGATATATTTCTCGGTGTTCATCACGTCAACCACAGAGATACTGGGTATAGAGTCATGCTCGATGTTGCCTGTTAAAGGGCTGCTGCAAGATCCATTGCCACTGCTTGTTGCTGAAGCTAGATGGGTGAGGAACGGAATGTGATGCACTTAAGTGACGATGACTAAGCAAATACATAGGCCTCGTTCGACCTGGGCAACACTTGTCATGTTGTGACATCTCCAAATATATGCTTGTGTTGAACCAGATGGACCCACTTTTCCCAATCATGGCAAGTCCAACATCGAGGACGGAAGAACTCCCTTCCGGTCTAGCCGGAAGGGAGATTGGGACCCCTCTTCAGGGGGTATATAGACAGGGCGTAGGCGCCCATCGTGAGATAGAAGAGACAACAATAAGAAGCTTCACCGAATAGATCAATCAGTATACCACGCGCAGACACGCACGGGGTCATACCGGATCGTGCGTGACTTCAACTGCGCCAACAACATTTCCATTCCGATCGGATAGCATTTTCGGACGAGTATTCCGACAGCTTGATACGGGTCCATTGCATACGGTGTCTGGCGACTGTACTTTTGTGCAAACTTGTAATTGGCACATACGAATAGAAATTCCTGGTCTAACTGCGTACCCAGGCTGAAGTTAAGGAGATCGTTGCTCTGGTCACGAGGAGGGCACTGCAAATTTCAATAGAAATAGCTATCTATGCAATATGACTCGACCTTTGGATTCCTGCACACTTACCCCCTCGAGCAGCAGCTGCCTGACGAACCCGTCTTTATTTCTGGCGGTCAGCATTGATGAAGCTATTCTTCGACATCCTTCGCGTCGATGTCGGCAATACTATCGAGCAGCAGCCGTATAGCACCTTTATGGTGTGCCTTCCACACGGAGTTCCACGCGGCCCTTGTACCAGTCGTACTTGGTGTCGTTGCCATTATGCGCGAGGCAGAATAGTAGCAGACATCTATGTTTTTTAGAAAGTAGCCGTTTCTGCTGAGTGTCTTCTTGAACAGCTAGCTGCTTCTTCAAAACGACCAGCTGCTGCATGGCGACAGATAGACAATTCTCCATAGCTTCACGCGTATCCTTGCTCGTCTTGTTGAGACTCTCGAGCTCTTACCTGGCTGCTAGGTTGTTGATTTGGCCAAGATCGTTGTTGACAGTCCCCTCTCGCGTCTTGATATCGAGCAAAGCACGCTGCTGACCTAATCTTTACCCCACTGCAACAAATTGGAGACCTGGTGAATTGGTCGGCCAGGTCAAACTCATGGCCGCCAATGATGTACGTCGCTTTGTTGTCTTTCATTCGCTGTAGCCCATTCAGGATCACGGTGTTTAGTTGGATCCTGGAAACACGGGATGGAACCGTTGAAGCCACAATTCTCAGCTGCTCAGCTGCTCGGCTGTACGTACTAGTCTGGGCCAGCCAAGAGCATATGTAGGTTGATCTTGCATCCGCTTCATTCAAAGTTTTCGTTGCCATTTCGAGGGCGTTAGATGAGAAGCACGCCCTTGAAATGACATCCAAGTCAAAGCTATCTGCTTACGTCACCCGGCTATACACGGCATAACTCTCTTTGTATCTGCCACCCAAAGTTCAGCCTGAAAGTTGGTTCATCTAATTCTAAACATAATCAATTCAGCATTTTGATACATACATTACTTGTGCCACGCACTAACTCTCCAAGTCAGTGCTGGACACCCTAAAGGTCGGGACACCCTAAAGGTTATTAAAAGATTGCTGCGAAAAAAACACGCTGAGTGGCTGGAAAGAGGTACAAGGAATCCAGAGAATGCAATTTATTTTTTGGCCGATTTTTTGTCGATTTGCTGTGATTTATTTTCTATGAACTTTTTTAAAACTCGCTGCAAATTTTGAAAATAACCTTTAGGCTATCCCGACCTTTAGGGTGTCCAGCACTGACTCGGAGAGTTAGTGCGTGGCACAAGTACGGAAGCATACTTGCAGACACTCCGCACTTCGGAGCTAATCGTACTCGTAGTCGCAGCTGATTGCTGTTGCTACTGTGATTGACGGCTGTGCCCATCTACCCTGTATCGTCGCATTCTATCTTGCTGATCCTCGCCTGATACTACGGAATATCTTATCTACGTTACTCCGTACAGCATCCTAATTCCTATCTTCGATACGTCCTTCTATTCTGGTCCATTGTTAATTGGATTTCTTCTCTTTCTACGTATATATTATTCCACTCACATCCGAGATTTTCAGCATCACAGGACAGACCAGCATCAAAACAGCCATGGCTCAACACACCAGCATCACAAAACAGACTGTCGACCACCACCATAGACACACCGCACACACCTCGCGACACGCAAATACGAACGATTGACTATGCTTATTCCCGACGCCATGCCGGCCTCGGTCCCGCAACCCCCCCCCCCTACACATCACATATAAAAGTGGAGCCATCGGCCGGTCGTACGACTAAGCTCTTCCGACACCGTCTTTTATCTGCTTCTCTCTTCTTTCTCGGTATCTACAATGCCAGAATAAGACGTTAATCTGCCGGCTTTCGCTTCCGCATATATAGTGCGTCGTAGTATAACTACATCAGTCGAGTCGTCGTCGTAGCCCCGTTGTTCCTCCGCGCACGTTTCTCCACCGCCTGGATATAAGACGGCTACTGCCGGCAGTGAAACTTGGCTTTGTCTATGTCTTTGTCTTTGTCTTGCATCTCCGTCTCCACGGAACGACTTGCATTACTACGTATATAACTTTTGAGTAACGACTTGGTGTATTTGTGCCGTCGACTTTGGATACACGCCTTTAACGTCTTAATACGCCTTGTTTCAACGTTGGACGCCGCCATCGAGACAGTCGACCAGTCGCGCAATGGCAGACCGCACAACAATAACGTCTGCACCACAGACAGAAGAGCAGACAGGACAAACACCACTCGCACACGAGACTCCTATACACAAGCACCGTAAGTCCCGCCCAATGCGCCTCTGCCTGGCTGCCGCGCACCGATACTGATCGGCTCCCAGATGGCCTCCACCAGATTGTCAGCGAGCTCGACGAGCGCGATGCCGAGGAGCGCTACCGCGAGGAGACAGCCGACAACATTACAGGCGTGCACACACGGACGAGTGCTGTGCACCACCGGCCAAGCGCGCAGACGCCCAGCCTGTCGGACAACGACGGCGATGCGCTGATTCTGGCGTGGGAGGAAAACGATCCGGAGAACCCCTACAACTACTCGACGGTGAGCCTCTTTTTCAGTGTACACTGGGACAAGTCACTGCGCGGAAACTAACTGGCCAGCTGCGCAAAACAACCATTGTCATCACCACAATGTTTACCATTATCAACAGCACCATGGGCAGCTCGCTACCGAGCAATGCCATTCCGTACATGGCCGCCGAATGGGGCGTCACATCCACCACGCAAAAAGTGCTGCCCATGTCGACCTATCTCATTGGTGCGTGCGCTGTCCGTCTTTCTGCACAACAAAAAACTGACGACTAGGCTACATTTTCGGACCGCTCGTCTGGGCTCCGCTGAGCGAACAGTACGGCCGCCGCCTGCTGTCCATCGCCACGTTTGCCGTCTTTGTCGTCTGGACCATGGCGTGCGCGCTCGCGCCCAACTGGCCCGCCTTTCTCGTCTTCCGCCTGCTCTGCGGCACCTTTGCCAGCGCGCCCATTGCCATTGTCACCGGCATCCTCGCCGACATCTACGCCGACCCCGTGACGCGCGGTCGCGCCATGGCCATCTTCATGGGCATGACCCTGCTGGGCCCGCTGTTTGCGCCGATTGTGTCGGGCTACTGCTCGACGTCCATTGGCTGGCGCTGGACGTTTTGGATCGCGCTTATCTACGCGGGCCTCACGCTCGTGCCGCTGCTCATCGTGCTGCCCGAGACGTACGGTCCGGTCCTGCTGCGCGACCGCGCCGTGCGCATGCGCAAGGCCGATCCCAAGGCGCACGTCGTGGCGCCGCACGAGATGGAGCGCAAGGACCTGCGCCAGCTCATGACCGTCGTGCTCACGCGGCCGCTGCGCATGATTGCCCTCGAGATGATTGTGACGTGCGTGTGCGCCTACCTGGCCCTCGTCTACGCCATCTTTTACATGACCTTTCAGGCCTACCCGCTCATCTTCCAGGGCATCTACCACTTTAGCCCCGGCAAAGAAGGCCTTCTTTTCTTGACCATTGGCGCCGGCTCCGTCCTGGCGCTGCCCATCTTTTACGCATACGACGGCTTCGTCCAGCGGTCCATCAAGCTCGGCAGGCCCTGGACAAAGTGCGAAGAATACCGCCGTCTGCCGCTGGCCTGTGTCGGCGGCCCCATCTTTGTCATCAGTCTGTTCTGGCTCGGCTGGTCTGCCAGAGCAGACGTCTCCTTTGTCGTGCCTATGCTCGCCGGCATCCCCTTTGGCATGGGATTCATGTGTATGTTCTTTACTCCCCCCCTCCCCCTTCACCGCTAACCGTCTAGTAATCTTCATGGCACTGCTCAACTACATCACCGACGCCTATGAGATCTTTGCCGCGTCTGCCAACGCCGCTGCTTCATGCTGTCGCTCGCTGCTGGCAACGGTGCTCCCCCTGGCCACGACCCCCATGTTTACTCGCCTCGACATCTCCGGTGCCTGCAGTCTGCTGGGTGGCCTGAGCTGCCTCATGTGTGCCATCCCCTTCATCTTTATCTGGAAGGGGGAGCAGATTCGCGCAAACAGCAAGTTTTGCACTGCTTTGCGCCAACGCAAAATCGAGATGCAGCAAAAAGTTGAGGAGCAGCGCCTGAGACAGCTGGCCGCCGAACAGCGCGACGGTGTTTTGTCCGACAGCGAGCCTGTGCTTCTACCGGAGAACCAAAAAGAGAAAGAGACTGTCTAACTGGGCCATCCAGTTGTTGTCATGTTACTGTTTTCATCATTCTCATCTTATTTACATATACCATATACTTGCATAATACACGACTAATAACTTTTTGAATTATCTGTAACTATGCGTCTAGTAATCCCAGTCATACTCTATTACTGCTGTGGCCAATTCTGTGGCGCTGGTGTGTGCTGCCGATCTCGCCCAGACTACCCAAATACAGTGGCAGCGTAAATACAAATACAAGAATGATCCTAGTCCAGGCCAGAACATAAGTATAGAGGCTGCAGCTGCGGCCAAGAAAACCCACCCAAAGGCAAAGAATGTACTGGCAGCTGACAATAATGGCATGCGTGAGAAAACAGATATAACCCAGGACAGAGCCTGGCACGTCTGAGCACCTCACCACCGAGGCTGGCCTGTTGAGTTGCTAGTCGTGCCCCAAAACTGCATGCGGAATGCTGCTCTGCAAAACATCAGTGTGCTCCTTGTCCTCTCTGCCGTCCCTCTTCTTGCCAAGAAAGATGTTCTCAAGTTCAGCACCAAACTGTACCGTGCTCTTCATCAGTCTGGGCTTGTTCGGGTTGGCCCGCCCATTCCATGTGTTGTACTTGGAAGACGACGCGACTGAATCGAGGGCTAACTTGGGGAGCGCCAGATCGCTCTTCAGAGAAAACGTATCGTCTGGCTTGCACCACGCCGTGTGTGGGACTGGGCGCGACGAAGCAATGTCATGTGAGGAAACTGCATCCTTGTACGAGGAACCGGGGCTCTCATGCTGTCCCTCCGCAACAGTCTTGGGCACCTGGGGGCTCGAGAATGCACCGGAAATGTATGCTCTTACTTCTGCGTAGGCAGACGCAACAGGGGTAGAAGGAACAGTGTAGTTGAGATGCTGGCCGTGCTCGGGGCTGGCATGGACACCGGGTTTGGTTGCGGAAGTCTTGAGTGGCGTAGTCGGTGCTGTCTCTTGCGTCTTTAAAAGGTTGATCCAAGCACCGAAAATATTGTCACTGTCCTTGAAAGTGTCCGCATCTGAATCTGCGAGGAGAAGCGGATTGTCATGTGCCTCTTTCGACTCGGGTCGCAGTTCTTCCCCCTGCTTGGACACTGGCGTGCTTGGGGCATCTATTTGCTGTGGACAATCCTTCTCAGACAGCTCAGCAATGAACTCACTGCCACTATTCTCGCTGTCAAGGGCCAGACCTCTGCTTGACTGCCTGGCTGACTGGCTGACCTCGACTATGGTGCTTTGTCCTTCGAGAACCTGGTCGGCATCGCGGTCGGAAGACGAGGTACCACGGAGTATGAAATGTTCAGCGGGCAGTATGTTTTCAGTGGAAGCCAAGCCTTGTTTCCGCGCTAGCACCTTCTTCAGTCTGGCGCGAATGACCTTTTCGAACCCAGTTGTCGCGGGCTTAGGGGGTATGGGAGCTGGTGGCTCCACTGGAAGCTCTGCCTGTAATTGGATAGCACTCGTAGACACAGTCTCAACGACCTCTTTCTGGTCTGAAAAGCAGGCTTTCTAATCAAGCTTGTCGTTGGAAGTGTCACTTGGAAGCAGGACCCCCCCCAAGTTTGCTGAATTGTTGTTGATGTCGGCCCACCAAGCAGTGTCCATGTCTCTTGTATCGAGAGCCATGGTATGGCGGTCACGGCGGCTTTGGCGGCGAGCAGCCGGATCCACAAGACTGCCATCCAACGCGCGAGCTGGGCTGTCAAACACATCAAATCCCGAATTGTTCGTCTGGAAAGGATCTTCTTGCCCAATCTGTTGGTCCATCTTGAAAGTGGGCGGTGGCATAGAATGTGGCCACGTTTGCGAGAGGCGCATTCTGTTGAAGGGGACAGCACAAACGGCGCTGCCTCTTTGAAGTTTATTGATTTGACGGTGCCAGCCATCAGACATCTTTTCTAGGTCGCCAACCAGATTCTGAGGATCGGACACACAGTTTGCCGGGGCCCCTGCAGAAATGCACAATGGGCCTTTGTTGTCAAGATCTGCGGCTTCTGCAGCTTCTGCGGCTTCTGCAGCTTCTAGAGCAGCAGCATAGTCAAAGTCTAATCGTTAAAAAACTGAGAATAATGATAGAGAGGAAGAGGCAACTTACATCTGCTTGGAAGACTTAGCTGGATACTGTCGTCGTGGGAGCTGCTTCCGCGGGCTCTTCTCGGCATCCGCCTTGACCCACCCTCCGGTGCCAGAGTTGGATTGAGAAATGGCGATGGGAGGTCGAGTGTGCTGATACGGGATGCGTCAGAGGATCCACGGTCATGTTGTGTCCGGGATAGGCTTGGGTGGACAACTGGTTGATGGCTGCCTTCACCACACGCTGTCCAGGCTGCACTGTCACCACTGAGAGGATGAACGGAAGAGGTGGATAGTACGCCCGAAGTGACGACGCGAGCCTTACATGCCTCGTGGATGCTGCCATCCTCGTCCAGCGAGCTCAAAGATCCAGGCGTTTCTTCAGAGCTGTCCTTCACAGAGGGTATTTTGTCCGCAATCCCTCCGTTGGTGGCAGCAGACGATTCCTGCTCAGATGAGACATCGTTTGTGTTCGGCACCGGGAGCACATGTGCTGAAGACTCGTTCTTCTCCATAGAAGCATCCCCATCGGGCTGGGCTGCCCCAAATGAGGACCGCACCCACTCGCGGAGGCCTTTTGAGCGAGACTTCTGATTCCATCCTCGGACGACAAGTCTCTGTGGTAGCTTGATCCGTGTGTTTCCCTGCAATGCAAAGGCACAGGAAGAGACAGGGCCAGATGCACACGAGACTGGCTCATGGGACAGAAATGTACCAGTTTTCTTGACGTCATTCTCGTCACCCTTTTGAGAAAGGCTGCTGCTCAAGTTAGGCGCCAAGAGCTGTTGTTGCTGTGTTGCGAGACTCCCGCGAGGCGATGCGTCTGCTGCGTCTTCCTTGATCGTGGACATAGTAGATCTCTTGTACGCATGGGACGGGTATGGCTGGCGCTCCTTTTGCAGCTCCTCTTGCATTCTCTTGTGCGTAAGACGGCGAACTTCTGCGCGGTGAGTAGCAGTTTCCAGGCTGTCTGTGCTCGTGGCCGCTTCTGGCATCTGGTCACAGGGACCGGTAGCCTGCGACGGCGAGCCACGGCCGATTTTGCCAATCCGGCTCATGAGACTGCTCAAAGGACTCATGCTCAAGCTATCGGTACCGCGACTGACAGCACCACTCAAGGCACTGATTTTCTTGGGCGTACTTGGGCCAGGAATGCCGGTGGCGGACACAGCTGCAAACGGAGCAGCGTTGGCTCCTGCGAGCTGGAGGAGCTCATCGTCGCTGTCTGTTCCACTGTCGACAAGTCCTTCAAAATCTGGGATCCTGGGAATTGGGCAGCGCGAAGGGGATTGTTGAGAGGAGTCGTTTTCTGGATGAAGGCCATGAGACGAGGCCGAGATCAAGGCGGAAGCGCATGACGGTGGCGTGCATGGGCGGACTGGCACGCTGTCGTCGATGATCGCACGCTGGGGCGCCAACTTGGCGGGCAGGGGAGGAGCAGGCAGGGCTAAGATAGGCACAGGCTGCTTTTCGGGGCTTGAGGGCGAGCCCGCGGAAGGCCGATGGCAGAAACAGAGGACCATTCTGAGGTGTTGAAGCTGATGTCTAGTTTGGTTAGTGGTGTTCTTAAAATTGTGGCTGCAGGCAAGGCATATGAGAGTCCAGAGAAGAGCAAAGTGACGTGCAAAGGGTGGCAGGGGAAGGCAACACATGACGACAGAGAGAATGCGAAACATGACTGTCCACAGCATGAAACGGAAAACTTTGTGGAAGTGATGGAAGAGTGACGAGAAGGAAACAGGAGAGGGTTGAGACAAACCGGTGTCATACAATGCACAAATCGAGGTAGTTGAATGGGGATCTTGTGTAAGTGTCTGCTTCTGGAGAGAATGGGATAGACAGGTCGCGGGAAGAAAAGGCGAGGGCAGAGATGTGTTTGGTGAAGAAGAGAAGAAGTCGAAAAGAAAAATCACGATGGTGACGAGGAAGGATAAACAAAGCACTTACACGGAAGGTATGCCGGTCAATGATAGGCCAGTGACCAAAGAGACGCTCTTTACTAAGCAGTGTTGCTGGGCGATTGCTGAGGAAGATCCCCTGTTTTTGGTCTTTTTGTCATGATTGAAGCCTCACTCTAGTCAGTTCGGTTGCCTGGCCTTGATGTCATGTTGCGACTGCTATACGATGACATAATGGCTGAATAAGTCAAGATGCTGTTGATATGATGACATAAGACGACACATGATGACATAAGATAAATTAGGGATATCACCATCTCTGATCAAAAGCTATCACGTATATGATATATATCTTCTCCGCCTTCTCCAGTCTGTCTTGACTATTGGCGACTAGACAGAACACCCTGGAAAAAAACTATGTGATACTCCGGGAGTCTCTCGCATCAAATGAGCCACCGGAGGAGCGTCCAGGCTGTGAGGCCCGTCTGTATGCGGCGGTTCAGGCCCGTCAATGTTTGCGGCCGGCCCGGCGGCCTTGGGGGTGGCGCTGCATGACAGGAGGACGTGGACCGGGGTCTCGTTTCGGCGCCGCATGCGCATTTCGTGGATCCACAGCCTCTACCATGTAATATATGCTTGGTATACCACTTGCATTTTGACTTGGGACTGGCCATTATATACTGGCGACTATCCTTCTAAGTAGATTTGTACGTGACACATACAAGCGAAAAAGTCCTGGACCGGCTGCGTACTCGGACCGAGTAAGATCTGGCATGGGAGATGGTTTCTCTGGTACAAGGAGGTCACTGCAAGATTGAGAAGCAAAACCCTTTCATATAGCTATCTATGCAGCACAGCTCGACCGTTTCTAGCACACCGGCCTTCTCGAGTAGAAGCTGCCTCACGAATCCGCAGTCCTTTTTGGCGATCACCATTGATGCCGTTATCATTCGACATCATTCACCTCGACGTCGGTGCCTCTCTCGTGCAGCAGCCGAACAACTGCTTCTTTGCCAGATACGGTGGCATGCATTAAAGCTGTCTTGCCATCGTCATCCCTCGCGTCGATGTCGGCACCTTTCTCGAGCAGCAGCCGTATAATAGCCTCGTGGCCATTATCGGCAGCTTGCATCAACGCTGTACTGCCATCATTCTTCTTCGCCTCAACGTTGGCACCTTCATCGAGCAGCAGCCGTACAACTGCTTCGCGACCAGATGCGGCAGAAAGTATCAACGCTGTACTGCCCCAGTTATCATTCACCTCGACGTCGGAACCCTTATCGAGCAGCAGCCGTATAATAGCCTCGTGGCCATTATCGGCAGCTTGCATCAACGCTGTACTGCCATCGTTCTTCTTCGCCTCAACGTTGGCACCACTCTCTACCAGCAGCCGTGTAGCAGCTTCACGGCCATGACTAGCGGCATATATCAACGCTGTCCCGCCATATCTAGTTGTGGCCTCAATATTGGCACCATTGTCGAGCAACAGCCGCAAAATAGCTTCGTAGCCAGGTTCGGAAGCAATCAACAACGGGGTCCAGAAATAATTGTTCCTCGCCTCGGTGTCGGCACCATTCTCAAGCAACAGCCGTGTAACAGCTTCGTGGCCGAAACTAGCGGCATTTAACAACGCTGTCCCGCCATATTTATGCTTCGCCTGGATGTCGGCACCATTCTCGAGCAGCAGCCGTGTGATAGCTTCGTTGCCACATCTAGCGGCATACATCAAAGCTGTCCAGCAACCATCGTCCCTCGCCTCGACGCTAGCACCATTCTCGAGCAGCAACCGTGTAACAGCTTCGTGTCCAGATTCGGCTGCATACATCAACGCTGTCTTGTCCTCGCTATCCTTCCCCTCGATATCAGCACCACTGCGGAGAAGTAACTCTGTGACCGGAGTAAGCCCAAGATACGATGCTACCAAAACATTCATCGAAGACTTATAGCGAACACGATACCGCTTAGAAATGACGCTAGCCCACTTTGAGTGGCTTGTCAAGTCCGGAGTACAAAGTCCTGAAGCAAGCTCTACCATGGCAGAGCCTTTCTCGAACTCAGCCTCGCGGCAGTGATCGCCCCAGTGGTCGGCCGAATAGTCCAAAAGGGCGTTGTGGTGGTCACCTTCCTGAAATGTCTCCGTGTCTGTAGAGTTGATCATGTCCAGATAGAGCATGCAAGTCTCGGCAAGAACAGAGTGTGCGTGACGGGTGGTGATGGAATGATGCCATTGCAGACCTGACGAGTCTGTTATTGGTGCCGACGACTGAATGAGAAACTCCCGAGCAGTTTGGTGAAGGAAATAGATCTTGTCGTGATGAACATTGACAAACAAGCCACATAAATCTCTGAGATAAGACTTAAAGTCAACATCCTCCTCAAGATCAAGAACGTCAATGGGCCGGCCTCGACCTTGGCCATTCACGTTCATGGCAACGTTCATCTCCGAGAGCGTTAATGGCCGGCGTGCTGCCAAAATGATGCTCAAAACCTTCCTGACGGTCTTGACAGTTTTATCGTCCCGGAACCTGCTCAGGATCCGGTCGTATGCCTGGTTGACGGTCTCGGGAAGTGTTTGAATGGCGGCATTGATTCCAGCGTCTGTTCTTTTGAAACCCTTCCCGCCCAGATAGTCGAAGACAAGGAAGACCCAGAGGTATGTACGGTGGTCGATCGCGAGAAGTTTGGTGACTAGTGAGGACTTGGTCTTGTCCGAAAGCCGATGTGATCTTGCTAGCCTCTTGACTCGGTAGTGGATGACGTTGTTAATCTCTTCGCTGATGGTCTCGAACTCCTCTTCCCCAGGAATGTGAATGAGCGCGAGCTCGCCTTCCCAGTTCTCATAAACATCGCTGACGACTTGTTCATAGGGGCGGCTTGTCATGAGAACCTTGAATTTGGCATTTTCCCGCTGCTGGTCGCCGAAGATATCCATCAGACTTCCTAAGAACTCGCTCAGCTGCAACTCGTCACATTCATCAAGGGCATCGATAACGAATATGACAGGCCCGGCCTGTGGATCGCGCACAGCATCTCTCAGGATTGTCCAAAGCGATGTTTCAGACTGGATCAGTTTTGCTGCGCCCTTGTTGTTGTAGGACTCCATGGCGTGCTGGATAAGGGCACGCTTCTTGGTGAACAGCTGGTGAAGTAGGGCACATAGTGCTTGGCGGATGGTGTTCTGGTCTTGGTACTT
Source organism: Ophiostoma triangulosporum (assembly GCA_029298705.1). Lineage (NCBI taxonomy): Eukaryota > Fungi > Ascomycota > Sordariomycetes > Ophiostomatales > Ophiostomataceae > Ophiostoma > Ophiostoma triangulosporum. The sequence goes on along the minus strand of JANSLO010000010.1, from coordinate 451,606 downwards.
GAAGAAGAAGTAGCAGATGGTGGCTGATTGCTGCGCCAGCCCTTGGTCAATCAGGTACTTGGCCAGCACCGATTTGCCACACCCGGGATCTGCTGAGACCAGCAATGGACCTGACTCCTGCGATAACCACTTCTGGAAATTTTCTTGCTGGAGAAACCAATTGCATGTGCCTTCGACACGAGGTTCCACCCTGCTCTTGTACCATTCGTATGTGGCGCCATTGTCATCCCGCATGAGGTAGAGTTCCCGCAGAAGATCATCTTGCTTGGCCAGCAGCTCTTTAAGTTCAGCCTCTTGCTTGGCAACCAGCTCTTTGAGTTCAGCCTGTTGCTTAGCACGCAACCTTTCTTTTTGAGCGTCTTTTTCAGCAGATAGATGCTCCTTCGAAACAATCAGCAGCTCATTTGAAACATCCCGCTGCTGCGTGGCGACAGATAGAATCTCCTCCACGGCTTTCTTCGTGTCCTCGCTCGTCTTGTTCTGAAGCTCCAGATCCTGCCTTACTGCGAAGTCGTTTATCTGGTCAAGGGTGTCCTTCACAGTCTTCTCTCGCTTCTGGACATCGAGCAAAGTCTGTTTCCAGTCCTTCAATGTGACAGTGTCATGGGCATATCTTTTGAAGCGACTTTCATAGAAGCGAAGGACACTGCTGAGCTGGAAGTCAAGAATTGCTTGGTAAAGATCGACAACATGGTCATTGGCTGCCGACATCAGCGTCTCCTCGACACCTGCGTTCTGGCCAAGCCGGCGCAGCATAGGCTCCAGCGCGACATAGTAGCGCATACGGGAAGTGACATAGGCAAAGCCCTCTTCGTTTTCATCGGCTGCGGTCATGGGTTTCGTAAGAAGAGGAAGTATGAGGCAGACACCAGACCATGCCAGAGAAGCCTCGGGTGAGTCCTTGACGGCGCTGCCTATCCAGTCTTTACAAGCCAGCATAAAGTTGCTGGCCTTCACGATCTGGTCGCCCAGTACAATCTGCCGGTCGCCAATCTTGATGGTCGCTTTGTTGTCTCTCATTCGTTCAAGGCCATTCTGGATCACAGTGTTCAGCAACACTTGACGACTTGAGCGGCCGGAGGTGTCAGGGTCGGGCGGTGCTGAGAGCTGTGAAGTCGTCTGGTTTGGTGCAGAAACTGCAAAAAAGTATTAGTATCTGTATGTATTGCAGCTCCATCTTGTGAGGTTCTAGTACGTACTCGCCATCTGCTCTTTCACAAGCAATTCATTGTAGTCTTTCACCAGACCCGGCTTCTTCTCTGCGAGAGCATCGTATGCTCGGTCCCAGAGTGACAGTGCTGTGGGCGGTTGCTGGTGATTGACGGGAGAAGGGGGAAAGCTGTCTATTGGCTGCTCTTCTAGAACGTGTGTACTACCCGTAGATGGGTCCTCCGGCGTGACATTGGTAGATGAAGCTGCCGGTGGAATGGGTGATGTAGCAGAAGAGTCGACCGGTGTGATACTGGAAGGAGGGTCCGCCGATGAAATGGGTGACGTAGGAGATGAGTCGACGAGTGTGATATTGGAAGAGGGGGCTGCCGGTGGAATGGGCGATGCAGCAGATGAGTCGACCGGTGTGATACCGGCTGATGGGGTTGCCGGTGTAATGGACGATGTAGCAGTGATACTGGGAGAGGGGGCATCCGATGGAGTATTCTGATGCGTCTGTCCGTCACTTGTTCCCTTCTGGAAAAGCCGTTTAAGGCCTTTGCGTATGCGTGACATGGTCTCTGATTTCAGGAATGTGGTGATCATGAGGGTTTGTTGTGAAGAACGAAAATTCTTGTCGTGGAAAGGCAGGCTTTGCTTATTTGAACCCAACGAAGGAAACTGCCTTCCGAGGATGCCCAACCAAGGCGGCGGTTAGGCTACAAGTGTGATTGGTGGACGGGAGTATGCAGCAATTCACAGCCGCACCCCACTGAATCTCACGCGCAGGACGGCTTACTTGGTGTAAGCATACGCAACAAGGCAGATTGGGCCGAATAAATGAATGGATTTATTAACGTGCCTGCAGTGGCTATCTGTACAAGTGTATTTACACAATGATAGCTGTGGCCATGGATCGAGATAATCAAGGGAAAAGCCCTTGAAGCAGAAAACACCTTCTGTTCGTCTCGTGCCACAGCCAGCCCATGACGAGCAAGGTCGTGGAAGAGATACAGTACAGAGTCAGATCGTTCTCTTCCCCCCTCCTCTCCCCCTCTCCTCTCTCATCCTCCTCTCTCCCCCTCCACAGGCCGCGGGCGATGGATGGCACGACCGGGGGCAGGCCGTTCTGAAACCAAGAAATCAGGCGAGCGGCTCATTGTGCAAGAGCCACCGGTACTGGCGGTCGATTAGGTTGGCCTCGCTCAGGCGGCGTACATGGGGTTGGACGCGTTGCGGTACTGCAGGCAGCCGGTGTTGTAGATTCCCTTAAAGTAAGGCCAAAGTACGCTGCGCTTCAGAGGCTGACAGCCCACTAGGATTAGGCCATCAATTGATATTACGGGCCTGATTCCTAATCTGCCCGTCAGCCCGACGGAGCTGTCCAGCTCCGTCGGCGCTAATTTTTGTAGTGAAAATAGCGATTGCACCAGTACTCTTGGATGGTACGTACCTGTAAGTACCTTTGCCACACCGCCTTTCGTAGTCTTCAACTTGGTCGAGATTTCACAATTTGACTTTGCCACACCGCCTTTTGTAGTTTTTAATAGCCGAAATCGAGTATGTATAGAGTAATTAACAGCTTATGCGCTGCTATCACGTGCAGGCCATCAGAGAGTGCCGTATTCTCGGTGAGCCATTCCAAAAGATTTAGAAATTGATGCCTCTTGAGCCGGAAGAGGCCATGAAATTTGGCACCAGGTAGGAGTAGAATAGATTCCACGACTTTGCGGCTATGTGTACGGCCGCTCAGGCGCCGCGCAAATGGCCGTGGAGTCGAATACCACAGGCGTTGGCGGCCATCCTCGAGAATCTGAAGTTGACGTAAGAGGCGAAGATGTTCTAATAAGTTTTGTTGCTGGGCTCTGGCTCTGGTGTCCATTTTGGTCGAGATATCACCACAGAAAAGCAATACAAAAACCTCACAGATTTCAGAAGTCTATACTACATATAAGCTTAGTCTGTATGTTTACAATAACGGGCGGTGGCAGAATCGAATAGGGGTGACAAGTTTTCTGCCGTACAAGTTTTCTGCCGTAACTCTAAATAGAGGCAGAGGTACTTCCAGGTAAAAGCGTCCGACATAACCACAGAGACAATCACAGCCACAGACTATACACACCACGCTAACGCTATTATAGGCTTAGTCCCGACGGTTTCGACCTCCGTCGGGCTGACGGGCAGATTAGGAATCAGGCCCTACAAGTAGCTCCCAGCAGGTCAATTACAGCATGCATGTTGGTTATTGTGCATTACAGGTACAGTAAGACTTGTGTAAAAGCGCCATGATAGGTATAATGTAGTGGATGAAGAGTGTTGTCATTGGATAGTGTGTGACTGAGAAATGGTATTGAAGAGATTATGACAGGAGTATCAGTACTCTTTTTCAGTAATGCTTGAAATCAAACCAAAGAAAGCAGCATTCATAACAAGAGTCTCAATACTGAAGCGTGAGATGAAAGTATTGCTAGAACGTCAAAAAAAGAGTTGCCAGCCATCAGCGGCCATTGCAGGCACAGCACCAGTTGCAGGTACAGCGACCACTGAAAAAGGGCCTGTCTTTGCGCTGGGGGCAGGAAATGCGCCAAGGTAGTATAATTAGATCATAAGTTTCTGATCAGCCCGCCATTAAACGAACCAGCCTCACACTGTCGGAACGTTAATCACGTGACTGTGACAGAAGTATTTGGCCGGCACACCACGGAGTGGTGTTGGGGCCCCCGGGACGAGCAGGAGCAAGGAAATGAGACGTGCTTGGGACTAAGGACGGACTATCCCTCTCCCGGCTACCGAGAGGGAGGTCCTACTCAGGGGTATAAGTAGGCAGGGCGCTCTGCGCCCTGCATCTCAACATAGAAGAGAACCATGACCAGATATACCACCAGACCAGAGCACCCCCCACCATAGGATTGCTTCGGTCACCGGTATCAAGTCAGACAATCAACTACGATTACTCCAACTACTTACATCATTGCTTAAAGTCCTTACTGGTGAACCCACATACACCTACTTCAAATGCGTTTTTACGTATTAGAGAAGAGCAATTTGAATTTATAGCATATATACATGTAGCTCCGAAGTCCCTGATTAATACCGCGTATACCAGCCCCCCGCCGTCGATGGTGCGTTTTCGTAAATCGTATAATTTGACGTTGCTTTCGATGGTCAATTGGCCTAGGACGAGGCTTTGAGTCTAAACGATGACGTTCTGTAAAGGTTGAAGTTCGAGGGGAGCGGTCGATGGCGATATTTCGAAAAGCCTCGCAAAGGCGCGCCAGTATTGGCCGCTAGCCACCAGCGTACAAATCGAGGATCTAATAGCCCTCCAACATGGCCGAGCATCAACGTCGACGTAAAAGTAGCCAAATACATCCTATTTAGAAGAAACTGTGAGCTTTTGAAATATGAGGACGTGGTGGGGGGTGAACAAGCGCGTCGCGACAGTAACGCGACCAGATTTAATGGAGTACTCACTGTGAAGTCGGAGACGTCGGCTTCAAAACCGGTATCGGAAAGGACGTCCTCGGCATCGACATTGACATTGGTGGTGACGTACGGCAGCGTTGTCGTCGGGTTGTTGCCCCTCTTGATGAAAGGCAGGAGAAAATCGAGGTAGCCGCGGCTCGAGTTCTGGTACGGCACCTGCACAAAGTTTGAGAAAAAGTGATTGATCGCCAGCTCGCCAGGCGGCGGTGTGAGGGCCGGTATGATGACTTGCACGTGGTCCCTCTGGAAATCGGGTCGTCCGTGACGGTAACGCACAAGCTGGGTGCTCGACGGCCCCTGGTCCGTGACCTCTGTGTTCTCGACGATACCGGTGGTCGTGTTGTGGGGGCCGGCGAATCGCAACTCGTCGTACTCGTACTCAATGGGCCGCCGCGGTGCCAGCGAGTAGCCTATAGAGGACGCCTTGCCCAGCGTGTTGGGCATCATGTAGGCGTCGTTGTGGCCCGCGGCGTTAAGGGCTTCTATTTGCACCTTGCTGTCATTGCTGGCAATGGTCGTGCTGGCGCGGCTGCTGTTTGCCTCCGTGATGATATGTCGGGCTGCTGCCGGCAATGCTGTCCGGGGTTGGATGTGTCTGTGGGATGTTGGTGCTGGTATTGATGATCGTTGTGATGCTAATGTGGATGACTAACGCGACCACAATGACGACAGGCACTTGGGGAAACATGCCGCCGACGACGAAAGTACGTCTGAAAAAGACCACGATTGCTAATGACATTATCCTGGAAATCTTTGGCACTACCGCCCATTGGAACCTTGTACACGCAGCTCACATTAGTGCTGCAGTAGCTGATGTCATCCGCGACAACCTGCCCGTCCTTGAAGATGGCATATTACTTGCCCTCACCATCAGCAAAGATGTTGGTCTCGGTGATCAGCATCTCTGAGCCAAAGGCGAACCTGTTGATCGCCTGGACTTTGATAGCTCCAGGCTGAACAGCTTCTGCTTGCACTGCCGTAACAGGTACGGCCAGTCTGAACGACTCGCCGGTATATTGCTGACAGACCCCAGGGACCGTAAGTTGCCAGGATCAGAGCTCGCAGATTCGACAAGGACATGCCGGCACTGTTCGCGAGCTCAAGCTCAGCGGTACTATTGTCCACGCTGGGAATATCTGGTGGAGCGGTTTCCTCGGCTTGGATCATCGGCTGGTCAACATGGCTGCTGTCGGGTTGCGCGGGATCGAACATCAGCTCAATATGCATGTTCATCTCTTGCATCGGCATGGCAAGGGGGACGTAGCCGGAATGGACAGCAATAGCCGCCGTAGGTGCAATGTCAGGTTCAGGGACTGCGACCACAGGTTCAGGCACTGCGACCACAGGGGCAGGCGTGGTGCTTGGTCCAGCAGGAGCCGCCGGAGGCTGCTTCGCCATCTGCAGCCGGTTGTACTCCTCAGTAGCGGCCGCCGTGGCGGCCAGCAGCGCTTGCGATTCTCTGTCCTCGGCAATGTTGAAGTAAGCCTTCGTATGGCGCGACTCGGGCGTCACTGTATTTGCGCCGGGGAAGTCCATCAGAACCATGTAGCTATAGTACGTCTGAAACAAACCGTTATAGCTAAGGACATTGTCCTGGAACGCCTCGGCACTTCCACCCATCGGCACCTGGTACACGCAGCTGGCATTCGTGCTGCGGTAGCTGACGTCATCCACGACTACCTGCCCGTCCTTGTAGAAGGCATACTTGCCCTCATCAGCATCAAAGATGCTGGTCTCAGTGATCAGCATCTCTGAGCCAAAGGCGAATCTGTTGATCGCCTGGGCTTTGATAGCTGATATGCGGCACTTCTCTCCTGCTGTGGTGCGACTGAGTCACGAAGCCCTTGACGCAATGGCGCAGGCACACATACTGTAGAAGTGTTAGTATTGCGCACTTGGTACCCAACACAAGCTGTCGTACTGAGTGCTTGTACTTGTGTGTAGTTGATAGAGGGAATGGACTTACTTTGTGCCTGGGGAATTCAGGCACGTCGGTGTTGTATAGTGCTCTTTCCACACAATCGCACGATTTGCCCCCGCCAAAGACGGATGAACGAATAAAGAGAATGAGCCACAGCCGTCGTCGAGCGCTGTTTAGGTGCTGTGTGAATGAAAAGCTGTATGCAGTGGCTATGCCTTGGCCATTTCAGCTCATGGAAATGTTCATCTCCGAGAGCATCAATGGCCGACGTGCTGCAAAAGAATGCTCACAGCTTTGTGGACAGTTTCTGTGTTTTGGATGGGTATGTGGTAATTGAAGGGGAGGGGATTGGTGATGGTTGCATGAAAGAAAAGAAGAAGGAAATATCACTCGTCTGGAGGAGATGGCTCTTTTATATACCAAATAGCAGGGCTTGTTGCCACAACGAATCTTGAGCATCGGGGTGCCTCCTGCCACGAGGAACCTTACATATCGGGGGGGATGTTGTGGTAGTGTCCTCACGGTAACTCTTACTCAACCGGGACGTTCTTGTGCTGGTGTTGCCATATCAGACCTACAGCGGGGTATCTCGACTAAATGTTAAAATAATAAAATAGTGCAAGCCATCGCAGTGTGTCAGAAAGGAAGAAAGACGGCACAAATGTGGCCATACTTGTAGGTCCGGAAGATGCGGACTCCGTGCGGGTCGTAGTCGACGGTGCCGTAAATGTGCATCCGGGGCGCGATCGTTTTATAAAAGCAGCACGTCACCAGTGTGGGATACCTTTGAGCTTGGCCTTCAGTGCCGTCCCGCGTCCCGTTCTGATGGTCATGTGCCGTGACGAGGGTTCGGCATGTTGCCTATACGTTGGCCATGTGCAGCAGCTCTTCGATTAAAGACGTACCTCTTTCTCGATGACGAATATCCATTCGCTGCATGACACGTCGACGTCGTGGAACTCTCACAACGTCTGTCAGGAGCATCTGCGGCATGGAAAGTTAGGCTGCAATTTATTCTTCCATGGCGGAAAGCACTCGGCTTGTTATCCTATGAAGCGAATACTGTAGAGTAAATTAAAAGCATTGTTTGAACGGTAACGAATATAAGCGGAAAAATGACATGTTTATCCCCCTACATCTCACGATCAGCTTCACTTTCATGAGAAATTTTTGGAATCTAGGTACATCACCTGCAGTAAGACACGACTACTATTGTTCCTCACTAACACGGCCAGTTGGTGCATCTTGGTAAATTGATCATACTATCTAGAACAAGTCTTTCCATCTCCTAATCTAACCTATGCCGCAAGCGATCAGACCTGGAAACACGGCCATGTCCATATTCTTTTGGAGTATGGGCTTTTTTTTTGTTTCCGTCACTGCCGAGTGGCCGGGAATCACTCCGGACACCCGGTAGAGGAGGCTTGGGTATTTTCGAATTTTTGGGGTTCCCTGTGTGTCTGCATCTTCCAGTAACCACTCCGGTCAACACAGACGTACGGGGCTTTTGACGGGTTTCATATTTTTTTCTGCTTTTCCTTTTTCTTCCTTTCTCGCAAAGTCGCTATATCAAATAATGCATTCTGACTATGGGGTAGAAATCAAAACCATGCTAGTCGTATGACATGTCCATATCAATATCCAATCTCGCGCCAGCCAGGGAAGTTACCATATCCATGAGCATGTTGTCGTCGGCCACAGAGTGTTGCTGAAGCTCTAGAGCAGGCTCCCAAGGTTCTGAGGGAAGGTGTAGCCCAAACTGGCCATCAGAAGGATAACTCGCACCAGCCAGCTGGTAGTTGCCAGAAAATATCTCTATTCCAGGATGCACGTAGGCAGCTCCAAACCTGAACAGCTTCCGCTTGCACTGCCGTAACCGGTGCGGCCTGTCTAGACGACTCGCCGGTTTATCGCTGACAGACCCCGGGGACCGTAAGTTGCCAGGATCAGAGCTCGCAGATTCGACAAGGACATGCCGGCACTGTTCGCGAGTTCAAGCTCAGCGGTACTATTGTCCATGCTGGGAACATCTGGTGGAGCGGTTTCCTCAGCTTGGGTCATCGGCTGGTCAATATGGCTGCTGTCGGGTTGCACGGGATCGTACATCAGCTCAATATGCATGTCCATCTCTTGCATCGGCATGGCAAGGGGGACATGGCCGGAATGTGCAGTGTCAGGTTCAGCGTCAGGTACAGGCACTGCGGCCACAGCGGCAGGCGCTGCGACCACAAGGGCAGGCACTTCGGCCACAGGGGCAGGCGTGGTGCTTGGTCCAGTAGTCGTGCTTGGACCAGCAGCCGCCGCCTTTGGCTGCTTCGCCATTTGCACCCGGTTGTACTCCTCGGTCGCGGCCGCAGTGGAGGCCAACAGTGCCTGTGAATCCCTGTCCTCGGCAATGTTGAAGTGAGCCTTCATATGGCGCGACTGAGGCGTCACTGTATTTGCACCGGGGAAGTCCATCAGGAACATGTAGCTATAGTACGTCTGAAACAAACCCCTATAGCTGAGGACATTGTCCTGGAAAGCCTCGGCACTTCCACCCATCGGCACCTGGTACACGCAGCTGGCATTCGTGCTGCGGTAGCTGACATCATCCACGACTACCTGCCCGTCCTTGTAGAAGGCATATTTGCCCTCATCAGCATCAAAGATGCTGGTCTCAGTGATCAGCATCTCTGAGCCAAAGGCAAATCTGTTGATCGCCTGGGCTTTGATAGCTGAGATGCGGCGCTTCTCTGGGCTTCTCCTGCTGTGGTGCGATTGGGTCACGAAACCCTTGACGCAGTGGCGCAGACAGAGGTACTGTATAAGTGTTAGCATTTCACAATACTTAGTAACCAGTACGAGGTGCCGTATTATTTACTTATGCACTTGTGTGTACGATTGGGGAGCATGGACTTACCTCGTGGATGGGATGTTCTGGCACATCCGTGTTGAGCAGAGCTCTGGTCACACAGTCGCAAGGACTGAACCCGCCAACTGCTTGGCCCTTGAAAATGGCTTCGCCGTACAGGACGCCGTATTTGGCGCCCTTGAACCACTTCGGGGGGTTGTAGTCGCGCCGCATTGTGCCGGCTGTGGTCGAATTATGATTTTATGTTCGGTGATGAGTAAAGGGGCTTCGCAGGGGAAGCTGTAGATGGTGTTTATAGGTTGTAATATATGGTTGTGTAGTTGCTGTGATATGATTTGTTGTATTTCGGGGTTTATTATTTGCGAGAGGTCCAGATGGATGCAGAAAAGGGACGACGGCGTTAGCGCTGATAGATATGGGGGGAGGGCTTTATTTTATACCAGAGAGCAGACAGTGCGGCCGCAATAAACCTTGAGCATCGGGCAGTAGACTTTTGGTGTTAATTATGTCACAAAGAACTTCATCCGTAGAGGACTTTATTATGACACTATTCCATAGGTACTGATACTGCACAGTCAGTGTACCATGCATCCACAGCTGAAAAGTCCAGATGGGGTGTTGGACAATAAGAGATACGCCATGCAACACTCCGTGCTCGGTATATGCGAGGCGTAGTTTAGTGCCCATGATCTCAGAGCTGGCAAATATCTGCATATTTGCAGAAGCGTACAGGTGTTTGTAGTATACTAAACCTACTACAGGGTAGCTGAGATGTTCCTGGTTGTGATATATATCATAGCTGGAAGACTCACCGTGGACAACAGCTTCTTTTCTCAGTCAAACTGAGTCACGATCTGCGGTACGAGCACCAGACACAGCAAGTCCAAATCAAACAATACAATAATTTACAGTGTGTAAGCACAATAGATAAACTGCACCGATGTGAAGCAGTATCAAGATCCTTTTGCGTGCCATGAATCTTAAATTTGCTCCATAAATCATGTTCTTATATCAGCCGCCACACTAGGACAGTTGCAATTGCACTTTCTCGCCTGTGTACCACGCCTTATCTTGTACCAGCTAGTAGCCATCTGTTTTTAAGGTGTTTAATGCCCGACGGATGTTTCTTACTTATTGTCGTCCATCAGAGTTCCCTGGCTTGAATTTGGATGTCATCAATCGAATGTTGTCTGAAATAAAGTGGGTCCGTGTTTAAGTCGATCGGTCTTTGCTTTTTAGGTTTCGTTTAGCTTACATGGGTGACCACAAGGCCCAACGATCCTAGCGCAAGTGAGACAAGAGGCTTATTGTCAACCCCTCTACGGAAGTACATAGTGAAAGTACACCTGGCCGGGAGCGTTACTTAGCACATGATCTTCAAAAGATACATCCAAGGCGCTTTATCATTACTAGCAGCATCCTTCACGCGCTCAAAATATAGGTGTGAAACAAACTGATATCACGTCAGCCAAGTACATAAACAAATAGACAACTAGTTTGCAACATCAGGTAAATAGGCTAGCAGTAGCGTTCACGAAATAAAATACGGCATTATTTGCACCGAGGTTTCATTGTATGTGATATAGCTACTGTCAGAGCGACATCGGTCTCTGGAGATGATGATGCCGATGAAGTTGGAGGTGTCATTGTGCGCCGCCCATAGCCGAGCTGTTGTTGTGCGCCATGGCCGTTGCTATTGGTGTGCCCCTCAGCCTCGTCCTTCTCCTCGTCAAACTCGTTTTTTGCTCCCCTCCTGGCGAAAGAATTGTGAATGACGTCTTCGGTACCACCAGTAACGTGCCGTATATCATGATAGTCTACTAAAAGGCTGGACAGGTAGTAGATGCTGTCCGGAGACAGACTCTACCGAATATACTGATAGTATTACTGTCATACAAAGCTGTACGTAATTGGATAGCTCTGTCACAGCACCTGCCTTGTTCCCTCGAGGAGGGCCGAGCTAATCGTGCGTCGTCACTTCAATTTCGGCTCGAGCTATACTTCTGAGCGCCCAAGTAGGAGCTCTCATTATAACCTCTCTAATACACGTTAATTCATGAAACTATGACCTTTACTCTCGTGTTGTTTGATTTTAGTATAAAGCGTGTAGCGCTGTAGGAGGCATCTTGACGTCTAGTTTCCTATTTGGGAAATACAGATGACAGTGGGTACCGTACTTATGGTGAAAAAGGCGAGATGCCTTGCGCACCTCATGTGAGAACTGTGGACCTAAAAGCCCCACTGTTTGAAAAGGAACTTCCCGAGGCGCTCCAAGTGATTTCAAGATGCGTGTTCTGGAGGATATGCGGCTATGGAAGGGTTTCCGGTGATCACCCAGCCAGGACTTCTGCGGGCGACTTCTTTGTTGGCAATTCGAAGTGAACCGGTGGTAAGACTGTCCTGGGAATATCTATTTGTTTATGTCTTCCAGATAGCTCTCACAAATTAGCTCTTCGATAACATACAGTCATCGCCTCATACCTGCTCAACTACTAAGCCTGTTGCACGACGACTAGTGAACAATTTAACAGCTGTACCCTGACAGTCTTACCAACATACAGAGTTGTACCCAAGCGTCACAGATGTCTACCTGTTTGTTCATGTACTTAGTTCACGTGATATCGATTTGTCTGACTTCATGGAAGTACTTCAAAGAGTGGAGTTTCCAAGAGTAGACTTTTACCACCGAGCATTGCCGATTGACGGATTGATTGATTTGTGTATATTAATTGCTTAATTAAAAAATAACTTGAGAAAGGCAAAGTAGACTGAAAAGTACTTCAAGTAGAAAAAGCACCGCTTCAGGGCGTTGAAGTCGAAGTCCAAAGAGGGCTCTTGTGCCGACAGAAGTGCGAGTACCTCGTCTAGAGTGGGCCATGGCTCGGCCTGCATTTCTGGCAGAATAGAAATCACGGGTTGGCTTTGCCCCATGGCATGACAGACCAACCAGGCAATGGGCTGGTGTGGCCAGTGCATATGCAAAGTCTACTTGTCGTTGGCCTTTACGTCCTAGATGAACTTCATCAGATCTTAGCTGGAGCCCGGAGTCAGCAGTGCACTGATCCCCCGCAGCAGATTACCAGCGTCAACACCGAGGTCAAAAGCTGACTTCTGGCCGTGGGCCTGAGCCCTGGCCAGGAGTTTTGGGAGGTCATTACCCCGCCCCAGATCTTGGATGCGGCTTCCCCCAGGAGCATCTTCCAGGAGGATGTGACGGTGTCTATTATGCTGGACCTGACGCCGACTTGTCTGTCGGCTTCGCACAAAGCAAGAACCCTTCCACTACGTTGTCGTAGGCAAAACGGTGGAAGATACGTTACTCCGTTGCCCTTTTCAGTTGCGCGCCTGTGCTGTGCGCAAGCATGGTGGGCGGCGGATCCTGGGTGAGATTCGGGTTGGCGTTTAATCATCTTCACGACAGCGCCGTCGTTGCACTTGGGGACTTCGTGGCATCTGGCAGAAGACATCATATTATCACCGACTTGGTGGTTTTTTACGGCAGATGGTAGTGCAAGTCACATTATTAGTTCAATTTATTCCAAGTAAGCTTCTATAGGCAGTACTAGTGCTCTTCTAATAAATACCAGGCATATCAAGGCTGTGAAGAAGCGGATGACGTCGAAGCAGCTGCCGGCCACAATCGAGACTGCCTCATGTTGCGCAGCCTCTCTCTCTCGATGTCGTACACCTGGCCATAGAGTTGCGGAGCACCAGTGTCCTCGTCCACAAAGTCGGCGTCAGTAAAAATGTGTTCGTTCCACGAAGGCTCCGAGGCCAAGGCTTGCTTTACTGCCTCGAGCGCATACTACTTCATGAGCTCGATACAGTTCTCGAAGGGAAAATCACGCAGCAGCCATGGCACAAGAACGACAACTAGTTCGTCGTCCATTGAGAAGTAACAGTCATAGCCGTTGCGCTGCGTGCCAACGGGCGACCGGGTGCGGAAATGGTGTGGGAAATCGAGCAGCGCAAACGTCTTCGCGATGCCGCAGTTGTACGGCAGCAGCCTCCGCCCCAGGAGCTGTCCATACGCTGGGCTGTCCACGCTGTTGAGACGGCCGTACGCCTTTGTACAGCAGGTGGGGATGCCCGTGATGCAGTTTCCCGGGTAGAGGTTGTGCGCCTCTTCGGGCAGCTCCATCAACGGTGTCGTTGTGGGCATGATAGCCGGCTGCGGCCGCGTCTTGCGCGTTGACTTCTTCATTCTACTGAAGAACCATTTCTGCACCTTGTTCTTCGAGACATCCGGTATGTGCAAGAGCGCTTTCTCGACGGGGGCGCTAGTGATGTAGATGTCGTTGTGCTTGTGCACGTCTGCAATGGGTGCCCCGTTTGCTTGAATAGTGTTTGTGGCCATGTTGAGGGCGTAGCCATCGTGTTGCAGTTTGCCAGCCGAGATGAGGCAGCAGGGAAAGTCGGCAGCGTAGTGCTGGATCTTCTGCATCTGCTGCTGAAGCATCTGCCGCACCAGATCCGCCAGCGCCAGCGTCCTCGACATCCTCAGCGGTCGGCCCTGTAGCCCGGCGTAAGGCAGCGCTCACGTTATACTCCCTGACGGATTGCATAAAGTATACAATCTTGGCGTCGGGCTGGTTGGGGATGCTGCGCAGGTGCTCGTTGTACTCTTCCACTTCTGCCGGGAACCATATTTTGGTCCTCTTGGCCTTGTGGAAAGCCAGCATCTTCATCCGCTGCAAGATGTTGTGGTTGGCGGCGAGGATCTTCAGTGCCCGCGTACCCGCCCGAAGCAGACCGCTAAGGAGCAGTCTACGGCGGCAATCGTTAAGCTTCTTTGCGGCTATGCCGCACGTGTAGGCATCCTGCACCGTGCGGAACTTGCGGGGAGGCGGTGGCGAGAAGCTGTTGATCGGCCTCGGGCGTTGAGTTGGGTTTGTAGGGGTCGTCATTGATTTAGTGGTTTGCTAAGGACATTGTCCTGGAACGCCTCAGCACTTCCACCCAACGGCACCTGGTACACGCAGCTGGCATTCGTGCTGCGGTAGCTGATGTCATCCGCAACAATCTGCCCGTCCTTGAAAAAGGCATACTTGCCCTCACCATCAGCAAAGATGCTGGTCTCAGTGATCAGCATCTCCGAGCCAAAAGCGAACCTGTTGATCCGTCTGGGCTTTGATAGCTGATATGCGGCACTTCTCTTTGCTTCTGCCGCTGTGGTGCGATTGAGTAACGAAACCCTTGACGCAATGGCGCAGGCAAAGATACTGTAGAAGTGTTAGTATTGCGCGATACTTGGTACCTAACACAGGTGTCGTCCTGAGTACTTGTACTTGTGTGTAGTTGATAGAGGGAATGGACTTACTTCGTGCCTGCGTCCCAAAGCAAAAGACCGATTGACTTACACCCGGACCCCACTTTATTTCAGACAACATTCGATTGATGACACCCAAATTCAAGCCAGGGAACTCTGATGGACGACAATAAGTACGAAACATCCATCGGGCATTAAACACCTTAAAAACAGAGGGCACTAAGCTTAGCTGGTACAAGATGAGGATACACGTGCGAGAACGCGCAGTTGCAACTGCCCTAGTGTGGCGGCTGAACATATGAACAAGGTTTATGGAGCAAAATTAAGGTTCATGGCACGCAAAAGGATCTTGATACTGCTTCACATCGGTGCAGTCTAAGTATTTTGCTTACACACTGTAGTTTCTTGTTTTTTTTATTTGTACTTGCTATGTCTGGTGTTCGTACCGCAGATCGTGACTCAGTTTGACTGAGAAAAGAAGCTGTTGTCCACGGCGAGTCTCCCAGCTATGATATATATCACAACCAGGAACATCTCAGCTACCCTGCCGTAGGTTTAGTATACTCCAAACACCCGTACGCTTTTGCAAAAGTGCAAATGTTTGCCGCTTCTGCGATCATGGGGACTAAACTACACCTCGCATATACCGAGCACGGAGTGTTGCATGACGAATATCATATTGTTCAACACCACATCTGGACATTTCAGCTGTGGATGCAAGGTACACTGACTGCGCAGTACCAGTAACTATAAAATAGTGTCATAATAAGTCAGTCTATGGATGAGGTTCTTTGTGACATAATCAATACCACAAAAGTAATACCCGATGCTCAAGGTTCATTGTAGCCACACTGTCAGTTCTCTGGTATAAGATAAAGCCTTCCCCCCATATTAGCGCTAACGTCTCCGTCCCTTTTCTGCATCTATCTGATCCCCTCCCAAAAAATCCCAAACAAAACAAATCATATCACATCAACTATACAACCACCTACAGCTTCCCCTGCGATAACTCTTTACACGTCTCCGACCCAAAACTCACATTTCCACCAAGGCTGCACCGGCTTCGACCACACAACCGACATAATGCTTCGCGAAACCAAAGCCCCGAAGTGGTCCAAGGGCGCCAAATATGGCGGTGGGAACGAGGAGGAAGAGATCTCCAAGGGCCAAGACGATAACATGCACTTGAACACTCTCCCGGCAGACGGGAGCCTGCATATTCAAGTGCACGTGTCGTTCTCTACTCCCCAGTCAGAGTGCAATTTTTTGTCTAGCGACATTGCGACAAAGGAGGACGAGAAAAAAGACAAAAAGGCAGAAAATTGATGAAACCCGACAAACGCCCCATGCGTCTGTGTTAGCCCACACCCCAAAAGAGTTCAAACCACTGCTCGCAACAGCACAACCGTCCGTGCTGGCGCATAGCACGGGCGCACAAGTGAAGAAGGCGATGGAGTACCGTATCTTCCGCCAGTCTGCTCACGACAACAGGGTGGACGGGTTCTTTTGTATAGATAGTTACCATAACACCGGGAAGGAGAAGAAAGTGGTGCTTCATGAGACATATTTTACATGGCGGAAATGGATATGGCAGTGCTTCCAGGTCTGTCTGGTCAAGATATCGCTTGCGGTATAGGTCAGGTTACTGGATGAAGGATTTTTGTTCTAGATAGTAAGATCAATGCACCATGATCCACTAACCGGCTGTGTTAATGAGGAGCAATAATAGTGGTGTCTTGTGGAGGGGTTTGATACTAGTGATGTAGCAATACTAAAAAGGGTTCTCATAAACGTGAAGCTGATCATGAGATGTGGTGATGATGCAGGGGTAATAACATGTCTTTTTCCTGCTTCTTTTTTCAACAATGTTTTCAATTTACTCTTTAGTACTTGCCCCATAGCATAGCAAGCCGAGAGCTTTGCGACAAGGGAGAATGTATGCAGCCTCACTTCCCATGACGCAAATGCTCTTGACACACCATCATCATCCCGTCTGTGCGAGTGATCTACGTCTACGTGTCACGCAGCGAATAAATTCTTGTCATCGAGAAATAAGTGGGCCTTTTATCAAAGAGCTGATGTACATGGCTAACGTATAGGCACCATGCCGGACCCTCGTCACGGCACATCACCATCAGAACGGGACGCGGAACGGCACTGAAGGCCAAGCTCAAATGGTACCCACATTGGTCACGTGCTGCTTTTTGAACCACACCTAAACGATCGCACCCCGGCTGTCCATTTACGGCACCGTCGACTACGACCCGCACAGAGTCCGCATCTTCCGGACCTACAAGTATGGCCACATTGGTGCCGTCTTTCTTCCTTTCTGACACACTGCGATGGCTTGCACTGTTTTAATTTCTAACGTTTGGTCGAGATACCCCGCTGTAGGTCTGATATGGCAACACCAGCACAAGATCGTCCCGGTTGAGTAAGAGTTACCGTGGGGACACTACCACAACATGCCCCCCGAAGCCTAAGGCTGATCGTGGCAGGAGGCACCCCGACAAGGTTCATTGTGACAACAAACTCTGCTATCTGGTATAAAAGAGAGCCGCCCCCCCCCCCCCCCCCAGATGAGATCTATTTTCTTCTTCTTCTCTTTCCTGAACCATCACCAATCCCCTCCCCTATTGATCACCACATACCCATCCAAAACAGAGAAACTGTCAACAAAGCTGTGAGCATTCTTTTGCACCACGTCGGCCATTGACGCTCTCGGAGATGAACATTGCCATGAGCTTAAATGGCCAAGGCATAGCCACTTCATACAGCTTTTCATTCACGCAGCACCTAAACAGCGCTCGACGACGGCGGTGGCTCATTCTCTTTATTCGTTTATCCGTTTGTTCGTTTATTCATGTGTTCGTGTGTGTCATAGTCAACTACACAACCACACATTACAACCATCTAAACACTATCTACAGCTTCCCCTGTGAAGACCCTATACACGTCTCCGAACCAAAAATCATATTTCGATCACAGCTGCACTAGCGTCGACCACACATCCGGCACAATGCTTCGCGAAAACAAATCCCCGAAGTGTTTAAAGGGCCAAGACGACAACATCATGTCGGACACTCTACCGACCGACGCGAGTCTGGAGATTCAGTTGAACATGTCATTCTATTCCGCGGGGGAAAGTCGTGCGATTGTGTGGAAAGAGCACTATACAACACCGACGTGCCTGAATTCCCCAGGCACGAAACGATTCCAGCAGCCCCAACCGCAACGCTTTCAATAATGACCGTCCCAGCACCACCCCAGGTGTCAGCAACGGTGACATTTACTCCGTGCCAGCGAGTGTCCCACGCCATGTCGAAGCTGCCGAGAATACCGGGGACACCGGGAGCGCCGCGGCAGGCAGTGACACTGCCTCTTCTTCGGGCCCTACACCCAAGAAGAAGAAAACATTCATCAGGGTGATTCAAAGTGGCCTGCCCGCTCGCAAGGATCGCTTCCAGCCCTATTATAAGGGCGGCATTGTTCCCAGCGAGTTGCAGCCGAAGAAGAAAATCCACATCAAGGTGATTCACAGCGGCTTGCCCCCTCGAAAGGATCCTGTCCAGCCTTATTACAAGGGCGGAATCGTTCCCAGCGAGTTGCAGCCAAAGAAGAAAATCCACATCAAGGTGATTCACAGTGGCTTGCCCGCTCGCAAGGATCCTGTCCAGCCCTATTACAAGGGCGGGATCGTTCCCAGCGAGTTGCAGCCAAAGAAGAAAACCCACATCAAGGTGATTCACAGCGGCTTGCCCGCTCGCAAGGATCGCTTCCAGCCTTACTATAAGGGCGGCATCGTTCCCGACGACGTTCAACCAACGCCCGCAAGCATTAAACTTGAAAGCCACCCCGTCCCTGACAAGACCAACTTCTGGACCCGGATTGACAACAACAAGCGCAACGCGTCCGATGTGAAGGCCGAGGAGGAGGAATCGCCAGCAAATATGCCAGAGACTACACTTCGCCGCTCTACGCGGAAACGGACTGCCACGCCCAAGAAGCAGTAAATCCCTGCATCTCGCCAGAAGTTCCTCACCCATCCATGCATCACTACAACGTCTACGTTACATGCACCACCTGCATTAATGTCACCAATACGACCCGTAATGTCAGCATCACCATCATCACCATTATCACCATCATCACCAGCATAGACGTATACGTCATGACACCGGAGCGCCACCAGCACAATACCACCCGCCGCGCAGCAACTGCGCCGCCGGTTACACTTGTCCAGCAAATTTACACAGTCATGACTGTTGTATTTTCTCCCCGTGCTTGGACCTTTAAATAGCTTTGTTTTCGGTTGAGTTTTCCCCAGAATGATTTTGCAAGTTTTATTTTACTCAACCGGTTCCGCACTCGTTTCAGTTCTGTTTTATTCTATACCGATTATGTCTATAGGGCATTCCCAAAAAAAAAAACCTCTATACCATCTTCCGGTTGCTTTTGAATCTGTGATTGACTCTGTATCGTACAAAATAACGAATAGTGTATGCACGCAAGTGTCAGTTAGAGAACAAGCGTTCTTTTGGGGTCGTCTTGTGCATATCAAACCAAAGAGTACAAGTCCAGCAGTTAGGTATCAGACGGATATGCTGAATCTGTGCTCATGGTTGGCTGTGATAAGAGGTGGAAAGGGCAGACTATGACTATGAAAATGAACTACGAGGACGGAAGAAGAGGTAGGTATCAGGTTACCTAGGCATCTGCTCAGCCCAGGATGCAAGAGATTGACAGCGCCATTCCATAGGGAATATGGCGTTGGGACTAGTCGAAGGCTTGGCAGAAGTGCTACTTTTTTACTCTGGCCATAAGTGACTATTCATCAGTCAGTATACGATGCAGATGTTGCCGAAGCGTAGTCGGGTCGTCAGAGGACAAGATGCGACCTGACTAGGGTGAATTGGCAGACTGGGACGGCACACAAGATATGCCGATCCAGCGGGCTCCAACACCTCTAGCCATCATATTTCCCCCCGTGACGTTCCCCATGTCCGGCCACGACCCGGACCTGAGCCCAGGCTTGTTTTAATAGTCCAGAGTCGTTTGTTGAGGCACGGAGCAGGCCTCGTTGGCCCGTCGACACATCCAAAGGACTTTTGGTTTTCTCAGACGCCAGTTTCGCAGACGATGCAGATAGGAAGATCTCTGAAAGCCTAGCTATTAAGATATCTGGCTGAAGATCAAATAAAGATAGCACTGTAGCAGAGTTACCGGCAGTATCACAAGCTGTAAGAGAAGCTATGTTTCTCCAAAGATTGCTGCACGGCCTTGGCCACAACATCCAGCCTTAAATCAACATTCTCTGCGACAACTCCCAGTCTGTGAAGCTTATCATGGACGACGATAGATGCCTAAACACCAAGCTACGACATAGTGACACAACAACCTCTCTGCCAGTGTGCTTTTTGGCTCGCCTCCGCAAGTGGGGTTGTATGCACGGCCATACTCCCCTATGGAGACTCAATCTGCCCTGTGTTGGCGGGACAGTCCGCCTTTAGCAAGTTCGGAGAAAAGTACAACGTCTGTCATCAAGGTGATCTACTTGTACTACCCCGTACTGTACGCTAGTTGAATAACATCGTCGAGGACGACCACATAAAGAAAGCGCCAGACTGTAGCAATACTCGTTATGCGCAGAAACGAGCCATGTCAACAAAACCGCCTGATTGTCTGCCACCGGCCGCCTTGCTTCTAGCAGGTCGCAGAAATGCACCGCCGAGCAAGTGACAGCGTAATCCTGCCATCGAACCATCGGTTGCATCTGCTTCCCCCGACTCCTACTCACTACTCTCTGCATACGCCCTATCCAACCGCAATGGATCCTTCGCCAGCAGGTCTTGGGTGCAGATCCTTGGCTCTCTTCTCTCAACATGCCATTATTTTCATCTTTCCTCGGTTTCTTCTTTGGTTCTATCTTGTATATTGACTATTCCCTAACTATTTTCTGACTATGGTCCACCTCGCTTGCCCTTCTCTCCACGTCCGATGCACACGCAGAACTCGAGCCCGGTGCATGCAAGCTCCCATCATATGTCGACTGCAGCAGTCTTGCAGACTGCACACACCATATATAACAACAAAAAAATGAACGGCAATCAATACGAACAGCCCGCAAAGTGCCTCGTCTTGGCTGCGTTGCGTCTCATACATAAGAACAGCACCGCCTCTCTTCCATCTGAAATCCCTGCTCCCAACGGCCAACTTGTCATTTCGCCCTGCTACAGCATTGACCCAAGCGCGGTCACTCCCTTAAGTCGAACATTGACGTATAGAAAAGACGTCTGCCATACTTGGACATGTCGGACAAAGCCGCATCGCCGCCGCCGGAAAAGGCATCGTCGCCCAAGGCCGCGGCTACCGAGCCAGCTGCCGGTTCACCAGCTGCCGCCGCCACCACCGCTGCCGACGATATACCAGCTCCCCTGCCCGCCGACCACTGGGCCCAGTTTGCGGACGAGAACGACGGAGACCTTGACTCGGCGCTCGGCACCGATGTGGAGTCGTCGACCGCATCGATTTCTTCGTCCATTCTGCACTACCGGACACTGCACGGCCGCACGTACCACAGTGAGCGCGACGACGCCAAGTACTGGGGCGCCAACGATGACCGCCACAACAACTCTCTGGACATTATTTTGGCGACTTTTCTTTTTAGGTTACGTTTAGCTTAGATGGGTGACCCGGAGAACAAGGCGCCAACGATCCTAGCACAAGTGAGACAAGAGGCTTATATTATTGTCGATTTTATGTGCTATCAGTAGACATTTGCGTTGTCATTAGCGTGCCTCGGAAGAGAATTAGGGGTCGAGCACTACGGAAGTACATAGTGAAAGTACACCTGGCCGGGAGCGTTACTTAGCACATGATCTTCAAAAGGTACAATACAAAGCACTATAACGGTACTAGCAACATCCTGCACCGGCACAAAATACAGTGTATGTCGGAACATTATTCACCTGACTGTAATGGACGGAACACCACGAAGTGGTTTGTATACGATATTTACGTCTGTTCTTCCTTCACCCCGTTTGCATGAGGGCTCCACGTTGTCTCTACAGCACTTGTCCGGCTGCATGGCCAATATTTCGACAACCTCTGGTCATTGGTGATATTGTAGTCATTATTCATTAAGTCGGATTTTGTACACATAGTTCAATAGCACGTGCTAGATATCGTATACGAAGACAACAGAGGAGGAAACAAGAGACGTGACGAGAGACTAGATAGAGACGAGATAGAGACGAGATAGAGACGAGATAGAGACGAGATAGAGACTAGATAGAGACTAGGTAGAGACGAGATGGAGACATGACAGCTTTACTTGACGCGGTGGGTAAGGTTGACATGGAACGGGCCCTTGTCCCAGACGAGAAACGACTTCTGGACCGGCCAGTCGGCACTCTCGGGCCGCAGCTCAATGTCAAAGCTAAAAACGATTCGCGCGAGGATGACGCGCATCTCGGTGTAGGCCAGGTGGCGGCCGATGCAATTGCGTGGGCCGTACGAAAAGGGCTGGAAGGCGTCCTTGCGGTCGCCGTCGAAGCGGCTGTCGGTGCCCAACCAGCGCTGCGGCAGGAAGGAGTCGGGCAGGTAAAAGTTGTGCGGGCTGTGGAATGTGGCGTAGTGCGGGATGCCGATCGCGGTCTTGGCGGGCAGGAAGTATCCCTCGACGACGACGCCACCGTCGCGGGCCTCGCGCGGAAAGGTGTTGGCGACGGCCGGGTGCATGCGCATGGTTTCGTCGATGACGGCGGTCAAGTAGGGCAGGTTGCGCACCGAGGCAAAGCTGATCTGGTCGTCGGCTGTGAAGTGGGCGTCGAGTTCGGCGCGCAGCTTGGCCAGGGGGGTGGCGTGGCGTTGTCGTCGTCGGCAGGCTTCGTCGCTGTCGTCTCTGTCGTCGCTGTCGTTGCTGTTGTCGCTGTCGTCACTGTCATCCCTGCCGTCACTGCCGTCGGCCGCCGTCGACGCGAGATAGTAGACGGCCGAGGCGAGCGTGGTCGACGATGTTTCGGAGCCGGCCGCGACGATCTCGGTAATGGTGGCGCGCATGCGCTGGTGGTCCCAGATGGCAGGGTCTTGCAGCATGGGCGTCATGAAATCGGCACGGCCGGGGCCCTGGGCGCGGCGGCGCTCGAAGCGGTCGGCGACCTGCTGGCGGTGCCAGGCCAGATGCGTGCGCAGGGCCTTGCTCACAAAGAGGCTGATGGTCCAGTCGCCGAGACGCTGTCCGAGCAGGCGGACCACGTTGGCACGCAGCACAGTCGTCTTGACGGTGGTCGGCATCATGCTGACCCACTCGTTCTCCTTGGCGTTCTGCAGACTGCCAAAGGCCTCGCCGAAGCAGAGGTCACTAATAATGTCAAATAGGGTCCAGTTGATGTATGCGGCAATGTCCACGGGGATCTGGGCGGCGGCCGACGTGCGGACGGCGTCGTGCAGCAGCTTCACCATCATGTCTATGTAGCCCATAACAAGGGGCTCCATGTCCGCCACTGCCTTGGCTGAAAAGGCCGGGTTCAGGCTTTTGCGGGCCGCCACGTGGCTCTCCTTGTCCATCATGATCATGCTCGAGGGCACCACGACGTTTCTAAAAAAGGCAGTTTCCTTGGCGTTCTCTAAAAAGTCGTGGCCGCCGCCGCCAGCAATGCGCTTCTGGCCGTACACCTCGGCCCACGCCTTGGCCGACGTGAACGAGACCTCGTCCGGCGCGATGCGCACAACTTCGCCGTACCTGGCGTGTAGGTCTTGCATCATGGTATGCGAGTAGCCGGACGCGTTGAGCAAGTAGCGCGGCAGGCCCGTGGCGCCATACCCCTTGGGACCGGGGACCTTGGCCAGCGGGTGCAGGTACATGTTGTACAGGATCTTGGCCACGATGCCGAGCACCAGCGTCGTGGCGGCAAGCTGGAAGAGCGGCCGCGCGACCGTGGCACCATCGATCTGGCAGAGCTTGCTGAGGCTGTAGAGACGGCCGTGGCCGACCATGCCCAGCAGCAGGGCACTGATATGTGAGTCGGACATGGCAAGTTTGTCTAGGTGGACAGGGCGATGCAGAGACAGCAATATAAGACGGTGGCGCACCCGCGGGCCTAACAAGTGTTTTATACATGGCAGGTCTCGACCGTCCTGTACTTTGTTTTTGTGCCCGGGCGCTGTATTGCCGCTTTGCTATCACAACACTGCACTGTAGAGCCAGATGCCGTTGTAACACACGCCGTGTACACCACAAACAATTTCGGACTTTAAATACGAGGTCAGTGCCGCAGACCTCACAGGCCATGACGGCCGGACGGAGGCGATGTCAGCTTCAAATCTGCGTTACTATCATATGATACATATAGATTGGATTCTGGAGTTGGGCTCTTACAGGTCGAAACCATGCTCAGAGGGGTACAGCTGCGGAGTCGGCCTGCAAAATCAAGGCAGGATAATGTAGGAGGATGATGAAATATGATGAGTGTATCATGAACTACACCACTACATGTGGACTCACAGCAGGAGGGGTGGCAGCAATAAATCAGCTAGTAAAAGAAGTTGCATTGCTCGTATCGACGTAGACACCGGTAGACCGTGGTGTGATGCAGGGCGCCTCCGCCCTTACCGACATAGCCCTTGATTGGCATCTCTACTCGGAGGTTCGAACTGAGGCCAAATCGTCTTTCATGCCGTTTGTTGAGGGCTTCAAACCACTTCGTGGTGTTCCGTCCATCACGGCCACGTAAATAATGTTCCAACACTATGTATATTATGAAAGATGGCAGAGTTACTGTAGACCAATTTGTGAACGAGTCAATGACGGTATTATTATTGTAACCTATCAGTCCGGGTAGATGCGAACCGGTGCTGACGCCGCCATATGTGGGTGTATGGCTGTCCGCTATCGTGATTTACAGGTGACCAGGCTGAAGAGCGCCGTCCTGATTGGTGAACATGGCGGATTTTCTTTGGGATGCTATGGAAGTCATGCATACAATAAACTACGACAAAACCAGGAAACGTCTTTCGTCTTTGAAATACACCCCTTATCCTATCACGATATGCGGAAGGACCGCCGCCGGCAAAAAGACAACAGGTTAGCACTGATGAGATCAATATGGATCACTTTAAAGAATAGTAAATCTGTGTGACTTTTTAATTAAAAATATAAACAGTTCGGTGCCATCGAAAACAAGTTTTCCTCTCTCAAAGCATAGCAGTAGGGTATCTTAGCGCCGGGTATGATCAATTCAACCATGTCTCAAAAATGGCCACTTAGGCGTGGACGGCGGCGACAGTGACCTGCGCGTCCTTGCTGGGCTTGTCGTCGTTGCTCTCAATCGGAGCCTCATTGCGAGCCTCGCGGGCTTTCTGGATATCCTTAACGCGAACATTGCGCCAAACAAGGACGGAAATCATGGGAATGATCAGAACACATGCAGCGGCAATTGACATGTACATCTGGGCGTCGCCGTAGGCCTTCTCGATGCCAGCACGGATGGCCGTGCCCTTGGGGTGCGAGAGCTGCAGAGACAGGTCCTCGTAGATTGCGTGGATCTCCTTCTCGGTAAGCTCGGGCAGGTACTTGGCCAAGGCCTTGGGGAAGACGCCGGTCCAGAGGGCGGAGGCAATGGTGGAACCGATGCCGCCGCCAATGTTGGCAAACATGTTCTCGAGGGCTAGACCGACGGCAAGGTACTCGTGAGGGACAGTCGCCATCAGAGCCATCTGGTCACAGATCACCATGGCGCCGCCGGCGCCGGAAATGATGACCTGGGCCATGATGATGAGGCCGATGGGGGTAGTCGCGAAACGGAAGAAGACGAGCATGACGACACCAACCATGGTAGCGGGGACGCCGAACCACACAGCAATCCACTTGAAGCGGCCCGTCCAGCGAACCAGGGCACCGACGATGAAGGAGAAGAAGCAGGATCCGATGCTGAAGATGGAGATGATGTAGCCAGACTGTGCCATCGTGACGCCGGGCACGACCTGGAGGAAGCTGGGATAGAAGTTCTGCCACACATTGAAACTGACAAACAGGGAACCGGAGGCGATGCAGCTGCCGAGAACAGTGCGGTCAGTGAGCAGGGAGAACGGGATGAACTTCTTGGGAGCGCCAAACTTCTCATAAACACCAAAAGCAATCAGAAACCCGACACCGGAGAACAAGAAGCTCAGGATCATCGGGGACCGCCATTTCTGCTTCTGGTAGGAGTAGATGCTAAACGGCAGAAGGAATAGTGCAAGACCGGCAATGATCAGCAATAGGCCAAATAGATCAAACTCGACAGCATAAAACTTGAACGTCTGCCAGACCGTCTTCTTCTCTGCGCGCTCCTCTGCAGCAGCAACAGCCTGTCTCTCCTCGGGGGTGCGCGCCTCCTCGATAGCCTTGCTGGCCTTGCAGCCCTGGTAGCTGAAGAGAACGAGGAGGGGGGTACAGACAACGGGTGTGACAATAGCAAATATTCCGTAGCCCCAGCGAAACCCGGGACCGTCCTTGATCGCGGTAGAGAGGGGGCCGCAGATCCAGGCAGTGATAAGGTACGGGGACGTGGAAAATGCAAAGGTCAGGGCACGGTTCTCCAGAGGCGAGGTATCGGCCATGAAAATCTGGAGACTGTAAGTGAGCCCGTTGTAACCAACCCAGTAAAACACCTGCGCGGCGGCGTAGGTGTTGACGTTCTGACACGCAGCCATCATCACGAGGCCGAGTACCAGGATGGCCGAGGACAGGGCAAACCCCTGAGGACGACCCCAGATGTCAAGAACCTTGGCCAATGGGAGCTTGCAAAGACCACCGATGATACTGGACATGACCGCCGAGGTGGCAGTCAGAGAGTGGCCATTGAAAGCACTAGTGACGTAGGGCGCGAGGTTTCCAGACATGCCCTGCTGGAGCGAGTCTGTGAAAAGAATGACCCAGATGATCACATAGGCGCTCACGAGGGTCTTTCTAGTCCAGAAATTGCGGGCCAGCTGCATCTTTTTGAAGCCGGCTTGGGCAGTCGTATCATCGGGGCTATTGGGGTGGGCACGCTCGGGGTCGGTGGAGTTCTGTGAGACGGGTGTGTCTTCCTCCACAGAGTTTGGAAATACTGCCGATGGCACAGAGGCCACCGAATGCAGCGAAGTGTTCCGCTGAGTAAAGAAACTCATTGCGGCTGGGGATAGGGGATGCGGATAATAGAGTGTTTGGGTTTTGATTTCGGTTCAGTTTAGTGAACGTTAAAGACGAAGAGGATGAAGGGGAGAACAGAGAGGTGAAGAGAGAAGAGAGCAGAGGATAGGGGATAGGAGATGGAGGACAGAGAACAGAGAAGAGAGAAGAGAAGAGAGAAGAGAAGAGAGAAGAGGAGAGAGAAGAGGAGGGAGGTGAGAGAAAGATATATAAAATTTTGAGAGAAGTCGCCACAGAAGTCTTAACTACATTGCTAACAGAAAAAAGATTTTTCCCAGCAGTCTCTTCTTCATATGTTTGAATTTACTATAGGTTTGCATTTTGGTCAAAATTCAAAAAGGTATCATTTTTTACACAGTAGGCGAGATGGACGACAAAAAGACAACAAGATACCGATTATTTCGAAAACAAACTGCCATTGTGTTAGTTGTTCACCAAAGTACGCTTGATACTTACACAGATACAGTGGGTCTATTCCGTATCCTCTGTCTTGATTGGCTAGAGTATGGCTAACATAAATCAGCAACCACATGTTGGTAATTTTCTAAAAGTTTCTAAGAAAAGAAACTTGCGCATGAGGCGAGAATGGCTGGCACAAAATTGTCATCTGCATTTTCGACCGTATATTCTTTGTTGATTGAGAAAATCAGAGACATTTTTTTCAATAGAAGCAGATACAAGGTGGCGTGGCTGACTGTCATGGTATACATTTAGTGATGTGTGGTGTAGTCTCACCCATTGCCGGTTCAATGCTCGATTTGGAGCTTACTCTGCTTGACCAGATCAAATCTTAGGTCATCATACTTTCACAAAACATAATCTCTATTGGCCATCTATCAAGTAGCCGTGATCCGTCTGTGAGGATCGGCCATCAAAAGAAAGAAAACGATGCTCATCGCCAGAACTCTTTAAATTGAGACAAACTTCTTCCGTAATCCTCAATACGTTAAGGAATATAAATCTCGAGCAAAAACAAAATACAAATGCATGGAAATACAGTCAGTATAAAACCTTGATATCTGGTACACGGACGACTTCAGCTTGTTGGAGTCAGCTGATTGGTCAGCAGAACATACCCACTGTAGCCGTGCTTGTCGGTGTTCTGCCAAGTCAGCCTCGCTCGTATCAGTATGTACGTGGCCCTTGCGGCGTGTTATTGCGGTCTTTTGGTATCGCATCTTTCTACGATCTGTGATTTCGGGTTTGGTTCTCCCCCTCTGATGACCACCTCAAGGGACAAAAGTACCGCACGCTTTGCCACCGCACATGCATCACAACACGAAAGCACGTGATGACAACATCCATTGAGAAGGAGCCCATGGAGCATGAGCCAAAGGCTGTGCCCACATACGAGGCTACAGCATCAGAATCTGGGCCGTCAACCACCGCATCGCCCCAAAACCCCCTCTATACGCCTGCGGCCACAAAGTCCACCTCTACCTCTACGCCTGGGTCGTCGGGCGCGCCACCGTTCTACACACCCATCACGGCCGCTGAGTTTGTGAAGCGTCTCGATCCCGGCTGGAACCTGGGAAACACTCTTGATGCCTACCCCAACGAGGACTCCTGGAATAACTCGCCAGTCGTCGCATCGACATTTACCGCAGTGAAATGTGCTGGATTCCGCAGCGTGCGCATCCCTGTGACATATGCTGACCACTACATCACCGCTGGCCCGGACTGGATCATTGATCCGAAATGGCTGGCCCGTGTAGAAGAGGTGATCCGCATGGCATTGGCCGAGGGCTTCTATGTGGTTACCAATGTGCACCATGATAGCACAAAGTGGGCAGACCTGACGAAGAACAAGCCGCACGTCGTGTATGATCAGTTCTATGCCACGTGGGTGCAGATTGCCGCCACCCTCAAGCACTTTCCAGAGACTGTCGCATTCGAGTCCATCAACGAGCCGCCCGCTGATGATGCGACCGACGGTGCGAATGTCAACGAGTTCAACCGCGTGTTTTTGGACGCCATCAATGCCGCCGATCCGCGTGACAACGGCTACAACCCACAGCGCGTTGTACATCTCGTGGGCGGCATGGAGGACCCGAAGAAGACAGTCGACTGGTTTGTGCCGCCGGCCAACCTTGGCCAGTATGGCAACCCTTGGGCTCTGCAGTTCCACTACTACTGGCCGTACAACTACATTTTCAGTGCGTGGGGGAAGACCACCTGGGGCTCCGATGAGGAGAAAAAGACAGTCGAGACCGACCTGCAGATGGTGCGCAACAAGTTCCCACATGTGCCGCTGGTGCTCGGCGAGTTCAGTGCGAGCCCCATAACCTGTGAGCGAGGTGCGCGCTGGCGGTACCTGGACTGCATGCTGCGCATAGCGCGCTCGCTCGACATGGCGCCGATGATGTGGGACAACGGGCTCGACAACTTTGACCGCGGCCCGCAGATCTGGCGGGATCCCACGTCGCTGGAAATCATCCTCGAGGCCGGTCGGGCATCGGGCCAGAACAGCTTACCGGCTGGTACGACCGACGAACGAGCTGATGAGCAGGAGTCGTCGGCCTTTATCTACCACAAGATTGGCGATCCCGTCGAGTACAGAACCATTCCGTTTCTGCTCAATGGCAACACGATTGTGCGCGTCGACAATGCC
This sequence comes from Ophiostoma triangulosporum, assembly GCA_029298705.1. Classification (NCBI taxonomy): domain Eukaryota; kingdom Fungi; phylum Ascomycota; class Sordariomycetes; order Ophiostomatales; family Ophiostomataceae; genus Ophiostoma; species Ophiostoma triangulosporum. Next base: position 422,141 of record JANSLO010000010.1, on the reverse strand, counting down.
GGCAGTCCTGTCGGGCCGGACGGCCACCAGATCAATGGCGACCACGTTACGTTTTCCCAGAATTTACTTAGGAAACACTTTGTCGGCGACCCAGGCAGCAAGGGCGTCTTTACCGTGGTATTCTCAAATGGTATCTCGCTGCCAGTCGAGCTCATCCTGTGGGACACACCCGAGCTGGCCATCACGTCGTACGACCCGGCGTTCCACTCCCAAGATCTCAAGATCCCCGTCAGATACAAAGGCCTCGCGACAGTAGCCGCTGTGCGTATTATGCTAGTGACGCACGATGGCAGCGCCGAACCCGCGTTTGACAACTGGACCAAGTACCTGGGCCCGCTGCAGCAGGGCCGTGCAACGCTCGAGAAGCAGTGGAAGTTTGACGAGGGAAATGTGATCTTGACCGCAGAGGCACTCAAGTATGTATCCGACAGCGGCCTGTGTGCCGACGTGACCTTTGAGTTTTACCCGCGTGTCTCCAGCAACACGGTCAGTCTCATGCTCACGGGGCAGCCGTCGACACTCCAAGAGTCCAAACCCGAAGGACAGCAGCTGGCATATGCGGAATCCCACAGCAAGGCCGGCTGCTGTGTGGCTTCGTGAACTTGGTTGCCTCTTTCCTTTACTCTTTGTATATATACAACACAATCTGTACTTTTGTATATCATATCCATTACTATTAGCTCCAAGCTCTATTGTGTCCAGGTATACAGTCATAAAACATTACTAAAAACGCGTCGTTGCGTTTTGTTTTCTCCTCTGCAGACGCCCAGGGCCATAGTCTTGCTATGGCATGTTGCTCCATGGCCCCCAATTTTGTGGCATGGCCATATCCAGATTGGCTTCGAGGGCCGTGTCGATGGCCCCAAGATCGAAGCTTGGATCAAAATTGTTGAATATATCAATATCAGTGTCCAGAGTGTCGAGCACAGACATATCAAGCAGTGGCGCTGTGGTTGTCTGTATTCCCAGTACTGCCGATGACGCGACCCCTGGTGCTGGCATCCCATTTGCCAAGGATGCCATGGTGGTTGTCTGTGCCAATGCCGCCGTAGCGGCAATTGGGGCTGTGTTCGCATGGTAGTCACCAGCCACGAAAGATACGGAACCAGCCACCGGCGGTGGCGGCTGTGAGATATTAGTGGCCACCAATGAATCCGCTGCTACAGGCGTGGCCCGGGCTTGGGTCTGCGTCTGTGCCTGGGACATCACTGCAGCTCCCAGGGAAATGGTCCCAGGCGCCATCGTCGCAGCGGCCGCCGTAAATACAGCAGTGCCGTCCCCAGCCTTGGCTGGTGCACCAGATGTAAACTCGGTCGGTTGCGTACCGTTCACGAGGGCCTTGCTTCCCGCAGCTGGCTTTTGCGGCGGCGGTGCCATGGCTGTCTTGCTAGCAAAGGTAGTATCGTCTGCCGTGGCGACACTGCTATTGCTATTTTGGGTGCCTTCAAGCTCTTCGCGTGCAAGTGTTGTGGCCGTCTTTTCCATTTGCTTCCAGATGCACTCGCCTAGGGCGGCATTAACACGTGCGTGGATGAACACGTCGCCCATGCTTTTCAGGAGTGCAACAATGTCTTTAAAGCCAGCCCGTGCGCGTGTGCGGAACAGTGGCGTTCTGCTGTACCGCATTTTCTTGTATTGCACACTGAGTGCTATCGATACAGCGTACGGCACAAACGGTAGGAGACATATGGGCTGTGTCTGGGTCACCCACACGATCCGATCAGACGAGTGCGACCGGCGCGGGTTCATGATCGAGATAGGCAGATACGTGCGGTCATCTCGGTTCGATGCCACGTCTTCGGCGTCGGAGAATGCACTTAACGGTTGCCGGCAAGACAGGACACAAGCCGTGTGGTAAAGCACCTCGATGGTGGCCAGTAGATTGGCCGGCAACCTCTCGGCCTGGGCGTCAAGAATGAGCGCCTCGTAGACGGGAATGTCGATCATCACGAACGGCTGCCGCGGGCGATAGAGGTGCAGTACCTTGTCAAGCCAGATGCTGACCGACATGAACAGCCGAAAGCACGGTGGCTGGCGAACGGCGCAGTCTTCCGGGTTCTTGCCGTTGTCGTACGCGTGCATCATACAGGGACGGGCATAGAGTATGGCAGCGAGACGGTCGAGCGCCCATAGTGCACAAAAGATGCGCTCTGCGTCGTCGTCGGGCTTCGAGGGGCGGTAGCCCAAGAGATGCCCACCAATCGTCTGAAAATGATGGGCGGCCTGTGTACACAAGAAACTTGGTTTGTTACGATCTAGCTCGGTGGACGGCTGGTAGAAAAACGACATGAGGATACAGGCACGGATGTAGTCGAAGCGGTGGGCAATGAGGTCGGCATCTAGCACGATACACACGGCATCCGTTAGATGGCGATGGAACTCGCGCGGTGTCAGGAGGGGCCCGTTGGGCTCGAGTCGAAGGTGTCCGGCTGCAGCATCGCCATCCGTCGTCGCCGCCGACAGAGATATGATCTGTTTGACGAGTGTAGGGAAGACCGTTGAAGAAAAGTGCGGTGCATGCGGCGCGGGAGGCGCCGGCGTTGCCTTGGGCGGGGAAGCAGACGGGACTGGTCGCTGAATTTCCGACTCCTTGAGAACGGGTAGGATGGGGTGCACCTTTTCGCAGTAGATGCGGTGCAGCACAACAAAGTCCTCGTCGGGAGGGTAAACCTTGAGACACTCCTTGGCTAGTGCATACCGTGCCCGCTCGTAGGCCGACGATGCTTCAGAAAGGGCTGTCCGACCATTGCCACCGCGGCCACCAACCGCTCCGTTCGGATGGATACGGCTCCGTCGGCGCTTGACGTGCAGCATCTGGCTCGACTGCGACGGCTGGGCCTTGTTTGCGGCATCACCCCCATTGTCAGACGCGGCACTGTTCGCCCCATGCACCGGTTCTTCGTCTTCGTTGTCGACTTTGCAATCGTCGCTGTTGCTTGCGCCGGGTGGTAGCCACACACCGAGGTCGTTCTTGTCGCGGTATGGAGTATTTGGAGAAAGAGGCGTGGCGGCCTGGATGAACATACCCTCTGGATTGAGGTCGCTGATGAAGCGCGAAGAAGACAGCTCCATCAGCCGGTTGGCCGCGACCTGTGTCGCATCCTCTTCTTCCACGTTTGGGGCAGAGGCTGCACCATCGTTGGGGCCTGTGCTCTTGGGGTGAGACGCATCGGGTGGACTGCCGATGAGGCTTCCGATGGTGTCGAAGAGATTGCTGGGGGGGTAATGGCTGGTATTGCGTGTCGGATCGGCCGAGCTTGGGTTGGTTATTGGATGACAGTCGCTATTCTCGGTGTGAATGCACCGTTTCTGCAATGTTAACTTTACTCGTGCTCGGCATGCTGGGCATACTTAACATCCCCGTTGACCTGGGGGCTTACCTTTCGCTTCCGACAAGTGTCACACGCCTGGGCGACCTGCTTCCGCTTCATTGGTAGCCCGTCATGGTCTGATGCTACCCATTTGACGGGCGTCGACGAGGCTGCTGATGCCATTGGCGACTATCGCGTCGTAGTAGCGAAACAATAAGATTAAACTGAGAACGTCTCGGGTGCTGGTACTCGCGGAGTCTGGCGTCGGAGCTTCCTGCTGCAGCTGCGACGTTTTGTTTGGCGGAAAGGCCAGGCTTGGCTCTAATGTGACAGGCGCGAATTGAATCGAATCGGCAACACACAATGGCAAGGAAGTGTCGCGTAGTAGCGAACAGGCGAGGTGAGGGAGACCGACAGTAGTCGATGGGATTGGAGGGTGGTGATTGGAGTGGGGCAAATCGCAAGACATTGGTGAATAAGACGCGGACCACTTAGCTGGCGGCTTTCCTAGATAGGAAAAGCCGTAGGAGTGGTGCGCTGAGGCGCTCCGATCTCCGATAACCGATTCACCTTCAAAGTCGAGTTGCAAAGTTATTGGAAGAACGAAGAAGCATGACAAGTAAAAGAATCGGTTTGTGAGCTCTTTCACTTTTCACTGCTGACATTCACTACAGCTTTGGGGACTCACTATATCGCTTTTCAGTCTCAGTTCTTGAGCGTCGTGGTCTAGGCGGAGTTCCGCAAAGAGGAAATCTCTTCACGTTCCGACGAGGCCCATTTTGTAGTACCCACACACACGACACAAATGAGACAACTCCGCTTCAGCTTAGTCATTTCATTTGCTCCACTCGCTCGCCTCCCGACTTATACGGCATCAGTCGTTGAACATATGACCGAAGTCGATAAAAGTTGCTTACACAAGACCTTGTTATTCCGAGCTATTCGACATACCAGGAGGTTTATGGTCTCGGAATGTTCCCCAGGTTCCCCCTTTGAGAAACTCCGTTGATATCTCCGTCTGCCTTGTCGGACTGTTCCCCGTGTTATGAAGACAGACTAGATTAACTATCATAGACGGGGATCCGGGGTTAATATAAAACAAAGTCATCTCTGATCAGTGTCTGCTTAGTGTCTAATCACGTATTCCCAAGAGTACCTTTTCCACGCATCTCTGCAATAATCGTCAACGTTTCTCTGTACTTTTTACTCTGTATCTCATTGCGATATACGATTCAGCTCTGGCGTCATGATGCGATCAGCCAGGCTACTGGGACGGGCGTCCTCGTACGTCCGTATCTCTGTCAACACACCACGGGCTTCGTGCTTGAAATTCACTCCGTCGCACCGCGCATTTTCCACGACACCAGCTCGTTCTATCAGCATGGCATCCATGGCCAGCCCGTCTACGCCAAGTCCTCCTTCAATGTCGGCCGGCACCAACAACAAGCGCGAGGGCAACATTTCGGATGCGTTTGCATCCATGGCCGGCGTAGAAGAGAAGCCCCTGCCAGACCGCTACCGCCAGCTGAAGCTCTCCCTCGTCCGTGGAAACGAGGCCGAGATTGTCAAAGGGTGGGAGCGCCTCCTGGGAGAGCTGCGCGCACAAAATGAGATCATCGCGGCGCAAGGACCAGCCGCCATACCCGAGATCGAATTCGACTCGCTCAGTGAGGACATCAGCAAGCACCGTGCACTGCTCCTCAAGCGCGGTGTTGCTGTCGTCCGCGGTGTCATCCCAGAAGCCGAGGCGCGCTCCTACAAGGACAGCATTGAGGAATATGTGGCCAAGAACCCGTCGACGCATGGCTTCCCGCCTGAGAACCCACAGGTGTTTGAGCTCTATTGGTCTGCCGCACAGCTTCGTGCACGCGCGCACCCCAACCTGGAGCGTGTCCAGCGCGAGCTCATGACGAGCCTGTGGCACGCAGCACCCGATGCCGAGGTGGATCTGAGCCAGATCGTGGCATATGCCGACCGCCTTCGCATCCGGCAGCCGGGCGATGCACGGTTCGCTCTGGGGCCGCACCAGGATGGAGGAAGTGTCGAGCGGTGGGAGCCCGAGGGCTACGGTCGCGGCCATGTATACGACGAGGTCTTTTCCGGCAACTGGGAAGACTACAACCCATGGGATGCAGGCAAGCGCGCGCTGGCCATCAACGACATGCACCAGGGCCTGGGTGCTTGCAGTGCGTTTCGCGCGTTCCAGGGCTGGCTGAGCATCAGCCATGTGGCGCCGCTGCAGGGCACACTTTTAGTCTATCCACTGGCAAGGCTGTCGACGGCGTACACGCTGCTGCGGCCCTTTTTCACGCCCGTCAATGCTGCGCTCGAGCCGGAGTCGGCCGCGTTCTTGGACGCCAGCAACTGGACTTTCACAGCGGGCGACAAGATGGACTCGGCACTTCAGGGCGCCACGCCGCGGCATGGACAGGAGTTTCCGAGCGACAAAAATGGCACGCCGCTGCACCCGCACCTAGAACTGGCGCGCACCATGGTGCATGTGCCTGCGGTGAAGCCCGGCGATTTTGTGGTGTGGCATTGTGACACGATCCACGCTGTCGACAAGGTGCACAACGGCACGGCCGACTCAAGTGTGCTCTACATTCCCGTGTGTCCTCTAACAGAGGAAAATGCAAAGTACTTGGTGGCGCAGCGGGCTTGTGTGCTGGCGGGTGTTCCGAGCCCCGATTTTCCCGGTGGCAAGGGCGAGAGCGAGCATGTCGGCCGCCCAGACCCGGTTGCCACGCTCACCAGGTATGGCGAGACTGCGCTGCAGTCCATGGGACTGAAAAAGCTGGCGACAAGCAGCACGGCGCCGGGTGCCGTGGCCGTTACAGCCAAAGCCAATACGATTCTAGGGTTCTAGTGCGTTGCTTGGCCTGTTCTACTTGGCAGATTGTGGTTTTGTGTGTTTAGTTTATTGTGAATTTTAATTTAGGGAATTTATTTGTACATGTTGCAACTGCATGTGCCTAGCCCAGCGAATCCTACTTCAAGAAGTTGGTGAGGTAGTCGGTCTTACCCAGGGGCACGCCCTTGGCCCGCAGAATGGCATACGCCGTCTGCAGGTGGAAGAAGAAGTTGGGCAGGGCATAGTTCAGAACATAGCTTTTGGCCGGAAGGTTGACGGTCCCGTTCTTTCCCATCTGCAGCTCGACAACAGTGTCATCAACGCCCTCGATGGATGCGGCGGTGACGGTGTCAAGCAGGTCAATGGTGCGCTGCGTGCGCGCGATAAGCTGGGCCAGCGTGGTCTCGTCGTCGGGCCAGCTCTCGACCTCGGTGCCGGTCAAACGCCAGATACACTTCTTGACAGTGTTGGAGGCGATCTGCACCTGGAAGGAGAGGCCGAGCATGTCGTCGGCGAGCTTGGCGCCGACAAACGCGTCGGGGTCGGTGCCCTTGTCCTTGGCGCTCTCAGCGGCCTTTTCGAGGATGAGCTTCAGAGTCTTGAGTCCCTTGACAAAGGACACAATAGACACCTCGTAGAGAGTAACGGCAGGCATTTTGGCAGTGGTAGATGGTGGTGACGGTGAGATTGGATGGAATATGCTGCGAGTGCAAAAGTCAACAGATCAAATATCAATGGATGCTAGGGTGGTGGTGGGGATGGCGTCATTTCAGAATTTGGGAAGGACTGGAAGGGAGTATAAATAGTCAGGGATAGCACACGTTGCTCAATAGAAAAGTCAATAGAAATAGAATTAAATACTTAACCAATGAAAAAAATGCATCCCTATTGCTAAGCAAGATGGAATACGCCCTCTGCTTGGTCCCGCAAGCTAGGCAGGTACGTAGCTCCTCGGACGAGCTTCCAGTCTGGTTTACTACGAGGTACTCTGTACATGATGGTTTGTAGTCTTGCTGATCATGCACTTCTCGGTCAAATTCATTTATCACACTGGTATTCTGGACCGATTTGTGAACGAGTCAATGACGGTATTAATGTAATAGTAACCACTCAGCCCGGGTAGATGCGAACCGGTGCTGACGCCGCTAAATGTGGGTATGCAGAACGGGATCGATTTGCTGACTAATGCAATCAACGTCGCAGGAGCACACGACAGCGCACGACAGCTCATAGCTCACGAAACGGATAGAATCAGGTTGCAGGTGTACCAATAGAGCAGTTCCAACAGGGGTGAGCACATAAGAGGATGTGCTCCGTATGACTTGATATCGGCACGTCTACGGTTATCACAAGTGATTCTATTGGCGGCACGGCATCTAGGAGCACAGTGTGGTAGTCAACATAACATGGCATGATGGTATCTTACGGCAGATGATTTGAATTAATAATGCATCAGTGGAGTCACGGGCTTGTGTCTTATATACCGATTTATCTTGTAGTCATATTGTGGTTAGCCAACGATGTACGTACATAACTTGTCTTATTATTATCATTATCCGCCGTACTAAGTCAATCCTGACTGTTGGCGCCTGTACGACTTGTCCTATTACAAGCCTTTGCGAATGTTTCCTTTCATGGTGTTATAAAGTTTTTATAGTTTTTATTAAGCAGTTTCTATCTATTATCCATTGCCATATTACTCTTGTCAACAATACAGAAACTACAAAAAGTGCGGAACTGTCCGCCACGGAATACAGGCAAAGTTTGATTGGTAAGCATGGAAAGTTGCAGAATGATCCATGCGGAAGTCATGCACGGCAACCAATAATGTCTCCGGTCGGAAATCAGAAACAGATTCCATAAACGGATGAACACAAGCGGTAACGACTATCGTCGATTACAAATAGGCACTGTGGTGATGGACTCAAGAGACGGCTATGAGGCATTTCGTCTCACGCCTGACCACTTCCGTACCACTCGGATGATTTGACTCTAGAGATTTAATCACCGATTTGCATTAATGGAATACAGATTAGCTCCAACTCATGTTGGTACTGCAACATCTCCAAATTCCAGACCCAACTGGAAAAATATGAAAACGACCAAGAGAAAAGCGTTAACCATCAAAATTAGATAAAATGTTACCCAAAAAAATCCAACCCTCTACCAACTTCACTTCTGCACAAAAAAGGAATGCCCTTCGTGCAGATGGCGGCCTTGACAGACATATGCCGCAGGCGTGTGGGATATGTCTTGGCCGGGACGACGCAGCGGAAGCCAGTCGAGCAGGAACGACGAGAGGTTCGAGCAGACAGCCGTCGTGGTCGTGCTTTTTGTGCCGCTGGCGCCGTTGGCGACGTTTACCCCACCGTCCTCCACCGACACTGCACTGTTCTCTTTCAGATAGGCCCGCATCGCCTCCGACTCGGAGAACGACATGTACAGTCGGCCGCCCAAGATACCGACTTCAATAGTCAGCCATGACGGCAGGCTGTAGTCGGCGGGAAACGGTGGTACGGCATAGTATGTGCCGCTGCTAAGTTCGACCATGGCACGTGTGACTGCAGCCGAGTAGAGCAGCAGATGGATCGACGGTGCCTTATCGCCCCCGTGTTGAGATCGACGCAGTATCTGAAGCAGAAGCTCCGCCTCCTCGGGCACGACGACCAGGGCCGTCTCGGTCCGGCGATTCCAGAGCAGCCACTGGACGGGCCGATAGAACTGATCGAGACATGTCGGCTCGGCCGTTGGGAGCAATTCAGCCTGGACTGTCCTGCCCTGTTTCGTGCCCTTCTTACCACTGCCATTGCCATTTCCATTGCCATTTGCTTCGGGCTTCTTGTTTTCCCGGATGGTCCGCTCAAACTCGGTCGACACATATAGCTGAGATGCTGTGCCGGCTGCTCTGACCCCGTGTCGCTTTCCCACTTCCGACCGCGAAATGCTTGCAAATACCTGCCGAAAGCCGTGGTTCTGTGGCAGCGTGCCGCGGGAGCGGAGAAACGAGACAATGGCCCAATGCAGGTGGCCAGGAAAATTGAGTGCGTCAAAGTGTACCTGTGCCCTATTTGCTCGCACCTGCTCAACCTGCACCTCCACTTCGCGCTCTTGCTCAACCTCTTCGAATGCGGCATTGGCGAGTTTGGCTTGGTTGATGTTGCTGCGCGACCGATCAAGGCCCCTGGCTTGGAGCTGCTGGAACATTTGGGCCAGGGTAGAGAGGTTCCGTGATCGCTCAGCCTTGGCGACTTGCAGGCTTTCTTTTTTCGCTCCTGTTTCTTTCCTTTCATCCACCCCGAGCCCACTGACATTCTCTTTTTGTGTTCCAGCTGTGCCGTACAGCTGGTCCAACGACATCCGTTCTGGCTGCTGCAGCGCGTCGACCAGCAGTTTCCTCTCTTTGCGATTGTTTCCCACCACCGCAAGACTCCAGTCATCTTGATAGACGCCGTCGCCATCATCGTCGCCGTCTCCGTTTGTCAGGATGCCAGTTTCCGGCTTCGTATATTGACGGAACCGCTTTTCTGCCAATAGCCGCTGACAAAAGTCGTAGCCCTGTGATAGGTAGAGCGGCTGAAGCTGTTCGCTGGCTGCACATGTTTGTTCAAGCAGCCAAAGAATCACATGCTTCGACTCCAGTCTTGTGTTCGGGTCGGAGACTGGTTTCTCGGTGACGCTTGCCCAGACGTGCCGGATACTTCGGTCAACTTCGGGTGGAGCGTACCAAAGAACCGACTGTGTCGTTCCCAGCTGGCGGAGACGCATCGCAGCCTGCATGGTCTGGTCCTTGGTCTGGCCTAGAGCCAGTGTAATGCCGCCACGGCAGTGGGGTGGGAGAGGTAGGTCAACACCACGCGTGTGCGCCTCGTCGAAATAGACAAGACACTTTTCTAGGCGGCGCTCGTCAACAAACGGCGTTGCGACCAGGGGCAAGCTGCCGGCTGTGACATCCCGGAAGAGAACCCACGCGCGATTGTCGCTCTCGTCAAAGAAGATGGCAGCTTCGGCGTCGTGGTCAACCTGAAGCCAGGCGCGCGCAAGAGACTTGTTGTCTTGCTCGAGAATATAGGCCCCGGCGTCGATGAGTACACGGATCCCCTTTAATTTGAGATTTTCTAGCAGATTGACTTCAGTCCAGCGGGTTTGAGTAGCAGGCACATGGCTGGACTTTTGAAAAAAGCCAGAGAAGCCAGAAAACCCAGAATGGGTCCAAGGTTGACTGTGCACTTGGTTCATGCAGCACTGGTACTCGCAGTTCCGCTCTTGCAAAAGATACGTCAGCACCTCGGCGTTTGTGTGCTTGAGGAAATCGAGATCCAGCTGCTCAATGTTCAAAGGAAGCATTGCGCGGTTGTCATTGGTGCCACTAAAGCCGGTCGTGCGTGCCTTGGACCGGTTGTCGTTCTTGCGTGTCTTCTTGTTCTTGCCCAGCGGCACATCCCAGGCCGAGGCCTGCAGTTTCATGGAAAACTGCCGTGCATGTACCGGAAACACAAGTGTGTTGAGATAGTGGTCGATGACAGGTCGTGTGAGGCGGAGATACTTCCAGAGCTGCTCAACCTGGTTGTCGTCGTCTAGATTCACAACGTTCCACTGCTGCAGCTCGGCCGGAAGCGACGTGACGCCGCCTGCCATCCAATGGCCATATGCAGTGGCAGGGTCATCATGGTGGCACAAAATATGGCGCAATCCATCGCGGAGCTGTTGTCGAGTGAGCCCGGAGTAGTAGAATGCCAGGCAGGTGAGAATAATGGAAACATCAGGATGGCCAAACTCGGACCGCTCCGAGGGAACGCCCTTGGCCTCGTATGGCACAGCTATGGGCCACCGCTTCGGATGTAGGCCGTACTGAACATTCCATCTCTTGCATAGACAGACAAGAAGAACGCGGTTTGCCAGAAGCCCGTGCACGAGAAGAAGACCATCTCTGGCCGCCCGAGAATCAGCAAACAGGCTGGCCGCTGTTTCAATAGCGACCAGATTCGACACTGTGCCGTCCTTGTCTGTTTCGAGAGCCAAGCGCAAAAGATGCTGCTTTTGCGAAGCCGTCATTGCCGTGGCTTCCGCCCCCCAAGCACCAAAGGCCATGGACTGCCCCCCACTAAGCGTCTCAATAATGGCTGCATGGAGTGGCTCTTGAATCTGGCTAGCTTGTAGAATCTGTACCATGGGAAAACCACGGCCACCTTTCCCGTCGGCACCGCGCGCAGCACTGCTGATGCTCTTGGGAAATTGCAGACACAGACGGGGCAGCTGGTCTTCGACGATGGTGAGTAAGACTTGAGCGAGAACCCAACGTTGAGGTGCGCCGTCCACGACCGTCTGGGCGCCACTCGGGTAGACAAGCTGTGTACGCGAAGAAAGAATCACGTCCGACTCGTCCAGGACATCACGGCAGAGCTCGTTGGCTAAACGGTCCTGGAAAGACATCATGCGCTGTGCGAGATGGAGTCTCTTCTGTTGCTTTTTATCCTGTTGTTGCGTCCTCTGCATTTGTCCCTGTGGCTGTGGTTGTGACTGTGCAATGTCTTTTTGGCCATCTTCATGGCAGTCGACAAGACACTGTAGACCAGATAGTTTGAATGCGAGCAGGTGCTCCGGGGCTGACAGGAGGATTCCACGGCGCTGTATGAGGTCATTGTGGTGGTCCTCGTACAAGGAAACCAGCCTGTCAATGTTGGGATGGCTGAGAAGACGACGAGAGAAAGCCAGGTGCCGGACTTGTCGGCCCACGAGACCACCCAGGCGAGCCTGCACCGTCTGCGCCGTCACAGGAAGAAGCGTCTTGGGCACAATAAGACGAGCCAGCTGCTGACCGTCAGCTAGTGCGGCCATGGCCATGGGGACAATACAGGATGTCTTGCCCTGACCCATATTGAGTTGGAGAACTGCATTGGCGTTGGAGGCCGGCGCTAGCAATGCATGTGCCACTGACAGCTGATGGGCTCTGATGAGCATGTCGCAGTCCACTTCCAGCAGCAGCCAGTCTGTGTGGTCTATCGGGTTCCAGTTTGAGTGTCCATGATTGCGGACCTCGTCCCAGGCCCGTCGTGTGTCTTTCCTGGAGACTGCCCGCCGGATCCGCCGATGTTGTTGATATGATGTCAGTGCACAGCCGTATTCCACCAATTTCTCGCGGACATTTTTGCCCCAGACTGCTGGTGGCGTAGTCGACCGTAGGAGCTCGAGTATCGCAGTTGGTGTCAGGCGCGGCCATAACCCAGCCTTTCTCAGCCAGGCCCCGGTGTCACTTTGTGTGAAGTTGGTGCAAATTTCATTGTACAGACAACTGGTCGCCTCAGATGCGCGGGATTCCTGGTGTCTCGCTTGTGTAAGAGATGGCAAGGTCTTGACACTGTGAGAAGTTGCCTGCTGGCTATGCTGCTGTTGTTGGAGCTGCTGGACTTGAAACCGTTTCAGCGCATCGAGGCTGTTCTTCAGATCGCTACTGTACTGGGCTCGATGCGTGTTCTCACGTCGCTTGGCAAAGTCGGAGAAGTCGCGAATGAGACACGCCAGTCCTAGTACGTCCTTCCCAGGTTTGTACAGGACGGCGGCACTGCTGGACGTATGGTTTGGCGTTGGCTTGGCAGGGATTGCATTGGTGGGAAGCGGCTTCCATTGCATGTCTTGTCTTGCCAGGCCATCGCCAAGTAGCAGAGCCACATTTTCAGTTGGGTTTTCGGGCCGCCCAAGACTGTCGCTGTCTTTGCTATATCTCCTAGGCCTTCCATTATCACGACCGAGACATTCCATTTGCGTCTGGTCAGCAACAGGCGCACAGTAGTTAAGAAGCCCTTGTTTTCTCATGATACCCTCGACTTTGGCCACATAGCGGGAGAGTTGGTAGTTGTGATGCAGACGGTCCAATTCTGGACGGATCTTATCAAGGCCGACGAACTCGTCCCTCAATGGGTTTGATTCTGGAAGCTCAAGAAGCATCCGCGCGAGGGCAACATCATCCAGCTGGTCTGGCCATATGGAAAGAATCTTCTGTGCCAAAGCGCTGCTATTCTGCTGGCAAGCAACCCGATGTTTCTCTCGCTCCTCATGCACGTCAGACATATCATCCTTCATGTACACAATCGCGGGGTAGGCCTGGGCAACAAGCGAGGACATGGTTGCTTGTGACGGAGTCTCGTTGAACTGAAAACCAGCATACACGGGAAAGGCCGGGTACAGCACTGATTTCAGTGCAGTGTTGCGAAAGAAGGCCACGAGCCACCGCAGGGCATCCATGTCTATGGCCGGGGAAAAGGACATGACGCACAAAGTCATCAGCATGTCGCCTGTCTGCTCTGGGGAACGGGCTTCTACACAAAGACGGGCCAACACTCCCCACCGCTCGCTGATTGTCCGGGAGGAAGTTAGCTCGGATAGGGGCATGTCGGTAATGCTTTCATGGAGCTTGTCGTATCCGCCGATGCGGTCCCATCTGCTGAGAACTGCAGACAAATCTTGCTCCACAAAAACATCGCCCTTCGCAGTAAGCATGCGAGCAACTTCTTGTACGCCATCCACTCTGATGCGTGCGGACTGGCCTCGAGACCTGTATCTGATATCACTATCAAGGCTCTCCCGTGCTGTACTGGCGTGGGGGGGCTCAAATCGAAGATGCTGGCACTTTGCGCGGGCGTGTAGGTGGTCCGTAGCATCTTCTCGGGACTTGTTGGCGATGTTCGCTCTGCTGTGCTGGTCTTGCCCTTCTTCTGGCGACTGCCCATGGAATGGTTTGAGGGCTTCCGACTGGTACAGAATGGAGTCGACCAGATCCTTGTAGCGGTCGTTCTGTGTGCCTATCGGCAGTGACGCGGCCCAGTATACCTGCTGTAGCATGCGCTTATCGCTCGGGTAGTATGTACGCTTGGTGCAAAGATCGCGAATGCTCAATAGAACAGTCTTGCTTTCCTTGTCCAGTGGCTCCCACGGCTGACACAAGCCCGACGAGAGGACTTCCATGGCCTCCTCTGAGCCCGTCCTGCCAGTCAATGGGTCCGGCAGAGGAGAAAATGACGTGTAAGCATGAAGCTGTGCCTTGGTGTAGAGCAGAAGCGGCTCCTGGGGTGAGACTAGGCGCCCTAGCACGGGGTCGATAGTATATCGAACATAGGCCTTGTCCTTGGCGCTGACTGTGTACTTGTGGTATCGCCTGCTGTCTCGTGCATTGGCAGTGTTTGTCCGCAGCGAAATATGCGGAGACTTGTGCACAGTGATCAAGGGCCCCAGCGGTGCTATTATGCTGCGTTGGCTGTAGTCATCCAGCTTGCGCATGACAATCATACTCTCGTAGCCGTACAGGGTGCCTGCATCTTGGTCGGGGTCGATCTCGGCACCCAGCTGCTGGCACATCAGCAGACCTTGACCACTCACACTGAATGAAAGATCAAGATGGCGAAGATCTATCTTGAGAGTCGGCATTTTTCCATCGTCCCTCATCTCAGTAGGCTGGTACACGGTAAGGCGTCGTGCATCCTCAAAGTTGTTGAAAATGGCAGACACGATCTTGCCGGTGAAGGACTGCGGGTCCAAGAGCAGGCTGTTTTTGCGCCACGCTTGCTGGGTAGCTACATTGATGCGCCAGTTATTTTTCTTGGAGGTCCAAATGTCTGGCTTTCGCGTAATCTCGATGAGGCCCGTGTCGCGGTCGTACCAGTGGACACAGTCATCGACCAGCTCTCGTGGCAAGTCGTACGTCTCATTGAGACTATCCATGAAGACGCGTCGGGGTACAAAGTAGGAGAGACTCTTGTTGCAAACAGATTCAGCTATGATGACAGCATCCCCGTTGTACCGCCCAAAGTGTACACTGAAACCCTCCACCTCTGCGGCGAGTCTGCAAACTGCGCCGGGAATATGCGAGGGGTAGGTGAGCAGGTGCTGCTTGTCAAATAGCTCCTGGACATCCTTCGAGTCGCGGATGTCATCTGGCATCTTCTGCAGCGTTTTCCCATCGACGAGAATATGCCCTCCCAGGCAATCCAAATCCACCTGCTGTAAGCCCGACACTGTTGAGATGGTCGCTGTCATCCAGCCACGATGGTGGTCCCTGTGCACTTCTTGCGGTGTGAACGACTTGACTGTATCAATGCCCATGCCGATGCTGTCTGCGACTGCTTTCCCAACAGCCTCGGGGTACATTGTGGCCGCGTCAATAACAAGGTCTTCAAGCTCAACCGACAAGGCAGAGTCACGTCTCAGCATGACAATGTCCATGCGGGATAGGCGGGTCATGTCGACAACTCGGCTCTGCTGTAACGCAATCGACAGCGTCAAAAAGTCCGAGATGTCCCCGGGCTGCATATTGTTGTCGTCTGTGCTGCTGCAGGCATCAAAAGCAAAGAGGTGGAATGTGCGGCGGCCGAGGAGAGCAGCCCGGAAGCAATATTTGAACGCGGACGCTGATGCTTCCGCCGACGTCGTCGCCTCTTTGCGAAGAAGCATAACCCACTGCAAGACGCTGGCGCGGACTGACTGAATAAGCTTATGTGCCTTTTGGCGATACGCGGCATTGGTGCTGTGCGTGTAGATGGCGAACGAGAGGGTGATAACGAGGTCCATGCAGTTGCTTTCGCGCCAGCTGCCGCGGATTGCTTCCAGCCGTTTTTCGCACTCGGCCAGTAGCCGGCTGACAAAGCAGTCATCCGCAAACACGGCATGGCACGTGCCCAGTTCCCACGCGTGGTCGGTCGCTCCTCTCTCATTTGAAGCCGGCAGGGACGCGGGCCCAATCTGGTGCACGAGGTGCGTGCACGTGAGCAGTGTATCGTCCTTGCTGAAGTTGAGGTTGGCCGAGCCGAGCTCGGCCAAAAGAGTCAGCCAGCGCCGCGCGCGTCCGCCCAGTAGATAGTGATAGGCCTCGAACTCGTGCTGGGCCAGATCTGCAGGGCACTGGAGACGGTTGGCGACGGCCTGGTAGGACGACGGTCCGTCGGGGTATGTTGGCGGATGTTCCAGCCTAGGAAACTTCTCGATCAGGGGACTCGGGGTGCTTATTCCACAGAGATGGGCTAGCGTCAAGGGGAGGTTGAAGTCAGATGTCCTGATATTCAGTGCAGCATCGTAAATGCTAACCGTCGATGCACATCCCACCAGCAGGTCCTCGTACTCTATCCACATCCTCTGCACCCCGTAGTGCGTCTGTGAGAAATTCTTTGTCACGGAGGCAATGCAGATCGACCCTGGCGATTTGTTGGTAAAGATGGGGGCATCGTGTGCGACAGCTTGAAGACTTTTGTTGTCAGATAGGGGAATGATTTTTCCATAGGACGCTGGTTGCGTGGGATAGGCTAGCTTCCGCAGAAGCATCCAGGTACTGTTGCGGTAGGCACTGAAGTCGCTCGGCACGTAAAGCTCGAACAGAACAGCTGCCGCGAGGCTGTCGTCCGCGGGAAGCAGGTCCTCGCAGACTGCGAGCTTAAGCTTCCACCGCTGCCGTTTCAAATAGAATTGTTCGCAGTCATGCCAGAGCTTGCCATCTTCGTCAGTGTCGGTACAGATGCAGGGTAGCGTTTTTATCTCGGCCGTGAGCTGGTTGTATCTTTCACACAAGTGTTCCCACTCCGTCTTCTTCTCTTCCCGGGCCTGCTTCTCAATCTGACGAATTGCACGCAGAACGTTCATGAGATGAGGCGACGACTGGGCAGAGCGAGTGCCGAAGCAGCGCGGGCCATAGAGACCATAGATATTGACATCGTGAATAACAGCTTCCAGATGACGGACACGCAGATACTCTTGGATCGCACGAGCCTCGCGTATATCATCTGGGAAGATGAGCTGCAGGGTATCGAGCAGGTCTGGTGGAAAAGGTGGCCGGTACTCGAGCAGCAAAGGGTGACACTGGGTTGCCAGCTTGTCAATGTCCATCCAGATACGAAAGGCCGCAAGACAAATTTGACTGTTCTGCTCAGGGTCGAGATTTTTGGTGGCCAGCGATGGGAGAGACTGCAGGAAATCATCTAAAATGATGCACATGTCTTGGCACTTGTCCTCGAGACTAGTGTCAGTCGCCATGCCCTTCTCCGCAGCATCATATAGGGCTGTGTGCATAATTCCGGACAGCGTTGCCACCTCTTTATACATGCTGCGCTCCTGGGCTATCCCGGGGTTCTCCGCAAGCTTGCTGTCGAGGTCGTCTGACTGGTGGCTGGCCACAGGGAGATCGCATTGCCTATACCGCTCTGACAGCTCCTGCAAAAACTCAAGACTGTTGGGCAGACTGAGCCGCAGGTGTGGATGGCTTGGGTCGAGACGTGGGACGATTCTTGGGATATTGCGTTTGAAAGTCCGCTTGAATGAATCAAACTCGGTTTGGATGTAGTCGTTTGCGCTTTGGACTACCTGTTCGAACACAGATCGAATGCCCTGGACGTCCAGACTCCAAGGCGTCCCCTCTGCCCGCGGAAGCTTTTCGAGTTTGGCCAGTCTGCGGCCAAGCTTCTTGAGGATCAAATCGACCGTCGTCACTTTCTGACGCTGGCTGACGGCATCGCGCAGCAGGTTTGCTGCCATCATGCTGAGAAGAAGCTTGTATGCGCCACGCCCGGCCTCGGGGCCAAAGACGAGCTGCAGGTGGCGTCGGACAGCAACCCGAAGGATCAGCCAGAACGGATTACGACGCCAGGGCCCATGATCAGGATCCGTGCCGCCGCTACCACTTCTAAAGTTGACGTCGTCGCGGACACGCTTCTTCAGGACAGGTACGGCAGCGGCGGAGCCCAGGACCCCAATGACGGCCATTAGCATATGTGTGATGAGTGCCGGGCTGCCTGGATTGCGCGACTCGCCGACAGAGATGCCTGCCTTTTCGACCGTGGCAGAAAACCGCGACAGGTGCTCGCACGTTGCCTTGGACAGAAACGAGGCCAATGCACGCTGCAGGCCTTCATCGTCTGCAAGCGTGGCCTTGGGGATCTGAGCGGCCTGCGAGGGAAATTTGCAGACCAGAGCGTTGCGTGCAGCAAGCACGTCTTGCGACTGCGGCGCGGCTTCAAAAGCTTCAAACACCACGTTTCTCTCCTGTTAGCTTTGGCGCCACTTGGGTCAGATAAAAAAAGGGGGGGTATGCTAACTCACTCGTCGTTGCGGTACACCAGCAATGCAGCATTTTGCTCTACAACATACATGGCCAGGACCTGCTTGTCTTTGTCGCTGTCAAGAAGCGTTTTCAACGCCGTGTAGTATCGTGCTTTGTCGATATTGTCGCCGTAGACACTGGACCACTGCCCGAGGGCGGCAACCAGGTCATTGCATGCGGCAGCATGGGGGTTCGACGCATTAGCAGCTCGAAGAGTACCGCAAGCTTGCACAAGACGCCGTAAAAGGTCTTTTCCAACAACGAAGGGGTTTTCATCTCGTGAGGTTGGAAGTCTGGGAGGCAGCACGATATGGTGAAAGAGTGCCTCGAGGTCCGCCATGGCGGTGTGCAAAAGTCGGTTGATCAAGTCAAGTAGGGTCTGAAAATGAGTTGTTTAGTTTGTACTTGTAAGACCTGGAGTTCCAAGAGTGTTTAGAACAGAAATCGACAGCAGGGTAAGCCAAAACTCATGACAATTTTGTGCCGTTTGCTGCCCAGCCATGTGTTTGCTGCTGCCTATGAGGCCAACCCCTGCACGCCACATATTTGGTGTGTGCGGTTTTCTATTGGTCTGTATCTCAATACGCTGACTTATTATATTCTTAAGCATATACACCCACTGTATGCACGCACTAAATGCATATCACTCGCCAAGGTAGATCTCATCAATTGTGTATGGAGCAGACTCTTATACATAAGCATAAGTAGGTTCAGGCTATGCTTAAATACATACTGCTGTGGGACCTCCGTTAGACGCTAAAACCCATCCCATTTGTCAGAATTAGAGCATGATAGCGCATAAGGTTGTGGCTTCATTGCACCAATCCAGTGTTTAACGTTATCTACGCAGCAGGAACGTTCATGTTCTTAGTAAAGAATATTGCAGAATAGAAGCACACGCCACAAACGATTATATCTAATTCAGCCGGCAATGCTAAATAAATAGTATCGTGCAGAGGCGCACGTAGCTAGATACAACATATTACGACGGAAATATTTATGCCCACCATAACAACACTTGTTGACATACCGACTGGAGCACAATCGGCATATAATTATCGGGGCCAGGCTGCCGTGCAGAGTTGTATCGGTACGAGATGCAGGGTAAATAAAGACGGGCAGAGCACGGAGCATGCATTAGCCTTTAGTAACCTCCGATGTGGTATTAGAAGGAGCGTGTATTGGGCGCATTGCAGTCAGAGCGCTGCTCCGCGAAACCCAACAGGCGATGGCGGTCTGTGAAATGAGTGCTAATTACAGCATAATAGCTTATGTACATAAGCATAGTTATTGTTGGAACGTATGGACCCACTTATATTCCGGCACTTGTCCAATCAGAAGTCGACACGCCTGCCCCCTGTTAGCCACTGTATGAGTGGCTGATATGGCGGGGAGGAGGGGCGCCTCAGCGCCCCGACTCCCACTTAAGTCACTGCATCCCGAGATAGCTGCACTTAGATAGAACAATCAACAACTAGAAACCTCACGACTTGACCAACTGTATGCTTGCACTTCCTTAGATGGTGCGGTGGTACAGGGTCTCGGTGAGCTCTAGGAACGACAACTACACTGAAGCCCCTATCCGACCGATCCGGATCCAACACGGAACACTTTATCGGATAGGTGTTCCGACAGTTATTTAATCAAGGTGCATAGACCGAATGAGGGTTGGCGGTGTTCAATATGTGTAGACATCAAAATCAGATGGATCGACGGCAGATTCGTTGTGGACTGTTATTATTCGTATCTAGATTGATACTTTAAAGAAAAGTGAAGACGAAGGAAACGATGAGAACGAAAGAAAAGATGACAGTCGATAAGATAATGACAAAGATAAAATAAACATAACACAAACATAAAAGAAATAAGACAGAGGAAAAGACAAATAGAAGAAAGATAAAAGAAAAGAAAAATAGAAGAGATAAAAGAAAAGAATGATGAAAAAAAAAGAAAGATAAATGTAAAGATAGAAAAAGATAAACAGAAGGAAAGATTAAGACACTAAAAGAAAAGACAGAAAAAGACAGAAGAAAAGATAAAAGAAAAGACAGAAAGACCACTGAAATAGACTCAACACTGATGATATCATATACAAGACGTAGACATGCAAGACATATACCTATATACAGTTATCCATCTCATGGTTTTTCCGGGAGCAGAAAAAAGCTCAAATCCTTATTAGTAAAAGTCGTAGCACTTGTCGGCAACAGGGATGTCGAGCTCGTAAATGGTGCCCTTCCAGAATTGCGTAACTGTGGCAATCAGCGCGAGCTTAAAGTCAGAGAAAACGTCGACGCCGTTGGAGCAGGCGTCCGAGCCGGCGCCCGAACCGCCGCCTGTGGTGCTGTTGGTCCACGGCTTGCTGTCCTCATGCTGCTCCGCGACCAAGGCGAACTCGTTCTTGAAGCGGGGCTGGGCCTCGACGGCGACCGACAGGTCGAACGCGCCGGCTAGGATCTCGCAGGCAATGCCGACCTTGAGATCAACATAGGGGTCAATGATGGCATTGGCTTTCTCAGAGATGTTGACCGACTGCGTGAATTCAGGCATCCAACCGCTGGTGGTGGTCCGGTTCTTGTTCAGGACGTCAATGTGGACGCTGCCGTTGTTGATGGACGTGCCGACCTTGGCCTGTGCGGCAAGAGCGATTCCGACATCGACGTGGACGCCCATGTCAAACGCCAGCTCGGGGCCAAGGGTCAGAATGCCGGGAATGTTGAGCACGTCGTACTCGAGCGAAGGGGTGGTGTACTTGGGCGTCGCCTTGTAGGCCCCGGTCAGGACCATGTCAAGATCGAGGTCGGCACTGAGCGACGTGTTAAAGTCGAGGGTGAACTGCTTGAGCGAGAACTCGGAGATGCTGTAGCGGATGGTGCCGGACAGAGTGGCGCTGGCAGAGATGGTGGACTCGTGGGCCGTGAGCGTCAGGGGCTCCTTTGCAAACAGCACGGTCGGGGGCAGCGTCAGAGAGTTGCCAAAGGTCAGCGAGGGGCTGGCGTCAATGCCGCGCTTGGTGCTCGAAGCAAGGTCAGTCGGCGTAGTCTGGGGCAGACCCTTGAAGTTGATCTCGATTTCGGCTGTCTCGTTAGTACATATAATATTACAATGACGTATGAAGCCCACTGTGCGGAGCGAGGAACGTACTGGCTGTTTGGCCGATCTCCTGCTTGGAGGTCGTGGCGACAATGGTCATGGTTTTGTTATCACTGATGATGGAGTCGGCCAAGAAGAAGCCACGCTCGAGCTCAATATCACAGTCACCCAGATGGTTAGTGATGAAGAGCAGACCGGTGTTGCGGCACGGCGACTGCCACGCGGACGAGGCTGCGGCAAAGGCAGACGAGCTATTAAAGGCAATAGAGACCGAGAAGTCGTCGCAGTCGACCGATGACACCGCCGACAGCTTCTCCAGCATGATGGCCGGGGACGTGGTGTTCAGTAGAACGTCGACGTAGCTCTTGCGGGCACCTCCGTACTCCATGGAGACGCTGTTGGAGGGGGTGAAGTTGCGCAGCATGGGGGAGTAGTTGAGGGGTTGCAGGGTGTAGCTGCTGCTGGCCAGGGTCGGGACGGCCAAGGCGGCCACAAGGACCAGGGAAGAGAGAGAGAAAGTCATGGTGATGGAGGGGGGGGCTTGATTGTGATAAGGATAATGATAATAAATAAGAAAAGGGCGTAGTGCTAGCACTGAATATTGAGATGAAGCAAGATAAAATATCAAAAATTTAAACAAGAAATGAAGGTGAAGGTTCTAATGTAGAAGAACAACAGCAAGACTGGAGTGCACGATGTGCAAAGGAAGGACGAGGGTGAGGCTGAAGAGCTGTGAGTGTGAGAACGTTGATCTGTGAGTGTCTGGAGACAAGAGAAAACAAACTCGGATGAAGAAGATGAAGGTCGTCTTTATATAACTACGAACCATCTACAGCCCGGCTGAATTTAACTCTAGCTTCTTGTCTCCGAGCACACTCTATCAACGAACTCCCGGACAGCCTCCGTGTGAGAGCACGTTGACGTGACTTTGCAAGAGCTACTATCGCAAGGTATTCCCCACACACTTGGCGAGTAAGACGATTTAAGGTTGCATGCGGCTCCCAATATGCTAGAGGATCACACGAAACACAACGACACCTTCCCAAAAGGCTTCCTTTCTCCGTAGTCGGCAGGCTCTCCAGACTCTCTGATCGCGGAGATGGTCCATGCTTCTAATAGGGCTGGTATTATTAACAGTGTACTCCGTGTTGCCGTTGAGTTCTAATGACGTACGACGTACCGGCACAATAACCTTTAATGGTTGTGTTGATGGAGATAAGCATATATCACATGTACTTAAGTTCATGCAACGGGCACGCTATGTCCCTGGTCTTTTCCCTGACTATTCCCTACCTGAACAGCTATGATACGTAGTAGAGACTCGTAGCCAGTCAAACATGACCCACAAGTGCACGGAGCACTGGGTTCGGGAGTCTAAGTCGGTTCGGGAGATGGGACGAAAGTGCTCGTCATCAGATTGACCAGATTAATGTAACAGTGCGTATGGAGCAATATCACAACAGAGCACCTGATATTCAGCCAAGACCAACAACGTTATTACGGCGTACCTCTCGCTCTCGGGAGTCAAAGAGCGAGGAGTATATGCTTAAAAGGCTCGTTGATAAGAGCCGTAGCGTATTGCCGGACGGAGAGGTTGAAACGTGCTGATAATGTCTGGAGATGTGAACGAATTAGGACAGATCCGGACGAGGTTGCCTTTTTTCTACCGAGATGTAGAGTCATTGCTTTCTTAGCTATCTCATGTTTCCGTCCGTGATGTTTCTAAAAGACGAAATCGGATCTATACTCCGTACTGGACGTTTCTTATCAACCCCTGTTAGTTACTGCCGAGCTTTGTGTTTCAGTCGGATTTGCTGCATAAACAGTTCCTCGTTAATAATACTCCGTATGGAATGCTTTAGGATCCAAGACTTTACGTTTTAACTTATAACACGGGCGCAAATGGAGCTGGCACTCTTCACATTGCTGTTTTTACTGCTGGTATATTTGTATTTCACAGTCAAACATCAAGACAAGCGAGACCGGACATGAAATGGGAGAGCTCGTCCCCAAAGTTCTTAGGTCTGTGCTAGTACCACCTCGTAAGATACAAGGTACAAGTCACTGAAGGACTCGGTTTTAACGAGTGTAAATGTATTTAAGCATAAGCATACATTCTTAAAGCCACGTAGTGGTAGCCGGTAATCGCCGTTGAGATTGTCGCTTGTTAAAATGTAATTTATATGAATCTAGCTCAAGACTAAATACAGAGTGTCATGATCATCCCGGATCGTCGTTCCACCAGATCTGCTCATGGATTTTATCTTCCGTTACTTTATTTAAACGTATACAGGGTATGTAGTCTGCTACCCGGTATAATCCCTGACCGCGGAGGGAGATGGTACCAAGCCCTCGCTAACAGTTAACTGCCCCCCTGACCTGAACTGTGCGTTGCATTTCGGACATTGGCCAAATAAGCTTATGTAGCCGCCTACCATCTTATCATATTGAAACCCGAATGGGCGAGTGCACCTATCGCAACTTTACTTCTCCAGGACTGCCAAGATTCTCCCGGACTGCCAAGACTCTCACGGTGACATAACGCAAAGATACAGAAAGCAAAGACGCAACTACCGCAGAGCACATACGTGGGAGGAGAACACTTTACCCAAAGTGATAAGCCGTCCGAAGTCTATCTTGGCCAAGCTCAGAATACGAGACTATATAGCATCGTGATAATCATGTACTGTTAGCGAGCCTATATTGCGATATACAATGGAAGCACGAGCGTGTGACTTCAGTCTGAAAGATAAGCAAGTAGGGCCGAAATGCGCGGTGCTGTTTAGCAACCGTGCAGAACGTGCGGATAAAATAAAACAAGTACAAAGCGCCCGGCCAAGGACGTATGACGTTCAAAGCGCCCGGCCAAGGATATACTGTTATCTTGGTATTCTGCCGACGGCCAACAACGACTCCCCGTGCTTACAACATCCAGGATGATAAGCCGCAACGCAGTTGACGGCCTTCCTATCATCGGCCACCTCCAAAAACAACCTCATATACGGGACGTACAAGACGTTCGCTGACAACTCAAGAGGGTAAGCGTGCCCCTTGAAAGTAGACTGCAATGCTACGTTTGTTTTTATAACGACAACGACGAGAGAAAAGACCAACTGAGACGTGGCCTGACTGGATGTGGCCCATACTATATGATATATCTGATTAGTATGGCTTGCAGTATGCCCATGTCCCGTGAGGCTTGCCACAATTTCACCTCAAAGGTTGACGAGTTGCACAAAAAGATGTGACTGAACAGCCACACCAGCCCAATATGATTTTGAAAACGGAGCGAGCCTCAGGAAAATAAATACCAGCTCCCAAGGGCGTCTAGTCGACAGGAACCTAACAAACTGGATCATGCCATCGCAATTATTTGGTCACCAAATACGCCTGATCACCTGCTTTAAATCTTGATAGTAAATAACATAAGTCTCCAAGCACGGAGAGAGATGCACAAATCGCCGGGGACCGACACTTGGACATTGCTGCTCGCCGCAGTCTGCTTTCAAGAGTTGGGCTGACCTCATAGTTTCGTCCCATGCTCTCCTTGTTGCCTATGGCTGTCAAGACAATAGATAGAGGATGGAAACAGGGACGAGCAAGCATCTGGAACGTTGAATCTTCTTGCTCGGCATATGGTAACTCGTCTAGTCGATGGCACATGCAACACATTGGCTGATAAGAGCTATGGTGACGGTAGAAAGAAGAAGAGACAGGGACGGTACTTTATCAAGATATGCACTTGTTTCTGCCGCAGTCATGGCAGCTAAAGTGGTGGTTTTGAGAGGTGACGTTCGTAGTATCGGATGTGATCATCCAGCCAATGAAAGGGCATACTCGTAACAGATGACCCACTAATAGTGCTGGCTGCCTCATCGTCGAGATGGCGATATCATCCTGTATGTATTGTTTAAGAGTTTAGAACATCAAAAATATCGTAATTGCAGTAAAGCCGGCTTCAAAATTTTACTAATCGGATTTTAAATATAAAAAATTACAGTCAATCCTGCTTCAAGTCTTCGTCATTGAAATTCTAAATGGTCACTTATTGACATCATTTATTTGGTATTTTGGAGCGTAATACAAGAAGGTAGCGCGCCGTCGAGGGACGTTGATACGATTCATAAAAAACAATCACGTGATCACTCAAAATAACGATAAGATAAGTTGACCGCCAATATTTTTCGGCAGAATCGATCTAGCAAAAGGTAGTGCAAAAAAAAGATCTCCCACCGGCCAGACCACCAATTTAACCAACAACTACCGAATCATACCTATCATCACCACAATGGCGCGCGTTGACGAAAAGGCGCGGTACTACCTGGAACGGTCGGTACCGCAGCTCCGCGAGTTCGAGTCCAAGGAGATCTTCAACAAGGAGGAGATCCGCATGCTTGTCCAGAAGCGCACCGAGTTTGAGCGCATCATCCTGTCACCTGGATCAAAGCCCACCGATGTTCTCAATTACATTGCATGGGACCAGCAGATGGACCAACTGCGTGCAAAACGCTGCACGCGCCTCAAGATCAAGCAAACGTCGGGCCACGCAAGTCAGGGCCGCATTTTCCAGACGTTTGAGCGCGGTGTCACAAAACACCCCGGCAGCACATTGCTGTGGCGGAAATACCTCGAGTTTGCAGCACAGGCCAAAGCGACAAAGAGATGGCGCGGCATCATGACGCGCGCTCTGCGTCTGCTGCCAGGCGACGGCGAGCTGTGGGTTATTGCGGGCCGCAAGAGCGTGCGGGATGGCGACATGGAGGGCGCGCGCAGCTATTTTATGCGTGGCTGCCGGTTCTGCACAGCCTCGGCGGCTTCGTCATCGAGCCTGCTGGTGTGGACCGAGTATGCACGCGTCGAGATGGACTGGCTGCAAAAGTTCGAGGCCAAGGGCGGCAAGAAGAACTCGGAGATTACATCATTGGTGGCCGAGAGCCGCAAGAAGAAGGGCGACAACGTCTACGAGGAGGGCGAGGGCATGGCCTTTGACGACGACGAGGAGGATGACGACGACGACGAGGGCGACTTTTCGAATGCTGTGGTCCTGCCCAAACACCTTACCGACGACCCGGCCGCCCAGGCCAAGCCCGAGGTATTCAGCGACGATGCCATTGCCAAGCTCAAGGCCACACCCGCTCTCGAGGGTGCGATTCCGCGTGCCATTTTCGACGGCGCGACGCAGCAGCAGTTCTTCAACGGCGATGCAGGCGAGGCATTCTTCGACGTGTTTGTGTCCTTTCAGGGCAAGGTGGCCGCACAGCCGGCCCTGGTGCAACATGTTGTGGATGTCCTCACGAACAAGTATGCTGCAGAGCCGGCAACATGGAACTGCCGTGTGAAGCAGCCGCTGGTGGGTCTGGAGCCAGACAGTGCGGCCTTCCCGCGCGCGCTACGGACCGCGCTGGTGCAGCTCTGGGAGGGCATGGAGGCGATGAAGACACCCACGACAACAGCACGTCTGGCAGCAAAGGCGACTGCATGGGTGGACGTGCTGGTGTCGCGACAGGGACTCGACGCCGGTCTGCATGCTGTTCTCGTGGACACACGGCGGAAGCTGCAGAGGGCAGCGGGTGTCAAGGAGGACGAGAAGGAGGAGGCGACCAGCGACGACGAGGAGTAGGCTGCCATGCCATACCATTGCAACATTGCTCTGGCCAGGGTATTGTATGATGCTTTTTACTCTTCTATTTTATCTGTATATACCAAAAAGCTATGCGTTTCGTCTTCCACCCAAGCTGCTACTGCTTTGCCACCGACATAATATGCTCCCATTCGGACGGCGACACTTTGCTCACACTCAGCCGGCTCTGCTTGAGCAGCTGCATGCTGGCCAGCGGTGATCCTGGTGCAGAGCCCATGGCCCGGAGATCATAAAGGGAGATGACCTCCTTGAACTTGGACCGGAACGCAACGTGAACGACGCTCCATTTGGGGTTGGCTTCCGTTGATGATGCGTCGTAGTATGCCGTCTTGGCGTCGTGCGCCGACCAGTCTGGCGAGTGCTCCTGGACAATCTCCATGGTGCCCACGATGCCCGGCACCTTGGTGTTGGAGTGGTAGAAAAAGGCCAGGTCGCCCTTGCGCATGGCCCGCAGATTGTTGCGCGCGCCGTAGTTGCGGATGCCATCCCAAGGCTCAGGCTCGGTCTTGTTGCGCAGGTCGTCAATGGAGAAGCGCACATCGATGCCTCTCTCAAGACGCGTCTCCGGCTCGGCCTTTAGCAACCAGTATTGTGCAGCAGCGGGTGCAGTCTCTGTAGAATCGTCCTGTGCTTGTTGCGTGGCATTTGCCTGTGTTTTTGACGCCTTGCTCGTCTTGGGTGCCGTCTTGGGTGTCGTCTTGGGTGCCGTCTTGGACTCAGCCTTCTTTGGTGCTGCCTTTGTAACTTTTGGTGCGGCTTGAGGCGTCGCAACAGGCTCTTCTTTCACGTCGGTTCTCCGTCTAGACGACCGCCGAGGTGCCTCTGTGGCTTCAGTCTCGATTTTCCGTTTTGCCATTTGTATCGCGTATTGGTGTATTCGGAGTGTGTGACGTAGGCTCTGCATGGTTGGTTGGCATGATGCACGCTGGGCGCGTTCTTGATGTCGGTGGAGATACTAGATTACTAACAGCAAGCTTAGTAAAGCTTGCATACAAAATGCCTAATTCCACTATGGTTTAAAATAGGTCGTATTGTTTGATATCAGCAGTCTTTCATTGTACTTACTTGTTACCGAACACATCCTTTTTAGTTAGTTTACAGTGTTGGTGCGTTATCTTATTTTGGACGTACAGACATATGTACGCAGACTACGGACCCTGCTTGACCTTATCTTCATCAAAAGCAAGATACTCTCCTATCATTCTCGGTACCTTGCCATACAGCGACGGGAAGATCCGAGCGCGTTGGCACTTGGCTTTCTTATCGGTAACCAGTGCCGTGTCACAACCGTCTGCTTTAGCTACGACTTGTCAGCTTCTATCACTCTATCAAAGCTGCAAAGGGGTATCTTCCCCTCACACCTCTACTCTACCACCAGTCATGAGTCAATGTACCCCGGCTTTGCATGTAGCTTGATCGATCTACCTGGTCGGCTTCCATTCCGCAAATAAATACACTCCTGATCAAGGCGATACGATCGACTGCATTGGAAGAAAAGCGCTGTCTTGACTTGCAACATATCGTATGTGCTTTGATTACTAATCAATCAACTGTGCCATGCGATCCGTACTCTGATAGCAACTACACAGTGGCCATACTTCCAGTAAATTTCTGTGTTTTGGGAACCATATCTTCGTGCTTCATAGCCTCTAGAAGCGTACGACGCATATTCATTCTTCTAGAAGATCTAAGTTGCAACGTCGATATATTACTTCCGGCTGCATGCCTTGTGCGCTACTCTTGCCACCTCTGGCACAAGAATGGTTGGATGTGGCTGTCGCTTAAGCAAAGAAGACCCACCACTACACTAGCGCTGGGTTGAAACCGTATGTACTCCGTAGACATATGTGGGTCGTTTCCTTTCTCCTTTTCTCCTGCCGCTGGCTGTTTTCGTTCTCTCCTCTGTGAGCCCTTGTGTCTTCCTTACTCACAAACGCACCTCCGGCAGCACTCCGACGCGCTTTTTTCACTTTTGCTGCAAGTATATGTACGTATCATTGTAAGATTTCGCGTTCCTGCTTCTGTCGCTCGATCATTCTTCTACTCCATCCCTCTCCCGTGTATTCGGTCGCTGTCTGTCTTGACTCGTCCAGTGCCCGACTGTCTTGACTCACGTGTGTCCCTATCACTTCTTCCTCCGGCACTTATTAGTCCAGCCGCATGGGGTAGTAACACTTGTCGGCTTTGCCTTCGTGCCTTTCTCGTCTTTCGGTCAATTGACGTCGATTGACAGAGGTCGCGTTGTGTGCAAACGCGATCGGGCGGGTCCTAATCGCGTTCTCTTTCCCGCCCAAGTGGTGCTGTGTCCTTGCACATTTGCACTGTATCTTACAGCACACTCCTTGACCTATAGCGACTGCTTCCCCATGGATTACAGTGCCTTTAGCACCTGCACATTCCCACCCCAGGCGTCGGTCGCAGTTTCTGTCTAGTCTTGACACGCGCTGCTGCATTTTTTATTTAAATATCCTGCTAAACTAAATACTAAATATGTCAGAATTAAACCACAAAAGAAAATAGCACTGTTGCACCTTCCTTCCTTATCACTATTCCCGCTCTCTGCCAACACCCCCAAGCCCATCCGCGACCTTTCCACCTTTTGTCATCTTTTTTCGAGAACCTTGACGCGACTCAACACACACATCATACACACGCTCCATCACGCACTTTGCGGTCGCCTCAACTCGCCGCCTGTGTTTCCGTGTTTCCCTTCATCCAACGATACACCCCATATGATATCGTGCGCATTCGTTACTTGTCTTGCTCCCTTCTGTCATATCCTCCATCTCCATCCTCGTCGCCACCGTGCCCCCCCCTTCTTGAGCCACATTTTCCATCGCGACGCATCGCATCCCCCATCCGGTCGCTTGTGTTTCTCGCATCTCTCCATCCCGTTGGCTCCTTTTTAGTGCGTACTTTTATCACTGTTTTTCTTCTGTTGGTATTTTCCAGTGGTACTAGGTTGCTATTTATGACAATTGTTTGCTTTGATTTGCTCCCCGACCGTTCCCTCGGGCCGTTGGACGACCTCAACGAAGTCTTCAAGGCCATCCCATCGCGACGTCGCCTTGTCCATCAAACTGACCGCGTCTCCCACAGCTATCGCAGCGCATCACATCTCGGCGCATTCTCATCGATAACGACACCCATTGGCTGAGGCCGCACCCTATATCGTCTGCCGTCCTTCGATCTCATGGGCGCACTTTGTTGGCCTGCCACCTCTCCTCCTTTCGCGCCCTTGCTGAGCAAGTAACGGCGTACCCGACCTAGCATCATCATCTCCATCGCCAATCATTCATTCATTGGCGCTGGTAGCAACCACGACTGCGCTACTCCTGTGCCCCATACACGATTCACGATACACGACACGTCTCCCTTTCGGTTTCCATCACATACCTACACCTTATACACCCACCTCCCGCGGCGGACCTGAAGCCGTCGCTGACAAGTGGTCAATATGAGCTCCTGGATCAATGAGCCGGCCGTGCAAAACCACAATGGCAATGGCTTTTCGCACATGAACGACCCGAATGCGCCGCCCGGCGGCATGCCCGGCTTAATTGACCCATCAGCTTTTTTGAACAACCCCAACGCCAGCCAGTTTAACCCTGCCGCTCAGGGCCAGTACAATCCTCCCATGATGGCCATGCAGCACCCGCAACAGCAACAGCAGCAACATCGCACCGCGTCTCCGTCACCCTTCAATCCCATGTACCAAACGAACCAGGTCATTCCTTCAAAACGTCCTCGTCCGCGCGAGAATAGCGTCGCAGCGTCACCACGCCAAAACTCCGGCATGCTGCCGACTTCGCGCGCCGAAACTCCGGGTCATTATGGCCAGCCCCAACCACAGCCCTCCCAGGGCCAGCAACACCTCCCCCACAACGGCTCGGCGAATGCCACACCATCTCCCATCATGGCAAACCATATTCGGTCTGGTAGTGCTGTGCCTCAACGCGTCGCAACCACGTCTCCTCATCCTTTCTCGCCCGCGAACCAGCAAACTTATGCAGCCCAGGCTTCTCCCGCGCCCTCGGATCATAGCCAGGCTCCAGGCCAGAACCCCTACGTTCAGGGTGCCGCTGGCAACTTTACCCAACAGGGCTTCAACCCAAACTTCCCACAGGCACCGGCCGGGGGCCGCCCTTCGCCGAGTCCTCAACAGGGACCCGGCGCAACTGGTCAGATGGTGCCGCAGCACATGGGCCAGATGGGTCAGATGGGCCAGATGAACCCTATGGGACAGATGGGTCAGGTCCCCCCCGGTGCCATGTTCACGCCTCAGATGCAACAACAACTGGCCCAGGCTAGAACTCCCATGGAGCAGCAAAAGTTGATGTACCAGATGCAAATTCAACGCCAGCTCCAGCAGCAGCAAGGTGGAATGCAGCCTGGCGCGCAACTACCCAGCCAAAACATCTCTGTCCAGCAGCGGAGCATGATTGCTAGACAGCAGCAGCAGCAGCAGCAGCATCAGCAGCAGCAAATGCAACAACTGCAGCAGCAGCAGCAGCAGCACAACGCCCAGCAGCAGCAGCAAGCGCAACAGTCACCCGCGCCACAGGGCACACCAAACGGGCAGGCCCCTCCGGGTACACCAAAGTCTGCTCACGGCCCTCCAGGCGGTCTCCAGCCAAACGCCCAACGTCCCAACCTCGACCAGTTCATGACCCAACTTACCGTTTTCATGAACCGCATGAGCCTGCCTCTGGATGCCAACCCGATTATTGGCGACCGCCAAGTCCATCTCGTGCAGTTGTTCCAGACTGTGCAGAAATTCAATGGCTACCGCAACGTTGTGCAAGGCAATGGGTGGCCCCAAGTCACCGCCGCACTGGGCTTCCCGCAGCACCAGATTCCAGCATTCGCTCAACAGATACGCAATGTCTACGAGCGCAATCTTCTCAAATTCGAGGACTTTGTTACACAGAGCCGTGCGAAGGCCAACCAGCAGCTGCAGGCTCAGCAGCAGCAGCAGCAGCAGCAGCAGATGCACGCCCAACAGCAACCACAGCAGCTGCAGCCACCACCACAGGCTGTACAACAGCAGCAGTCACAGCCGCCTCAAGTACAGCAACAGCAGCAGACCCAAGGCACACCGCTTCAGGCACACCAGCAGCCGCCTCAGCAGCAGCAGCAGTCATTACATCACGAGCAAGGCGACCCTGTCGGGATACCACCCAGCACACCCAAGTCAGATATGCGCCCTAGCCCTGGACAAAGACTTCCTTCTGGTCATCAGCAGCCGCCATCCGTTGTGATGGGCATGGGTCTTAACCATGCTGGTACGCCTAACGGACATCAAGCACTGCCACATGCGCCACCCCATGTCAATGGCTTTGCGTCACCCCAGCTTTCTGCTAGTCAGCGCCCCCGCGTACCTGCTAAGGGCAAGGTCGCACGCACTGCACAGAATCAGCTTCAGAATCAGGCGCAAGCACAGGCCAGCTATCTCAACCAAATGCAGGCTCAGGGGCGGTCCCCTTACGCCCACGGCGTCCCGGGTCAGCATCCCGACTATGCCGCTCAATCGCCGGCACAGGCTAAAATGGGTGTTGCACCGTACACGGAAGGGCATGTGCTGCCGCCTGATGCTGTCGCAGCGCCTCCCTCACAGCCCCAGCTTCCGCCTCTGGAAGAGTCGGATGAGTACAAGCCCAAGACGCGCGAGCTACAAACATTCGGCGGCGTCGACATTTATGCGCCAGGCAAGGTGGTTTCGGATATCCTTTTGATGCGTCCTGACGTCCCTGGACCGACAGAGCTCGGCAATGTCGACATCCACGCCTTGACGATGAGCATCCAATCGGGCATTCATAGTGAGGTCCGACTCGCTCTGGACACACTGGCCACGGTCACTGTGTGCAACGTGCCGACGCTGGACATTAACTTGGAACACTGCGACGACCTCTTGGAGACGATTCTCGAATACGCCGAGGAGCTTGTTGATCTTCTGGCTGACAATACAGCCGAGGTATCGGACGAGATCTTGATTCCGCCATACGAAGATATCTCGCGTGCTTGCCAGATTGAGCGTCTCTTGCCGCGTGACGACCCCGAGTACGGCTCACAAGAGGAGGAACTTAACCGCGCCGTGGACTATTTGTTGTGCATCACCACCATCTTCCGCAACTTGTCATTCAACCCACACAACCAAGCATGCCTTGCTGATGAGACGGCAATCAAATTCTTGTCTCAGGTGATTCGTTATGCCGGCACGCGCAACATGTTTCTGCGCACACAGCTCAACATGCTGGAGTTTATGAAGGATGTCATAATCATCCTCTCCAACATTTCTGGCTCGGTCGAGCTGCCCGACCGCGAAGAGGCTTTGTGTCTGCTGCAATTCCTCCTCGCCTTCGCACCATCGCCGCTGCCGAGTCTTGCAGACGACCATATATTTTTCCCGCCGTACCAGCCCTCTCTACAGCCATACCTACCGCCTGCTGTCGACGCACTTGCCAAGCTGCTCGCTCGCGACGAGCCCAACCGGACACACTTCCGCAACGTCTTCTCGATGCCCGGCGCAGCCGATCTTCTGACACAGACGTTTGCACTGGCCATCTCACCGATTCCAGAGCACTTTCGCGAGATGCGCCCGCGCCATCTGCCACCTCTCTTGGAAGCCCGCAAGCCTATGCTGATGCAAGGTTTACTTGCCGCGGACATTGTGGCCAGTCTTGCACCGGGGCCAGAGTCGGGCGTTGCGAGGGCATGGCTCCTGGCCGAGAACCAGTTCCCGCAGAACCTGCACCGTACCGTGCGCGATCTCTGTCGGCAGTATGAAAGTGTCGAGATCATGTACCGACAGCAGATGCCGTTCCCGGGTCGTGGTCGTCCGCCACCGCCACCACTCAAGGATGCCGAGCTCATGTACATTGTCGTTCTTGCGATATCGATGCTACGCAGACTGAGCGAAAAGGCAGTTGACCCGTGCGACCCTGCCTGCCAGAAGCTGCCGCCGTCTGTGCTGCCGTCCGAAGATAGCCTACTGGAGGCTCTGGAGATGATCAGCGGCGAATGGGGCCGGGATGGCTTCCTGCGCAATTTGGTGTCGTTTGCTTCGCTGGAGACTTGATGTGTTGTGACGTTTATTATGTGGTGTTCTAACAACGAAAAGGGAGCAATCATGGCGTCTGTTGTCTATCTGTATTGTGCTTTTATCACTTTTGTTTGCCATTGCTTCATTTTCTGTTGTTTGCAGGCGTACGCTTGGCTGTACTTTCGTCGTTGGGTTCCCTCCCATCTACCATCTTCACTAGATTTTCTAGGTTGTCTATTGTGCAACTCGTTGGTTTGTGTTTTCTCTCTTTCCTAGTCTTGCATCCTCTATTTTCTCTCCTATATAATTACTTTGTTTACTGCATCACCGGTGTATCACTACTTTGGTTATCACAACAATTCAGCCCACAGCTTCACCCGTCTAGTTGTATATGTTTATTGTCGTTATTCGCCGTATAGTACAAGGTTAAATACACGCTCTTCTGTCGTCTCGATGCCTGTAACAGCATTTCCGCCGACGATTAAAATCCCTTTGCGGTGAGCCACTGCTCAATCTGTGGCCGATGAAGTCCCTGGCTTCTTAGTAATCTATAACAGCATAATTACAGAAAAGGAGTAGAACTACTCACCTTGATAGTGATGTGGTTGGTGACTGTGTTGACCTTGGTCTCAAGATTGAGTTCGCGCGTGATCAGGTCGGCGAGCGCGTGCGCATCGCCCTCAACCTTTTTGATGTCGGTCAACTTCTTGGCGCCACCAGATCTGATCCGGTGGTAGATGGGGAGGTTGAGGGAATGTGTACGGTTGATGGTGAACGACGGCGGCGTGCTCTTCTGAAATGGTGCCGTCGATGTTTGTGTCGCTGTCGCTGTCTCTGTCGCTGCCTGGCTGTTGGCAGAGGAAGGTTGGGCGGTCGAGAAGAGCCGCGCAGCAGGGAGCCTCAGCATAGCTGAGGGCAAGCGTATTAGTTGAAGCATTGTTGCGGTATCGGGACTGCAATTGCGAAAAATGACAAATCTTCATCAACCGGCATCGCCAAGGTCGTGATCGCCGTGGATGTCACAGTTTACGGCTACGCTACACCGCCTGGCAGAATTCCGCTTGCGGCGCGGAACAAGTATTGTCCATTGAGGGACCGCGCTGAATGCACATTTTGGTGTAGGCGTTACGGTGACTAAGCTAGTCTAGTAGTGAGGAGCAAGAAGAGGCGGCAGCTAGCCCCACCAAACAAAAAATGAATGCCAAAATTCGAGGTCAAATCCCCTCTTCCAGTTATCACCATCACCACCGCCCGCACACGCACCGCACCGAAACTTTACCCCCCCCCCTCTCGCATTTCCGCCTTTCCACTCTTTAATACAGTCAAAAATCATGGCATCTGTGGCCGAGTTCGACTTGCTGCCGCAGCTGGTCCTGCGCCTGGACCGGCACCTCATCTTCCCCCTGCTGGAGTTTTCGGCAGCACAGCTGGAGGATGACGACGGCAACACGACCAACGAGGCCAAGGCCCGCGAGATAACGACGGCCAAGTACGAGCTCCTTAAGAAGACCAACATGACCGACTACGTTGCGAACCTGTACTGCGAGATCAACAACCTGGACGATGCGCCGGCCGAGTACGCGCAGAAGCGCGACCAGGTCCTGGCCAAGATGGAGCAATTTGAGGAGGACACCACGCGCCTGCGCGACCTGCTGGGCAACGAGGATGTTGTGGGCAACCTGCGCAGCGACAAGGTTGCCAACTTGGAGTTTTTGAACAAGGAGCACAACGTACGTTGAACATGGAAATAAAAAATAAAAAGAGAAAAGAGGGGGGAGGGGACGAGACCCTTGCTAACAGACTAGGTCACCGAGGAGATGGTCAACGCTCTCTACGACTACGGCAACTTCCAGTACAGCTGCGGCAACTACGGCGCCGCTGCCGACCTGCTGTACCAGTTCCGCGTTCTGTCCACCGATAACGACAAGGTGTCCGCGGCGACATGGGGCAAGCTGGCCTCGGAGATCTTGACGACGAACTGGGAGGTTGCGCTGGAGGAGATCCAAAAGGTCAAGGAGATGATCGACACAAAGCTGTTCAACAACCCGCTGGCACAGCTGCAGCAGCGCACGTGGCTGTTGCACTGGGCGCTGTTCCCGCTCTTCAACCACGAGGGCTCCCGCGACGGCGTTCTCGAGCTGCTGTTCTCGCCCAACTACATCAACACCATCCAGACTTCGTGCCCCTGGGTGCTGCGCTACGTTGTCGTGGCCGTCATCTCGGGTCGCGGCCGTTTCAAGAACGTGGGCACGCAGCAGAAGCAGCTCAAGGATATTGTGCGCGTTGTCAAGCAGGAGTCCTACGAGTACACCGATCCCGTCACCGATTTCGTCAAGGCTCTCTTCCTCGAGTTTGACTTTGAGGAGGCCCAACGCCACCTGCCGCGCGCCGAGGAGGTGCTGCGATCCGACTTTTTCCTGTCGGGCGTTGCCGACTCGTTTGTCGATGCGGCCCGCCACTTGTTCTTCGAGTCGTACTGCAAGATCCACACACGCATTGACCTTAAGCGCGTCAGCGAGCAGCTGGGTCTGAACGTCGACGACGGCGAGAAGTGGATTGTCAACCTGATCCGTGACACCCGGCTGGACGCCAAGATCGACTTTAAGGAGGGCACCGTGATCATGAACCACCCCAACAGCTCCGTGTACCAGCAGGTCATCGAGCGGACAAAGGGCGGCTTCTTCCGGACACAAGTGCTGACGGCGGCCGTGTCGAGATAAGAGAAAAGCCTCATATCGTCGATTGCTCTTTAATCACTTATTAAAATCAACGGGACGGGAATCGGAAAAGAATCTTATGACATGACTTGGGTCCTACTGCTTTCTTTTTTTCTTTTCTTTTCTTTTGTCTCTTCTTGCGTTTCTTTTGTCCTGTCGTTGTGCGCTCTGCCGCTTCTCTTTTATCCTTTTCTTTTCCTGTCCTTGTCATTATGCCCGGCGTTCGCAAAGGAAAATAAAAGACTTGATTTTTCTTACTCTTACCCTGTATATTCTGCCCTTGAAAAGGACACAGGTAATGGGAACATGTGTTGGAAAAGTACAATGAACCGAAATATGAATAATTACCTCTTTTGTGCGTCAGTACGCTGTTGTTGGCTATCTAGACAACCAAATCAGTAGAGTCTGAAGTAGCATGACAACTGCCGATGACGGAGTGACAGACATTAATGGGCGTTGCAAGAGAAACAATACCACGTTGGCCACGATTTGATACGTCTCTGCTCAGACACGATGTCAAACTTGCATCAACGTCTCCGATTCTCATCGCTGGCTGCACACGGCACATGCTGTAGCAGATAAGACGGTGGTGCAGGAATAGAGACATGGACATGCCCGCAGATACACAAAGTGGTGGCAGTTTGATCATATTCTACAGAGATCTCTCCAAAAAGAGATGTCGAGTGTCGAGGGTATGCACAAAGTTCAAGTACGACGGTAAACCCAAACACGGCGGTGCCACGGTACGGGGTCACGGTTGATCAACAAGTACAGCACAGCATACACACGATAGGCAAATAACTCGCTGATAATCGTATACATAGTTTAATCATCCTGCAGACACCTTCTCTGCCCCCTCATTACTCCTGTCCCACAAGCCACACCTTGCCCTTGAGCTTGTCGATCGCACTGTCGCTCATCCACCACTCGGCACTCCCCTTGTCTTTGTCTGCCGTGCTTGGCCATGGCGGCAGGAGACTGTCCTTGGATTTGCCCTTGCCCTTGCCCTTGCCTTTGTCCTTGTTGCTGTCCTTGTTTTCGTCTACGTCTGCTGCACCGGCCTCGCTCGCATGGTCAACGTCCAGGCGCGTGCCACGTTGGTCCGCCCAGTCAAACAGCAGCCGCAGATCCTGCAGTCGATCTCGGCCCCAGCCGCTGCTCAGCCCGCCAGCAAGCGCCAGCCGTGCATCGACGCCACTGCTGACTGAAGACAGGCTGTCGGCGCCATCCTCGCCGAGGACAAACGACCGCTCGGCTCGGCTGAGGTCTCGGAATGTGTCCAGACCAAAAAGCCACTCGAGCGGATCGCCTCCACTGCTGTACTTGTTGCTATCGCTGTTCAGCGACGCCGTGGCGGTGGCCGACCGTGACAGGGCTTGCAGCGTTGTCGAGAAGACGCTTTCATGAGCAGGCCGCCGCCGCAGGTACAGATTCTGGTTCGTCTGGAATGCCGTGCGCAGCGATGGGTCGCGCTCAAAGCCAACCTCCAGGTCCCAGAATCCCTGTGCAGCCGCATCGGTCCGGATCGCAATAATATCGTCCAGCGGCGGCAGCAAACATGGCGTCTGGCGGCGCTGCACCGTATCCTCTGTGGGTCGTGTACGGGGCAGAGGATCAGACGAATGGCCACTGGTAATACTCAGTGCCGACGGCTTCAGGTACACAAGAATCGGCACCGAGATGGGCTGGCCCGTGGCCGCGTCCTTGGTAACAAGGCAGCGTGGCTCCGTCGCGAGAACCCAAAAGTGCCGGAACGCCTGCAGATGCGATCCGTTGTCTTGCACACTTGTCGGGAAAATGGGGTAGAATGCCACCAGCAGCGCCGCAATGGCCAGGTTGCTATTACCAAATGTCGTGGTGCCGGATCCCAAGAACAGGGTGCCGATCGCCAGGTGTGCCGCCATGTGGCTGCCATACGTCGTGTGTGCATCGTCACGGCCGTGCAGAAGACGCAGCCGGCGCAGTACCTCCAAGTCACCCGTGCCCGCCATCACTGTCGCGCACGAGAGTGCTAGCACATCGAGGCACATGCGCGCACCACCGCGGGCGAGCTGCGCGTCGAAGCTCGTCGCCGTGTGCCCGCCTTCAACCACCACAATGTCGATGAACTGGTCTAGATAATGCACCAACAGATCGCGCACGCGCGTGTTCCCGGAGCCCGCAAACCGCAGAGCCATGGCAAAGCACAGACCGGCAAGGATGGAATAGAGTGGCAGCTCCTGCGTCCGCAGTGGCGGCATGTCGTCGAGCTGGTACCGGTCACGGAACTCCATTGGCAGGCTGTGTCGAACCCAGTCGGGCGTCGCACGAATCTCGTTCCACATGATCAAGTTCTTGGCTAGTGTCCGCAGCAGCAGCACGTCGGGGCGCACATAGTCAAACTGCATGCTTGACTCAGGAATGTCAATTTTGCGCGCTACAATGTGGTCCTCCGTCTTCATGTAGATCAGCGTCAGGGCAATCGTTGCCGCCGGAGCGGACCGGTCCAGCACATTGACCAGCTCAACCTTCTTCGTCGACGACGCCAGGCTCAGGAGCTGCTCGGTAATGTGCATGTCCAGCAGTCCCTTCCGGTCACTGCCCCTGCCCAGGTTGATAAAGCCCAGCGCGAACGCTGCTGCCAGACGGTACCCTTCGTTGCGCAGCGGGTCCTCTTCGTCCTCGTCCTCCATGTACTCAATCTCCGACATCATGATCTCGCTCATCCGTCGGTGCTGACTGTTATAGTAAAGAAGGCCGATGCCCATGATACCAGTTGTCTGAATCTGGTGCGACAGGTTCAGCTCCGCTGCACCCCGCGGAAGCATGCGTGTGACGTGCACCGAGAGCAAGCGTGTGATCAGCGAATCCATGGTACCGAGGTGCGACACCGCAAGGCCAAGCAGCAGGCCGATCGATGTCATCATGTGCTTGGGCGTCAAGTACTTGAACGCAACCCACTTCGCCACCGATTTGAGGTGTCCGTTCAGACCCAGCGCCAGTAGGAACCCGGCGTGCCGGTGGCTGAGGTCCGTGCCGGGCTTGTTGAACACAATCCAGGACGTGTCAATACCCTTGGCGCGTGCCGAAATGGCCAAACCGTAGGCCACACCCTGGTGGAAAAATGCCCAATTGACCCTCTCCTCCGTAAACATGGCTTTGTCCACACCGACGGCCACATTGCTTGGCCGTACAATGCACGTCAGGTTGAAACCCTGCACGTTGAACTTTTGCGTGAGCAATGGGAACTGGAAGCCGTAGTTGAGCATGCCACGGCCTGCAGACGTTGCCAGCGTGCCTGTTGCAATTGTAGTCACTAGCTCCTTTTGCCGCTCGAGGTACTCGGGCTCGGACCAGTCGGACTGCTGGTGCAGACGCACTACACGTGGCTTGGAAGAAGATAGCAGGTTCTGCGCCTCAAATAGCCGCTTGTCGTCGCGGAAGAGCGCTTGGATGACAACCTGCCGTTCCTCATTCTCGGGTGCTTCCGCCGCCATCAAGGCTCCCCTGCTGGCAGCCTCCTCTTCATCTTTGGGTGTTGGCGGTTTCTTGTAGAGTGCCTGCGTCACCGTGTTGCTCGCATTGCCACCACTGTTCGCATCCAGCTGCTTGGCTTTCAAAACCATGTTCATGTCGCCTCGGCCCACCAACTCGTACAACTCCTTGCTCCAGTGGCTCGGGGGATGCTGCTGGCAGCGGGCAATGGCATCTTGGAACGGCGTGGCTATGCCCTCTGGCAAAGTGTTCAGAACACCGGGGGTAAATCCACACTTGTGCATCGTCTCCAAGATGTGGGCGCTCGAACTAGAGGGCGTCACTTCCTCAAAAAAGCGGCGGAACATCAGCGTGCGTGGTGTCACGTCCTTCCAGATGTCGTCGCTGCGTTGCGCATCCCTGGGGTTCTGCTGCAGCAGGACTGCAAATACGTCCCGCAGCGACAAAAAAGGCTCCGTTGTTTGTCCTGTAAGCCGCTGCCGGACCCAGTCGAATATGTTGGGGACGTCTTCGGGCTGTGCGATGGAGAATGTTGTGATTGTAGACGCAGAGGTATGGTGCGCCGAGACGGCCGAGTTCGGCAGCTCGAGGGCATATTGTGCCGCAAAAGACGACCAGTTGAGCCACAGACACATTTGATGCACGACTTCCTTGAGCCCTATACTGTTGCTAAGGCCACACGACATGATATCGAGCCTCTCTTCCTCCACAAGGAGGTGCAGGGCCATTGTAACACCCCAGAGTGTTTTTTGGCGTGAATTTTCTGGTACACTCAACGCCGTCGGAAGGT
This sequence comes from Ophiostoma triangulosporum, assembly GCA_029298705.1. NCBI lineage: Eukaryota > Fungi > Ascomycota > Sordariomycetes > Ophiostomatales > Ophiostomataceae > Ophiostoma > Ophiostoma triangulosporum. Next base: position 381,149 of record JANSLO010000010.1, on the reverse strand, counting down.
AGCCAGCTTGGCCGATGGCTTGGTCGCCGGCCTCGGTGGCCATGAATAGCCTCGCTAACCGAAGCGGCTCTAACAAAGGACTGTTTCTGGTGTTGGTGCTCACCCTACTTCCGCTGAATGTGGTAGTTGCAAAGTTGGAGGTGGCTGTTGCAAAGCTGGTGGCGGCTGTTGCAAAACTGGTGGAAGGGCTTGAAGTTTCGCCCGACAACGCCCAGTTCCAGGCCCTGGACATAGCCCATGACGGTGTTGTAGCATCGTGGTGTGATTCGCTGACAGATACGGCCAAAGCAGCGTGCTGGTCCAGGTCGACCTCGCTACCGCCTGTGCCAAGGGCGGCCAAGAAGAGAATGCACAGCTCGGTCACCAGAGCCGTCCACTCCTTGTCTTTGGTTGGTGTATCCATCTGCATGTCGTTCAGCCACTGCATGAGCTGCCACCAACCGAGCAAGATCTTCTCTGAGTGCGAGGAAGGCAAAACGCTGCGCAGCACATTCAATATTTGGCGTACGCGGGCTGACCGTGGCTCGAGCTGGATCTGTACTTGGTGAAGCCGGTCCTGCTCATCAACGACATCAATGACACCCTTGCCTCGCGGATAGCAGAGACTTTTGATGGACAAGCCGAACTCGCCGCCCTTGGCCGTCTGAAAGATGGCATCATCTTCAAGGATGGAGCATTGGTCACGATGGTGTAGCGATAGTGGCGGGATGGAAATGGTCGTGAGCTCACTCCAGGGGGCTTGAATACTGAGCTGGCGATGACCGTTGTCGCCTTCGCTCAGGATGAATATCATGGACTGGTCACCGTCGTGAATGACACACGAATCGGCCACGTTTTGGGCTTTCCTGTGCTGGCCCCATGTGATCGATGTGGCCGTAGTGGGTGCCATTCCCGGTGTAGCGGTTGCTAAGGTATCGGTGTCGCTCCTTACTTGAATATGTAGGGTGAGTAGTTGTAAGCGCTTGTCGATGACGTCCTGGATGCACACGAGCAAGTAGTTGCGGTCTTGCTCGTCAACTGAGTATGGCGTGCCCACGATGATGAAGACCTTGCACAGTTTCGCGGCCGGTCGGTTGAGCAGCGAGTACCGCAAGTTGGTCGTATCCATGGACATGCTGTGAACTTTGGTAAAGAGCACCTCCTTTGTGAGGCCATCAAACTCGGGGTCGTCAAGACCCATGTTGTGAAAGCCCTCAAAATCGCCACCCGACCGCAGTTCCTCGAGGAGGCCATCGACTGGGGATTCAAGAAGACTGTTGAGCGTATGACTGAAAGGAAGGCTGCCAGCAGCCCCACCGCCCCCGTAGCCCGAGCTGTTGCGCCCGCGATGGCTGCCGTGGGAGTCAACACGCCGACCACCGGCTGCCGACGATATGCTTGCACCTCCACCAATCGCCGAGCCTGGTGCGTCTGGAAACATGGGCCGCTCATGCGATGCAGAAAGGTCTGCACGTGCAAGATGTGAGCTGGCTCGACGTGACTGTCTCCGGGACACATCGCTAATCCGGCCCGTCTCCATGGACAATGCCTTTTCGATCGCACCGTTCTCGCTATCTTTTGCCCTTTCTCTTTCTAGTCGCTCACTCTTTCGAGTCCGCTTTATAGGTTGAGGGGGACCCATACTTTCCCGTTCCCGGAACGACGATATGTGCGGAGTCGTTGCGCCGCTGGCAAGATTGGGCGCCATGGAGCTTCGCCGGCGGTTCCCGCCATTGTTTGTAGTGCTGCTGTTGCTGTCTTTTGGGGCTGATGTATTGGCCTTTTCCGTTTTGGGCTTTCTTCGGCGCGTCAATTGATCCTCGGCGTTTAGGTATGTCATGCGCCATACACTGTACATGCTAGTATTCCGGTTGACTGTGACAGCGAGAATCAGCTCATCCTTGGGGTTGGCGCTCTTGGGGCCCTTTTTGATCAACTCTATGTGTAGTATCTCTTCGGCAGGATCGAGGAACGGCGTCTGCTGGCTGATGCTGCGCCGTGGGTGGCGATCTTTGCTGGCCTGTTCGGGCTGGGTGACGACCAGGCCAATCTCAGACATGGGATCCGTTAAGCACACAAGCCGTGGCCATCCCAAGTCACTGGACTCAATAGGCGTGTCCCACATTGTATCAAGAGTCGAGCTGAACCGCATAGGAAGTGGCTTGGGCTTGCCGAGGCCGGCTGTTGAGAACGAGGCGCCACCGTCAAAGGTGGCCTGTTCGGGTAGAATTTGCGATGAGACGAACGAGTTGGGCGGCACACGGGGGAAGCGCAGTGTCATTGGTGCAGAGTTGTCGGCCTTTGACTTGCACTGGATAATGACACCTCGGGGTGCAGCAATGGCCGAGTCAACCTCAAAGGGCATGTGTACAATATACTCGCCGCCAGAGAATGAGTAGACATGGGCTCGTGTGCGGAGAAAAACAATTACTGATTTTGCCAGCGGTGGTGTTGACGAAGAGGTTTTCTGGTATCTTGGCGTTGACGGGGCAGATGGCGTTGCCATTTTCTTTGGGGCGGTGTTTGAGGAGGCCGTAGCATCGTTTTCGCTGGTCGGAAAGTATGCAAGCAGGGCAGTTGAGATGGGCTCCTGCTCGACATCAAAGCGCAAGCAACGACCAACCTCGCCTCCACGGGACCATATCACACATGTCGCAGTCGTAAGCAGCTCGTCCTCGCCGTTCTCGTCATCAAACAGCTTCCACTCGTACTGGTCCGGGCCGGCGTTGGGTGGCAAAATACCCTCGGCAATGGCATATTGTAGTCCAGAGGGCTCATGAACTCCGAGGGATGTCACGGACGCCATTTTGAGGTTGAAAGCCCATAGAGAGCTGGGCTAGCCGTGTTCAAATTTGGGTTGTAGCGTTGGAAATGTCGTGATGTTCGTGATGTTAGATGTAGAACCCCCACTTTAATTATTCCACGTAAATACACATGTACAGCAGCTATCAAGTGTTACTAGAATTTAGCTACAGGGGAGCTGCGACCGACTCTTAGGGAAGACGCGCCGCGTTGCGGGGAACGCGTGTTAGCGGATTACATAACTGTTAATGTATGTGTGGCTTGTACGACGCCACACATTAGGTCCTTAGATAAGATAGGCCAGCGTCCAAGCTTGAAGGTGCGACCGGTAAGCTGCAGCCCAATAGCTCCGACGTAATGGCGACAGCTTCCCCGTAATCTAAGCTTAAACAAACCTCACTTGGGAGCACAACAACGACCACTGCAGACACGACAGAACAACGAAACACGCAGACGTGTCATGCACATATTTGTATTGCAATAAGTACTTGCCTTGGACACTGCAGCGGCGTGCCAACGTGTGGCGCTTGCCAGCAGTTATGTCAGAAGCGCAAAACGAGCGAGGCGAGATGGGGGTGAAGGGCAACGGCGACGTTGAGGTGGATGCAGTGGCCGAAGTGGACGTCCTGGCGAAGAAAGATACGACAGAGGGCACACGATCCGACGATACAGTCAACTCAGAGGAGGAGGAACCAAGTCGGACGGACAAAGGCAAGGACAAGGGGGGAGATGAAGAGGAGAACGACGACGAAGACGACGATGATGAAGAAGGTGACGACGATGACGATGAAGACGATGACGACGATGACGACGACGACGACGAAGAAGACGAAGAGCCACGGCTGAAGTATGCGCGCCTAACGCAGAATCTCGGTGGCGTCTACCGCAACGGCGATGCGACATCCGCCTTTCTTGTTGCCGGTGACAAGATGGTACGTCTGACCACCCCATTCCGTGTCGAGTATTGGTCATCTAACAGTAATAAAGATTGTTGGAACACACAATGGCAATATTGTAAGTCTATGCCCTCTCCGCCTCCACGCCTGCCTTGTCTAACATCGCCAGCATGTCTTCCAACTCCCAACGTTCCAACCTCTCCGAGTCTACCATGCCCATTCAGCCTCGGTAACCGCTATCTCCATCTCACCATATACGCCTGCCATGACCTCACTCAAGACTGAGCAAATTAATAAAATTGTCGCCGAGACCGCAGCATCACAGCCCGCGTCACGCCACCAGTCGGAGCTCACATCGCCCACGGTATCACCACGCAAGGCCAACCGCCCTCAAGGCCGCGAGCCGACGCCCATAATCAACACCCCCTCCAATAATATCTACATTGCCACAGCCTCTACCGACGGCAATGTGTGCGTTCAATCGCTCATTGACGTCAAAGACGTGCAACTGCGTAACTTTGGCCGGCCGGTACAGACAGTTGCCCTGTCCCCCGAGTACCGCCAGGACCGCACATATCTCTCGGGTGGTCTTGGCGGCAATCTGATTCTTACAGTCGGAGGGCAGGCTGGGCGTAGCACGTCGACAACAGTCGGCACAGCAGCAGCAGCAGCATCGGGCTGGCTTGGTACCATGGGCCTTGGCACCAACACTGGCAAGGACACCATATTGCATTCAGGCGAGGGCACGATCTCAAACATCCAGTGGTCGTGGTCTGGCAAGTATGTTGCATGGCTGAATGAGCATGGTATCAAGATTATGCGCACAAAACTGCTACTGGAAAGTGCCGATGCAGAAAGCGCATGGAAACGGATCGGACACATTGACCGCCCGCAAACGGAGGAGTGGGATACTATGGCGAGTGTCTGGAAAGGAAGAGCACACTGGATTGACGAAGCAAATGTCGAGCCTGACGAGACGGACGATAACCGTGCTGGTACGGGCCCAGCAAGCGATAACGCTGGAACAGCATCGCCAGCGGCAGAAAAGCTGAAGCAGGCACAGACGCGCAGTAATAAGGCTATTGAACGTCTGTTAGTTGGCTGGGGTAGCACAATCTGGATGATCAATGTGCACCCGGGTGGTGTTGGCGTCGGCAAGCATGCTGGCGAGCGATCAGTCGGCCGCGCCGAGATTGTCAAGATGTGAGTTGCCTGCTACCTGTCTCATTTGAGCAAAGCTAACGTTCTCCTAGCCTCCGGATGGATTGCATTATCTCGGGTCTTTCTCTGTACACGCAGAATCTGCTCCTGGTACTTGCGTACTGTTTACCCGACGAAGACAGCGAAAAGGAAGAAGATGCCAAGCAGGCAATCTCCCGTGGTCACAGAGCAACAGGCTCCATGGCGTCGACAAGCAGCGAGCCCTCGGGCGGCATCCGGCGCCGACAAAACAATCAACCACCCGAGCTGCGGTTGATTGATCTCACATCCCAAGTTGAGATCGACAAAGACAGCCTCAGCGTCAGTAGATATGAGCGGCTGTCGGCGGGCGATTATCACCTGGGGATCCTACCGTCGCAAACGGCAGCTGCTGCAGTATCGTCAAAGGGCGCACTAGAGGCGATTGCAGGCCTGGGTGCAGACATGTGGAATGCAGCCATTAACCCGAAAAGTCTGTTCAGCTCCGGTCAGAGTGTGAAGAGTAAGAGCAGCACAGAAGGCGGTGGTAACACGTTGAGCTCGGCTACAGGTACACTCCGGATCGGAAGGCAGCTCGGCTTGCCTACAGGCAGTGTCCACCCTTCTCTTTCGACGACGGGCATCAAGATTTTTATCCACAGCCCCTACGACTGCGTACTGGCTACCAAACGTGATCTTGTGGACCACCTCAGCTGGCTGCTTGAGAAACAAGAGTACCAAAAGGCGTGGGAGCTCGTCGATGAGCACCCCGAGGCTGTGCCTACGGCCGACTTTGGCGGTGTGACGGCATCTGACACAGCATCTCTCCCATCAGCATCAGACCCTTCGCAGGCCGACGACTTCTTTGCTGGAGGGGGCACTGATGCTGCCATTGCGGTCGCCGACCAGATCGATGCGATTAGCCGTGCCGCAAATACACCAGCCGAGCGCGAGAAGCGGCGCATTGGCGAACTCTGGATCAAAGAGGTTGTCGACACGGAGCAAGACTGGGTGCGTGCGGGCCAGGTTGCGGGCAAGGTCCTCAAGACAGCGGACCGGTGGGAGAAATGGATCTGGGCGTTTGCGGGCGCGGACAAGTTTGATGAGATTGTCAACTTTATCCCAGCCGAGCCGCTAAACCCGCCGATTCCGCAAACAATCTACGAGATAGTGCTGGCCCACTACCTCAAGATGGACAAGCCGCGGTTCCGGGAACTGCTGCTGGAGCGGTGGCCCTCTGAACTATTTGACATCTCAACGGTGGTCACGGCGCTCGAGAACCAGCTCAACTATCGGGATGTGCGGGAAGACAGCGTCGAGGGCGGTGAGCGTGGGCGTGACTGGCGGATTGTGATGGAATCACTGGCGCGCATGCACGAGGCCAACGGTCGGTACCGCGAGGCACTCAAGTCGTACATTCGGCTGCAGGATGCCGACAGTGCGTTCCGCCTGATCCGCGACAACCACTTGGCGGATGCTGTCATTGATGACATTACGCGATTCATTTCGCTTCGCGTTCCTGTCGGCAAGGAGCACTCCATGTCTGTGGAAGAGCTGGAGGAAGCAACCGCCGAAGCCATCACGCTGCTTGTCGATGAGGCCCAGCACGGCCTTGTGCAGGCGACATCCGTTGTCGCGCAGCTACAGGCTGATGACTTGAACCTGTACATCTTCTTTTACTTCCGTGGTCTCTGGAGAGGCGGTGCCGGTGTAGGCATTGATGGACTTGCTGTTGCAGATCATAGTGTTGCCGATTTGCGTGAGCACCATGGCGATGCGCACGACCGGCTGGTGGCTGAGAGCCGTGCGCAGCTCGACGGTTTTGCGGACCTCGCAGTGCACCTGTTTGCACAGCACGACCGCTCGTTACTCAAGGAGTTTCTCAAGTCGGCAACGTCGTACTCTTTTGAGAAGGCGGCAGCCGAGTGTGAGCGGTACACGTACATTGACGAGCTCGTGTTCCTCTACAGCAAGACAGGCCAGATGAAGCGGGCCCTGTACCTTATCATTGACCGGCTGGGCAATGTGAGCCAGGCCATCTCGTTTGCCAAGGAGCAAGACGACCCCGACTTGTGGGAGGATCTGCTCGAATACAGCATGGACAAGCCGCGGTTTATCCGGGGTCTGCTGGAGCAGGTGGGCACGTCGATTGACCCGATCACGCTGGTGCGCCGGATCCCCGAGGGACTGGAAATTGATGGTCTGCGCGAAGGCCTAAAGCACATTATGAAGGAGCACGAGATCCAGCACAGCATCTCGCTGGGAGCGGCACGTGTTCTCCGGAGCGAGGTGGCTGCAGCCCAGAATCTGCTCCGAAGCGGCCAGCGCCGGGGAATCAAGTTTGACGTTGTCGCAGCCGATGTCGGCGTGATCGCCGGACGCGACAAGGATGACGACGAAAAGAAGGGCCACGCCGAGCCGCTGCCTGGTCACTGTGCACACTGCCACAAGCCGTTCACGGAGTGGGATGCGGATATGCTGGTTGGCTTTGCGTGTGGCCACGTGTTCCACCTCGAGCATTTGCTAGGCCTCGAGCCGGGGAAGGCTGTCGATCTGGGCTTCGGCATCGACAGTGAAGTGCTTCGCAGCGGGCGGCATATCCTGGGCACCAAGATCACGCATGCCCGCCTGCTGCGTGACCGGGTGCACGGCTGTACTGTCTGCAGCTGATCTTATCTTGCGAGGGGTTGTTGTGCTGCCGGCCATCTTGTTTTGATTTGTTTATAATTTTCATTGGCAATGTCCCTCTTTTCCACTCGCTCACTGCATTCGATGTACTTATACCTTGGCGATCACCATGTTTCTTGTCTTGCTGTCGTTTAGAATTTAGCTGCTTTCATGTCTCTTTTGCCTCTTTTGCCTAGCTCAATACCATTGTCTTGATATTTGTTTTTCGTCTTAATTTTGCATCTGTATCTACATGCCCCGTCCCATCTTTCTGGCACGCTGGTCACGGCGGTTGTGATTCGCACGACTGCCCTTGTTGCTCTCTTTGCGCCGCCGCGCCGCCTCCGTATCCTTGTCGCCTGTCGGGCCGTCGACTTTGCCGCGTGGTGGACGATTGAACCCGCCCCGGCCGCCCCGACCGCGACCGCCTCGAAAACCACCGCGGCCGGACCCTTCACCGTCCTCGCCGTCATCGTCGGTCTGCCGCCACGACGTGCGCGCAATCTCGTTTTGCGTGACAGCCAGGTTCTCGGTCAGCTTAGCTTCCAGCTGACGCCGTCGCTGGGGGCTGCGCTGGAGCATCAGAGCCCATCCCTCCAAGACCTCGTCGGTCATGTTGGTTTCGTCGCGCAGACGGCGGCGGTCATCGCTGCGACGGGCGACGGCATCGCGGTTGAAGACATCAATGTTGTTCTGGAAAGCGGCAAACAGGATCCGCTCGTTGGCATCAATGTCGTCGCCGGCGGCGGCCTCGGGCTCGACGGCACCGCCGATATCAACGGCATCGTAGGTATCGTCGCGCTCGTCGTCGTCGGCATCAAAGGCGGCGAGGGCCGACATGATGGCGGCCTTGCGTGGTGCATCTGTTCCTTGGCGTAGAATATCGTCGGCGGTGCGGCCCGATTTTTGCTTGCCAAAGTGTAGCTTCAGCCTGGCTGTTCGCTGGTTGAGCTGGTCGAGGGCGTCGCCGTCAAAGACGTTGGCACGCTGCGGTAGCAGCTCTGCCTCGGGCGGCGGTGGTAGTAGGTCGGGCATCGATGTAGACGGCAGCGGCGGTGTAGCATGCGGTGCCATGTGTGTTGGTGCATGGTCGGACAGATTTTGTGTTCTGTCCAGAGAGCTGAGGTGTGGTGGCAGATCCTCCTCGAGAAGATGGGCAATGACCTGCTCCGAGTCGTCGTTGTACGCGTCGAGCAGCTTCGAGATAAATGCCGAGCCGAGGTCGGGGAAGAGGTCCTGGATCTGGGAGATCTGGCTCAGCTTGTGTGGGTGTAGTTGTAGTTGTGTGTGGCCGGCTGACGCGGGTTGTGCCGGTGTGCTATGCAACAATTCTGGCGACGCTGGCCCTTTGCCCTTGTTTTGCCGCGCCTGCTTGAGCCGCCACGCGGGCACAACAATACGGCTGCCGGGTTTTTTGTATCCCTCGAGGTCGCGCAGAATCGGGAGGATGCGGTTGGTGGCCGTGTTGGCGTCCTCGGTGCGTTTTTTTAGGACTGGCAGAATGGGAGTGACGGATACCAGCTCGGCGACAAGCGAGTCGTTGGCATTCAGCGGCCCCTCCTTGTGCTCCGAAGCGGCGGCGCGCAGCGCGTAGAGCACATCAGACAGCATGGAGAACCGCGGCGCTGGGGGCTCGGTCAAAGACACCAAGCTGATATATGTCGCCGTCTTGATGATCTGTCGCAAGGGCGGGTTCATGATGGTGTAGCAGCCGATGAGGGCGTCGAGATAGTCACTGCCGGCGAGCAGCTGTACACCGGCGGCGGGCCAGGCCGCCACCAAAATATTGAGGCGCGTCAGATGCTCTTCCACGGCGCGCAAATCACCCTTTATCCGCAGCTCCATCTGCTTGATCAGGTATTTCTTGACGGTGGACAGCGAGGCCTCGGCAACGCCGACAGACACGGCCGGCAGACGGTCTGCGCTGGCGGTGCCGTTGAGCACTGCGGACGCCCGCTTGCGGCCGTACACCTTGGCAAAGTCGGAAAGAACATCCCACTGCAGCAGTGACGCGGGTGCTGGTGGCGCCTTTGATCTGAGGCAGCGGCTTATGAGGAGATACACGGTTTTGAAAAGGGCCTCGGCTTCGGGCGATGATGGCGGGGGCGGTGATGGTGGAGCTGGAGCTGGTTTTGACTTGGCCTGCACTCTGATATAGGATAGCAGAAACGGCTCGAGCGTGCCGCTTTTCAGCACACTGGCAAACTTGTCGGCGTCGAGGCCGTAGTAGATGCGCGCGAGCTTGTTCCACGCCTCGAGGTAGCCCGTCCATTCGTCGGCGGGGATATCCCTCTGTATGGCAGGGTCGCCATACGGTACCAGTTGAGGGAGGTTCATGGCTTGTGTGTTTTGTCGCCGTGGAGGTATGAGAATTCAAAACAAGAATATAGATATATAGCTGTCTTGGAGAGCTTAGCTGGAGGTCAAGTGATGACATAATCTGTGAGAGACCTCTGAGTAGAGCCCCGCGCGCTGTCCGAGTCATTCGGCACAGCCTTACCAGTGGGGCTTCAGCAGTTACAGTGGATATCTCAGTGACTTTACCGCTGAGTCATCTACGATGGTTTTCAATTTCAATTTTGATTCAATGGAATGAGAAAGTACTTATATTAACACGTTTATGGATGACCGATTTGTGATCCATGCGCTCTATTGATGCTCTATCAAGTCGGCAGATGACTATGATGCCTTATCACTCCAAACGCCCGCCGGGATAAAATGAACGAAATGAACGAAATAAAAGAAAGGAAAAGAAAAGAAGGAAAAGAGATTGTACCTATGACTAGAAATCCCACCGGCACCATTCGCGCAGAGGAGGCACTTCTGGCATCTCGCCGACGGCAAACCGGCCTGTGCTCATCAACACCGCATAGCTCTTCTTGACGGCCTCGCCAGCGGCACCCTCGTACTTTTCGGCAGGCAGCTGCGTGTCTTTGTTGAAGCCAGGAGCGCCAGCAGGGAACCATATCTTGGCAGGTACGCCATCGGACGGCCTCTGGTACATGGGTGTCTCGACACCGTCCTTGATCTGGTAGACCACCGGCTTGCCCTTAAAGGTCAGCAGACGGCCAGAGGCATCGCGCTGTGCATAGCTGTCGATAGGTGGGTGTGAACCAGGAGATGCGCCGTTGGGGGGTGCGGTTGGCGTAGAAGCAGCCGCCGCTGCTGGCTGGCCGAAGGGACTGGATGCTGCGGCACTACTGGCAGACGGCTGGCCAAAGGGCGATGCCGCGGCACCAGATGGTTGCTGGCCAAAGGGTGATGCTGCTGGTGCTGCTGATGGTGCTGCTGTTGGTGCTACCGCTGCAGGCTTCCCAAAAGGAGACGAAGCTGCTCCAGCTGCAGCCTGGCCAAACGGCGATGGTGCAGCGGCGGCGGCGGCAAACGGGTTCGCTGGTGCTGCGGCTGGAGCCCCGGCTGCCTTGGCAAAGGGGTTTGCCGCCGCTGCGCCTCCCGTGGCTGCTGCTGAGGCAAACGGATTCGCCGCGGCCGTGCTGCTCTGTGCTGCTGCGCCGAATGGCGACGGTGCCGCGCCCAGTGTCGACGGCGCGCCAAATGCACTAGATGCACTAGATTGACCAAAAGCGCCCGGTGCTGCCGATGTGGCCCCCCCAAGCTGTGCCGGCTGGCCAAAGCCGCTGCCGCCGCCGGTCGTCGCGGCCTGTGCAAACTTTGAGAATCCGCCGGCTGCTGGGGCTGCTGTTCCCGCCCCGGATGCAGCAGCAGCTGGCTGGGCACCAAACGCGCTGGGCTTTCCAAACGCTGATGTGCCGCCACCCAGTGCCGACGGCTGCCCAAATGCCGACGGTTGGCCAAACGCCGACGGCTTGCCAAACGTACTTGCACCGCCGCCGCCGCCGAGCTGCGTGGGCTGTCCAAACGCACTGGTCGGCTGCGACGGCTGTCCAAACGCGGGTGTGGGCAGCGAGGATTGGCCGAACGCCGGCGTGGGCAGCGATGCCTGGCCAAATGCTGGTGTCGGCTGGGATGCTTGGCCAAACGCCGGCTTTCCGAACCCTGGTGTGCCACCGCCCAGTGCCGATGGCTGTCCGAATGCCGACGGCTGGCCAAACGCCGATGGCTGGCCAAACGCAGACGGCGCGCCAAATGCACCGGGCTTTGCGCCAAAGGGGTTGGCTGCAGCTCCTGCGCCTCCAGCTGCTGCCGCGGGCTGGCCAAACGCCGACGGCGCGCCAAATCCTGCGGTCGCCTGTTGCTGCTGCTGCTGCTGCTGCTGCTGTGGTGCCGTGCCGCGGCTAATGCCCTCAGCAAAGACGCCTGTGCCCGTGGTCTGTGTGTTGTTCTTGCAGTGGTCGCTGCGGTTGGGGTGCTGGTGTTCGGCCTGGAGCACAAATTGCGCAGCGTCGGTCGAGTTCTTGACGGCGTTTTCGATCTGCGCCATTGTCTGCTGGTACAGGGCGTCGATGTCGTTGATGGCGGCCTGCGGATTCCCGGCGGCCTGTGCCTTGTAGTAGTGCAGCCGCAGCTCCTCAAAGCTCTGCTCGGTTGTGGCGCCGCCAAACAGCTGCGCCGGCGCATTGCGCCCCGGGCCGTATGCGGAGAAGATCCATGTCGGGCGTTCTTCCGTCAGGTCTTTCACGATGGCGGTTGGTGTGACGCCGTAATTGTTGGTCGTGGATGCCGCACTGTTGGAGTTTCCATTGATGCTGGCACTGTTCTGGCTGCCCTGGCCGAAGACGCCGAATCGATTGTTATTTTGCTGGTTGGAGGGGTGTTCGAACTTGCAGTTGTCTGTGTATAGGTCAGTATGTTGGCTTCCGTACGAGCGTCGCCGTCGCGGGAGCTTCTGTGCGCTCCGACACCGACACCGACTCACTGCCAAATCTGCAGTTCCCCTGGAGAAAGTATTTGCACACCACCATGGTGCGCGAGGTAGCCGCGTTCGGTATCGGGTGTAGGAGGTCAGGGGGGTCGGAAGGTCGCGTAGGTTGATAGCTGTATTGTGTGCGGTGTGGCCGTCGTTGCATCTGTCGCGATGCGCGAAGTTGGAGTGATCTTTTGGCGAAAAGTGGGCCTATCGCTTTCAGCCTTCCGCCTAAGCATAGCTCTATGTTTCCAGTACGCTGTATTGATATGTTTTCTGAATGTTATCATTGAGTACTTTTACAATTCTTTAGAAAACTTAAGGTGATTTGTTGCTTTAGTTTGATTGATATATTTTATCTTGTTTTACGTCGACCAGAGACGCCGGATTTGGTACCGGACAGAATTAGAACCGTCTGCAAGGCAACACATCATGATTGTGTTTATCAAATATCAACGCAGAAACGACATCACATGTTAATATATATCACAATCATTGATTATTGAACTATTGACCAATGAATTTTTGAGCTACTTTACTGAATTACTGAATTACTGATTCATATTGCTGCATACGTGCTCCAAAGTCTCATATATCAAGTTTATTTGATTAAAGCTCTAAACTAACTCAAAGCCCAACTATTTACATTTGTCTCACATCATTAATCAACCATCTACTCAAGAGTAGCCTTGATCATCGGGATCAGCTGGTTCGTCACATACTCGGGGCTTCTCCAGGCGGACCAGTCATGCGTGGTCAGACCCCAGGTCTCGTCTAGATCCTGCGTGCTGCCGCGGATGTAGTAGCTGCCCGAAAGCACCCAGATTGTCCAGCCGGCCTTGATCGAGGGCAGGAAGCTGGCCAGGCAGCTTGCATACACATTCTTGTAGGTGGTGGCGTCCTGCTTGAAGCCAAACTCGGTCATCAGCACGGGGATCTGCAGAGCGCTGCCGGGCTGCATGGCGCTGAAGCCGTTCGAGTTGAGGCTGCTCATAAAGGTGTCGCAGTTCGTCATCGACGACTGGTAGTTGTGCAGCTCGAGCACGATCTTGTTGCTGTAGCCCGAGAAGTCGTTGAGCGAGAAGACGCCGGTGCCGGGCGTCAGAGCGGTGCCCTTGGTGACAGGGGAAATGTACGTGTCGTAGGACAGGCCCGACAAGAAGATGAGCACGTCAGGGTTGGCGGCGTTGATGGCATCGGAGCCCTGCTGCACAAACTTGTACCAGTTCTCCCAGTTGTACGTGGCCTTGGCAGCCGCGTTGTTGGAAGGCTCGCGCAGCTCGTTGCGCAGCGACATGGACATGAGAGCCGGCCAGGTCTTGCCGTGGTTTGCCATGTAGGCGAGGCCGCGCGTCCAGTTGGCGACGTTGAAGTAGGTGTCACCAAACCAGGCATTGCCGTCCGTTTGCGAGCAGCACCACTGGGCCCGGGAGATGTGGTTGTCCAGGTGGACGTAGATCTGCTGCTTCGCGCACTCGGCTGCGACTGCGTCAAACACCTCCAGACGCGTGGTGGAGGCCGAGAACGTCGGGTTGTTGTCCAGGATCTGCTGCAGGATCTTGGTGCCGTTGGTGGTGCCCAGTGCCTTGGTCAGCGAGGCCTCGATGGTGACGTCCTTGCCGTTGTTCTCGTAGATCTCGTCAATCATCTGGATGGCATACGTCAGGCGAATGGAGTTCATGCCGATGCTCTTGATGCGGGTGACAATCTGAGCAATGCTCTGGTACTGCAGACCCTCGGGCAGCATGGCGTCGGCCGCACCGGGCCAGTTGGTGCCTGCATAGGTGACGTTGACACCGGAGGCGTCGTGGATGTCGCGGCCGACAGTCACCAGCGGACCATTGGGCCATGAGGCGCGTTGGGAGACGTCCTGCACAGGCGTAGCAGCAGCCATGCCGACCGAGGCCAGCAGGACCGTTGCCCATTTGATCAAAGCCATGGTTGAAGATGTAGATGCAATGATGCTGAAAATATTTTTTTAAAAAAAAAGAAAAACAAATCAGCGGTAAGGAGCTGATGCTTTGTGTGCTAGACGACCCGAGCTGTGAAAAGACCGATAAAGACGACGACCAAACCTCTTTGTTGAGAGGCGACCAGATGCTATTTTATAGCCCATCTAAGCATAAGCAGATCTATCGTCTTTGTAAGACCAACAGTCTAGACGCATTACTTTACAATTTTAATTTTTTATTCCCATGAATACGAGCATCGGCTGTTTGCTCATGCCACCCCTTGAATTCGTCCGCAGCTGTGCCGAGCAAGGACCCCCGCATGGTGACAGCTGGAGCTACCCCGGATCCCATACCCCAGAATCATCGACGATGTGTGCCTGAAGGGAATTGCCTAGAAAGAGATCAGATGACGGCTTAGCGGCCGGGCTGAGATCGGACTTCTTCCGTGGCGATAGTCCATGTAGATGTTTAGTTTGGATGAAAACCGGACGAAAAGTGAGGGGGCGGTTGGCAAAAGAGGAGAAGTGCTGTGCCGCAGCGGCTGCCGCAGCGGCTGAGCTTGACAAGGATGGCAATGGCCACGTCGAGATGAGGAGACATGCCTTGGCTGTGGAATCGTGCGATGCCAGCGTTCGTATGCACGTAAACAGAGAGATCGTCACCGCTGATCGCCCTCGGCCCGTCGGGAGGTCTCGGTCGACCCCTTTACCCGGCCTTCCGCCAATTCATGCGCTGGCCGAGGTCACAAGAAAGAAGGAGGAAAAAGAGGAAAAAGAAGAAAGAAGAGCAAAAAAAAACTGGTTTGCTTTTAACGCTATTACATATACGAGAAGTATTGATTCTATGCATACAAACATACTACTGCGTGTACGGGTTCTTAACCAGTCCGAGCCAGTACTGTGTCTTGGTCACACTGAATGGCGCCTCGATTTTGTTGTCCGTGCCCACGACTGCAACCTTGTAGGCACCGGCCTCGCTCTGCCATGCGCTCCGCTTCTCGTCCCAGAAACTCGTCGTCTGCGCAAAGTTGGCCTTGATCGTCACCGTCTTTGTCTCGCCCGCCTTGAGCACGACCTTGGTGAACGCCTTGAGCTCGCGCACGGGTCGCCGGATGCCCGACACCGTCTCGTCCACCGCCGGTGGGCTCACGTACACCTGGACGACCTCGGCGCCATCGCGCGTGCCCGTGTTGGTCACGTCGACTGTCAGCGTCAACACCTGCTCGGTTACGACGCCAGCCGCGGGTTCCGCAACCTGGAGGTTGGCGAGCGCAAAGCTCGTGTACGACAGACCGTGGCCAAAGGCGAAGAGTGGCGTCTGCTTGACCTTGTCATAGTAGCGGTAGCCGACATAGACGTCCTCGCCGTACATGACGCGGCCGCCCTCGGAGCGGTAGTTGAGGTACGACGGGTTCTGCTCGAGCGTCTCGGGAAAGGTCAGTGGCAGCTTGGCCGACGGGTTTACGTCGCCAAATAGGACATCGGCAATACCGTTGCCGGCCTCGTTGCCGCCGTACCAGGCCTGCACGAGGGCCTTGGCCTTCTTGGCCCATGGCAGCGTCACTGGCGTGCCGCTCTGGACGACGACGGCGGCGTCGGGGCTGACCTCGAGCACGCGCCGCACCAGCTCGTCCGAGTTGGCCGGCAGATCCATGTTGGGGCGGTCGTAGCCCTCACTCTCCCAGTCGCCGTTGAGGCCGACACAGACGACCACCTGCGTGCCTTCAGCGACGGCAGCCTCAGCGGCAGCAACGGCATCGTCAATGGCCGTCTTCTCGTCCAGGTGACGGCAGCCACCAAAGCGCACGCCGCCCGCACCAAAGGAAATTACGGCGCCCTGAGGCAGCTTGGACGTGGGGAACGTGCCGTAGTCGATAAAGATCTGGTAGGCCTTGCCAGCCTCGAGCTCGACGGCACCGCGCTCCTCGAGCGTGCCCATGCCAAAGAAGGCCGTGCCGCGGCGCTGCTTGGTCTTGTTGTCGATGACGAGCTTGTCGTTGACAAACAGCTGGCCGGTGCCGGCCACGGACAGGCCAAAATCGTAGAGGCCCGTCTCGTCCGGCGTAAACGTGCCCTCCATTGTGGTGTAGTACAGGCTGCCCTCGATGTTCTTGTTGACATAGTCTACCAGCAGCGCGTTGCTGCTCGTCATGGTCAGAACATCCACCGGTGTGCGGTTCGGGTTCTCCTGGACCGACTCTTTGAAGATGGAAAACGTGTAGCCGACCTGGCCGTCGGCGGTGCGCATGCGGTCGCCGATCAGCGGCAGCTCCCGGTGCCCGTAGGCGCCCTGGGTAAACGTGACCTTGTCGTCGCCGATCTTGTTCTTGATGCCCTGCAGCGGCGTGACTGTGTAGTAGGCGGGCAGCGACGCCGAGCCGCCGCCGCAGTAGGCGGCAATGTTGGCATTGGGGCCAATCACCAGCGTTTTCTTGGTGGGTGCCAGGGGCAGAATGCCGCCCTCGTTCTTGAGGAGCACAATGGACTCGGCGGCGGCGCGCCGCAGTAGCGCGCGCGTCTCGGGAATGTTGCGCTGGACCTCGGGAGCGTTCTCGCCAATGCCGGAGGCGGCCGACTGCTTGACGGCCGTCAGGACCTTGCGCACGCTCTCGTCCAGGACGTGCTCCTTGACCTTGTTGGACGTCACGGCGTGGGCCAGCGCAGCGCCGCGGAACTTGGACATGCCGGGCATCTCAATGTCGAGGCCGGCGTTGAGCGCATCGGAGACGCTGTAGACGCCGAACCAGTCACTCATGACGAGGCCGTTGAAGCCCCATTCCTTGCGCAGAATGCCCTGCAAGATGGGGATGCTCTCGCTGACGTGCGTGCCGTTGACCATGTTGTAGGCCGTCATGAGGGCGCCGGGGTTGGACTGCAGCGCGATCTGGAAGGGCAGCAGGTAGATCTCGCGCAGCGCGCGGTCCGTGAGAATGGCATTGACGGCCATGCGCTCGTGCTCCTGATCGTTGCAGACAAAGTGCTTCGGCGTCGGGATGATGTCCTCCTCCTTGACACCCTCGCAGTAGTGCGCGGCCAGCGTGCCCGAGAGCACAGGGTCCTCGGAGAAAGACTCGAAGCCGCGGCCACCGAGCGGACCGCGCTGGATATTGATGGTGGGGCCGAGCAGGATGTGTGCGCCCTTGGCCTTGCACTCCTGGCCGAGCAGCTTGCCCAGCTCCTGTGCGAGGTTCGCGTCAAACGTGGCGCCGAGCGCGGTCTCGCAGGGCAGGCAGGCAGCGGGGACGCCGTTGAAGAAGCGCGTGCCGCGCACACCGTTGGGGCCGTCGGACATGCGGATCGACGGCACGCCGAGTCGCGGCACGGCATATGTGTGCCACATGTCGATGCCCGACACCAGGGCCACCTTTTCGGGCAGAGCCAGCTGCTCGATCACCTCTTCAATGTCGAAATCGAAACCGGCCATTGTCGTTGGGGTATACTGTGTTGTTTGAAAGGTTGGGAGGGGGGGGGGTGTCGGCGAGTGTGCGGAGGAGAAAGGAGACAGATTGACGCTCTTATAAACGCTCTAATACAATGACAGCTCGTGTACGAATACGTGTATGAGTGCTGTGCCGGATTCGTGTCTACTCTGTCTACATTCTGCCGGCCCTGCACCTCTAATCAACCACGCACGTCATGCTGTTGCTCGGAGTCCACTTGCATCCGTGGATTTTCCGATGTTCAGCCGGCCATCTGCAGCCAATGCCTGTTCTTGGCGACAGGCACAGTCTCGTTAGTGCCGTTTAGCCCACCACGGGGGTTTTGTGCGGGGATTCTGTGGCACTGGAGTGCGCAAGTCGACAAACTGTGTTGTGTATGGATGGCGTGCGGGCCGACATGCCGCAAGGGAATGGCTCTCTCCATCTATTGATCAATGACCCGAAGCTAGTCAGGGAAGATGTGAACTTTAATGAGGAGGGCCATGCCAATATGTTCGGGATGAAATAGGCCGAATCATTCAGTCGCCTTTAGTGTATGCTTATGTGTACTGTGTATAAGCATATGTACTCCGTATGTTACGGCTGTGGCCTGTGCGTGCGGGCCTGCCCACATGCACCCACCTTTTCCGTCAACCAGAAACCAGACGACATGTTCTGGGGCTGGGAGTGGAGGACTGACCGCATCCAGCGCAATGTACACAACCTGACGCACCATCACCAAAGGCATGTGGTCATAGCACCCCAGCCCATTTCATTACTGTATCTTATTGTAATTTTGATAGCCTAGGTCAAATCGTGGCACGTAGAGTAGCTGGTGTCATGTTCACCAGGTTCACTAACCCACCAAGTGCACAACATCAGCTGGCAAAGAGCGAGAGCTATGAAGCAACTGGCTATGGGAGTTTGGCTGACTATATACTCGGTGGTGGCTCACAATGTACAGGTAACATCGCAGACGGGTGGCGACTATGGAGAATGAGGTGCCTTGTGTGACTGTCGGTTTCTCGAAGCCTGTTCAGCTGGACCGCGATGGCATGTTTCCGGTCACCAGAACCATACATGAGCTGCAGTGCGTCTTCGAAATGTCTGTAGTCCGTCATCACGTTCTTGACGTCCTGGGGTGCTTCTTCAAAATTGTTGATAAATTGCTGCACCGTGGGTTCAAACCACTCAAGAGCCGATCCTTCCAGCAGTTCAAAAGCGAACAAAACCTTGTTGGTGTCCGATGTAAAGTGGCTTGGGAAGAACATGAAGTACACTCGCAGCTGAGTGAGGAAAGCCTGGAGTCCTCTACCCATTCCATCGAAGCGCTTCGGCGGCGACGGCTTGACAATTTCGCCCAAGTCTCGCTCGATATGGGGAACTGGAATTGCCTCGGTGGCCTGTTCGCTATGTTGTTGCTGAAAGTCCTTCATGCGTCCCAGCTCAGTGTTGAGATGAAGCACCTGCTCCTTCAACATCTTGATTTCATGGGCCATGCCATGTCTTTCCTCGTCTACAAACTCGAAATCTTCCACATCCATGTGGGTTGTTGCCGTGACTTTTTCGGTTTGTGACTGCGTCGCAGTGGGCTGATCGACCGAGAGGTTCGTCGAGTTCGTGATGTTGTTATCCATCGTGTTGGAATCTTAACAGTTCTGCACGGTAAGGTTCTGGACAAGAGCTATCAATGTGTGACGTTTGAGTCTAACTATGTATGCAGAGCAGGCAGAGAAGTGGTGGTTATATGTTGGCTAGATGAATCATGATACGTAGAACGTGCGGACTTCTGCCTGGAACGAGAGTACGGGGCTTCATAAAACTCGTTTGCTATGGTCGTGACTCGCCTACGTCTGTTTGTTTCTTCCTGGGAAACCGGACATGCACCCCACCGAAACTGTCCGACTGGCCACAAACGCCCACAGACCTGGACCGCCGCGTGCAATCAGGCCTCACAGCCCAGCCGTTCCTTCGGTGGCTCATCTGAAGTGAAAGACTCTTGGAGTACCGCCTCGCTAGGGAACTGGAAAGGTCCCTGACGCCGGTGTGCGATGACGCCCATACTGACTCTCACTCAACACCACCTTCTCTTTTTTCAGTTTGTTTTTTCTGTTCCTTGATGTTCTTGGAATAGTAATATTACCGCCTTTTCTTTCCTTTGTCTAGCTTGTTAATTGCTGTCTCCTGCTGTTCTCTGTTACGGTACCGTTTTTTTAGGGAGGTGCAGCGGGAACCCCCATTTGGTGCAGCCCAGCACCCCCATTTGGAAAAGATACAAAAAATACTTTCAAGGCGCGCTAGTGATTCCTACCACTGTCTGAGCGCTATAAATACAGTGTACGCAATACTCACCAATAGATGTCACGTGACCTAAGACGATACTGGCAGCTTCATGCGTGCTCAGGAGGAAACTGCGGCTATGGAAGGGGTTCCGGTGGTCACGCAGCCCGGGGGTACTGCGGGAAGCTGCATTGTCATTGACAACTCGGAGTTAGCCGGTGGTGAATCCGGCCCGGGGATGTCTACATATACTTGTTCGTGTTCACACATAGCTCTCACTCATCAGCTATCTATGACACACAATCACCGCATCTTACTTGCTCATTTCTCAAGCCTGCTGCACCACGACTGGTGGCTGCTCAACTATCTACACTCTCACGGCCTTGCCAACATAGAATAGACTCTGGCCTGCGTACAGAGCCGTACCCAAGCGTCACATATGCCTTGTTTGTCTTTATGTACTTAGTTCACGTGATATCCCTGTTTGGATTGTTTGTTCACCCTTGTATTTAAAGCGCTAAGACAGTGCTAGTATGCCGCTAGTGCGCCATGAAAGTATCTTTTGTATCTTTTCCAAAAAGAGCTAAAACGGGGGTGCTGGGCTGCACCAAATGGGGGTTCCCGCTGCACCTCCCTTTTTTGGGATTATTTTTTCTTCTTTATTTTGTCTGTCTTCGTTGTCTCATTTCTGTTTGTCTTCCTTTCCTTGTTGAAGACACTCGTGGCCTACTACATGGATCAGTGTTATTAGACCAATTGTCGGAACATTTATATACGTGACTGAGACGGACAGAAAACCACGCAGTGGTTTGAAGCCCTAACAAACGACATGAAGGAAGGGTTGGCCTCAGTATGGAATCTACGAGCATAGACGCCCATCTCCGGCGGGCGCAGACGCCCTGCATCTCAAGATAGAAAGAGGACCAGGCCAGAGCATCCCGCACAAAGGATATGCAACGGTCTATTGGCAACAATGTTGACAACGATAGCACATACAATCCTCTTCACCATTAAACAGTTCCCATTGCTGGTTCACCCACAGACATGCAGAATAGATAGGGTCATGTTCCCAGGTTCACTACTTCACCAAATGCACATCGTCAGCGAGATAAAGAGCGAGAGCTATGAAGTAGCTGGACATGGGAACTTGGCATACTGCTTCGGTCACCGGTAAAAGTGATTCACTATCACAATACAACTCTTTGTCACCTCTATTGCAACACCTTGCTGCTTTTACTTCCATCTTTCTACTATATCCACCCTTTCGTATTTACGACCCTCACATCTTCTCACTTATACCAGTTTCACCCCCTCGGCCTGTGCCCAATGTTTACAATGCCCAACAGGAGATCCCAGCCGCCCATTGCCGGCCAGCCGAGTCGGCAGCGGCCGTCTGGGATCTCCTGTTGGGCATTGTAAACATTAGGCACAGGCCAAAGGGGTGAAACTGGTATAAGTGAGAAGATGTGAGCGAAGACGAAAGGGTGGATGTAGTAGAAAGATGGAAGTAAAAGCAGCAACAAGGTGTTGCAATAGAAGTGTCAAAGAGTTGTATTGTGATCGTGAATCACTATTACCGGTGACCGAAGCAGTATACTAAAGGAATCCTAAAGTTGTGCTGTGGTCGTTGTTCTGGTCTGCTCCTTCTATCCCGTCATGCAGAGCGCCAGCGCTCTGTTTATATATGCACCCTCGCTCGGTGTTTCTCGCCCGCCTCGGGACGCCGAGTCGAGGAGTTCTGACTCTCCTATCTATCCTATCTCTTCGTCTGCATCTAGAGCCGTCCGAGCGCTGCCTTGTATTCCTCCTCAATCTCACTCGTGTGACGATCCACGCCGAAGGTTACTGTCTCCAAGCGCGCTTGCGCACGCTCATTTCCGTGATATCCATCGGTTCTGTGACCTCGGTTTCGACAATAAGCATTGATCGTGTCACGCCCGAACAAAATGGGACAGCCTTCACTTCGTTTTGCACACCCATATCTCAAGCGTGCACTTTAAGCATACATATTACATTAAGCATACTCCGTATGTTTATTGGGACGTGAAGTGCACACCTTCTTAAGTCGACGGCCCCCTCAACAACCCTGACAGTAAGCATACGTTGAGCATAAGCATATGCCTATGCTTGATATTTACATATATGTATGCTTAGAGTGACTGTAGATCATATTTGCCAAGCCCATGTTAGTGCATTAGTGGCTTGGTATTTAAATATATTCACATACGGTCCGGTATGCTTACGGCTGCTCCCTAGCCTTCCGTAGGACTTCTATATGTACACTTCTATATACATATATATACATATATGTAAGCTAAATGCTTACGTGCCCTGCTTGCCGCCCTCACATCTCACATTTCCGGCACCGTCACTTTCTCGTTCATTACATACGCTAAAAGGGGCGTTCTTAGGGACGTGTGGTGCGCACCTTGCTGAGCGAATGCACAGTTTAATATTCCCCATCAGTACATAGAGTACATGCCAAGCCGCGCTGGTGTGCTAATGAAGCCTAGCACCATCTTCGCACGCTCTAAATACAGGTGTGAGCAAAACAGATCCAAGCAAATCCGTATCACGTGAATTAAATACATGTATATGTAGTCAATCAAGACAATTGTTACGCTTGGGTACTACACTGTATGTAGGGCAAGGTCGGTTTCTGTTGACAGGGCCGTGAGGGTGCAACTGTTAAATCGGCCACAGCCGTGGTGCAGCAGGCTTGGAAATCTTAGTATAACACGGTGACTGTATGTTGTCGATAGCTACATAATGAGTGGGAGCTATCACCACCACTCAAATTAAGACGTCAATGACAATGCAGTCGCCCACAGTACCCCCTGGCTGTATGACCACTCACCACTGGAACCCCTTCCATAGCTGCAAAACCTCCTGAACACGCATCTTGCTGCCGTACTGGTCTCAGTGCACGTGATATCGATCTGTGAGTACATAAGCATACATTTTATAGTGCGTACACCTGTGTTTAAAGCGATAGGGGTGAAGTTAGGCTCAATCAGCACACCAGCGCGGCTTGGCATGTACTCTATGTACCGGTGGGGAATTTTAAACTGTGCATTCGCTCAGCAAGGTGCGCACCACACGTCCCCGTTCTTATTATCATTGTTGTCACTGGCGTAAATCACCATGGTAACAAAGCATCAGTCCATGTTTCTTGCCCGCCCCGGATATCGAGTCGGGGAGTCCCAACCTCCTAGCTATCCTATCTCTTCATTATGTCCCTCCTTAATCTCACTCGTGCGACATCCACGCCGCAGATTACTGTCTCCGAGCGCGCTCATCTAATTCAAAAGAAGTCAGATCTGCGGCAGCCCTACATATACGGAGTATGTATATCTCGCTCATCTGTCAGTCAATGTTCCTCCGGCCCGGAATCCCGAGTCCTATCTAAGCGTATTTAGCTTATGTGATTTATGTACTTTATGTATGCTTGAATATATGCTTAATGCGCGGATACATGTTAGAAAGGTGCGCCATATATACGTAAGCATAAGCATACTGCACGTCCACGAACAAACCCCCTTCAGTCACATATCCGCACCGTCACTTTCTTATTCAGTAAGCATACGCCAAAAAGGGACGTTCTTATTATTATTGTTGTCACTGGCGTTAATCACCATGGCAACAAAGCATCAGTCAATGTTCTTGCCCGCCCCGGAATCCCGAGTCGAGGAGTCCCAACCTCCTATCTATCCTATCTCTTCGTTATGGCCAGACATTGCTCGTCTGTGACGCTCCCTCCTTTCCTTTGGTCGCTGTGGCACACTATTTCGTGCCTACTCCACTCTAGCTTATGGCAATCTCCTGTTGAGTAGAAGCCTGCTCTAAAATCTAACCAATACAACATAATCTTCTCTTCACAAGCACCTGCTCCTTCAACATCTTGATTTCATGAGCCATGTCCACTTTTTCCTCGTCCACGAACTCGAAATCTTCCACATCCATGTGGGTTGCCGTGACTTTTTCGGTTTGTGACTGCATCGCAGCGGGTTGGTCGACCGAGAGCCTAGAGGTTCGTCGAGTTCGTGATGTTGTCGTCCATCGTGTTGGAATCTTAACAGTGCTACACGGTAAGGTTCTGGACAAGAGTTATCAATGTGTGACGTTTGAGTCTAACTATGTACGCAGGGCAGGCAGAGAAGTGGTGGTTATATGTTGGACTTGGCTAGATGGATCGGACTTCTGCCTGGAACGAGAGTACGGGGCTTCATAAAACTCGTTTGTTATGGTCGTGACTCACCTACGTCTGTTTGTTTCTTTCTGGGAAACCGGACATACACCCCACCGAAGCCGCCCAACTGGCCACAAACGCCCACAGACCTGGACCGCCGCGTGCAATCAGGCCTCAGTCTCACAGCCCGGCCGTTCCTTCAGCGGCTCATCTGAAGCGAAACACTGTTGTAGTTCCGCCTCGCCAGGGAACTGGATCGCCGACGCTGTCTTGAGATGACACCCACACCGACACAACACCACCTTTTCTTTTTTCAGTTTGTTTTTGCTGCTCCTTGATGTTCCTGGAACAGTAATATTACCGCCTTTTCTTTCCTTTGTCTAGCTTGTTATTTGCTGTCTCCTGCTGTTCTCTGTTACGGTACCGTGTTTTTTCTTTATTTGTCTGTCTTCGTTGTCTCATTTCTGGTTGTCTTCCTTTCCTTGTTGAAGACACTCGTGGCCTACTACATGGATCAGTGTTACTAGACCACTTGTCGGAACATTATATACGTGACTGTGACGGACGGAAAACCACGCAGTGGTCTGAAGCCCTAACAAACGGCATGAAGGAAAGGTTGGCCTCAGTATGGAACCTTCGAGCATAGACGCCCCTCTCCGGCTATAGACAGGCAGGGCGCCTGTGCCCTGCATCTCAAGATAGAAAGAGGACCAGGCCAGAGCATCCCGTACAAAGGATATGCAACGGTCTATTGGCAACAATGTTGACAACGATAGCACATACAATCCTTTTCATCATTACACAGTTCCCATTGCTGGTTCACCCACAGACATGCAGAATAGATAGGGTCGCAACACATCTCACCAACCAACCACCCGCGCATAACGGGCCCCCTACGGGTTCCCTGTCAGCATTACGCTGAACCCGAGTTTTCCCTGGGAGGACGGCTTGCTACCGCCCTCACCTCACCTTACCACAGAAACGAGACCGAGGATACCTTGCCACGGGAAGGCGCTTTTCCCGTGAGCCGCCGCTCCTAGAGTTTTCCTCCATTTAAGGAGGCTTTTACTAGGACCCATCATAGATCGCTGAATACTGTAATTAGATAGTCTACTAGCGTACCAATAAATAATAAATAATAATAATAATAGATAGGGTCATATTACCAGGTTCACTACTTCACCAAATGCACATCGTCGGCGAGATAGAGAGCGAGAGCTATGAAGTAGCTGGCTATGGGAACTTGGCTGACTATACTCGGTGGTAGCTCCTGATGTGCTGGTTATCTCAAGATCGCGTGACAACGAGAGGCAACGATGTGCGGGTCGTAGCATCCGGTCTCTCAGAGCTTCTTTAGCTCGTCCTCAGCGTATTGTTGTTCGTTGTTAGTTCCATGTTTCATTAGCAGCGCAAGTTCGAAAGCTCTGTAGTTCGTCATCAGGTCCTTGACGTCCTGGGATGCGCCTTCAGGATCGTTGATAAATGCTCGTGCCGTGGGTTCGAACCACCTAAGAATCGATCCGTTCAGTAGTCCAAAGGCGAACAAAATTTTGTCGGTGTCCGATGTAAAGTGGCTGGGGAAGAACATGAAGTACACTCGCAGCTGAGTGAGAAAAGGCTGTAGATATGAATTTCCACCGATGCGATTCGGGCTCGGCAGTGACGGCTTGACAATTTCGCCCAAGTCTCGCTTGGTATGAGGAACAGGAACTGTCCCGGTGGCCTGTCCGCCATTCTGTTGCTGGAGGTCCTTCATGCGTCCCAGCTCAGTGTTGAGATGAAGCACCTGCTCCTTCAGCATCTTGATTTCATGGGCCATGTCCACTTTTTCCTCGTCCACGAACTCGAAATCTTCCACATCCAAGTGGGCTGCCGTTACTTTTTCGGTTCGGGACTGCATCGCAGTGGGTTGGTCGGCTAAGACGTTCGTCGGATTCGTGATGTTGCCATCCATCGTGTCGGGATCTTGAACAGTGTCGCACGGTAAGGTTCTGAACAAAGTTTATCGATGTGTGACGCTTGGTAGTTGGTACGCAGGGTGCAAATAAGTGTCGGTTTTATATTATGCTATGCTTAGATGTTATCTACTCCGTAAGCATACACATAGAATCATGAACGTGCGGGGTTTCTGCCTGCATGTAGCAGCGTGCGGGGCTTCATAGAACCCGTCTGTTGTGGTCGTTACTGACCTACTTCTCTCTGTTTCTTTCAGAGTACATTTGACGTACTGTATGCTTATTTTTGTTTCTTTCTGAGGACGTAGTGTGTATGCTTTTCTTGACTTATGTCCCACCTCCATGCACCTCATCTTTTCCTCTACTCAGAAATCAAACGACACGTTCATCGTCATCTGTCTTCATAAATGCTCATCGTGAGTCGCCAGTGCACCATCACCGAGTATGTAGTCAGCCAACCCCCCATAGCCAGGTACTCCATAGCTCTCACTCTTCATCTATCAATAACATGGAGGATAAAACAATCTATCTAGCTATGGGAAGGCTGGCTAATTACCTGAGTCCATGCTGTCAGTGTATATGATGCTCGTACGAACATGGAACATGTTGACATTTGGGGTGAAGTGGTCGAGGCGAACTTGCGATGTTGGAGTCGACATGTTTGACGTTGCTCGAACATGCTCGAACATGTGGGGCTGAGCCGAATTCAGGTGGGTCCCAGCCGTGGCTGTCACTTTGCGCGACTGTTAACAGAAGAAACGAGATTGCAAGTCTACGTATCTCAGAGGAAATATGCTTCTAGCGGTTAAATTATCTACTTTCCCGGCCTGATAGTAGCCTGTGGCATGCAAAATCGATATGGTCATGTTCCCAGGTTCACTACTCCACCAAATGCACATCGCCAGCGAGATGAAGAGCGAGAGCTATGAAGTAACTGGCTATGTAAATTTGGCTGGAGAAGCGGTGGCTCATGATGTGCAGGTAATTTCACGATCGGGTCGCAACGAGAGACAACGATGTGCAGGTCGTAAAATCCGGTCTCTTAGAGCTTCTTTAGCTCGTCCTCAGCGTATTGTTTTTCCTTGGGAGTACCAAAGCCCTGTAGCAGATCGAGTTCGAAACGTCTGTAGTTCGTCATCACGTCCTTGACATCCGGGGATGCTCCTTCGGGATCGTTGATAACTTGTCGCACCCAGCTTGCGTACCCAGATAAGATGCATCCTTCCATTAGTTGAACGGCGAATAAGACCTTGTAGGTGTCCGATCTGAAGTGGCTGGGGAAGAACATGAAGTACGCTTGCAGCTGAGCGAGGAAAGGCTGAAGTGACATTCGATACTGTCCATTGAACACTTGACACTGTCCACCGATGCGATTCGGCAGTGGTGGCTTGACAATTTCGCCCAAGTCTCGGTCGGTATGAGGAAGAGGAACTGCCCCGGTGGCCTGTCCGCTATTCTGTTGCTGAAGGTCCCTCATGCGTCCCAGCTCAGTGTTGAGATGAAGCACCTGCTCCTTCAACATCTTAATGTCATGAGCCATGTCCTCTCTTTCCTTGTCTACAAGCTCGAAATCTTCCAGATCCATGTGGGTTGCCGTGACTTCTCCGGTTCGGGACTGCGTCGCAGTGGGTTGGTCGACCGAGAGGTTCGTCGAGTTCGTGACGTTGCCATCCATCGTGTCGTGCGGGAATCGTGAACCGTGTCGCACGATAAGGTTTTGGAAAAAGGATATCGATGTGTGACGTTTGGTATACTTTGTATTTGTATGCAGGGCGCAAAGCTTCTGCCAGCATGTAAATGCTTAGGAGTGTGCGGGGCTTCATGGAACGCGTTTGCTGTGGTCGTTGTGCTTACTCACCAACAGTGGGTCTGAAGAAGTAAAGTGGTGATTGCCCGGATTCTGCAAGAGGAGGAGTTACAGGCGCCGTTGTACTCAAGTGTTTACAAAATGCCCACGTTCAACGGAGTAGTTATCTCGCACATAAAACCGACTATTAACTGCCTGCCCTGCATGCAGAGTGTACCAAACGTCACCCATTGCTAAGTCTTGTCCAGAAAATTACCGTGCGAGATTCATCAGTATTTCGATACGATGGTTTCCAACATTACGAACCCGACGATCCTCTCGGTCAACCAACCCGCCGCAATGCTGACCTCTTACTTCGTACAGCCACGGACCGGACCCATATTACTCCGTCCCAGCCCACATGTTCTAGCATGTTCGACAGTGAACAGTTCACCTCATTTCATCTCATTTCACCTCAGCTCACCCAAGCTCACCTCGAACACCGCAAGCATGGCTCAAGTATATAACCAGCCTTCCCATAGCTAGATAGATAGTTCTCTTTTTCTCTCCAGTAGTCAATACATACAGTCAACGCATTCTACTGCACCAAGACTAGTGACATCCGGTCAACCAATCGCACCCTGACAAGCTTTTAACATAAATCGACACCCAAACGTTACAAGGCCCCAACTGAAAAGGTCACGGCTGTCCACATCGATGTGATGGAATCCAAAGACGAGGCAACAGTGGACAAAGATCATGAAATCAAAATGTTGAAGGAGCAGGTGCTCCAACTCAACACTGAAGTGGAACGCCTGAGAGAACTCCTGAAACAGAACAGAGGACAGGATGCAGCCGACAAAGAACAAAGCGCCGAGAACCAGCTGAAGAAGCCTCGACAGACCGCCACTCAATTCCAGCAGACCATGTCCAAAGAAGTCGAAGAACGAAAAGCCGAGTACCAGCTGAGGAACCTTCGGCAGACGGGCTCGATGGTCAAATACGCCACCCGATTCCAGCAGATCGCCTCCAAGCTGCCTTATGGCGATTCTTACCTGATGCATCTCCTGTACGATGGCATGAAGGAAGAAGTCAAGGACAGGATCTACATGTTGGATCGGCCTGATAACTTGGCTGACTACATTGCATTGGCTATAAATATTGATGAGCATCAGCACATCCGGAGACAAGAAAAGAAGCAGCAAAACCGTGACTCTCGTCGGGCCTACGGACGAAACTAGAGATGAATGACATTACGGTGCATTCTAGGACAAGCCACGCCAGCATACTGGGCCAATGGAATTCAACGCGATGAAGAGAGACAAGTCCAAAGGGCCCCATGACAACCAGAGAAGAAGAGACACTATGCACGACTGTTCGCAGAAGAATTGAGACTGCAAGCCTATCCCGGAGGAAACACATCTACTTTCAAGTTGTTTACTTTACCAGCCTGATAGTAATTTGTGGCACGCAGAATAGATAGGAAAATGTTCCCAGGTACTATTTCAACAAATTCAAAGCATCGTCCAACCTGCTATTCACTAAATCTTCCACTCCTTGGTCGGCACGACTCTGTACATGTAAGTGGCTAACGACCATAACAGACGAGTGCTATGACACCCCGCACGTTTATGATCCTACGAAGTACATGTAGATAACATCTCGCATACAAAACCGAGACTTATCTGCGCCCTACATACAAAGTGTCCCAAACGTCACACACTGATATCTCTTGTTCAGAATGTTACCGTGCAACACTGAATATTCCGACACTGTTGAAATAAACGTCTTCAACATCGTCATTGATTAAATCCACTTTTCATGAGTGAGGACGGAAGAACTCCCTTCCGGTCCAGCTGGAAAGGAGGATAGGACCCTTTTCAGGGGCTATCAGGACGTATAAGCTTACATATATGTAGGCGCGCCCTGCACCGTGAGATAGAACTAGAAGATGAAAGATATACAACAATCACAACGAGAAATCCACCACACGATCAACCTGTATGCCACGCATTTCATCACGCGCGGCTATACAGAATCACAAGTGACTTATACAGCAAAAGCTACTGAACATCCGGTCGGACACGTTTCCGGTCGAGTACTCCGACAGACACAATGGCTTCCAGCATCACAAACCCGATGACCCTCTCGGTCGACCAACCATCCGCAACCCAGACCTCAACTGAAAAAGTCACGGCAATCCATATGGATGAGGAGATGTGCACATGCGACGAAGACGACATGGATGAGAACGTGTGCACATGCACGGAAGAAGAGATCAAGGATCGTGAAATCGAAATGTTGAGGGAGCAGGTGTACCATCTCAGCACAGAGCTGGATCGCACGACTGAACAGCTGAAGAAGGCTCGACAGAAGATCACTCGACTCCAGGACATTAACGACGGCTACACACCCGAAGAAGGAAAAGTGTTTAGGCAGCTGGATAAGCTTCGACAGACAGGTTCGATGGAAGACTACATTGCCCGTTTCCAACGGCTCGTCTCCAAGATGGGGTTTGACGATTGGAGCCTCATAGAATGCTGTCTACCCGGCATGAAGGAACGAGTCAAGAGCGAGATGTACATGTGGGCGCAACCTGACAAATTCACTACCTTTGTTGGAATGGCGATCGATATTGATTGGCACCAGAACATGCGCAGACAAGAATCAGAGCGGGAAAGGCAAAGGCAATTAACGTTGAGCCTACGGACGGAACAGACATGACAACACGGTGCGTTCCAGGGCAAGCCACGCCAGCACAATAGGCCACTTTGCGCGACTGTCAACAGAAGAAACGAGACTACAAGTCTCTCATGGAGGAAATATGCTCCTAGAGGATGTACTTTTTTTTTTTATATGTAGCATCCCAATCATTTAATGTATAATATAGAAGATATACCACATGGGAGTTTGGCTGAAGGGGCGGTGGCTCACGATGTGCAGGTAATCTCACGGTCGGGTGGCGACGAGAGGCAACGATGTACGGGTCGTAACATCCGGTCTCTCAAAGCTTATTTTGCTGGTCGAGGAGGGCGTATACTTGTTCGCTCAAAGAACCATACTTCCGTAGCAGCTCGAGCTCGAAACATCTGTAGTTCGTCATCACGTCTTTGACATCCTGGGGTCTCCTTCGGGATCGTTGATAAATGCTCGCGCCGTGGGTTCGAACCCTTTTGAAATATGCCCTTCCATAAATAAGTAGAAAGGCGAATAAAGCCTTGTAGGTGTCCGCTCTGAAGTGGCTGGGGAAGAACATGAAGTACGCTTGCAGCTGAGCGAGGAAAGGCTGAAGTGACATTTGATACTGTCCACCGACCACTTGACACTGTCCACCGATGCGATTCGGCAGCGATGGCTTGACAATTTCGCCCAAGTCTCGCTCGGTATGAGGAAGAGGAACTGCCCCGGTGGCTGTCTGCTATTTTGTTGCTGAAGGTCCCTCATGCGTCCCAGCTCAGTGTTGAGATGAAGCACCTGCTCCTTCAGCATCTTGATTTCATGGGCCATGTCCTCTTTTTCCTCGCACTGATCATGATTACGACACTGTTGAAATAAACATCTTCCGAAGACTTCCATATCGTCATTGATTAGATCCACTTTTCATGAGTGAGAACGGAAGAACTCCCTTCCGGTTCAGCTGGAAGGGAGGATGGGACCCTTCTCAGGGACTATCAGCGCGTTTCCCAGGGGCTATCAGCGCGTTTCTCAGGGGCTATCAGCGCGTTTTGGCGCGTCTTGCACCGTGAGATAGAAGATGAACAGATAGACACCATTAACAACGAGAAATCCACCACACGATCAACCTGTATGCCACGCAATTTACCACGCGCGGCTGTATAGAATCGCGAGTGTCTTCTACAACAATATGACACGTTTCCGGCCGAGTACTCCGACAGACACAATGGCTTCCAACATCACGAACCCGACGACCCTCTCGGTCGACCGACCATCCACCACCCAGACCTCGTCTGAAAATTCCACGGCAATCCACATGGATGAGGAGGTGTGCACATGCGGCGACGACGACATGGATGAGGAGGTGTGCACATGCACGGAAGAAGAAATCAAGGAGCGTAAAGATTATGAAATCACACTGTTGAAGGAGCGGGTGCGCCATCTCAACAAGGAGCTGGATCGCACGATTGAACGCCTGCGAAAGTCTCGAAAGCAGGTCGCCCAACTCCGGAAAACCCACGAATATCAAGTCCCACCCGAAGAACAAAACCGCCAGAAACAGCTGCGGCGGCTTCGCCAGACGGGTTCGGTGGAGGATTACATTGCCCGTTTCCAACAGATTACCTACAAGTCGGGATATAGCGATACGGGCCTCATCGATTCCTGTTTCCCCGGCATGAAGGGACGGATCAAGAGCGAGATGGGCATGTGGCCGCCACCGAGAACCTTTGCTACCTTTGTCGGCATGGCGATCGATACCGAGTGGCACCAGAACATGCGGAGACACGAATGGGAGCTGGAAAAGCAAAGGCAATTCGCGTTGAGCTCAGGGACGAAACAGACATGACAACACGGTCCAGGACAAGCCAGGACGAGCCACGCCAGTTCAAATCATGTAATAATAGATATACCACACAGTACTGCATAGCAAACCATCTAGATATATAAACGCAAGATGCAAATTTGATCCGCAAGGATGAAAGTGGCTCAGTGAGAAGCAGGATCTTGGAGCCTAAATCTGGAGTGACAATGCTGGCAGCTCTTATTTTTATGAAGTTATCTAGGATTGACCAGCTTCTCGGCCACCGGTGATTAGTAAACTGGTGTGCAATCACAGTCACCGGAGCGGAAAGGTATGCAATAAATACTGCATAATGATAAGCAATCTGATGCATACGGTAAGTAAATGCCAATAGTAGTCTCAAGTTTAAGAAAGCCTAGTAAATGCAAATGGATTCAAGATGAAGGATAGAGGATAAAAATTAAACAATGCTCGCGAGCTGAAACGTCTTTGATTATCAAACAGAAAAGAAAAAGACAATAGAATACAGAAAAAGAGCTATGCATCCAGACACGAGAGCGCGACGGCAGCGCCGGTCAGCGAACTCTCCTTGGCCGGCACCAGGCCAATAACATTCTTTTCAGTTGCCGCCGACGACGAGACTAGCTGGTTGATGACACCCTGGCACTGCTCCAGATAGCCGGGGTAGCGCTCAATGACAGAACCGTTGAACGACACAACCGTGTGCTCCCGGACAAGAGCCAGCTCTGCCGCTGCAGCCGCTGTGTGTGCGGCCGGGGCGGAAGGTGATGCAATCAGCTCCTGCTCAGCCTCGGTCTTGAGCGCCCACAGGCCGTGCACGGATGCAGCGACCAGAGCGGCCGACCGCTGCGAGATGTACTGTGCCAGCGTGCGCACGACACGCACGTCGTCCACCGACACGGCACCCGATGACGGGTGCGCTGTGCAGAACACCGCGTGGGCTACGTCCAGCGACGCCGACGTGTCCGCCTCCATCTTGGACAGCGTCTCGGTGTCCAAGCTGTACGGCACATGCAACGATGGCGGCACAACACCGCCAAACAGGCCCGACGTCGCGGCAGCCTCGAGCAGCGCAAAGCGACACACCTCGCCCAGGTAGTAGCCCGAGACCATGTGCTCGAGCGGCTGGAACTCGGGCTTTGGGTGGTCTGCGTTCAGCAGCGCGTCCCAGCGCGTCACTGGTAGCAGGCCGTGGCCAAACATGCCCAGCTCCGTGTTGACAATTACATGGCTCGCGGCCGCAAACCACGCGGCCGGGCGATCGCCAAATTTGGCGGTGCCGATCGTGTGGACAGGCAGGTGCACGGCGACGTTGACACCCGTTCCAAGGATCAGGCCAAACCGCGTCGACGGGTGCACGTAGGCCTGCGACAGCAGACAGGCGGCCGAGTCGTTGACAATCGCCGCGAGCTCCGTCGGCAGGCCGCGGCCGGCACAAGCACGCTGGAGGATATCGCCCAGGTCCTGGCCGAGCAGTGTGTCGGCGGCGCGAAAGCCCTTGCCCATGCCCTGTAGAACACCACCGCGCAGCGACGTCTGCTCAATGGGAAAGCTCCACGCGAGACCCATGGGCAACGGTGCGTTGCCAGCCGGCCGGCCCTGGACCTTGTCGACGACGTCGATGATGCGCGCGGCCATCCAGTCGAAAAAGTCTATGCCCTCGAGCTGCTTGAGCGCCGGCGTGATCTTGAACGACTCCATGCTGAGAATTTCCATGCTCGCGTCGGCCTGCGGCCCGCCCAGCTCGATCAGCGCCACGCGCAGAGTCGAGCCGCCGACATCGAGCGACAGGAAACGGCCGCACTCGGTGCCAGTCGGCAGCTGGTGGTTGTACGAGGGCAGCATGCAGGCGGCGTCGTTCCGCAGACGGTCACGGAACTGGGTCTTAAGGCCGGCAGAGAACTCGCACAGACGGTCGCCCTGGACAGGCTGGAGAAGGATACGCTCTGCTTCGCGCAGAAAGCCGTCCAGGTCCAGAGCATTGTGCCTCTTCTGTTTTGGGAATAACGGGTCTTTTGGGTTTGGGAGAGAGGGCGAGGATGATGAAGGTGTGGTGATGGTAGTGATGGTCTTCTTGGCGGACGCAGTGGATGTGAGCGTCGCCGTTGATGTTACTGTCGATCGGTCGCCCCTGTTCCCTGGCACGTGGCCATTGTCTGGTGTTTGTTGTGATGGTGGTTGTGTCTGGGGTTGTGTCTGTGAGTGTCGTCGAGTCTGATGCGGCTGTTGCGTCTCCTCTGTCTCCTGGGTTTTATGGGTGTGTTTGCATGGGTTGAACCAAGCGGCAAGGAGTGCCTCGATGAAGGACTTGCCCTTGAGAAACTGTTTTAACGCGGCAATAAGTGCCTGGCGTAACTTTGACATGGCGGGCAGATGTGTAGGGGGAAAATGAGGAAAATGGAGGAAAAAGAAAAGGAAACAAGAAGAAAAAAAGGAGGAATGGATCAGGATATCACAGGATCATGACCTTGATATAAAGACAGATGATTGTGGGACAGGGTAGATGAGACAACCTGATGAGACAACCAGGACAGACTGACGAGACAATACTAGACGAGACGACTAACAGGACGGCGGACAGTCAAACCAGAAATAAGGTTGCAAGGTAGTACTCGTCGGGGCGGCACTAAAAGTATATAGTGCAGGAAGACGGGACGCAACCAGCTGGGCGAGGAAACGCAACGAGCAGCTAGGGCTTTGGGAAGTAGCCAAGTACAGCAGATGAGGCGAGACAGAAGGTCAGGCGAGGCAAGAGCAAGAGGCAAGATGCAAGAGAAGCTCTGGGGAAGCGTAAAAGCTGGGGGTGGAAGGCGGCGTTGGGACGGGTATGGTACAAGTGGACTGTGCGTATGCAATGGATGTGCCGTCGGGCAAAGTCAACGTTGTTGGTGAGTAATGCCGGGGTGCAGCAGCGAGGTAGTGCTGGTCGCCAGTATATGTATGGGCCAAGACGGGAGAACAACAACAAGAACAAGAACGAGGGCGAGAACAAGAACAAGAACGAGAACGAGAACAAGAACAAGAAAGCAGGAGAGCAGGAGAACAGAAGAACAGGACAGCAGGACAACAGGAGAACAGGAACAGGAAATCAAAGCGACAAGCAGCAACACTGTGGATGTCACGGCATATCACGCAATGGAGCAGATGTTGCACGTCGACGTCGGCAAGCAGAACAGATGCGACACGAAAACGTTGGATCTGGCGTGTGCTCGATAGGGAGAGTAGAAATAGATGAATGGAGATGAGAGGTTAGATCAATCACGGTTTGATGGTAGTATGGAGACAGATACGCCTTGGCTGGTTACCTGTAAGAAGTCTAACAGGAAGAGTACGGGCAAGAGGGTCCCAGATCCGAGCGTAACAATGGAATGGAAAATTTATATGGAGGGGTGTATTTAGTGCACTGGGCGCTGTAGGCTAGCTTTAAAGGTACGGGACGGCGGGACTAAAGAATCGAGGCGGCCGTAGTAGGCAGTAGGGCGGGTTCCGACGGCATGATAATGGGCTGAAGGTGGCGATGGCAAGGGAGGATGGGTGAGAGTGGTAAAACTGTTGATCTGTTGATACGATTTCACTTACATAACGCGAGTGCGCAACTTTCTTATTGGTAGAAGTACATATACATAATTTACATGGGCTTTAGCTCTAGCCGAGTTGGAACAGCTTTATGCGGCCGAGTGCAAATTGACATCTTCTAGATCGAAAATAAGAGAAAACACAGAAGCCAAAGGGGAAGGTAGGTCCGACAGTGGACAGAGCCGATCTGTGTGTGGATCGTTAATAGATACGAGTTCCAGCGACGGAAGCAAGGCTGCCAGCAGATTCTCCTGCCCTGTGAAGATTCCGGTGCGGTGCGATTGGCGAGCAGCATTGTGGGGGTGTTCAGTTTGTGGTTGTGAATCCAAGATATGTGTACAACATTTCGTATATATGGTTACAGATTGGAGTACAGACTTATTTTGAAGGTAATTATGAGGTCTTATGATACAATACGATTCAGGAGCTCCTTGCTTGTAGACGCAGGTACAAATGCCTCAAGAGAAATGTACTCAAGAAAAGGAGAAGAATGGAAGGGAAAGATGAACAAAGAAGAATGAGAACGGAAGAAGAAGAAAGAACAAAGACTCACTGAAAAACGGTGTCATACGCAGTCCTTTCGGCTTTACCCATTCTAATACTGCATCAACACAAACGGAAAGTATCAGGTGAGACGATCAGCACCAGAAACCCCAAGCATACCATTGGACTCGTTGACCCGATCGTTTAGCTAGAATCTCGCGTGTCTCGGTGAATTTCTATCACCACTGACGCAGTACTCACAAAGGCAACGTTACAGCCTTGTAAATGGAAATGAGCTTAAACCAGCCAATCAGAAGCTCAGGTGACGTCAGATCCTCGATAGGATAATTACCCGAACAGGATGGGTCCCACTTGCCTTACACCAGGTACCTCTAATACGGAA
The DNA here is from genome assembly GCA_029298705.1 of Ophiostoma triangulosporum. Lineage (NCBI taxonomy): Eukaryota > Fungi > Ascomycota > Sordariomycetes > Ophiostomatales > Ophiostomataceae > Ophiostoma > Ophiostoma triangulosporum. The sequence goes on along the minus strand of JANSLO010000010.1, from coordinate 344,261 downwards.
CCAAAAGAGGGAAACGGTCATCTAATATGCATGCTTATTAAGCACAGTGCCAAGACGGCATATGCAGGTTACATCTAATCTTATCGCCGCAGCATGCCGTAAATTGCCGGGTATATGCGTGCATCAACATTGTATCATTCTAGATATTTTCGTCTCTTTTCAAAAGATATTCATCACTTGTTCAGTTGCAAATACAAATTACTGAGAGACATTGACGCGTCTTTGTTGCTTATCATATTTCAGATACCACCCGGACTAAGGCCCGTGAGTGCCGACATGTTACCAGCACTGTGATCCACTCTGGTCCTACGACGTTGTTAGCCGCACAGTGCGGTTCTCACACTGTCCTTACCAGCCTTTACAGACTTCTCTTTCAACATCGTCTTTCTAGTCACAACGTTCCATTTCTGGTGTAGCAACTGCTCCCGCTTTGCCGGAGATGGGGTATTTTCCACTCCATTACAGTGCTTGTTTCACCTGTCACTTTTCCCAGCCTCGCCGATAAGTAGCACGGCGGATATCAGTATGCTTAGAAGAAGTTGAAGACAACTCAAAACGACGAAAGAAAGAAGAAAGGAAGGAGGAGAAGAGAAAGGAGGAAGGAAGGAAGACGGACGAAGGACGAAGAATGAGATTTGCCACTTGTGACAGACTGGTGGCTTACTCAAAACCTGCCATACTGTCCGTGGTTGTTCCTTGGATATGCACGACATCGGTCATGACACTCTAGCCAATACTTGCTGCACAGAGATCATCGCATTGGCTCCCTTGCCCCTCGTTGCGTCTATGTGTCTACGACGTATCGTGGTGGTCTGAACGCACTGTGCCGTCGGCGGCTTCTGTGGGTAAGGGAACAAGTGCCAGAGGAAAGAACTGGAACAATGCAGAGGCAAGTGTCATTGGACACTCGTCACCGGCCTTTGCTCTGGTGATCTCGTCGTCTGTAACAGACTGTCATCGCTCGTCACTTGCCCATTCCTAGTTTAGTCTCCCCGCGACAGCCAGAGTCGTAGCAGTGGTCTGTCGTTTGTTCATGCCATGCTTCTAGCTCAACGTTAGTTCGTTCTTCCTCTGTAGCCCATTTTCTTTTTTTTTGGTTCCTTCATTGCCTCTTCTCTCTCTCCTCCTCCTCCTCTTCTTCTCTTCCTATTAATTTGATATTATTATTCCTGTTATAACTAGATACCCCAATCATAATATACTCAACCTCTCTATCAAGATCTCCATTACACTCTCCTCTACGTCTCTACGTCTCTACATCTCTCCTGCGTTCACCGTGTACAGCCTACGTCATCCCCTCACTCTTGTCCAACAACCACAATGCGTCTCATAATCCGTGACGACGACGCCCAGGCGTCGGCCTTTGTTGCAAACTACATTGTCGACCGCATCCGCACCTTCCAGCCGACCGCGGCCCATCCGTTTGTCCTCGGCCTTCCCACCGGCTCAACACCGCTTGGCGTCTACACCCGTCTCGTCGAAGCCTACCGCCAGCGCCGCGTCTCCTTTGCCCATGTTATCACCTTCAACATGGACGAGTACGTCGGCCTTGCGCGCGACCACCCCGAGTCGTACCACACCTTTATGTGGACAAACTTCTTCCAGCACGTCGACGTCCGCCCCGAGAACGTCCACCTACTCAACGGCAACGCGCCCGATCTCGAGGCCGAGTGCGCAAATTACGAGCAAGCGATCCGCGATGCCGGCGGTATCGACTTGTTCTTGGCCGGTATCGGCGAGGACGGCCATATCGCCTTCAATGAGCCCGGCTCGTCGCTTGTAAGCCGCACGCGTGTCAAGACGCTTGCATACGACACCATCCGCGTCAACAGCCGCTTCTTTGGCGGTGACATTGACGCTGTGCCGCGGTGTGCTCTGACGGTCGGAGTGCAGACCGTTCTCGATGCGCGAGAGGTTGTGGCGATCGTGCTGGGCCCGCGCAAGGCCCTGGCGCTGCAAAAGTGCATCGAAGAGGGCGTGAACCATATGTGGACGCTGTCGAGCCTGCAGCTGCACCCGCACCCCATGGTCGTCTGCGACGAGGACGCGACACACGAGCTGCGCGTCAAGACGGTCAAGTACTTCAAGTCTATTGAGCAGGTCGCGCGCACCCAGGGCTTCGAGCAGGCGCTGCCCACGCGTCTGCGCGTGCGCACGGACGCGGCCGCCTCGACCTCGACCTCAACCTCGACGGCACGCAGCGGGACCGTCACACCCCCACAGCAGGAGGTGCCGACGGCGACGGCCGCCACGACGCCCCTTGTCACCCCCAACCCGGTCAAGCCGTCCCCGACACATTCGATCTCGAATGCCTTTGTTGTCGTCCATGGCGCACCCGATACCCCCGAGGCGTCGCCAACCATGGCCTCCAAGTCCCAAAAGGCTGTCGGTCTTGCGCGCACGCTCGAGGCTGGCGAGCCCGGTTCCGTCAAGAGCGGCCGGCTATCGCCTTCCATGGCCGCTGCCGACCGTCGTCTGTCAGTGTCGTCTGTGAACTCGGTCGAGTCTGAGCTTGATCTGGTGCCCGACCGGATGGGCGACCGGATCCCCACCACGTCTGGCAGTGTCTCGGGTATGGCGCCGCTGGGCGTGCCAATCTACCGCCGTCGGCTGACTCCCACGCCCGAGCAGCAGCAGCAGCGTATCAGCACATAGTGTATGCCGCCTGATAGCCACTGAGACGGCCAATGCCGCTTTTTTAGTTGTCATCTTTAACGTTTCTACTCATACCTTTTTTTTTCTTTTGTCTTTTGTTTCTTTTGTCTCTTTTTGCTTCCCTGTTAGAGAGGTTCTCATGATCATCAACGTTCTCGTTGTAAGAAAGTTTGTTTTTGAATTTGTTTTGTTCTTCAACTTGTCTATTTCTTTCTTTTTTTTCGTTGCACTTTTTTATCATAGATTGGAATGATATAAAGCTCTGAATACACAACGGGACTTGTGATATGATAATGCTGTAATCTGAATAATACCATGGCTGTGTGATAATGGTGGAAAAGGTTTGATAACTTGACGTATCTGATAAAGGTGTAAAGATATAGCATGCATTTTCGGTTCATATTTTTAATACGTGGCGTATCACAAAGAAATATAAACAATACAAGACATTAAATTCCTAAAAGATCATGACAACGTAAATAATACACTCCAAGAGTACTTGGAACCTGCACAACATCCAGCCCCCGAGGGAAATAATAGACAAATATCACAAAAGACAAACGCTAAAGTCATACCGGCAGAAACAGCAGAATGAGCTAAAAGAACAGAAAGAGCACCGGAAATCAATCTCAACCAAATAAACATGTTCATAAAGAAAATCACTCGGCTGCAAAGTACCGCTTTGTTTTGCTGCGCACTTGCTGCGCCTTGACTTCCGGTGGCACGACGGTGTGGTGCACCACGTGTGGCCGGTAGATAGCGTCGACGGGCGGCATCCTATTCTGTTAGTGTGTGGTTGATGACATACAAAAAACTCTAGAGGGCTTACCAGTCATCAAGACTCAAGGGGAAATACTCGTAGAGTAGCTCTCCGTTCTCAAAGGCGTCGCTCTGGTTGGCAGTTGCATCGGTGCCACGGCTTGCACCTGCTGACGCCGTTGACGACGATATCGATGGCAGTGCAAGCACTACACCGCCATTGCCATTGCCTTGGCCTGTGTTACCGCCCCCATAACTGCTGCCCAGATTGGTCGAGAACGGCGGACTGTCGGACAAGCGCTCGTTGCCGACACGGTTCGATGGGCTGTGCTCGTCATCAGACGACACCAGGCTGAGCGGTACAGCGCCGCTGTTTGAGCGTCCTGACTGCTGCTGTTGCGGCAGATACTGGAATTGCTGTTGTGGTTGCTGCTGCTGCTGCGGTTGCTGCTGCGACGGTTGTTGCTGCTGTGATGATAGCGCCTGCGGGTGCGCCACTGCTTTCGCCGATCTTGACGATGTTGTATCCCATGTCGGCACGGGCGGTCGTGGTTGACTAGGCGATAATGCCTGTTTCTTTGCCGGGTGTGGGCTCTGCGTATGACCTATCGGTTGCGCGTACGGCTGTGCCCACTCATTCGACGGAGGTGGTGGCTGCTGCATGCCACCCACCATATTGAAGCGCTGGTAGTTGTGTGCCATGTCCATACCGCCGCTGTTATTTCTGTGCAGCTGGTGCACAGATGCCATGTCCATGCCACCCGTAGACATTAGATGGCGATCTTGCAGTTGCGGCGGCTGTTGCTGCTGCTGAATTTTGGTCTTGTCCACGACAGTGCTGCTGCCTGTAAGGGGCACATCGCGACGGCTGACAAAGTTGCGGGGGCTCCGGCCGCGCACAATGACAGGGCCCGACTGGATCTCAGCAATCTTTACCCACTCGCCATTCTCGGTCGGGGCTGGAGGGGCCGCGCCCTTGGCCTTATCGGCCGTGATGATGCTGCTCAGGCCACTGCCTGGCTGAACACGGCCAAGCAGGTTGATCTGCACAACGTAGTGCTGCTGCTGGCCCTTGCGGCGTCCGTTATTGGCGGTCGCGTGCTTAAACTGCAAGCGCTTCCACGACACAGGCACGGAGACACGATCGTTATCGAGCTCCTGCCCGTTGGCGAGATCGATCGGCACGTTGGGTGGCGCTCCTGCCACCTTGACGTCGTCGCTCTGTGCAGCAACAGCCGTGGCGCAGCTGTTTGTGTTCGCGTTGACAGCCGTGCTCTTCCAGGGAATGCATATAATCTCAGTGGCCTTGCCCTCGATGCTCTCCATGGCCGTGATGGAGGCTGCAAGTTCGAGGATCGGCACCTGCTGGTTTTCGGTCACGATATGCGTTACTTGGCGCGGCAATGTAAGCTGCCCTGAGCACCACCACAGGTTGCGACGGTAGCAAGTAAGCTCGAGTGGGCGCGCCGTGTTTTCTGTCGCGTAGACATCCTCTGCCAAAAAGAACATGCCAAACAGCTCGGCCGCCATGATCGGTTCTGTGGACTGACCATTCTCGTCGATAACCGTCGCCTTGATGACCGGAGCAGAAAAACCTAGCAGTTTGTTGTCGAGCTCTTCGGATGGCGACGACGTCTCGTGGAAGCCTTCGGGATTGTGTGGTTGGAGTTCGTACGGGCGGCCGGTCGCGGCGGCACCAGAGTATGCAAAGGGATCGTCGAACGTCGCGTTGGAGAATGTGTCAAAATCGTATGTTGGTGTGAATGGGAGATGCAGACCGTTGACGTTGTCGCTACTGGGTCAGACAAGGAAGAAAGACAAAAGGCAGACAGCAATGAACTCTTACAGGAGGGCGTCATCGAAACCGATGTCTTGGTCGAATTGGTCCAGGGTCAGGCCAGTGCTGCTTTGATGGCCCATGCCGACACTGAGACCGATGGTATCAGGACCAGGGCCGCCGGTCACGGACATGGTTGACATTGAGTTATATGAAGCCATTGTTCATGTCGCGGGTGTTGCGGGGGTAAGGTGGAGGAAGGGTAATAGTTGCGAAAAGACAAAACAAAGTTGCGCGCGAGCTTGATTGAGATGCAGAGCGAAAGAAAAGAATATCGAGAATGGTGCAAGGTGGTGGTGGTGGCGGTGGTCGTGTCGCAATGGTCGCAACGGTCGCAATAAAGAGCGGGAGACGAAGTTGAAAAAGCGCGGTGGCCAAGGGGAGATAGGGAGGGACGAAGCGCACAAATGCGTAATGTGAGATCTTGAGAGGGCGATTACTGGGTGACACAGGGTGGGGGTTATGTCGGTCGTCTGGCGTTGGTGAGCGACTCTGTGGTCTTTCGTACGGACAGTCGTTCTTGGTGTTCCGTGTTTCTTTTCTGAGGATAGAGGCCTGGCTGGCGAGGCGTAGGCTTGGAGTTGATGCTGTCTCGATTCGCGGATGGTGTTCTAGTGAGCCAGAGGATCGATCGTCGTGTAGCGTGGCTAGCCGATGGCGGATGGCCTTCCTTTCGGTAATAGAATAGCAGAGTTGTTCCACACGCCGGTGTCTCACAATGTCTCGCTATCTTGCACGCTCAGCGCTCAGCAAGCCCAGCGAGCAAAACAAGATGCGTCCTAGCGATATGGTTGTTCGTTCAGCTGGGAATGAGAAGGAGAAGAAAAGAATGCAAGAAGTCGCCGGTAACCCTGCGAACGTGACGGGTGATAAGTGTGATGCTGTGTATATGTAGATCGTTGAGAAGTGAGGCGGCTGAGGGCTGAGGTTGTGGTCAGGGTGATGGATGATGATAGGGGTCGCGAGACATTACACATGTAAAAGTACGCATTACAGAGGAATAGGTGAGAATGACAAGGTGGAGGGACGGAAGAGCAATTTGGCTCGGGATAATTAATCTGAAAGAACAAAAGATAGGCGAATGAATAACCAGACCAATAAAATAGACAAATGAGACAAATGAGACAAATGAGTGATTGGAGAGGACAAAGATCCCTAAATAATAAGACTTTTGGCAACTGGTGGAGAGGGGAAAAGAGGAGAACGTGATTGCTGAGCGCAAGGTAGTAGTAGTTCTCGAATAGGTAACGACACACCATGTTGGGGCAGCTGAACAGCTGGACAGCTGGACAGCCTTGATAAACTTGCTGATAGACTGCAGGCTGAATAATCAAGGTGATGGAATCTCTTCTGAGCTGGGCAAATACCAAGTACAAATACGGAGTAAGGAATAGTAGAGGCTGAGATCAGAAGGAGCTATTGGCCGAATTCAACGCGAGCGCGCGGCAGTGATAAGCGCAAGGAGCGCATCTGCAAAGAGAAGGAGCACACGAGACAGGAGACCGGAGTAGAAAAAGTGATGGAGAACGGATAGAAAGAAGGAAAGAGCGCAAATCAAAACAAGGAGAAAAGACACGGAAACGGCAGGAGTGGCCGGATCGCACGAGGGCGGTCTCCTGTTCCGGAGTATCATCGCCGTCGCTCTTTCCTGCTGCTTTCCTTTGAGTTCACGGCGAGTGTCCGTTTTCTTTCGCCGTTTCGCCGTTCGCCGTTTCGCCACATCTCTCCAAACAGACAACAGAGATATCTGGCCAATACACAAAACATAGATTGAGTTATAGCTACAAGAAGCCTGGAGCGGTCCGTATACGGACGGGCACCAGGGGACCATGCAAGCGTGATCCTGGGGCTGTCCGTAGGCCTGAGAAAAAGAACGCTTCGCTGGGGATTTGAACCCTCGTGGTCGCTTTCGGCTGCAGTTGGTGGCAACCCTGTGGCGGGATAAACTAGTATTGAAGTCTTACCGCGATACTCTTGTGATAACAATTCCCTGGGGTCAATTCAAATCATTTCAAATCAAATCGAATCAAATCAAATCAAGACTAGGTTGATTGTATGTTTACCGTTGTTATCTGGATCATCACGTAAGCATAGGCTAAAAAGACAAATGAAGTTCCCTTTTTTTTTTGTTATTCTTACATTAGAAGCGTTGGTCTAGTTTACAGGTATGCTTAGATAGACTGGCTATGACGACTGTTGAGCTTCCAGAACCTGACGATCGTGAAGCTTCATCTGTAGCGATGACCCTGGAGACTTCAACTGCTATGTACCAAAAAAAAAAAAAAAAAAAAAACCCCTAATCCTAACCAGCTAATCCTAACCAGCTAATCCTAGCCACTAATCCTAACCACTAACCTAACGTCTCCTGATCCTAAACCAGGATCATGACCATTGACCAAGATCCCAACCGTTCATCCTGTATTTCACGTGCCTACAGACGTGACTCTACCCCGCTAAAACCCGCATCTAAAAAAACTCAGCCAATAGGGAGCTAGAAAACAGTAGCTACTTGAATGTTTGATCCCTTCGGGCATCGTGCCCGATCCAATGCTGACTAACAATACCCTCTCTGGACGTGGAGCATCACCAGGCACCATACTGCGATCAATTGAGGTCGAAAAGATGTTTTATTGGCGTGATCGAGTGTGGTTGAGCGATGAGACTTGGGGGAGATTTGGCAAAATGCTCAAGCAAGCAAACAATGCAGTAGTGCTTGGGCTACCCTTATTACCTTGAAACTACCGGCCTGAACACTGAAAATTATTGAACAATAACACAACGGAGTGTAGTCCACTTTTACTTAGCATGTTGACCAATAACACAAACGAATTCATGGGCCAATATTCCTGAGCGTGCAGGTTTTGAGCGTGCTGGTTCGAGCGTGCTGGTTCGAGCCTCAGCGTGCAGGCTTGAGTGTGTAGGATCGTGACCGACGAGAGCAGCTCGACCAATGAAAAGCCAGTGAAAGCTTCCCGGCCTTGCGTCGGTCGGCGAATTCCACAAGCACCGTGTTGGGCTGACCGTACTTGACCACCCTAACCTAAACATTAGGTAATCATCCGGGCGTACATCTCAGCCAATGAAATTCGACCCACAAAAAATCAAACATACTTTGACAGGGGTATTAGCATAAGGAGTCCTACGGACAGATAAAAATCGAGACATCATAACAGCGGGAGACATCATTCTGAACCAAGGAAACTCCATGCTAGATCAATAGCAGGCATATACAAAATCAAAACAAATCAAACAACAGTATCCAAAGAATATTATCCAGACTCCCTCTTATTGTCCAAGATCAGACCACTGTACTGTTAGCCGTTATACCATGCACACCATCAGACATTGTCTCTACTTACATTCTCCGGGGCGTTGGCCAGCTCGTCAAAGGCCTGCAGCACCTCAAATTGCATAGCCAGCAGTGCCTCGTATGCATCGTCGGCCACCCAGCTCAGCACGCTGCGCACGGCCCGGTGGTTCTTGTTCTGGCACACGGCCATCATAGCGAGACCCTGCAGGATCAACGACGCCGAGACGGTCGCCGTGCCGGCAACCACAGGCGCCACAATACCACCCGTAGCCACATCGGCCTGGAAACTGTTCGTTCCCAGAGGGCCGCCGTCGTCTGTGCTGAGACTGGCAGAGCGGCTGTTGCCGCCACTGGCCGACTGTGAAGCAGGTCCGCGCAGAGGGTGGAGGACGGGCAGGTACGTGGCAAGCGGGCTGCCGGGAGTGCACACGACGACCGTCCCGAGCAGCGTGTCGGCGTCATCGCTCGGAAATTCGGGGTCGTTGTCGGCCTTGACGGCGCCATGAGCAGATAGCTTGGCCCGGACGACGGCGCACGACTTGTAGCCCTGGGACAGCACAAACCGGTAGAGCTCAACCACTTCAGGACCGGCCAGCGATCCAACGTGGTTCAGCACGCTGTCGGAAACCTCGGGGCCTTGCAGCAGATCAAACCGGATACCAGCATTGGTGAGGTGCCGTGTGAGACCCTCGGGCGGCGACCACCGTCCGAGGTCGTGGATGGCCATGTTGGTGATGCGGCGCGGGAACGCCACCTCCCAGCCGCTGCGTGCAAACCACGACTTGAGACTAGATCCTGTCGCCGCGGATGTCGTGCTGCCCGGGCCGGACGTGCCCGCAGCAGCACCGCCGCCGCCGCCGTTTCCTGTCGGTGTGTTGTCCGTGCTTCCCGCGCTGCTGCCATTGTCATCAACGACAGGGATGCCTGGGAATACGCCCGGGAAGCACGAGCCCAGCTGGATCCGCGTGATGCCCGGCTTCTGCGCCAGAAGACGCAGCGCTGCACGGTGCAGTGACCGGCCGACAGACACATTGCGCTTGGCTGGGTCAACAAACAGCCCACCAAGAATGCCTGTGCCCGTGCTCTTGATGTAGTATGCCGCACAGAATCCGTAGAGCGCCTGTGTACTGCTGTTGCTCACAACAAGATGCGACTCTTCAATGTTGCAGGTATTGGTGCTCCCACTGATCCCGCCGTTCATGCCGGCCACCAGCTCAAATGACGACGCCGTGGCACTCCGCAGGTATTGCAGGTGCGGTCCGCTCGCGCGTGCAATGGCTTGCAGTAGCTCATCGAGACCTCGGCCGTCGCGGTCGCGGTTGTACTTCTCCACAAGCCAGTTGCGCCGCGACTTCTGCACCTTTTTGCTCTTCCGCAGTGTTCCCGGTAGTGTGCCGCTGGGCGAAAACTCGCCAAAGAGGGCACGCACCAGCGCATTCATGGCCATCTCGGTAAAGTCAAACGTGCAGATGTACGTGCCGATCGTCTTGTCCATGGCGAAATCATAGGGCGAGCTGACGGCCACCACAATCAGCGACTTGTTCTGTCCGCTGGCACGCTGCATCGAGCACATCATGGCCACGTGCTTGGTAAAGCCGGCCTGGTAGAGATTGCGGTTCGCGTCGGCCGTGACGATGATAATGGTGGATGCGCGGTGGATCAGGTTCTCGTGCACAGGGCGGACCCCGTTGGCCGTGTATGACGTGTGCAGCAGCTTGCCGTGGCGCGCACGCGCAAGTGACCGGCCGAGGCTGCGAAACACGCCCTCGCCACTCATAATGGCGCTGCGGTCGCGGTGCGTCCACCGGTCGTGTACGGTCGAGCGCGAGGCGCCCGACAATGTCCCTGGCGGCGCACCGACTGCGCCCGTTGAGACCTCGCCACCGACCGACGCGTTCCTGCTGGCCGCGGCAGAAGCACTGGCCGATGTCGACGTCGAGTAGAGGTGCTTGTTTTCCAGTGACTTGGTTGCCGACGATGCAGGCAATGGCTTAACCAGCGGTGTCAGCAGCAAAAGCTCCTCGCGTTGGTGCATAGAGCGCGATAATGGCAGCTGCCGGTCATGATCGCGCATGACGGTGATTGAGTCGTTGTACGCTTTGCGCGAGAGTGCAAGGTGTGTCGGGTGGATCTTGGACAGAAGCGAAATACCGGGCGGCTGCAGGGCCTTGGCCCATGATGTACAGCCCCTCTTGACCTGCAAAACACGGCGCAGCGATGTAAAGATGCGGTCACGCGTCAGGATGCCGTTGGAGTAGCCAAGCTTGAGACCGGCAATGGCCTCCAGCTGGACATCATAGGCACGGCACAGCATAACAATATCGCACCCAGCCTCGACGGCCATGACGGTGCCGCCCTTGACACCAATCTCATGGCTCAGAGCCTCCATCTCGAGACACTCGGAGATTGCAACGCCGCGGAAACCGAGCTCGTTTCGCAGCAGATCGTCGACGACCTGGTCCGACAAGCAGGCGTGGCTCACGTTCATCGACGGATTGGCAATGCCGCAGCCGCCGACAAACATGGCGTCGAGCTTTCCTGACGCAATGGCATTTCTAAAAGGCACAATGGCACTGAGACTCAGCTCCTCGAGCGTCTGCGTGATAATGGGGATGTCGAGACTGGAGCCGAGAAAGTCGAGGTTGCCGTACGAGGGAAAGTGCTTGCCGCACGTAGACAAGCCGGCGTCCTTGAAACCCTTCATGGTGGCAATGCTGTACTGGGATACTTCCTGGGGATCGTCACTCGTAGCACGCACGCCGAGCGGCTGATGGCGGGCGTTGGTCAGCACATCGAGGACAGGGCCGAGGATCATGTTGACACCGCATGCCGAGATCTCTGTTGCCGTGGCCTTGGCAATGGAATAGGCGAGTTCGGGGCTGCCGGCTGCAGCAATGCCCATGGCACTGGGGAACTGGCAGATGTAGTCTTCATCGAACAGACTGTTGACGCCGCCGTTCTCCTGGTCGAGGGCAATAAGCAGAGGGTAGGGGTGTCCGGCGTTGTGGGCAATGGTCTGAAGCTCCTGCACAAGCTTGGCCGTCTCATGTGCAGCTGTTGTCTGTGAGCATATGCATATCGAGTATTGACAACAAGAAGACAGGCTTACATTTGAGGTTCTTGGCTGTCAGCAGGACAGAACCAAGGTGGTGCTCCTCGATAAGATGGCGTATCTGGGGAGTGACTTCCGTGCCATCCCAGCCCATAATGAGCATCTGGCCAATGGCCCTGTGCAGTCAGTATGGTAGCTGCACGCTGTATGGCATACAGGTAGAATGTAGATCACATCAAGCCAACCTACCAGTCAATGTCCTTCCATAGTGGATCCAGGTCACCGTCTGCCTTGCTGGTCATGACGGGCTATGAACTGAGCGGTGCCCAGGGGTGGGTAGACACGCAACCACACAAGCAAAAGATGAAAGACGAATCAGACGGCGGAAAGTGAACTCGGCGAAGCGAGGGAAGAAGGCGCAGGTACGAGCTGGGGGCCAATGCTGGGGTGTGGGTGCGACAAACAGTGCAGACTGCAGACTGCAGACTATCCCGGGCCGTGTGCCGGTGCTGGGGACTTGCTTGCTGCTAAACTGGACCGGGCTGGGCTGCTATGGCGGCTTATCTTGCTGTGTCTAGGAGTTGGTAATGCTATCCGGCCAGATTCATTAGCATGTCATTCACTTGGCGGAGACCGGACTAAGGTATGGTCAAGGTGTGCTATATGGAAGGAGTCTAGAGCAATCGGGAAGCAGATCCAGCGGACACCGATTGTGGTGGCGCCAAGTATGTAGAAAGCGAAAAGCGAAACAGATGTGGTAGTGGTAGTCAGGTACAGGCAAGACCCGTGTTTATGCTTAGAGACACTCTTCTTTGTGCATAGAGCTAGGCGGGTCTCGAGACAGGTACTCGGGAGGTCAAAGACAGGTCAAAGACGAGGCAAGGGTCAAGGAGCGGAGCCTTGCAGCGTCGAGATGTGCGTGACGTGAGGTGGCCGAGGTATGCTTAGGGGCAGAGTAGGGGTAGAGTAGGTGCAGAGGCAAGGGGCAGATGTAGCGGGTGGTGAGATGCAACTTACAACTTGTTCTAGAGTCAGGAGGTGGAAGAAGTGGACGTGTCGTATGTGGGCGTTGTGAGGTCAGACGGGCGTGGTTGAACGAGGCCGGAGGTTGGGTTGTGTGCGCGCTGTGATTGGCTCAGCTGTGAATCCTACGAGTCGCACAGGAGGGCTTGAACGGGCAAGAGCTATTCCCCACATATCATAGGAAAACGGAAGGGCGGAAAGGCCGTGCACACAGTGCTACAGTGCGGAGCAGACTAGTGCGGCGCTAGTGTCGAGAGCCGCTGAACGAAATACGGCAGATCCAAACGGTGGAGTCTTCTTTCAAAAAGCTTGACAGTGCCAAACGGTGGAGTCTTCTTTCAAAAGCTTGACAGTGCCAAACGGTGGATACTCTTTCAAAAAGCTTGACGGTGCCAAAAACGGTGGATGCACGCACTCCACATTTCTAGAAACAATACCGGCAACGTTACATGCCAACCGCGACCAGCAGGCGATCAGCAAAAGGCTCGAGACATTTAGGGATTTAATTGTGCTACAACATGCCTGGGTAGTGACATCGTTTTGCCTCTTTGACATTGCTTTATGCGTGTGTTCTTACGCCGTACTTATACATGGGGTGATGACTGTATGCTTATGGGTGCGGGTAGTGGTCCGCCACCGGAGGAAGAGGTTGGACTGTTGGTGCCGGCCGGCTCTTGCGTTACTTTTATACTTTTATCCAGTATATTTCCATCACCTTGCTTGCCACTGTTTCAATGTTGGTAACGGGCATGTTGCGTGTGGAGGTCACCGGCTTTGTCTGGAGGGAGTGAGTAGAGTAATCTGGAGAGAATATGACTAAAATAGTAGAGAAAACCTAGCGAACGGCGCGAGTGACAGGCTGGCTTGTGACGGCAGCTACGTCGGAGCAGATACGGCTATGCTAAGATAGCAGTCTGTCTGTCTGTCTGTCTGTCTGTCAGTAGTGTGATTTCGGTGGTCATATATATCGTTATCATCCGTGTCAACCGTACCTTTGTCTCATCTAGTCTTATCCTCACACAACCTCCCGAGACACACAATGCCTTCATTAATTACTACGGTGCCGGCCTCGCCAATCACTACTACCCCCTCGTCGCCCACTGCCCCCGGCACACGCGGCATCACCAAGCTCACAAACTGTCGTCTTGTCCGCGGCAACGACCTCGTCTGGCAGGATCTCTGGGTCAGCTCCATTACCGGGAAAATTGTGCGCAGTCAGGCCGCCTTTTTCGACGACCATGTCCTGCCGGATGAGACGGTCGACCTCGGCGGCCGTATCGTCGCCCCCGGCATGATCGAGTGCCAACTCAACGGTGCCTTTGGCTTCAACTTTTCCACGCTCTTTGGCGATGAGGGCTCGGCCAAGGCCCGCTACGAGCGCGAGATGCACGCGCTCAACAAAAAGCTTGTCGCCACCGGCGTCACTTCCTACGTGCCCACGGTCACGAGCCAGACGAGCGAGCTCTACCACAAGGTGCTGCCGTACCTTGCGCCCATCCGTGGCGCCGCGCGCGACGGTGCCGAGTCACTCGGTGCCCATGTCGAGGGTCCGTTCCTGAGCCCGACGAAGAACGGTGTGCACAACCCCGAGGTCTTCAAAGAGGCCATCACCCTCAAGGATGTGCAGGACATGTACGGCGCTGAGAACCTCGGCAGCGAGGACGGCACGGCCAAGCCGGTTGTGCGTATGATCACCGCCGCTCCCGAGATCGGCCGCATGTCCGATGTCGTGTTTCCCGAGCTTGTGCGCCGTGGTGTTGTCTGCGCCATTGGCCACTCGGAAGCCACGTACGAGCAGGCCGCATCCGCCATTACGCACGGCGCCACCATGATCACGCACCTGTTCAACGCCATGCGTCCTCTGCACCACCGCAACCCCGGCATCTTTGGCGTGCTGGGCGAGACGCCCCTGGTGCGCGTCGACGAAGGCGCCCCCGCATCGCCCGGCAGCAACGGCGCTCTCTTTGCGCCCACCAAGCGCCCATACTACGGCGTCATCTCCGACGGCATCCACCTGCACCCAACAACGGTCAAGATTGCGTACAACGCCTACCCGGCCGGCTTTATTCTCGTAACGGATGCCATGCACATGGTGGGCTGCCCTGACGGCCCCTACGACTGGACCAACGGCGACCGCCACATGAAGCTGGTCAAGAACGGCAAGGTGCTGCTTCTCGAGAACTCGGACACCATTGCAGGCAGCACCATCACGCTCATCGAGTGTGTTGAGAACTTCATGAACTGGACCGGCGCCACCATCCCCCAGGCCCTGCGCACCGTCACCTCTACCCCTGCAGCCATGCTGGGTCTCGAGGGCCAGAAGGGCACTCTCGAGTCCGGTGCCGATGCCGATCTGATTGTCCTGTCTGCCGAAGAGGTGCTCGAAACACCTCAGTCGCCCATGGCTGCTACGGCCACCTCGGCGGCCGGTGCCGTCGGGGTTGTCAGTACGCGTCTGTATATTGATGAGGTCTGGAAGTTTGGCGAGCGTGTGTTCCAGCGTAACTAGATGGCTTTGTCTTCTTGGATTTTTGTTTTTTGCTTCCTCACTACGTTTTCGATACCAATGCTCCTACAAAAATAAATACTAGACAGCATAATGACACGGACGACAGGATCATGGCGTTACCTAGAACGGCTTCCCCGTATGATTCTTGAATAATACAGTGTATTCATATTCTATAAGGCTATTTCGACCAATAATCATGTTACCTGTTGTGTCGTGGCGTGCATCAGATAATACTCCATCCCCTTGTCCCAACTGAACCACCACCTACAGCTTTGCCTGGCTCGATACCCACTCCGCCTCCACCTCGGCAAGTCTCTTAGAAACAACCGTGCGGATTAGCTCGTCGGTGTAGGGAGCAAGTGTCTCTGGCTGGATAGGTGTCTCCTCCAGTGTCTTTGCCTTGATGCGCGTAAAGGTCGACTCGGTAAGAGACTCGGGGTGCTCCACTGCGCGGCGGATGAAGCCTGCCCATCCGTCAAAGCATCTCTTTGCACCCGGGCTATGTGAGACGAGCATAGCAAAACAGTGAGGCATCGCTTCGTACTGCTCAAAGGTGACTGACTTGACCCCCTTGCCGCCGTTGTAGAGTCGTGTTGCCGTGAAGAAATTAATCTCGTCGGCCAGCATCTCCCAGCCTACGCAAACGTACATGGGAGGTGCGTTGCGCCAGCCGTCGGGATTGCTAGTAAGCATCGAAACCAGCGGATGTGTGGCAAGGTCTGTCTCTGTGTAAAGGAAACGGCGGGGTGGACTGGTAGGCCAGGCTTTACACGCTGGGCGATTGAGCGCGTCAGATCCTGGCACGGGCATCGGTGGCAGATAATCAAACTCTGCACGGCAGGATTCGCTAGACGGCTGCCATGACGGTGAACTGTTGGTTACGTCAACCCACGGCGAGTTGAGGGCAGCGCCTGCAGGAAGTGGTACTTGACGCATGGTGCCATACCACATGACACGGGTGTTGTGCTTCTGGAACTCCAGTAGCACGCGTGTAAGTGCCAAACAAAGGTTTCCACCAGCACTAAATTGTTAGAAGACTGAAAGACGGTGGAAAGCAGAAAACATACCTATCGCCGGCGAACACAATGTGTCTTGCGAGCACCGGCTCGTGGAAAGCCCCTGGTGGCGGGTACAGAAGCGTCATGTATGAGACAAGAGCATCCAGGATCTGGGTTGGAAAGGCACTCTGCGGCGCCAGGCGGTAGCGCACAGAATAACACCGGCCACCAATTTGGCGGGCCAGCGTGTGTACTCCATTGCGGTGTGTCGCAGGGTCAAGCAGGTACATGGCACCACCATGCAAATATAGAACGGTCGTTGGCTGGGGCGCCGTAACATGGCTCATGAGTGCCACGTACCGGTCAGGCTCGTCCGTGTATGTCGGTAGTTTGGCGCTCTCTCTGGCACCGGTGCGGTGGCCTGTCCACTCCGCCTCGACAGGAGCTACCTCGGGCCACTTGATTTCGGGGAAAGCTTTACCGCTGCTTCCAGCGCCCTCTTCGCTGTATAGACGCTTGACAACATCTGCCAATGCGTTGCAAAGTTGGGCATTTTCCTCGGCATTGGCGCCTCCGGGTGCTGTATACTTGCTGACCCAAAGCGGGCCACAGACACCCGGGTCGCTGTTGAGCAGACGCTGCACCTCGGAGATGCTTCTAGCACCCGATGAAGGCTGACCATCAGATGACGCGTTGGCAGACGCGCCGAGGACTGAACCAAGGAAAGGCAGGTTAGACAGTGGCGGCTTCTGCGGCACAAGCATGGCGCGAACAACAGCAATAATGACTTCCGACCTGAGGTCGAGGAACTCAGACGCCTTTGAAGAGCCCAGAATGTGGCGGACGGCTGTACGAGCAGCCACAGGTAGGGCAATCAAGGCGAGGTTGATGCGGTTAACAATTGACAAGCTTGGGGCTTCGTTGTGTCCCTCCTGGAATGCAAGATCGGTGTCCATGGCCGGGAGAGACATGGTTTTGACAAGAATATGTGCGAGATAAGTACCGGTTTTCTTTGGAGTCAACCTATGTTCAAGGACAGACGTTGAGAGGTTGGAGTGCAGATCGACTCCAGACGCCCCGTGTTTAAAGCTGTGATTGAGCCCCAGTTCGACACCTAGCACCTAGCTGAAGATTGCAGTGGGGGGGCAAGGGTATGTTGAGGCTAAAAAGTGACGACGAAGCGAATGATGGTAGTTCTCAGTAGGGAAAAACACAGCACCAGTCAACGGTAGATATATTTATAGATGATGGCAAACCAAGAAAACGATGATAGCCATCTGGAGGATTTGGGGGGAAATGTGAAGATGCGAGAAGAAAGAAGCTTGTGAGAAAAGGGTGTTGTTAGGCCCCTAAGATCGGCCGAACCGAGGCAGGAGCGAAGAGGTGTGGGAGCGAAGAGGTGTAAGAGAGACAGAGCGATGCAGCTAAAACACACAAAGAAAGACAACAGGTACCGAGTACTTTGGCAACTCTTGCCACGCACGTTGGTAGATCTGTCCTGACAACTGAACGAACTAGGAAAGGAAGGGACATCTTGTTATTGACGTCAGTTGATCGAGAAAGGAGCAACTGGCAGGACTGGAGGTTGACCTGATGTTGCTTTTATTATGTAATCATGGTGGTAGGCAGTCTCGATGCACTCTGGCGACACGTACTCGAACCCTACGCCAGCTTCAGCACGTTCTTCTTGCGCTCGATGATCCGGTACAGGCCCACGGCGTACCTCCACGATAATGCCCGTGGAACCAAAGAAGACACGTCCATGGAACCAGAGGAGACACGTCCGTGGAACCAGAGAAGACCGTCCGTTGAACCAGAGAAGAAACGTCCATGGAACCCGAGAACACACGTATCAATCAATTTAGATAATAACCAGCTAGACTCTAGACTACCCAGTAGGAAGGAAAACGGGAAAGAGACAGAAGAAATGAAAAATGCTATAATACAAAAATGAAAGGAGAAAGAGCCGTCGCTATACAATTATGCACTTGGTCTCCGGTACCTATGACTATGTCATTTGATTTTGATTCCAACCTCGTCGTAGCTGCATCTAAGCGCTGGTGGAAGTCTCGACAGGGGCAGGAGTGGTTCCCGGCGAGGATGCGCTCGAAGCCGGTGCCACAGACGCCGCGGCGGGCTTCGCGACACGCTGCCACTCAGGAATCGATCTGCCATTTGGCGATGGCAAGCCGCTGCTGCGTATGGCTGGGGCCGGGGTCGACGTGGTAGGCACAGTAAAACCACTTGAGAAGGGGGTAGCCGAGGTCACGGCCGCAGTGGTCTGGGCGGGCTTCTCGGCCTCGCTCTCAACAGACGCAACAGAGGGCGCAGACGTGCTGGCCGCAACACTAGAGGGGCGCAGGTAGCTTGCGACACCGTTGGTGCCGTTGGTGGCGGAGTAGCCATTGGCGGCTGGCGTGGACGGAGAAGCACCGGCACCCATGCGCTGTCCGATGAGCGTGCGCAAACCCTTGAGTTCAGTGTTCACCTCGCGCAGACGGCCATCTGTAACCTCGCGCTGGGTATCGAGAGCCTTGGGGAGCGCGTCCTTGAGACCGCGCACGTCGTCGCGCAGACGCTCAGCATCTTCTTCGCGGCGCTTGCTGGCCGTCTTAAGCTCGGAAATAACCCCCTCGAGGTTAGTCAAGGCAGAATCGAGACGCTCAGTGCGCTCTTTCTCCGCAGACTTCAGCTCATCCGTATCCTTGGCGAGCTGCTCAACGAGCGCAAAGGCGCGCTCAAATTGGTCGTCAATGGCCTTCTTGTCCTGTTCGAGGCGGTCGGGGGTTGGTGGCGCTACAAGCGGGTAGACGTATCTCTGTTTGTGTATTAGAAGAGGCCAGAAACTGCAAGATTATAATATCGGCGTACCTTGGTCATGCTATACAAGCCGTAGCCGACACCGCCGACAACGGTCGCCATGATAAACCAGTCGCGCCAGTCACGGTGCGGCATAGCCTCGGGCGGCGGCGGTGGTGGTTGCCAGCCATATGGGGGCGGCTGACCATAGAACTGGGGAGGTTGCTGCTGCTGTTGGGGATGATACGGCACGGGTGGCGATGGCTGGGATGGTGATGCCATGACGGATGATGGCGGCGTATCGAGGCCGGCACGCGCAAGAGCAGCCGAGACCTCTTCTGGTGTCAGATTCTTTGCCTTGAGGAAAGCGGCGCGGCTGTCTGGGGACGAGGAAGCGACTGAGGGATCCTGAAGAAACTTGGCCGCCGAGGCGACCAACTCCTCACGGATTGCCATTATTGGTGGTAGATTGATCGATGCGGTGATACCAGTGTCGATGATGTTGTCGAGTTGTCGCTGATAGGTGCTGCTGATGGCCGAGAGTCGATGGCCAGTACAATCCAATGATGGAGTGAGTAACAACAAAGAGAAGACAAACCGAATCCAAAATAAGAGCTGGGATGGATGGAGACCTTGCTTGCCGCGTAGTGGACTCCTTTTTAGACGTGGAGAAAGTAGTCATAAGCATAAGCATACTG
Source organism: Ophiostoma triangulosporum (assembly GCA_029298705.1). Taxonomy (NCBI): domain Eukaryota; kingdom Fungi; phylum Ascomycota; class Sordariomycetes; order Ophiostomatales; family Ophiostomataceae; genus Ophiostoma; species Ophiostoma triangulosporum. Next base: position 324,621 of record JANSLO010000010.1, on the reverse strand, counting down.
CCGTGCGGAGGCGTCTCATTAATTCAGGTGGCCGGGCTGGACCGAGGCAGCGGTACTGAGATCGATCACGTGGATGTAGTACTCATCGAGTCTACACGTGATGCGTCATTCTCATACGATTACATAATCTCGATATCACGCTAAGCATAAGCATATAGGACCCACCAATCAACCGCTCCAATGGTTGTTTACATTTACAACGGGGCAACGGCCATTTCCCCCCTTAGGCCTGCATTTGCAACGTACCTTTCCCCCTCTTGTTGTCGCATTATTTTGTGCTTTTATCTGCATTTAATTCTTCACCCATTTTCCGTATTCTGCATCAACTTGATAGACGTAATAACGCGACCCGCTATCACGATATTCAGCAATCACCATTTACCACATCTCAACGCTCACAGCCACCGCACCCAACGCGACTTCACCGCCCGCGCACGCGCAGCGCAAACACTACTCTTCTTTAGTGCGCAAAGCAAACAGCGCAAGCGCATCCTCAACTACATCGCGATGTCCCAAGACTCAGGACACTGGAGCGTCCGCCGCCCTAGAGAGGTGAGCCATCCTCCGCCCCTTATCAGTCGGCTGCAGTACTAACGAATAGACCCTGGGCGGGCTAACTCTTAACTCTGCGATCCCCGCGTCACACTCCTCCATGAAGCGTTCCAACTCGTTAGCCCACGGCAACACCGGCGCCGTTCCTTTCTCGACCTCGGGCAACACCAGCAGCGGGAATCCGCACATTCGCTCAGTATCGGGCTCGCGCCACTCGCTGGTACCGACGCGCCCGTCTTCGCTTGCCGACATGGGACTTGCCTCGGCAAAGCGAGCGTCTATGCGCCCCGGCCCTTTCACACCCGGCCCGAGTCGCGCATCCGAGGGCGGCGCTGCTGATAGAAGAAGCAGTGTCTACCGCAGCGGACGGCAGTCGATTGGCGTGGGAATGGGCGGCAACACCATGGGCGGCAGCAGCCACCAGAGCTTTTTCTCACAAGCACCGGCACCGGCGGGCGCGCTACGGGATCCACGGCCACTGCGGGACCGGTCATACCTCGCACGCATCGGTCAGGAAGTTATTGAATACCTGACCCAGCACAACTTTGAGATCGAGATGGGCCACACCTTGTCACCAACCGTCATCAAGTCACCTACACAAAAGGACTTTGTATGCATGTTCCAATGGCTCTATCGGCGAATCGACCCCAACTACCGATTCCTCAAAAGCATAGACCAGGAGGTTCCCATCTTGATAAAGCGGATTCGGTACCCCTACGAAAAGGGCATCACCAAGAGCCAAATTGCAGCTGTTGGTGGCCAGAACTGGGGCACGTTTCTGGGTATGCTGCACTGGATGATGGAGCTGTCGGTCATGCTGGAGCGGTACGCGGCCAACCGGTACGACGATGCGTGTGAAGAGGCTGGTGTGGACGTTATTGCCGATCACATTACGTTTAATTTCGTTGCACACTCGTACCAGGACTGGCTAGCCATAGATACGGATGCTGGCGATGACGGCCCTGATGACGATGCCGAGCAACTGGCCAAGCTGCAGCAACCGCATCTTGAGCTCATGACGCGACAGCTGGACGAGGCGTACGCTAAGCAAGACGAAGAATTGGCCGAGCTGGAGGCTCAGTACGCGAAGCTGCAAAAGGACGTTGCCGATTTGGAAAAGTCATCACCGGACTTGGCCGTTCTCGACGACCACTTCAAAATTATGGAGGAGGACAAGGGCAAGTTTGAAGAGTACAACGAGCTGGCGCTGCAGCGGTGTGAAAAGTACGAGTCCAGGATCCCACAGCTACAAGAGGAGTTGAATAAACTGCAAGAAGAGGTGCAGGAGGCGGAGGGTGTAAAGCGCAACCTACGGCAGGCCGTGGACGAGCAGGGGATCAGCATGTCGGATATTGACCGGCTAAACTCTGAGCGTGAACGACTGCAAAAGGGCTTTGAGGCGGTTGGGCAACGGCTGGAGGATGCAAAGAAGAAGGTGGCAGACCGCGAGCTGGAGGCGAGCCGACGGCTGGACGAACTCGAGCAGACAGTCGACCGATATAACACGGTGGCCTACCAGAACGCACTCATCCCCGAGTCGGCGGCCAACGCCAAGGGCAAGGACTACGAGCTGCGCATCAAGTTGGACAGTGACGGCGGTAGTGGCGGCATGGGCATGGAGGACGGCAACCTCGAGAGCCACCGGCTGCTCGTGGACGGCGTTACAGGCTACCGGCCAGCACACATTCTCAACCTGGATCTGCGGGGAGCCGTTAAGAACAGTTTGCTCGCGCTGCGCAAGGAGGTGACGGAGCGGCGCAGTGATGCCATCGAGTCGATGATGAAGGACAACGACCTGCTGGAGAGCATCAAGGAGGCGATGGAAGACAAACGCAGCGAGTTGGAGGCCCTGGAGCATCGCGTTCGCGCGGCCGAGCAGGAGCACGAAAAGACCAAGGAGGTGACGACGGCACAGCGGCTGGCGTCGGATACGCAGATTGAGAAGATGGAAAAGGAGCTGGCCAAGATGCGCGGCAATCTGAGCGAGACTTTGCAGCTAATGGAGCAGCGCGAGATGAGCACGAACATTCAGTACGAGAAGCTGACGTTGCGTGCGGGCCAGCTGCGCGAGGAGCTGCACACGGAGATCATGCGGATGCTCAACGACGTTATCAAGTTCAAGATGCATGTGCAAAAGAAGTTGGAGGAGTATGAGGAGTTTGTCACCGAGGAGCTCGTCAAGGAGCTCGGCGAGGAGGAAGAGCAGGAGTAGGTCTTGTACATGGTGTGATAATGAAGGCTGATGGGTTATGACGGCGTTTGTATCTATATTTTTTGTCTTTTGCTATCTTTTGCTACCTTGAGCTTTGCTTTTGCGCTGTTGGCAATAAATACAGTGACTGTGATCACTGAAACAAGTGTCAAGCTTCGCTAAAGATTACTGATTCAGGTGCCGTGCTTGGCTAAATAACCACCAGACACGCTATCATGAGCGAGAATACAGAATAGCAGAAAGGACCTACCAATATTGGCGGCAGTGGTCAAGCAGGCTGCCTCTCGCATCCTATTGGCAAGTCTTCTTTAGAAATAGAAACCTGCTCACGATTGCGCAGCTCTTTGGGGCGACGACGCGAGGTGGCTGTGCTGAGGCGACGTCTAGCCAACAAGGTGGCTGGGATCGTCTTACAGGGAGGGCACTGCTGATTAGTCAGACAGTCAGACTACATCAGTCACATCTAAGCATAGCAGATTCAGCAACAAAACTCGTGGGTAGTAACCAACGCAGTCTATATATATGCAGTCTTACGATTGATTCACTTCGGCTGAAACATGAGACGAGTTCCACCGGTGCGCCCGTGATGCTCGCTCTCGTGGTGTGGCCAACGCTGTAACACGCAAGATAAGTATGGTAACAAAGGCCTAGGCTGGACACTACTCCGTAGTCAGCAACACTACGATAGGCATGCGACAGCTGTATCAGCAACAGCATCAGGTATCCCCACCTCTTCGCGCGCGCTGAATTGGCCCCTCTTTTCCTTTTCTTCTCTCTTGCTCGCTTTATTTTCAATAGAAGCAGTCTTGCGTATTATCCTTTCTTCCTCTTTCTTCTCTCTTTTCTGCTGCCTCCGATATACTTTTAGCCCCAACTCCACAAGTTGATAGTGCATCTTCCCCGACCCTTGTACTTGAGCGCTCTCGTGTCTTTCATTACAGCCGAGCTGCTACGGTACTATATAGCGTGCCCCTCTCACATCTTGCCTATCTACTCCGTCACCTTTACCTCCCATCAACAACAATTGTCTCACCACAACGAGACACAACTTTCGACTCGTCCGCTCTACAACTACTTCATACGAACAACATGGCTGGCACTGGCTCTCCCGGTGGTGAGGGTCCCTCGTTTGCTCCTCCGCCACTGCCTGCTGGCTGGATCGCGCAGTGGGATGGCGCAAGTCGCAAGTACTACTTTGTGCAGCTGTCGACTGGTGTTTCGCAGTGGGAGACACCGCTCACCGCAGCGCCCGTCGGCGGCGGTACCCCGACTCCCAGCAACGCCGGAACAGACCACCCCTTTGGTATTCCACCCAACGGCAGCGGCCTTCGGGACGCGACCTACATCACACACTCGGATGGCTCGCAAACCATTCGCCATGCAGACGGTCGCATGGAGCCCGTGATGCCCACCGAGACCGGCACGCGCGGTGTCGATGGCTCAAGTGACCGCGGCATAGGGGTAAGCGCCCAAGTTCATGTTCAAGTTGCATTCAGCAGTCATACTAACAAAGCAGTCCTTTGCGGCCAACATTCTGCAGAGCCAGCTGTCGCACGGCAAAACGGGCAACAGCAGCAGTGGCGGCGGGTCCAACGCGCTCCTCGGCCAGCTGATTGGCGGTCTCACTGGCTCCAGCAACAGCAACAGCAACAACCACGGTAGCAACAGCAACAGCCACAGTGGCAGCAGTGGCGGCGGCATCGGTGGCAAGCTGGCGTCGCAGCTGGCGTCCAACCTGTTCTCATCCAACAGCAAGCCAGCGGCTACGACAAGCTACCATGGAAACCAACAGGCACACACGAGCAACTCAGGCGGTCTTGCGGGCGCCATGATGGGCGGCGTGGCCAGCATGTTTGGCGGCAGCCACGCGCAGAACCCGAGCCAAAATTATGGATACTCCAACGGCGGCCAGACCAGCACGTACACGGGCGCGGCACCGCCGGCATCGTACCAGGGCGCCGCGGCTCACCAGTACAGCTCTCCGGCTACGGGCGCGCCAGCAGTGGGCGGCGCTCATAACAACAACAGCCACAGCAACAGTGCTGGCAACAGCCATAACGGTACCCCATCATATGCGCCGCCGCCCACTACGAGCTCGTATGGCGGTGCCCCGCAACACCCGCAGCAGCAGTCGTACCACCAGCCGCAGCAGACACCCCAGACATACCCGCCGCCTCCGCAGCAGCAGCAGCACCAGTCGTATCAGCCACCGCAACACCAGACACCTCAGCACCAGCAGCACCAGCAGCCCGTTGCGCACCCGCAGCAGCCCGCGTACGGCAGCTACCAGGCACCAACAGCACCCAGTTACGCCGGCGGTAGCCAGTCTGGCTCTGCCGGATCCAGCACACCCGGCTACTACCCTCCCCCGCCAACCCAGCCGGCTCACCAGTCGGCTCATCAGCAGCCTCACCAGCAGTCCCAGTACGGTCAGCCACAATATGGCGGTGCGGCTGGTTCCACTGGCGGTGCAGCAGCCTCGTACATACACCCGCAGCAGACTCCTTACGCTCAGGGTGGTGCTGGCAGCTACGGCGGTGCGCCTCGGTACTAGGCTTGGTCTTGTGAGCCAAGGGTCTCGACCTGTCTTTCATGTTTTGAAATTTTGAAGTCCTTGTTACATCTTGTTCTATCTTTGCATCATTCTACTAGCATAGTTTCTGTTATTCGAAGACGTCTTTCTTCTGTGTTGTTGTCACTATTTTCATTGTCTGTTTGTTCGTTTGATTGATTTTGCCCCTGTTATTTGTTCAGTGTCCTGTTGTATGTATTACTGTATTACTGTTTGCGCCAGTCAGAGACCGCGAGAAGAGAGTAGCAGGCAGCCGATGTAATGTGCCAGCGCACACACAGCTGCCTAACAAAAAATCAACAAAATCTCAATATATCACTGCATCTTCTTGCTGGCAGTGGCCACCTGACGCAACTGCGGAAGAATGACGCGGCGCGCGAGTACGGCGCTGACTGCAGCAACCGCCAAGACAGCGCCAATCGTGGGGATGAGAGAGCGCGGAAGGACGTTGAAAACAAATGGATCGAGGATGATGTCGGTGAGGACGGGAGGGACATTGGGTGACATGGGCGCTGTGATGTAGTCGGCCGTCGCCACGATGCGCGCAAACATTGGGGGGTTTGTCGACGCCGAGGATGGCGAGCCAGTGAGAGCAGGCTTCGAGACAGCCATAAGCGCGGAAGCCAGGCTGGGCGTGTCTAGCACAGCCGCCGCGTCGTACACATCTACAGTAAACTCGGTCGGTTGCTGGCTTGTCAGACATTGACACAATGAGAGAGCATCGGGTATCATCTCAAACAGAAAACACATAAAACACATACAGTGGCAGCCCAGCAGACGCGCAGCTCGTAGCGCTGGCCGGGGACGAGACCGTCGAGCAAGATCCACGTGGTGGCATTCTGGGGGAACCCAGAGGACCATGGGAAAAGCGCGGGCAGAAACGTGCGCCAGGCATTGCGATCCGCGTCGTGTGCCAGGCGTGGAAGATTGCGTGTCTCGATGTCGATGTCGCTGTCCGGACCACTGCCGGGCGGCGCGACAAAGACGGCCTTTTCTACATTGGCGGTGACAAATGTGCAGAGAAAGAGGACCAGAAGCAAGCAAAGGCCGCGAGCACGGCCAAGAATAGCCATGGCGATGGCGATGGGTGCGAAAGGCGGGCGTGATATTCAACAGCTGAGCAGGGCAGCTTCGCCAGGGGCTTATCTTATCGGTCGACTTATTCAGCAGCCTCTCGCCACAGCCACCACAGCCACACTCACATGTTAATTCGTTCTGTCTCTAAGAAGTTGCCGTACTCGTACGGTACTAACTTGTAGTGTATTTTTACAGTGCTGCTAGTGCTACAGCGCATAAATATAGTGAGCAGTTGGGAAACCTGGGGGGTTAGCGCAGTACTAGGTCCACTTTTTACCCGGAGTTACAGGGATTACGGGGAGCAGTGACGCGCCGAGGAATGGGCATGGGACTTGACTCTGGGGAAAGAGGCAAGATGTAGCTGAAAGCGAGCACGAGCTTTTGCGGCTACTGGTGAATCCATTTCCTCTCATACCCATCCTCCCAGCTCTCAAGGTATCTTGATATACATTTCGAGTTGAATTCGCATTGCGTTTTTAGAGAATTTCCCTGTTCAGTTGCCTCGCTTTACGTTCTCTTTCAACACTACTGCTGTGCGCCCGCGCATTGGATCCTACATAATACACTTTCGGCTTGTGAATGACGATGCACTTCTCCCAATAGCAGCGACGCCGCGCACAGCAAACCCTCTACGCATCGAATCCGATACAAACGACGTATCGGATAAATCCCATTATTTGCCGCCGATAGCGCTGCAAGTACCTCGTTTTGCTCTGGCACGTCTACGCCTGCCCATCCTCTGTCTCTCCCCCATCATACCGTCGTCCTCGCCATGGCCGGCCAGTCCAAACTTGCACTGCCGCACGGCTTGCTAGGTCCTTCACAGCGTCGCGGCCTCAAAAGCCTGGTGTGCTCCATTACGCGCGGATACCTCGCCAACCGCACGCGCATATCGCGCGCCGTCTACATCACCCTACTGCTCGCGCTTGTCAACCGCATCCGCAGCGCCATTAACGAACAGCGCCAGGCGGCCGCCCGGGAAGAACGCCAAGGTGCTGACGGCAGAACAAAGGGCGTTTCCATCCTTGACGAAAATGAAAGCGCCGGCGGCAAGAAGAAGAAGGTCGAGCTCGATCGTGCCTTTTTCAAATCGCTGTTCCGCCTACTGCGCATTGTCATCCCTAGCTGGCGCTCCAAAGAGGCGCGGCTCATTGTCAGCCACAGCGTCTTTCTAGTCGTCCGCACGCTGCTGAGTCTGCAGATTGCCGCCATGGACGGCGCCATTGTCAAGAGTCTGGTGCGCGGCGACGGCGCGCAGTTTGTCAAGCGCATCGTGTGGTGGATGCTGATCGCCGTGCCGGCGACATTTACCAACTCCATGCTGGCCTACCACCAAGCCGAGCTGGCCCTACGCTACCGCACGCGCCTGACGTCCTTTATCCACGAACGCTACCTGTCTGACATGACCTTTTACGGTCTGTCGGCTCTCGACGACCGCATCAAGAACCCGGACCAGCTGATTGCCGTCGACGTGGCCAAGTTCTCCAACAGCTTGGCTGAGCTCTACAGCAACCTCGCCAAACCCATTCTGGACATGGTACGTAAACACGTTCACGTTCTTGCACGTGTCTCACAAAGACGCAAAGACTAAAAGACTAACGAATAGACAATATACACGTACTCGCTGTCAAAGAGTGTCGGCGGCGAGGGTGTTGTGTCCATGTCGCTCTTGGTGCAGCTGTCGGCACTTGTCATGCGTGCCCTGACACCGCCCTTTGGCAAGTACGTGGCCGACGAGGCCCGTCTGGAAGGCGAGTTCCGCTTTGAGCACTCGCGCCTCATCGACCATAGCGAGGAGGTTGCCCTGTATGCCGGCCACGCTGCCGAGAAGGACACGCTGGACAAGGGCTACTTTACGTTGATCAAGCACGTCAACTACATTTTGCGCCAGCGCTTTTACCACGGCTTTATGGAGGACTACGTCATCAAGTACCTCTGGGGCGCGCTCGGTCTGCTGTTGTGCAGTATGCCTGTCTTCGTCCCCATTCCCGGCGTCGACAAGCTGGCCAAGTCGTCATCCGGTAATGCCTCGTCGGTCTTGAACAACATGGCCAATCGCACCGAGAGTTTCGTGACCAACCGCCGCATGCTTCTATCGGCCTCCGACGCCTTTGGTCGTGTGATGTTCTCGTACCGTGAGATCATGGAGCTTGCTGGCTACACGTCGCGCGTGTCCACCCTGCTCGATGTCATGAACGATGTGCGTGCTGGTCAGTTTGAGAAGAAGCTTGTGTCCAGCAACGACAGCACAGATGACCACGCCGCCGTCCTCAAAGGTCGCGGCACTGTTGTCGAAAGCGACACAATCGAGTTCAAGAATGTGCCCATCATCTCGCCCAACGGTGACGTACTGGTGTCTGCACTCTCTTTCCGCCTGCGCCCGGGCGACCATTTGCTGGTCGTCGGCCCCAACGGCTGCGGCAAGTCGTCACTGTTCCGTATCCTCGGCGGTCTCTGGCCCGTCTATGGCGGCACGGTCCACCGCCCACCGCCTACCGACATCTTTTATATCCCCCAGCGCCCCTACCTGCCACGCGGCACGCTTCGCCAGCAGATTATCTACCCCGACAGCCTGCGCGGCATGCGCGCCAAGGGCATTACGGATGCCGATCTGGAACGCATCCTGGGCCTGCTCGGTCTCGAGGAGCTGCTTACGAGCCAGCAGGAGAGCGGTGCCGGCTGGGATGCTGTGGCCGAGTGGCGCGATGTGCTGAGCGTGGGCTGGCAGCAGCGCCTGGCCATGGCGCGTCTGTTGTACCACCGTCCCAAGTACGCCATCCTGGACGAGTGCACGTCGAGCGTCACGCTGGAGATGGAGAAGACCATGTACGAGCAGGCCAAGGCCATGGGCGTCACTCTGATGACTGTGAGCCACCGTCGCAGTCTGTGGCAGTACCACAACCATATCCTGCAGTTTGACGGCCAAGGGCACTTTATCTTCACCAAGCTGGACGCCGAGCGGCGGCTACGGCTCGAGGACGAGAAGGACGACCTGGACCTGCTTCTGCGGCAAGTGCCTGATGCCGAGAAACGCATCGCCGAGCTCGAGGAGGCCATGTCGTAGTCGATGCTGTTTTCATGTTACCTATATATCTTCCATCTGTTCATTCAGTAATAGCGCGCTGTCCCCAAACTGTAAATCTAGTCCCTGTCTATCATTATTGCATTCATTCTCTGGGGGGGTTCTATTTCGTTGCTTTCTTGTTAGATTTGTCTTTCTTCATGGTGGAGCAGTGTTTGTAGTAGTGATCAATTTATTTTGATATATAATTTGAATCGAAATAGCTCGAAATAAGACTCTTTCTCTTTTTTATTTTATTTTTTAAAAACAACAAATTCTCCAAATACAGTAAATATAGCTATTCCTATAGCTATCTATGTACATTAACCTTCATATAGCTTACATAAGCACACTAGGCGGTCAAGTTTTTGCCAAATATTGCCGGCCAAACTCCATTTCATCAAGCTTCACTTACACACAACTTTGGTCGGCTCTATTCTATTTTGTCAAGAACACAGCAGGATCGGTATCCTCCACACAACCAGTATGGCTACATCTATAGCTGCTGCAGCTGCTGCCAGTACGACGGCCCAACTGCGTTTCCTCACCGACGCGGCGCACCTGTTGCGACAGACCGCACCCGAGACGTCGGCTTTTCTCATGCATCGCCGGAGCGATGTGCTGGTGCAGAATCTGGCCACGACGTCATCATCATCCACATCTACGACTGCAACAAACTCGATATCTGCATCGGCACAGGCTGCCCTTGCCTTTACCTTGAGTGATGCCCAGCGCCAGCACGTGTGCACGAGCTGCGGACACATTTTGATCCCCGGTAGCAACGGCACGACACTCTCCATTCTGTCGGGGAGGCCAAAGGCAAAGGCAAGAGGCGCGAAGCGGAAGAGAGGTACACAAGACCAGACAGACCAGACATACCAGAAAGAACAGAAAGACAAGACAGACAAGAAACCCGCCAGCAATACCCATACCGGCATCACAAAAGTCTTTGCATGCGGCTCATGCAGCCAGGAGACCCGCGTCGCACTACCGCCGCCACCGCCACTGCCAAAGAACAGGCGTCCGAAGAAGGCAGCAGCTGCAAAGGAAGAAGCCAAGCCGTCCAGTGTGCAAAAGACGCCATTGTCCACCGCACCAGCCAGCGTACAGCCAGCAGCAGCGTCAGCAGAGACAGCCCCCAAGTCGACCAACGCCAACAGCAAAAAGCGAGCCAAGAACCGAAAGGCGGGCCTGCTTGCACTCCTGGACAAGAACAAGGGCAACGACAACAGCAGCGGCTTTGGCGGGCTCGGTCTGAGTCTTGACGATTTTCGCAAGAGATGATCAGTGCATCTTTGGCGATGGAGCCACAGCGCTCTACCGCTGTATTTACAATGATCACGCTGTAGCCGAAAGGCAAGCCAAGCCATTTCTAGCGGCTGCTAGTAGGCGCTCGTCACTCGTTACGGGTTGCAGCGACGGCAGAAAAACGACAACCTTTCATCGACTGATAGACAGCACATTGTCATGCAACACTGTTGCATCGGCTTGCTAGTTTTTGTTTGTCTGCATCAGCCTCACACCACTCGCGATATGTCAACTAGGTTGGCACCGGACGACGTCTGTCAACGACGACGTCTTTGACTGATTCAAAGGATGCAGTGGAGGCGGCAAGCGTCTGCAATGGTCTTTGCGTTGCAATGTACCAAGTAAGCATGAACCGCGGCTCAGGAGCAAGCCCTGCTGCTGTTTGATGTGCGGTACTCGCCAGTTCTACACGCCGACAGGCTACAACGACCCCGCGGCGAACCGTAGCGGCAAAACATACCCGGCCGTCGTCAACTTTCACGGCGCCAGCAATTGTTCTTATGGCATGAGGTTGTGCAATCTCGGCTGAGAGGGAGAGAGGGTGTGTGGCCGCAGATGTCAGATCCAGCACAAAGAGATACGAGACATTCTCAGGGTCTACTTATTACATAGTCTTTGGCCGATCATGCTTAGGATGGACTTGACTTGCTAGCTGATATGTATACACTACCATGATCGTGCGCCAGAGTCTTCCAAGCCACCTACGAGTACGAATACAGACTACAGTGCAAACAAGGACGAAGTTCAGATACTCAACCAAGAAGCAGAAGCGGCCACATTGCCACAATGGAGAGGACGAGGACAGCATGGCCAAGCTTGCTGCAAGTAGCGTGGTGGCGACATCAGCTGCTCGTGATGCTAAAACACGCGTCTTGCTGTACCAGGACAGGGCCAACGCACAAGCCATCTTTTGATGTTTGCTTGCAGAGCGATGCGTGGTCATTGCACGTTGAAGACAGGCGCGGTCGTGGCGGTAGACACACCTATGAGCAGCACGAACACGCGTGACTCACCTCTTCTCTGTTTCCGTCTTGCTGCTATTTATACTATATCAATATGTTGTTATTCTCTCCATCATCTGATACTCAATAAGGCTTACTGTTACACGATCTAAACAAGCCTGTGGCTTAGTGGTCTGCCTGAAGGTCATATTACAGACCATCGTATGTAAGGCCCGATTACAAAATGTCCACTAGGCAGACCTAGGCCTTTAAGCTTTGACGGATGGCACGGAATCGGCGCTTACGCGCCTCTGACTCGGCACCCTTCTTCCGCTTAGGCGGCCGGGCCAGGTCCTCGACTGCTTTTGGCTTCGGCCTAGGCAGCAGCTGCGCGCGTCCAAGGTCACTGACCATATTGCATCTGCGCTCGGCGTTCCTCGTCCGCCATTGTCTCTTTCGCTGCGTTGTCCGGCGCCTCGCCCGCCCATGTCGACGAGGCCGAGGTGCACGGGCACGACTTGGCCTTGCAGTGGCGCCAGGCGCTCGTAGATGCGGCCCTCGTTCCTTAGGTATACGCCAAAAAAAGGCGAGTGTGCCCTTGCCGATAAGTGTGTACCCGTAGGACAGCAGCTCCAGCTCGAACAGCCAGCGGGCCGCATGGCCCTCGCCCGACGTGAGAGCGCACTTGTAGTAAGGATCGCGCCGCAGCTGCTGGCCCATGAGGTCTGTAAACTGGCCGGCGTCCAGAGGATGCCGTGACACATCTGCGCGGCCTTTTCGATGCATCGTCACATTGGGGCAGTTCTCATCCAGGTCGCGCCCACACTGGAGGCCAGCAGGCACGCACGCGTGCAGTACTGTCTCGCTGGGACGTCATCGGCAGCCTGCTTCACGCACTGCTCTTTCTCCTTCTTGTCCCGCTCTTCCTCTTCTTGCTGACGCAACTCCATCTCTCAAAGGTACTTCTCCGCTTGTGCGTTAGCAGCCTGAATTGCCGCTCCTAGTTCGTCAAGCCGGCGTTGGATGTCGCCATCCTGTCTTTGGCGACCATGTCTTTGGCGGCCCAACTGTGTCGGGTTCACGAGACTGTTGCTCTGGATTCGAGACGAGAGAGCTGTGTTGCAGTGTTGTGGGTTCGAGATAGATCTTCCACTGTCACTTACACCAAAACGACTAAGCATAGTGCGTATGCGTTAATCATATGCAAGTAGATGAGGAGAGGAGTGGTAAGTAGAAAAATAGTTTGTTCCTCGACGCTACATACATATATGTGTAGGGTCCAGTCTGCCCCGACGTTCCCCTCCGCCTGCGAACTATGACAATCCTCGTCTGACGAGATGCCCCGGTAGGCAGCAGTCTGTCCCGGTTGACAGCTGTCTACCCGATAGGTGGGTCTTGTAGTCGCTGCGCCAGACAAAAGTGTACTTTTCAGCACGTCGTGGAAGCAGCCGTCTTCTACGTCCACAAGGGTGTTGTCGTCATCGTTGGGCGTCGTGAAATGCAGAAGGTGAGTCGTACAAGTGTAAGTCTTCTGAGCGTGGAAGAGTCAATATTTTATCCTTTTGTTGCCTGCGTCGGCCCAACGATATTGTCGTACTGCCGTCCAACCCTCTGCCGTTTCCCATGGCATCTGTCACTGTGCATGTCGCCCACAGCACTGTGGCTGTCATTGCCGTCGTTCTCAGACTTTGCTAAGCGCCTGCGTTTAGCGGTGATGACCGATGCGGTCTATGTGTCATCGGCACCTGTAGATGGTTACGGGAGGTGCGACTCCGGTCGTCATTGTCATTATTGTCATCGCCATGGACATTGTCATCGTTATCATCGTCATTCATCCGTCTCTTGGGACTGTTTTGCCGGCTTGTTGACCCACGAGAGACCGATTCAGGCTGGTCGGGGAAGGACGTCAGCTGTGAAATATTGATGCTTCGTTGGCGCACAGGCTCTGGTCTCGACTCAATTTCCATCAGACAGAGACTTGTGAGCAGGGACACGCCAAGCTGGGTGATGTCGACACCAGAATTAGCCAGCGCTGGCGGGGCTGGCAAATCAGTACCAGACCCGACCGCAACCTGGCCATCTTCGGTCAGCTGAGGCTTGGTATACACCGAGAAATCAGCTGTGTGGTACAAGAGTATGGTTGAGTCGTCCCTCGGCACGCGTAGTAGAGTCAACGTTTCGCCAGTGGCCATGTAGTATTCCCGAATGTATCGGTCAATGTCGACGCGCTGGAAGAAGCTCACATACCCCGACAACGTCCAGAACTGCGCCAGTCGGTCCGTCGAGATGATGATCAGCCTCGATGTCACATATCGGTCGTTAAGAAACCCATGCCCGTCTATGTGACTCTCTGACGGCACAATCTGCGCGCCTTTGAACGGTTCCATCTGTAGCACACGCCCATCGCTTAGGTTCGGTGCAAAAAAGCGTATACTCGCCGCGTGGCACGTTGCCGTCGCCCGTCAGCTTGATCACCTCTAGCCGGCCACGGTAACACCATGTAGTGGAAGGCCTGGATGAGTGCACGCACAAAAAAGACCTGCCCGGGCTGGCCGCGGGGTGCCTTTCGTGTCGCGTCTTCTTGTGCGTTCGCGATGGCTCCGGCGCTAGCGTCTGCCGCCGTACTGGCGCCGTGAGAATCTGTTTTTGCCTTGGACGGCGAGGCCTTCCGTATATCATGCGCCAGCTGCACAGCAAAGTCTTCGTCAATGGCGTTCACGTATCGCGTCATAGGCACGGCACGTAGACGATGTACGGCTTTGTGCTCCGTGAGGGAGATGTGATAGACGTGGTTGGTCGTACCAGCTGACTCTGAGGTCACGTCGTCGCCGCGGTCTACTGCATCTTGTTCGGCCTTTTCAGCTTCTCCCGACTCGGCAGCGGCAACTGCTTCGAGCTGGGCAGCACGGGTCAGAATGTCTGCGCAGAGAACGATGCAATCAGGTAAAGATTTAGGCGGCGGTCGGGACGTGGTATGCAAATCACTCTCCAGCGGCCGGCGGCTGCCAGTGCGGTTGTTAAAGTATAGCTTTTTGGACATTTGATGGCGCGCAGATACGCATGACCAAGCCCCTGGACAAGTAGTCCATGTCCCTGCGCGAGGGGAACAGCGTTTGGTCGCCCAGTGCAGCCGCGACACGATCAAATACGGCGCGACATGTGCTTTCACAACCAGCCCACACGCGCAGCTTGTGCGGATAGAACCTGCCGACGATGCTGGTGCGGCCAGGTGTCGTGGCGGACGACTTTGAGCCTTCGGACAGGGTTTGCGATTCGTTTGTCCGGGGCACGAGCCGCTGCATGTGAAAGGTGATGTGGTGTACACTGGCGAGGTAGTCGCTGAGGGTCTGATCTATGTTCGGTTAGCATGTGAGACTGAGTGGCAACGGACATGTCTCGTTATCTTCTGATCGTACTTCTGATCATGCGCTTGCTCTCGTCCGACTCCTTTTGTAATCTTGCGATGACGACGTCTCGGTCTCGCAGCACCTGTTCAACATCTTCAAGCCTATTTCGCAGTTTCTGCTCTTCCTATTCCTTCTTATGTCGATTCAGCTCGGCTTCTCCGCCATTCCTCCTTAGTGGCAGCAAGCTTCCTTAGAAGCTCTTTTTCATTTTCGTCCATTCTGATGTTGGACGAGAACGCCGTGTAAAGTCTTCCACTGAATCAAACTGTGCTGTGCGTGTAGAAACGGTGTAAGCATACTTGTAGTTGTGCTGGAGTAGGACGTGACCTTCACTCTAGGCAGCATTCTGCCCCGCTAGGCAACAGTCTATGCTTACCCGTTAAGTGGGCCCTGTAAGTATTAGTCGCTGTGCCAGGCAAAAGCGTACTTTTCAGCACGTTATGGAAGCAGCCGCTTTTTATTCACGCCCACAAGAGCGCTATCACCATCGAGTAGAGGACATAAGATGCAAAAAAGTGTACTCCGTAAGCTACAGTATGTTTTTGTTTTACATTTTTCAATTCCGACTTTCAAGTTGGTAGTGGCCGGAAAGAGTGGGACTCGGAAAACGGAGCGGCTGGCCCGACAGACCAACTCAGCTCACATGGTGCTTCTTACATACTGGTAGTCATTTGACGCCTGGCAGAACAAAAGACAGTCTCATACATGTACTCCGTATGTACTTTGTTTTCAACAACAGCAAAAATAAAGGGACAAGTCCGCAATCTGGTATCGCGAGCCAAAAAGAATGCCCAGACGCGGGATCGAACCGCGGACCTCCTGCTTACTAGGCAGGCGCAGCTACCACTGTGCTACCCGGGCCTCTCCATGGAAAAATTGGTTCTAAGTCTACTTATATACACCCACAATCTGTGGCGGCGGTGCGCGCGGCGGAGATGCGCAACAGGCTTCTTGGGATTCGGGACTCTGAGAGGGTGAATTGGGTAGACGAGAAGAGACAGCGCCCAGAGGGGCAGTAACGGTTGAGCTAGGCGGTGTCGACTGACTGCCACTGATCTGGCAATGAGAGCGTACGTGGAGGACTGGTTGTAGATGGTAGACTGGAGCGTAGCAGCACAGTAAAGACGAGAGAAAAAGAAACGAGGGAAAAGGCCAGAGAGCAAGGTAGACCGATGCGAGCTCGAGAAGAATAGCAGTCCTAATTACCTAATCTCGCTACCTGCCCTACCGATCTACTGTGATCGGAGATAAACGCCATCCGCCTCACACGTCGCGTGGCGTCGTGCTAAAACGTTGTGCATCCTATGCGTATGCCGAGAACAGCAAAAGGATGGGAGATGGTAGCCTCGTCCTTGCATCAATAGTGCACTTATTAGTAGTAGATGGCTTTTGTTTGTTTTCTTGATTATATAATCATTTGGATTTTGGGACATCAGCTTCTTATGGTGGACCCGTCGCTTACACGTATCATGTACGGAGTATGTAGGCAGAAGTTGCGGCGCCGGGCACAGCCCGACGCGGAGAATGTTGGTCACTTGGACAAAGAAAATACGGAGCAGGAAGAGTAAATTTGGCTGGCTGAAGAAGTTGTTGCTGTTGTTGTTAAGAGGAAGAAAAGAAGATGATTCTTCTCACCCAGAAGTGGGTGAGAAATACCATCAAAACAAACACCATCGCTCCTTCCGTTATGTCATTTGCGCCTGCCACGTACCACAAAGTCTTAGCACAGCTCAATGACTTTAATGCGTAGCTGCATCTCTCTTTTTACATGTTTCTCGTTCTGTCTTTAAATATTCATCTACTTCTTTTGTCAACATGGCCACACAAGGAATGTCCGACGATCCGTGGGATGGCGCAGTGGTTAAGCGCCTGGCCTACGTGTTCAACGTCGCGGGTTCGAATCCCGCTCCCACCAAAACAATTTGATTTTCTGTGGATTGGGACCCTCAAGAATTTCAAGTTGTAACCATAGCGGTCGGGGGGCCGCCGTCGAAGGCAGATCTAGGTCACTGCCGTTTCAACACGCCTAGCGTCTTCGCACTATTTCCGGTTATTAAATGTGCCTGCTAGCCCGCAGTTAATAGGCAATGGATCAATCACCATACTCAGTTAGAGTGAACGAACAGATTGTGCCGAATCCACACCACCGACAAGAACTCACAGTGTACCCAGCCACACTACAGGTCACACTTCACCTTACCGTTGTTACCGCCACTCACCGCCAACCTGCCTTGACGAAGCACGGAGACTACGCCTTGTTAGTCACCACAAGAAACGCTCCCCGTGACGGGTCACGAGCATTACCGCCTTCAGAGTTTTCCCCCTGGTTTACCGGGTTTTTACTGGAGGACCATCATCGATCGCTGAATACTGTAATAGATAGTCTACTAGCGTACCAATAATAAATAATAAATAAATAAATGTCCGACGATCGCATAATTTCTGAATACGCCTATCAGCCTTTGGATGTTCAGCTGCTAGAAGCACCAAAATTCTCACTAGATGTGCCACACCGGCCAAACCAACCGCCGTCGGCTGGTGGCCTTCTCCGGCGGCTGCCTGTCGAACTTCACATGGAGATTCTCGACATTCTCGACTTGGAGTCGGTCGTGTCCTTTGTCCGGGTCAGTTCGGTGACACGCGACCTGGCCTATTCGCACGCCACGTTTCGACACCTCGTCAAATGGGCATATGCGGCCCTCATCCACCTCAAAACTATGGGCATGCTGTCGCGGCACTCACTTGCGGTCCTGCAACGCGTTCTACACGAAACAAAGTGCAACTGCTGCGGCGCGTTGGGCTCGTTCCTCTTTCTGCCGACGGCGCAACGGTCCTGTCGTTACTGTCTGTTGCATCGGTCAGAGATGCGTTTGATCCCGCTCGACCATCTGTCATACTTTGGCATCCCTGAGAGTGCGTACGATCGCTGTGAACACATCACAGTCGAATACTACGACGAGGAAGAGCAGTCCCCAAAAACCGGCTTGTTTACAACCCATCCGTCGGCCATATCTGCCAGTGTGGCACTGAACGGCTCGCTAGTGACCTTTGCTAGTGATCTGATAAGCACATACACCGACGACCAACTGGCGGATCTAGAAATTTTAGATCATCTCGTGTTTTACCTGTTCGGGTCCTGGCCGGCTGTCTTGAGTGATGACATTGCCCGCGATCATTCCTGGGCAGCCCGATTCGAGAAAGTCCGCAGAACCAAGTTTTATGATCGCTTCTATGTGCCGTTCCCATTCCTCACGTTGCCAAACTTTGCTGAGTTTGGGATGTGGTGTATTGGGTGCCGTGACATGGACAGACTGGACATGCACGAGTGTACAACCACGCAAGAATCTATTCCTCTCGACCTAAAAGTGAGAGCCTATCGGAGAAACGAGTTTTTGGAACATGCAGCGAGTTGCAATGGGGTGCGTCAGATTTTAAAGAATGTGAGGATTTTAAGAAGTGGGTGCAGAGGTCGATGAAGAGGGCTAGCTGTTGAAGCAATAATACACCGGATAATCCGTACGATGCATAACAGGTCTGCAATCTTCACATTTATGGATATGCTGCTACGAAAAATATGTGCTTAAGGAATCTGCTGCCTGGCCACGGGGTCCTAGGACGCCGCTGTCAACTCGGACGGACAAAGGAATTGTAGCGAAGCTGCACCCGAATTAGCGAGCCGCCGCCGCCGCTTGCAGCACCAGTTCTCAGCACCAGTTCCGGACGCACGACACCTTTCGTCTTCTTCTTGAACGGGAACCAGGTCACTGACGCGTACAGTAGCTGAGGCAGAACGCAACCTCTGACTATTTGCAGCATGCTCGTAACGGGCGTGCCGTGGAAGACGCATATTAGTGCACATACTGTACTGAGATTTGGCCTTGTCCGCCACCTGCTTGGCGTGTTCCATGAAGCTCAAGACGAGTCCCACGACACACCAAGCCAGCGTCAGCTTGGCGAGGAGGACGGTGTCACCTTGTCCCGTTTGGTAAGCACACTGGATCTTTGACAGAGCATCCCTCGAGTTTGCAATGCAGTAACCCAGTCTTACTTCAGTCCATCTTCAGCCCGTTGTGACGCATCACTGGCTGGCCTTTTCCAAGGTCTCTGTGCTCACTTTTTCTACAGTCCGTCGTTAATAGCCCGCATTCGACATGTGAACTGAACAAGTCCGCCATGAAGAGCACGTAGAGCACCAGCGAAGAAAGAGACCCTTGGTGGAGACTGCCCAACCCCGTCTCATCCTCAAGTCCGGCGTCCTGTTCTCTTACACATGGTGCAGTGTACTCCCAAACCAACTCAGTGTGTTCGTGTGACTCACCTGAGCCCCAACAAGACCCACATCGAAATCTACCGCAGTGGAGGCCGGAAGCGCACAGCTTGTCACCACCACTCAAAACAATAGCAAGAGGAACAATAGCAATTACCTAAAAATTCAGATAGCTTCCTTTTCAGCGAGAACCGTACTATTTAGTCACGTAAAAGAGCTCTACATATATGGAAAGCAACAGCAACTTGGCGCAGCGGAAGCGCGCCGGGCTCATAACCCGGAGGTCCCTTGATCGAAACGAGGAGTTGCTATTCTCTTCCTTTTTTTCTCTTTGTGAGCTTTGCTTTGCTTTTTTTGCTCATTTGTTGAGCTTTCCCCTCCTTCTTTTACGTTGTGGTTGTGGTTGTCGTGACCCTTGTGAAACTCTGATTGTGGTTATGTAATCATCGGTCCTTCTCGGTTTCTGATAAGCAAGTATTTTCTGTTTTGATGTCTTTCCTTATATTCAACAATGAAGGCCCAATCGCAGCCAATGAGCAAGCTGATATTCCAGCTGAAGCCGAGCAAGGCAGACACGGTGAGACGGATATAAGCCGGTATAATATGGACAGCAATGATTGAGTGAGATTCTTATAAGTTATAACTGCGCAACCCCTCGCTCATTGAAAATATCAAACAATGTACAAACAAAAACAGTTTTGGTATCATAAGCAGCACAACCACAAACAGCCAACCTAGGCCTTCTTCTTGCCGTCCAGGTGCCACTGGAACACCTTGCGGAAGACCGCCCTGGCATCATGATCAATGGTCTCGCCGTGGCACGGGATCATGACGGTAAAGGGCCAGCTGTCGACGACGTGCACAGCGTCGTTGAAGCGCGGACGGTTGGGCGCGCTCGCTCCATACCACTGTAAGCGGCGCGCCCAGGTGACGTCACCGTCGGTCTTCCAGATCGCCTGGAACAGGCGGTTGAGCAGGTTCTTGCCAGTGCGCAAAGACGCGTCAACGCGCGAATACTGCTCGATGGCGGGCAGGTTGAACAGGAGGTCGGCCTGGAGCAGCACGTTGTCCGGGCGGTAAAAGAGCACAATCTCCTTGTTGAAGTGCATGTCAAAATACACGAGACCAAAGTCGGCGTCAAAGTCGGGCGCAATCGACTGCGGACTGCTGGGCGGCTCCGGGCGTGCGTCGGCCAGCACGGCAAAGAAGGTGTCTGCGGTGTTGATCTTGGGGTCGCGGCCCTTGGTCGCGGCGCGCTTCTCGGGCAGGCCCTGGGGGCCGATGAGGCGGGCCTTGGGAAAGGCGGCGATCCATTCGGAGAGGAAGATGTGGTGCTCCATGTCGGGCGCGACAATGTAGCGGACGCCCACGTCGCCGCCCAGACGGGCCACGACGGCAGCGGATTCGGGAGTGTATGCCACGGGCGAGTAGAGCATGACGCCGCCATTGGACATGCGGACTGGACACGTTAGCACGGGCATTCTACCGCGACAGACGTCTGCGTCTGTGCAGCGGGCGGTTTCGACTCACCGACGGTGCAGCGGCCGCCGATCTCAATGAGACCGAACCGTTTAAACGGCACTGACAACGTTGTCACATTGGGCGTGATGTCGCGGATGACCATGACGTCCGCCGGGTTGGCGGGGATAAGCTTGTTCGACATGGCGCGAGTCTGCTGCGAAGAAGCTGCAATTAGGATGGCGGCGGCCGAAAAGGCGGCTGTGTAGACTAGGGTACTGCGGTGCAAAGGTCGTTTGGCTGGCGGTTTGTCTCGACGGGCGGCTGCAGTGTTTACGGCGCGAGTGGATGATGATGATGATGATGCGATGGATTGTGACGAGATACTTCCGAGGAGTAAGACAGCGCGGGCTTGACGTCTATTTGAACAATTTGCAAATCCGACAATGATGCTTCTCAGGAGACGCGGAGCGTGCTGGCGATGGATGCAATTTGGAATCATGATCACGTCGTTGTCCGACACCGGGCATCCCCGACTCGTTCGGGGCAATCGAATGCCCTAGTAGCTGTGGGCTACTACAGATTACAGGCTGTTTCACTGTAAACACCTGCCTATGACGACATTATGGCATTGTCTTCTGCCTCGGCTTCCTCCCTTAGCTCACAGCACTCGGACCAACCTATGCGCCGCTGGGATGACTAAAATTGTCCACCGAACTGCAAATTGGATTTTCTAACTATTTTGGGAGCTGCGTATTTGTCACCCATATTTGTCACCGGTATTTGTCACCGAATGTTGCACAGACGACGGATACTGCCGGCATTGTGGTCGGACGACAAACGCCGCTCTATTTATGTCTTATTTCCTCTGCACGTACCTCCATCGGCAGGGCGCCGTGGACATTCCTACACATGCGGCACCGAAGACGAGATCCCGGTTCATGTCCTCCCGTCATGCCCGACAACCCCGAAGCCGCCGGGCTGACCACAAACATTGACGGACCTAGACCGCCGCCTGCAGACGGGCCTCACGGCCCGTCCGCTTCTTTACTGGCTTTTTTCAAAGCGAGAGGCTCCCAGAGTACCGTCTAGCCAAAAAAATAAGAGGGTTCACTGACGCCGGCGCGAGACCACGCCTACACCCCACACCATTGCATTTTCTATGCTTACTTCACTTGTCTCTTGCTGTTTTATTTGCGGTTTTGTCTTTTTTTTCCTTTTCTTTTATTTTACAGTAGGCACTCGTGACCTACTCTACACAACTGTAGTTAAAATTAACTACACAGTTTGGTAACATGAGTCGACGCCGCCCGCTCGGCAAGATCCTTTGCAGCGCGGACGGGACAGCTCGGCCCTATGACGTCGCCACCTCCGCCTCACAAAGACCGAAAGCAGCCTCCTGACGCAAATCCGGACCGGCCATATTGGCCTCCGCGCGTACCTCTTTCGGCAGGGCGCCGTGGACACTCCAACATACACATGCGGCACAGAATACGAGATCCCGGCTTACGTCCTCCTTCCATGCCCAACGGCACCCCCAAAGCCGCCGGGCTGGCCACAAACAGTGACAGACCTGGACGGCCGCCTGCAGATTGGCCTGGCGGCCCGGCCGCTCCCCCGCTGTCTTCTTCGAAGCGAGAGGCTCCCGGAGGACCGTCTAGCCGAGGAACTGGAGAGGTCACCGACTCCGGCGTGACACCCCACACCATTGCCTTTTCGATACGTAATGTATGCTTTTTTATATGTAGCTTACCTTTTGCTGTTTATTTGTAAAATCTCTTTACTTTTTCCTTTTCTTGTGTTAGGGACTCGTGGCAATATATGTAGACAACTGTAGTAAAACACCATGCCACATGGTTCTGCGACAGTTACACAACTGTGGCTAAAACAAACCGCAACGGTCTGCGACAGTGTATTCCCAGAGGGGTTTATCTAAGCATAAGCATAGATAGTCGCCAAAAGACAGGAATGACTGAAGAAGGCGGATCAATATAATAACATGTCTTGTTTGCACAGGACGAGGCTGCGTAGCGACGGCGGTTTGCCTAAACGGGCAGCGAGACACATGCTTACTCAGAACCTGGTTAATATCAAAGTCAATGCATTGGAGAAAGGTAAAAGGGCAAAACGTACACGGCACGCCAGGAAAACAAACAACAAAGTATCAACGCGGCCGGCAGTCGTGAATCCCGGACTAGTTCGACAAGGAAGGCCCTTGTTGGGATAAGCACAAGGTGGGATTAAGCACACATAGAGAACGGCAGCATCGAATGCAGTTGAGGACAGTCAACGACAGCATAGTACGTATGTGTAGATGGCGCCAAGTCGCTGTAGGG
This sequence comes from Ophiostoma triangulosporum, assembly GCA_029298705.1. NCBI lineage: Eukaryota > Fungi > Ascomycota > Sordariomycetes > Ophiostomatales > Ophiostomataceae > Ophiostoma > Ophiostoma triangulosporum. The sequence goes on along the minus strand of JANSLO010000010.1, from coordinate 301,430 downwards.
CCCGAGGTGATCGATACGTCCAAGCATATTCTTGACATGAGTCCCAGCCTTGGCTCGCCGACCTGCAAGGAGCAGGACGCGATGAACCGAGGTCTTTGATTTTATGAATTGTCGACAAAAAGTACCACACATGGTTGAATTGAAGTGCGGCCGCTTCATGCACCCGTCCTTCCGCGTTTCAAGCCAGTGCGGAGGAGTCGACGGGTCGATGACTCCGTAGGCCATCTCTGCCCTGCTTTGCTGGCGGTATCCACGTTTTCGGCGAGCTCCATGTCGTTGGCGCTGGCGTTGGCGCTGGAAGTCAGAAGTCGATGTCCGCCGCTATGGAGGTTCAGGTAAGAGAGCAGTCGGCCACGTAACCAGAAAGCAGAAAATCACCACACGGATCCAAAGCCGACGACGACATCGACCAATCCTCCATCCAGTCATGGAGGCAGTCGTGGGATGCGAGATACGATGCAAGACTCGCTTCGCCGCTCGCCTCTCGCTGTAACGCGCGAGCCAAGACTCTTGGTTTTGTCTGAGATCATTCTCCCGTCATAGTTGTCTCTGTTACAGGTCTCACTGGATTAATAAGTATTCTTAGCGGTGCATATCAATCAGCTCAGAGTTCAGTTGCTCTTTTGGAATTGTTTTTGCCTATTTCGTTGACGCTGTTTGTCCATTTGCCTTTTTACACATGATGCATGTATTATACGGAGCAATATCTACGGAGTAAGCTAAGAATACACATTCATCATACTATTCTTTTTGAAATTTATAGTAATGTACATATAATACAAACAAGTAGATTAATCCACCAACTCCGAGTCTTGCCTTTTTACATATATTCATCCTGAGGCGCTCCTCCGGCCATACTTTTACGTAGGCCCATCCTCTATGCTTACATACTACTTGTACGGCGAGTACGAGTCAAGTATGGCGCCTAGACGGGCTGTCTACTCCGCCTAGACGGGCTGTCTACTCCGTCTCCTATATTATTCCATATGAGGCGTACTATGATAGTGCTTCTGGCTCACCGGTTGGCGTTTGTTATGGCGGGCTGGTACAAGGCCGTCAGGGAATAATCAAAACAACCAGCCATATCCTTGCTCTCTTCTGTTTATTGTTCCTCTCGCCGCGGAGTACCCGTCCTCGTAGCCGTTCAGCTGCAGAGACACAGCACCACGTGTATTTTGCCCGATATATTCTCCTTCTCCCTGCACGGTGTTTTGTCTTGTTCTGCACGGTTTCTAGTTTTTTTCTATTTCTATTTCTATTTCTATTTTGGCCTGCTTGTCGAAGCCCTGTCTCCGGCCTGAGCCTCTTGCTGATTTTCGAGCCGATTTTTTCAGGTACGCCGCTTTTATTGATTTAAGGTCTTCGGACACTGAATAGTCCGCCTGGCCGTCCTGCGTATGCTTATATACTTCATAATGGCATATATGTATATCCGAGTGAGCTGCCGCCCGTACGGCGTCTAAGCATATCCAAGCAGTCCGGCGGAAATACGACATTGTCACCGCCCTTCTCCATCTTGCCTCGTCAAATGTCAGCTTGTGTCTCACTCGTCTCCCTATATGTACGTGTCAACGAGGCAGAGATTAACGAGCTAGATCGAACGTAACGTACATATATGCGAGCATATCTGGCATATGTAGATGCGGTGTGCAAGTATTATGTACCGAGCATTAAAGAATACTCAACCTCACTCGTACATATGCTTATGCTTACTACATATACATGGACCCGTTGACGACCCTGTCTCACTGCAACGTCCGCCCGTTTCATGAAACAGTGCCCTGCATTCATATGTAGCTGCAGATCCGGGAGCTCGTCAACTTCAGCTTGTGTCGAGCGCAACGTCAGCAAAAGGACAAAAGCATGAAAAAGTACGATGTACTCTTCTCCGTACCAGGTATCCCTGCCGCCTTTAGCATCCAGACGTCTTTTCTTCAAGGCCAGCATCCGATTCGTTCGACAAAGCCTCGCGCCATGCACATGGAAACTGTCATGTCCATAGGTACCAGGTACCGTGTAAACCCCTCAAGGGCGGTCCCTGCACGATCGCGACGGCCCTTAGCGCTCCGTCGACTTTGCCCTATTGTCGTTCATAGTACGCATGTAGGCGTACGGAGTAGTACGGAGGTGTCTGGGATAAGAAACCACTCCCTGACCATGTACTCTGTGGATATCTTTTTATCCACAAGTATCTAGAAAAGGCATAGTATCTGCTTTCACCCCTTGTGGCATTGCCCCTGTCGTGTTATTGATACCTGGTCGAGGAGTGGTTTCTTACCCATCCTACCTCCGTACGTATATTTACAGTTCATAACGGAACAGACCGGTTGACACACTTGATGCTCCGGCCTAGACTTGGTGGGCGGTCATTTAGATTCTGTACAATCTCATTGTCTGCTTGTTTTGTTCTTCTCTTGGTTCTTCCGTTCTTGAATATTCTTGAATATTCTTGATCATTCCCTTGCTGTTCAGAATGCCCAGTCCTTTCATTACAGCCGTTATGGGTGTCCTTTTCAAGTATTAGTTCAACGTTATCTGTCCACTATTCGCTGGCACTGCTGCAGCGTCTTCAGCTCGTCTTGTCAAAAGTACCAGGTCGTTGTCCGGCTTCAACACCTCCCTCGGGTTCCATTGCCGATGCCGTTGCACTACGGACTTGGCCGTGCAGACCCCTTGCAGCCACTCTCCGCCGTGTAAGAAATGCTGACCGAACAACGTACTGTCTTTTTAAGGCACCTTCGTCAGGCGAGCCGCTCATCCATCATAACCTTACCATGGAGAGCCGTCCAGTCACGCGGGTTCCAGATGCATTGGGTATTGGATCTTACATCTCAGGTCTGCAGCGGGTGCCAGCTCATCGGTAGCACTGAAGGCGAGTCTTGATTATCTGTCACGCAGGCCAAGTGCACATTGCATCCCACCAGCAGCCAGTGCCAGCAAAGTGTCAGCCCCAGTGTTCAGCTATTGTCCAATATAGAAGTACGTTTCCTGCAATCGGATTCTTTCTTTTCTTTTCTTTTTCTTCTCTTCTTTTCTTTTTCTTCTCTTCTTTTCTTTTTCTTTTGTTCTTGTCTCACCTTCTTCTTGCTTCTTTTCCTTGCCCCCCTACATTTACATTTTCCTCTCTTCTCGCGTGCACTCCTACTCGGTTCTTGTGGATAATTCCTCCATCCTCTCTCTGCTCGGACGGAGTGTTTTCCGGCCTTGCGTTAGTTTTTTAATCTTCTCCCTGCACACTCTCTCGCTCTCTCTCCAATGATTCTGCCTCTTTTTTGCCCGCACTTCTGCATGTACAGATCGTACGAGCCATACGTAGGCGATTGTGGCGTTTGCAGGTCCACAACGACGATTGTATTTGCTCATGAATGTGATGAAAAGAAGATGTGCATCTGGCATCCTGTTCCGAGCATGCGGTGGCTACGAAAGCCCTGCTCAATCTTGGTTTTTGATTTTCTTTTTTTGTTTCACCCATCACCTCATTTCGATCATTTCGATCACTTCTGCAGCCTGTCCCATTTCCTTGTCTCTTTTCCCTCATTTGCACACCGGTTCAGTTGTCTTACATAACTTCTCCAGCAGAAAGGGTAAGCATTTACATAGTTGCAGCATAGTTGCAGAACAGAACCAAACAAATGCATAAATAAGAATGCCTACCGTCAGACAGCTACAGGGGGCTACAGGCACAAAGCCTTAATTGCCGTCTTGGGTATGCTCCGAGCTTATGCCAATCACTCGTTGATCTCTGCTGTGCCAGCTGCCACTGCACACCCCATGCATCGATCCCCACCGCCTCTCATTGCACGTCGTCTCCGTCTCCGTCTCCATCGCCATCGCCATTTCCATCGCGGCTCCGTTGTGTCGATCGCTTCTGCGCACACCACACCACACCACAGACCACGGCAGTCCTCGGAACATGTCAAGCACAGCAAACAGTACATTGTTAGAACAATAAGCATAACCTCTGACTATGACCGGCGGCCTGTGTCCAATGTCCATCTCCGAGCCCCCATGCCCCCCGTCATGTCTCATTTGTAGCCGTTATCTCGCTGTCGTCATTCTCCATCTACCATTACCAAGATCATGGCCCGGAATGCGTTGATTATAGATACACCCTCCGGCATCGTCCTATCAACACATCGATCCAAGACGTATTCTGAGACATGCGACTGAAGACTAGAATCGACTAGACCCGACTTGACCTGAGAACCGAGGAATGAGACGTCGCCCGCGTCTGTCCCCTCAACGGGCAGTTCTTGCTGCTCAGCTGCTTCGTCTGTCTGCATTGTTCGGCATGCATACATACTCTACATCTGTGCACGAGTGCGCACGAGTGTACATTACACCCTGCTGCACCCTACACCGAACCACTCCTCACTCCTCACATCTCACATCTCACATCCCACCACCCTTGCTCTCCTTTCCATCAGGCCGACCATCACACTCTAGACACACCTAGACACACCTAGACACACGGCAAGTGCTTACATACGTGCTACATCACAGCGAGACCCGGTGTCATCCTCTCGTCATCGGCAATTCATGAAGAAGGGACGTCTCGGCAATATTAATCGTGACATTTCATTATCATATAATTGATTCTTCACTATGCTTACAATACCTCACCGAGTCTTACTTTCTTCTGCCCCGATCGAACTGTCTTATTCAAACGGGGCCAAGCCCGATCTAACGTCTTTGGTCGGGATGTAGAGTACTTTGAGGCAATCTAAATAGATAAAGACGAGAAGAGAAAAATAAGAGAAAAATAAAAGAAGAGAAAAAGAGCCAGTAGACGCCGTTGACGTGAGCTCTGGCCCGCTCCGTCTTTCCTCTCCCCTCTCCTACACCCCTCCCTGTGATTGTATGCACTCCCTTTTTATCCAATATGTAGTCCGTCGTCTAAAGATGCAGGATGCAGGACAAGACGACAGGGTGGGCGTGGAAGCATCAACATACATCTTGTATTACCTCGTAATCTATTCCTCTTCCGATGGCTCCTATATTCTCTGAATCATAACACGCCCGTTTTATGCCATTTTGCCTCTTCTGCATCCTGGTGCATATGCACTCTACAAACGCTATATAATCTACACACATTCTGCATGAAGCTGCCTCGGTTCTGTCTCTCTCCTCGACTGTCCGAAACATATATCTATCACCATCTGCTCTTCTGCATCTCTCTGCATCTTCTCTGCCCCCCCCCCCCCCCCCCCCCTTCTCTTCCTTTCGAGATCAACAGCAACATCTGGTGCATTCTTCTCTTGTCAACCGCTATTCCCATCATACCACATCGTCTTATTCTCAATATCATTCTTTACTACCCTCAGCGTGTCTCTCGGCTGCCATTCTTCTCTCTGAGCTCCATCGTTCCTGCTCCCTTTTATTTTTCGTTTCTATATACCCCTTGTGCTTTTGCTGTCAACAAATTCTTCTCATCTTGCTCTCTTCAGCTCAATCAAGCGCTATTACGCTCACTTCGGCGCTTTGGCCTCTTGCTCTCACGTTCTGGCCGTCATCTTGTCCTGCATTGCACTGCATATACGTGCGTCACACGGCCAGGCGACACGCAGCATCTTCAGGGTACCGTACACGTAGTGTCACCTTCTTGATCACATGGTGTCGGCCCCCTTGCCCGTCTCGCTGATACATCAACGCATCTCGCCAACCCGCACACACACCTTGGCAGCTCTGCCGCACGCCCGCCCACAATCACCGCCATGGGTCTTCACACAACGCCGTACGGCTCCTTTTACGTCCAGCGTGACCTCCAGACCGGCGAAATTATACAGGTGCTCCCCGTTCAGCCCAAGGACACGCCTGACCAACTGCCCAGCGTCGGCGCGCTCGGCATCGACGAGAACTTTATCGAGAGCCGCCGCGCCACGTTCGAGGCCAGCACCGTGCGCGCCTCCGACTCCCAGGGCCGTCTGCAGCGCGAGCTGGCCAGTGCGGGCGGCCGCCGTCTGCTCGAGACCGGCCGCGCCGTCATTGCCCAGCGCGATGACCGCAGCCAAGCCCAGAGCCAGGCCCAGAGCCACAGTAGCCGCAGCAGCCCGTCTGCCGCATACGTAGACGGAGACGTTGACATGGCACACGCACAGCCATCCGCAGCGCACGCACCGCAGTACCAGTACGCATCCGCGCCACTGCCGCCAACCCAGCGCGACCGCCGGGACAGCCGGGACAGCAGCCGCCATCGCGGTAGCAACATGAATATACACAATATACACAATATACACTACACCCACACACACAGCGAAGATGCGCACCCCCCGCCGTCTTTGCACATGCACCCGGTCCGTCCCTGGCCTGAATCCCTGTAGGTTGTTGGGCGATGCGTCCCACGGGAGAGGCTTTTTTTCCTTTTATCCTTTCTCCTCGTTGCCGGTCGTGGGAGCGGAGGGCTAACGGACAGCAAAAGACCCCCAGAGGCTATGGCGCGTCAGCCGCCGTTGCGGGAGATGAGCGGTACGGCCACGGCGGCGAGCCGCGAGGACGCACATCGTCGCCACGACGACCGGATTTTCAGTAGCGGCCCTAGAAGCAGCAGCAGCAGCATCGGCCGCCGCCGCCGCAGCAACAGCACGGCCTTTAGTATCGGTAGCATGATCACCGACAGCGAGGGCGGCAGCACATACAGCGCCAGCGAGGCTAGCACGCCGACGGCACTCTCGCCCGCACCCGACGGCCACTACGGGCCCATCCGGCCGTATGTTGACTGATTTACGTTTTTTTTAAGCGTCTTCTAAGCGTCTTCTTTGGCTAATTGTCTAGCTTCGCTACGCCGGCACCGCCACCACCGCTGGCACCGCTGGCACCGCTGGCACCGCTGGCACCCGCCCCCTCGGTCGCAGCCACCGCCGCCACCGCCACCCAAAAGCAAAAAACGGTCTGGATCATCCGTACTCTGGAGCCGCGCAAAATGGCACCAAGCGGCGACGCGTACGACGACTACGAGCCGCAACGGGTCAATACGCACGTCGAGACTCATGTTTCGTCGTAGCCTCTCGGCTCGGTTACTTTTTGTCACGGCCGCGTTGACGGGTTGTTCTTCAGTTCTTTATACACTCTACGTTCCTTATGGTACTTTCTGAAATAATGGGACACATTCTTCTTACGTGGAACCAGTAGAACGCAGTCTGCCACTCAGAGTCGCAATGAAATGTAAATTAAACGGCGCCCCCGCTCTATTAATCTGCAGTCTGATGCAGTCTGATGCAGTCAGACTCGATACGAGTGTTGATGAGCAGGTGTGGATGCTCGCTTCTAGCCTTCTAGAGGCGTGGCACTTGGCTTTCACTCAGAATAGATGAAGATATCAACGTCAAGACACGTCCTTTCATTATGCAGCACACGACCACAACGAGTACATCCATCTAGCACGTATCTGCATGTCTCATCCGGGCTGCAGATGACCAATACGGCATCGCCCCAGCCCCAGCCATGGCATTCAGATTTCAGCTTCTAGCGGATTCGTCTGATGCACAGTCTTTTCCAGAGTTTCTGCTCTTTGCAGGTACTTTGCACGAGGGCGAGTCGCGTCTTTGCTCGACAAGCACAGCAGTAACGCAGACCAGACAGACATCAATCTCTCGATCAGAACCTGTCAAACAGCAATCGCACTCAAAGTCCGATGCCCTTTCGCCACCGTTGTTCAACAAGACACGCCGGGGTCCAGCACAGCTTCTCACCTCATTGGGTCGTATCCGAAACGGCGTCTGCATACGGAGTATATACGTATATGTATGCAGTACGCCAGGGCTTCGCAGGACAGCATGCTGCTATGGCGTTGCATTCTCGCCTCCTCGCATCCTCGCCTCCTCGCTCAGCAGCTGGTCCCCATCTGCATCTAATATTGATGGTCTCGGACATCCTGCTCCGCAAGGACGGCGTCTATCTCGCCCGCCTTTTCCTTTGCCTCCTTTGCCTCTTTTGCCTCCTTGCCTCTTTTGCCTCCATTGGCTTGTTTGGCATGGCATTCGCTTTCGGAGGTCAGTGCATCACTTCCGCCCTTGTTCTAATTTCTATATCGTCTGTCTCAACGTCACTTCATTCTATCGTCTGTCTACGTCACTTTATGCTATCGTCTGTCTCAACTCACTTCATTCTATATCTGTCTCGGCGTCACTCTAAACTCTTCATCTTATGCGGCAAGAATAACCTCGGACAGACGTTTGCCGGAACTCAGCCGGTGACTCTTTTTGGACCAGCTGTCATGTGCCAAGACCCTGATCGATGCGACTCTACATGACTATTCAAAGCCCGACTTATCGCAGCGCTATCATGACAAAAAGAAGCAAAGCTCGCTAGTCGTCACTTGCCCGCTTGGAGAATATATACGTACATATACCATGCAAGGCGCTCTGTGCTGCCGCCCAAGGCCAATGGTTGCGCTGTCTGCGCCGTCACCCTGCATGGCGTAAGAGAGAGGGGGGGGTGCCTCGGCGGTTGTATACATCCCAACGCTAGCCTTGGTCCAGATCCCAGTCCGATCCTAGCGATGTTCTTGGATGATAGGGGACATTCTTATTATTCCGGATCTAATGCAGGCGAGGATCGACAGTGAAAGGCGGAGTATTGAATATAGCATGTATGTACCTACGTACTATACACGATCACTGGCACCGCAGCTCATCACTGATCAGCCGCTTGTTATCAACAAGATGAGGTGGGATTGCGGCACGACGGGCGGATGGTCCGCACGACTTGCTGCAGCCCTTAGGGGTGCCGATGCCAACAAGAACCTAAGAAGGCTCTGACGAATCCACGGCCACTGCGGAGTGCGGACTGTGTCACTCGCTGTTGTAAAGCCGAGCCAATCTCATTGTACCAAGGCTGACGACCGTTCGCGGCTTTAATTTTATCTGACAGGCTGTCAGTCTGTCAGATGGTGATGCCAGGTATCGCCGGTGGTAAGCAACCCGACCATCGGCCGATTACACATATCTACACTTTGCACATCCTCCACGGGACGCCATACGCATACTAATAGACTCTTCCATGCAGGCATGGTACGATTTAATGGCCGGGTGATAGCTTAATACCTGGCAAGGGTGCTTGGCGTGTCTTCACGGCGCAAGAAGTGATCGTCAGCCAGATGGCGTCGGACACATATTGGACAGGGAGCATTAGTGTATTGCTATCTACGTACTATATGTAGAGAAACTCAAGCGCCGACTAACATTGAGTGCTATCGGCCTGCGTGGGATGCACGATGAGACAGCCTTGTAAAGGTATCTCAAGATGGTCCTGCACGTATAGATGCATCGTATCAAAAAGTCGGCCATGCCGAGAACAACATGCTGGTATATAGGAAAGAAAAGTATAAGAATTGTAGTCAATATATGCCATTGTAGAAGATGCCTCTATTCGTGCCGCTTTCTCGTGGACACGCATTTCACCCTGACTGTCTGCTGTCGACTGTCACGTCCGTCTCGTCCGCTCAGTGTGTCGCGCCGGCTAACCGCCATGCCTTAAGCGGCAGCGCCTGCAGACGCAGCACCTGCGGCCGGATATACATCACAAACGCCACCGTGCCCGCCAGCACGCACATCATGTTGACAATGTAGTAGCCGTCGCGCTCCAGCTCACAGCTGCCACCGCCGTTGATGCACCGCTCCTTCTCCTCCTGCATCGCGCACGAAAACGCCTCGGTCACCAGCTTGCCCTTGAGATTCGCCGCCGTCTCCACCGACGAGGCCGAGCCGTCCGCCGGGTGGCACACGGCCGTCGTGAAGTAGTCCACCAGCCGCAGCACAAAGTACCGCGGGAATGTGCCGCCCAGGTTGCACACCGTCGCCAGCAGCGTCATGTACGTGCCGCCAATAGCGGGGTCCGCAATGCGCGCGTGGAACGCCGACACCGCCACAAACATGACCGTGTTCATAAACGTCGACAGAACGTGCTCCAGAATGACAACCAGCAGGTAGAAGCCGGTGACGCCGCCGGCCGGGAACATGACGACTGTGAGCTGCGCAAACACCGCCGCCACCAGGCGGCCCACAAAGCCCCAGCACCAGATGCGCATCGGCGTGTACTCCTGCGACCACTTGCCCACGTAGTAGCCCAGGCCAATCTCAAACGGAAAGTCGATCAGCACCGTCAGCGCCAGGTTGTCCGTGCCGAAGCCCTTTTCCAGCAGCTTCAGGTTCGTCACGCCGTCGTTGGCCTGGAAGCCAATCTTGGCAATCAGGTGCACGATGATGATCGTCTGCACGTTCTTGAGCTTCAGCACGCCCCACATGATGCGGTACACGTCCCAGACGCCCTCCTCGTTGTGCGCGCGCTCCTCGCGCTTCATCAAGGCGAGCCCAATCGTCACTATGATAAAGCCCCAGCCCCAGAACACCAGGTAGTTGCCCAGGTCCATCAGGCCCGCATCGATCGGCACCGTCCGGAACCAGCGGTTGGCAAAATCTGCCGAGTTGAACGCCAAAAAGACCGTGTAAGACAAGAAGTGCCCCGCCGTCAGGCCCACCGTCTGCGCCGTCGACGCGTACGAGATGTTGCCGGGTGTGATCAGCGTCAGCGCCCAACCGTCGACTGCAATGTCCTGCGTCGCGCACATGAGCACCAGGAAAAACCACCACTTGGTAAACGTCCACACGTCCGACCCGCCCGCCTTGCCCATCGTCTCCATCATGCCGTCCACCTCGGAACCTAGCCAGATCATGCCCACGCCCGACAGCAGCTGGATCGGCAGGATCCAAGACTTGCGCCGGCCAATCTTGGGGCTCCAGACCGCGTCCACAATGGGGCTCCAGAAGAGCTTCAGGGAGTAAGGGTACGACGCCAGCGTGAACACGCCGATCTCGCCATAGGAAAGATGCTTCTTGAGCAAGAAGGGCACCGAGCCCGAGGCCAGGCCCATGGGAATGCCCTGCAAAAAGTACAGAAGCACCAGCAGGCCAAAGTTGCGCTGGTCCTCGCGGGGGAGCTCAAGAAAGCCGTGGTTGTTGAGCTTGGGCGTGGCCGGCACGTGGTCGTCGAGGGTGAACGTCTCGCGCGCCATCAGGTGGTTGGTGACAGAGTCCGAGTCCGTGCTGCCGCCCTTGCGGCGAAACTCGACGCCGCCGTTCATGTTGCCGGGGTCGCTCGAGTCGCTGCTGGTCTTGAGGGTCAGGTTCGGCTTGCCGTTCCTGCTGTCGAGTGAGCTGTCGTCGTGTTTGTGTGGGATGCTGCTGCTGAAAGCTCTGTCTTCATCTGAGGTGTCTACAGGAGGCCCGTCTGTTTTACGGGTCTTGGAGCGTCGAGATTTGGCACCCATAAGGACAATGCTCGATCCGGCTGGCCTGGAAACGGTATTGAAGCTAGAAGGCGAGCAAGCGAACAATAAGGTATGCGCGTCGTCGGAGCGGCAGTCGGTGTGTGCTGCGCGTCTAGGGAGGTGGTTTGAGTTGATGTGTGCTGTCAAGGTTCTGTCGGACAGGGGTTGTGTCAAGAGAAGTTTCGGGTCGGCTGTGGAATGGTTTACTGTGGTTGGTGTGTTGCAACGGGAAATGTATCTCAGAATGAGTGTCGAGGAATGTAAGGTGATGAGAGCAAGTATGACGAAAGTAGTCGCGTGTGGAAAATGGAATGTTATGCTTAGAGGAAGATACTCCGTAGAGCAGTTGCCAAGACGTCTCGTTGGCCTTTTCAGAAGGCCAAAGAGAAAAGGAAAAATCGAAAAGGATAAAAGCTTCTGGATCTCGAGCTAGACGATCTCGACACGAGACGGGACGGGGGCGTGTGTCCGTTGAAAGAGGGGTGCTGATCGTCTCTTCTTCGCCGTGCCACAGTGCCTGAAGATGTAAGTGGGTGTACGGAGTATGTGTGGCAGGACGGTGACATGCGTATTTGCCGGGTGCCGTCGTGGAAGCTTTGCTTTCCAGTTGCACTGGAATGGCTTTTCCTGACGCATCAAAGCAACCGTGTCTTCTTCGTGGTGGCAAAACAACAAGCGCCAAAACAAGGCAGCCAATGCAGTATTACAAAGAGTACAAATATTACAAATGCAATGAGACAAACAACGAACCTGCAATGATGTGGACAGAAACGGGACTGCAACAACCTTGAACCTTTGACGTTTTGAAGCCTTATCCAAGACTCGTGATGTCAATTGGCAGGATGCCAAGAGTGTTGGAGAATGGCAAGTCAGGGAAGGAGCAATTGACTATGAGACACGAGGAAATCAATCAAGGAAACACGAAAACAACACCTGGCAGCGTGATACGCGTTCACGTGATCTCCAGTCCCACTTAATTGGCGCTGTCGGTGTCATGATTAGTCATTTTGTCCATGTAGCTCACATGTTCTCGCGACGCGCTCATCGCTCAGCCTTGCCATATATGATCAACGATGGCTTCGCTCGACGACGAGATTGAGCAGCTGCGCGAGAAAGGTGTGTCTTTAAGCCTATGTCATTACGATCCAAGATCCATACTAACAATAATAGCGGCTGCTCTTAAGAGACAGCTCCAAGTGCAAACGTCGACGTTGCTGTCGGCCCCCTCAACGCGTCGTCTCATCACCGAGGGCAGAGGCTCTACCACCAGAGCGACCAAGAAACTGCTCAAAGTGTGCGATGGCCACGATGCACACAAACAGCAGTCTCTGTACCGTGCCGGTGCTTCGGTGACGGCCTTTCGTGTGCGCGACCCAGACCCCAATGCCGTCGACGGCGGGCGCGTGCTAGGACTACGCTTCGATGTCATGATCGGTGCACAGTTCCTGCGGCCCTACTACATTCTCTTAAACCGTGACGACCGCCGCGGCAAAAGCGGTCTCCGAATTCACCGCCATACCGTGCCGCCCGCCATCCCGCTCGCGGGCTTGGCCACGCGTCATATATCAAAGCCGTCAAAGCCATCAAAACCGTCGACGTCGCACAAGGCCACCACAGAAGCCGAGGACGACAATGGCCTCTATGCGTTTGCCCGGGCTGTTCGCAGAGCCATTGTCCGGTACCACAACCGCCTAGCCGCCATTGGCGACCTGCGTCAGGGTGTACAAAAGGCAGCACGCCAAGGAGTGGCCGACGGAGACGCCGATCTCCCCATTGATGTCAGTGGTGCTGACGCTGAAGCCAAGCAAGCTCGCTTTGACTGGGCCGATGGCCGCACCGGCCGTCTTATCATCGGTGACGATGGCGATATTGAGGAGCTGGTAGTGATTGGCGCCACCGGTACGCGCGACCGGGCGGCAGCTCATGCCCTGCTCGGCAAGGAAACATCTGTTCTAGGTCTTGCTCGCCGGATGAGCGGGACATGAGCATGGTTGTCGTGTGCCTGTCGTTTGGCACATAATTCCATGCACGTTTGTGTCCACGCCATCGCGTCATGGCATGGCCACCTGATACAGATACGCAGTCGGAGCGTCTCGTTGTGGCCATGCTCTCCGAAAATCTCAGATCCGGTGCCCAGCTTGCCTTTGTTCCCCGCCATGTTTAGTCCGGGCACAGTTCTATGTCAGGGCATCTCCAGCTCGAAGATGAAGCCCTGGTGAAGTGTCGACCTGGCAGCAACGTCGGCGTTGAGCAGCCGAGCGCGGAAGCAGCCGAGCCAGGTGTATTCACCTCTGTCAGCAAGGGCACCTACCTATAAGGGCTATAGCTTGCCGTTGGGCTTCTTGTTGTTTGTCGATCAGCCAGGCTAAATAAACTTGCCGTTTTCACTGGATTGCCAACTATACTCTCATTGCCACAACAGAAATAAATTGTCTAATTAACATATTAAAAGAATACACTCATTCGTTGCAACTCAGTATTCTGTTCTCTGCTCGCAGTACTGACCGTAGTACCCTTTGATATCATAATTAGCAGAGCTGCCCTGTAACTTGAGGCTGTTAGCGCCTTTGACACGCCTAACTCTTATCGCTTATCAGCAAACTCGCGTTTTAGCAGCAAATTTTTTTGTGCTTATCACATCCACCAGAATCAGATACCGACGACGTCGTTCATGGCCAGCGGCACGCAACACCCAAAACACACGCACACCACCGACCATGTCACAACAACAGAGCCAAATGTCTCTGCCCATCTTTTCCAAGATCGCCCCGCATGAATTTCTGATCGCCAACCTGCGCGTGCCGGGCGAGGGCGAGGGCGAAGGCGCGGCCAGCAGCGACGACGAAGGCACGCGTCCCAACGGCCGCGCTCCCAGCCAGGGCCGCGCGTTCGAGGTCAATGCCGGCTCGCTGTCGCAGGCACACGGCAGCACCGCGCTGCGCCTGGGACGCACCAGTGTCATCTGCGGTGTCCGTGGCGAGATTTTGCCTGTCGACAGCATTCCCCAGTTCCGCCCGTCGACCGTGTCCGCCCACATGGACGACGCCGCCAATAATGTCGCTGATATCGAGGCCGACAACCGCCGGCAGTTGCGCGACTATGACCTTCTCGTGCCCAACCTCGAGCTGTCGACCGGCAGCGCCCCTGAATTTCTGCCGGGCGGTCCCCCGTCTGTGCTCGCCCAGGTCCTGAGCACGCGCCTCTACGCCCTGCTGCACAGCTCCGGTCTCGTCGACGCCGAGTCGCTCAAGATCTGGCACCAGAAGGAGCGAACGGTGGCCGACAGTATGGACGTGGACGACAACGACGACAACGACAACGATGACAAGCAGCCTCAGGTCAAGGCGTACTGGACACTGTACATTGACGTGGTCTTCTTATCCTTTGACGGCAATGCCTTTGACGCCGCATGGGCGGCCATCCTGGCGGCGCTGCGCAACACCCGGCTGCCGCATGCACGCTGGGATGCCGACCGCGACCGCGTCGTGTGCTCGCCCGCTGCGGCCGTGCCCAGTCGTCCGCTGACGCTGCGCGGTCTGCCCGTGGCCACGACGGCCGTCGTGTGCGTGCAGAACAAGATGAAGCAGCAGCGCCAGAGCAGCGAGGCCGCAGGCGCACACTGGATCCTGACAGACCCGGACCGGCTCGAGGAGGCAGACTGTCGCGAGTCGGTCACCGTCGTCGTGGACCGCCTGGCAGTCGACACAGCAAAGAAGGGCAAGACGGCGAGCAAGCAGGCCGGCGTCGCGAGAAAGACGGTGATCCGCTCGCTGTCCAAGAGCGGCGGCGTGCTCGTTGGCCCCGATGACATGCATGCTCTGGTGGCGACGGCTGAGCAGCGGTGGGCTACCATGGCCAAGGCACTGGGCCAGGAGCCATGAAGGGTGGGCAGAGAGACGGATAGCGAGAGCATTGGCGTTTGACCGAGGGCTGCCTCACGATACCCCGGGAGACACAAGAGGCAAGCCGAGGCTGGGCACACGGGCGATGCACACGCGAAGCTGTCTAGTAGGCAACTCGCTGTGGCAGATAAACCTAGTATGGTCTAGGGCCTTGCGCCGTGCACCATACATCAGCCAGGCCAGGATCATTCCACGGCACCGACATGGGCCGGCAGAGCAGGCCAGCGTCATATTAGCGACCGGAGCTCTATGAGCTACAGGGCCACACGATAGCATAGGGAGTGTAGCATGATGTTATATTTATGATTCTATGATAATCGTTTATCATTATCATGGCCTATCTTCATACGTTGTAGGCCACGAGTGCCTACTGTGAAGAAAAGGAAGAGAAACAGATAAGCAAAGAAAGGGCGTATCGTGTCGGTGTGGTACATGATATACATGATAGGCGTTGGAATTCTCCGCATCTTGCTGGTGCCTGTGTCTTTCTTCCCGCACCAGAAATCCTCCAGAAGCCAGACCAAGAGGACGAGCATGATATTAAAGGTGATCGAGGCAACTGCCAGCCAAATTACTTCCTTCTTAGGATCGTTGTATGTCAAGATGCAAACCTTCTCTCTGGATCACTCTTGCGACACCGGGGCCTCGCAACCCGTATTTATCAAGTGGACTGTTCGTTTTTCCCGGACTAAGCGGCTCGAGCGATACAGTAGAAGGGCCATTGTCACACATGCGAGAGCTAGGAACGCGGCGAGAGAGCCGCGGCCTTGCAAAATGAGTTCGACCAGAATTGCAATGATCGAGGAAATCAAGAGTACAAGGTTGAACAGGGCTCGACGGGCCTTGATTTTCCTGAAAATGTTAGTACCAGGGCGTAATAGAAACACAAAATTGAAAAAGGTAGGGGCACTTACTGTCGGCGCTCCCTTTCCAGTTTTCTCACGGCGGCCTTCTTGTAGGCGATCGCTATTGTAACGGCCCGTTTTATTCTCGCCGGCTCATCCATCTTCTTTTTCATGCGCTGGATGGCCACTCTGCGCGAGTCCCAAAAACCGTTAAACAGCGCTTCGCACTCAGACTCGTCGTCCAAGTCAGGTTTGATTGTCTCCGGTACTAGGCTGTGTTGGGTCATGTGCCCAACCACGCTCAGGCGGTGGTTGCGCTGCGCTTGCAGCGAGCGGGCCGAACCGTGCGGATCGGCGTCGGCAGAGCTGAACGTGCCGCCGCTCCGGCTGGCCCACGTTGCAACGTCCGGTGGCGGTCCGGAGGCCTGAGGCCACAGGTTGGATTCTTCTTGGTTGAGTTGGCTCCGGAGCTTCCGGTCCATGGCGGCAACGTCTGCGTCGCTGACACGCGCATAGAAGTGCTGGGTGAAAATCCGATCAGGCCTGATATTGAACCAGCCGATTCTGTGTTCGCCCAGTGGTTCCGTAACATCAATGTATTTGAAGCCCAGACACCAGCGGCACTTGACACACATGACCGGGCAAATGACGACCTGGCCCATATCGTCTTGGAATCGCTGAAAATTGGCAACGAGAATGTTGCGCAGGTTTCCGCTGCGGCGGCGATTCGCATACTCGGCATTTTGGCCGTCTTTGGAGGGGTCAGGGTCAAGATTGCGCGTCACGATCTCGTCTTCGTCTAACCCATTGTCAAATGGCTCAGCGTCAAATGTCGGCGCATGCAAGTGGTCAATGTTGATCGAGGGTGCCGCCAGCATGTGCGCGCTAAGCTGCCCATGATTTGTAAATTCGCCGACAATTTGCGACGCAAATGCAATCTGGGTGCGGCAGCGTTTGCAGCACAAAACGTCTGGAAGGACGCGGCGGTACTCGGCTTGTGATTCAGGGCCTTCCTCGGTCATAGGTGTACTCTCAGAGGACAGAGGGGCTTGTGACGCAAATAATTTAGCTCTCCTTGCGAGGCGACTCTTCTCCTCCTGGCTCGGCGGGAGATAGTCATCTAAAGATGGGGTGAGGTAGGGATGGCGTAGAGCGTGTAGAGCTTGTTCCATTCTCTGGCCTTTCAGCGTGTCGATACTTGGATTGGACATTGTAATGATATGGTGTAGACGGCTGGCGAATGTTCTGGTGGTTGGGGTGCTATCAAAAGGGCTGATAAGTATGGGTCTGAAGTGATAATGGGACGTATCAAAACTGGTTACTGATGCAATTGAAGTTGTGATGTGCAGTGAACTGGTTGATACTGTGTAAAGTTAATTTGATGATGAGAAGAGTGGTCAGGGAGAGAGGATGGGGGTAGAAGAACAAGAGAGTCTTTTTCTCTGGGTGAATTACTTCCTCTTATAGACCTGCCGTGGAAAATCACCTACTTGTACCACGCACTAACTCTCCGAGTTAGTAACTCGGAGAGTTAGTGCGTGGCAAAGTAGTCAACTGTCTATTGTGTACTTCATGATAGAGAAAGACCGCAGAGTCTACTACCGAAGTACTTGCGTGAGAGTAAAAGTACAGTGCCCGTGCCTACTTTGTGATTTCCAAGGTAAATCATTTCTAGAGAGTTATATCAAGCTAGTTTAAAATCTGAATGAAAGGCAGTGTGTTGCCAGTGTGTTCTACGTTGAATAAATGGCATCACGATGCCTCAATGACACGAGGCTGTGTGTAAGTTGTAATATAAAGTGGAGACAACACCAAATTGGCGCAGTTGTTACACAAGTTCAAGTATGCTTACCGAACAAACTCGTTATCGATAAGGCCCTATGGACGGAGTGAACATACGGAGTAGACTTGCGCTTTCTGCCGAACAAACTACAGGGTGGATAGGGCGGTGAGAGTCTCTTACCATGGACTGCGCCATGCAGCCATGATGGCCGGATTAGATGACAGCAGAATCGGAAGCGGGAGTCGATGACCTTGGTGATACTCCGTGATAACGACCATCAAGAAATGGATCAGGGACATGGACATTTTGGCATACGCGAGGTTCAACTGCCTGGACCGCACTGTGTTGCAACAGCGTCTACGGCGAAAGCCCACTCTCACCGCATTCTTATTCTTATTCAGCACGCGTCTTTGTTAATTTGTTGACTTTGAGGGATGACTGAGGGATGACGACGTCAGCACTCTCTAGTTGCCATGCTAAAATAGGACGAGCAGCACGGCTGGACGCTGTAAGAACAATGCAGATTTTGCCAACAACGCCGATCAGAGCTCCCATTAGCTACGTCGTGTGCATGGGTAACGACAGCGGCAAGGCCAACATCTTGCACGTGGGATACCGGAAAAGGAAGTCGAAAGGGGGGAGAGACGGCTTGGGAGAGACGAGCAGATGTTCCGTCCATGTCGTAACGGTTGTGTCACCAAAAACTTTATTCGGATTTTTGATTTTTTAGCGGAATAAGACTCGAGCTGGTATTTCACATTTGGACTTAAAGAAGTAAACAATGCTGAATATCAAGCAGAAATCCTGAGTTCAAAATAGTACTGTACGAAATTATACAAAGTTGTACAAATTTACGAGGCCGTACAAAATTGTACAAAATTGTATACAATCGTACAAAACGTACATATACAAGATACAGCATACAACATCGGCATATGCCAATATCATCTACTAAAAATCATCAATGAGATGTCCCCGCCTTTCGAACCACCCTTACAGGCTCATATTAAACAAAATCAAGGGCAGTAGATACAGTAGGGGTTGGAATAAACAATCTGCCACTCTGCTACAAGGTTGGCGGTCCAGTGAAGGCCCGCCGGCCCAGAATACGATACAGTATGCCACTGAGGAGCAAGCCACGGTGTATCTGGAGCAGGTGTGGTATGGTGAGAAGAAGAAAAGGAGAGAAGCGCGAAGCGTCACGATGCCAGCTTTATGGCGAATTTTTTTGGTGAGCGGCGGGTCGGAAAAACATACTGCCTCGCCCCACATCCGATTACATAACATAATCAAAGCTCCCCACTTCCAGCATCGTATATTTTCTTTCGATTCTTCCGTCCCAGCGTCTCTTCTCTCTCATCAACAGTCCTTGCCGCTGCCATGGAGTCCATCACCGACACCGTTTGGGATGTTGTCATCTGCGGCACAGGACTGCAGCAGTCTCTGCTTGCGCTGTGCGTTATTTCTTACCCACCCTTTCCGGTTGTCTGCCTCGGCCTATTTCTGACTGACTTTAGCCCTATCTTTTGACGTTTTTGATGGTATAGAGCCCTTTCGCGCTCCAAGAAGAACATTCTGCACATCGATCCGAACCCCTACTATGGCGGTGCCGAAGCAGCCCTGAGCCTATCCGAGGCCGAGGCGTGGACTGCGGCCCATCCGGGCGCGGCGTCGACACGGGCCGAGCCCGAGGACGGCGGTCCCAGCCTGGGCCGGCTATCGGCCTATTCGCTTGCTCTCGCGCTGCAGTTTCTGCACGCGCGCTCGGCGCTCGTGAATTTGCTCGTGTCTTCGCGCGCGTTCCGGCAGCTCGAGTTCTTGGCGGTCTCGTCCTTTTTCGTCCTGGACGCGTCCTCGTCCCCCTCATCGCTCGTGCGCATCCCGGCTACGCGTGAAGACGTGTTTGCGTCGACGGCGATGCCGGCCCGGTCCAAGCGTCAGTTGATGAAGTTTCTAAAGTCTGTGCTCGCCTACGATGACAATGCGGATGGCGGCGAGGACGATGCGGCCAGTACGACGGCTGCGCCGTGGAAGGCGCACGCGTCGGAGCCGTTTGGCGACTACCTGCAGTCGGCATTCGGCCTCGACGACGGGCTGCGCGACAGCGTGCTGGCGCTGACGCTGTCTCTGGATGGCGCCGGCATCACAGTCGCCGAGGGCATGGCGCGCTTGCACCGGCACATTGCATCCATGGGTGTGTTTGGCGCGGGCTTTGCTGCCGTCTATCCCAAGTGGGGTGGCTGCGGCGAGATTGTGCAGGTGGCGTGCCGCGCGGCAGCCGTCGGCGGAGCCGTGTACATGCTCGGCAGTGGTATCCGCTCTGTCACGTATCCAGACGACAGCGCGGACGCCTCGGACGCGCTGGTCGCGGTTGAGCTGACGCAGGACATGACGGTCAAGACCAAGCTGCTTGTCCGCGACGATGACGGGTGCGAGGCTGAGCCAGCGGTCACAGCGCCAGCGGCCCAAGGCCAGCAGCTGAGCCGGCTTGTTGCCATTGTGGGCAGCGCGCTGCCATTCCTGTTTGCGCCGACCGTTGAGGGCGCACCCGTAGCTGGTGGTGCTGTCATTGCCCTGCCGGCTGGAAGGCCGGTACTGGCTGACGGTGCCGTGCCAGAGCATCCTATCTTTGCCATGGCACACTCGAGTGACACTGGCGAATGTCCCATTGGACAGAGTGAGTCTTCCCTTTTGCATTGTTGTTCTCTTTCTTTCCTTTTCCCCACGACAGACCGCCGGCGCGTCCGCGGCCACACAAGTCGATCCCCCCAACAGAAGCACAATGATGATTCTCCAAAAAATACTTATCTACATTGTCTGAGCTCAGCCAGGACGATAACTTTATACTCTGATCCGCTTCTTCACTTTCTTTCTATTGTTACTGCTGCCCTACTTCCTTTAGTGAACACAGCTAACATTACAGGTGTCCTTCACTTTGTGACAATCAAGACGGACAAGAGCAAGGCGGACCTTGAAGGCGCACTGGCCGCTGTGCTGTCGACGCTGGGGCGTGAAGCCCGTAGCAGTCGTAGCGAGAGCGACGGCAGCAGTGACAGCGACGTGCCGTGTCTCTACAAGCTCTACTACGAGCAGCCCCGCGGCGAGACGCCTGCCGCCCCCGCCTCTGCAGCCACTGCAGCCACTGCAAAACACGAGTTCCGGTTCCCGCTGCTGGCAGTCGATCTGACGATGCAGGACGCGTCGTTGGACGTTGTGCGGGAAGCATGGGAGCGGGTCATGGGTAGCGGTGATGGCGCCGACGATGCAGCCAATGCTGCCTACATGGTCTTTGCGGACCGCGAAGAGGAGTATGCTGACGACGACGAGTTTGAGTAGTTGCTATGCTGGCCTGCTGTTCTGTAATGTTGTGCTGTGACCATGTTGGTACCAGTTCTTGACCATGCTACGTATATGTAATAAATCTACTGCAATGCCTTGTGTTGATCACTGTTCCGTGAGAGATAGTTTTAGATGTCTTACTCGTATCTTGCATGCTCGACTGCTGTAATGTACTACTGGCCGGGAGTCTTACGATGGACGTCGCTGACTCAGCAGTTCTGCTGTTTTGATTGTCAATGGCCAACGGACGATTGGCCGCATCACAAACGCTGCAGCTCGGTGTGGTGTGGTGATTGCTACCTACATGGAGTTGCAGTCACGATAGTGCAGACGGAGAAAAGAGTGTCATCGGCCCCTTTTGACTGGTGCTGTGATATATGCAATGGCACGCTGGCGAGGTTGACAGCAAACAATTGTAATATGTACATATACGTACTAGGCCATAGCTCGGAGCGACGAGAGGCAGGGGTTGTTTCACAGCGAGGATGTTCTCTTGATATCTCTTGATTTCTCTTGGTTTCTCTTGATACGTCTTCCGTTCTGAGCCGAGATGATCAGCGTCGGTCTTGTTTCATTGTCGACAAGCATTTGGCGGTTCAGTGCAGGCCTCTCAGCTGAACGCGAGACAGGAGAGATAACGAGAACGTGGGATGGAGGAGAGGAGAGATTAAAAAAGAGAAACGAAACCCAAGGGATGACCATCGAAGAACCGGTTTAGCATGCCCTGAATGCTGAATGCCAAATGCCATGCTGCCTACTTGGTCTGTTGGTCTGGTCATATGATGAACAGCTCATGCAGGTTCCCTCCGTCGAGTGAGACAGTTACCGTAGATGGAGACAGGACCCAGGCCTGCGGCACGCTGTTCGGAGTCTTCTGTCCCTAGCAGGCGGATGCCGAGCTTGCCGAGTCCTTGCTTAAGGGCAATAGGGCAGAGCAGACAGCAAGACAGCAAGACAGCAAGACGACGCCGAGCCAGGGCTGGTATCGGCCGAGAGACATGCCGCGCGTTTGCAGTGGGACTGGCAGCTGTTGTCGACAACTGGCTGGGTAAAACTACGTATTCATTACGTACTCCGTATGAAGGAGCAGTTGTTGGATTGGTGATGACCGGCGGTTGTCGGGAGTGATCATCATAAACACTCTGTCGTCTTGGGTCGGCCTGGGGCTCTACGGAGTGTTTTGTGACCCCATCATGGCTGTTTTAATACCACTCTCGAAACTATTTCCTCTTTCAGTTATCCATTACCCATCTGCGACGTACTCCGATCCGTACTGAGCGAAACGGTCCAATGGAAGTGTGCAGTACCCCTGCACATAGTGCGCAATGTGCTGTGTACTGTCGTATCAACAACGTATCAATCAGCTGCCCAAGCCATCATACGGTCTTGCAAGGGATCGATCGTCCGAGTGGTCCGTGTCAGCTGCAGCTGTCTTGTTGTTCACCACACAAGAGAGACGAGAAACATGGCCTCCGTTTAACTTGTCTAGTTCTAGCCCAGCTCTTTTTCATTCTTATCTCGCATCTCTCACTGCGATCTCTTTTGTTGATTCTTGTTGATTCTAGTTTACCGGCTGAAATCACAGCCCTTGTCTGGTTCAGCACCGATGGTGAGACATGACGCAGGCCGCCATTATCTTATCACCGAACCAGCAAGCACAACGGAGCCTTACATATTATGTACGTACTCCGTACTACTATCTTTCTCGTATCCCTGCACGTCTTTCTTTCCAGCACGTACCGTAGCATGGTTCATCATCCATCCGAGTGCCTGTGACACCGAATGCGGTGACTGCAGGCTGATTACATATACTGACGAGGCAGTTGTAGTATGTACATGCTGGCTGTGATGACTGGAGGGAACAGAAACTGCGTGTACCTCTAGACGCATGTTGATCGCACTGCTTCGTCGAGAGTCCACGTCAAGCACATAGAGTTGCATCCTGCTCATCTCGTAACAGGTACATACTCCGTATGTAGGATCTCCGATTCTCCCATCCATGTCAATTCCGCAATGGAGCGTAGCAGCTGGTTGCAGTCGGTTGTCTTTCAGGGTTTGGTCATGAAGTTTGATCAAGTCCAATGGTATTGCTGATTTCTAAGCCAATTTACTCTTCTCTTCTTGTTCCTTTATTGATTCCGTCCCTGGGTATGGTGAATATCAGTATATGTATGCTTATGCTTATGCTTAGCTTAACCTTTAACAAACGAGAACGAGAACGAAATCAGACAGGCGATATCCGATGTCTTCGGGGCCAGCAGGGGTCTTGATGCGGAGTCTGTAAATATACATATGATCACCTTGCCCGTTCAAGACAGTGTCATTTGTCACTTTCCCCTGTCCTCCACTTTGGGTCTCCCATATGCATCTTGGTTTGTGATAGCTCGCGTACACCAGCATATATGTACATTGCATACTGTAATATGCATATCGAGTTAGCAGTTGCGGCGCCGAGACCGCCCCGATTAACCAAAAAAGGATACTGGCGCGGCAGATATAAAATGCTCGCTGACTAAGACACCCAACGGAAAAAGCAAAGATGAAACACTGTAAAGACACTCGCATTTGATTTTTATTTCTCTACTTTGGCATACCGTGCACTCTAAATTACTGCAGCTGGATCCATTGATTCTGTGGATCATCGGTAGCGAGGCCGCGGATATGCTTAGTCTGTAAGCATATGCCACCGGTTTAAACGCAGCCAATATGTACATACACACATGTTATATACGCACATGTACATACACAACATAAGCATACATACTCCGTATGTGTATCTCCCAGGAAGCAGTGATGTCCATAATAAAGCCATCAGATTACCGGCTCCATACAACCAGCTGAATACCCGAGGCGGTCCCAGCGCTTTCTGTTCCTTCTTCTTTTTCTCAATGTCCCAGCTATCTTCTTTTCTTCTTTCTTTTTCTCAATGTCCCAGCTCTCTCTTCCTTTTCCTTTTTCTCACTGGACTGACTTGCTTATTGCAAAGAGTAAGCATACTCGATAAAAGTAAATTAACAAACACGTAAGATCTCTGTAATTAGACATCCCACCCCTGAGCACAGCAGCCTCCCACAGACATCTATTCTACTCCGTACTTGTAAACTGGACCCTCCGATAGACGGTAACCTGCTGCGAGAGCCGCTCAAACTTACGTCGTACTCACCACCTCCCCTTTCCACTAACACCTTGTCCGCTGCTACCTTACATATCTCGGCTATGATTATTCCGTACCGCGTAACAAACGGGTCCGATCTCAACTTGATGATTCTTCTTGTCTCTTGTTTTCTCCTACACTTTGCTCTTGGTTCTTGGTTCTTGCTTGATTCTTGATTCTCAACGGCCGTTTGCCGTTGGTTCTGTCCGCCGTACACCCATACACGATATCCAACAGTCTGCTGAATGTCAGTCCCCTGCTACCAACAGCAGCAGGATCATTAACCATACAACAACATACGCGGCCCGATCCAAACAGCCTCGGACCACGCTTCACTGCCGCCTGAAGTTGCCGACTGCCGTGCCACATGGGCTTTCATGATCTTTTCTTCTTTTTATTTGTTTATTTCTTCTTTTATCTTATTATCCCACAAGCACCCCCGTTAGTCTGGTAGACAGTGCTCCCTCCTTGACTGGCACCAGACGAGTACGGATATCTTACTTCCCGGTCCAGACTCAGACACTCGTGTCTCCCATCCCAGACTGCTCGTCTGCACCTCGAAGAGCATCTATACCAGACCTCTACTGTCTGCCGTTGCCGTCTGCCGGCTACGCTTCCCCTACCCAGCTTCTGTCTCTCTCTGACAGGCTCTTCTGCTTGTTGTCTTTCCTCTCAACCCCTACCCACTACATCCTGTCTCGCCATCTCATTTTATCTACCCAGATACCCAGAGGGCGTGGAGCAGTCAATGCCATACCCAGCTGACCGGTTTTGCCTCTCCATCTTTCTCCCTTGCCTCCCACCCCATTCTACAAACTACAGACAACCTACACCACGCAAAATCCACTGAGCTTCATACCGTCTTCGATCCCTTGGCTGGCACTCTACCAGTTGTGGAGAGAATCGGCCGAGAAACCGACCGTCAGGAACAGCCGGTCCTTTTTTTGGCCCTTGACTTGCATCTTTGCAGTCTGACTCAGACATTTACTCAAATGCCCACGTACTCGGACCCTAGGCTACACCTTGGCACTCTGTTTCATAAGGCGAAGAGGCTTAGTTGAACAAGGCACACGTCAAGGCATCTCGTCTTTGCATCCGTGTTTCGCCAATCTCACAAGCGTCCCCGGCTGCAGATCCAAGCAGTGCTCAACTACTGAAGCCGTCACGAAGCAAGCAAACCAGCAGTGCCCGAATACAGCACCAAAAAACAGGCAGTGCATTATCAAGCTAGCTACGCCGTTCGGCACGCCAGTCGTCTCGAGCTCACGCCCCCCCCACTGCCACGGCCCCACGACGCTCATGACTTATGTGTCTGATTTACAAAAAAGTCCCTTTCCATACACCTGACAGCGGCACGGCCCTTGGGCGTCCTCCCATCCTTACTAGCTGCCCTACGCCGTGCTGGCTGTGTACACCCGACTACTCAGGTCACAAGAATCAAATCGATACCCAATACCCAACATAGCCCGCCCTACTGACCATTTTTATATCTTTTGACTGGCGTGATCCTGGCTGGCTCATTATCTGGCCTCTCATTCTCTACTTACTGCACCTTCTTCATCTTCTATCTTTCCCATATTCTTTCTTTGACTTTTCCCCTCCTCCTCACTTCAAAGACTTCCTAAAACCTCCCTCCCTCTTCTCTCCTCTTCGACTCTATTAACTTCCTCTGGCCTTTGATATATCTGCACAGTTTCTAGTATTCTCCCTTGTGCCCAAGGCCCAAGGCTAATTCAAAATCCAAGCCCCCTCTTCCGTCCCTCTTTTTCCACTTTGCTCGTTCCCTCGCCCCCTCCCTCCCGTTCCGTCGTTTATTTACATTTTCTTTCCTTTCTTGAGTTTATTTTGCATATATACATTTCACATTGTTTCGGGTTCTTTTCGATCGGGTTCGATCTCGGGTCAGACTCTCGCTTCTTTTGCCGCTTTGGTTTCCTCATTGCATCGCCACAACCCCCTGCACTCGTTGCTTGTACTCCTGTGCGGTAGTACAGACCACCACACTCATGGCGGCACTCCAGTTTGACGAGCAACCTCCGACCCCTACATCCGAGTACGGCGATATCAAGCAGAGCCTGAATCAACGGCAGAGCCATAGAACGCCCACGCCAGACTCCGAACGAGCGTCCATGCCAAAGCCGAAAGGAAAATCACGACGGACCCGACTCGCCGGACGCACCCGACTGGCCGGACGATCACTGATGGCCTCTGCATCACGGTACTCTGTTGCCGCCGTACATCCTGGCGGGTAAGTACCACAAACGTCTATTTGTCTATCTGTTTTTCTCTTTTCATATTTTCTTCTTCTCTTTTTCTCTGTTTCTGCAAAATGTACTCTTCACCCGTGTTCCTCATGCACAACGTAAGCATGTTGCGGCGCAAACGCCTGTTGGCTGTGCGACTTACACGGGCGCGCCCTCTGTGCAACACACCCCCTTCAACTGTTTATCGCCAAAATGGCATCCTTGGCACGCTTTTTACTTTTTATATTGGCGTCTATTTCCCATAACACTGTCATCCCTACGCTACCCGCCGTCTCTCGGCGTATCCTTACATCGATCGTCATTTTCCTACCTTGACACCAACGATGCACGCCCTCTTCACCTCTAGACATATGCCGTTCTCGGTCAACCTCGTTTCTATCCTTGCCTCCCCCTTCTACTCCACCACACACCCGTCTCCCTCATGGCTCGGCTTCTCCTACACCTTGACTCGTCTGGCCTGTTCTGTCCGCGTGTGTACAGCAGCACCACCACAGCCGAGCTGCCATGAATCAGAGCAAAAGAAAACAAGCACACTATCAAAAGTGGTCGCCGTCCTGTCCAACTACTGCAAAAGTACTCGGCTCAGTTTTTTCGTTGTCGCCCTTCCTCGCGTCTATTTCCTCTTCCTGATACATAAAGCCCTGCCGCCCCTCCCGTCTTCGTGTTGATCTTGATCTTGATGATCATCAAGCTTGCATCTCCCCTCGCCACCACCACCTGATCTTCACCGAGCCAAGTGCCTCGTCTACTCTCGCTCTCACTGGCCCATCTATTTTGCAAGAACCGCCCCCTAACTTGATAGACGACGTCTGCTCGACCGTCTGACACACGTCCCAATGCGCTGCGGCAGCTGTCTTCGCAGCATCTGCACAATGTGCCTAGGCGGCAGCGCGAAAACAGTCGACAGTCCCATTCCGCCCCCGGTCCGCAAGGGCAAGACCGCCGCGCCCGAGAGCGTTGGCCTCCATGCCCGTCCCTTTACCGACAGCGTGAGCCTGGACGCTCTCCGGCTAACCGTGCCCGCGCCGCTGCACCCGCTCTGGCCCGCGTATGCGCACTCTTTGCAGAAGCACAAAGAGGCGTCCCGCGACGTCGGCATGGCGCAGAAACGGGCCACCTACAAGCAGGACTGTCAGGAGCTGTACGAGCGCATGATCGCGACCGAGCCCGAAAAGTACGGAGACCTGGACACAGGCATCACACTCACCAGCCTGGCCGCACCGCGGATCGCGCGCGTGCGCGAGACCAAGCCCGACGGCCAGCCCTGGACATGTCCGACCGGCATGCTTCCTGTGCCCGGCGGTGACGGCGGCGGCAGCGGCGGAGGGGCCGCCGGCAGCATCCCCCTCGTCAAGTTTGCGCTCGCAAAAAGCGCCGCCGCGCCGGCGCACGTCGTCGTGTACTACCACGGCGGCGGGCTGCTGATTGGCGACGCTCTGAGCGAGCAGCTTACGTGCCGCTTCATTCTGCGCCACTTTGACGGGCACGGCGCCGGCGCCGGCAGCGTCGTTCTCTACTCGGTCGACTACCGCCTCAAGACGGGCGGCGGCGGCAAGGACGACGTCGCCGACGCCTGCGTCCACGACAGCATCGATGCGTACCGGCACATCCGCGCCCAGCACGCCGATGCCTGCATGTACATTGTGGGCAGCTCCAGCGGCGGCGAGATGGCCGCGCTCGTGGCGCAGCAGGTCAAGGGCGCCGACAGCGGCCTGGCCGGCGTGGCGCTGCGGTCCCCCGTCACGTCGGACGCCTTTAATGGCCCCGAGTACGTGCCGACGCACCTGCAGGACCTGCACACGACGGCGCACGAGGCCTTTTACACGGCGCAGCTGGGCCGCATGGCGCGCAGTGTGCCGCGCGACGGCCTCAAGTACATGCCGCTGGAAGCGCCCCGGGCGGCGCTGCACGGTCTGCCGCGGCACTGGATCCAGATCTCGACAAACGACGCGCTGTACGCCGACGGCCTCTGCTATGCCAAGCTCGTGCGCGAGAACGGCGGCGAGGCGGCCGTGCAGGTGGTCCAGGGCCAGGTGCACACCAACTGGCTCTTGACGCCGTGGTGGGACGAAGCGTACGCGGCGGAGATGCAGCTGATCCACGGCCTGAACTGGCTGGCCGGCGGCCCAGCGCAGAGCGAGTGGAAGTGAAGTGGGCAGACGTTCATACGGGCGCATGGGCTAGGAGTTTAAATTTGGTCTGATCTGGCTTGGTGTTCCTGTCTCTTTTGACGTCTCTGGGAGTTCTCTGGGGCTGCTGATGGGTTTATGATATGGTCACTGGTGCCGTCTGGTGAACTATGGGTACATGGGTGGCGGGACGGGACAATGCCCGTGAAACGACAGACGATGTCGGGATGGTTGGTTTTATCTCGGGTTGGTTTGCCGGTGTCTTTTCTTTTTTTCTTTCTTTCTTTAATTGGCGCTGCTACGGCGGATGTGCCTGGTTCGGTTATCTGCTCGAGCCTCTTTCTTTGCCTTTTACTTCTTCTTATGCGCCGTTGGTCGTCGGCGTATCCTTGTTCGCTTTTGGTTCCTCGACACTTGTTCGCTGTATAGCAGTTAGATAGCGCATGTGTGCTATGCTCATAGCCAAGCACATGCTGCACGCTGATATTAGTTTGTTATAACCCACATGCCTGTGCGAGGTTAGCTGTTTAGCTGACATCCTGTGCAGAGCTGCATCCAAGAAGCCATGCACCATGCTCGACGACGACGATGACAGATTTGAATCCAAATAAAGGCTTGTTTATTTTGTCCGCATGGGCCTCAGACGGGACAAAGGAGACATGCAGAACGCAAAACGGCAAAGGGAAAATAAAACGCAATGGGCGCGAGATGCTCCTCTGTCCGCTCTTTCGGGTTCTCGTCCGTGTCTACACTTTTGCTAGAGTACATGTAGGAAAGGGAATGGTGTATATGGTGTATATAAAATGGTCGTTTACAGCATAGCCAGGTCGCCAAACTTTTCCTATCGGGGGGTTAGCAAATGCACTCTCTCTCTTAATGAAAAGAAAAACAATAAAAAAACAACGCACCTTGTAGCCGGGGACGGACCAGCGGCCCTTGGACACCAGCTTCGCAGTCTTCTCGTCAATGGAAGGCTCGGCAGCGGCCACCTCGTCGACGGTCAGGTCCTCGAATGGCCGGGCCTCCTCAATGTTCTTCAGCGTCTTGGCCAGGTCCTTGAGCTCCAGGTCGACCTTCTCCTTGGTGGCCTCGGCGTTGCGGACAGCCTCGACCTCGAACGCATCAATGGCCTTGAGCTGGCGGCTGACGTCGTAGGTGGCGGGCGTAAAGGCCGCAAAGCGCTTCTCGATCTCGTTGATCACAGCCTGGTTCTTAAGAACGCTGCGGTAGTGGGCAAAGTCGACAGTCGTGGGCTGCTCGGACAGCTGCTGGACCTTGCGCCGGACGTCGTCGTTGCGCTTCTTGAACGACTGCAGCGACGCCGCGGTCTGGCCACGGAGGCCCAGCGACGTCGTCACCTTGGCCCAGTCGAGCTTGAGGGCAGCGGATCTCTATGCTTGGTTAGATTGGAGTTGTCCACATGGCATCGCCGTCGAGTATGCGGCTTGCCGACAAGGTCCCGGTGGGAGGTCCGGAAAACAGCGCATTTCCAATGCCCAGATTGGCCCGCCTCGGCCCGGGGCCATTGTCGCTCATTGCCTCGCAAAGATGGCATCATTCGAAAGGAAAATGTCTACTCACAGCAGCCATTGTGAAATTCGAGGGTTGTTCGGGGTGTGGTTGGGGAGAGAGGAGAGCGAAAGTCGGTCGTGATGCGTGTGTTTTGATCCGAGATCAAGTTTGGCTAGTTTTCTCGTCTTGGGCCCTCTACCCCTACCGTATGGGTGGCTTCGGAAAAGCTAGGGCGGATTGGAAGGTATTTAAATTAAACGAATAAATAATGATTAAAGAAAAATATCGACTGCGCACTCGACTCGTCACGTGACAGCTTTGACAAAACTGCGAATCTGTCTCATACCTGCGCAAATTGATTCTAACGTTAACATGGTCAACTATCATTGCATTCAAGTAGTCGAGATCAGTCTTCTCCGTATAGACGTTGTGGTGACAGCTGTTGTGGTAATAGTCTCGCGGGCTTCAACTTCGGACCGCCGGAAGTGAAGTATTAGCCACAGACACGTGCTGACATAATCACTTACTGGCTACAGGCTACAGCAACACTTTCATTACATTGCTGGCAACAACTAACAAGTGAGCTGTAACTCAAACACATCAATAACCCAATAAGCAGCTTGTAACAGATTGACTTTTGTGATGAGTAGGTGGCTATGAAAATCAAGAAGTCAAGAGAAGAGCGACCTTTGGAGTCGTGCCGATGCAAGGCCTGTCAGAATATGCCAAGATAGATCATACAGCATATCTCAATGAGAGGCACAGTACTGCCTGACTGGTGCCTTGTATTGGGCCCAGGAGCACACTGTGCCCTGATGTACGAAAACATCCGCGTATGTCCGGCCAGGACCCATCATGACCTCAGCTCTGCGGCAAGCACTTCTCTGGACCTCCCATGCTCTCGTTCAGAACCTAGGCGCTCAAAGACATGATCGAGTTGACAATGTCGTTGTCGTTCTCTTTCAATGCCTTGATGGCCTTGGCCCGGGACACACCGGCCTGGTTCTGGACCAGCTCAATGTCCTTGTCCTCAATGCCAGTGGCATCAACCTCCTCCTCCTCGTCCTCATCATCCTCCTCCTCCTCCTTCTTGGCCTCCTCGTGGTCGTGGTCGTGATCGTGATCGTGGTCGTGATCGTGGCTGTGGCCGGCGTGGTCGTGGCTGGCCAGCTGCTGGGCAGCGGCGGCCTGAGCGGAAGCGTTCAGGTCCTCGACCTTGGCCTCACCGAAGACGATGTAGGTGCCGGCGGGCGACTTGTAGACCTCGGGGTTGTTGATGACGAACAGAACCTGTAAAATGTTAGTCAGCATTGTTGTTCTTTGAAGATGGAGCCGAGCTCAGCTTTCGCAGCTTCGCCCGTGCTGCGTTGCCTCCTCGCCACTCATTCATCTCCCCACATCAGTCAACATACGTTCTTGGGGCGGCGCAGGGTGACACGGGTGATGCCCTCAACGCGGGTCAGGTTCTGCTTCTCGAGCAGCTTGCGGGCCTTCTTCTCGTTGCGAGAGTGGATGACAGTGGTCGAGCCAGCGGGAGCGCTGACATCAATCTCGGACTCGGCATCGCTGCTGTCCTCATCCTGCTCCTGGACGGTCTTGGGGGGGACCTCGTCGACGATCTCCTCAACACGGGGGTTGGCCATTGTGAATATGGGTGGGGGGTTGTTGTGATTTTGAGAAAGAAAAAGGGTATCGAGTCTGTGTTGTATGACAATAGGTCAATCGGTCAGTTCAGAGTTCAAAGTCGTTGTATTGCAGAGCGTTTGCCGGAGGGGGGATAGAGGGGAGTGGAGCGGGCGGCAGTAGTTGATTTTTTTCTCTCGTCGTGATGCTGGCCTAACAGCACCCAAACTGCTCAAAACTGCCCGCAAAAAGGGAACAACAGCCCGCGCCCATTCTCCGGACCTCTAGCTCCAGGACAGACAAAATGTCTGCACCAGCAATTGGTATTTACTTACAAACGAACAATGATGGCTAATTCACAATATGGTAGCTCTTCCAAGAGGAAACTGCTGGCAATAGATGCTATCTGAGGTGTAGGGTTTTTGCGATTAGAAGGCTAGTCCGCATTGGGACTTTGCGCCAGATTTTCACTGCTGTGTGATGGCGGGGAAGGTACATCGAGTTGTATGTAGTTTGTGTGCAGCTACAAGTATATATCTCACGTGACGTAGGGATTGCACATTAAATCACGTCGAGTTTTGATGTTGCGGTGGACAGTTATCTAGTTGAGGTTTCCTGCTACAGATTGCTCATAGTTGTAGAGATGAAAGAGTGCATTCGCCAATATGAATCATCGCCATTCTCGCGATGTTGCGTGTGGCTCTGACCACACAGTGTATCTTTACGGCACTGTGCAGAGACGGCTCTAGAAAGCAGGTGCGCAACAACAAAAGTCCGAGATGGAGAAAGAAATTTTATAGTGGGGTCTTCCTTTAGGGCAGGAGAACAATTTTTGCGACCGCACCAAACCCTCCTCTGTCTGGTGGCTCCGGTGAGTGAAAGTATCCAGATAGCCTTTTTCTCGGAAGTTTACTGCATCCTCCAACTCTCAACAACCAGACATCACGACAATCGGCAGAAGATTTGTGAGTAGTTTTTGACCCCCTGCTTTCTCTCCCCCCCCTTCAATCTGCAACACACAAAACAGCATACGCCCGACGACAAGCGAGACTACCGCCGACCTTTCTCGTCATCCCAGATCGATTCGCGACGCAAATCACGAACTTGCAACAATAGCACATTATCTCGAGGCACTTTGCAACAAAATAACTAACGCGACACTCTTTCGTTTCAGATTCTCTTTTCTTCCACAACACATCAAAATGGGTGACGCAACAATTGTCGGTTCGAAGTGGCGCCTCGTCGAGGTCGGCCGCGTCGTCCTCCTGCAGTCTGGCCCCTCGGCCGGCCGCCTGGCTACCATTATCGAGATCATCGACCACAAGCGGGTGTGTTTTAATCCTACGACTTACTTTGGCGACGAAGAAGGAAACGAGCTGGGACGATTCGAGACGCGGTGGATGGCATGACCAAAGAGGGGACGATGATGGAAGACGATGGACGGGGACAAGGGCACTCGACCACGTCCCGCCACGTCTGCTCCTCGTTGGTTCTGCCGTGATGCACACGCGCGTTTCATGCTGGCTCGCTACTTCTCTCGTCGCCTTGACATCTTCTTGGCGCACACGATGCGCCCTGTTCTGAACATGGCCACTAACATTGTACAGGTTCTCGTTGACGGCCCTGCCACAGACGCCAACCCCGGCGGTGTTGCCCGGCAATCTGTGCCCCTGGCCGAGGTTCTGCTGACCGCGATCGTCGTCCCTGTTACCCGCGGTGCCCGCTCCGGCACGGTCAAGGCTGTGTGGGAGAAGGCCGAGGTCGACAGCCAGTGGAAGGCCAGCAACTGGTACAAGAAGCGCCTGCAGCAGGAGCGGCGGAAGGCCCTCACGGACTTTGATCGCTTCAAGGTCCTGCGGTTGAAGAAGCAGCGCCGCTTCGAGGAGCGCAAGGCTCTGGCCAAGGTCAAGGCCAGCGCATAAGCGAACTAGAAGAAAGAAAACAAAAATGAAATTCCTTTTTTCCGCCTCTCCAACTCTTGTCTCTTTCACCTCTCGACATCTTTCGGCTTTTGTGTTTGTTCCTCTCTCCCTCTCCCTCTCTCTCGCCACACACAACCATTGCTCTTTCATATTACCATACTCCCTTTTACGGCCAAACAAAAAAAATAAATAAAAATTCAAAATACAAAAGCACTGTCCTCTGACCGACACACAACCACAACAACAAACGGAATCCCGGCACAGACTGTTCATTGACGAGGGGGGCTTCGGAAATCGGAAACATTGGAAACATATTGGAAGGATCGGAAACAGGGGAGAGAGACGGGCGACGGCGAGACGGCACAGCTCTTTTTTTTCTCTCTCTCGGGTTTTCGGCTCTCTTGCGGCCAGCTTCCACCGACCGACCTGCACGCTCGGCGATGGCGTGCTGCCTACTGTGGTCTCGTGCGAGACGCACACGGGTGGCATACCGTTCTCGGCCACAGGCGATGGGGATGGGACGATGGCGGCATTCGTGTCATACTCGCAATCTCTGCGGCTTGGCTGCATTCAGCCTCGTTGTGATTGCGTAGTCTGTCCATGAATCGACGACGTCGTTCCCTACTTCCTTTCCACGTGGGAGGAGCTTGGTGCAGGAGGACGATACCAGAGAGGGCCCCTCTCCTGTCCCGTTGTTCTTTTTCTGATTTGTTTTCGTCTTTGCTTCTTTCTAATTGTCCGTGCTCCATGGGTGTTTTATTTGTTTTATTTGTTTGTTCTTACGGATGGGGATCACAAAATGGGCGCGCGGCTGGCTGGCTGGTTAAAACGTTTTGACTTTTTCCATCTCACATTCGGGATACATGGAATACTGTCATGTGTTGTTTCATCGATTCTTTTTTTTCAGTCAAATTACATTTTACTGCATTCTCTCTTCTGGGATGTCATCGTTCGATGTGTGATTACAAAAGCTGTGCATACAGCTGAGTCAACAAGAAAAAAACATACACTTTCTCTCAAACTTGGTAATACTATGTGGCTGTGATTCCCTATGGGTCGTCGATTCCAGCCAAAGGAATTACCACGAAGCATGATATGCTTACATAATCCATAGCCGAATATTGAGCAACAAGAGTCACTAGATTGAAAGATGTATATTGTCATATCATATCATCGTTATCGCTGTTCATCAAGCTCAAATCCAAAGAAATCAAACATGCCACAATAGCACCAACGCAATAGCAAAGCGCCTCATTACTTTATCATCGGCCATCAGTAGTAGTAGGTGGGACGGAGGTGGCGGTCGACAAGCACCTCGCGCTCGTAGACCCGATCGTCTTCGCGGCGCGGGCGGTGGCGGCTGTGGCTGTGGCTGTGGCTGCGGTGGCGTGGACGCAGATCAATGTCGACATCGACGTCGACCTCATCGCGCGAGTGGCGCTGCTTGCGGCGGTGTCTGCGGATCCGGTCGCTCAGCTGCACCAGCTCTTGCACATCCTCCTGTTCTGCGTTAGTGGCTTGAGCATGTCATCTGCTTTTGGGTATGTGTAACGTACGTTGTGGAGGTACTCGAGAATGTAATAAAAGTACTCGGTCTCGTTGTACTCATAGCCAAGCTGGTCCATGGCTTCGCGACTGACAAGATCCCTGGTGATCTCTGTCCACATGTCGTTGCGTCCGGTCGGCACATACTCCCGCGAAGAGTACTTGGCATCATGGTCGGTGATCTGGACGTTGATACGGTCATGGCTACCCCTCTCCCTTTCAGGAACAGCTTGGCGCCCCTTGCGACGAGGTGCAAGGTCCGACTCGTCATCACGGTCCGGGATGAAACGGGTCCGGCGAACACCGTTGTAGCGCTGCCAGGTTACGTCGGCACCGCCGCCGCCAACACCGTCCATGCGGACACGCTCTGTGCCGGGCGGGACATCGACAATGGTCCAGTCCCTGGTAGCACCGTGGCGTGCTTCGCCCATCTCGCCCCGATCGTCGATACGTGACTCGATGTATCTCGCCTCCTCGCCAACAGAGTCGTATCGTGAGCGTGCAGGCTGGGCAGAGTGCGAGCGACGGTCGCGGCTACCATCAATGTCGATGTCGAGTCTGGTGCGATCGCGTACAACGACGTCCAGATCCGATGCTCTTGCCGGTGCGGGGCGGCGAACGCGGGACACGGACCGTCTCCGCTCGCGGGATGTCGACTCGTGGATATCAACCTCGGTGCGGCGACGAGATGAGTTGATGTTGATTTCCGTTTCGCGGTCGCGCTCACGCTCGCGCTCACGCACCGGCGACACCGGGACAGGAGGGGCATACACGACACCTAATAGAACTAACGTCAGTATGCTGATTGCTGGCACTCCCAGTCGAGGTGCTTACCATGATCGACATCGGTATAGTGCGTGATTACGTCACGCTCGAGGACAGGGCCACGGATGACCGGGCGCGATGCTGCAGGCGGGGGTGAAGGTGACAGGCTGGGCGAAGGCCGGCGAGAGGTGATACGAATCTCGCGTTCGCGTTCGCGCTCTCTGTCGGGAGAGGGTGTAAGAGACCGCTCGCGCCCGCGTGAGACAATCCGTGCCGACACGCGTTCTCTGGATGGCTCGCGGAACTGTCGGGGAAGCTCACGATCGACCACGCGGTCCCGGATCTCAACACGTTCAACCTCACGCTCCCGAGGGGGCATGGGCGAGACGGAGTGTGTATACCGGTAGTTGGCCGGGCTTGGGGATCTTGCGCGGGGCCGAGGGCGGTCGTATGTTTCCACGTCATGACGGATGACTAGAGCGCCGGCTTCGCCGCGCCGGTCTTCCTGGAAGTAACGGGCCAAGGGGTCGCGGTCACGCTCTTGCTCACGGTCACGGACTCTGACGTCCACATAGCTACGCTCGTCGAAATCACGATCGCGGCGAGACATTGTGCAGACGGTGGAGAGAGCGAAAAGGAAACAGATAAGATAAAGATGTAGACAAGAAGCCAACAGTGAAGATGCAAATGAAGTATTGGCCTTGCTATGCAAAGTAGGAGAGACGAAGAAAGATGACGGGTAGAAGAGTCAAGAAAGAGGTAGGAGGGAGGATTGTGACTTAAAATAGAGAGGAGAAGAAGGGCGGCCGTCAGCAAGTTGATGAGGCGGCTCCAATAATATTGGAGTATCCTTGTAAAATAGAGAAATAGAGAGATACGTAGAGAAGAAGGGTACCGGCAGTGTATCCGTTAGGCAATGGAGGGGTGAGGAGGGGCAGGTAGTAAGAAAGAGCTGCATGACGCTGAAAGCAGAGAATCATCAAGGGGCTTTGGCGCTCAGAAGGCGCATGCGGCCACCGGCCAGCCCTGCAGCCAACGATGTCATCCTACATACTCCGTACATATACAGGGCGGATAACACTGCAGCCTGTCAATCTACAAAAAGGCGGCGGCTCTTGGCGCCACACTGTGCTCTCGTCGGCTTATGAAACAGGGATCTTCTTTGTTTCTTCTACTTGTACGAGTTCAGCATTCAGCAAACAGTAGTAATGATACATAATGAACAGCAGATTACCAGCCCTGTCTATGTACCTCGTGATGGTGTGGCGGATGATAGAGGAGGGGAGGGAGGGACATGCACTGCCCCTCCGAGTGCTGCGGGCCGGTGCTAGGCTGTAGTTGTCTTTACTCTTATTTGCCTTGAGCCGTAGCATGTGGAGGGCACGAGAAACGCCTTGCTGCCGCTTAGCTGTGGATGATGAGGCTTTGCATGTGGAAGAATTCTCTCTCAGTACGGAGTAGTCCACTGGGCATCTGTCGCCTCAGAAATTCAACGAGTGGCCAGGAGGACGGCGCGTACGAGTCAGAGGTGACTGCACTTGACAGCGTGTTAGTGTCAACGGTTGTCGCCAGCACCCGTTTTTTAGTGGGAATTAGCTCCACACCAGCGTGATGGACACGCCGTGCTGATCGTCTGTCATCGATTCACGCATCGCTTTGTATCTTTTAATGATTTTTTTGCTTGTTCGTGTCGATTTGCTTACGCCTTCTTCCTCCTCGTTTGACCGCCCATGTCTGCAACCGTTCTTCCCACATCCTGACCATCAGCAGCATCTTGCAGACACAATTTTCAAAAACTGCACACGCACAACCTAGACAAGAGAGCCATGCACGTTGTGGATATTTCTCATAGCCAAATCTCGATCAGACGGCACTGTTTACGTATTATGCTTACAGTCGTACGGCCCTCTGACGTCATAAGGCTAGAACGCACGACTGCTGACTTGCCGACTGCCAGGCAAGCCGGTCTGATTATTTTGCCTACCATCAGTTCCAGACCCTGATAATCTCATCACGTGGTCGTGCTGATCATTCATTTATGTTGATTCGTCCGATCTGATGAGTTTTCTTGTGTAAATAGTCTTTTGATTATGCGTATTACCGGCTGACCGTTGTACGTCGAGTATGCTCTGGTCTGTTCGCCAATGTCTGTGCTGTTCTATGCTTTCTTGGAGCAGGGCGAGGAGGGGTCCACATCCTCTGTTTCGGTGGGTCGGAAGGGAATTTTTCCGTCCTTTCTCATGACGTAACGCACAAAATTGGGTCCAGCCATTGACGATGTTGGACTTGCTTGTTCCCATCTCCCACATAATTAGGAAAACTAACTCAAATCTTAATGCTTTCCACACCATTATGATCATCGCTTCCGCTGGTTCAGAGTTGTTGTTAACCAGCATCCAGTGTGAAGCGAAACACGTATCGATTGTTACAGCTACGAGCGGCGTGGCCCTTTTTCACCACTCTTGTCGCCTTTTATGACTCACGAAGCTTCACGCTGTCACCACCAGAATGAGCCACCTCGACAAAGCCCCGTCAGACGTCGAGCGGAAGACCAGGTTCCTTTTGATCACCACTTCTATCACGAGCCTATATCCTCATGGGCTTGTTGCAGGGATGAGATTTGCGCCACTCGAGGTGCTTCTCGAATCTGCCAAAGAGCTCTGGAGAAGTCCGAGTCGCTGGGGATCAGTAGTCTCAACTAGTCAACCGCTCCCAAATGGGTCTATGAGTCAGGGACATGTTGAAATCCACCGATTCGGCGGCCGCCTTCATCGGGATTAACGACTGGAAGTGGACCGAGCCACAGCAAGAAACCCAATGTTGCCTGTCATGCCTGCAAAGAAAAAGTTGCTTTGCTTCAGATTGCCGCTCGCTGTCAGCGCAGGGCAGCTGACAAGGAGGGGTTTCAGTTGGACACGGTGGCCGATGCACACGTATCTGGGAATATCGGGCATTTTTCCGACTATACCGCTCATCGATGACATTGCGAGTTTGCTATGGCCAGGGACACTACTTGGCCACTACAAGCAACTTTCACAGTGGATGGGTCAGCAATATAGTCTGAAAAGTGTTCGCTATATTCAGACGCGTGTGCATCTGCCGTGTCCAACTAGAACTCGTCCTCATGGCTGCCCGACGCTCCAAACCGAATAGGCATGTCCCGGACACTGTGCTGGGGATATCGCCGATGGATTCGCAAAGCCCTTGAATCACACCAAGCACGGCAAAACCCGCATGCTTGCTTGGTGTGATTTAAGGCTTTTGTAAATCCATCGGCAATGACCTCGGTTTGACGGCCTCGTGTACAGTGGTATCATGCATGATGCAATGCCGACTGCGAGTCGTCACTTTTCCGCTCAGAGCTGTAATCAGCGCAGCTGTGTTATCGATATGGGTGGGAACATGGCCTTGTGACTACAGCTCAAACATCTCTGATATCAACGTCATCAACTAATTTGCTTGTACAACAAGTATCTCAATGATTTGTACTCGCCCATCTGCTGTCGGTCGATGCTGTCAGTTGAGTCTAGGTTGCGGTGGAAGTGTGTAGAGATTTGAGCATGTAGCGAACGAGGTGCTGAAGACTGAGCATCGTGCCGTAGGTAGGTTGGGCGGCAAGGTCGGAGGTTTCTCCCAGTTGCAGACATTGCTACAGCTGTCTGACCCAATAATCGCTCGTGCGCGGTGCTGTGACTCGTGCCATGGGTGGTGCACATGGCCACCACGTTTCTTGCCCAGCACCATCCATAAGCATCTTCAACTCTATCTAGCACCGCCACCTTAAAGTGGCATAAAAGACGCGTTAACACGGCAAGTCTACTTTAGAAAAACAAGAAAAACAAAATCAGACATATCAGGACATTAGATTGGAAGCTGCATGCATTATTGTGGTATAAGATACCCTTAGTTCCGCGACTATATGGTGAGATTGGCTGTCATCCTAACGAGTCGGCCGAATCAACTGGGCTTTGAGAGTTTCGTAGAACGAGGAAAATAGCAGATTTTTATGCAGAGAAAAACATGAACAGGACCCGTGCCGATTCTTCCTTTTAAAAACAAGCACAGAAAAGGGGGAATAATTAGAAAAAACGAAGCGGAAGAAGTGCGGGTGCCGACACGGGACGCCACGGCGAGCCGCTTATGGGAAGTCGGTGGGGCCGAAGAAGCCGGCATCGGGGATGGGCAGCTGGATGGCGTCGCCGGACATGTCCATGGTGTTGAAGACGTCGACGTTGCCGAACCACTGGGGCGCGGTGGTGTTGGTGAGGTAGAGGGTGAAGAAGATGATAATGGTCGACACGATCAGACCGGTGTCCAGAGCAGCCGACGTGATGTAGTTGTACTGCAGCCACCAGCCGTTCCAGCGACGGCGGACAAAGAAGTTGAAAAAGGTGCCGACGGCGCCCCAGGCCATGTAGATGAA
The DNA here is from genome assembly GCA_029298705.1 of Ophiostoma triangulosporum. Lineage (NCBI taxonomy): Eukaryota > Fungi > Ascomycota > Sordariomycetes > Ophiostomatales > Ophiostomataceae > Ophiostoma > Ophiostoma triangulosporum. The sequence continues at coordinate 260,961 of JANSLO010000010.1, read as the reverse complement.
GACCGTTGCGGGCGGGATCCAGCCGGAGCCGCCAAAGATGAGGGGCATGTTGATGTAGCGCCAGAAGGACTTGGGGTAGCGGCGGGCGAGGAACCAGGTGATGATGGGGGTCACGGCGCCGACGAGCCAGAAGTACTGCAGGTTGGCGTAGATGGCCTTGCCGCTGTAGATACGCGCGGGGCCAATGGCACCCCAGATGATGGAGGCCGTGTAGAAGACCTTGGCACCGGCGCACGTGTACGAGTTGGCCTGGTGGTCGGTACACACGTCCTTGATGGAGCCGAGGGCCCAGTTCATGACGGCGATCTGCACAATGGCGGACCAGATGGAGGCCACGAGCTGCGACGCAAACATGGTGCGGGGCGGCACCTTCATGTAGTGGCCGAGCTTGAGATCCTGCGAGAAGTACAGGGCCTGGGACATGCAGAGGTAGCCGTAGTTCTTGAACATCATCATGGCCAGCGGGCGGCCGGGCAGCATGTAACCGACAATGAACTCGGTCAGCACGTTGAGACCCAGCTGCGTGTTGGTAATGGCCTGGATGATGCCGACGGGGATGGTCCAGACCAGCGGCAGCACCATGCACACAATGTACGCCCACCAGGGGAAACCGGTAGGCCACGCGCACACGACGGCGAAAGAAATGCCAAGCATGATGGCAAAGACAAGCATGTACCACCAGTCCTCGGCGTCCTTGTACTTCTTCATCATGCGCATGTGCACATCGTCCTCCTGGTTGCGTGCCTGGCGGAACTGGGTCATAATCGTCTTGCCGTGGTACAGGACAACGTGCACGATGACGGCGGCGACGGCGGCAAAGGACAGGCCGTAGCTGATGGCAAACTGCGTGGACAGGTAGAGCGGCGAGTAGGCGTGGTACTTCTCTTCGTCAAACTTGAAGTCGGTCAGAATGCGCGTGACGTTGTACTTGGCGCCGGTGTTGTCAAAGGAGCTGGAGCTCTGCACGGGCAGGTAGCCGCTGTACCAGACGTTGTTAAAGTGCAGGCCGAGCGAGACGACGATGAAAAAGACAAAGATGCCGATCAGGGTGTTGGCAATGGCGTAGAAGGGGGGGATCAGGGGCGAGCCCAGGTAGCCCGAGATGATGGTCCAGTCAAAGGTGAGGGAGAACAGACCGTATCCGGACTGCGAGCCGAAGACCTGGTTGACGACCTTGCTGTTGGGCCAGATCCAGGTGATCCAGCAGAACATGGACAGACCCTGGAAGATCCAGCCGGGGAACCAGTACCAGACGAAGCTGCCGCCAAAGACGATCAGGAACCAGCGGTAACGGCCGACGCTCCAGCCGTTGGTCTTGGCCGGGTCCGAGATGGAGTGGTCGTGCAGGGTGTAGAAGAGCGCGGCGTTGACCAAGTCACTGGGCCAGATCATGGCGGCGGGCCAGACAAGGAAGCGGCGGGCCAGACCGGCAATACCGTAGCCCGTGCAGAGCGTGGTAATGCCGAAGAGAATCTGCCAGCCCCAGCCAAAGTACTGCTTGTACCACACCTGCTGGGCAATGATGACGTCGGTCGCGTACAGCACACCACCACCGTAGGCAGCCTAGTGGTATTAGTATACATGAGAAAAAGATACAAGTAGAAAAGACACATACGTTGGACATGACGACAATAACGACGTGCTCCTTAAAGTTGAACGGGCCGGGCTTGAGGTTGAACTTGACGCCAAAGACGTTCCACACGCGGTCGGGGAAGATCATATCCCAGGCCAGACCAATGGGGTAGGCGACCAGCTGGATGACGTAGGTGCTGATGGTGACGCTGGGGTTGCGCAGCGAGAACAGCATGTTGATGCCGGAGCCGAGCGTGCACAGAATCATACCAATGGTCCAGGCACGGATGGTGTTGGCGGGCAGGTCGACGTCGTAGTTGCGGACGGCGGCGCGCACCTCGGGGTACGGCGAGTTGTCCTCGATAATGACCTGCTCGACGGCGATGCCCTTTTCGATGTTGCCCGAGTTGAGGATGTTGTCGACGTTGTTGAGCTCATCAATGGGCAGGTTGGGGTCGAGGTGGTGCATTTGCTCAAAGTTCTTGAGCTGGCCGAGCACATCACCGGCGGCGTGGGCGTCGACACCCGAGGCCTCGCCGCCCTCGGAGGACGGAGCATCGGGGATGACATCCTCCGGCTCGTGCCGCTTGCGGAGGTTGAGGTTGAAACCCATGGTCGCACTTCTCGTGTCAACTCTTTGGTGGGTGGTGGGGGGGGGGGAGGAAAGGCTGGAGATGAGAGAAGCCTGTATGAGAAGAGGTCGTTGATGAGATTGACGAGTGAGAGAGAGAGAGGAGAGAGAGGAAGAGTAAGATCAGGATGAGACAAGAGGGGGGAGAAGGAGATATTTAAACGGGAGAGACGATGCCGATGAGTGTACGAACAAGGGCATGGAGGGGGGGTGTACCGTGTACGCGAGAGAAGGTAGCACCACAGTCAGCATGGGGTGCAAGTGCAGACGCGGGATAAGTGCAGATAGAAGGACAAGGTACAAAGACGAGGTACAAAGACGAGGTAAAAGACGAGAAATAGAAATGAGTTGTCGTTTATCTACATGCATATCGCTTGGTCGAGAGTAGGTGGTAGCCCGGTAGCTCGAACATTAAAGAGGAAGGCGTTTGTGCTGTCGCACACTCCGTTATCTGTTCATGTTTTCTTGTTATTTGTATTTATCTATTTTCTATTTACAACCATTGTCTTGCCTTGAACCCACTGATAGTGTCGCATGGAAGAGCACGTTGCCATTTCGTTTTTATATATGTCTGGATTTTCAAGTATATCACCTACCCCATTTGATATTCATCTTCCGTCTCCGTTGCATGGTCGAGGCGCGCATGAATAGGCCGATGAGTCTTGTATATTAGACGGCGAATAACCGCAAATGGTATGTGATGTGGTCAGCGCACACGAGCACCGACCACATCCTCGGTGGCTAGGATGAGAGTGCGGGCGAGACAAAGGACGATGCCGATTAGCCGCATCAAAAGGACTGGTTGAAGCCCAGTCAGCGCACGTCTTTTAATAAGAGCTCTTTAATAATTCGAATATGCCTCTCGTTGATTCGAAAACCAACGAATAGATTGGTTGATGACTTATCGATCGACGCCCAGGACAACGGTTGGCTTGGCCTAGGTCTTGTTTTTGGTGGCGTTATTGGCATGGCATCGCTAAGCTTTTGGCTGCCGTAGCGCCGTCTTGGTATGGCTTCTTTTTTTTCTTTCCTTCTTTCTTTCTTTTCCTTCTTCTTCGTTCTTTTGCCGTTCTTTTTCTGTTCTTTTCTTCGCCTCTTACTGATCCAACTTCTAAATACAGACAGGATGAGCAAAGACGATCACATCCGCATATTACTCGTAAGAAACAGGGAGCACCTATCTCTGCCCGTCCTAGTGATGCCGATCTTAGCTCGCCTGGGAATGTGGATCGGAGACCAGTGACCAGCGCTGCCTCGGGCGAAACAGGGGCGACAGCAGTCAGATACAGGCTCTGTGCGATACTGATACTGTGAACAGCAGGAAAATCAACGTGCTGACCGCAGCGTACATCTCGTGATTTCATCGCCTCCGTCATCCGACGGACCACCCGCATTCTTCTTAGCTGTCCCAAAGAGGCAGTTGTGCGACGTCCGTTGGTGAGAAGGTGTAAGATTATAGTAGGATGGGGGATGCACGCCGTACTCGTACGCGAGTTTTAGTGTTATCGCAGTGGCGGAAGCGAGTCAAGGAGATGCAGACAGCGTATCCCACTCTCATTCCAATGATTCTCGAACGTCGTCAACCAGCTAGAGATGCAGTGCGCGTCTAGGCCGTCGGCCGCCGGTCTGTTGATCACCGCATCCATCCTTCTGGGAGCATCTCGTAGTGGATGACCATAAATAGTATATGTAAGCATATATGTATGTAATGTATTAACAAGCAAGATACTCCGTACGTGTGCATATTTATGCTTACAATAATTATGTAGCCTCGCATCCGTCAAAGCTGTCACCTCGTCTGTCCTCTGATGCAGTCCGTGCACTCCGTTGCTCCTATCGGCGGCTACCAACAGACATTGCATGCAAGAAAGGAAGGACATGCCCGCGAGGCTCTTACTCCGTAAATTACTCCGTAAACTGTGAGGACCGTCCTCTGTGTCACTGCAAGTCTTTTCACGAGTATCAAAGGAACAAAAACCGGGCGAGATACAAGTCGTTGACCTTCCTAAACGGGAGGTTGTACTAATAAAGCTGCGTGATCAGTGGTACGCTAGCGGGCCTCTGCGGAGCTGTCACTAGACGTCCTATTGGCGCGTGTGTGCTCCGTACTTTGTTAGTGCGTGTGTAGGGCAGCCGCGCACTAGATCCCAGTCAAGAAGGAGCTTTTTAGCGACGGACCGACGTGTTTTGGCTTCGGGCGCAGGGCTAGCCTGCTATTGTTAGGCGTTTTGGTCGGGGAGCGCTTCCACAAGTCACATCATCCACTAACGCACAGCGCAGCACAAATCCCGAGCGCTGAAGAGATACTCCGTAGCTTAATAGCGGGACACTGACAGCCTGGTCCGGGATCTGGCCCAGCAGTGAACGGCATGAAGGGATAAATAAAGCAAAGTAAATCCAGCAAATCAAAGCAAATTACATATAAAGCAAAGCTCACTAGTCGGGCAGTATCCGACACAGGATGCAACTGGCTCCTCCGCTTGACGTTACCTTGGCCCTGCGCCGAATCCTTATTTGTACTGCAGAGGCCGGTAACCAGAGGATTACTGCAGACCACTGCAGACCACGTCGTAAGACATCTTATCTCATTGTTCTGTAAGCATATTGTCAGACGGCTGGCTTGGAAAGATAACAAGACTGTTGCCGTCGAAAAGCGCTGGTAGGCGATGCCCGGCTACCACCTCGGGATTTTGCATGACAAGAGATGCTTGTGGTGCTTGTTTTTGCTTGATGTTCTTGGTGTTCTTGGTGCTCTTGGTGCTCTTGGCTGTCTGCTTACGGAGGTAGGATGGGTAAGAAACCACTCCTCGACAAGGTATCAATAACACGACAGGGGCAATGCCACAAGGGGTGAAAGCAGATACTATGCCTTTTCTAGATACTTGTGGATAAATAGATATCCACAGAGTACATGGGAAGGGAGTGGTTTCTTATCCCAGACACCTCCGTAGTCTGTAATCAAACGACGTGCGCTGTTCTTCTATTTGAATTTTTGCCTTCTGTCAACTGCGGGGGGCGCTTGGTTAGCCACCTCGCGTACGGGAGATATTGCGTGTATGATTTATTCAAAAGAGGATATTGCGTGTTCTGATATCATTAGAACGTCTCGCAAACGCATAAAGTCGTGATGTACTTGGTAGACGCGGAGGTGAGCTGTCACTTCCGAATAGATATCGTGCAGCAGGGACACCAATGGACGTGGCAACAAAGGATACGAGCATGATAGCAGCGTCGCATATCAGCATCCCACCCCGGAACAAAATAGACTTGGGTACTTGCAGTCTCGCCGACGTTGCACTGGGGCAACGGCTGGTCACTATCTTTGTGCACGTACGAAATTGTTAGCTTAGATGAAGAGATCGCCTTGTGGTCGTATCGCAATGTCAAAGTGCGTGAATGTATTTCGTATTACTGACACTTTTTAGTACATATCCGTCCTCTTTTCTTTCAAAGATCTGAACACTTGCTTTTCACTCTACAAGATCTCTTCTCACTTCCTTCAACAGCTGCTGACTTCAACTTGGTGGCCGTCTCTTACATACAGTCTCTATTCATCCAATAACAACTGCTGCTGACTTGGCCGTTGCGGGTAATCGACGGTTTACGGCGGAGTGCAAAAGAACCTCAGTCGCAAGGACTTGTGTTACCTAGACATATGCTTAATGTACATACAAAGGACTACAATATGGAGTCCTGCCTTCTCAAATCGCACAGTCGTACAGTGTCCACTCGCACACAGACAGTGCCGGCAGTTCCCTCTTTCGTCCTTGCGCGCCTTGCCCGTTCAGGAAGGCCATTGAGCACGGCCGGGGCATAGATAAGCTATTCGTCTCCGATACGAAATAATATGTACGCGATATGGCGCCACCTTGTAAGGAAGGTGTGTGCTTTATCGCGCCAACAGCAGAGTGCGTAAATATACACATACACATACAAAATCAACGGACTCGAGACCGCGCTTCACCTCACGAGCTTCCTCTCTGGTAAGCGCCACACAACTAGTTTGTCGTCTAATCGAAATGAAGAGAGACGAGTAACCAGGTCTCCAACGTAATCATTGGAATTTGTAAGGCGTTGTGTCATGCTGGTCCGATCGTAGCCGTGCCCGTCAAGCCGCTCGTCGACCCCGCAAAGGTCTTCGTGCCTCGGGCAAGTAGCAGGTGCTCTAAACGGCTGTGACAAGCGGAAGCCAATGGTTCCGAGAAGGGTCAAGATGTACCGGTGGCCATGGGTGAGTAAGCATGGATAGTGATCATACGGAGGCTCATTACTCAACATAGACGGATGATATCGTCTAAAAGACGGCGAGGAAGCTGCAGCGAGGTAGCATGGTGCCTTCTATTCTCATGATTCATGCTCTGTATGTGTGATGCTGTACACATAGATCTGCATAATTATGACCGATGGCACAGTGTTAGTGAATCAGCCTCATGCTATGTGATTACATAAGCATAATCTTTGTAATGCATCCAGTCAATCTTCTGTATCGTGATTCAACAGACAATAAACTTCATCGATATGGACGAATCAATGCCGAAAGTCGTCGCAGCAGCAGAGCGCGGCTGAAAGCTTAACAATGAATGCAGCGTCTTTGGCCCCTCATTCGTCTGCCCGCCTGTTTGCCCACCGCTGTCACTGCTGTTTAAGCGGGGAAGCTGAGACCTCCCAAGACGAAGACGAGCCAGCCAAGCTGCACTGCCGAGCTGAATGGCCAGTATCGACAACCAGACGATCGCTCGCATCCAACTCCCGTATGCGACGTGTCATTGAAGCCATCCTCTCCCACTTCATTGGCTGTGTGCCGGCTGCAATTTCAGCCCGCGGACTGCAGACGCCGTGAGCTGGTTTCTCGTCTTTTCGAGCTTCACAAGAACAAGATCAGATCGATCGTGTTCTCCAGATCCCCGAAAGCCGTGTGCCCTCAGAGTGCATTACACCGGTTACACCACACGAGCGCACGATACGATACACATCGATTGCCACCGATCCTCATGGCCCTGTGGCTACAACAGTGAACAAAGACGATCAGCCAAGGGCGTCCAGTTTGTGAAACTGTCGTGTCTTTCGCCTTGGGCATTTGGGCTGTTGCCTGGCATCTTGTCGGTTGGGCTGCTGCTGCGCCTGATATACATATACCGCACACCCCCCACCTGCTTGACGTTGTGTCTCAACGTTCCAAGATGCTCACGTTCTCAAGCACGATGCCACGCCTCTTTGGCCGTGCACCTACGCCGACACCCGCAGCAGCGTCCATTCCTGCCGCTGCGTCGCCAGCAGCTTCGTCCTCGGCTCCTCCAAGGTCGAAGCTGGTCCGCAAATCACACATGACAATGGCATCCTCTGCCGCGCCCTTGGCTCCAGGGCCATCGTTGACCTCGCGCGTTTCCATGGCATCCATGGGCTCCCTGGGCTCCCTGGGCTCCTTGTCTGCTATGCCGCCACTGTCACCGACGAGCTCGGTGTCGTTTGGACGCGCAGGACCGGGTCCAGGCCAAGGTCTGCTGCTCGAGACGCATCGCGAAGGCAGCTTTGCATCCACCTCGGCTTCGGCGTACGAGGGTCTCCTCCATGACCACGACCGCAGTAGTCTGTACAGCAGAGGAAGTGGCCAGCACCCGCACCCGTACCCACAAGCGCACCCACAAGCGCACCCACACCCACAGACACACGCGCGCCACTCGCACTACACGGTCCGCTCGCAGAGACATGTTCATCGTGCATGGCTCTCGGCCGCCGATGCACGCCAGTCCTCGTGGTCCGGCGAACGGCCACCACCGCGCAAGCTCGTCAAGGATCCCAACGGCTCCGCACGGCCGGCAGCATCGCGGGAACTGGTTGATGTTGACGAGGGTGAGCTGCAGCATGGCGTGGCGGCCGGCGGTGAGAGCGGCAGTGCGCGCGACAAGACCAGCACGCCCGGCACGCTCGGTCTGCGGCGCAAGATGGCCCGCTGGCGTGACCTGCGGTGGTAGAGCAAGCGCAAGGGATGACCGTAGGCCAGGGATGGATTTCACTTTGCATTGTTGTTTATTTGCATTCTCCATTACATCTAGCATTGTCTGTTTACTCATTTGCATTGGGGTATAGCGTCTATAGCGTCTGCCATTTTCAATGTTTCTACATACTAGCTGGTCTAGATTTCTAGATCATATATCATTTCCAAAACAGAGTGGCATGCCTATCCAGACAGCTTCAGGCGGTCCAAGAGCGTGTCGATCTTGGACAGCAAGATCTTGTAGTTGAGCGAGTCCGAGTCAAACTCATCCTCCACCAGCTCGCCATCGAGTGTCCGCATCACGCCTTCTGCCGGGGCAGCTTCGTCTGCTTTTGCTTTTGCTGATGCACCCTCCTCTGCGTCGCCCTCCTCGTCGTCGACAATGTCAGACAGCGCAATCTCTTCAAACCGCATCCGGAACCGCTCCGACAAAAAGTACCGGATATCGTCCAGAAGCACAATCGAGTCGGTTGCCTGCCGTGACTTGAGCCCGCCTGCACTCTCCTTGACGAGGTCCGCAAACACCGGCTCGTCAATGTAGTCCTCCAGCCGGTAGGCAAGGAACCGTGCAGCAAAGTCTTCTAGTCTTTGTATCTTGAGGTCCCAGGCGGCGCGCAACACTTCGTACACGTCAATCTCGGGCGCCGCCGCGCTGCTCTTGACGGGGTCGCGCTGAGCGTCCATGCCGTCGGCGCGCGTCGGGTCATTGAGGGGGTTGCGCGTGCCGCTGCCGAGCGTGCTGATGATGACGGCCGCCTTGTTCTTGAGCTTGGTCATAAACATCATGTCGGCCATGTAGACCACATCGAGCGCCAGCTCGAGTGGGATCTCGGCCTCTTCCGTGTACAGGAACGACATGACAATCTCCAGCACCTCGGGCCGGCAGGTGACTTTGATAATGTGCAGATGCTCGCCCTTTTGCGACTCGATGAACCCGCTGGCGAACATGACGTCAAAGTACTCGGCCCGCACCAGCATCGCCTTGTGTGCTGGGTAGAGGACCGACTGTGTCTTGTGCTTTTGCTTGGACGAGCCGCGCGGTGGCGCGTCCGGCCTCGAGTCTGTGCTGGTGCCGCTGCCCTCGGTGTCGCCGCCCTGGCCCTCTTCCGGGTCGGCCTCTGCGCACAGCAAGCAATCGGCAAAGATGGCGTTGTCGTACGTCCACTTGACACTGTCGACCTTGTGCGTGTCCACGACAACCTTGTTTCCGACGATGCGCTTCTGGAAGAATTGTGCCACTTGCTGCTGCGCACGCCGGACCTCGTCCTCGTAGCGCTGCCGCGCCACCCGGCGATCGTCGGTGCCCTCCAGCATGGCATCCCACCACTTCTCGATGCCGAGCTGCTTCGTGATCTTGGTAATGCTCAGAAGCACCTCGGCGACATTGTCGAGCGTCGACGCGTTTGCGGCAATGTCGTCGAGGTACAGGTAGTGCAGCACAATCTGAAAGGCCTGTGCCGGCACGTGGCTGGGCAGCGTCCACGACGACAGCTCCGGCGCCAGCGCCAGTTCGCGCTCAAAGTAGGGTGTGCGCGCCGACAGCAGAAACTTGTGCAGCCGGAATGTCTCCTCGGCCAGCCCAGGCCCGGCACTGGCATGGAGCGCAATGTCCGAGGTGGTCGTGTGCGTTGTAAGCAGCGACGTGATGTGGGAGGACCATGGCTGCAGCAGGTCCGCCGACTTGGAGTAGTCGTACCGCAGCAGCAGGTTGCGGATCCGGTCATTGAGCGCATTGTACAGACAGCGCTCGCCCTGGAACGTGTTTCGCTCGGCCAAGGCGCCCGACTCGAGCAGCAGCTCGGCCACTTCAAAGTGGCCGCACAAGCTGGCCTATCACGTCGTTAGTACGCGTCCCGGTCGCCGTTATATGGAAATCTCACAATAATCAGGGGCGTATAGTCAAACTCATCCTTGCCGTTGATGTTCACGCCGGCCGTGATGTATGTCTGGCACTGCATCAAGTCGCCGCGCCGGCACGCCTCGAGAAAATGGGCAAAGTCCTCGGACAGGTCCAGCGGGTTCTCTTCCCGCAGCACGCCCTGACCGATCAGCTCGTGCTCCTCTTTGAGCTTGGCCTCCAGCGTGCCCTTTAGCATCGCTGTGCCCTTGGGCATTGACACGCCTTTTGGCATCGTGATTATTAGCTGGGACGTGCGCGTGCTTGGCTCGGTGCTTTTATGATGTAATAAGAGACATGTAATATAACAAATTTAAAATTCCGACAGGGTAGCCAACATCCCACAAATTATGAATGAAGCAAATTACCACCACCAGATATTATGAAATAGATTATGGAATAAAGCAAAGCAATTATCGTCAATTCTAGCAGCGTCAACCAAACCAATCCAGCCTCATTCCGTGATACTGACAGTGCTGACCACCCCGCCAGAGCCCCCGCTACAGGTCTCAAACGCTGCAATTCTTTACCGTTAAGTCAGATCCACTATCGACTATCGATAAGACTTATCGGCAGCGTTATTCACGTGGCCGTGCACGCGAGCCCCGGAAGCGGTGTTAGTCATGTTCCCGTTGCTGTGGTAACTGGCCCACTATGTAAACATGTCACATCGTCTGGGGGGGCCAGTACGAAACTCGGCAACCAAAGGAGGATCCATGTCGATGTCAATCTATTAGTTTCGTGAATTGCTCGTCTACTCCTATTTGTTATTTCTTGCATCTACAAACTTAACTGTCAATTTCTGCAAACTTTAGCAACCCGGCTGGGCGTCCGTTACTAACCTCACAACAGCATCAACATCAACGACATCAACGACATCGACAACATCGACAACATTGACCTCAACATCACGACGACGACACCGACCACAACATCAACACCAGTTCAGCCTACACTGCCGACAACATCCAATCACCAAGCTACATTCTGCACACCACCACACAGTACTGTTATCACGCACTACTTGTTCACCGAACCTCCTCCTTCACCACCCCCATTCACCGCCTCTTCACCGTCCTCGCCGGGACCCGTGAATTGCCTCATGCCAACATGTCGGAGGCCGATTCAAAATACGAAGTGCTGGAGAAGATTGGTATGTTCTTGTCGCTAGCTACTGTAACGTGCCACGACCAAACCCTAACAACGTCGCAGGCCATGGCTCTTTCGGTATCATCCGCAAGGTGAAGCGCAAGGTCGACGGCATGGTTCTCTGCCGGAAAGAGATCAGCTACCTCAAGATGTCTCAAAAAGAACGCGAGCAGCTGCATGCCGAATTCCAGATCCTCTCGACCCTGCGCCACGTCAACATTGTCGGCTACTACCACCGCGAGCACCTCAAGGCCACGCAAGACCTGCACCTCTACATGGAGTACTGCGGCAATGGCGACCTCGGCCGTGTGATCCGTGATCTGGTCCAACGGAACCAGTATGCAGAGGAGTCGTTTGTGTGGAGCATCTTTGCACAGCTCGTCACAGCGCTGTACCGCTGCCACTACGGTGTCGACCCCCCCGACGTGGGCAAGAACGTGCTTGGACTCGGCGTCGCAGCCAAGCCCAAAGTGCCGAGCGGCGGCGTCACCATTCTGCACCGCGATCTCAAGCCAGAGAATGGTATGTCCTTGGAGCAATGAGCGGCAGAATTAGATTCATCGAAAACTAACATGGTGTTGCAGTCTTCCTCGGCGAGGACAACTCGGTCAAGTTGGGTGACTTTGGCTTGGCCAAGATGATCCAGTCGCACGACTTTGCGTCGACCTACGTGGGCACGCCATTTTACATGTCGCCCGAAATATGTGCTGCCGAAAAGTACACGCTCAAGTCGGACATTTGGTCGCTGGGCTGCATCATCTACGAGCTGTGCTCACGAGAGCCACCGTTCAACGCCAAGTCGCACTACCAGCTTGTGCAGAAGATCAAGGAGGGCAAGCTGGCCCCGCTGCCTGTTGTGTACTCACCCGAGCTGTGTGCTGTTGTGCGCGACTGTCTCAAGGTCAATCCCGACCGGCGTCCGGATACAGCGATGCTGCTCAACCTGCCTGTTGTGCGGCTCATGCGCAAGGAGAAGGAAGTGGTGGAGCTCAGCAAAATGCTCAAGATCAAGGAGGAGCAGATCAGCAAGCGCGTGCGCGAGTTGGAGCGCAAGAGCGACTCTGACAGGGCAGTCATTCGCCATGAGATCGACTCGAGTCTGCGCCGCGAATGGGAGGTCAAGGCTCGTCTTGAGATTGACCGCCTGGTCAACTCGGAGCTGGACCAACTGCAGAAGAAGTTTGAAGAGGAGGTGCGTGCGCGCGTGGAGAGGGAGGTTGCCGAGGCGCTCAAGAATGCAGCGTCGTCTCGCCCAACGTCGGCCCTGGACGATGCGGCCGTGCTGCGCATGCCACCGCCACACCTGCCGCCGCCGACAGCACAAGCGGCACCGTCCGACATGTCGTCGTCGATTTGCAAGTCCGACTACATGCAGTCGTGCTTTGGCGACGACGACTTTCCTTCGACGACGGACATTACTGAAGTGTCGATTGACGAGTCTCTGATTCAGGCGACATCTGCAGCCTCTGCAGCGGCAGCGAACGCGGGTTCCTCCAGTAACAGCGGGAGTGCTGCGACCTTTATTAAGAAGCAGAACGCGCCGGTGCCGCAGGCACGCACGCCGTTTGCGCGCGCACAAACCATGTTTGCGGGCCCTCCTGGCACGCCGATGGACATTGAGATGGCATCGCCGTCGCCCATGGCCATTGCGTCACTGTCTCTATCGCCACGCCGGACAGCAGCCACCAAGGCGCCGACCACTAACAACGGTACGATCTTCACTGCAGCGGCGTCGGCGGCGTCTGAAGACGCGAAGTGGAACAGCACGCGCGACTCGTCGAGCGGGGCAAACTCGGACTGGGACTCGGACGACGACGCCATCCCATCGCCGACACGGCTCATCAAGTCGCGAAAGAACCCCTTTGCTTCGAAGCAGAAGCTGCAGCAGCCGCAGCAGCCGGCACAGACATCTGGCCAGCAGCGGCCTGGCATGATTGCGCAAAAGTCGGCACCGGCGTTTGGGCGTGCTCCGCGGGTCAAGGGCCTCGATGCGGGTGCAAAGACGACGACAGCCGCGTCGGAGAGCAGTCTGCGGCCGGTGGGTAGTGGAGGTGCGCTAAGAGATCGCGCCATATCACCTGCGCGCCGTCTCAGCAAGATCCCGTCGGTGACGAACCTGGGCGCGGGTAACAGCAACCACGGCGATGCGGCAGAGCCCGGCACACGCAACCTATCCCGCAAGGGTTCGTACAACTGGAAGGAGGGAGGTGACGCGGAGCAGGCACAGGCACAGCCGCCAGCATCCCAGCAGACAGCACCAACAGGCCTTGTTAGCAAGCAAAAGCCTGGCATCCGCGGCCGGACGCTGGTTGAGCTGCAACAGGCGCGTGCGGGTGGACGGCCTCTGAGCGCTGTTGTTGACGGCAGCAATGTTAGCCCCAAGCGGCCGTTCCGCGAACACGCCATGGCGGGCAACCGCGGCAGCCACGACTCCCCTGCGGTATGGGACCCGGAGCACGACGACATGCCGAGCCCGTTCCTCAACCGGCGCAAGGTGATCTCGATGTCGGGTGCGATTGGCGCCAAGTAGGCAGCAGCCCGGCATCAGCCCAGCAACCCAAGCCCGTGGCAGAGCACCATGTGGCCCAATCTTTTAACGACTTCTATTCTTTTTCTTACGTCCTTGAGCGATACAGCAGGCGGTTGAAAAATAGACGGGCATGGACCGACATGTGCATCTCACAGCTTGTGTCGACCTTGCTGTTGTCCATATCCTGAGCAACGGCAAGTGTGGTACAGCACATTCTTTCGGAGCGCATCGGGCGGTAAAGCATCTAGAGGAGCCTTTGGTTTTTTGTCTTTTTGTCTTTCTTGTCTCTTTTTTGTTCTTGTTTTGTCCTTGATTATGTTTGGCTGCTTTTTCTTTTTGGTTTTCTTGGTGTCACACAGTCATTCTTTATTTTCCCCACGTCTTCACATATCTGTTTTTTCTTTGTTCTCTACTTTCTTTATTGTTTACCTATGATCAGGCGTACGAGGGCAGGGTAAAGGGACATGCAATTGATAAGCTATGAATATTAATGACCTAACCGCTAAAGTGATGATGAGGGACATGCCCAGCTTCTTTTTCTTTTTTTATTGCTACGTCAATCAGAACAGCCCCTGATGTTGCTTCATCGCAATCTCTCCCTTTCCAACTGGTTCGCTACTTTTTCGTCCAGACTGCGATGCGTCTTCGCAGGGGGTGATGAACATGGCGACGTCGTGTGTGGGTTCTTCATGATGATCACGATGGTCAGGAGAAAAGTAAATAATATGCATGCTCATTACGATGTTGAGGCACCCCCGATTATCTTTACCCAAGATGGTGCATGAGAGATCATCATGGGCGGACTTCACGGATCAGCCTCTTTTTCTCTTTTGTCTCTACTTTCTTTTCTTTTTCTTATCATGATCCCGCGGCGACAGCAGAACATCACGAACCGAGCGCGGGCCAAGATAAGACAAGGCTGGGGGTCTGCTGTCTCGCAGGTTGTCGTTGCCGTTTGCCGTTTGCCGTTTGCCGTGTTGCCTTGTTGTTGAACTTTCTTTTGTTTCTTGTTGGAACTCGTCAGACTCGGCGACGTTTTACTTTTGTCAGACTCGTCAGACTCGCCGACTTTCTTTTGTCGTCCGAGACTCACCGGCTTCCAACACTTTATACAGAGTATCACATTCTTCCCTTGCTTCCAGCCACAATCCGCCTCGTGCAAGACATGTCCCGGAGAAGTTTCCGCTCCCGGCCTAAAGCGTTTGCGCATGTCTGATGGGCGTATCGGCGTTGTCTCTGGTGATCACATCGTATTCACCGTCACGCGGCGACACAGCAAACGTCGTATTCTAGCCAACCAAGCTCGGCCGTTGATGCATCGTGAACCATATGTAAGCAGGCTGTTTCTCCATTTGCGCCCACGGTTTTGCGCTTGGCTTGCCAGCTGACGATTCGGTGGATGCCATTGAGCCCAGCTAACGTACGGACGGCCAACGGAGTACAAGTACAGTCCGTGGCAGGGTCAGTGTATGTACGTACATATGCTTATACGGAGACAGACGGAGTATTAGTC
The DNA here is from genome assembly GCA_029298705.1 of Ophiostoma triangulosporum. Lineage (NCBI taxonomy): Eukaryota > Fungi > Ascomycota > Sordariomycetes > Ophiostomatales > Ophiostomataceae > Ophiostoma > Ophiostoma triangulosporum. Next base: position 245,674 of record JANSLO010000010.1, on the reverse strand, counting down.
GAGGTCAGACTGACCAAGCAATTGGTAATCGCGAGGCAAAGACCGTTTATAGAAATAAGAAGTAGAAATAGAAAAAAGTTGTGCACAGACAAGAGCAAGGTGACGAGGAGACAAGATCAAAACGACGAGGAGAAATGCTGGAATGGACGAGATCCGTAGAGGCAAAAGTGTAAAGATACACATACAGAATAAAGGATAAAGAATAAAGGATGCCAGAAAGACTCGCGTATGCAAAGATGCGTTTATACATACACACTATGCTTGTGCAAGTAAATACTGCAAGTAAATACTCGTCTTGGAGACCGTCTACCGGAACGTACCCCTAGTTCGGTTCGTCGATCTTGCGCTACTACGGGGAGTATGCTTACTGGAAGAGTACTCGATGCAGAGTGGTACTCGCTACTGGAAGGAAATTCGTACTCGTATCGTCGTGCCATATCGCCAGCATCTCTCAACACCCTTGATACCTTGATACAGTACATATACATACACATACGTGGCCGTTAAACGCCACCAGCCCCCAAATAGCCCCCAATCTGCATCAGAACCGTGCCACCGATCTGGTTTGGTGCAAATTGCAATTAAATCCCTCGGAATCCCCCGAGTCAAAACAGAATGCTAAAAGCAGAACTAGAAAACTAGAAATGAAGCTCACCGCTACATGTCTCAGATTACATAATCATAACGGATGTCGTCTCTTGCACACACACAAATACAGAAATACAGCAGCTCCACAACATGATCGACAACAGCCGGTGGATCATTACGTACTTGTCTCGCCGTCGGGCACCCGCGAGCGAGTAGCGCTGCAGCCTCAATGTGCGGTGGGGCAGCGGGTTTTACGGCAGAAGCATAATTGCGCAGGGGTAATAAATGGTAGTCGCTTTTACAATCAAACGGCGATACGTCTGACAGCAACAGTCGCTTCAGGTGCATGGAGCGCTTCACAAAGTAATTGATGAACTAATCTACAAAGTGAAGCCAGCAACCTGGTACTCTGATGGCGCTGTACGTATTTATCAAGTTCTCAAAATCAAAGTGGCAAGCGCTGTAGACAGCCTGCCACGGATAGACATGATTAGCAGCTCTCGATGATCTGGCGATGATAGGAAAGAATGACGAAAGAAAGGCACGGCAGCTGTTGTTTAACAGTCGCCATCTTGTTTTCTTTCTTTTCTTATCATCGACTCAAGGAGAGAACGAGAGTAGTTGTGGGACGCATCTGCAGCAAAAGGACTGAACGGCGACCTGTAAGCGAGGTCGGGCGGTTCTTTGTCGTCTATGCATACAAATGTACGTATGTCTCAAGAGTTGACAATGAAAGGACTTTAGGTGAGACTTGGTGAGACTTCGGACACGTCGTTCTCCGAAGATATCCTGTTGTAAGATCGAGGATCGCAGCATCATGCAACGGGTCGAGACGGCATCGGCCAGGAACCATGCTTCCGGATCGTGCATCTCTCCAAAGGGCTGCTAGGGAGGTGTTAAAATTAAACAAACAAACATCTTTGGGCTGCACCGACGTTGTCCTTTTCCCTTTTCCAGTACTTTGACTCGCTTCGAAGGTCCTACACCCACTGTATGCTTAGCAACTAGTCTCTAGGTCGTTGGTCCCGTCTTTGGTCTCTTTGTCTTTTAGGTGTCTATGCGTCGCCTGGTTGGCTATGAGCTCAGTTTTTTTTTTTTTTTTTTTTTTTGGGCTGTGCTAATCTCGACAGACCCTCGTTGGCTGCACCCATTTCCATGTGATAATCACCCAACTCCGAAATGATCTCCGCGGAGGTTCTCTTTGAGGTTGCCTGCCGCTGTTTTTTGTATGTACTCCGTAATATACTCCGTAGTTTTCAATGGCGTTCTTCTATTAATTCGTGTCTTACTTTGATTACTCAGTATCTGAACCATGAACCAACCCAACTAAAGGTAAAGAGATATGGAGACCAACACGGAACTACCTGCAGCGACCTACCCAAAAGAGCAATGCTCCGTTGCTGCATGACGAGGCCCGGCACAGCACACGATGCACGGCGCTGCAGCTGCATGACAAAGGGAGACAAGCTAGAGGATGTGTGTGTGTGTGTGTGTGTGTGCGGAATATACCGCCACGGGTGCACGTCATGGAAAGGAGGACGACGCAAGGGGGCATGGAAGGGGGCCCTGTCGGAGTCAATATCCATTGTGCTGGGCGTCTGCACCGCAGAGCCCCTGCGCACACGACATACGGAGTATGCATATTTACAGAAATGTACATCGCCGACGCTGTCACCCAGACGTTGCCGTTGGAACATGCAGTACTTGTTTGCAGGACATTACATAAAGCACCCTCGGCCGGGTGTGTTTGCAGAACATTATTCATAAGAACGCACCCTGTGGAGCGGAACATGTCCACTGCGAGTACGTACATACGCAAACTATTTGTAAGAAAACGGAAAGGCTAGCGAGGAGAAAAGGAAGACCTAGGAGAAAGCCAAGAAAAAGCAAAAAGTGCGTGTGCTCGTCATTATGGGCTGATGGATCATGATCTGATGTGCGGACTTGCGTCGACAAAGTTTTAAAAGCTTAACTTAAAATCTCCCAGTCTAGGGCAGCTGACAAAGACAGCCGCCTCACTGGGGTCGAGTCCAGAGCGGCGGGACAACAGTCGGGCCGGGCTGAGTTGCGATTGGCGGCTATGTCGGCAGTGATTACTCGATCGTTTGTGTATGCAACTACAGAGTATTTACTGTTCTATTTCGAGATTTGTCTGTCTTATTCTTCTTGTTATTGCACTGACGTCGTACAGCCGGTCGTGTATCTGCTTCGGGCATTATCACAATAAGCATAGCACAGGCAGCTGCAGGCTCCCATGTCAGCCATGCGGAGCCTTGCCGCGTAACGCAAGCAGCACAGGACACATGGTGGTCCGGGCCCTTGCTGGCGGTAATGCATTTGTCACCCAGCACAGTTACGTCGTACAAATTATCGAGATACGATCATTCCAGAATCACATGCAAACGTGCAGTACATAGTAGTAGTGATAATGCTTCATTTTGTCCCATTCCCGGAGAAAGTACCTCCAACAACACCGTTCCAGTACCGCGTGCCAAGCCGACCCAAAAAATAGATGTGATATATGCAAAGCAGAAGAGCAACCAAAACTCCGAGATCCAATATCTGGTACCCATATGGAAACGACAGTAGAATGAGAGAAAGATATGACAAACGACAATGAGAAAATAAGAATAAGAAAACCCTGGCGGTTGCGTCTAGAACAAAAGAAAAGAACAAAAGAAATAAGAAAGAAAAAAAAGGACCAACAGGCTAAACGCCAAAAGCAGAGTCATGGCTCGTAATAAAACAGAGGATAAGAGGGGTATGAAGAGAGAAGAAGAAAGAAATGGAGAGAGAAAGAAGAAAACAAAAAGTGAAAGAAAAAGAAAGAAAAAAGCAATCACTCATGGCTGTGGCAGCCGCGCTCGTGCCGCTTCATGTTGCTGCGCACGCTAAACGCCTTGCCGCAGCCCTGGTGCGGGCACTTGAACGGCTTCTCGCCCGTGTGCGAGTGGCTGTGGATGCGCAGAGAGCTCGGCCGCGAGAACGCCTTGTTGCACGTCGGGCAGATGTAGCGGTCCTGCGACTGCGGGAACGCCGCCGCTGCGGACGGCGAAATGTAGTGGTGGTGCTGCCACGGTGAGGGCTGGGCCGTCGGCATAAAGGACTGTTTGTTAGCAAGGATCGGCGGCAGTAAGCACGGTCAAGACGTTTTAAACATACTGGAAGTGCCCGCTGCTGGTAGTAGATACCCATCGGCTGCGGTGGCGGTGTCGGCTGCATCGCGGGATAGTACATTGGCGCCGGCGCCGCCGACGGGTACGAGCTGTACGACGACGTCGGTGCGCTGCGCTGCGAGTGACTGAGCGAGTGAGAGTGCGAGTGGCTGTGTCCGTGGGCGTGGGTGTGGGCGTGCGCCGGTGCGTGTGTCGGCGGGTGGCTGAGCGAGTGGCGGTGGTTGCTGTAGTACGGCGAGCCATGGCGGGACTCGGACGCTGCCGGCGCCGCATCGCTGTGCTGTGGCGGCGGTGTTGCCTCAAAGTAGTAGTTGCTGCCACCGGCGGACGCGGCGGGCGTCGTGGACATGCTGGGCAGCTGGCCGGCCGACTTGGTAGACGGCGAGTCGTAGCCGACACCAAACGATGCCTCCGAGGTCATGGGCGGCGTGGGCGGCAGCACACTCTTGCGGTGCGAAGAGGTAGGCCGAGCTGGCTTGTTAGTAGTGGTCTTTGTGATGTTTTCGGTTCTGCTAGAGCCGGACATACAGTGGTAGGAAAACTCGCTGGACTGCTGCTGTGCCTGTGGCGGTGTCTCGCACGTGGGCGAGCCCTGGTCGGCGAGGTCGAGCAGGTTGGAGATGGATGGCAGCGAGCATTTGGACGACTCGTCGCCGGGCGGCGACGGCGGGCCTTGTGGTTGCAGGTAGCCGTAGTGCATGGATGGCGCCTGCATGGCATATGGGTTGGCGAGGATGGACATTGTGTGTGTGAGTGTGGTGTGTGGTGTGCAACGGAGTTGCTGCGGTCAAAAGTTCAAAGTGTTGAGTTGAGGTTGAGCTGACGAAGATGTTGGTGAGTATTAAGTAGTAGTGTTGATATTAAACCAAGAACCAGCTGGGAAGGATGTTTTTCTTCTGTGTAAGATAAAGTTGACAAGATGATGGAGAGATGGACGATAGACGATGAACGATGGATAATAGATAATAGACAATGGTGAGAAATCAAGATGCACATGTACAGAGGGGATGAGTGGGATCTATATATTGTCGTCAACGCTGCCGATACAAATAAGTACTGGGTAGTCAGTATTAACACACTTGTGCAAGCGAACAGCAGTATGGAGAAGGGGGTGTGTCTGTAAGGCCACGGGGGTGTTTGTTCCAAGGGAAGGGGTGTGCAGCGCAAGGGTGTGCGGGGGGGGTGCCAAGTTGACCGAGAAGACCATGCGAGCTCTGGGTATTCAGATCTATGTATCCACCGTTCCACCGTGCACTGGCAGAGGGCAAAGGGCAGGGCAGAGTGGCAATAAGCATAGCACAGAGCAGAGCAGCAGAGCGATATGCGGCTGGCGGAGCCCCATCTGTCACAAAATATGTGTGGTCTGAGCCGAGCTCCAGGGAGAGGGAGGAGGAGTGTGTGGGTGTGTGCAGACGGCTCGCAGTCCCCTGCACCATCCCCCTCCCCTCCCCCCTCCCCAGCGCTGATCCGATCGAGCAAACATCCGGCTTGTGTCGATTCGGCCATGACAATTTTTGGTTTGTGTACGTATAAAGTTCTTCTACGCAAGGACAATGCGTAATGTACATGCACGATCACCGGAGCACGGAGCAGCCTGCCAGATTCTGTTTTATGTTGCGATGGCGGTTTGTTCGCGTGTGTGTTCTGTTTGATGTGTGGGTTGGGTTGTAAGAAACAAGAGAGTTGCATTGTGCACGGGGCGGTAGCAGTCGTATCCGGCCAATACATTTTTATTTCTCTTTAATAAAAACAAATAGAGAGGCATCTGCAAGGAAGATACTCGTAAGGCCTCTGTCCTAGCACCCCGCTAGCCAGATCCGAGCACTGCCCCGGCGTAGGAGCAGCCCTTTGAGTACGATCATCTTTTGTTTGCTTTTTTTTGTTTTTTTGTTTCTTTTCCTTTACATCGTCTTTATCCTCTCTTTTCTTCCTCTCCTTCTTGTAATCTTTTACACTACATTACACTACAATATTTACTCATTTACTAATTTCGGCATACGATAACTCGTACTCCGTAGCCTATTCCAGTTTGCCTTCTTCTTTCCTTCTAGCCTGGTGCTAGATAAATTACTCGGTATTCTATTACTCCGTATATACTCGTACTAAACTGATCCAGTACGGCATCTTCTTTGTACGCCTCGCTGCTAATCTCGATAATGTACGCACTCTACTGGACGGCCTATGAACGGAGTTTGCCGTGCTGTTGATCGTCTACCGGACACTTGCCGCTGTCTTGTCTACCCCTGTCAGCACCACCAGACTACCAGACTACCAGACCACCAGACCACCAGACTACCAGACTACCAGACTAGGGGTGCTGCTTCAAACGCTGGCCACTGCATAAACAAGTGTTGCACTTAGCGTCCGGAGGACGGATGCGCACTTTTGAGACGGCACTCGAACAGGGTGGCGGACGGGTGCGGGTGGTCTGTGAGAGGTATGTGCCAGACCGGATCGCGGTCGATCGTCCGCAGCAGCTGTGCTGTTACTCCGTATACTCCGAAGGATTTAGATCGCTATGAAGCGTAGCTGATCTTTGCGAGTGCACAGAACGCGAGTGGCAATGACTCGACAAGCGGCAATTGGCCCTTGATGCAAGTGTAGAAAGTGGACGATACTCTACAGCAGAGCCACGCGGGTGATGAAGACAAAGAAGTGGACAGGAGACAGCGATAGCAGCAGTTCGGCGTGGAAGTTGCCGTGGCGTTGCTGGTAATTCTTCTTTTCTTCTTCCTTTTGGTTTTCCTTTCTTCCTTTCTTCCTTTTCTTCTTCTTCCTTTCTGTTCTATTTTGTGTACTCCGTACATACTCCGTCATAACACAAATTATCCAAATACTACGTAGTATATTTAGGGCTATATTTACGTACGCCTATTCACATATATGTATTCACACACACGGAGTTCAAGGGGCACTTCTCTGGACGGAAGAAAAGCGTCCCTGTTTGGAACGGCGACAGGGGTTCGTGGGTCTGAGCACCGGTTCGTAGGCTGGGTTCAAGGGTTCGTAGCTGTTCGCACGCGGACGATCTTCTCCAAACAGGGGCCCTTGCACTCAGTCGTCACCCCGTCCTGTCGCTGTCAGCAAGGTGGTATTGTGCAACGCGTTGGGCATAGTCGTGTGTCACCCTCCGAGGTCCCCATCATCGGATTGACAGCCCGGAGCTATTTGTACGGAGTGTGCATATTACGTAGACGAACAGAAGCAGCGTACTCGTACTTTAGATAAACGGAGTAGGGACGGATATCGGGCAAGCGACGGATGCCATGTGCTGTGAGAGATGGATGGGTCAGAGGCAAACCAAGGTGGAAGAACGGTGGAAGAAGAGTGGAAGCCGTGGAAGAATACGTCAAGGAAGCAATAGAAAAAGACTAGAATGACGAGATGGTACGATTGTTGATTGTTTAGAGATTGTTCAGATAAATTACTCAATACCCGTACGTAGATTCTCAGATAGAATCAAATCAAATCAGATTTTATGCATCACTGGAACGGACAAAACAGCGTCGTTGTAGAGACGAGTTTACCCCTTTCAGCGGCGATCACCCGGCATGCGTCGTACCTTTGTATCGCTATGCTGCAGCACTGCGTGAATATGTGTACTCCATCCAGGCATGAAAAGGATGAAAAGCACTAAAACCACTAAGAGCACAAGTGCATTCCAGCAGTCGGGTAGGCGCCAAAATGAAACCCGGCGCCGGTGCTAAATTCCACGTGCCAGCTCATTCTAGTGTCTCTACGTAGTGTCTCTGAGGGCGCCCTGGTGATGGCAGCGGGCGTGGTGGCGAGACATGTCTCGCGTGTCGTCTTTTTCGCGTGTACTTTTTTGATTTTGTCTTCAGCTCGGGCGTGGTGTAGTCTCCGTTCAGCCTCGGCGGAGAAAGTCGGTGAGGAGAGAAGGGAGAGAAGAGAAGAAAGAAAAGAAGTTGATGATGCAAGTGATCGTGTCGTCATGTCGTATGTTGGTGATCTTTGCCACTGGCTATTTTGCCGGGGCTATAACTGCACTATTGTTGCACTATCATCCTACTATGCTTATGGACATACAACTTCATGATGACGGGTCAGCGATAGACGGGTCACAGCAGCCGTTGATCCTCCAGTGCTGTAAGCATACATACACTTGCTTACACATCTGCTTACACATGTAGTATGAAGATTTTCCACTCCCACTTCGCCGTTGGTCGCTGTCGCTATCGTTTCGTCTCCTCCTCCTCAGTAGCGAGTCTCGGACGACTTTTCCGCATCGAGCCATAGCCCCGGGAGACAATTTGGTTGTGCGGTGTGTAGTACGTATTTGCACTCATCGTGCGCAGACAAGTAGAATAATCGGCGCCGCGTCTGCGCTAGCACGTTTGCAGGTGACAGCAGTAAGCATAGCGTGGCAGCTGTCTTGTTGGGTACTTGTGCGTACGGAGTACCTTGGAGGTAATTAGAAGTACGGAGGTTTTCTTCGCGTGCAGATGCTTAAAAGATGTTACTATGTGCCTCATAGATGCATCTTATGCCTCGTGTATATTTAGCTGTCGTTACGTTAATTAAACTTCATAGTGAGGTTGTTATGGTGTAGCCGCGTGATATGAGCGGTACTTATGAATCGCCGGGACCTCAGTCTTGAAATAGAAACATTACCAACCTATGCTTACTCGGAGTACGACGTGTGCTCAGACGCTTGCATGCCACTACTTGGCCCGTTGTCACTGTACTCCGACGCCTTGTTTGGGTGAGAGCGTGCTTACGCCAACGATGAGGTGCGTGCGGCTCCGTCGATTGTAGACCGATGCTCACGGTGTCATCGTGGCCAAACTGTCAGCATTACATATACGGAGTAAAACAGATATACCTAAAGACGAAACAAAAGGAAAAGAAAGTCCAAAGAATTAAAAGAAAGGGATCCCTGTCCTAGACGATCTGTAAGCATAAGACCCTAAGAATATGCCCATCATCAGCGGCACACTTGCCCGTTCGATGCACATCCTGTCGATCTTGTGCCAGATTCGCGTCTTGTTTGTTTTACTTGTGCATGCTAATATGATGCTATGGCTGATTTTCATAGCCGCCCAAGGGCCGGCGTGGGCCGCTGAATGAAGACCGCCACAACAAGGACCAACAGTGCACGTTGCAATCTTATCTGTCTCGCTTGGCCTGAAAGGGAAATCATACGGCCGGAGCTGTTACCAAGAATGGTTCGCCAGCAGGGGTGGCATAACAGGGGCCGAGGACGATAACAGGGTGAGATGGAGACAAGCACACGGAGTATGCTTATGCTTATGCTTATGTGTAAAGTACAAGCACATGCTTTTGATGAGCTTGACCACGACAGCATTTCCCTTTCCGATCGAGAGTGTAACGGCGATACTGTGGGGAAATAGAGAGTATGCTTACAACGCGTGTCTGCGAGGACGTAAAGACCCGAGATCGACGGCGTGTAATGCGTATGTACGTATACTTATGCTATTGTATTGCTATGCTATTTTAATCTCATCGTCATCATCATTTCCAGCAAATTGCTCACCGCATCGTGTCTCATTCACCAACACTACAAGAAGACACAATTATCAAAGCCAGGCGAGACATGGTCAAGGCGTTATATCGCTCGCTATACGAGCATCGAATACCAGATAGCATGAATGCTATGACTATCAGCTGCCTCATTACTGCCGCCTCCAATGCAAGGGAGATGTTGGTTCTCATCACATTCTTCTCCGTGTTCAGCTTGTATCAGAATGTCTTGGATTTGGGATGCTCGGGCTTTACACTGTAAGATCTGGTAGTCACTAAGCATATGTATTTACGTATGCTTAGTAGAATCGTGTACTTGTAAATACACTCCGTACCAACAAAAAAGACCACTCCGTATGCACCCAACAACCCTACTTCCTTTTACTGATCTTCCCATGTCGATCACAGGCCCACTCACCTCCGACTCTGACGGAGCAAGACGGAAGAAACACGCTTCTAGTCGCCCTTCTAGTCATCCGTATCGAGGTGCAGCCCCGTCATTACGGTCCACTCAGATGGAGTGCCACGAGTTGGTGCAAACACGCAGGGAACACGCAGGGAGGGAAATGAAGAGGCTGTCTGACCTCATCACATGTGTCAGCACGGCACGGAGTGTGGCCCAATGGGTGCACAAGGCAAGATGTCTCGGGGATATATGTGTACATATGCTTATGCTTACATCTTAAGAATTAGGATAGGGGTGCAAGACAGCTGTTGATTATCACCTCGCTTAATGCACGCTGCAACCTCTGCCTTGACAGATGAATCCACTCCGGATCAACAACGTTTCGCGTTCAGTCTCATTACCGTCGTTGCATACGAGTACATATATGTATGTACTCCGTCCATACTCCGTCTCCTCCAAAGCAACCCCTGGCACTCCCACGTGAAAGCACCGCATTAGCCTTGCCATAATCCTCCGCTCGACAAGACAGTCGGAACGGTCGGACAGCACGGCACAAAACTTGACGACCTGGTCCCATGACAGAATCTATCGCACGGCAGTTTGTAGACCGTACGGAGCAGACAGACCCCAGCGCAATCTCCTATCGCCGTGCGCAACACGAGACGGGACCATTAAGCATACATATAGTAATTCTATATCGACCTTTTTGATCGGCACGCTGCAGTCCAAGGTCAGCGTAATGTGTATTACTCATGCTTACGGATCGTGGCTACTGCTGAGCAATGCTCTGCCATCCGGGGTGTGTCTCAGTGGCGTTCATAATGGATGCTTAGCTGCTCTTCGGTATTCGGTCTTCAACGCTCAGGCGGGATTCGCTAAGCATACAGTATAGTGTCGATCGAGCACGCAATAGCATCAAGATACACCGCCTCGAGGGTTGGCGCTCCCACGAAACTATTAGCGTGAGACTTTTAGATTTGTCGGGTCTTGCTACGCTGAGCAGTTGTATCCGAGGGGTTATTTAGTATTTAGTTTTTAGTTGTTTACGGAGTAGTTTATTTTAGGTGACACAAGAGCCGACAAACAAAGACCCAGACGCTCGGCGCCGGACTAGCCACTGCGTGTTCAGCGCGACCGAGGAGCCGTTGCTATTTTGCCGAGCACTGGACTGGCTAGAAATAACGTTAACCGAAGACAAGGCCAAAATACAAGATACGCATAGCGATACGGCGAGTACGCATGCATCCTACCGCCGATCTGATACCAGGAGTGCGATGTGCAGAGTCAGTGGATGTCGTTGTTTACATACTCTTTTGGGCAGATGGTGTGTAGTCTCTTTTTGTTTTCTTTTTGTTTTTCTTATTTTTGTTTTCTTTTTTGAATATTTATTTTCTTTCTTTTGATTTTTATTCTCTCTTTTTTTCCAGAAAAAAAAACATTGACTCTTTCTTTTCTCTTCATCATCTTCACTTTCATATTCTATTAATTTTTATCCCCTCATTTCCTCATCCCTCATCCCCATCCCCATCCTCACCCCGATCCCCATCCCCTCATCTTATCATTTTTATACTTTCTTCTTCTCTTTCGTTTCTTTCTCTTAATCTTCAAGAGCTAGCATCTTCAGCCGTTCTACTAGGACAAATGAAGAAACTGCCGATGAGAAGCCAGGTGGCTGCTCCTTAATTTCAGGATTACCCTATCGTACCTAGCTGCGGACTCACGACACAGTCCGAACGATCTTCGCAGCGACGCGCAACACACACAGTCCGAGCGCTCTTCATAGCGACGGACGACCAACGAATGCGGTGCGATCAGCACACACTTAAGATATCACTTAATACACCCATAAATAGACAGCACGAGCACTCCTTAAGCACAAAAACAGATCTGCCGACCCTTGCTCTTAACGCCCCTGCTCGTCCTCTACGGAGTACGGATGATCGCTGGTCGATTAAAAAGAGGACAAACTCTTTCCTTTTTCATACGGAGTAATAAGCAACAACGACGATGCGGCACAGGACATGACATTGCAGATCATGCACAGCCCCGTGAGCGTTGTAGATCAAGCTCGTGCAAATATATATGTATGTGCATATTACGTAGATATATGCTTATGCTTAAGTGCTCGTGCAAAAAGGCAATAAGCCGCGATCCAACCATGACAAATACTTATCAATACAGCCGCAGAGGAGCATCATAGCGACAGCTATGCTTACTGAACACGTACGGAGTACTATGTGTACTCTCTAAGTCAAAACGTACATCAGCAGACCAACACGAGAACAGCTCATCCACGGAGTCTGCGCCGTGCAGATCTGTCTATTGCTGCAGCGAATCCCCACCTCGCTGTGATGGCTCATTTTGAGCTGTACATCTACGGTATGTACAAGACGCCTCTTACAGAATAAGCATACGTCTTGCTTGTTTATTAACTTGTATGTATGCTTACGTACTACACACGACGCACACGAACGAGTAGATATTACTCCATCCTAAACAGGAAAGCAATTTGCTGATATCGCTTCTCCAGTCCCCGGTTTTTCGTTTCTTTTTTCCTCTCTCACAGCACACCCCGTGTAAGACGTTGGTCGTAGTTGTTTTGCCCATGGCTAGCTCGTCGTTAGTGCTGGCTAGTGACCCCGATGTAGTTGCCAACTCGGCCGAACCAACGAGGCCTCTTTTGAATTCTGTCGAGAGCGAGAACGACAGACACTCTGCTCTGTATTGCTGTGAGTATATGTATGCCTTCCAGAAGCATAAGCACAAGCACATGCTTCAATGAGCATGCAAATGCAAATGTACTCCGTACTCCTACTCCTACTGATGTTACCTTTGTCGGTGTAATAAGCACATGTACTTCACCTTGTATAAGGCATATGTGTCGGAGAATTCTCCGATAATGATCGCCGTCTGCTGGAATTACTTGTCTGTAAACACACCCTGATCTGCACCCGACACCCTGCCAGCCGTATCATACACTTCCAAAAGAAGAAGCAAGTCCGTTGCAAGGTTTGTGGTGATCGCTGCTCGCTTAGCGCCTTTACAACATGACTCGTCAAGAGAAGAGTCGATCTGTAACCCGACGCTGAGTGCATTGTGGTATTTGATTTGATTTGATTCTTTGTCTCTTTGATTCTTTGATTCTGTGATTCTTTAGCACTTTAAAGTTTGATTAGGTTGATCTAATCTCCCATCTATATTTCGGTATGCTTATTTAATTTATTAATCTTCTTAACCTTACATACACGGAGTAAGCTTATATGTACTTTACCTCTAAATATACTAAACCTTCGACCTTTCCGTTCCATCCATCTCACTGCTACGTCAAGCCGTGACGACAGCGGGTCTGCGTCGCATCGTCTGCAAATCCGGATCAGCATGCAGCTGGGAGCCAGCAGGGCCATCAGCCATCACCGGAGGCATACGTTTTGGGAACCGAAATGTGGATTGGGTCACGATCGGCGTCTCTGCTCATCGAGTACCCGTCGAGTACCCGTCGGGTACCCGTCGAGTACCGTCGCCAGATGAATAAAGATCAACCCAGGTCTCCGTCGCCACTACGCCCTTGGCCCAGTGGACGCGAACACACACAGCTCCCAGCGCTACGTGGAACGTCACCATCGCTCGAGTATGGAGAAGTAGAGAAACATGCATTTTCCTTTCTCAGGCTGACAGAGACGCCCAATCACTGCTCGTCCGTCGGTCTAATTACGGTGCCTGTTGGACTTGTGCCTACTCCGTATATGTACATATAGGGCGCTGTCGTCCTAAGAATCCGTGCCGTTTATGCTTGAAAGTCTGTGTGTGGACCGGAGAATTGCCGCGGAAGAAACCCGGCAATGATGTTCTCTGTCAATCGGTAGCCTGAAATCAGATGGACAAACACAGACAGTATGCTTAAAGCCTCATCCTTTGTTCTTTAGAGTTTATTGGCCGCTTACTTAATCGATCTGCCGTGCTTGGTCCTCCCTTCTTACGATCTGTAAGCACTGAGTCAGCTTCAGTGATCTTCATTAGGCCTTATTCGGTTGGTGAGCGCTGTACGCATAGACATCTCAGTATCAGTGCGACTGAGCAGTGACCCACCGCGGCCATTCCCGCACTGCTAGGATCACAGCACTGCTTACACTTGACGTTTGTGTGTAATGTACGGAGTAGCTGATCGTTTATTGCTATCATCGCCGTCATCATCACTTACTCCGAGCAATTTTGCCATCTCTAGCCTGACAAGGTGTGCGTGGGAAGCGCCTCGCAAGACGACCGCTAGGATCACCGCTGTAGAACAGCACTACGCATACGCTATTAGGCACTTAAATAGGGGGCTAGAGTTGTTGGTACGGAGTACTCCGCAGCGCCTGATCGAGTCCGTCGGAGTCTTTGGCTATGGCTCGCCTTTTTGAGTTCTGTTTTTTATTATTATTATTCATTGCATCATACATATACATATAGAATACCGACGCAACTCGTCCTCGAGACTACTGTAAGACTGACTCTGACTGACGGCCGGCACGCCGCCGTTCCGTCGTAAACACATGATACCGCACTCTCTACAAAACAGGGGACCGGAAACAGCACTTTCCGTGCCAACATAGGGGCCGCCTAGTGTTCCAGACGGTAGCATCGCCCACGATCTAGCACAACAAACACACAGCTGTACCTGAAACAAGAGTCTGGCGTGGAAAGCTTGTCCTCGTAAACTTTTCCAGTCGTTTCAACTGGCGGCAGCTAATACGTATTTACGTAAATATACGTCAATAAGCATATGTTTATATCTCTGGCCGTTTCAAAGCAGGCGGCAACCAGTACGTTACGTAAAGTGTCCCTTGCCCGATCCGGCCCTGTCGCCGTTGTTTCGACGGATGCCTCAAACACTCTCGCGGATATTTGCCGCCTGCGTGACGACAATCGATCACCGAGTACCACGTCGTGTGCCGGCTCGGCTGAGACGCTGCCTCTTGCTTCTTGCCTGCGAGCATGTGCATTGAGCATGCTCTCGTTTCATCACCACGCCCTCCCGTATGTTCTCATGCGGCTGCCGGCTCTAGAGCGCATCAACCTATGCTTACATGTACAAATGTATTGTCAAGTTGGCCCCTATCGAGCTAACTTGCAAGACTGAAAATCCTGGCACTTCATGCTGAGAGCTCAACGTGTTTCATGCACCTTGAAGAAACACGCCCCGTCCGAGAGGCAGCCAAACAGACTAGACATGACAAATCGATTGGTAAACTATAAAGACAAAACAAAACGGAACATTGCATGCCGATCCATATGCACGTACATCTAAGCATATATCCGAGGGGGTGCGTGCCGTGACATCATGCACTCCCAAACAAGTGCCCAAAGCGATCGGCCTCATCGTCGGCTTCGTCTCCGTCGTCCTCCAGCACCACCTCGACGGGCTGATTGATCGTCTTGACCTCCTTCACATTGGCCTCCTGGGCCTGCACGGTTTTGCTGTACGGCGGCCGCCTCTCGAGACGCAGTGCCGACATGTCAATGGGCCGGCCGCGGAGCCCCTCGGGCAAGTCGTTGTACTCGGCCTTTCGCTTGTCCTCGTAGTGGCTCGGTCCAGCCGCAGACTCGTCCTTCTTTGCCTCCTTGCCATCGTCCTTGCCGTCCATGTTCTCCTTGGTCTTGCCCTCCCCGTCGTCGTCGTCGTCACGCACAATCACAATCTCCTCGTACGCACCCGAGAGGCTCTCTTCGCTCGTCGTCGAAAGCACATCGTCTTCAATCTCCGCCCAGGGATATACGTGTGACAGGCTGCCACCTGGTGTATTTGCCGTCCTGCCAGGTGCTGCGGCTGCTGCAGTCGTCCCCGACGCCGCTGTCTTGGTACTGAACTGTGACATGAGCAGATCGTAGTTGGTGACTACGGCGTCGCCACCGTCCTCCTCAGCCGGTGCCCCGGACGTCCCGGGCGGTACAACTTGCTGGATCACCACATCATCCTCGCACTGTCCTGGCGGCAGCTTCCACATGGGCTGGAACTCGGCATCCTCCTTTTCGCCGTCCTCATCCTCCTCGTTCGTCCGGTCAAAGAACGAGAGATTGAGTGGGACCCCGTAGTGCGTCGGCACCCCATTCTGCTGCGTGTAGGACATCTCTTGGAGCTCCGCTGGCGTCAGCAAGTAGTTCTTCCGCTTTTCCTCCTTGTACCTCGCCTTTTCGGGCGCCGCCTTGTTCTCGTCGGCCTTGTCGGCCTTGTCGATCTTGTCCTTGTGGTCGGATGCTTTGGCAAGTGAGCATAGCTCGTGCGAAAACAGCCAAGGGAAGCTAATGAGAGGCGCAAACACCTTTCTCTCATTTTGTCGCCATGCCATTGCATACTCGTGAAGCCCGATCTGCACTTCTTCGTACGTCACCCGGTACATGGCCGCCACAAAGGGCCCCAGCTGCGCAATGTCCTTGCTGTTGTCCACCTCGCGCAGGCACAGCTTGCGGAATCGCGATGTGATCACACGGAACAGCCTGCCCAGATCCTCCGCCGATTTGTAGTCCGTGCCCACGCGCGGCTTCTTCATTGCAAACCCCGTCCAGAGCTCAAACTCGCTATCTAGCTCTTTTTGCGCCATGGCCCGCCGGATCGCCAGATCGTACTGCGACTTGATGCGCCGTGCACGGTGCAGCACCTCGACATCGATCGACGGGTAGTAGCCCAGAATGCGTTGGTCAAACGGCCGGTCAAACGCCGGCTCAAAACTCTCAATCTGCACTTTGTTGTAGATCTTTCCTAGCGCCGTCTTCGACACGTACTTTGCCTTTGAGGAGTTGGCCATCCAGTGCGGATACCGCTTGGGTGTAAGGCGAGGGTGCATCATTGCTGGAATACCTGTCTTGGCATAGTCCACAGCCTGCGAGTGCAGCTGTGCGAGCTCCAGGCACCGCCGATTCATGGCACCGCTCTGTAGATGGTCGGCAAACGCCCGATGCGCCATTGCGATCTTGGGCAGGTTGTCGTGCTTCATGTGCTGCACAAAGAACGAGATGAGGTGCCGCGTTGTTACTTGCTCCACCTCCGGCTCGCGCACAGAGTCAAAGTTCATTGCCGTGTAGTTGCGGAACCTGGGAGACGGCAGCAGGCGCTCGTCCCAGAAAACAAAGTAGTCGTCGCCGTCAAGATCGCCTCCAGAGCACATACTGGGGAGGTCACGGTCGCCAACGCGTGGGAAGACCACAACATCTTTGAGATGGCGCAAAGCAGGCACATCGACGGCTTCCACCACACGCAGATCGCCCGGGTGAAGAGAAGGGTTGCGGCCAACCAAGCAAAGGCCGGTGATCACTTTGTACGTATCAAGTCCCTGCCGCGCCTGTGTGTTGTTTCTTCTCAGCATGGAAAAGCCGCCCGCCGAGGTCTCGACATCGGGAACCTGGAGAAATATCTGAGGGTACTGTGTCGGGTCGTCCTCAATGGCGTCGCTCCCAATCCTGATGTCAGGCTCCTTTTTTCTTTCGGTATGGCCTCGCAAAGTGTCGGTCTCGTCGACACAGCCAAGCACAAACGCACTCTTTGCTACCGAGATTCTCGCCTTTTCCTTGAGAGCCTTGAGTGTCCAAGAACGCCACAGCTGCAACAGCGCCCAGACAAACGGCTCGTCCGACGTCATGAAGCCCGCCTTGACCATGTCTGCAATGTTCGGCGTGACACGGTTCTGGTCAACCCGATGCATCAGCTGGTCGACTGCCCTCTCTGGGCTCTTCATCACCGCATCCAGGCCAGCCAGCTCCTCATCCAGGAGACTAAGAAACACCTCCTCGGGGACATGCAGCGTCGTCAGTAGAATGATGGTTTGCTGGTTCAGCGTGGCCGTGGCTGTCTCGGAGCATCTCACAATCTCCAAGTGGTTGGCTCCGTCCAGCGTCGGAAACTTCTCCTGCGATGGCCGAATCTGAACAATCTGGCCAGACGGCACATCTGGCCAGACGACCAAGATTCCTTTGCAGCCTCCCATGCGAAACTGCACCGCCGAGGGCACTTGGTTCACTTTGAGGTGCCCGGCAATGACACGAGCCCACCAGTTGGAGATCTTACCGACGCCGTCCGTGTAGCAGTACTCGCCATGGTAAACATCGGGGATGCGCTGAATTGTGGTCGGCACGCCAAAGGTTGGTACCGGACGCGTGGTTGAGAGACACTGGCCTAGTCTGGCTGCATACTTTGCCACCGTCTTGATGCTCGAAAAATCACCCATCCAGGTGCGGATGTCCTGGCACGAGACAAGCTCCGTCGGCGCAAAAAAGTAGGTGCTGTTCTCGCGAAGCTGTGAGTTTCCAAAGGCCAGAAACTCAAAATGACGACCGCCGACCCGGATACCATTCTTCAAGGCCCGGAAAGCACGAGAGAAACACTCATCAGTCTGCTTTGTGTTGCGGTCACTGTTCAGTCTCCCGAGAACAAGCTCGTCGGTAAACTGGACACGCAGAAACCGGTCATGATGCTCGCGAAAGTGGCGTAAAACTCGGTTCCCAGGCTCGAGAGTCGGTGTTCCGTATATGATTGTCGTCGGCGTCACAACGGCCTTGCGGATATACACTGCCTTGTCTTTGTCCAGAGACGACCCGGACGGTGTCTTGCGCCAGTACGAGGCAGCCTTGGGGTCTCTGAAAATACTGTGCGGCTGGTACACACGCTTGCCTCTCTCGGCAACATACTCGAGCATCCGAGCGGCTCGGTCGGGCGGCAGGGCTGCTAGACTCTCGAGGAAGACTACGTCGAGTGCGCTTTCGTGCAAGATGTTTCGCGAGATGCAAACTTCTAGCTGATATGCCACCTCGTACGCCAGATTCCGCGAGAGATGGTGCATGTTGTTCCGCGGTGTTGAGGATTGAGAGAGGGCACTGGTCTGCACACAGTCCCACATGTTGCGGTCATCTCTCTGCAAGAAACGGAACTCGGGGCAGGGCTTCACCCTGACAGCAAATTCACCCAGCCAGCTTGCTACGTCGCGCCATTGCTCGACATTAGAAGCTTCAAGGCCGAGCCGGAACGTACACCATCTTCCCAAGTCCACTGCCTCGCCCTTGTGGAAGACACCGTTGAGAGCAACGGCTGCGTCGCGGATCGCACGCTGGTTGATCGCCAATGATGCCATGCGAGCCCATTCCTCTTTGTCGCCCCATGTGAGATTGTCGCGCTCATGAGTGTTTGCAATATTCTGGATCCTGCGCCAGTATTCGGGAGGCGAAGCGGTGTTGAGTACGATGAACTTTCGATTGCCCTTGAGGTCTTGTTCCCAGATGTTCTTGATCCAGGGGAAGCGGATCTCGATCTTGTATTCGACGAGCAGGCTGCGTGTACGTGAGGGAGTGCCAGTGGCAGCGCCTCCAGACTCTTTCAGTGACCGTTTGGTAAAGATGATGACCTTGCGGTGCTGGAAGTCGACCTTGAAGCTGAGCATGCTGTCCTTGTCACCCCCGGCAACCTCGTCCATGACCATCATGGTACGCTTCTGGTGCATAAAGCCCTGGCTCAGGATCCCCAGGCCGAGCTCGACGTCTCCTTGCACCCAGCGCTTGGAGGGTGTCATGACGCTGTGGTCGGTCTTGAGCCTGAGGCTGCGTTTGTCGACGAAGACTGAGATGCGGACAGAGCTCTCTGGCGGTCCATGGATCTTGAGCTGCCACGCATGATCGTACCAGTAGTCGTACTTGGATGCCTCCATACGGACACGCACTTTCCCTGTCCGCTCCCCCGTCGTATTCTCCAGGATGTCAATGTAGTAAACAGACAGGGGAAGCAGAGAAGCGTGGATGTCGGCCGTTGTTGCTTCTGAAGGGACACCACCGAGACACAAAGTCATGGTGGTACAGTTACGCTTCCACCATGGAGTGCGGCGAGGTTTGCCTTCTGCACCTGGGGGATCAATTTCTTTGATATCAGGAGCACTGGGCTCAGACGGGTCTTCAGCTGGTGATGCGGGCGTGTCGGGCAGTACATCCCCCGGGGGCAGGCTGGCCAGCTATGAGACAACTTGTTAAGATTTTGTCTCATCTTTCTTTTGTTGGACAGCAATACTTACAGTCATTGTGCTATCTCTGCAGAGCTACAACCGTAGACAGTGTACCGTATTGGCTACAATAGCAGGTGGTGATCGGGAATGAGGTGGATGCCAAACACGAGAGGCAGTGAGTGTATGCTTCAGTTGGTGTGTTGATGCTGTGTAGATTGCAAGACGCAGAGGGATGCATATATCAGTCGATATTGTTTTATATCCGAAAGCTGCGCTCACAGCCGTCAGCATGACAAGATAAAACAGATGTGAAGTTGACGAAAGGCCAAGATGAGATTTTACATGCACGGCGGCCGCTTACAAACGAGGAAGGAGCAATAATGCCCCTGCCCGATATGAACAACTACACAGTGTCAAACGGAAGGTGTGGCCGGCATTGACAATCAGCTGTATGATTAGCTAATCGGGTCAAACGAATGTGATGATGATTCATTAGCTAATACGAGGTCAAACGGCATGTCATGATTGTGGCAGGCCCGTGAGTCACTGTGCTAGAGAGAGGGCGCTGTTTGTCATGGACTTGATCTGTGATATGTGATGTCACAAGCTAGTTTGGAGACACCTTTTCTTCTGGCCTCATCACGGATGAAGATGGAGATCGTCAAGAAACAAGTTCAAATGCTGCATATGATATAAGACGGTAGATGAGCGACAAACAAAACATGGCAACCGTTCCCAGACCCAAGATAAACTCTATCAATATCCTTTTAAAACGCCGAGAGCTCCCAGTAAACACCGTTCTTCTCCAGCTGCACCAGGCGGCCCGAACGGCTACGCCAACTGGTCCAGTATGCGCCGTTTTCTCCGCTCCAGCAGTTCTTGCTGAACCTCCTCGACCGTCGGCAGAAGCCATCCCTGGCCGTCGCCTGTATCGCCCGGCAGCGGTTCCCAGCCGGGCGGTGGCTTGGCAGATGCTGCCGTCGTTGTTGATGCCGCCAGTCGTGCCACTGCGTCGGCCTCTCGTGCCGCCTCGTACGCGAGCAGGGCGTCGTCCTCTTCGTCGGGGCCGTAGCCGTAGTATGCTGCATCCACATCCTTGCGCAGATCATCGCGGTCTTCTAGCGCTTTCTCGTCGCTGCCGCCTGATTTCTGGCCGGATCCTTTGGAGCGTGCCGCCTCAAACAGCTCCTTGACGCCGGGCAGCTCTTTCGCGCGGCCGTAGTAGCGGTAGCCCTTGGTGGCGCCTGGTATGTTCTCGCCACTCGCCGCGGCCACGACGGTGTAGTTGGGGCCGCCGAGGTTGCGAATCTGCACCTCCCACATGTGCTTCTCGCGCATGAGCTTGTTGATTTCATCGTTGAGGTCGCGGATCTGGTAGTCGCTGAGACCAAGATCCTGGATTTTGGTGACCTTGCGCGACACCTCCTTGAGGACTTGGCCACGCCATTTTTCGCAGCTCTGGAGGTTTGTCTGCTCGGAAATGATCTTGGGGCGGCGTGTGCGGCTGGCGTCGATGATGCCGAGGTCTGCAGCTTGCGATTCGCGGAAGCGAAACAGCATAGACTGGGCTTTTTCTTGATTACGCGCCTGGACTGTTAGCTGTCTGCATAGTTACATGCGTTAGGACATAACATATACGTACCATTCTGTCGATCCGGGGGTATATGTGCTATGCAATAAAAACAAATAAAAACGTTGACCTCGATTAGAGAGCCGAGAGGGAGTCGGCACGCGCTGTGGTCGTTGGGAGATCGATGAACAAGTCGCTCGTTTGTAAAAAATGCGAGGCGAATATTATGCAGTTGCAGTTTGTGAGCCTTCTTCAAGGCGGACGTCGTCGTGGTAGCTTGTCGCGGTCGTCGTCGGCTTCGTGATTACTGCGCGCCTAAGCTCCTCGATGCTGCCCAAAGTGCGATGCTAGCCCAGAAATTTACAGGGCGGGTCGCGCCTCGTCGGGGAGAGTAGCGTTGTATATACACGTGCACAGTCACATGACCTTTTAGGACTACCGCGAATTTCTTACACGGCTGCAAGGATAGTGCAGCAATCGAGGCACAGTTCTGCAGCAATTTGGGTTGTTTTATATTTTTGCAATTTTTTATTCATTTTGAATACCTGAGCATGACCCCGAGGCAGCCACTGCCTATCCTTTTTGTAAAACGTAATACTTTTTTGTCTTTGGGAATATGAAACCAGTATAAACACACACATCAACGCCAGAATCCCCCTGCAAATCCCATGTTATGGGAGGAGAGGCCAACCCATCCTCCCAACTTTTTTTGTAATGAAATTCCGAAAGAAAAAAAGTAGCCAAGGCGCCCGTGTGGCCCGTTTCCGGACAGGTCTGTCTTCGTTTTTGTTGTTGGCGCGCCAGTCAAGAGGCAAACTGTTTCGAGTCGCAGCGGCGTGGCGGTCCAATGGGTCGTCGAGGTAAAGGCGAGGGGGAAGGTGAGGTTGATAGATTGAGAATAAGGTGGCGATGGAGCGAGACGCTTAGTCGAACAGACCGAAGCCCATGTCGTCATCGGACTCCTCCTTCTCCTCCTCGGCCTTCTCCTCGACCTTCTCCTCAGCAGCACCACCGGCAGCGGCAGCGCCACCAGCGGCAGCAGCACCGGAACCGCCCGAGGGGACGGAAGCCAGCTTGGAGGAGCCCTCAGTGATCAGCTCGTTGACGTCCTTGCCGCTCAGCTCAGCAATGACCTTGTCCAGGCGCTCAGAATCAGCCTCAATGCCGACAGAGCTCAGGACGGTCTTGATGTCCGAGGCAGAGGGCGAGGCGTTGCCGCCGAGGGTAAGCAGAAGGTAGGCTGCGAGGTACTTCATTTTGACTGATATTGTTAGTATTGCGCTCCCGATATTTTATTTTTGTGGTGTAGGCTCCGTTCGTGATATTGACAACCGCGGGGGTTTCGATGCGGCGCAGAGTGCGTGTTGTCGACGAGAACGGAACCGGGGGAGAGGCAACGTACATGTTGGTGGGAGTGTAGAGAATGAACACGAGATTTCAATCGGTTTAACCGAACGGTGACTGAATCTTCGAGTTCAGAAAAGGGAGTTGAAAAGTTTTGTATGTTTGAAGATCGTAGGTCGCAGTGGAACGGCAGAGGAAAACGGAGTATGAGGGCATAGTGATTTTTTCTGCTAATTTTTGATGCACTGTAGGCCCCGTAAAAAAGGGCGGAAAATCTGCCCGCCCTGTAGGAATGATTTGGTGGACTCGGAAAAACCCTAACTTTAGGTCATGTGACTATGGCGTCGCGTCGCAATAGTGGATACTGTCTCCAAGTAACAGGCTAATCAACGTGTTTTGTATCAACGACGAAGCTGACCAATCGCTGTACATGATGTGGGGCTTGTCATAGGACCCTCGACTGGTAAAAAGCGAAGCAAAAACATTCAGCCCGACGCGGCCAAGCGGCTCATTTCAGCACGATGTCTCGCTGCATGGGACTGCACATATGCTTACGTGTAAGTTCTCGTTTCTTCTCAATGAACGCCATCGAATAGACGAATGCGGGACGAAAAGTTGGAGAGGTACCAACAGGACGGTTGAATATGCAAATACGTGTCTGGCATCTATGCGCTCGATGAAAGCGACAATCCCGAGATTCGACATTATTGATTGATTGCTGATTGCATTTCAATCAGATTATCTGCAGTAAATGATGGAATTCTCACTGCTATTCTATTGCATTGTTGACATGGGTTGTAGATGGTCGCTCTCCAGCGAGTATCGCCTGAAAATGGCCTGTAATTAGTTGATGCTCCATAGTTACTGAGTGGCATTTAGTGGTAATTAGTGGCAGCCTGTCACGAGGCTGTCCCATCAAAGTCTCTACCTCTGACCCTGCTTTTTGCCCCCCAAAGATAACAAGCTCCTTCTCGCGCCTTAATTGACAACCATCACCGCCGTCGCCACTCTGGTTGAGCAGGGCATTCACTCAAAGCGCCATTCGACTATTCATTCATCAGTGACTCACGACGCGCAACCTCCACCCCCTACCCGACCTCGCCCTAGGCAGTTTTGCACATATCGCGGCCATCTGGTGTCTACAAATGCATCGAGCTGCCTTTGCGACAGACGCCTAACCAGCGACTGGAGATACATCTACGCCGACATTACTTCGGATCATACTAGAGCGCAAGGGCAAACTACACAATGGTATGTGCTCGTACCCCGACAGCATCGTGCTCCGTCAACGCCATCGTCAACGCCACCGTCAACTAACCAACAGATCGGCGACTTGCTGGCACAGATCACCGGCGCCGAGGGCGACGCGAAGCCCGGGCTGGCTCCCGCGCCTGTTAGAAAACGGAAAGCAACCGACAATCTACCTATCAGCACAGTAAAGTCACCGCGGACCACAGCGCCGTCTTCGTCTTCGTACACCAATGGCCGGGATCGAGAGCGGGAACGAAACGGCACATCCACGACGACGACATCAACGACATCGACCGGGTACACGGGTACCGCCGGATCACGCAAGCCGACACTCGACGCACGGCCAAGACCGCCGACCAGCACTGCGTACCCATATTCTTCGTCTTCTTCTTCGGCAGCGCGTCGCCCTGGAAATGCACCGCCATCTGCCGCATCAAGACCAGCACCTCCCTCCACCGGAGCCCCCCCTAAAAAGGGCTCGTACCAGGAGATTATGCAGCGCGCCAAAGCAGCACAGGCCAACATGGGATCAGTGGGCAAGATTCAGCACAAGGCCACGGAAAAGGCAGCCACGTCGCGTGACCGTGTCATGACCAAGGCCGAAGAGACGTCGCGTGCCGGCGTTGTGAAATCGAGATCGGGTCTCCCGCCACTCGGCAGCAGCAGCCGGCCGCGGCCTAGTGCAGGCGGCGCGTCAGCCGGAGGCAGCTCGAACCGACTGCCACCGCTTGGCGGCGGTCCTGCTATGAGCAGCCGGGCCGGTGCTGGACCACGGGGCAGCAGAGCAGGTGCGGCTGGCGCGGGCGGTGCGGCATCGTCGGGCGCAGGGAGAGCGGGACGCGATGTGAAAGCCAGTGCATCTGCTGCGCCGCGGCGAAAAGAGGCTGCGCCCAAGGAGGAAGAGAAGCGCCCCAAAAAGGCCGCGACAGCCACGACAGGATACCAGGGCACAGCACGGCCACGGCCGTCGTCGTCTGGTGGACGCGACGCCGCGACAGGTAGCAGTAGCAGCCGCTCACGCGACAATGGCCGTGAGGACCGGGACCGTGACCGTGATGCGGGTGACCGCCGCTCCCGCGACGCCGGCCCGTCGCGCAGTTCTGCGCCGCGGATGCCGTTTGGCAACCCGCGTCGGTCACGGTACGACTCGGAAGACGAGATGGACGACTTTATCGAGTACGACGACGAAGAAGAACAGCCGCCGCCAAGAAGAGGTGCCGGCTACTACTACGACGACGAAGAAGAAGAGTCAGATATGGAGGCGGGCATGTCGGACATTGACATGGAAGAGCAGCGTGCCGAGCTGCAGGCGCGGCGTGAGGATGCCCAGCAAGAGGCCCTGGAACGCCGGCTTAAGGCGGAGAAGGAGGAACGGAAACGGCGGCTCATGGGTGGCCGTCGCTAGATTCAGATATGTCTTTTTACGGTCAGCCTCGCATCTGCGTAGGCTTTTTCTTTTGGTCTTGTGTCTCACGACACACGACACAAGCGGCATACTGACGTGATTGCTCTGCATCGCCTCATATGCTGCATACTATTTCCCTCTCTTTGCTGTTATTATTTCTTATCATTATCATTGCATTGGGTGCGTGTCGCCGTTCTCTTGTCCTGATTTATTGTTTTCTTTTCTACTCTTCACTTTTCACTTTTCAATTCTCACTTTGTTTAATGTATTAGCATTAGCGGACACGCATAGAATAGGCTCAGTCAAGTTCAACTTTATTCCAAAGACTTCAGGTCTTTTACTTTGTAATATATGATGGTGACGTTGACAATCTCTGCATTTTCCCGAACCGCTCCTCATGATGAATAATACTAAACCCGCGCAAGCAAATACAAAAAAGAAATCATTAAATCAATATGGGAATGAAAATGAATGGCACAAGGACCATGGTGCAGACGACTTTCTGGTCTTACTTCTGCTCCTCCTTGGCCTCCTCCTCGGCCTTGTGGTCCTTCTTGTACTGATCATGGGCCGCCTTGGCCTCGGCCTCGCCCTCGTAGCCCTCGACCTGGATATCCTTGAGCCCAAGCTCCTCCTCCTCCTCGTCCGTGCGCTGGTACGCCGTCGAGGTCATCTGTGCGTCCGGCTCGCGCGGATCGTCGGCCAGGCTCTGCACGTACGAGCTGGCCAGTGGGTCCTCCAGGATAATGGTAAACGTGCGCTTGCCGGCAATGGCATCGTCGAGGCCCTGGAAGAACTTGTCCCATTTTGACCGCTCGTCCGTCGAGTAGAAATCGGCGTCGCCACCCTCGTTGGTCTCGCTCTTGTTCTTGCCGTCCTTGTCCTTGGGAGCTTGTGCGTCGCCCTGGAAAATCTGCTTGTGCAGGTCGTCGCGCACCTGGGTCAAGAGACCCTCGACGGTCGTGAAGCGGCCGCCCAGCGTGCCCGGGTTGACCGACAGGTCGAGCTCGGGGCACTCGAGCGCACAGCTCTCGCTCTTGAGAATATCGCGCGCGAGGTCAACATCGTTCTTGACCTGCAGCGTGATACGGCGGCCCTGCTCGGGGATCTCGCCGCCCGTCTTGACATCGTTGGAGCGGTAGCCGCAGTGGTCGCACAGCGTGCTCATCAGAATGACCTGCTTGAAATGGGGGATGTCGACCATCTTCATGTGCGTAATGGCGGGGTGCACGCAGGCCGGGCAGCTGGCGGGGAATGTGTAGACCTCGTTGGGGATAATGTTGTCGTCTTCGCTCAGACGGCCCTGGCCGTTCAAGGGGATGACACCATCAGAGCCAGAAATGCCCGTGGCCATGCCCGTGGACGACGTCGTGGTGCCCTCGGCGCCCGTAGTGGTATCGGACAGGCCCAGGGCCTGGTTCTGCTCGGATGTGCGCAGGTACTCGCGCTTCTCCCACTTGCCGACACCGTCCTGCAGGTCCGGAGCGATCCAGCTGTTGCCGGCCGGGTCGTCGAGGCTGAAGCGGAAGGGGAACGACTCGCCAGCCAGCATGGCCTTGGCCTTGGCCACGACGTCGTTGATCTTGGCCCAGACCTCGGGCTGCTGCTCTTTGCGGGCATCCTGGTACATTTCGAGGTCGTCGACGACGGCGCGCAGCATACCCTCGACATTTGTCAGCTGGCCACGGCCAAAGGGGATCTCAATGTCGAGCTCGACAAACTTGGCAACAGCCGAGTCGGCCTTGACGACCTGGCGCGAAAAGTCGTTCATATCGGTAAGACGGAGCTCGTAGTGGGTGCCGCGGGTCTGGACGGAGCCGGCGGCCTGGATCTCGTTGTTCTGGAAGCCACACTCCTCGCAGCGGAAGGACATGACAATGACCTCGCGGAAGTAGGGAATGCGGGTGAGCAGCAGACGGGTCATGCCATTCTCGTGGCAGTTCATGCAGAGAGATTCAATCTCCTCCACCACGCGGCCATCGTCTTGGTCATCGGTGGTGGTCTCGTCCGTGTTGCCGGCCGGCGCATCGACCTGGGCGACCTGGTGGCCGATGGACTCGAAGGCGTCGATCGGAGGAGTAACTTCGTTTGGTGACATGTTGTGATGTATGTTGTAAAGGGTATATGGTTTGAAGAAAAGGAAAAAGAAAAAGAGAAGCGAACAGCCGTTTCTTTTATGGTGCTGATCAGGCGCAATGTTGGTCGTCTCAGTGGTGGTAGGCCCGATATTCTATTTTTTTTTTTCTTATCGCAAAATCTTTAGGAGGGGTTGCTGGTGATAAGGCCTGGTTTTAGTAGGGTGATGCCTGTAAAATGACGCCTATTCGCAGCTCAGGCGCAGTAGTGGGGCAGTTTTATAAGCTGCAATGACGCGCATTGGGGGTCTGGCGGTCTTTCTGACTGACTCAGCGACTTTCGAAGGTTCTAGCCGCCACTAGATCAACGGAATAAAGCAGTTGACAAGTCGAGCAGGCGCAGCCGGGATAGGAAGAGGGAAAGAGTGGAGACATTAAGCGTAGGCGGCATAATCTGGAATGAAGAGGCTTGGCCATACTTTTACAGGTACGATATGTAACGGAAAGGTCCGAGGATGGATGCGGTCAAGTGAATACGCAGAAAACGTGCTGTACTCTGGTGTAGGAAGCCATGACGGTGTTGCTAAGCAGAAGGACTGGTGCCGTGATGGATGAACGGTAGGCCGTCTTGGTGGGGCTTAAATCGGCTAAGCATACTCCGTACATGTAATTAGTGGATGAGACAAGTGCGGGTTTACGTGTTAGTATATGTACCTATGTACTCCGTAGTAGCTTAGCGGGTGTGCGGCTGCGGCTGCGACTGCACGTGCGACTGCCCAGCCAAATGTATAAAGAAAGACGTCCCCCCATGCGTTTCTGATGTGAAAGTATTGCATCTGAACGACGACGACACTGACAACAGCAGACAGCAAGCCGGTGGACAGATGGAACTTGCTGCGCTCTAGTCTGTCCGCACACCAGACCCTTTTTGACGACAACGAGTCTTCAAGCTGCGCGCGACGCGACACGCCCACGACGCGTCCCCATCGCTCCTTCCTTCTCAAGACGATGACGACCGGCCACTCCTTCCCTCCCAAGGACTTATCTCATTGATGGCCCACAGTGAATGGGCGCACCTGCCTTTATGAGTTGTTTTCATGCCTGTTTCTTTCGAAATATCCAGGGGCAGGTAGCCTAGTTGGATGAGGACGGTGTCGTTCGAGTGTACCCCAGGTTCGCTTGAGCTGCGGTTCGCTTTCCTGCGGACACTTTCGCGCACTGTTTAATTCCAGCGATGACGGAGACATGGTGGTTCCTTGAGCCGTTGATGCCGTAACGGGTACGGTGTTCTCCTGAGTATCGCGGCGAGCACTCTTGGAATTGCCACTGCCCCTGGACCCAGAAGCTTCATTTTTGCCATTTTAGCAGGCTCAAGCGGAGAAGCTGAAGAGAGAAGGAGCGATGTAATGGGATGCTTAGAAAGAAAGTTTCTTCTACCAGCTATTGCAGCTCACGGCCACCGTTTGTCTGCCTCAAACTTTATGCGACGACAGTGCAGTGCTTGGCCTTTCTTCTGAGCTACTTTGAAAATGATTTAACGCAAGGGCGACGGAATCTACAGCCGTCGAGTCACCATCGTGATGGTAAGTTGACGATGTGGCAGCGCGATGCCAGCGGACAAGTGGGTTTCTTTCTACCTGTTCCTTCCGTTTTGATAGCAACCAAACAGTGCCAGCAACGTGCGAGGAGAAACGACAATTCTGGCAAGGTCGTGTGTTCGATTCCTGCTGTTCTCTTTTAAATATCGCTTTTTGCTTCCTTTTATTCTTTATTTGCGGCCTCCGTAAATATGGCGGTCGACGTTGACACAACGCCACTACAAGCCGTACTTATTCGTAGACTAGCACGTTTCGTCGATCATGCAGGATTGGCCGTCTATTTCGTCTTTATTTGTTGCTACGGCGCTGAGGTCAAGCAGTAAGTGAGACGACTGTTTGATTCGTCTGCCTCGTACAAGCATTAGATACACTGTAGCAGATCTTAAGCCTTGGATCCATTGCAAAACGGCAACACCCAGCGTCCATTGTCAGACAGACTGAACATCAATGATGGGTAGACAGCGAAACAGAGTCGAGCAAACCGTTTTTCTACTTGCCTCATCTAAGCATAATATGCTTAAGCATACTTGCATGCACACGCACTAGTCGTTTTGGTGTAAGTGGCAGTGGAAGATCTAATCTGAACCCACAACACTGCAACACAGCCCTCTCATCTCGAACATGATCAGTTTGACTCAGTTTGAATGATTACATATACAGGAACGGATACAGGGAAGAGACGAGTCACGGGTATTCGTGCTGCTCATAGGTGCAGGTGTCTACCGCCTCGGCCGCGCCTGTCTTCAACGTGCAACGATCACACATCGCCCTGCAAGCAAGTAACAAAGACGAGCATAATCATCCAAAGATAGACTGCGCGTAGACCCTGTCTCGGTACAGCATGACGCGAGTCTCGGCATCAAGATCAGCTGGTGTCGCCACCGCGTGATTCGCAGCAAGCCTGGCCAGGATGTCCTGGTCCTCGTCCTCTCCATTGCGGCGCTTCCGCTTCTTGGTGTCTTGCGTGGCCGTGGCCTCCACAGGCATGAGTCGGCCTTTGTGAAAATCAATCAAAACGGGCTGATCGTTGGGGCCGCGCAGCACATTCAACAAGTCAATGTCGCCGTGTACCACGCCCAGACGGTGCATCTCGTCAACCACAGACTTGATCCTAGAGCGCATGCGACCCAAGACGGCTGTGGACAGTGCGACACACCGTGGTCCTCCAAACGATAGCAAGAGAAAGTAAACAATGCGCACATCAAAGTCGTAATAGTACACCTGACTGAGTTCTCGTAGATCGATGAGTCCCAAGCACATGGGGATGTTGCGACCCTGCAGCGGTCCAAGCCGTTCGTAAATGCCGTGTTCGTTCTGCAGCTTGGGGATTGATCGCCCCGTGCCGCCCTTGGCCACAAACGTGTAGCCGAACTGCAGCAGCGAGACCTGGAACAGCGCACCACAGGCACCCTCTTTCCCGAGAACCAAAACACTCTTGTCCAGGCTTTGCGCGAGCTCGGCCCGCAGAAGAGTGGTCCACTGCGCGAACGAGACAGGGTGCTTCTGCACTTTGCCCTTGCCTTTTCCTTTGCCGCCCGCCTTTCCACCGTGCAATGATACATTGGGACATTTCCTGTCGAGCGCGCCGCCGTTCACCAGTGACAGGAGGCACTGTGCAGTGCAGTACGCCTTGCGGCAGGCCTTGCCATGTGTGTCTGCCATTGACGGTTGGGTGGATGCAGGAGTCGTGTGGTTATCGCTGCGGCTGCCAGACACCGTCCCAGACGCCGGACCCGACGTGGCCCCCTTCTCTGTCCTCTTGACTGATTTCGGCGTCCAGTCAGGGTCGCTTGGGACGCTGAGGCGCGTTGTGGCAGGCCGGTTCGTTTCGTTCGCGTCCTGTACTTCTTCCTCCAGCGTAGCCACTCTGTGCAGAAGCGAGTCGTAATCCATCTTGTATGTTTGGCAGGCGTGCGCTGCCGCCACACGCACATCATTGCTTTTCTGTGTCGAGAAGAGAGCGAGGGCAGTAAACACCAGAACCTGGCTCACAGCACCGTTTACTTCCGGATCGCCATTTGCCTCGACCTCGCGCGACGGTTGAGCGAGGTGGTAATACAGCACGGCCGGATTGTCCCAGTCGATCCGCAGGAAAACAAAGCTATCCCCGTTTGTAAGGTAGCCGTATTCCAAGCCCGCCTCGATCATGTAGGAATAGGTCTGTGTGACGGCCGCTGTTGCGATGAGCTCCGAGTAGTGCTGGAACCGCGCAGGGCCGGTTGTCGGTTCGGTTGGCTTGTTGACAAGTTCGTCGACAATATCCATCGGCCGCAGTCCCCGTTCCAGATGCTGCGTGTGCAGTTTGTGGGGTGCCTTGTACTCGATGAGATATGCAAGTTTCCTCTGTTCACCTACTTGGCCGAACACGCAAACTTGGCCACGCATAGGTCTCTCGACTTCTTCTACACCGTCTACTGCGTCTGCGGTGCCCGTCCCATCCTCTTCGTCCCGGAGATCGGCCTCCACTGCTTCAAAAATAATTCGGTCAACTGCGGGGAGACCAAGTCGGCCAGGCTCAACATCCTTGAGATGGGAGAGAACGATGCGGACAGGCTCCTCGATCGAGTTATAGTGCACAAATGACAGGGAGGTCTCGCCGAACACATTGTTGGAATGCATGCGGGCACCAAAGCACTGGAGACCGCTGATACTTTCAAATAGCCTGTGGTCGCCAGGGAAAGCTTGATTGAGCGCCGTCAAGGTCTCGGCTTGTGTCTGCTCGAAGTCGAGCCACGGGGTGAGCAACCGCGGACAGTGCTTGTTGACGGGATTGGTTGCAGGAGTCTCGGACGAGAGATAGCCATTGACAGAGTACTTGATACCGGACAGGACATGTTCGTGACAGGCGAGCAGGTATTCGCCAAGAGTGGTCTTACGGATAAGAGCCTTGCTTTCGTCTATCCAGCGCCGCAATTCTTCATTCTTGCGCTCATATTCGTTTCTCCCGCGCTCTAAATCTTCCGTCTCGCGCCTTAATTCGTCCATCCTGCGCTTCAGTCTCTCATTCTCGCGCTTAGACTCCTGGAGAAGCTGCTGTTGAAGTTCTTCGTCAGTCGGCATGGCTTAAACAGATGCGAGCGAGTGAGAAGAGACAAATAAGAGAGAACAGTGAGAGCGTAAGTGAATGAGAATGAAGGATGAAAGTGTGCTCAAGTGAGAGAGTGGAAAAGTAAAAAGAGGGAGTAGTTGCAGGGTTGCACACCGTGCAGGCAGCAGCGCATTCGTTGATTATGTAATCGTATATATTCAGGTACAACCGGTTCTTCGATGGGAACCTATATATTAGTGTCAAGATGGAGTTAGATTATGATCCTGCTGGTACATACGGCTGATTAGATGGACGACGTGCTCGGGGGACCGCTCGGGGAACTACTCGTAGGCGTGTGAATGTTGTTTATCACTTCAGCAGAGGAGCGGTAGTATCCAGTGATGGTGGTGGTCGTGGTGAGATGTAGTGCCGTGCCATTCAGGTACTAGTGCCTGAAAGACCCACTGTAACCAGCCTCAGCTAGTGAGATAACCACTATGTGGAATATCTTATCAGCTGTTATCACCATCTGCCTGATTCCGTCATTGCTGAGCTCCTCGAGCACAACCTCCATCGAGGGCGACGACGACTGACTGCTGTGTTCTGTACTGTATACCTTGTTTTCCTTCATCACGTTTACATTTGCTACTGTACACTGTCACCGTACAAACGGCTTTCGTCAAACCGACTACAGCAGCGCGTATCACCGACTATCGACAAGCGGTGACGCCCTCGGCGACAACACCATGACTGCAGCCAACTTCATCGCGGCTGTGGCTGCTTTGGCGCCTCTTGCCTACGCGATGCAGCCCGGCGCTGTGCCTCCTCTGCCTGCACCGATGCGTCCTCTTAAATGGGGCCAAATCAACTTCCTTCACACAACCGTGCGTCACACCCAGAATCCCGGACATGGTGATGGCTTTGACTGACCTGTGCTGATAGGACACCCACGGATGGCATGGTGGTCACCTTCAAGAGTGAGCCTTTAGCTACTTCTAACTATAGTTCTATCCAACCGGCTAACACGGCAGATCCCAATACTCAGCCGACTGGGGCGACTATGTCTCATTTGCCGACCACATGAGACGCCGCGCCAACGACGACGGCGTGGACCTGCTGCTTGTCGACACCGGCGACCGCATCGAAGGCAACGGTCTCTACGATGCGTCGGAGCCCAAGGGCCAATACACGTACGATATATTCCACCAGCAGGACATTGACATTATCTGCTCCGGCAACCACGAGCTGTACCAGGCCGACGCCGCCACCCGCGAGCACCACATCACGGTGCCCAACTTTGCCGGCCACTACCTGGCATCGAACCTCGACTACATTGAAGTCGACACCGGCAAGCAGGTGCCCATGGCCAAGGACCGCTACCGGGCCTTCCAGACACCCAACCAGAAGATCAACATTGTGGCGTTTGGGTTCCTCTTCAATTTCACCGGCAACGCGGCCAATTCGTACGTGCAGCCTGTTCAGCAGACGGTGCAGGAAGACTGGTTCGTGCATGCCATTACCAACGAGCCTGCCGACCTGTTCGTCGTCATTGGCCACGTCGGCGCGCGCATGGGCGAGCTGCGTGCCATCTACGAGGCCATCCGCGCCAAGAATCCCGAAACGCCCATTGCGATCTTTGCCGGCCATGCGCACGTGCGGGATGCCGTCCAGTTTGACGACAATGCACTGGCCATGGCCAGTGGCCGCTACTTTGAGACCATTGGCTGGATGTCGGTTGACGGCATCACGACCAAGTCCAAGGCAGTCGAGCAGGAGGCCGACAAGGCTGCTGTCCGCTTCTCTCGCCGCTACATGGATACCAACCTCCTGGGCCTCTACTTCCACAGTGGCACCAACGCCACGACCTTCCCAACGGAGCAGGGCCGCAACCTGACCGATTTCATCGCTGCCGGTCGTTCCAACCTCGGGCTCGAGACTGTGTTTGGCTGTGCACCCCAGAACTACTGGCTGCAGCGCCGCAGCATCGACGACCCAGACAGCCTCTTTACTCTGCTGCGGAACAAGGTGCTCCCGGAAGCGATTGTGAACAAGGACCGCGCCGACAAGCCGCGTGTCGTGATCATGAACACGGGCTCCATGCGGTTCGATGTCTACCGCGGCGCCTTTACGCGGGACTCGACTTACATTGTGTCGCCGTTTATCAGCCTAGTTAACTACATCCCGGATGTGCCCTACCGGCTGGCAAAGCATGTCAACTTTCTCCTGAACAACAACGGCCCGATCCTGAGTGCGCTGGCGGACGAGGTGGCTGCCAAGGGCATGGACGACTACACGCGGGGCGTTGACTGGCGCGAGATGGGCGTGCCCGAGCAGTATGCCATGAAGGCGACCAAGGGACGTCTTCAGGCCGACACGGAAGGCTCTCAGAAGCAGCTTCTGGGTCGCGATGCCAGCTCTGCGGAGACGGAGACGGAGACGGAAATGGGCCGGCCGCCGCTGGTTGCTGGCTACACGACGCGCGACGATCTCGGCGACGACGGCGACGACGCCATCCACGAGCCGCTGCCGCACTTTAGCCTGCCCAACTGCATCGAGGCCAACGTCGGGTTCGCCGAGGGCGAGGAGCCCGAGACGGTCGATCTCATTTTCTTTGACTTTATCCAGCGGTTTGTGCTGATGGCGCTGGCCTTTGTCGGCCGCAACGACCCTGCCGGCAAGCAGTACACGCCGGCCGACATTGAGTCGTACCTGGACGGCAAGTTTACCGACTACCTGCTGGACTGGATCCAGACCAACTGGAAGGACGAGTGCCAGAAGCAGGTGTAATCTGTCGGGGTGTCACGTTGGTTTGTTGGGCAGTCTGCTCTGCCGCATTTTCTTATATACTGCATGTTGCATAGTCGTTTTCATAGAATAGCATGAAATTAGTTGAGCGTGTTTTCGCATCGCAGCATTGATGCAACTCTTCAGTAGCGATCCACAAAGGCATACTGTGTGACTTGCTGTAGTGGCGTGGGATACTGGCTATGAAGTCTGCGTGTCGTCGCATTCTCGTCCTGTGTTCGCCACTATCGTTCCTCACCACAAACCATTGTTGCTATTGGCAGCTGTGCAAGTGTGCATGCATCTGCACATGTCGCCCTTGGACTTATTCCGAGCCGAAGAATACGGTGAGAACAGACAGCAGTGCGGATGGCAGTGTTATGGGAACAAGGCGATGAGCAGGAGATAATGGAAACAAAATCGTGTCCGTGTTGCCGGGCATGTCCATCGATTGCATAAGCAGGCACAATACATGTCGTCCGATTCTCGACTACATATGCAGACATGGCCGTCTGATCACATCTACTACTCAAACGGCAGCGAACAGCGAAACAAATATGATCTCCTTTGTGGTTTCACTCCATGCGTGGTAACAAAACTGTAAATTGAATCAAATTTGATAAACGCCGGTCCTCGCCATCCGTTTTGACACTCGTATAAAATGGGGTATGAAACTTTGCCCTTTTTTATTTTACTAACTTTTCCACATCACGCACACAAACTAGCCTTTGAAAAACTTAGTTGGTGTTGCGGCGGCGGTCGCGCTCCTCGGCAATGGTGAGCTTGACACCGCGGCCCTTGGGCAGGGAGATCCAGGGCTTCTCCTGGCCAATGACGAAAACGTTGCTCTCACGGGTGGCAAAGGTGTTGTCAATGGCGTCCTTGAGGTGGACAATGTTGAAGCCACCGTCGTGGCGCTCACGGTGGGTGATGACACCGACACGACCCATGTTGCGGCCGCCGGTGACCATGGCGAGGGCGCCAGTGTCGAACTTGACAAAGTCGGTGATCTTGCCGGTGGCGAGGTCGATCTTAACGGTGTCGTTGACCTTGATCAGCGGGTCGGGGTAGCGGATGCTGTAGACACGAGATTAGTATCAATGAAAGACATACAACTTACCAGCACGTTGTAGAATCAGCGTCTCGTTGGGACACGCTCGGGAAAGAGAGAGCAGACGCGTCGAACATGGCCAAGATGATGCAAGGTGGGTGATGATGACCGACAGGAGCGGTGGAGAGCCGAGAGATGGACAGTGACAAGGACAGGTGGAAAGTGAAAAGTGCAGGCAGAGCCTTGTGCACGAGCAAACCACAGTGTCGTCTGGTGCCAGAACTACGAGTCAACTACGTGTGCCATGGACGGCACAGCAGCTTCTCGCAAACAAAGAGCGCGTGCTCTTTCCCCCCGTCCCAGCTGTTTCCTCTCTCTCTCGCATCGTCTCTCGTCTCTCGTCTCGTCTCGACCTCATCAGCCAGCAAAACAGATACTCGAAAGTGCTGTCCTGCTGCATATGCTCATCTTGGCGCATGTCCTCCTTGTCTCGTCTCTTCCGTCGCGTGGCCTTGCAAAACTTGATCCAACGGCTGATAGATTGCAGAGAGTATATGGGGGACATCTTTTGTGTATTCCTGGGACTGAACCCGAGGAAGGGAAAAAAGAAACATACGTTCTCGCATCGTGCGTAACCAAGAATGGAATGCCACCACGGCCGAGCTGGACGCGGCGGACCTTGCCGAGCTTGTACTCGGCCTCCTCGTTCTGGATGCGGTGAACGGTGAAGCGGCCCTTGGTGTCGTAGATCAGGCGGAAGTTCTCGCCCGTCTTCTCAATCGAGATGACGTCCATGAAGCCGGTGGGGTACGTCATGTCGGTGCGGACCTTGTGGTCGACCTTGATCAGGCGCTGCTGCAGGATCGACTTGGTCTCGCGGTAGTTGAGAGCGTACTTGAGGCGGTTGCGCAGGAAGATGATGAGCGGCAGGCACTCGCGGGACTTGTGGGGACCGGCCGACGCCTTGGGGGCGTAGACGCCGGACAGTTTGTCCAGCAGCCAGTGCGAGGGGGCGCTCAAGCGCTTCTGGTGCTTCTTCCTGGGTGGCTGTTAGTCCTCCTGTCTCGATGGCGAGGTGGTTCTCGTTTCTTCGCGGCATGCCCAGAACGCAGACAACTCCTCTCGTCGTGCGTCCTGTGCGTCCGTTGTCCTCCATATGATACTTACATTCCCTTACCCATTTTGGCGGTATTGTGTGATTGGCGATTTGGTCGTGATGTGGAAAGGAAGCAAGAGAAAGAAGTGCAGATGCAAAATCGTACATGGTAAAACCCAAGAAAGATAAAAAGGTGGGTCCGAAAAGAAAAGCGAGAGAAAAATTGAATTGCCAAAACGACTGGAAGAGCGGGGCAAGGGTTTCAAGCCCTTCTGTGGGTTTTAGCAGTCATGTGTTTGTCATGTGATACACTGTGTGATACTGTGCTGCTAACAGTGTGAAAGCAAGCGCTACTGTGTGTTCCGTCTCACATCGATGTTGTACAGAGCCTTGCATTGAGCAATATTGGAGCGCCACAAAAGCCGAGAAGACGAGAAGAAGAATGCTCCCCTTGGGGTCTCTCTGCTTTTGTTGTCGCTGCTACATGCTATGGTGCTGCTGTGCTCCCCTTTGATCCCTTGTGACAACTTCTTATCCTGCTACATATGTGTATGGCGTTCGACATCCGATGCTTCGTCGACAGTGAGCCTGGCCAGTCCATTCTACTCTACCAGCACAGCAACGTCAGCTGAGCCAAAGGATTCTGACAGCCCCGCAGAGAATGCCTTGAGCTAGCTCCTAACAGTGGCTATGATGTATCTCACAGCCTTCCCTTGTCCGTTGAAAGCCGTTTCGACATGCAGCAAATAGACGCCGAGTGGAAAAACAAAGGATACGCCTGCAAGATCAAGTCTGACAGCTCGCTAGGCAAGCCACTGCGACCTCGGTTGAGCGATGCTCGCAGGGATGCTTGTGCTGCATCAGAGTTGCTGCAAGCCGAAGAGGTCATGAGATACAAGGCAAGGTGTGCAGCGAGGTGATACCCAAGACGGTGATCACTCTACGAAAAGCAACCCGGGTGATGAGGACCCCAAAGCATACGCGGACAGTCCGATGGTCCAATGAGCATGCGATTCCCAACACCTCTTGACGCGGGCGTCTGCACCCTGAGGCTCTGGAAGATGACTGGTGCATCAGATAGGCTGTACATGTGGCCGGGAGAGGAGTCGGAACGAGAATCTACCGTATGGGATATGTAATCAGTGCCGTAGAAAATACACCGGTATGATATGTATTCTATTTGATTGCAAACAATAAACTAGAAAGTTTAAAGTCAGATATAAATCAACCCCTCGTAGCCACACCACCTTCCGTCACATAAGCATAATACCGTTAAGCATAGAGTTGGCGCTGGAGCCACAGACAGCACGACAGAATAGCCCTGTAAAGATGGGGACCTAGGGTGGACCGTGCTGTTCTGGCCCAGCGCGACAAGAGCAGAGAAAGAGGAAAAAGACCATAGAGTTGCGTTGCGGTTGCTCCGGGCCGGGGGCGTCATTTGCCTGTGACCAAGCTGATGTGATCATCGCCAGAAGCGACGCAAAAGCAAGGTCGAGGACGTTTCGTGCGATTTTGTTAAACAGAGGGCATTATGTGATTTACGCTCTGAACACACCGTCGCTTCCCTGTAATATTACAATTCTCCAAAGCATAGCCTGCTAAATGACCTAAATGCCCTAAATGACCTAATGACCGCCTACCCTTCAGCCCCGGCCATGATTGCCTTCTCTCATTTTCTCTCATTGTCATCACATCACGTAAGCGTGCTTACCAGTAAACAAAGGGAAAGCACCGCGGACTCGTTTGCATCTATAAGTACTCTCCCTCATCATAGCGACAGCGATTAGCGCATCCGCAACCAGACGCCATTCCACATCCCACGTTCCATCTCGGATTTCAGCCAACAACCGTAATCAAGCACTAGCCCACTGCTACTTGCAGAAGTACTTGATACTACTATGTAGATTAGACACCTATCAATACCCCACACGACCTCAGCGAGAAACCGCACGCCAGCAACCCAGAGGCTGCTCATCCGACGACGAAAACAGCCCGACCGACCACGCTCTCGATCCATTTCTCGCTCTTTCCTTCGCGCCTCTCTCCAGCCTTGTCCTAGACTCTCCACCAGAACCAGAACTCTTACGCCGCGCCGTCCACCGACATCCCGACCGCTGTCTTCTCCCCTCCTCGACACCACGACGACTTGTTTACCTTTCTCCTCGCCTAGCATCTCCCTGAATCAGACGAAAGTACGCAGACGATATATGACTACGACGTCACCATCTTCTGCCGACGAACGATCTCGAACTCCAAACAGAGTCACTACGCACCCAACGACGGCTCACCTTAACGTCGCGCCCGCACTATTGTCTTTGCCCGTTCGCCTGTCCATTATCCACAAACAGTCCGACAGCCTTGCACTCTGCGATCTGCGATCTGCGACATCCGCCACCACTCACCCTATTCGCCCTTTTTGTCACTTATCCGGATTCGCATAAAGCTAAATCCAGCCCATTCTCTCCGCTTCACTCTACCGCCAAGCATCCTCTTTATCAACAGACCAGCAGCTGCCGCGCTCGCACCGGTCTCACGCCAACCGCCGATCTAGTCACTTGCCATCTTCTTTGGACCCCCGGGGGCTGTGATCACCATGGCCGCCTTCGTCAGGGTCTCAGGCCCGCCCAACAGTAGCTTCCTCGTAGGCTACCCGGGCATCTCTGCAACTTTGGTGTGTCCCATCGTCCCCTCTTGGCACTATTTAGCTAACACTGCTCTCAGCCGCGCATCGAAGGAAAGGTCGAAATCCGTCCATCACAGGGCTTCTCCATGCCCGTCAACATCTCGCTCGTTCGGATATGCCTCCAGCGCCGCGAAACAATACACCCTGCCGCCGACAACATGGCCAAGAAGCATCTGAGCACGCCGCGCCGTGATACGACAGACGTTGTCGGCAAAGAGCTTCTTCTTTTCCGGTGTCCGTCAGGAAAAGACTCCGAAAGCGTCATTTCCATGGATCTTCCTTTTGTTCTTTTCATCCCATTCGGCCGTGGTGGCGAGGAGACCAATCGCCGCATCCCACCCGCATCTCTGCAGCTACCGAGCCGCATCGCCGAGACCTACTACGAGCTGGTGGTGACTGTCCAGCAAGGGCCGAGTACACAAAACAAATATGCCTTCCCCGTACCGCTACAACGATATGACACGCTCTCGACCTTTGGAATGTACAACAAGCAGGAGAACCGCGCGGTCACCGTCGACAACATCATCACGCTGGCCATATCGTTGCCACGTTGGAGCTACGGCCCGCTCGACCCCATCACCGTGTTCATCAAGCTTGCACCAAATCCAGACTGGGTCAGCAAGGCCAAGCGGGTGACGATAAAAAGCATCACGCTCCAAATTGAAGAGGAGATCACCTTTAACCCCGAGGGCGACGAGCCGACCAAGAAGGTCAATAAGATTGCCAGGCACGTTAAGAACGTTCAGACAAAAATGCCCGAGGCTGGCTATGCCGTGAACATGGGACTTGTCTTTCCCTCGCGAGACCTACGAGACAGCGACGGCATTATTCGGCGTGGAAAGCCGGCTTTCCCGTTGTACGAAGTGTCCTCTTTCACCACCATATCGACGCTCTACAAAGTCGAGTACTTTCTATCCATCAAAGCACAAATGGGATCGGCTCGCGATATTTCTTTGCGACTGCCAATCGTCATCTGTCCCCTGGACCACCAGGCATGCAAGGAGGAGATGGACGCCATTGAGCAGGCAGCCAAAGATGCCTCCATGGTCGACCCCAACAACCCCATGCTCCCAGCAGGAACCGTCGTGCTTGCAAACGACCGCGACTCGCTGCGCCACCTCGGCCTCTGCACGGTTGGTGGCCAGAAGAAGCCATTGATTGAATGATTCGTATACGTTGTCATTCTTCTAATCATCTTCCGACCCGGCGTCAACACAGGCAGACACGACTTTAATGGCAATGTGACAGACCTTATCAATGGCGGCCAGCCATGTCCGTCATCAAGCCGAGCTCACATTCGGCGCGCCGCACCACACCTTCGGAGTGCATACCTTTTAAAGATATCGAATGTGGCGCGCGCATGTTGTATACCCTGTCGCCTATTGCCACTTGGACGTATCATCGGCCGGTCTTCTTGCACACTATGACATGCACCTTGACGACCATCCACGAGTGATGCTGTGTCCGTCTCGATTCCCCTCTACCGCCCAGTCAGCTACTTTTTTGTCTAGCATACTGCTTACCTTTATTTGTCGTATATACCTCGGCTCTTTGAGTTCTCCTTTCTTCTTCTTCAGCTCTTGCTTCGGCCTATGGCCAAGGGATTCTGCTCTGCTTTTGTGGCGCAAGTTGGGCATATACCACATTACTCTTGGCTGTTACTTTGTAGCATATCCCTCTTACTTTTTCTGTGGGTTTATTATGTTGTAGTGAGTATACGAATTCACGAACAATGATTTATTATGACATTTCACTCGAAAGTCTGATCAAAAACATGGTGAGCGATGACGTTGTGATAACTTGCAAGGCTCTGGATTGTGTGAAGTGGGTCACAATTCCCTGAAGCACATGCTGTGATAGGTGGGTGGTACCCAGAACTTGATTTTCAGGCTCTACACAGTCACTGTCGATGAGATTCCATATGCAAGACAGCATTTGTGGTTTACACATAATACAGCCAGCGTTTTTTTATTGAGTTTTATCTGTCTTTTCTTCATATACACTGTTCATAATGTCAATGTCAAGGGTGGACAATGCAAATGGCACACCAGACACCAGCGATGCGCCCATAGACGGCGGCGATGACGCTTTGGGTGCCGGCGCAGGCGCAGATGCAGACCTGCTGCGACAACAAGCTGGAGGTGACGAGCACGCGGATGCCGTGGAGGAAGCCGAGGAGATGCCCGACTACCGCGGGTTTGCCGCTCTGCTCGGGCGGACGTCTGCGCCCGCGCCCACGCCCACGCCCACAGAACCTCGGCGCAAACAAATCTCGTCACAACTCATCCGCAAAGGCGAAAAAGACTTTGAAGAGCACGGCACGCGCGCACAGCAGGCCGCCCTCGAGCAGAGCCGGTCCGTCATGGAGTCGGTGCTGGCCTACACGCGCGTGCACGCGGGCGCGGCGGATAGCGATGTCCTCCGCGGATGGTATTTTCCTAATGTGTGGGCGGATGAGGAGGAGGAGTCTGTTGAGTCTGCGTCTGAGTCTTTGGAAATGCCCGCACACAAGGACGCGTCCGCTTCCGCGTCCGCATCCTCACCCATATCCGCACCCCGCCGCTTCATCCACACACGCCACCGTGTCGTCATGGTCGAGGTCGGCCGTGGCACCATGTTTGCGTCGGTCGGCGCTGTGCCCGGACGCCCCCCATGGGTCAAAGGCCTGTCCAAGGCCGAGCAGGCGCCGCCGCGGCCGGGCTTTGACCG
This sequence comes from Ophiostoma triangulosporum, assembly GCA_029298705.1. NCBI lineage: Eukaryota > Fungi > Ascomycota > Sordariomycetes > Ophiostomatales > Ophiostomataceae > Ophiostoma > Ophiostoma triangulosporum. The sequence goes on along the minus strand of JANSLO010000010.1, from coordinate 203,452 downwards.
CGTGTGGCTGCTGCCGGAAGAGGCGCTCTTTCTGGTCGAGCGCGGATCCATGGAGTTGTGGTACCCGCTGAAGCCGATTGAGGCCATTTTGGGCACGAAAGACGGCGACAAAAAAGGTGAAAAAGGCGACGACGAAGTAGACAAAAAAGACGAAAAAGACGACGACGACGACGACGACGAAGACGGCCTCCCTCTAAGCCTACAAGCGGCTTACTCGCTGCTCATCGGTCCCGATGTCGATTTCTCGAGCGACGACGCACAAACGCGTGGCCGCATCCCGCTGACATCCTACCAAGTCTACACCCACCTGCGACGGTCGGGCTACCAGGTGCTACGGGCCGTGCACACCGATCCGCAGACGCCGCTGGACCCGGCTGTGTCTGCTGCGTCTGCGTCTGCATCGGCCGCGTCCCCCGTCGCCAACTTATGGCAGTGGCTCTACGCGCTCGTCGGACTGGGCCCGCGCCTGCCCGACACGAGCAGCCGCTCGGCGTACGGGCTGCTCGTGACGCCGGGCGTCTACCGCTCGTACAATGCCATCTACGCACAGCTGCGCCTGGCGCGCTCGCCATCGCCGCCGCCGCCTCCGTCGCCGCCGCCGTCTTCACCATTCCGCATTGTCTTTCACGTCTGGAAGGCCGGCAGCAAAGACAAAAACGCGGTTCCCTTTTCCAAGTCGCGCCCGCCCCCGCCCGACTTTTACATGGCCGTGGCGGATGCGCACACGACGGGCGTGCCGACGCGCGCCCAGATTATGGATTTGCTGGCGTCGGTGCCGCCGGTGCCGGCTGTACAGCCAAAGACGCAAAAGACGCAAAAGACGCCCGCAAAAACGCACAAGACGCCCCGGTCCGACTTCCCGCCGCTGCCCGTAGTCTACCGACGGCTCAAGCTGGGCCGACGGTGTGTGATTGTGTCGGTGGTGGACCACGGGATAGTCAACTACATGCGGTTTGCGGACGGGACGTTTGGGACGGAGCCGCTGAGCGGGCGGTTTGACGCGGTGGCGGCGGGTACGTTTGCGGGGCGCGGCGGAGGGAAGCGCGGCAAGGCAGGAGGCAGCAAAGGCAAGGGCGGCAAAGGCAAGGGCGGCAAGCCAGGCAAATAGGTGTATGTCTCTGTCTCTGTATATAAACAAGCTGTGTCTGTCTGTCTGTCTCCGTATAAACAAGTAGTGTCTGTCTGTCTGTATGTCTCCGTAGTGTCAGTTATGTATATCAAATCTCTGTATATCAAATCTATAACTGCATGGCCGGTAGTGCAATGTAGGAGGCCGTTTTGCTATGGAGCCATGTAGGACGAGAGAAGCCAACGGGCGGCTAATGGTGCCTGGAAGCAACGGCAAAAGACCACGATCACGGGCGGTAGCTGGGCGCGTGGTGCGAGCAGGGGTGTAGCAGGGGTCCATATTTGTGCCGTTGTCCGACTCCGACTGGATTGGTTAGGAGGTGACGAGTTGCGTTGCACTCTGTTTGTGGTCTTATTTTTGATCTGTTGGTCAATGAGCCATTTCAAAGAGCCATATTCGGAGCCAGTACTCAAGGAGCATGTTCAAAGACTTAAAATACGAACAACACGAGCTGATGCGCTGTCATACGCCCAGGCTATGCACAAATGACTTCATGCAGGCTGTCTATTTGCCGCAACTGTGAACCGCCGAGTTGTCAACCCAACGACTACTCTGAGCCAATGAACAGTTGTCAAGCCTCGTCCTCAGTGCTGCCTGTATACCGTCTTACGGGCCGGATGCGCAGTTCGTTGTTGTACGGCGCCCCCAAGGCAGCCGATGGATGTCTTGGATCCTACAAACCGCTTTGCTGCACGCTTGGGCACACCTGCCATTTCAGTCTTTCAGATGCTGGTCTGCTGCATGCCGCCTATCCGGTTTATCACAAATTTTATCACATATCGTCTGAGCCTCGCTGTCAGTTGACTGTTTCCCAGAGGCGACCCGGTGATGAACGCCCAACAAGTTTGCAATGTTATTGCATCACCACTCCGTCAAAGGTCAGCCGTGCCTTTTATCATCAACGAGTAGTAGGATCTTGTTATAAGATAGATCGGAATAGAATAAGAAAATACAACTTGGGGGCCAAAACAAAAGGCGGCTGTAGCCTCCAGGGAGTGTTCTGTCCGGACAGAGATCCGGAAAAGGTGATATGTGACAGGGAAATGCAGTTGAAACAGCGAGATGTCTGGTAGATGCATAATGAAGACCAAAGATGCATGATCAAGTGCACATATTGGCTTATTTATTAATAGATTTAAAAGAGTCAAAATAAATTGACAGCGGAAGCTGCGCCGACTGCCACTTTCCAGCACTAGTTCTCAGTGCAATAGCTCTGCTGTTGAGCTAATTCATCATCACTAGCGTTCTCTTCTTTCCTCTTTCTCTCATACATCTCCATCTTCAGCGGTTCCACTTTTATTGTCAGCTAAGCATAGACGGATGCTCCTTCCGTTTATGTGTTGTTTCTTGAAGGAGCTAGTCGCAGTATCTTACACTTTTACATATGTACGGAGTACATATGTGTACAGGGCGACCGTGGCTCCTTCCTCTGGTTGGCTCGTACATATGGAAATTGATGTTCATACTGTGTTGCTCTTTCCCTTTTCTGCATGTCGTCTGTTGCTCCTTCCTCGTTGTGTTATATTTCATATTTGTTTGGCACCTGAATTTAACTGCTGTTATCATCACAATTCATCCTGCTGTTGCTGCCTATTTTGCTTCATTTCGGCTTCATCTGTTCGTTTCTTTCGTCTTTGTCAACTCTCTTCGATCGCCTACTCATCGTTGTCATAAGCCATACGCCTTGTACGCCCCGGCTTGCGAGTTGTCAACGACGGAAACAGACAGCCGCTTATGGTTATTTCCATTCTTCTTTTTGCCAATCATCGCCCGTCTTTGGCCTCTCTCTTTTTCGACTTTTTCCTTTTTCTTTTCTTTTTCCTTTCCTTTCCTTTTTCCTTTTGCAACAGCGCTCTCAGCTACTCGAGTATTATCCGATTTATATCCATTTAGTCCTACATCTTCACTCACCTTGCATCTCGACAACACATTCACTCTCTCATCTGATCTCCTCGCAACATCTGCCTTTTGCGTCCAAAGGCCCTCGTCGAATCGGTTGCATTCTACGCCCTCCATCCCATCAACCATCCACACTCTACCTTACAGCTACCCCTCTGATCTAACCGGTCATAGCTCGCTTGTGCTTGGGCGTTGACATAGGCTCCAACTCAAGGCTGATCTTTCACACCATCTCCCACAACATTACATTTCTCTTCATCTTTCTTTACTACTCAATCTAGTTTTTAATTTCAAGAGCACGCCACTGAACGCTGATTCGACGCGTCGACGGCAACTATGGCTACTTCCATGCCAACTGCCACGACCGATGTGTCTGACATCGCCGGCCTCAGTCTTGCTGCCATCGCCGCCCTCGCCGCCCGGGACTCTTCGCCGCGAAAATTGTCCCACGGCTCCTCTTTACACTCGCGCACCCAGTCATACTCACGTACCTATCCCCAGCCATCCTCGCATTCGCGTCCACCGTCGCAGTCCGAGTCGTACCATTCTCCACAGCAACACCTAAAGCAGCAGCAGCAGCAGCATCATCATCAGCAAGTACCATCTTGCTCGCCACCCTCAAAACCCTCAAAACCCTCAAAACCAAAACACATCGCCGACAGCTCGATCAACGCAACCGGTGTCTTTTCGCCTCCTCCATTCCCATCCGATCAGACCACTTCTGCATCGCATGAGCACTACCAGCAGCAGTGCAACCGTCGCTCACCATCTCCGTCTGCCGCCCGCACTATCCCGAAGATGGCTGCTGCACGCCGTCCGCTGCCCAGTGCCGCATTCAATGGCTCGGCTGCATCCTCCAATTCACCACGCTCCAAGCCACCTTCTCGTCGCCCATCTGCTTCCAGCGCATCATCCATGTAAGAGTCCTCATATTTATCTCCCCAAAACCTCTTGTTAGCCTATTCAGCACAACGCGCTGGGCACGAGCTTCTTTGTCTACCTGACCCGTCTCTGGCCCGTCTCGTCATATTTGTCTCACCTCTCTATCAGCAACTGTATCGAGTGATACATTGCTCTTTTCTTCTAGTTTTCCTACTCCCCGCCGTCTGCCTCTCGCATCTCTTGATATTGCTATTTTTCTACTTTCTCGCCGCTGCGTCTGTCTACTCTGCAAGTGCACTCCATCGCTCTCTCTCCGGGCTTGTCTCGTGCCAAATCAAACCATCATTGCATGGACAGAGCGCCATTCGCCTCTCAAGCCGCAGAACTCCAACTTTCTCTCATAAAATACATGAGTACTTGTTTCTTCATTTCTCCCAACTCCGTGCCCCCAAATCCAGCCACTCAGAAGGCCCCATTTTCAAACAGCCCCACTATTTACTGTCTCTAATCTATGTTTCTTGTGTTGATAACTCGATTTATCTCTCTTGTTTATCTTTTCAACTTTATTCTTCATCATCTTCATTTCTTCATCCTTGCTGATTCTTTTAAATTGCCCACGTTGTGTCAAGCGTTCAGCCAATGCCCATTACCACTACGTGCGTATTTCTCTCTACTTTTTCTCTCTTTTTTTCCTCTTCTTTTTCCTTTTTCTTTTTCTTTTTTCTTCTCTTTTCTTCTTTCTTTTCCCTTATTCTTCTTCTTCCTCTTCTTCTTTCTCTTTTTTTCTACTTCTCGTTTCTTCTTATGTCCTTCTTGTGTCCTTCTTCCTCATCTCCCTTTTGTCTTATATCGTCTCGTCCTATCCCTTTACCTCCTTACGCTAGCTTGTTGTTGTTCGTTGTCAACGCCCAAATCTTTACCTCTTGCGTTAGTCACAGTTAGTTGACAACTCGCGCCGAGCCTCGCGCCTCTCTCTTTTATCTACTCTTAACCCCATAGCCTCGACAACTCCCACCCACCCAGTACTCAGCCCATATCAGCAAACTGCCCTGCCAAGTGGCAGCGCTAGTGGGCCATCTGTTGTACGAGTACTTTGGTCATCCTATATTATGATGCCTGCCCGTTGCCACTTTCATATTGTTTCGGCCTTGCTCTCATAGCATGTCTAGCAAGCTTCACATTTTTGCCATTTTCATCCATATTTTCATCATCAGTTTCATCTTCATTTCATCCACATAGCTTTCTCATCTCTCCTCATCTCATCACTTCTAGTCGCTCTTCACAACATCTGCCATTTTCAGTTTCCATGTCACAAAAACTAACTATCGCTTAACAAAGCCTGTCCGCGACTCGCAAAGGAAAAATGGGAGAGGTCAATCCCAACGGCAGGGATGCCATTTTGACCGAAAAGACCGGCCGTGGCCCTGCAGATTCAAATGGCCTGCCAGATGCTTACAGAGACGAGATCATAGTTGGGTCCTCAAATAGTCTCCGTGCGTCGCCCCCATGCATGACTTCGGACTGTGAAGACACCGCCATGGCCGATAGCGACCCGTCAGCACTACCACAGCCCAAGCGGAGGCGGTCAACAGCAACAAACAGTGAGGCCGGTGAAGAGCAGACTGACTCCGGTTCAGTTGCCAACAATATGCTGTCCCCTCGCCTACGCCCATTGTATTCATCACAACAAACACACCAGGCCGGCAACCACAACAGTGCATTGAACAGTGCATTGGCCACCCAAGGACCTGCCAGCGCCGCTCCCAATAACAAGATCGAAATTCCACTCGGCTACTGGCGCGAATCGACCGTGCCTGACGCCAAGGACCGACATGCCGTCGTCGGCTTTATAGACTCAATGGAGCGCCTCCGCACGCGCATCGTGCAGACTACTCGCTTCGGCGCCCCAATTCCTCTAGACTACGAGCACCCACTAGGCTCAGGGAGCAGCTGGGTGACATTTGAGCGCGTTGTCTTTGAGAACCATCTCATCGGTCTGGACCACAACCAGGTCAAGGAGTACGTCAAGCTCCGCACCGAAATGGCCGGCGTTCCCGAAACTCCTGAGCAAAGGACAAAAAATGAAACGAACGCCGTCAAGGAAGCCATGTGGCGAGCCTCTGCGCAACCCACTTCCGACACCCACCAAGCACCGCAAATTGCATACGGAGTCGACCTTCCTGATTATGCCATGCACGCGGCTGGGGGCCGTCCCGAGAAGAAGCGCCGCGTCACCAATAACTACGGACCGGCACTATCGCCTCAGATGCCTCAGATCGATGCAAGCCCCAAACCCACACCGCCTCCTACCGGTAATCTCACAGCCCACAATGGTACCACTGGCGAGTTTCCGCCCGCTCGCTCACCTTCTGTCTTTTCAGCTATCCAGCGGTCTGCCATTGACCTGCTTCCCGGAACGCGGCCAGCTAAGATTCTTGTTGGGTACTGGAGAGGGTCGAGCGAGGAACGCATTGAAGACAAGCATGCCGTTCTCGGCATTCTCGGCGCAAACGACATGTTTCGTGTCAAGGTAACACGCCAAACCCGCGACGGTCGGTCTGTACTGGGAAACTTCCCTATGGGTGCTGGTGCCCTGTGGATCAACTATGATGAAGTCGAGTTTGAGCAGCACATTCGTCACCTTTCCCGGCCAGAAATGAAGGAGTACGTTCGTGTGCGCCAGCGCCAAATCGACGAGGGCGAGGAGTCGCACGAGCAGCGCGTTGCTAATGAGCCCACTGCCGTCTTTGAAGCCCAGGCGCGCGTGCTCAAGGCCGGCGGCGCCGCCCAAAGCACCCTCGGCAACTCGGGCAGAGTTGACGCGATCAGCTTTGCCACTGCGGCTCGCCTTGACCGTGAAGCCGCGCGCATTGCCGGGATGCACGAGGCCAACAAGACTGAAGCCACGCGCCTTGCCGGGATGAACGAGGCCAACAAGACCCACGACAATGCCGAACGCAACGGCGCGCCACAAGATGGAGGGCCTGAAGTCGTTCAGCGCCGTGAAAGTTCTGGGCACGAGGTCCGCCATAGCCGCCGCTCTACCATGGACCAGAAGGAGGACGCAGCCTCCATTGCAGCCGCGGCTGTTGCAGCCTCTGCGGGTACCGGCCGTAGCGCGGACCCCACGGCTGAGCGCATCGAGCGCACCAACGACATTGCGCGGCGTGAGATTTCGCGCATAGAAAGTCTACAGCAGCGCAACGAGCAGCGCGAAGGCGTCGGCTCGAGCCTGCACGCAAACGGAAACTCGGTGGGAAGCGCGAATGGGAGTGGAAGCAGTGCTGCTGCCGCTGTTCCAAGCCAAACGGCCAATGGATCTGTCAACGGCGGCAGAGCCGGCGACGGCGGAAACAGCACCGAAAACAGCAACCGGCAGACGTTCAACGAGAACATCAACCGTCTCAATAGAGTTTGGGCGTCTCAGGAAGCATCGCGTCTCCGTGCCGATGGCGAGGATGCCAAGATATTCCGCGGAGTCAAGTACGAGCGCAAGCAGAACGGCCCCTTCCAGGGCAAGCTTGTCAGCCCGGGCACCATCCTGTCTATTGATGGCGAGGACTATGTCGAGTACCGCGTACTGACCAAGCCCTCTTTTTTCTAGTGGACAGATGTTTGGTTGTAACTTTATTTTCATTTGCGGATTGATGTGTCTTGCTTGTCTTGACGTTTTACTCGCTGCATTGCCTGGACAGTCTGGTGTTGTTTGTTACTTGTCTCTTTTTTCTCTACATGTGGCCATTTTCTTTCTCTGTTATCAGTTTGTTTCTGGTACTGTTCTCTTTTCTTTGCTTGCTCTCCGTACACCGCGAGAGCAAGTAGCCGGACAGCTAGTGCAGTCAGTGGCGGAACATGTTGTGTGGGAGGTGACCTTGGTAGGCCCAAAGAATACCCTTTTGACATTTGCAGTCTGTACAAAATCTACAGCTTCACTCTATCTCGCTTGGTGTTATATTGCTTCATGTCGTACATTGCCGCTGCAAATGACCGCTGCAAATGACCGCTGCCTCGGCTACCTGCTAGGCATCTCCTTGCAGACTTTACGCAGTCATGCGACAGCTAGATCCTGGTTCATTTGCAATATTCTTCTCTCAAAATTTTCATGTCCTATAGAAACAAACGAAAGAAGTTGTCCTTTTTGCTTTGCTGACAAAGGACGCCGCATCCGGTGTGCTGACGTTGCGTTGAGGCATAGTTGACTCTGGTTGGCTGCTAGGGTTGTCAACTCTTTCGGCCTAAACAGCTGCACTTTATGTCATTGAGAGTCTGAATCAAAACTCTTCGATCAGTGTCTGATAATGACAAGCAGAAACTATACATAAAAAATGATCAGGATAACACTTTTCTTTTTCTCTGATAGTCATTCTCTTTCCCACTCGCAAGGCTTTAGGATGACTAACGTTGAGCTCCCATGCACGTGACCCATTGACAACTCAAGTGGAGACACCTCTCGACATTTTGCACCCAAATTTTACGGCCGAGATGCATCGGATCGTCGTTGGTGTTTAGGTTCCGTGTTTACGTTCAGATTCCGTGTTGAGTGTTGAGCGGCCACGACAAACAACGCTGCAACGACGGCCAACAACGACACCCGTCAGAAACCAGTCTACCAGTCTACCAGTCTCTACCCGTCACAAACAACCCAAAATGCGCCAACCCAGCCTCCGTGCGGCATTCCGCACTGCCGCCGCCGCCTCGGCCAGCGCCTCGTGCACTTTTTGCGTCGCACCGCTGCGCCCGGCCGCCCGCCCGGCCGCCCGTGCCGCCGCTGCTTACGTTTCCAACTTTTCCACATCGCGGCCCGTACTACAACAACCCGCCGCCGCACCTCCAAAACCGACAGTGCTCTCCCAATACCTGTTCCCGTCGGCGTCCTCGGCCACGCCGGCCGGCGCCGTCGTCGGCAACTCCAACCAGAACCCGTCGGTGTATGCGACGGTCTACATCCACGGCCGGCCGTACCTGGTGACGCCCGGCGACAGTCTGCGGCTGCCGTTTTTGATGGCGGGCGTGCAGCCGGGGGACGAGCTGCGTCTGGACCGGGTGGGCGTTGTGGGCAGCCGGACAGTGACGGCGGTGGCGACGTCATCTCCCCAAATGGGTAGTGGAGCAGTGCGGGCGACGGTGGGCGCGCCCGTGGTAGCGTCCGAGTCCATTCCGGGCGCGAGCGTGCGGGCGGTTGTGCTGGGCGTCGAGACGGAGCCGGAGCGGACGCTGATCAAGAAGAAGCGGCGGTCGCGGCGGAAGCGGACTTTCAAGAGCAAGCACTCGTACACGGTGCTGCGTATCAAGGAGGTCGTTCTCGAGCAGTAGGTGCAGCGAGAAGAAGCATGTATTATAACAGAAATTCATATATATAAACAACACTCATCATATGCAGCTGGTGGAAAGACGTGAATAAGCAAGACAGTTATATACAAAAAGTAAAGCAAGCAGTGTGAAGCCAAACAAAAGATATTAACTGAGAAGAACCCGAAAAGAACTCGGAAAAGAAACAAAAGAAACAACAAAAGCATAAGGGTATGCTACTGCAGCCACCAAGTATTTGGCTGGGGGATATAAATAGGGAATAAGCGAGTGTCAATGTTGCGCAAAGTCATGAAATGAAAAGGTAAGAGGCAAACGGCAAAAGCCAAAAAAAAAACTCCCAAAACTCCTTTTACAAATCAAAACCCAACCAAAACAATAAAGATTATTACGAGGACTACCGCTCCTCCCTGGCTGCAACAGCGCGTCGCACGCTTGCCCAGTATGCCGCTGGCCAGGCCGCTGCAGCCTCGCCATCCGACGGCATCCGCTCGCGGCATCGGGTCACCACGCTCTGGATGATGCGCCCCAGCAGCTCCTCGGTAATGGGCATGCAGTCTGCGCCGTTGGCGCCCACCATCATCGCCTGCGCCTCCGGGTACAGAAAGGCGTCCGTGGGCGACAGGAGGTCCTCGCATGTCGGGCGAAGCTGCTGCTCACGGTTGAGACACTTCTTCATCGTTGCAATCAGGCCGGCCGGGACCAGCGTGCCTCCCATGCCACGGGCCGGATAGTCGACGGCGTGCGTCCATGTGATGATAGCCTGGCAGCGCGCCATCTGGTTCTGGATGTGGCCAAAGGGCGGCAGGCCGTACACCATCTGGTACAGAATACACCCAAGACTCCAGACATCGCTGGGCTTGCCGAGTTTCATAAGCTTGGGCGCGCCCTTGGAACCGCCCATCAAGAGACCGCCGGCACCCGAGCGGCTGGCCTGGCCCGCAGTAAATGCGTACTGCTGGCAGTCCATGAGTGACTCGGGTGACATGTAGTTGGGCGTGCCAATCTGTGTCTCGCGGTGGACGTTGACGGTCATCTCGGTCTGGATGGCGTTGGCAATGCCAAAGTCAATCAGCTTGAGACGGCCCTGCACAAGGACAAAGTTGGCCGGCTTCAAGTCTGAGTGCACAATGTCATGCTGGTGTACTGCCTGCAGACACTCGAGCATTTCCTTCCAGTAGAAGCGCACAAACACGGGGTCCATCTTGGCGCTCTCGGGGTTCTGTCGCAGGCGCAGCAGCGAGTTAAGATCCATCTCGCCCAGCTCCATGAGCAGGCTCAGCATGTGCTTCTCCTTGTTCATCTCAAAGTCGTACAGCTGGATCACGCGGTCCACGCCAGAGAGCTTCTTCAGCAGGTCGATTTCTCCCATAAAGCCACGAATGGTCGACTCGTCCGCGTTCTCCAGCGACACCCGCTTCATCGCAAACATCTTGCCATTCTCCGCTGTCACCTTGTACACCTTGCCGCTGCCGCCACGTCCAACACAGTCCACGCGCTGGTATGCACGGCCGTTGACCTTGAGCAGGATGCGCGGCTTCTTGCCGGCCTGCGCCGTGGCGGCGGCGCCTGCAGTAGCGGCTGTGGCCGTCTCGAGCATCGACATCTTGGGCGGCGGCGGTGGTACAGCGCGGTGTGGTGTGTTGCGGCTGATGATGGACAGGACCTTGCGATCGGGCGACAGGGCAGGAGCAGCCGCTGCCGGCTTGAGGGCGACTGATGACGGGGCCCTGCTCTCAGACGACTGCAGAGCGGCACGTAGCGGGCGGATGCTGCCGTTGTTGTAGTCCTTTTCGCTGCCGAGGCCAGACACAACCAACGGCTTGACGGATTGTGCCAGGTAGGCTAGGTCGTTCTCCTGATCGCGGGTAGACGGCAGATGGGGACGGTGTGCGGATGATAGTGCGGCTGGTGCAGGAGCTGGGGAGGCCGCCTTGGGAGCCAGGAGATCGGCAACCTCGGTTTCGCGGTAGGACCGGCGACGTGGAAGCTCGCGTTCCGGTGCAGGCGAGGGCTCGTCGCGCTCATGTTGTTGTTGCTGCTGCTGTTGAAGAAGATCGGCGCCCGATGCGTGACTGCGGAGGCTACCTGCACGCTGACCAGAAGATGCCCTGCCACTGACGGGGCTTCCGGTTGCTGCATAGTCGCGGCCATACGCGTCGTAGTAAGGCGACCGGGAGCTGCCGCGGTGGGCTTCCTGGCTGCTTCTGGCATGGCTGCCCATCTCGCCCTCCTGGCTGGACATCAAGATGTCGCCGTCTTGCTGGTGCTGGGAGATCATATCATCCGGACTGTTGCCCTCGCCGTCCTCGTCACTTGTCCGCCGGCGGCCACGACGTGCAGGATTGCTCAGGAAACTGCCACCCTGAAACTTGCTAAGACGCTTGATACGCATGGAGCCCTGAAGAGCCTGCTGGTCGAGTTCGCGGCTGCCGCTGCGCGCAAGTGTGCCGGCCGATGTGCTGCCTCCGGCATACGAGCGCAGAGCGCTGCCCATGGGTGCCTGTGTGCTACGGCCAACAGTCGAGGGAGGCTCGTCGTGGATGTGCTCGCCATCGCTCTGGTGACCAGATGTGGCGGGAGCAATAGAAGAATCAGCGGCAGCATGGCGTGCAGCACGCAGAGCCGAAGAGGATCCAGAGAGGCGCGTAGAACGGCTGGCACTGCCACGGCCGGCCGAGGAACCGACGTTGATCTGTACACGGCGCACACTAGACGCGGGCGTGTTGATGGCAGCGTCAAGAGGGGAAGGTTCGGCACGGGCTGCAGCAGCTTGCGAGGAGGAAGAAGAAGAGGCGACAGTGGCCATGACTGCGTCGATGGAGGACGCGCCTGCACCAGACGACAGCATAGCGTCCGACGGCGAGGCGTCGCGCGAGTGTCCCTTATCGTCTGACGCGGCGGTGCGTCTCGTGCCTGATTGCCTAGAAGAGGACTGGCGACGAATGGGCTGCTGTTGTACGGGGCCCATGCCGGTGGCGGGCGTAGCAGAGCTCAGGCGCACGACGCGCTTCCGAGGCGCAGGGCTGCTGTCGCGGCTGAGGAGGTTGGGGGGTGATGTAGGGCGCGAGGCAGACGAGGGGGGACCGCCGGATGTCTGGACACTGCCGGCGCGGACGTGTCTGCGCGTCTGACGCACCGCCGGGCGGTCCTGTTGTGTGTGTGCCTGCAGCTGGCTGCTGTTCATGTCAGCGGCCGCGTCGACTGGTGAAGAAGACGAGGTCGACCGGTTAAGCGCGCTTCGTCTGCGAGTGGCCATGGCTGGTGCCATGCTGTTAGCGGCGGCGGCAGCAGCAGCCTCGGAAGCAGATGCACCGTCGCTCAAAAGCGCCTTGGTGAGAGCACTGAGCTTCATAGGAATGGGCATCTCGTCGTCTGAGCTATCATGGAGGGTCGCGTATTGTTGTTGCTGTTGTTGCTGCTGGGCATGGGTATGGGCAGAGCCCGCGTGGGCACTGGTGGTTGAGCCACGCTTAGAGGCTGAGCCAGACGCCGCGCCGTGCACTTGAGAGCGCGATGGAGGCCGGCGCAGAGCTTGTCTTGCCGATGTGCGACGGCCAAGGGACGTGACGACACTCCCCTGACCCAGAGGCGTTGGCGATGCCGAGGCCATTGTGAGTCGCGACTGCGGGAGTCGGGCTGGTGATTTACGTGTTGTTTCGTGAAGAACGCGAGGTGGTGCGTTTGATGGTGGCCAGCGTAAATATATATAAGATGTGGCGCTTGTGTTGTCGATGCTGTCAATGTGCTTGTGTTGATGTCGTCGTCGTCGTCAAGTCGCGAATCGCGTTCAATGGTAGGGAGAGGTACAAGAAAGAAGAGAACGAGGGAAAAAGTGAAAGAGAATAAAACGAATAATTGTTATTATGCTTTCGGCCCTGGCATCCTAGCTCAGTCCATTCATCAGTGTCGTGGGACCTGGGTGTAGCAATTCAACGCTCCCCTTGTTTTCTTTTTTATTTTGGTTGTATTATGAGGTGAAGCTAATGACTGGCCGGCCCCGTTTTATTTCTCGAGGTGCATATGGACCAATCAGCGCGTCTATCTCGTTGCCGTGAGCAACGGATTATGTGTGGGGCGTTATGTCTAAAAGCAGCCAATAACAATGCTCCATAGCCAGGCGCTAGTCCTGCTTATATAATCGTCACAAGCGCGTTTGCCACAGGATGGTACATCACGTAATGGCTCATCTCATGATCGCGTCTATTGCCACCAACAACACGTCTTTATGCAACACCAAAATACCATAGAAAATTCAAACTATATATACCCCTCCTCGTTCCTCTTCTCTCGCACTTTTCTGCAGACCTTTCATTATTCCATCCCCACGACTACGGCGATGCCTTTCCCGTTTCTCAACACCAGCGCATGGTTTTCTTTCACCACAGGAGATGCCGATGCCGTTGCTGCAATGACGATACCATACCACATTCGGCGGGGAGACTCGGAGCTCTTTGAGCCTTGATCTCTTCGTCTCTCGAACCCAGTCTTCTGGACAGGCCATGAGAGCGGGGGGTGTGCAGGACGGTGAGCTTGCTTGCTTTGTTCTGCCCTCCCCCCACGAAGAACAGAGATCCGAGCAGAAAGAATATGGCCGACGACCGACGACAAAACCAGACCGGTAGGTTCCGTGGGCTGCACTGGGGCGTGCGAGCGTGGCGGGAGACGCTTGGGAGCCGCAGCGAAGATGAGCAAGTGCATTGTCAGCCACAGAGGAGTGCTACGTTACCGCCCCAACGCCCGAGAGAGGTCCAGAGGGCTCAATGAAAGTGGCAAAAGACTGGCTTGTGGGTGTGTCGTGTGCCCGTGCAGACTGCTTATTTCTTCGTTCTCTCTTTCCTTGTGGCGTGGCGCCGTCTCTACCGCTCCCCAACACCAGAGAGTCCGGGCCGGTGAAACTGGCACCCGGACAGAGGCCGGACGGGACAGCGAGGACAATCTCTTTGCCGGACAGTGAGGCTTGCTTTTGGCCATTCTACTCTTCGGGTCAGGGTGTGTCGACGGGCTGATGACCTTCCAAGCTATAGTTTTCAATCTGAGTTCCGGGAGAATCGCAGACGTGGGACCTCCCATGGCTCTTCTCCTTCTCTGGACGAGACTTTCTCGGCAAGGACAGACGGCGCGACAGCAACTTGGAGAGTTATTCGTGCCAGCAGTAGCGCAGCTGTGCGGGTACACGTCATGCAAAATCATTGAGCTTGTCGCTGGATGGACCTCTCTCTTATTGCCTCTGGGCGTTACTTGGGGAGCACTGTTGGATCTTCAAGTCCTTCATGGGCTTCGGCCCGTGAAGATCGGCCTCTCTACCCCGGAAAAAGTCAACACGAGGATTACCAATTTAATCACAAAACCACGGAGACCGGGTGTTTCATGCTTTGCTGGAACCTCCATCTTCCTTGTGCGCTCTTGTTTCCCGTCCACGCTTGCTCTCCTCTTTCATCTTCACTCTGTCGTTTCTTGTTCTTCTCGTCCTCGTCACACATCCCTTCTTTCACACACAAACAAGTCCCTATGATGAGATATACAAAAGCCAAATTTGATGAACTCCCTCGCCCTGCACTTTTACCGAGTTTTGTCTGTTGGCATCTCTCGCAGCGAAGCAGGCCGTGTTGGTGTCAGGGGCAGATGCATTTGGCTGATGAACCACATCGACCGGCCGTGTTACGCGAGAGACGATGGCCAGGCAAGCTTGGGAGTCACAACTGAGAACTACAAGAGAGCTAATCTGAGGGCATAGTTTGTGTGTGTTTCTTCTTTGCTTCTTTGCATCTTTGCTTCTTTGCTTCTTTGCTTCTTTGCTTCTTTGGTCTTGGGTCTTTGGTCTTTGATTCTTTGCTTTGCTTCTTTTTCTTTTTCATTTGTGCGTTATTTGCGTCGCCTTTGCTTTCTTTTTCGGTCCTTCTTCTTTCTGCTTTCTTTTTCTTTGATTTATCTCGTGTTATCTTTGCCTTCTTTCTGTCTCTTCCTTTTCTGCCTTCGTTCTTCGGTTACTCTAGTTATGGCCGAGTGGTCATCTGGCTATAACATAGATAAACTGTCGCAGAACTATGTGGTGTGCTGCGTGGAAGCTATGCGGTCTACCGGTGTCTACGTCGAAGCGAATAGTACAACTTCTACTGTTGTCAGTCTCCTAGGAGGGTTCACAGCAAGGGCTTGACAGCAATAATCAAAGTAGCGGTAGAAGTTGAACTGTTTGCTTCGACGTAGACACCGGTAGACCGTGGCACGTCCTGTTGGCCCGGCGCCTGTCCTAATGGTATGCTCTGGTCTGTTGGTATATCTTGTCGTGTCTTGTTTTCTATCTTGCGATGCAGGGCGCTTGCGCCGGGATTCCAATAATAATGATATATTTCTTTCACTTGACCACATCGATTTACGGAGTCTTTATTGGTAACGCTGAGTTTCTGACAAGTTATCATACTCAAATTAGGGATTTCCTAGATTCACTGATAACTGTACAGAGTACAAAGTATAACTTTTAAATATGAGACTGTTTTCTCTACTATAAACAAAAACACTCTTATTGAACGCATAAAATAAAACAAATAATGAAAATAAAGTACATTTTGCTTTGCTTCCGTCCTCTCAGACTATTGCAATGACACCGTGTTATCACAGTCCCTTTATCTTTTCAGAGACAAATCTACATGCTGGAGCAGCTCCGCCGCCTCCCATACCCCTTACTGGGTCTTCTTGATCGTGGGAGCCTGTCCCACTGGCTTGGAGTACATCCACAGCGCACAGAACGCCAGCCAGCCAGTGACCGTGGCGCCAATGCCGGTGATCCAGGGCCAGGCGCCCGAGATCACGTACGACCGCGGCCACTCGTCGTGGGCCATGTGGCGCACAGACACTGTAATCTTCTCGCTGATGCTGCTCAAGAAGGGGCGCTTGTAGTTGATGATAAAGTTGAAGATGCCGTGCTGGTCCGGCAGCTTAAAGGACGTCGTGTAGACGGCCGCGTCGGCCGTCGTCTGCGCCGGCAGCATGTTCAGGGCCAGACGCTGGAAGGCCGACAGCATGGAGAACTCAACCTGCAGCTCGTCGCCGGCGGGCACGATGAACGGCACCCACTTGTCCCACGACAGCTCGGACAGCGAGACAGTGTATGTCTGTACATATATATTAGCAACTGAAAAAAAAGCAACAAGAAACGAAAAGTAGTTGCACATACCACATCGTTCTTGATCCGGTAGATCTTGGGGTTGGTCTCGTTGGATGCGCCCTCCTCGTTGAGGTGGTGCTCGATCCAGTTGACGCGCAGAACACTCGTCTCCTTGAACGCCCAGCCCGACAGACGGCGGGCAAACTCGCGGTTGTAGGTAGCGACGGGCTTGGCGTCGGCACCAGGCAGCTGCACCTTGGCGTCGAACCAGGCGTCCGTCAGCAGCTCGGCCGAGCCCAGGAGAGCAAAGCGCGCCGAGTTGCGCGCCTGCAGCGTCGACACGAGCTTGAGCTGTGCGCCCGCCGCGAACAGGTCGCTGTCGTCGATGCTGGCGGCCTGCTCCTTGGGGTTGTAGCTGTACGCGGTGCGCGGTGCCGACACCAGCGGGGCCAGCAGAGGGCTGTTGCCGAGGATGTGACCGACGCTGCGGGGGAACGCGATGAGCTTGTCGGCGGCGGCGGCGTCGTCTGCGTCGAGGGGCGACCGGGTGCCGGCGGCAGGAGCGGGGACGGGCAGCAGCAGGACGTCGTGCTTGTCGGCGGCGGATGCGGCGTCGTAGTGGAAGTGATCGACGACGAGGCCGGTGCGCTCAGCAGGGAGGGCAATGTCGAGCTCGGCGAGGAGCTGGACGACGGACGTCGAGGAAGCGGCGCTGCTGGATTGGGCGACGAGGATGTTGCCCTCGGTGTTGAGGAACTTGACGAGCAGCTGGGGCGTCAGGTTGGGGCCGAGACCCTTGGCCTTGGTGGGGAAGAAGATGACATTGTCGTATGCACGCTCGCCGAGGTGGAAGAGCGAGACGGAGCTGCTCTTGGCAGTCTCGTAGGAGATGTCGAAGCCGCGGCCTGCGATTGGTGGTCAGTATTAAAGACAAACTTTACAAATCAAAGGGGAACTCACCTGCAAGGTCGCCGAGAAACTTGGAGTAGCTGTCCTTGTCGCCAGCCTCGTCAAAGATGGCCAGCAGCCGTGAACCGGTGGCACTGAATGCCTGCACGGCCGAGACGGCGACCAGCAGGATGGCGAGAAGAGATGTGAAGATCTGCATTGTGAGGGTTTACGAGAGAAAAAAAGAAAGAGTGATGTGCCTCGAGATGTAGGCCGTGCCAAGAGACGACGGCTCGTCAATTGGAGGTGGTAATGTGCTTCGAGATGTTGGAGTTGTTTTGTTGAAGCTGCAATAAAGGACCGAATATGTTGAAGATCAACTTTTACAAAAACGAATTGAAGATGCCCGTCCACATGCTAGCCCGGACAAAGGGCAATTGACAAAGGAATGGGGAGAAAGGCGGCGTGGTGAGGTCGGGACGAGAGGGGACTTGGTGGGAATACGCCAAAAGTGAAGCTGTCGTGAAATCTGTCTCGACTGGCAGTAACACGCGGCTTTGAGCTTCAGGATACGTATCCAGCATCAGAGCAGTGTTAGCGCGGGTGACATAAGGCTACGAATAACGTTGAGCTCTAGTTACATTAGTCATATTTTAGTCATATTTTAGTCATCCACTTGTTTATCCGACGATGGTCTTATCCGACGACGAGCTAAACCGACGAGTTAATCCGACCTCCAGCCTACCCGTGTCCCGTACTGCGCTCTCATAAGCATCCTCCTGATTGGTCAATTTAATGGACCCAGCTTTTCCCGCGCCATCCCATCCATTGAAGCATCACGACCATCACGACCGCATCTTGGATCTTAAATCTTGCACTCGACGTCGACACCCCTCACTCACCACACACCACAGCCATCATGGTCGCAATCACTCCCCACTTCTGGTCTACGCCCATCCGCTACCTCCGCTGGGCCGCCCGCGAACGGCCAAACTACTTTTGGTCCATTGCCATCGGCGCAAGCAGTCCCCTCCTGTTTGTTGTCGGACCGCCGTTCCGCCGGCTCATTGGCGACGAGAACCCGCCGCGGGTCCCCATGACATACCCTGGTGAGTTGTCTCTGCTTCGTTTTGGAGTGTGTCTGCTCATGCTAACCCTGCAGTCCCGACCGGCCCTCGGGTACAGCTGACGGGCTTCGACGACGATGTCAACGACAAGTAAACGTCTGCGAGACACGATACAAGCATACACCCATTTGATTTTATAGCGACGCATACGAGATGGCGGAGGAGTGTCTTTGTCTGGGACTTGAGCCGACGACGAGCCACGGAGTGTACATACAACCATTTCAAATCTGAAATTCAAATCAATGACTAGTCCTGGATAGACGCGTCGAACATATTAATGTAAACACGGATAGTGAAAGGCAGTATGCAATATCAAGAAGCAAGAAATCAATGCTGCATGACAATAACTAGAATCAAACGCTCGCCAACTAACTAAACATAAACATGACATCCAAAGCAAAAAGCAAACGGCCAGCTCATCATGGCGGCACCGCCTCTACCGCTCACGCTGGATCAGGTTCCATTCATACTGTGCTGTTAGCATTCGAAGAAAAGAAGAGAACAAAGAAAGAAAAAAGGAAAAAAAAAGAAAAGGAAAGAAAACTCACCACACGTCCGTCGTCGTCGCCCGTGTACACCAGCTGCGGCATCGGCGTGATGCAGGTAATGGCCGCGTCCACATTGGCCCCAACCTCTGACTTTGGGTCGACATGGTCCAGCCGCCGCACCTGCTCCAGCCGCCACCGCCCGCGCCGTCCACGACTCACCGTCTTGCGCCAAATGTTGACCCGTCCGCGCCGGTGGCCCGTCAGCACCAGACAGTTCTCGAGCCACTCGTTGCCCGCGCCCTCGTAAAAGGCACACGAGTGCACATAGTCTTCCGGCCCGCCGCCGTCGCTGCACACGTTCTGGTCCAGCAGCAGCTCGCCGTTGAGCGTGTAGAGCACCACATTGGGACCCGAGCACAGCAGAATGTCGCCCGTCACGTCGTTGATGCGCGCGCACTCGACGGGCCGCGCGCCCGGCAGCTTGCGGATAAATTCCAGTCGATTCAAGTCCCAGAGCATGGCCACGCCGTCCTGGCTCACGGTCAGCAGCGTGCTAAACGCATTCGACACGGCCACCGTCGTCACCGGTGTCTTGTGCCCAAAGAGCGAGCTGCGCATCAGCAGCTCCACCGGCTTGCTCGAGCCCGTCTGCACCACGGAAAAGACCGAGACGGCACAGTCTTCGCCCGCCGTGATGAGCGTCTTGGAGTCGGCAAACGCCACGCACGAGATCTGCCCAATGTGCAGGTTCTCAAACAGACCCGCCAGCTTGCGGTTGTCGCTGTGGAAGAAACGGATGCTATTGTCCGCATAGCCCCATTCCAGGTACTTGTCAAACACCGGTGGCAGGTTGAGCCGGAACGGCGACGCACACAGCAGCCGGTCCAGCTTCGGCACATAAATCAGCGACGCCACGCGCTCGCGGCTCTCCAGGATGGCGTGCGGCATGCGCGCCAGCGACTCAGCCGCCGCATCCAGACGCCGGATCGGACACGTGTCGTGCTCGCGCGCCGGGTGAGGCCGCGAGAAAATCTGCCGCGGCGTCTGGCCAAAGTTGTGGATGATGCCCGTGACAATCGCACGCTCCTGCGGATCCTCAATGTTGTCCAGGTCAATGGCGCCGTGGTAGGATAGGTGATGGAACACATTGAGACTCTCGACTGCCGCATCGCCCTTTTGCTTGTGGCCAAACACCAGGTCGATCCACTTGTGCAGGTTCTGCGACACATACGGGCTCTCCAAGGCCTCGCGGTGCTTGGCAATGAAAATGTTGGCGTCGCCCTTGGCCCACGGCGGTAGCACCACATTGTCAATCTTGCTGCCGTCCTGCCGCCGTCCATAGTCGTAGCCGTTGATGTTGACGAGGAACTCGGGCAGACAGAAAAACTCGGGGATCAGCTCGCGCACGTCCGCGCCGTTGTCGTGCGACGCCGACTTCCACGCTCCCTCAATCGAGTAGAACAGCCGGTCCGGGTGGTCAAAGTGCCCGCCCTGCAGGAGCAAAAACGACTGCACAAACGGCGGCAGACGGATCAGGTACGACGACACCACCATCGCCGACGAGTAGTGCGTGCCGTAGTGGAACGGCGGCTGGCCCAGCTCGACCAGCGAATTGTACCGCATGTTAAAGTCCGTCTGTCGCTGCGCCGTCTGCGCGCCCATTGGCTTCGACAGGTCCCGGAACGTCGCCGGGTTGCTCAGATCAAGCTCCTCGCTCGTGTAGTCTGCAAGCACCCACGGGAACACGGGGTACTGCGTCAGATCGTTGAACGTCCGGCCCGCCATCGTGTTGACCTGCATCAGATAATTAAAGTTGCTCGTCTCGCCTTTTTGCCACCGCCGCATCGACGGGCTCCACGGCGACGAGTTGAAGATGCTGCCAAACTTGGACCCGAAACTCTGCGGCGCCTCCTCAAACAGCCGCAAGCCCTCCAGCCGCCACGCATCCTCGGGGTTCGGCAGCGCATTCGCCGGGCCCGTCGCATGCGGGATCTTGGCCATCAGCCGTCCGTACACGTCGTCGCGCTTGGCATTGCCAATCGTCGTCAGGAGGTAGCTCCGGCCATCGCGGAAGAAGACCTCAATGGCCACATCGCGGAACAGGAACCGCCGCTTCGACACGCTGATCACACCCGTCCACCGCCAGCTGCGCGACTCCTGCTCTACGCCCTGGTTTCGCGGGCCATGCGCCGAGCTCGGCACATTGTTCGTCGTGATGATCTGCGAGAACGGGTCGCGCTCGTCTTCCGGTGCCTGCCACGCGTTGACAATCTCGCCGTCACGGCACTGGAACACATTGTCCATCAGATAGAGCGCATCCTTGCCCACAATGAGGATGCCGTCGCACGCATCCAGACCGATAATCCGGGACACATTGAACACGCACTGCACCACATCGCCGTGGTTGAGCCGCCGCATGACCTTTCTGTTTTTATCCTCAAACCCGTCTTCGCCGTCCGGCTCGTTCGGGTCATCAATCATCTCAAAGTCTTCCTCCGCCGCCATGCCCGGCTCGCCGCCCGCTGCTACCGGCGTCCCCGTCCCATCAGCCATTGATGTTTCAGCGGGTGGGAACGGCACAAGGGGCGATCTCGCAGAGACCGCGCTTGCAGGGACTGCGCTTGCAGGGGTAGTGAGTGCTCTAACAGTGCCCCCCGACGGCGTCGAGGACACTGCCGACGAACCGGCAGACAGCGTCGACGCCGACGTGTCGAGCGGCGGTGGCTGGCGCGCTTCCGGGGCGCCGGGTGAGCTTCTAGCTGGCGCTGGCGCTGGCGATGCGGCAGCTACGGCGGCGTTGTCAATGACCTTTTGCTTGGACTGCAGCGCGTCCTTGACGCGGTCCGAGGCGTCGGGCAGCAGGCGGAGACGCATGCGGTTGCGTCCTTCGGTGCGGTCGAGCTTCCACTTGATGGGCGCGCCGGGCGCAGAGAAGACGGCGCCGGGACGCGTGAGATCGCGCTCCATCTTGACAAAGCTCACGGCATGGTAGATCAGGTCGTCCTGCTGGTCCTGCAGCTGGCGCTGCAGCTTGGTGTGCTCCGTGTTGAAGACGCTCTTCATCCAGGCGCTGTTGGCCAGGTCGTGCCGCAGCAGCAGATTGGCCCGCTCGGCCGCCTCCTGCTGCCACTGCTTGAGCTTCTCGCGACGACGAGTCAGGCGTGTCCGTGTCGAGTCGGCCACCCGCGTGTTCTCGCCCGTGACAAAGTCTTCCCAGAACCGCGGCATGCCGCCCAAAAAGAAGGCGTCCAAGGACGGCCGGTGCGTATCCACCCACTCGAGGAACGCGCCGTCGTCCACCTCGGTGAGATTGTGGAAGGACCGTGCGAGGTGCAGCTGGTCCGTCGTCGCACACTGCCGAAGGACCGTCGACGACTCGTTGGGCTTCTGGACCAGGATGACCCGCCAGATGCTGGCCGCGGCCAGGCGCACCGACTCGTTGGGGTCCAGCAGCCGGTTGTAGAGCTGGTAGAACATGAGCTTCATGTGGTACTCGTCGGAGCTGACCTCGTTGGACAGACAGTCGATCAGGATCGAGTGCCAATAGAAAATGCGCTCAAGCACCGGCAGTGCTGCTGCTGCCTCCGCCGCGGCCAGACCGCCGGGGCTCAGCGGCGTGTCCGAGTGCTTGGCATTGTTTTCCGTCTCGGCATCCACATCCGACAGGCGGAAGAGCACCAGCTTGAGAAAGGACAGCCGGATCGACTTGACGGCCGTGTTGCAAAGCCGCACGCTCTTAAGCGCGGCAATGTCGGGCCGGTTGAGGTACTCCAGAATCACGCCCGTAAAGTCCATCAACACGTCGACGCTGTTGGTCAAGGTGCTGTCAAAGATGCTGTCCACCAGGTGCGCCGTAAAGCGCGCCATGTTGGTGAGCACCTTGGGCTCACAGATGATGCGCAGGTCGTTCTTCACAATGTCCTGGATGCGCAGAATGGTGTTGCGCAGGATATACGACTCAAAGTAGGACTGGTGCTCCTGGAACGCGGGCGGCGTGCGCGTGCCAAGACTGAACCCCGGAAACTCTTTTCGCACGAGCACTTGGTCGACAAATGTGTCGACAATCAGCCCCATCAGGCCGTCCTGAAGCGCGTTCCTACCTTGGTGCGGGATGACTACGAGCTGCCGCTTGGGCGACGCGTGGGCCGTCAGCTTGGCCGTGTGCCATGCCGGCACGTTGGTCTGGGCTGTGAGGAGGATAAAGGAGGAAGACCGCTGGGGCCGGCCGCTCGTCGTCGACGGTCCGGGACGACCGGCGGTTGTGTGGAATGACTCCGTCGACGACAGCAGCGCCGAGTCGGCACCTACATCGACTGTCGATCCGCCAAGGGTCGAGTGCATGCTCGCGCTGAGATTCGAGTTGATGCTGATGGTGCGCATCATGGCGGGCGTGGTGGGCCGCTGGCGCACAACGATATCCGCACCGTCGAACCGAGGCGGTGCGTCCTTGGAGCCGAGCTCCATCTCGGGCGCCAGCGCCTCCATGCTCACAACCGAGGGGAACAGAGCGGCGCACAAGAGACGCACATACTCAGACTGCAAGACAAAATCACGGAACTCGGGCGTCGTGCGGTGCAGGTGCGAGAAAAAGTGCACCACACTTTCGAGCGTGGCCGCCTTGTCAAGCGCGACAGCCGTGGCCTCGGCCGCAGCACCCCCGGGCGACGCATTCGATGCCTTGAGGATATCGCTGAGGCCTTGTCCGAGCATAGAGACCACGACAACGAGGGCATCCGCGTAGACCACCTTTGGTTCGATGCCAAAGATGGACAGAAGCATGTCGTAGCTCAGCGGGAGCCCCTGGATGTCGACGCCGGCAACATCCCGACCAAAGAGAATGGCCAGCACATAGACCCAGACCGTGGGCAGGTCCCACCAGTGCTTGAGCCGGTGGGACATGATGCCAAAGCCGCCGACCTTGGAAAATTTGGTCACGGAACTGGCGCCCTGGCTCACCAGCAGACGCGTCAAAATCTTGATGCCGCTCGTGAGCACGTCGACGTCGGGCGACGACAGCAGGTACAGCAGCCACTTGTTCGTCACGGTGCGGTTGAACTTGCGGATGTTGGCCAGCGTTCCCTTTTCGCACAGAAGATGCTCATAGAGCTTCAGGATGCGGACACCAAGCTGTTTCTTGGTGAGGATTTTGGCAGCAGGAACATCGGAGCCTGAATCCATATTAAAGCTAGACGCCGACGCCGCCGTGAGACGGCGCGTCGTGCTGCTGACACTCAGTGCACTCGAGCGCACGGTGCCGTATTGAGGACGCTGCGCGCGGGAGACCGACAGCGTAGCGGGCGAGTGCAGGGCGTAGGTGATGAAGAGAGCCAGCGCGCGGTGCGCCTCGGCATTGTAGTTGCTGCGCACGAGGCTCTCAAAAGACTTGAGAAAGTAGGGCAGCACATCCTCGGACACAGCCTCGACCTTGACGGCATCGAGCAGGCGTTTGATAATGCGCATTCGGAGCAGGCGCTGGTTGTTGAACGTGTGAAACTTGCTCATAATGGCAAACGTCTGAAACTGCTCGTAGTAGAGCTTCTGGGTCACAGGCCCGGCCTTGCGCCACACATCCAGGTCGATAAGAAGGATGCGGTAGGCCAGCGGGTTAATGCAGAACGAGTCAATAGGGCTCGCATGGTCGTAGCCCACAAACGCAAGCACAAGCTGCAGCAGACGCAGCGTCGTCTCCTGGCGGTCGCCGGCGACGGGCACGGGCCGCCACGACGAGCCGTCAGATGCCGGCGTCGTCGCCGCTGCTGCTGGTGGGGGTGCTGCTGCTGTCACCATGCCACAGCCGAAGCCCAGCTTCCCTCGCAGCAGCATGCCCAGGATGATGTAGCCATTGTCGCGCTCCATGGACTCGCTGTTGCGCCAGCTGCTGTTGATGCACTGAAAGACCATCTCGGTGGACCGGACCAGCTCTTGGGCAGTCGTGGTGCGCTCAATCAGCTTGAGGGCAAGGGGCGTGAAGCCAGCCAGGCGCCAAAGATTGTCGTCGAGGTAGAACGGCGTGACCAGCACAGGATCGCCGGTTAGTATTGAGACGCCGTGCGAGCGGACAAGGGCGTCATTGACACACGGCAGAGCGCCGTTGATGGCCACGGCGGTCCCGCTCTTGGCGGTCAGTGAGAGAAGATTGGCGGCCGATGCGCGCGACAGCGACCGGAACAGAAGAGACTCGAGAAAGGCGCCGTCGGTGCGGAACATGGACCGTGGCAGCGTGCTCATCAGAATCTTTTGCTCGGGTAGGATAACGGCGGCTTTGTCGCGAATGGCACGCAGAATGTCCGAGTTCTCGTCCTTGCCGCCGTTGAAGTCGTTGAGCAGGGCCAGCCGGGCGGATGCCGTGTATGTCTGGAAACCACCGAGACTGTCTTGGTAGTTTGCCTGGTACCGGGGACCTAGGCGGTAGTGCACAGCAATGTAGTCGTCGCTCAGGACGTCTTCAAACAGGTGTGCCGATGCGAGAGACCACTTGGACACGACGAGACCGGGGCCGGCCTGCACAGCCAGGTCCTTGGGCGTGCCCAGAAACGCCTGGACGGGGTGCGGCTTTCCGCGGTTCCCGGTGCCAAACGAGACAAAGGTCTCGGAGACGGAGGCGGTGGACATTGGCGGCAGCGGGTAGGCGGCTTTGACCTGCTCGACAAACTCGCCGTTGACGTAGAGTGAAGCGCGTGTCTTGCCGCGCCGGTGCACGAGGGCAACATGGTACCACTGGTCTTCCAGGAAGCTGACCGAGCGGAAGCGAACACTCGGCCGCGACGAGGTGACGGATGTCTGGAGAATAAAGTTGCGGGTGTCGCGCTCGAGATAGAGGAGCAGAAAGCAGGTCTGTGACGCATCAAAGACGCCAAAGATGGTGGTGTGCGACTTGGGGTCAAATGTGTCGATACGCATCCAGCAGGTAAAGGTGAAGCCGTTGCCCGCCATGGGAGGAAACGAGCGGCCGAGGTTGGGCAGCTCAATGGACGAGTGGCCGCAGTGGGACAGGTCAAATTGGACAAAGGGCGGGCCGGTGTATTTCGAGGCCATCTCCAGACCGAAGATGGATGCCGCCGGATCCGAGGTTGAGAGCAGAAACTGTGCATCGGACAGCTGGTTGACGCCAAGGTACATGAGCGAGCGACAGATGGGCAGTACCCGCTCGCGCTCTTCGACGCCCAGGGGCGAGTTGTCGACAAAGTAGAGGCGCAGGAAGCGCGAAAGGATGCCTGTGCTGTGAAGGGCCGAGAGGTTGTAGAGTGAGATGCCGAGCAGCAAGGTCACAGTGTCGAGGACGACGATCGAGATGGGGTCTGGCGGGCCGTCCTGGCTCCGTGGCATAGACTCCCAGAAGCCGATGACGGCGCGCATGACTTCGGCGTTCTGCAGCTCCGTCTTGGCCCCGATGATGGCGCTGAGCTTTGCCTTTATCGTGTCGGCATCGAAGCCGTCGGCGCTCTTGTCGATGTGGACAGCGGCCAGGCTGGTGTCTAGTGCCTCTGTCGCATCCGCTTTCCTTGGCGATGTCGAGGGCATGCTGGACGCCGTCGAGATGGTCGCAACCGATTGACAGAGGTCATCCATGCGCTGGTCGTCGAGTGCAAACGAGAGCAGCTTGCCATACAGCTGGCAGTTGCTCCATAGATCCGAGTCGCTCACGCCCAGGCCAATGCTGGCAATGACCTGCTCCAATGCCTCCCAGCCGCCGCCCTCGACGCGGTGGTGAAAGTACCGCCGATTGCCGTGGTGTCCTCTGAAGGCAGCGGACAAAACGGCGAGTGTCACATGCAAAAGCTCAAACAGGGCCTTCTTTTCGGGCTCGCTGCGGACCTGGGGATTGTAGAAGCCGGAAAACGAGCGCAGCACAGTGAGCAGCAGCTGGAAGCCGTGCATATGGCGAAAGTCATCCTGGGCGGCGCTGGGTGGCGTGTGAGCGGTCAGGTATTGGTGAATCTGGCGACAGTATTTGAGCAGAGACTGGATGTCCGGGTAGCCGGTGGTGGTCCATCTTCGTGGGGGCGATGGTGTGGCCGATGCAGACAGGTACTGTTGCTGGGGTTGTTGTAGCAGCTGCTGTTGTGAGGGCGAGGTCGAAGGTGGCGAGATGGCGGCGACGATGCCGTGAAGCAAGCTCTGCAGGACCTCGGCGGCCTTTGTGGTTGTAGGGGGGGTAGAGGCCGAGGTCGACGACCGGTAGCGGCTGGGCCGTGTGGCCATGGTTGATTGAGGTATGAGGATATAGGATATGAGAGATATGAAGAGAGAGAACTATAGAGTAAAAAATAGAGTAAAAAAGAGAGACAGAGAGAGGTTATAGAGAAAGAGAGAGTCTGTGCTCGAGGAGGATGAGGCTATTGTAGTCTGTGTGCGCGTGCGCCTTG
Source organism: Ophiostoma triangulosporum (assembly GCA_029298705.1). Lineage (NCBI taxonomy): Eukaryota > Fungi > Ascomycota > Sordariomycetes > Ophiostomatales > Ophiostomataceae > Ophiostoma > Ophiostoma triangulosporum. Next base: position 176,261 of record JANSLO010000010.1, on the reverse strand, counting down.
GATTCGCGGCTGGTGGCGCTGTTGAAGCTCGCCCGGCCAGAAGACAGTCGTCCACCACCTTTCATCCTATCCCATGCAGATGTCTGTATTGCCGTACTCCCAGAAGCTAGGAGCTAGGAGCAGTCAGCACGCGATAGGAAGCTGTGTCGATGCCAGCGTCGCGTCAGCTTCGAGGGGGTTCGTGAGAGCTGGTGGCTGCAGCTGTTGGCCAGTCCAAGGCAGCTGGTGTATATTTCGAGTCTGTATCACTGGCAGTGCACCTTCGGGGTGTGATATTCGTTGTCGAAGCTGTTCAGAGTCGGTGCCGGTGCGAGATAAGCTGGCGATGCTCGGGATCGAGGAAGCTCAAGACGACGAGCACTCGAGGTCTCACTCCCAGTCCTGCAAACGTAAGAAAAGATGGACGTGAGACAACGACAACTCCTTTGGTCGTGCTCAAATGGCCAGTGCTGAAGCAGCGTCGTGTTGGTTCTCTCCCGAGTGCACGAGTCAAGGGCGGCGTCTCGTCCATGCATCGCTACGACGTATGCGTATGTCCACATTTCCAGATGCTGTTTCTGCATATCCACCCAAATAGCACTATCTGAAATAGTGGGGACTGCCAGGAGCGTCGAAGGAAGGAGCTATTGGCAAGTGGTCACAGTCGGAGTTATCGATGTGTTACGTGTGTTTAGGTTGTCATGTTTACATATGTGATTCTCCTTGTATTTTTGAATACTGTGTTTGAATTTCCTAGATTCTGTACATTTGCGTACATTTATACTCAGGGCAGTCAACGTGTTGGTCTTCTACGCATAGACACAAAGTCCATTTCATCTACTCTGATCAGATGCAAACAGGGCAGGAGCCAAATAGGGCAGTATTGGCCCATCAAGGAAGGAACAGGCAATTCCGCTACAAGTGTATCAAGGAAAGAAAGAAGACACGCAAGACAATATCAGTGACCCCTTGTTACTTGTGTTTTATTATCTCGTATTGGCCGATAGAGAGATTCTACTGATAATTCGTACGCATATGCTCTGCTGTCAGGTCTGCAAGCCGATGACTCAGCGCTATCGTCATTATGCTTACAGGGCGCCTTCCGTTTTGGTAACTGTCAACTACAAGTCACGTGTCTAAATTGACGACATTTTGACGACATCTGGTTCTTTGAATCTTCCTTCATCGTCTGATATTCTAAATATATCTCGTCTGTTCATCTATTTCTCATACCTGGTGGCACGGATGAATGTACCAGATACGCTTATCTGATTTCTGCAACCTGTTGCTATTGCTGCACCCTCGTACAACCCCAGACGGTCGTACCGACGGTACCCCTCTTTAGTAGCTGACATAAGCACCCGCTGTAAGTGCTTACTAACAAGTACCTGTACTTGCATCGACTGCTTGATAAACCCAACATCTCATTTTGCCCCTCTCTAACTGGTGCTTTTATCAGTTTTGCAGACGTTTCTGACTCGTAGAATAGCTCGATCTGATCTTTGCTATCATACAAATACCCCTCTCCGCCCTCTTGGCCTTGTTCTGTCAACCATCAACCATCAAATATCCAACTCGATATCTGCTTTGCATCCCTCAACCAACACAAAACAGCCTCAGCATCCAGGCCTGAATTCGAGCCTTCAACAGCCACATTTACCACTTTACAACCTTACGACACCTCGCCATCTACAATATGGCTGGCGCCCCCGCTCAAGGACCTGGCGCAAACTCGCGCGGACGTGGTGGCAAGTTCCGCAAGTTCACTCGTGGTGGTATGTCACCCGCAATCTTCTTTTTACCCCCCCCAAATCTCATTCTAGACCTCTTCACCGGCTAACAATCTAGGTGGCAAGCACTTCTCTCGCGACCTGCGCCCTGTCGACGCTGATGGTAACGAAATCAGCATGTGGGCCGACGACGCCAAGGGATCCGGCAGCGACGAGGAGTCCGAGGAGGAGTCTGAGGAGGAGGAGGATGACGACGAGACGCCCGCTGGACCAGCTGGTGGTCTGCCCGGTGTCGAGTCCCGTGAGGACCGCAAGAAGGAGAAAAAGGCCCGCAAGGAGGCTGCTATTGCGCGCTCGCGCGGCCAGGCGGTCCAGGTCGGCGACATGCCCGAGAGCGAAGACGAGAGCGAGGATGAGGACCTTCCGGCCAACCCCAACCACTCGGCCGCGAGCCGCAACCAGACCAGACTGGGCCAGTCGGGCGGTGCTGGCCGTGGCGGTGTCAACGCTGCCGACGACAAGATGAAGGGCCTGAGCCTGGGCAACGACGAGTCGGACGAAGACACTGGTGCTGCTGCTGCCACATCGTCTGCCGCTGGCGCCGAAGCGCCCCAGTCGCGCCGCGAGCGCGAGTCGCTGGAGGCGGTGCAGGCCAAGGAGCGGTACCGCAAGCTTCACGAGCAGGGCAAGACGGACGAGGCCAAGGCCGACCTGGCGCGTCTCAAGATCATCCGGGAGAAGCGCGAGGCCGAGGCTGCACGGAAACAGGCTGAGCGCGAGGAGCGCGAGGCACATGAAAAGGTCCGGAGAGACGAGATCGAGGCGCGCGAGGCCAAGAAGCGCGAGGCGGCACTGGGCAGAACGAGCAAGAAGGGCAAGAAGTAAATCTGTCTTGTTTTTGGTGTCCCCATCTTCTCTTTACTTTTTGTTACTGTTTTGTTCTAGCATCATGAGACAAAGGACATAATTAAAGCGAGCCGACTGGCCCCCGGATACAGCATCAATGTAGAGTGCACTGCCACTTGTCCATGCACGTGGCATTGCATCTTTTGATTGTTATATATTAAGAAATTTTTAATTCTTTAATACCCCAATGCTGTTATCAGTCCAAGTTTTGCTTTTAAGTTACAAGATGCGAGCCTCCCCGCCTCGGTCCCATTCCTATATACACTGCCGAAACGCCTTTTGTCTGCTGCTTGCTGCTGCCATACAGCAGCTCCTCTGCAGCATCCTACATCCCGTAGAGACCATCCGTGCCCACGGTCTCGGCCCACAGCTGGTCAAAGTCCACGCCCTTGTCGCTGAACAGGTCGCGCACCTGCTTGGCAACCTCTTCCTGGCGCTTCGAGTCGCCAAGACCGCCCGGTTTGGACGTCTCAAACTGCAAAATCTCGATCCACCGGTAGAAGAGGTCCTCCTTGCCCAGGGCGACCAGTGCGTCGCGGAACTTGAACACCTGCTTGCGGCGCTCGTCCTCGACCGTGTTACCCGGGCTGCCGCTGGCCCCGTCCATGGTGAGCCAGCCAAAGTCTTTGTCGAAGACGAGCGCAATGCACGAAAAGGCCTCGAGCGCAACGTCCTTGCTGTCCACGAGGTGCGTCGCCCACACCATCAAGTTCCAGTCCAGGTCCCAGTTGCCGTCCATGGTCAAGTAGCCCGTCTTGTTTTGCGTGAGCAGTGGCGCCGTTGCCTGTGCAATGTGTGCCACGAGCACGCGCCGCGCCTCTTCGTCGGCCACAAAGTCGAGCTGCGGGTCGGCGGCGTCGGCGGCCTTCTTGCTGATGCTGTCCTCGTCCCGGGCCACGGCCGTCTTGTAGTGCGAGTACCATTCGCGGCTGCGGCGCACGTACACCTCGCTGTCGCGGAAGCCGATCTTGAGGCGCCAACCGACGGGGTTGCCGTGGCGCGTGCCAAAGCAAAACTCAATGGGCCACGGCCACACAAAGATGGCGAGTGTGAGGTCGAGCATGAATGTGAAGCCGCGGCGCAGCACGGCCACCAGCAGCTCGCGCCACGGCATATCCTTGGCCACGAGCGTCGTCTCGTTGACCTTGCCGCCAAAGCCCGACTCGATCAGCAGTAGGTAAAAGGGGCTAATGTACCACACGCGCAGCACAAACAGCAGCACGACGCACATATTCAGCAGCACCGGCACGCTAAAGATCTTGCGCTTGAACGTCGCCGGATAGTTGTCGACGTGGGCCACATAGCAGTTGCGGATGTCGAGCTCGTCCAAGAACGGCTCGAGGCTCTCGGGTGCCTTTTTGAAGGGCGACGGGATCTTGCGGACGGTCGACGACGCGGCGGCGGCGCTGGAGCCCTTTCCGGCTCTCTGTTTAGGAGGCATAGCGGCGGAAGAGATCGACGAGGAGGATCAAAAGGTATGACGTCGATGTTGCCAAGCTGTGCTGTTGAGCTGTCGAGGACAGGGAGATCGTGACGACAGCACGGCGCTCTGGGAGATGGGCGCTGCAATGCTGTACAACTTAACGGGCAAACAGTAGGCTGTATGTATATGCGGCGAGAGTCGGTTCGAGGATATTCAATCTCAATTGTCGTGAAGAGGCCGGATGCGTGTCGAGATCGCCGGATCGCCGCGAAAGATACACCTGTTCTGTCTTGCTCCCTGTGGGGCCTCCCGCGTAGGTATATTCTACTCCGTAGTGCCCTGTAGAAAGCTGTAGATTACAATCGGTAAAAGTGGGCCACGGACGTGTATCGCCTTTGACATGCCATGTGAATTTTCGAGCATGCGCCAGCGTGTCGATGGAATTTGACAGCCGCAACCACACACCCGATCGCCATGATACGAGGGAACTTGAGCAAGGTACGCGCTGGAGCCGAGACTACGCAATGGCTGTTATTTACATTTACATTAATATACAGGACGCACGGCTAACAAACGCTGTAGAACCCGCAAAAGTCGTGTCTTTCGGCATGTCGATTATCGCGATCCCGGTGGTCGTCACCATCCGCACCAGGGACTCCGGTCGCAACCACAGCACGACTGGCATTCCTGCAGAGGCATATCGGTGCATCATCACAGTCTAGACAGTATAACAGCGGCGGGCCAGCGGCATGGCCCGGCCGGGAAGCACGACCACCGAGACCCCCGCGGCCCGAGGGTGACGTCAATACCGGCTTTGCACGACCTCCATCACGAGCACCTCCCGGGTACGGCAACAACATTCCTTCACGGGCACCTCCGGGCTACGGCAGTCCACCCGCAAGAGCACCGGATTACGGCAATGCACCAAGAGCGGCACCGGGTTACGGCAATGCCCCACGAGCAGTACCCGGTTACGGCACTGCGCCATCAAGAGCACCGCCGGGGTACGGCAATGCCCCATCAAGAGGACCTTCAGGATTTGGCAGCGGCCCCCCGACACGCACACCACCGACACTGGGGAACAGCGCAGGGTTTGGCGCCAAGGGACAGGGCGCAGACCGTGAATGGGGCCTGCTGAACCTACGGCCAAAGGGGCTTCCACGACAGGATCCCAGCAGCCGGCCGCCGCCGCGCGCCAACGACACGTACTCGCAGCTGGCCAACATGCTTTCGAGCGAGCCTTCGTCGGGCCGACCGCAGCGGCCGTCCAACGCGGCATTCGGCGGAAAGTACAGCCGGACCCCGACCAGCCCCAGCTACGACAACCCACGAGGTGGCGGTTTTAACCCATACGAGCGGTCACGCGTGTCATCGCCGCGCGACGGGCTGCAGTCGGACTTTGTCAACGATAACCGCATCGGCAGAAACACCGACAACCGTTTCGCGCAGAACACGAGCCGCTTCGACAGCCGCTTCGACAACCGGCAGAAGCCGACGGTGCGGACGGCAGAGCCGGCGGCGGCAGCCAAGGCAGAGTCGCCCGAGGATGTGGACGGCGAGCTGGAGATTGCGGGCCTGGACCCCATTGCGATGGCCATTGCAGCCGAAGACGCGCCCTTTGACGAGTACGACCAGCGGCGCAAGCCCAAGAAGGACATGAACAAGGGCGGCGAAACGAAAGAAGACATTGACTACCGGGCCAAGGACAAGGCGCGTGCAAAGGCCAATAAGAGCGGCAAGCTCAGACGGCGCAACCACGACGACGAGATGGACGACATTGGCGCGATGATTGACCGCCGGCGCAAACAGAAGAGCAAGCGCAAGGAGGCCGAGGCCGTGGCGCCGGCGGCCATCCCGATTGTGCTGCCGCAGTTTATCAGCGTGTCCAACCTGGGCAAGTCGCTGCGCGTCAAGCTCGATGTGTTTCTGGACCAGCTGGCCGAGCTCGGGTTCGAAGACATTACGCCCGACAGCATCATGACGGGCGAGACGGCGGCGCTCGTGGCGCAAGAGTACGGCTACGAACCCACACTGGACGTTGGCGAGAATATCGACCTCAAGGCCCGGCCGGCGCCGGCGGACGTGTCGGTGCTGCCGGAGCGGCCACCGATTGTGACGATTATGGGCCACGTCGACCACGGCAAGACGACGATGCTCGACTGGCTGCGCAAGTCGTCGGTGGTGTCGCAGGAGCACGGCGGCATCACGCAGCACATTGGCGCCTTTTCCGTCAAGATGTCCAACGGCAAGCAGATTACGTTTTTGGACACGCCCGGCCACGCGGCGTTTCTGACGATGCGCCAGCGCGGCGCCAACGTCACCGACATTATCGTGCTCGTCGTGGCGGCCGACGACAGTGTGAAGCCGCAGACGCTCGAGGCGTTGAAGCACGCGCGCGGTGCCAACGTGCCCATTATTGTGGCCATCAACAAGGTGGACAAGGACGAGGCGCGCGTCGACAATGTCAAGGCCGATCTGGCGCGCCACGGCGTGGACATTGAAGATTTTGGCGGCGACGTGCAGGTGGTGTGCGTCAGCGGCCGCACGGGTCTGGGCATGGACGATCTCGAGGAGGCGGTGCTGACGCTGTCGGAGATTCTGGATGTTCGGGCCGAGGACGACGGCCTGGCCGAGGGCTGGGTGCTGGAGTCGAGCGTGAAGCCGGTCGGCCGCGCGGCCACGGTGCTGGTGAAGCGCGGCACGCTGCGCAAGGGCGACATTATTGCGGCCGGCACGACGTGGGCCAAGGTGCGGCTGCTGCGCAATGAGGCCGGCACGGAGATTGACGAGGCGCCGCCGGGCACGCCCGTGGAGATTCTGGGCTGGCGCGAGCTGCCGGACGCGGGCGACGAGGTGCTGCAGGCGCCGGACCAGGCGCGGGCCAAGGAGGCGATTGCGCACCGCATAGATGTCAAGGAGCGGCAAAAGGCGATGACGGAGCGCGAGGCGCAGGAGGTGCGGGAGCGCGAAAAGGCGCAGCAGGAAGAAGAGCTGACGGCGTCGCTGGCGTTTACGACGGGCAGGAAGACGCGGCGGCAGCGCGAGGAGGAGGCGGCGGCCAAGGCGGCGGCGGTGCAGGCGGCCAAAGAACGGGAAGAGGAGGAGCGCAACAAGGGCCCGGTCATGGTCAACTTTGCGGTCAAGGGCGACGTCATGGGCTCGGTCGAGGCGGTGTGCGCGTCGATCCAGGAGATTGGCAACAACGAGGTGCTGCCGCGGATCCTGGCGTCGTCGCCGGGCGCCGTGACCGAGTGGGACATTGAGCACGCCACGGTGACCAAGAGCACGATTGTCAACTTTAACCTGCCGCTGCCGGGCGCCATTAAGAAGATGGCAGCCGATGCGGGTGTTCAGATCCTAGACTACAATGTCATCTACCACCTGACGGACCGCATCAAGGAGCAGTTGTCGGTGCACCTGGCGCCCAAGATTACGTACCGCGTGCTGGGCGAGGCCGAGGTGCTGCAGCTGTTCCCGATCAACGTCGTGGGCCGCGTGTTCAGGAACGTGGCCGGCTGTCGTGTGCGCACCGGCCAGCTGATGAGCAAGTACGCGTACCGCGTGTATCGGGGCAACGAAAAGGTGTTTGAGGGCAAGCTGGAGACGCTCAAGCAGGGCAAAAAGGACGCGACCGAGATTCACAAGGGCGGCGAGTGCGGCATCTCATTTCTGGACTGGGACGAGATTGAGGCTGGCGACAAGATCCAGGCCTACGAGGAGATCCGCGAGGAGCGGAATCTGTAGTGTATGAGATAGAGCTGGATGTTGCACTTTTGTCTCTTGTCTCTTCATATGTATAATACGTAAAGGTAGAAGGGGGGCTCACTTATATCCTCATGACCGTGACGAATACCACTACACTTCTCACATGCTTTCTTTCTTAGTCAATATTATTCTTGTACAAGTCTACCCCCTCCTGCTGGCTGGCGTAAAGTTGGATGTAAACGTCCGCGTCGATATCGCTGCTTTTGCCCTCTCCTTCTTCAGCTTGGCCAGTCCGGTGCGGTCTGTCACGGGCGTTGCCATGATAATCTGATCCAGCTCATCATCGTCGTCTGCACCACCATCGCTGCCATCGCTCTCGTCCTCGTCCTCGTCGTCGTCGTCGTCGTCGGATGACCCGTACTTGTGGTCGTTGTCCGAGTCGGGCTCGGCATCCAGGTCGGGTTGCAGCTGTCCGGGCCTCGGCACCGTCTCTGGCGGCTTCTGCAGCTCCTTTTGCTCTTTTGGCGGCTTTTCTGTGTTGGCAAACGGCTTGGAGGCCAGCACCTTTCGGCGTATCTCCTCCATGGCCGCGTCGTCGTCGCTGTCGTCTGAGATGTCAAAAGGGTCTTTTGTTTTGTCGTCATCGTCGTCGTCGTCATCACCACTACCGTCATCGCTGCCGCCGCCGCCCACCGTCTTGAGGTTGGTGTTGCCCGTCGTCCACATGTCGTCGACGGCGTTGCCCGTGCCTTTGCGGCTGTCGGAATACTCCTGCTCCAGCTGCGCGATCCAGTCCTCCTCGGCCTGCTTCACGCCCGCCTCGTCCGCGCACGCCGCATACCGGTCCAGCAGCGTGCGGTTGATGTTGAGAAACTCTTCGCCGTACGAAAAGGGCGCCAGAATATCCTCGGCCCATTCCGGCTGCCGGCAAATGTAAAACGCCGCCGCCAGCGCCTCGACGCAGTTGAGCCGCCACGGCTTGCCGTAGTTGACCGAGTTGGCGGCCACCAGGTATGGAAGAAGCCGCTCGCACTTGCCGCCCACCTTGTTCCACTGCACCTCTTGCGTGCGCGCCCACGAGCACTCGACGACGGCGGCGCCAAACTGCGCGAGCAGCTCGCAGTCGGCCGGGCTCACGACGTGCTTGCCGTTGGGCGTGATGACGACGCCCGAGTGGCGCTGGCCGAGGTGCAGGTCGCGCATGAGACCGAGCTTCATCAGCTTCTTGCCAGAGCACCGTTTCGGGTCGCAGTGGCCGAGATCCCAGCAGGCCGCCTTGAACGTCGGCTTGCCGTCGCCGTCGCCGCCGTCGCCGGCCTTGCCTTGAGGCCGCGGCCGCGGTGCGCCATGGGGCTTTTTACCCTTGCCGTGAAAGTCTTTCTTATGACGGACCATTTTGTATTTTGTATTGTACTGTGTTTGAAGACTGTGTGTGACGTCGCGATTACAATTGACGTCGTCGAGAAATTCGTGATGCCTTATCGATACTTTATGGCGGGGCCGCCACTTATCGACCGGTGGGATACACAGTATCAATACATAGTATGACTAAAGCCCACACTGTCATCTAGCCAGCTCCCCGCTACCTTACGAGGCGTTGCGCCGCAGGGGGCGGCTGGGAACGTCACAACGTGGAAGCTCTCCATTGTCTGCACACCAGAGGCTGCACACCAGAGGCACAACAGCCAAAACCGTTCTGAGCACGTCTCTGCTCTCTGCATGAGCTATCGACTTGACTGGCTTTTCAATTCTATCTCGACACACCTCGGCGCTGCCTATTTCCCGCTCCCGTTCCCCCGGCAAACCGGCATACGGGATCTCCGATCATCGCGGTCAACGACGCCGATACATCGATACAGTAATCAGACCAGGTCCCGAAGCTTGGCTTGAGAGCTGTGACCGATCACGACTTCCCTCCCTTTACCTCCAGCCTACGTCCAGCCTACGACCAGCCTCCCTCCACCCGCCATTCACCGACAACATGGAAGCATCATCGGCCCGCTACGCCGCGCGCGACCGCTGGGGCGACTTTGGCTACACAGCGCCGTCGCAGCTGCAGCGGTTCATCCAGAGCGCATGCAGTCCCGAGAACTTTGAGCCGAACCTGGGCCTCAACCTCGAGATTGCGGACTTGATCAACTCCAAGAAGGGCTCGGCACCGCGCGAGGCGGCGACGTCGATTGTCGGCTACATCAACCACCGCAACCCGAGCGTGGCGCTGCTGGCGCTGAATCTCCTAGATATCTGCGTCAAGAACTGCGGCTACCCGTTCCACCTGCAGATCAGCACCAAGGAGTTTCTGAACGAGCTGGTGCGGCGGTTCCCGGAGCGGCCTCCTCTGCGGGCGACACGTGTGCAAACTAAGATTTTGGGCGCAATCGAGGAGTGGCGCGGGACAATATGCGAAACCAGCCGCTATAAGGAGGACCTTGGCTTTATTCGCGACATGCATAGGCTGCTGAGCTACAAGGGCTACACATTCCCCGAGGTGCGGCGCGAAGACGCGGCCGTGCTCAATCCCAGTGATGTAGGTTTTTTGTTGATACAAATGATTTTGGCATACCACTAACAAACAGAACCTCAAATCGGTCGAGGAGATGGAAGAGGAGGAGCGCGAGGCGCAGTCGGCCAAGCTGCAGGAGCTGATCCGACGCGGCACGCCCGAGGATCTACAGGAAGCCAACCGGCTCATGAAAGTCATGGCCGGCTACGACACGCGCTCCAAGGTGGACTACCGGGCCAAGGCGGCCGAGGACGTGGCCAAGATCCAGCAAAAGGCGCGGCTGCTTGAGGAGCGGCTGGCGGCGTTTGAGCCGGGCGCTGACTCGATGAAGGACGGCGACGTCTTTGACGAGCTGGCGTCGGCCCTGTCCAGCGCACAGCCCAAGATCCAAAAGATGTGCGAGGAGGAGTCGGACGACACCGAGGCCGTCGCGCGGCTGTTTGAAATTAACGACAGCATACACCGCACGGTCGAGCGCTACAAGCTGCTGAAAAAGGGCGACTACGAAGCCGCGGCCAAGATTGCGCAGGGCGCTCCTCTTCCCACTGCACCGTCGGCGTCGGCGTCGTCGCGCGGCAAAAAGGTTCCAAAAGTGTCGGCCGCGCAGGAGCTGTCGCTCATTGATTTTGACGGCGACTCGTCGGCACCACCATCGATTTTGAATGAAAACGGGTCGTCCAGCGCAGCGCCGGCACCGGCAGCACCAGCAGCGGGCGCGACGGGCATCGAGAACGACCTGCTGGGCCTGTCGTTTGGCGAGCCGTCGACGAGCTACGGCCAGCCGTCAGCCGGCGGGATTGCGCTCGGCTTTGGCGCCAACAACAATGTGCCCGGGCCAGCATTGCTGTCGTCGGTGACGCAGGACAGCAGCGCCAAGGGCACAGCCGGCTCGATCGGCATGCCATCGCCGTCTGCGTCGCCGATGCCCCCTGCGGCGACGAGTGGCAACGCATTTGGCGCTCTCTTCTCGGCCACATCGTCGCAGTCCGGCACGCCGCAGCCCAACTACCAGTCGTCGGCCTTTGCACCGCCCCAGACCGGCTCGGCCGACCCCTTTGCCGCACTCTCTAGCTTCAAGCCGTCTACGCCAGCTGTTTCCGTTTCTTCTCCTGCTCCCGCTCCCGCTCCCGCCACTGCCCCGGCCGCAGTGACCCTTGTCGACGACGACGAGTGGTCCTTCTCGTCTGCGCTGCCGGCCGAGACGGTCCCTGCCAAGCCCACAGAGCACCGCGCAGTTGTCGGTAACGGCGCCGTCAAGATTGAGCTGTACGCGACACGGTCACCGGCGGCGCCGACGGCCATCCACTTCTCATTTGCCTTTTCCAACAGCCTGGCGCAGCCGGTGGCGGACCTGCACTTCCAGACGGCGGTGACCAAGGGCTTTGAGCTCAAGCTGCAGCCGCAGTCGGGCCGCACGCTGGAGGCGCAGCAGGCGCGCGGGGTGGTGCAGTCGCTGGAGGTGTGGCATGCAGGCGACAAGGCGCGCAAGGTGGACGCGGTGAAGCTGCGGTGGCGGTTGTCGTACCGGGTGGGCAGCGAGACCAAGGCAGAGCAGGGCGAGGTTGCCGAGTTTGAACTGGCATAGGCCGGGTTTTGAGCGTTGCTGTTTGCTGTATTGCTACGGATAGTCTATTACTATGGATATCGTTGACTAGTTATTCTTGTGCTTTGCGTAAAAGCGTAAAAGCAGAGCAGATGTACACGTGGTTGTGAAGTCATTCTTTTCATCTTTGTCGTCCTCTTCGTGACTCATTACCGATGCCTACTGATGCCTACAGATGCCTACAGATGCCTACAGATGCCTACAGATGCCTTTTGTGTGCCTTGGAACGTCACTGTCATTGCATCCTCATGCAGCTACAGGCAAATAGTCTATATGCAAACAAAGTAGAGAATTAATCAAAAGATGCAAAAAGAAGATCAGATGATAGAAAGTGAACGTAAGAAGTTCACGCCCCACTCTTTTTCAGAGCGTGTGGAGCGCATCTGCAGAGCTGCGCAGGTACATGGAGCTTGGACATCTCAAGCGCAAGCCAGTCTCATTACTATCTACTGTTTTTAAACATCATCGACGAATCGACGACACACAATGAGCTCAGAAGACTCTGATCGGGGGCCATCCCGGCGGCACGAGCGCACAGAGCGCGGCAACAGAGACGGGGAACACGAGAGAGACCGCGACAGGCCACGAGAGTCTGGTAAAGACCGAAGCAAGGGCCGGGACAGAGACAGAGACTCGGAGCGGCGGCGTGAACGGCACAGAGACCACGACGACAGACGAAGCCGGCATGGCGAGTCACACCGCGATCGAGATGGCAGAGATGGCAGAGATGGCAGACACGACCGAGACAGACGCGACCGAGATGGCAGAGATGGCAGACGAGATGACAGAGACAACGGACGGTCGCACGATTCAAAAAAGAGACGACGCGAAGACACGGACGAAAAAGATCGCACCGAGCGTTCTGAGCGGCGGCGGCGCGCGCTTCGAGACGATGATGACCACGTCCAAAAGAAAGAACATCAAGATTTGAGACTGAAAGGCCCCCTGCCGGACCAGGCGGCCGAGTTCGCCATGGCCGAGGGCGGCGAACCGCCACCGCCGCCCAAAGAGAAGCCCAACTGGGGCAGCACCGGCGCGCTCGCGGCCGCATCCAATGCCGTCAGCCAGGCCGACGGCTCCGTCATCGTGCTCAAGTACAGCGAGCCGCCCAACGCGCGCAAGCCGTCGCCGCGCGACCAGTGGAGCCTGTTTGTCTTTAAAGACGGCGCCATTGTCGACACCATTGACTTGAATGCGCGCAGCTGCTGGCTGGTCGGGCGCGAGGACAAGGTCGTGGACATTGTGGCGGCGCACCCGAGCGTCAGCGGGCAGCACGCGGCGGTGCAGTTCCGGTACATTGAGCGGCGCAACGAGTTTGGCGACCGCATCGGCCGCGTGAAGCCGTACGTGATTGACCTGGCGAGCGGCAACGGCACGCAGCTCAACGGCGATGCGCTGGAGACGCAGCGGTATGTTGAGCTGCGGCACAAGGACATGGTCAAGTTTGGGCACAGCACGCGGGAGTATGTAGTGATGCTGGCGCCGAGGGAGTAGTAATCGAGAGTCTCGGCTCGTGCAAGCCTCGGGGGGTGCAGCCCGCCTCTTCGCCACTTGTCCAAGCTATGGTGGCGTTGACAGCGGATAGCCATAGCTGCAGCCTTGTATGACGACAGCCTTACGATGATTACCTAGCAAGGAAGACTATTATGTATGGCAAATGTAAGGCGACAGCTGCCTTGGCGTCAAGGCCTTGATTATGATTTCTAGGACTTTACCAGAATGGACATTTGGTTGGATAAGTTCTACTCAGCACCAATAGATACCTGGCTTATTTCCAGCAGAGGGCAGCATACATAGTGATCAACACGTCACAGGCATGGAACTGTGATATTGTTATGGCTAGGCACAGCTTCTAGTTTTGATTTATAAGCTCTATGCTGTCTTGATGTGTTGTCTTTCCATGTTTACTCATTTAATGTAGCTTATCACCTCGAGCGCCTATCAGCCCTGTCTGCCTTTCCAGTGTCGTGTCTGACTATCAAGCTGTCTTCCCTCGGTCACTTGCACAAGCCGAGCAAATGCTGTAACCAGTTTGCACGAATACGCGTTATACGAGAATTGCAGTATGGTGCTGCACTTTTTGATTATTCGACCCAGAGTCTGATGTTGAACGGCGAGGCTGCCAACGATATGGCTCCATCAGCAATCGGTGTCCTCATTGGTGACCGATAACTTATGAATACTTTCCTATAAATAACGACGGAAGACCGAAATAACAACTCACCTGCACAGCCCAGTCTAGATCACAACCACCATGCTGCAGATGATGAGCCCCATGTCGACTTATGTCCAACAGCGAATGAGCACGCACAGACTCCGGGGTGTTGCCGGGGTAGAACAGTATTAGAGGGGCTCGGCTGTCAGCCGCATGCTCCAAAACAAGTGAGCGGCTGTCTTGATGTAACTCATCCATCACCTACATATAAGCATACGAATATATGACGCCACACCCCTGTAATGAAAACACCAACACCATCTTCTCGCACTCAAGATGGCAGCCAACAGTGCCACTACCGGAACTGCTTCCGTCCCGTCCATCACCGACGTCCACCACCGACGTCCACCACCGACGTCTAGGTACATAGTAACAGCTGACATCGTGACGTTTGTCGTACTCTGAAAACCTGCCGAATCAACTTGCTATTAGTCATTTTAGAACCTCATATCATATTCAACTGTCACATGTCGGTAGAAACAGCTCTTTCCTAATCTATTCTCTACCTATCGCTTGCCGCATGAGACGAGACGCTCCTCAACACGCACATCCTTCATCGCAGCTGCCGCCCTCTTGTTCGCACCTTCCTGTCTGTCACCATACCCATGCCTGTTTGAGACAGAGCAGGTACATATCCTCCATCGCTACTGCAGCCCTTTGGTTCGCTCATTCCTATCTGTGCCTGACTCTTGCCACTTTCGTCCTGCCACACCATCGTCCCTTCTGTCGTTGTGATCACCCGGGGAAGGTACGTTCTCAAATTACTAATACTATCACATCTCACACCGTCCGCAGCACGTCAGCAGGACACTGCCCTCCCTCCTCTTTTCATCCACTCCGTAGACATATTCCATCCAATCCGCATCGACGTCTATCTTACATTCCCCTGTTCTATGCACATCCTCAATTACACCACCTACGAAACCACTTAGACGCTCAGCCTCTAGCCGAATCTAGTCCTCGGTCCGTTCTCACGTCCACATCCAGGTATAATGACGATAAACGCCTACTCTACATACGTATATACATCTCCTGCATCAACTGGCCGCCGACCGACAGACTCTGGCGTTTGGCTGCATATTCCTGCATATTGCTGCACATTGACAGGAAAGACTGACATTGACCGCGGTAATTGCGGTTTTGCTCTTCCTTCTAGTCTTCTCTACTATTTGCGGCCTCTTCGTCCGTCTCTTCTGTCTCTTCTTCTGTCTCTATTTCGTCTCCTTTTCTATCCTCTTCTACCTCATTCTCCGCAAAAACGTGTACACAGAAGTCTACGCCTTATCAAACTTACAGGCCGCCTCCACATCAACGACCTCGTCTGGTTGCACACTGGTCAAGGCGCCGTCCACCAGTACTGAGCCTCTCAGCCCTGTCCACAACCACCCCTACAGCGGCTGATTCCTTGTCGGACAGATATATAAGGCCAGCGAGGTCCCTGTCAGACTTCACTTTTTTGGACTCTTCTTCTCTTCAAAATACCAACTCCAGCACACCATCTCCTTTCACTCTACTCTCATACGACAAGATTCTCACACCTGTTGCCACCCTCCAGCTACCCTCGTTTTGACATCTTTCAAGAAAAGGGGGTGGACAAGCCGTCGTAAACTGCTCAAAACTCGCTTGTCCCTCCATCCATCAACATGGTATGTTAACTATTCTCTTCTTCATCTTTGACTGCTCAAGAGCCATCTCCTTGAGTCCCCCCATCATGACTCATCCTCCAATATTGTACTCTACTTCTTTAGCCCCATCGTCCGATATGAGACTGGCCGGCCCGGCCCGCGACCTCGTTTATGATTACCATATCTAACTTTAAACAGGGCACCGTCGACCTAGACGTTACTCCCCAGGAGTTCACCAACGTCTACACCCACCCCGATGCCAAAGTAGATATAATCCTCGTCCATGGTCTCAACGGCGACCCCAAGCGAACATGGACCTCCAAATCAAACAACCTCTTCTGGCCCGCGGAGCTGCTTCCAGAAGCGTTGGGACTGCCGCCTGCCAATGTCCTCGTCTATGGATACAACTCAAAAATCTATGGCCATCCAACTGACAATCCCATCATGAGCCACGCGCACACCCTTGTTGTGCACTTGTCAGCTCACCGAGCAAAGCACAAGACATCCCACAACCCCATCATTTGGATTGCACACAGCCTGGGCGGCATTCTAGTCAAGCGTGCCTTGGTCTACTCCAAGGGCATTGAACACACCGCTCGCGAGTCCCTTCGCTCTATCTTCGTCTCAACCTATGCCATCCACTTTCTCGGCACACCGCACATGGGCTCAAGCCTGGCGTCCACCGGTCTCACTCTTCAGAAACTGGGCTCCCACCTTCCCAGTGTCATTTTTGAGTCGGAGTCCATTCTGCTCAGGACACTCCAGGACAACAGCGAAATTCTCAAAGAAATCCACAGCCAGTTTCTGGAGATTCATCAGCAGTTTCAGATAAACATGGTCCACGAAAACCTCAAGACGGACCTATTTGTCAAAAAAGCCTTGATTGTTACTGCCGAATCGGCTGGCCCACAGCTCGCAAACGTCATCTACTACGGCGTCGAGGCAACTCATTCCGGCATGTGCAAATTCGAGGATGAGAGGGCTCCCGGATTTCGGACGATGGTTAGTGCTCTTCAGGAATGGATCCGGAACGCTCCTGCTGTCATCCACGCAAGATGGGCTATTGAGACAGAGAGAAGAGACACTCAAATCAGACACGAGAAAGAAAGGCTTCTGTTTGCTGATCACAGATTGCCTTCCGCACCTCTGGTAAGGGCTGTCCCGGAAACGAGCCAGGGCCAGCTTGTCCACATACCGGCCATGGTGACAACTGGTGACATTGTCAGTTCGCCTTCTCTCGTCTCCGCACCAGAGGGTGCTACATCCTCTCTCCTCCCGCTACTGCCGGCGCAGAACTCAGATACACCAACAGTCCGCCCAGAGCCGTTTTACTTTGTCCCGGAAAAGTTCCGACCAAACTCATACTTCGTGGGACGCAATGAGGAGCTAGTCCAGCTGCACACAATGCTCCGGAACCCCCTGCGCTCGTCGCAAGGCACCTCGGCAGTGATCATACACAGCCTGCATGGTGGCGGAAAAACACATCTCGCTCGTCAGTACTTCTTCAGCCACCAGAAAGACTTTCCGGGTGGTCTATGCTGGGTTCGGGCCAAATCCATCCATGAGATGGAGCAGTTCTACTGGGAGATCGCAATGAATGGTCCTCTCCACGAAGCCCTGAATACCAACGGTAGCCCGCAAGTCGACACTGACCCCGGAATGGCTGTTGACATTGTTCGCAAGTGGTTCAATCAGCGACGGCAATGGCTCATCGTCTTTGATGCCATCCTGTTCGATACACCCGGCATTGAGAGGTTCATCCCAGACGCAAAGCACACCAGCATCATCTACACCTCTACACAAAACAAGGCCTCTGGCGATTTCCGATTTGACAACCCTCAGACTCTGAAGCTCGGGGTGCTGCAGCCAGAACATGCACGAGAGCTTCTCTTTGGTGAACTGGACCGTGAAGCCCCCTCCATAGAGGACCAGCGCCTGGCACTCGAACTGGTCGAGCATCTCAGCTGCCTCCCTCTTATGCTGCACATTTCTGCACGGCATCTAAAGGCGACTCAAGAACCATTGGCAAAGTACTTGAAAACACTCAAAGACCGCTCACGCATCGACACCAGATATATGTATGCCTACACTGCCGTCCGGGATGAGCTCAAGGCGAGAAATGCCACGCAAGCACTGAATCTCATGTACATCCTGGCATACTTTGACAGTCGAGTTCCCGTCGGCCTGCTCAATCTCGGCCTCCGCGCACTAGAAATCAAGTCAGTGGCAGCGCGCGATGGTCCTAGCAAGACACGGTCGCTCACAGCCACTCTCAAGATTCTGATTGACTTTGCCCTACTGGAGCGGACCGAAGCCAATTCAGTGTCGCCAGCAAGCTCGCGAAGCACCACCAGACATGGGATCGAAGCTTCTGTCTCACGGTCTGTTGATGTCCTGCTCCTCCACACCGTGATCCAGCTCTTCTTCGCCAGTGTGCTTCGCGATGAAAAGCTTTCGGAAGTCTGGATAGAAAAGTCTGCTGCTGTCTACTGCCATGCTTTTGACGAGGCCGTTGATCTCATGGCCAAGGGACCCAGGGTCGGCCTCCTCGATGACTACCGCTGCTTCAAGATCCACGGACACAAGCTTATCGAGCACATCGCCGCTCGCATGGACAAGAAGAGCGCCTCCCAGAGCACACTGGAAAGATACTATCGCGAAGTTCACCAAAGGATCCAAAAGTGCAATGCGGCCATTCTCCACGCCCAGAAGCAGATCAGTCATGGCCTGCAGTCGACCGGGCTTGTCGAGATGGACTACATCTTCATCTCAGTCTTTGACCAGACAAACAGCATCTCCGACTCGGAGGACTCGAGTCGCGCCAGCATGGCCACCCCGACTAGCAGCGGCGGATCCCGCGGCTTGAGCCCAGAGATCCAAGGAGTCCCACCGTATGAGCATGATCCGTTTGAACTTCCACCCTTGAGTTACCCTGGCGGTTTCGGCAGCTGGGCGGAGGAAGAGTTTCACGGTGCCACCGGGCAGCCAACGGACCTGGACGGCAGCACTATTTTTCAACCGTCACCCAATATCATTTACCCTGCAAGAGTTCCTGCGCTGCCGAGACCTCACCCAGATGGCTACCGTGGATCCGGTGGGCCATCAAGCTATATTTCTGATGACCAGCAGCTATCGGACCAGTATGACCATATCAGTATCGATACGGCCAGCAACGCGACACCACGCGCCATCTGTCAACCACAGTCGTCAGTCGTCCCAACAAGACAGTCTGACCCCCATCACCGCACAGTTCGGAAGCACAATAACAAATGGTATTCTGATCTAGCAGGAGCTTGGAGATACCCTGACACTGCCGATACTGAACCGCGGAGAGGGTCCAGCGCGACTGTGACCTATGAAATAGTTTATCATTCCAAGCCGCAGTACGCGTCCTCCACTACTTTGCCACAAGCTGCGACTGGCACCGATGCCGAGAAGGCTCTACGAGCACTATCCGCGTCCTCACTGCGTTTGGGCCAAGATCCTACCACAGGACCGCCTGGCTTGGGGGTTCCTCCAACCCCGGGAAGAGGCCGTGCCCAAAGCACCGGCACATTGGGCGTCCGGTCGCTTCTGCCTATCCATGAGGACTACCAAGACCTCGGCATCTATCAGAGCCCGCCGAGTGCAACGGTTGTTAATCAAAAGGAAAACCGGAAGTCGGTCTCAGTCGCATCTTTCTTGCTGAGCTCAATTGGTAGTATCCGCAGACTGCTACCAACCTCACGCTCTGGGTCATCGAGCTCGCTGCCGCCACGGGAAAGCCACGAACAAAGCACTCCTATTATAACAACCGGTTCCTTTACGGCTGGCGATGCTACCAACAGCGACATATACGGCAATATCCAAGAGCGGATTGATGACAGTTCATGGCCGCTTGTGAAAGACCCCAGAACGGCCCGGTCTAGTCCTTGCCAGGGCTGTGGGCCCTATCAACACCCGCCATACCCCGTCACAGACAACATGCCGGATATGTATGCCGATGCTCACAACCCGGCCCGGTCGTACTCGGACCTTCCTGGTGCCATCTCGAGGTGGAGCGATGAAGCATACCATCCTGGAGGCACAGAAATGCGTCCGGTCGGTTCCGGGTCCGGCCCAGCATCCGTATTTTACATGGACTTGAACCAGTCGTTCCCCCAGCCGCAATCACCGGCCTTTATGTTTCAGACACCAACACTGGCCGGGGGGCAGTTTGTACAGCGGCAACAGCACCTGCAGCCATATATTAATGCGGACGGACACTCGTCTCAGTCCATGCTGCGCCGTGCAAGCTCGCAGTCACAGCCTGAGATTCGGAACAACGGTGCTGTAATTCCGAGACGCTTCTCATCCGTCGCGGCCCCGGTGGGAGATGCGCAACGCAGACGGCATGTACGCAACTCATCGTCCACGTCTGGAACGAGAGCTGGGGCAGAAACTGCGGTGCGGACCAGATCAAGGCCCATCAACATCCCGCCTACTTTGCGCCGCAACAGTCACTCATCCCTTATCGAGACAGAGCCATCTCCGAGAACAAGCGACCCCTTTGATATCCACACTAGCTATCGTAACTACGAGAGGAGACAGCGTGAGTATTTTGCGCGCAGGCTAGGGGGCGACGGGGCCACCGTGCAACAGCGGCAACAGCAGCAGCAGCAGCAAGAACTAGCGACGAGTGTCCAGACTGCATTCCAGCCCCGTATCCAGCGGCTCATGCACGGCAGCGCAGGTGCTGGCCAATCTAACCGGTTGGCACCGACAGGCAGCGCTGCCATGTTGCGATCGCAATCGGACACGGATTCAGTGCGCTGTCGGCGCCGTGAACCCGGCAGCCTTTATCTATCGGCTACCGGTGCCTGGGCCGGGACGGGGATGGGCACTGACCGCGGCTTTGCACCATCGACAAATCCGTACCCTACGCAGATCGCGACAGTCGACGGCGATGAGTACACGGCCGAGCCCATGTCCCGTGACCCTTCTGGCGGCAGCACGCTCTCCAGGGGAGGCTCGATTCGCAGGCCAGGCGCAGGTCAGTACAGCCAGCCACGCAGTCCATTCGTAATTGGCGCCAGCTACACTTCAGAGCCCATGTCGCGAGTAGACGGATCGGGCAGTGGACACGGCAGTGCGTCTTCACGACCAACGCCAGGTGTAAGTACTGCTCCTAGAAGCGGCAGGATCTTGCAGGACTTTGGCAGCGGTCAGCCGGGTGTTTGATTCTTTTGGTCCTTTTTCTGGTCTTTTATTGTGGTCCATTTTCTAGTCCTTTTTGTTTCTGTCTACACTTTACCCATATCTTGTTTGACTTGTTCATTTCTTTTGCTTTTTGCATGATTTATTGGTATATCATAGCTTGTCCTGGTCTAATTTGGGTCTTTTTGTTGGCTACACTATCTTGCATCGTATAGCATTGCATATGTCTTCAACATACATAGATGTCTTCCTGTATCGTCGTTGTTTTCACGTAGCTAGAATCTTCAAATTGAATAAGAGCATATTAGACAATCCATCAATCCATCAATCAATCAATCAATCAATCAATGAGCATGTGAAACAACAATGATCATTGCACGTCTCGCAGTCTTACCACACCGCAGCACACCATAGCATACACCACACATCATTTGAAGACACTGCAGAGGAAACACGCGTAAAATGACGAATTGAATGGATAGATATAGACTGATCCTACTGCTGCATGCTAAATAGATAGTCAATGGGCCATTGCGTTCTGTAAGACAGAACCAAGTAGATAAAAAAGCTAGAGATAAAACGCCGTCCTGTGCCCTCTGCTGATGCCCAGCCGCAAGTCCAGCCGGATCGCCATGTCACTGAAAAAAGTGTAGAAAAAAACAAAAAAAGTAAAAGGAATGTGCCAAGATAAAGGCGAACAAGGCAACAGCCAATTGTCCCGCCGTGTACTTGAGTCTGCGGAGGGTATCATACAACATTACAAAAAGCCGACGATGCTGGTGGTGAAAAAAGAGGTCTCAGGAACGAGAAAAGAAAAAAAAAAGAAAATGACGTCTCATGGACAGAGGAAACGGGCGAGATTGAAGCGGGCTGAAGACTGCATGCCGTGGACCGGGGCATCGAAATCGTCGTCTTCCGCATCGCTATCGGGAACGATCTGATCCTCGCTGCCCTGGACACGGCTGAGCGCTGCAACCTCTTCGAGATCGGCCGGAGGCAGGGGCACAAACGAGGGGTTCACCGCTGCCGGGGCCGAGGCCTCCATACTGCGACGAATCTTGCTGGCCTTTTTGTTGCGCGGCCGGTCACTCTCCGACCGCAGCGCCGAGGTTGCCTCTACCAGCTCGCCGAGACTCTGTCGGACCTTTTTGGGCCGCTTGACAGCCTGTCCGCTGGACGCGGGCGGCGTGCAAGTGTCGTGCGCGTTGACCTTGTTGGCCGCGTACTCCTGGCTTCCAACAAAGCTCGACTCGGGCGTCGGAAGACCGTTGGCCATGCTGGCCGCGCCCTTGTAGGAAAAGCGTCCCAGAGACAGCTGGCTGGCCGGTGTCGAATCGGACGTGTCATTGACTGTTGAGTGCCGCTTAGGTTTGGCGACTGGGCTCTCGGGTATTTCAATGCCGTCGCTGTCGGGGATCCGGTCGGTGGTTTTCGCAGACGCGCGATCTTCAAAGACTCGCATGGACGATGTGGCCGACTTGCTCGACATGGAAATATCCCATTCATCCATGTCCGGCAAACTAAGCATTGCCTCCTCAACAGAGTCATCGGACATGAGTAGGGATTCGTGCATTTTCGAAGATGCAGCAGAGGTCGTGGCCGCTGGGGAAAAGTATTTGCTCTTCTCGAGGTGCTTGGTGTTATCAGGCAGGTCGAGGTCGTCTGTAGTAAGTCTTGCTTTTTTCTGTGGCCGCGAACCTGTGGTGGGTGTGCTGCGTGGCGTGGTTTGTGATAGGGACACTGGCCGAGTCGACGGAGGCAGCATGGCAGAAGCCTGGCGCCGGTACAGACTTGAAGTAGATGGCGTATTAAGAAGCGCCCCGGTCCCGCTTTGCACAAGATTGGAGACGGGCTCGCTCAATCTCCGCCGAAGTCGGGGGTTGGAAATGGTGGACATGGTTCGAGACGCACTCGCTGGCTGCGAAGGTAAAGATGTACGGCCACCATCCACATATGGCCGGGGAAGGGGGAAGACGCGAGGCGTGAGCCCGTTCTGTGTGAGGACGGCAACTTGCTGACGGTCGATGGAGAAGACATTTGGATCCATGGCACCCAGGGGAATGCGAGAAGCCGACGAGTTGCGGCTGGAAAAGTACTCGCCAATCGGTTTGCGGGGTGTCTGCTGGTTGGGCGTTCTGGGGAAAGTCGGCCCGAAGGGTGAGCCGTTGGCTCTGTTGGAGCCGTTGGAACTGGCAATACTACTTGCGCGGCGCTTCTTTCCTGGCGACAAGGCAAGGATGATGGGCTCCTTGGTCATGGGATTGAGATCACCCAAGGCAACTCCCCGTGCCGTCTCATTGTCCATTGGGTTGCCGATAAACTTCATCTGCTCGACATCAACACCATTTGTCGGCTCAGAGAGCAGGATGAGCTGGTTCTTGATAGGGCAGAAGATGCGCTGGTGCAAAAAGGTGAGCTCCGCCTGGTAGAAGGCAGCGAGGTAGTTCTCCGACACTTTGTACTTTCCGTCGAACTGGAGCCTGCGGACAACCTTTTCGATTGTCTTGTGCTTGCGGATCATGCGGTAGGCCGTCTTGAGACCGATGTTGCCGACGCCTTCGAGGTAGTCGCAGCCGCTGAGGATAGCCATGTGTCGAAACTCTGCATCGGTCCAGTCTGTCAATGAAATCTCGCGCACGGCACAGAACTCGCGGCGGTTGATCTCGATGCAGTTGCCCTGCATGTCGAGTTTTGTCAGAAGCCGCTTGGCGCCAAAGACGAGCAGATCCGAGTCTTCAGAGAGAATGCCGCAGACAAGACCTTGGCGCTCTAGGTAGACCATCTGCGGGTCGGCCTCGTAGGGTGCGACAATGTAGGGCAGGCCCAGCTTCTTGAGCTCTTCAATCAGACAGCGGGCCATCTCGGGGGTGACGTCGATAGCTTTCTGGAACTCCAGATAGGCCTGCTTTGCCTTTCCTGCGTTGAGAAGTTCTTGACCGGCCTTGCGGCTCTCTTCACGGCGCTTGGCACGGGACGCCTCTGTGCCGGCCTTGCTGGGGAGGAAATCGCCATCAAAGACGAGGTAGGGCGTAACGCCACAGTGCTGGACCATGCGGACGCGGTTCATGACACTGTCAATGTATCTGCGCGTCGGCCGGTCTAGGGCAAGTTCCACCGCACAGCTGATAGCGCCACGGTGCAGCCAGCCATATGCGTCGACGGCAATGGTTTCGCCGGCATATTTCTTCAGGTCCGTCGGTCGCTGGATGGACTTGAGGAGAGGAAGCAGGCCTGGAATGTTAGGCAAACGTCACGAGAAGAAAACAGGACATGCCCGAGGACCTGCAGGGGCAGTCGTACCTGAGATACCCATCGTGAAGTGAGGGGAGGGGACAACACCCGACGGAGTGTGTCACGTCGAGGGAGAAGTCGGGGCAGGTCACGCGGCCATTCGATAATAGCGAGGTCAGAGATGTTGCGGCAGACGCGTGACAAGGACGAGGTGAGTTGTGAGATAAGGGGCGACAGAGCTGGTTCTATGAGCTGAGAGTTGAGAGCTGAGGCTGAGGCTGAAATGATTCTATTGTAGGCGTATACACTTGAGCGAGTAGATGGGTGAGAAGTATTGAATGAGTCGTTGAGCGGCAGAACGCGTGAGTATGTCAATAACAGACGTGAGACGACGAGAACTGCAATGTGGGAGGCGTGAAGAGATATGAGAGAAGAGGAGAGAGAGGAGAGGGAAAAGAGCAAAGAGGAGGAAAGAGAGAAGACGAGAGGTCAAATGAGAGCAAATTGAGAAAGATGAGATATGTCAGCGAATCCAAAGGTGTAGTCGAAAGGGCAGGAGCAGCAGTCGCTCTTGCCGTGAACGCGGTGAAGACTCGGCTCCACGTGACGCCGATCGTGGACGGTGCCAGTAGTGAGAGCGGTGGAGTTTTGTGTAGCGGAAGACTACCTGAACCGCTTTCGGCGAGAGGCACGGTCAGGGCTCATCTTCCCTATTTTCAATCTATTTCGGGATATATTTCTGAACAGGGCAGGCGCGTCCCAGCGCGTGTCCGAAACGAGACTAGCGGTGCGGCCCGCAATACAGTGTTTAAAAGGCTGATACTGTGTAAGAGAAGGCCCTCCCCCACTGTCGAAATAATGGGTCTCCGTTTGATAAGCTACGGCCGATAAGCGATAAGAGTGCGATAAGAGAAAAAGTATCATAGGCAAACTCGATGCAGAGTGAAAAGTACAATGCAACACGCTGCAAGTCAACCATCACCTTTGCCCTTTTATACGAACTCCCATCACTCCCGCACAGCCAGCACTTCCCACAATACCACACCACAACCGCAAATATGGGTACCCGCACAATGGAAAAGATGCGCAAGAAGATTACGAAGCGGAAGGGACCGCTGGGCGCGGTGCACGAGGGATCCCGCGACTCACGGCGACTGCGGTTTGCCCTAACGCGCGACACCCGTCTGGAGAAGCTGCAGTCGACACGGAAGAAGGCGGAGCAGCCAATTGGTGAGTTTCTTTAAAGAGATATGCTGCGTCCATACTAACGGGACAGTCGACCGCACGTGCTTCTTCCTCGAGACGATCCGCGAGACGGGCCTGGAGGTGTTTGACCTGGAGCAGTTTCAGGGGGCTGTCAAGAGTTTTGTGCGGCAGCACGACGCCGAGCTGGCCGAGATCAAGGCGGCGCGTCGTCCGGGCCGGCCAGCAACGTCGAGGGAAGATCTGGTCAAGATGGCGATTGCCAACCTCGAGAAGGAGTACCAGAACGGATTCCGTACGTATAGACTGGCGACAAAGAGACGATACAAAGGGCACGCTAACATGACAGTGGTTCCGGACCTCGGCGACAGAGAAAACATTGAGACACTGCAGCGCTGGGACGGGTCGTGGCTGAACCTGACGAATATAAAGTGGGTGCGCATCAACGAGGCGGGTGTTGTCAAGCCGGCAGCGTTTCCGCCGAACAAGGACTAGAGGGGCACACGAGGGGGCGGATGCAAGAGGGTAAAGCACGGGCACGTCTAGACCAGGTCTGTTTCATTTGCAGTCTACAGCAAAAGCAAAAAGGCAGACACGACAGGCGTGCAGGACCGCTGTAGTGGGACAGCAGCAGGACAACAAGGCAACAAGACAAGACAACAAAACAAGACAGCAAGACAGACGCCGGCTGCCGAGCGCAGACACGCACTACAGATACGCAGGGGCACAGCGGCACGGCGCGAGCACGGCAGCGGCGCATCATGTTTGCATAGTTTGTGCATGGCAACGTCAGAAGAGGCGGCGGCACGGACAGCCGGCCGAGAGTTCGATAATCAGCAGAGCGGTGTTGGAGGTGCAGGATGGCGCCGTTGTGTTTCATTTGTTGGTGTCCGTTGTCCGTTGTCGTTGTCCGTTGTCATCGTCTTTGTCGTCGTCTTTTGTTGGTGTCCGTTGTCCGTTGTCCGTTGTCGTCGTCTTTTGTCGTGTGTCTTTGTCGTCGTCTTTCGTCTGCGGCTGTCATCCAAGCTCAAGCTGTCCTTGGTGGCCTCTTCACAGCCTGCTACTCAGCCTATGTCGAAATCAAATGGGCAAGTCGAGCCTAGACGCCTAGGACAGCCAGGATCAGCCGACAGCAGACGCAGCCGCAGATACAGGCCCTTGATCCCAGGCGTATGATATGCCTAGGCCTGTCAGGCAGCAGACGCAGGCAGCAGGCATTAGGCATCAAGCATCAAATCAAGCAGCTGCAGCAGCTCCGATGCACTGCCACGACGCTTCAGGATGTGCCGCAGCTCGGAACGTCTGCGATAGAATGGGGGCATGTCGTCTGCAGGCCACCTGCAGCTCGGAAGTTGTTGCAGCTCTTGTGTTTTTTATGTCTTTGTGTCGCCGTGTCTCGCTCTCTTCTTCCTCTTGTCCTACTTGTCATCTCTCGTCCGCGGGTATTTGTCCTATTTCCAAGTGTGGCGTCTTGCCTTGAAAGAGCTTTTCTCTCCTTCTCCTTTCTCCTTTTTTCTCATAGGTCGTTTGGCGTCTGGTTGATTTATACTTATCTGTCTGCTAGCTCTATTAACGCTGAATTCGATTGTCTGTGCCAAAATGTCGTCCCTGGCAAAGCCGTTACTGGCCACGCGTGCTTGTATGGATAGACACATATGCGATGCACATGCACATGCACAGTAATGCACCAAGCAGCCTTTCTCTGCCAGGTTGCAAGCAGTGTGCCTAGCAGGGCGCGCGTCAGATGCTATGTTCGAAACATTCGTCTCCTAGTCTCGTAGTCTCCCAGTCCCAATACTCTAGACAATGCCCGACCCTTGCTCGCCTCAGAGTGAGGCTGCTGTCGTGCAACATGGCGTCCGCCTCCATTGACGCGGCCACTGATGGCAACACGTAAGAAGAGTAGAAATAGGCTTCTGGCTTGTGGGTGCATGCCTTGTGTCACCACGCTCGTCTCCAGATACGACCCTGTCCATCCTGGTCCTCGAGGCGCACAAGGCACGCCACAAGCGTATGGAAACGCGGCAGCGATCCGAGCATGGAGGAGGCCACCACCTCTACAGCAAACGACAAACGAGGGCGGGCGTATAAAGACAAAGATGGAGCGACAGCCAAGCACGGCCGGGATCCAGGGTCCAGCGGTCCGTCTGCCATGCAAGCTTTGTTGTCTCTCTGTCTACGTGAAACACGGGAGTCTGTCAGTGAAGCTGTTTATTTCCGACACAATGTTTCTAGTTGTTTCTTTTGTTCTTTGTTCAAAGTTCTTTTGTTTCATTTACCGTGCTTACATCATGCCGACGTCTGATACCGGCATTGCCTGGCACAGTGTCCTCTGCATCCATCTTTCTTTTCTCTATACTATGAACCCTTCATCCCCCCCTGCCGTCAAAACAACGTTTGCTCGACCTTGGTACGTGTCCGTATACAGGACGTAAAGACGTGCATGATGATGGTGGTTTGTGATATTGTACGCTGGTGCACCGAGCACAGCGCCGACGTAGCGACATGAGATACAGAGCACAGAACACAGAGTACGAGCACAGAGCACAGACACAGAACACAGACACTGGACACAGACACTGGACACAGAACACAGACACAAAACACAGAACCTGCAGAAAGCATTGGCCAATCCATTTGTTCTCGGTCCCTACTTGGATGCTGATTCGCAAAGAGACAAAGAGCCTGCAGTCTTTATGACACCATTGACAGTGCACGGTGTAGCATGTCGAGAACGACACATCCGTGGCTCCGTGATGGGGAGAACTGATGCACCAAGGATGCAAGCACTTTGATTTAGGTGACGTTGGTGGTAGAGAGAAGAGAAGAGGAAAGACGGAAGAAGAAGAAGACAGAAACACAGAAAGAAGAAGACAAGAAAAGAACAAAAATAGAAAACAGATCTGTCCGGAGGCACCACTCCTGTGTCTATTTTTATTATAGATGGATTTATTGTCTATTCGATATTGATAGATTGATATTGATATTGACATCATCCTCCTCGACAAGGGAGAGCGCCAGTCTGCGTACAACACCCTCAGCTTGCCAATTCTTGTCAATCAATTCTTTTTATCCATCAGCCCGTCCGCCTACCCCTGATGCACGCAACCTCTGCAGCCACATTTGCGTTTACTCGTCACTCTTTTCAGTCTGCTTGCATCCTGTCTCCTCTCTCCTCTCTGCTGTCTCCTCTCTGCTGCCATCCTTTCCGTGACGCCAGACACCCCCTCTCATTTGCGCTGTTGTATCTGATTATTCATCACCCAACCCATCATCCATCATCTGTCGTCTGTCATCTATCATCTCCCTTCCATGTTTTGTACAAGTATGGCCCGAGCTGCCCCTCTCTCGTCCTGTGTCTTTCCTGTGTCTTGTCTCTCTTTCAAACACACCCACCACATTTGCCGGCCAAACTCGATCATCACACATCACACATTGACTCTCATCTACCCTGCATACCTGTATATATCTCGACTCGTTCAACTCCCTCAACTCCCTCAACTCCTTCGCCCATAAGAATGCCCCCAGCTCCCCGGTTGCTGGACAATCAATACAAGGTTTGTTTTTCTGCTCTTCTTCTCGTCTGTTCCTCCTCCACCCATCCGCCTACTAACCAACAGCCATGTGCCTCTACATCTCTCACATCCACATCTGCTGCCACTGCAGCCACGAAGACACCGTCCTCATCTCAGAAAGCCTCTGCACCGCCGCCCGCCAGAGCGGCGTCTTTGGCAGCTGCGGCTCCGGTCCCGCCACCCAGCGCAGTCCCCGCCGGTCCCAGTGCTGGGGCTGCAAGGAGGTCTATGATGCACGCGTCGGACGCGCCCCGCCATCACGCCGGCGCATCAGCATCAAGTCGTAGCGCGGAGGTCATGCTCTGACGAGGCTGGTGAGGTGATCGCAGCCAGACGCCCTGATCCGTTGACCGGACAGTGGCATCATGACGGTGGCAGAGCAGGTCTCGCAAGTAAAAGGCGGCGGGAATGGCAAAAGTCAGGCGTTCGGTTTTCTGTTTTCTGTTTTCTGTTTCTGATCTTCGTACATCATATATATGGTTTTCTTTTTGTTCTCTTTTTGTTCTCTTTTTGTTCTCTTCCCATTCAGTCATTCTTATTCTTCTCTTCACTCCTTATGACCTCATTCCATATAGCCTTCTTCGGCTC
The DNA here is from genome assembly GCA_029298705.1 of Ophiostoma triangulosporum. Classification (NCBI taxonomy): domain Eukaryota; kingdom Fungi; phylum Ascomycota; class Sordariomycetes; order Ophiostomatales; family Ophiostomataceae; genus Ophiostoma; species Ophiostoma triangulosporum. The sequence continues at coordinate 146,800 of JANSLO010000010.1, read as the reverse complement.
TTCATATCAAATCAATTACATTGACTCAGTACATCCGTCTTGCTGCCGCTAAATGTACCGGCAGAGACAGCGCCGTGCGGCTGACAGTCCAGCCGCCGGCCAGATGAAAAAAGACTCGGTTGTGGTACCAACAGTGAATGAACATGTTTGTGGACTTGCACTTCCTCGCGCTCATCAGCGCATCTTATTGCCGTTACACCTTTATCATTGGTCACACTTTTTACTGCCTGTTCAAACATAATTCCGTTCCTTTTTGTTTCCTTTTCCTGACTATCAATATTTTCCATCGTGCTTCCATTCAGACCCGAGTGGCTGTTACATTAACCAAAGCTCCAACCACTCTATCAGCCCACGACACACCTCCGCGAGCCGAGACCGTCCTCTGACTTCTCAGCAGAATCACTCTCCTGGAGGCCATCATCCTGCTCCTCAGCACAGTCCTCCTCAAAACTAATGTACTCCTCGCAACTGCCCGAATCGAAACCGTCAGGCTGCTCCTCAGAGCAGCTCTCCTATGGCTTCTCAAAACGGCCCTACTGCTTCTCGAGATCGTCCAGCTCGCGCAGAACAGACGACTTCGTGCCAATCTTCTTGATCTGCGTATCCTCGAGCTTCTCGCCACCCGCGTGCCGCATCTCCAAATCCTCAATCGCCCGAATCTTCTTCTGCAGACTGCGGATCTTCTTAGCGATGGGGCTGTTGTTAGCAGGCGACATCGGGTCGTCCGCCGCCGCAATCGCCGCCGCGCCAGAGTCGTTGATCGGAGCGCCGTTGTTGCTGCCGTTCTGCTGGAAATCCCGCTGCCGCTGCGTGTTGCTGCGGTTACGGCCCTGTGCGTTGTTGCGCGACTGGCTGCGCGCATGCTGGCCGTTGCCGCGACGCTCGGGGCTCGAGCCGTTGCGGTAATCGCCCGACGGCGGCGCCAGGTTGCCGTTGCCGTTGCCGTTAGTAGAACCAGCGCCATTGGCACCCTCGCTGTCCTTGTTGGCCTTGCGGTTGCCGCGCTTCTTTTTATTCTTCAGTGCCGACTTGGACAGCGCATCTGCGCCCTCAGCAGGCTCAGCACCAGGAATAAAGGCCGGCGCAGCTGGCGACAGCTCAACGGGGTCGGCACCGGGCACCTGTCGGCGAGCCCTGCCGAATCCGCCGGCACCCAGAGAGCCGAGGCCAGCGCCAGTCGCACTGGTGCCGTTGCCCACAGCGTGGGCCGCACCACCCTCGTCCTCGCGCTTAAAGTGCAGCGGCGTCACTGCACCGCGAGCACCCGGCGGGCGGTACACACCCGACGGCTTGGATGGTGTCTTGCGCGCACCCAGGTACGCCAGCACAGACGAGTGAGGAGCCGGCACGAAAGTCAGCGGGTCGACATTGGCCGACGCATCAATCGCCTCCTTGCTAAGAGGGCGCCACGCAACATTGTACAGCTCCTCCATGTCGACAAGGTACATCAGGCCACCACCGACGTGCCACAGCTTGACACCATTGTCCACACGAAGACGGGGGGATGTCGTAGCCGTCATAATGTATCGAGAGTCGGGACTCCATTCGCACACACTGGGGTTGGCACTCTCAATCGTGCACACCTTGCGGTAGTCCTTGTTGAGGTCGTACACGTCAATCTGGCCAGCCAGGTTACCAAATCCGGCAACCAGCACAAAGCGGCCGTTGGGCGAGAACAGAATCGTGTTGCGCGGGCTCAGCGGGAACGTGTGCTTCGCTTCAGCACGCTGGTTGAAGATCGTGGTCTTGGCCGGCATGAAGCCGTAGATCACACCAAACTCTTTCGAGTTGGGCGACCACGCAACATCGTGGATCGGGCCCTCCTTGTCCAGTGAGATGCGCGCATCGAAACCACCATTGGCGCTCAGAATGTACAATGTCGTTTCGCCGTAGTAACTCTTGTTCGACTTGTCGACATCCGTCTGCGCCAGCACCAGCAGGCTGGAACCCTGTTGGTTCCACTTCAGCTGCACCTTGTCGCCCTTGAAAAAGTTCTTGCGCGAGACCGGCGATGTGAAATGGGGCACGTTGTACACACTCACAGCGGCCGGCTGGCCCTTGCGCTCAGGGACAAAGACGGCCACAGAGTTGGTCTTACCGGGCGTCAGGGCAAACATGGACACGCCCTCGACGCGCAGCTTGTCGTGGACAGTGGACAGATCGTCGCTCTTGTAGAAATGGACCTCATTGGTCACGAGACGGGCACAAAACTGCTCGTCGTGCGTGTACTGCAGGTTCCAGCCCGATTGTGACTTTTGCACAAAGCGACCGAGTGGCTGCGGCTCGTCGTCGCCGTTGACGGAGCGCCAGATCTTGAGGTTCTTGGTCGCATCGCCGTTCTCGTCCTTGGCCGGGCGCTCCCACGTGCTCAGGTAGTTGCCCAGCGGCGAGAAAGCGATCTCAAACACATTGGCGGCCTGGAATATGCTGATTGCCTGGCCAACAGAGGCGTCGCAGATGGCAACAGTCTCATTCGTGGCCCAAGCGAAATAGCGGCCGCAGGACGAGTAGGTGATACACCGGAGGTTCCCCTCGGGCTTGGCGAATCCGGGAAGCGATTCGTAGACCGGGTCGGCGTCAAAGACACCGATGGCCTTCTGGGTGCGGTAGGCAAACTGGAGCGGGCTGGCCATGACTAGCAAAAGTCACAAGAAAGTCCGGGCGGAGTAGGAGTAGGCGGAAGGGTTCGGGGTAAATAGCAGCGTGTGCTTTTCGAGATCTGGCTGCGATGGTTAGTATGTGCGAAGCAGGCGCATAGGCAGAAAGATAGAAAGTCGAAACAGCATGTCCGAGTGAATCACTGACCAGATAGCACCGACGATAAAGATCGTGGTGGGATGATGAGGCGGGGGTAAGACTGCTCTTTCAAGACGACAGTCTGATGCAGTAGCAGGGGATGAGCGAAGAAGCTGGGTTCGAAGAATCACAAAGATCTCGAAGCAAGAAGAAATCGATGCCAGGGGGTATTCGAAAGATGTTCAGGGGCGGACGGACAAAACAAGCTGAAGACGAAGCAGATGCTTTTCAACAACTCGAGACGAAGAGCGAATAAAACGCTGTGCGAAACAATCGAATAGAAATAAAGAGGAGCGGGAGAGAGAGAGGGAGAAGAAGAATGCCGACGCACACCGTGAGGCAAAGGGAAGCTAAATTGACAAGGCGGTGTTGTGTTGAGATGACCGTGTGGGTGGAAATCAAGGGAGAGAAGGGAAGATTGGTGGATGATGATGTTTTTTGTAGTGGTTTTTTTCCACTATTTTTGGCATTTATCTTGGTATTTAGATTTATTTCCATTTGCGTCGTGTTGCATCCGCTTAGTCATTGTTGGTCTTTTTGCGTCACGTGTCGGTGGCGAATATACAGGTCTTTTAGTCGTCGGGGTTTTCTATGGTTTTTTTTTTACCTTTTTAAGGCTTTGTTAGTGATCACAATATCGTTCTTTTGCAGCAGCCAGCTGGCAAGTTGTAACTCGTTGTCGACATACACACTGAAGCAACCAAAGGGATTTAAAGTTGGTGGCGATGTGGGGTTATGTAATCTGATAAGCTTTTACGGCATGTGATGCATCACATGTCAGGACTTGTCTATAAAGTGGGTCATGGCCAATCAGATATTGATCCTGGCTTACACGGACGACACCACCTCGATCGTCAAGATGTAGCCCGACGACTGATGATGCGAGTCTACATTTGTTCCTGGCTAGTCAACTAAGTACTACTCAGGTTCTTTAACCTTCGTTCTTTAGCCTTCAGGTACTTTTCATAAAATATTACAAAGACGCAAACACGCCGATTCACCTCTTCACGTGTAGACTTTAGATTTCTGCTCAGCTCACACGGACGACGCCATCTATGTTAAAAATCATCGATGTACTGATGATGGGAGTCTTTTGATTGTTCCTTTTAAGTACTTTCAAGTTCTTAAAGTCCAAAAGAAGGATACAAAGACTCAAACACGCCGCTTCACCTCTTCACGAGTAGGCTTTAGACATATGTTTAGGTACTGCTTGGAACGTCTGGACATCTGTTCAGGCCTGCAACGTCCAGATATATTAAGGTATTGCTTGATATATCTGGACTTCAGTTCATATTGCTTACAAGTCTAGATATAAGCTCAAGATATTGGCAACGTCTAGACAAACGTAAACGCTACGGACCAGGCAGCTAGGAAAAAAGACTATCATATGCAAAGACTCTCGAGCCAACACTTATTAGTCTACAGAAAGAAAAGTCTACAAGCATCGACGCCTATACCGCAGTACCTTGAGCTTAGTAGACTTGGTTGGTCATATAAGTCCATCTCCCCTCTGATCTTCTCTCACTTCCGTCTTCTCTTTTAAACTTTGCAACCTAGCATTCTCTCAGACATACACTCACTCTCTTATTATCTTACCTAGCAATAATCCCCAGCAATATCCCCCAGCAATACTCACCCAGTATTCCCCCAGACCTACTCGCCAGTATCCAGTCATCACACCAACCATACTCACTAAGCTTACTCACCAAGCTTATAACCAAACAGACAGCCAGCCACAAACAACAACAACAACAACAACAACACCATAACAATGCCGACTCCTACAAACAACACAGGCCCAGGTCTACGCCCTCGGCCGATGAACAGCTTCTTTCCACAGTCTCCCCGCAAGTTCAAGACGGTGCAGGATGCTTACACATGCGGCATAGCCGCAAAGAAGCTACACGATTGTCGCCATAGACTGCTCCTCAGCGGTCTGCTTCGGGCGGGTACGCGGGCACGGAATGTCCTCGCTGCCAACCACAACATCCTGCAGCGGACGAAGATGCTCGCTTTCCACAAGGCCAAGAGGACAACAAAGTGGTTCCCCGCAGAAATGAAGCAGTACAATGAGCACCTGCGCAGCATCCCCAGCCAGCTCGACGTCAAGATTGTATACTTTGTGCAATCCGTCAGGGAATATAACATGAACGCTGCCTTACGCCGAGCTACAGGGCCGACCGCTGCGGATGTCGAGGACGAGCAGGCGCTGACGGATCTGGTGCAGCAGATGCGTGAGCAGCATACGCAGAAGATCGAGCAGATGAAATCGCTATTGCACATACCGGAGCCGGGTCCCACGGAACACAAGGTGAAGATATGGTTTTGTAAGAGAATGAAGACGTCGAAGAGCATGCCGCAGCCGCAGCCGCAGCCGCAGCCGCAGCCGCAACCGCAGCCGCAGCGGCGGCCGCCTACCATGATCACCCCCATGCCGTTGATGGAGCTGCCCGAAGAGGCGCACAATCTCTACCCGGGAAACTGCATCACGGGAATCCCCACTCGCTGTACAAAGGCGTACGGCCGCCTCAACAGCGTGGACAGTCCCGCTTATGGAAACCTCCTGGGGCGGAGGATGCTGCCGTACAACTGCGGCATCGCGAAGACATTTGCCCTGCTGGACTACCCACACCGCTTCCGCACCCGGTCGCCCGTTGACACGGACAAAAGACAGGAAGTCCTCCAGTGCCTCCAGGCTGGTGGCCAACACGCAACAACGGCGCTCTCCTTTGTCTACACAATCAAGGAGCTGTCACTGCTGCTGCTGAAGCGCGGCGGCTTTTCCCTCAATGCCCGCAGCACGCGCGGCGCCGTCGACCCGCTTCATCTCGTCGCTTTTTGCGAGGAAGAGTGGACGAGCGTGACGCCCGACGGCATCCTGGTGCCGACACGCAACGAGGGCCAGTACGAGTTGCGCGTCGACATCCAGGTCAGGCGCTTCGCGGGTACCGACAGCGAGCAGCTCGAAGCGGCGGGCATCAGCTCCGCCGTGATTGACCCCGTGCGGCAAATGTACCGGGACACAATGGCCGCAGGCGCTCTCGACATCTCTGAGTACGACTTCTTGCGCCAGTCGACGGTGTATGCGGTGCGCGCCCTCGGGTCCCTGGCCCAGATTCCGGACTACTACCCGTACAACCCGTTCCTCCTGGGCATGGGCGGCTGGGTGGCGGCGCCGCCTGCCTGGCGGCACATGACAGAAGCGGGGGTGGCTGATGCGGTAAACCTGGAGACTAAGGAGGTTGTCGTGGCTATGGAGACGGACGAGGCGGCTGGCACGGTGGCTACGGAGAATGATGAGATAGATGCCATGACCATGGAGACGGGGGAGACAGCCACGGAAGAGGCGGCAGTCAATGTGGACACGAAATCGGACGAGACGGCAGACGTGGCCATGGATGTGGCCATTGATGTGACCACAGATGCGGCCATAGATGCGGCCATCAAAACGGAGGAAGCGGCAGATGTGGCCACAGAGATGGACAGTGCGTCGGATGTGGCCATGGAAACAGCAGAGGAAGCGACAGATGTGGCCACAGATATGGACAGTAGGTCAGATGTGGTCATGGAAACAGAGGAGGCGGCGGCAGACGCTGTGGTCACGGGGTCGGACGAGGCGGGAGATGTGACCATGGAAACGGAGGATGTGGCAGACAATATGGCCCCGACGACAGATGCGCCCATGATTGAGCCCCCCGTCGAGCATGTCGGCCGAGAGCAAGCGCCGCTGTTTCCAAGTGCCATGAAACGGTTCGAGTGGCTCATGGTGTGTTCGAGGATCTTTGATCGGGACAAGGAGGCGCGCTACCAAAACATTTTCGCGCCGCTGTCGCGCGAGTGGAGGAAGCAGCACTCCAAGCCAGCGCCGCTGTCATCCATGGCGGTGCACCCCGACAGCATCGCCATGGCCAAGGACCTGCCGCGGCCGCCCCGCGGCGTATTCATACGCACGATTCCCGATCGAACACAAAAAGCGATCGGCAATCGGCCGCGGTACAAAGAGGTGATGCCGGGCGCTCCGTTCTGGAGCGAGCTGGCGGACCCGGCGCTGGAGGATGTGCTGTGGATGACGCACCGGCTGATGACGAACCTGGGCATGGCGCACTTTGCAGTGGCGCGGTCCGATTTTGGCATCAACTGGCTCATTGCGGCCAACCAGACGGGGGGCCGGCAGCAGATCTGGCAGGCGACGTGTGCGTTTGTGTCGCCGTCGCCCATGGCCCAGGCGCATTCGCATATGCTGAGGAGGGCATATGAGAATGGGGTTTTGGGAGGGGAGGAGCTGTACGGTGCGGCGCGACGCCCCAATAGCTAGTAGGCGCTGTATTGATTTGCTGCTAGCTGCTCGATGAGCGAGACGACAGTATCTATCCACTATATAGTACAAGCTGAATATAAACAATCAAAACACAGTATCTATCTACAATAGTGAATATCAACAATCAAAATATCAATTATCGTGATACTTGAACTGATTGACTTTGGATCGAACATGCCGACACCAAGTCTTGGCATTCACTCCATTTTTATTAACTCGCTGTGCGGGAATATGCTACGCCGTTTATTCGCGTTCGACGGTGTAGTATATGTAGACCGGCCTAGCAAGTCTTAATTGTTTATTCTCCGCAGAGTAAGACCCTGCCGATCTGGAGACAGGCGATCCGCTCTCTCCGACTCCTTGGCCACGAACCATTCGATTGTTTTCAATTGTGATGCTTATTTGATCTGCTTTTCATCTGCTTTATTCTGTGCACTAACGATTGCGCTTTTGACTTTTGACTCACTTCGTGGCTGTCCTTTCAGCATCGCGGCATCAGCACAGCACGACTGAGCTGCCTATATTACACGCGCTATTGCTCGGCATAGTACCCTCTGCACCTCTAAGCCTACTCGTTCGCCTGTTCGCCTGCTCTGCGCCACGGCGAATGTCAATCGGGCCCGTCCCCAATTCGCCGTCGCGTCGCATCTACTGCCACTAAAGGGAATCAATGTAATATCATCAATACTGCCACAGTAAAGTGAATTGAATGTAATAATCACCACAATGGCATGACCAACGCAGCGAACTCGATGCCACGAGAGCGATGCCACTGTCTGATGCGCTGTGGAGATGGGCAGCATCGGCAGAGAGCACTACCGGTTTTCTGTCTCTCTTTGGCCATTGCGACTGGAGAATGCTACAGGAAACAGAGGTTATAGTCCGAGTTCTATAGCATATAAATAGACTGCGAGATTTAGATATGGTTTATATGTAGACTGAGATTTGGACGACGAAATGAATGGCACGGTTGTAGTAATGACTGGTGCCATGGGACGAGAAGAATGGCGGTGCAAGCGTATTGTACATATAGTGATCAGGCTCCTGGATGCGTAAGCATAAATTGATGACTATGCTTACGAACTTGAGCGCCCACCGCTCGCCCGCACTGTCAGGACAGTTGTCAGATGGAGCAATGATTGGCGCTGTCGGTGACAGGAGACGGGCGTTTGTCAAGAAGGGCGACTGGGGACGGGGCAGTGCCGCGAGATGGTGGAGGAGACATGTCGATGCAGATGCAGGAGAAGGGAGGCAGAGGGTGTATATCTAGCCGCTGACACAGGTAGTACACATAAGCTGTAAGCATATATGTACATATACGTAGAGAGCAATCTCATACAAGTACAGCAGCACGGTGGTTTGATACTCATATGCGATAGACAGGAGAACAGAGAGTTCGAGTAGATTAAGAGAGATAGCTTAATCGGGTGAGGGTGCTGTGGGAGAGTCAGTCGATGAAGGTCGTGTCTTGGGCGAGGCACAGTATCTCTACTATATATAGTACGTAAGCGTATATGCCTCTGGGCTAGCTTGCATTAGCAGTCGTCCGATCCAAGTGATTGCACACATCGATGGCGAGCATCTTGCATCGTGACATAATGCATGCTGCATAAAGCGGCCTGAGCATGTTTTGTCTTGGGAGTTCCTCACAAGAATACGCTATGTATGCTTCGACAATTCGGTGCCGGGGTAGACCAGAATAGACTCCATGTTGCAATCGGAAGTTGGGCGCTTGTTTCTTATTTGATGAGTTGTTCGGCTTCCATTCTTCTTTCTGAAGATCGGTTTGGATTCATGTTTCATTCATGTTACTATGCTTATATAAATAGCAGTCCACTGTACCCATTTATTATTAAACTCTGAATAACACCATCCCAGTCGACGTTTGATGTTGCAAGGAGACGTGGTACTCTGTGGGAGAACCCCGAGGGCCCCCAAAGTGCTCTCCCCGGACATGACACGAGACGGGTGGGATGGCATGGATGGCATGGATGGCATGGGACCACTGTAAAGAGATGATGTTCTGGAGCACGGGCATCCTGGAGCTGTCTCGTCGGAGAGCTGAACTGGTGAGGAACTGCTCCGTATCTTATCTTGAGTTTGCTGGGTTTGGTATATTAAATCTGCAATCTGAATCTAGGAGCAATCTTGTTGCAGCACAGCCTCCCCCTTTCGATTTCCAGCCCCCTGTCCCGGGAGTTGACGACACTGTATCTACACCAGTGGGTGTGTGTAGTTGTGAGCATTGTTTGTTACAAGAGTACGGATCAACAGTTTGAGTTTATAGTGAGGTCGATCAAGCAATCAGCATCAAATCATCAAACAATCAAACAATCAAACAAATCAGATAAGTCAGATAAGTCAGATAAGTCAGATAAGTCAGATAAGTCAGATAAGTCAGATAAGTCAGAATAAGGTAGGTAGATAGTAATCAAAGCAATTAAGCAAATCAAACCAAGCAAATCAAGCATAATAAATCAAAGAGAATCAAACCGATCCAAATCAAATTAAAGAAATACAAACAAGCCAAAGCATCCAGGCAAAGACCAAGTAATGTAAATAGCAACCAGTAGTTGTTGACAGGTCCAGCCTTGGATAATCACCGCAAATGTCAGAAATCAATATGCAACTGAAACTCGGATGGATTTGATTTGATTTGATTTGACTATATTTACAACTCCGATGGGAAAGGTGTGTTAGTGACGTCATGCGCGTCGAAGGATTCATAGACAATGCATCACGAGAACAATAGAGAAGGGCACGAATTCAAACAATCAATAGATCACTCTGATAGTCTCTGATAGTGAGAACTTAAAATTTCGCAATGTCCTCAAGCGTCATAGGGACGCTTTAGGCATCCCGAACGACGTTGGATGCGACGCGACCCGGAAACAACGCGGCATGGTTGGAGGAAAAGAAACAATGATGTCATTTCGTCTTTTGTGTCTCTTTTCTTTTGTTTTCTCTCGTGCATTACGCCGCTTTTGGTTTGGAGCTGTTGGCGAGGGGCTGTTGGCGACAGGCACCACGACGCTACTTTGCTTATTGCTTACCTGAGTATAGCTCAGGGTTCATGGTGATGTTTTGTCTGTTGTCTTTTTTCCTGTTTTATATTCGATTATATGTTCTTTTGCTTCTTTCTTTGTGAGTTTATGTCTTATCAATCGCAGACGCGCTGGATCCGTTCCATGAAATATACTCCGTATGACAACTACCGACACTGGTTATTCAGTTCTTTCTAGCTGATATCGCGCTTACGACAATTAATACGAACGCAGAGAGACTATTACACATTTCTCTGCATGGCGTGCTTATCCCTTTGCTGCAGTCACCGGAATATGCACAATGATGACGTCACAACCTCGGGGTTTTCCCTATTCAGATCAATTTTTAAGGGCGAAAAGAAGAAGAGGAGAGAAGAAGAAAAAATAAATGGAATCAGAGAAAAGAAGAAAAAGAAGAATAGAAGAAGAGGAGAACGAGAGATGAAGACAAAGGAAAAGAAAATCGAAAAGAAAAGAAAAGAAAAAGAAAAAGAAAAAGAAATAGAAAAGAAATCAAAACTCCGAAAGAGGACGCGACTGTGTGTACATAGTAAAAGCCATTTACACGAGAATTTATCGAATTTATCAGACATACTGCACGCCCCGCACTTTCATCGTACGAGCCAGCATTCATACGTTCTCATAAGTTCTCACAAACGCTCTTCACAAGCTGATATTGCGACGGACCACTTTGTCCTTGAGACCAGCCCTGTAATGCAAATCTCCGGGCTCATTTTCTGGGATGCTTGTGGTAAACTGCCGGCGTTGGTATGTTTTGATCTCATCTGAAACGAGCTAAGAGGAGACGGAGGAGAAGAAGAGAAAAGGAATAAGAATTATGGGGAGAAGGCCAGGACAAAGAGGGGGGAGATGAGAGGAGAAAAGAAAAGAAGAAGAAGAAAAGGAAAAAAAAGACGGGGAGATAAAAGTGGTCCCCTCCACGGTGCGGCAGGCACGTCAATTGTCAGGCCTGCAACGCTGCCCGTGTCCACGTCGCATTCACACTGACCATTTGCCTTTTATTGCCTTTAATTTTTGCCTTTAATTTTCACAAAATATCCATAACCGATAATGACAGCCAACTGCATGGAAGCAACAGCATCGCGGGAGAAAACCGAGGCCCGAAGCACAACAAAGACAAAGACTAGCTCTGCGTCTAGCACTAGAACATCAGCTAGACTAGCGACTGACGACTGACGCTACGTCGTAAGCATATGCTTACACTGCAATAGCGCCTGTAAATAGCGTGTACTGTAAATACGTACATATATATGTACACTGTAAATGTAGATAGCGTGCAGTACCACTGTAAAAACAGCATACTCTCTAAACAGCTAGTACCCTAATAATGACTCTGAATTAGGTTACTGCAGAGGGGTAAACCGACAAACCGACAACCGAACGAAATGCGCGAAAAGGGGTCAGCAATGACGTCGGTGATGGACCCTTATTCTTGCCAGTGCGACATGACATTGCCTGTGATTTGTCTGGCCACCATCAGCGCCACCAACATTTTAAGCATACAGCAGCCAGAGTGTGGAGTCGTGTCGCCGTGAACGCGGCAGACTCCCGACGTGTGACATGGAGCTCTATGTATGCATACAATCACTTCATGTTGCCGACGTACTCAAGCATACGTACATGATCTATCTCTCGCGCCCGTCACAACTCCCACTTAGCTTCGTCGATTAGTCGCCGTCTTACTGCTAGTCAAATCGAGTCGCCGTCTTGGGATGCTGCCCCTGTCCCGAGTGGGGTAGTTCAATTCAGAGAACCCAATGACGTCATGTGTGGAGCGGGACCGGCAGGAGACAGATTATTAATTAAGCTACTTGCTGATTGATCGTTTGCACTTTAATTTGATAGCAGAAGAGCGCGAGGAAGGCAATCCGTGGCGGCGGGCTCTGCGCGAGTGGCTTGTTGGAGAGTGCGGAACGATAGTGAAGACGAGTGTGCAAAATCGGACGAAAGCGATGGGCAGCGTGCAGCGGCTACAAGGTTAAAAGGCACTCTAACATATATAGATAGTCGGCAGACGGGGCATCCCACTGAGTCTGTTCTATATGTTATGCTTATGCACGTGATAGAGAGCGCAGATGGCTTCGCAACATTTAAGCATAAAGCATACTGACTCGCTTGCTATGACGTGCAAGCATCTTTTGATCTTTTCCATGACGTTCAGATCAACGAATAGAACGTAAGTTCAATCTATGACGTTAATCTAAATACGTCATTCACGGAAACGTGGGTGTTGTTGGCTTTGTCTGACGGACGTATAGCCGCATCCGTGGTACTTTCTAATATCTGTATACACAGTAGTCTAGTAGAAAGACCCTCCATCTGTTCGTCTGCTCTCCGCGGTCTCTCCGCCATCTCTCCGCACATCGATGCTCCTGACTAAAGCTGTCAACGGCTATAGAACGGCCATAAACTTTGTTCTTCTCTAGCCTCATCCGCCCTCAACTCGGATGACGTTGATAGCTAAATGCCACTATTCAGAATAGACACACAGACGCCCATAAGCCAGACACCATACTCAGAGTAGACAGACGCCCTTACATAATAAGCTAGACACCATACCTCAGAGAGTCAGGCGCCTTGATGATGATCAACTATATGATATATATGTACATATAGACTATCGACAAAACGGCGATGCCAATCTCGAATGCCCATCTTATCCTAAAAGGACCGAGTGCAAGACAAAGGAGTATCAGATTGAGCACACAACAGTCTGTCTGGAATGCGCATGTAAGCGCTCCCTCGTAAGGTAGTGATTCAATTTTCATCTTCATTGCAAAATAAGTACAGGCCTTCTGCTGTTTACTCCGTATAAGGTTGACTCTAATGACATCGACATATTTTCATTTCGTCTAATATGTCGATGTCATTACGAAACACAAACGGCATACCACATCTGAAACAATAATAATAGAGCAATACATAAGCATACTCCGTAGAATACCAACACATCTCCTCGGGCACGATCCTCATAAACAAGGGTCTATTGTCCCGACTCTGTGTCGGGACTTGTGTTGTAACCAAAACTACAGCAGAGACATTGTACCTCTGCACTGCCACATACAACGTATCGACGAAAGTGGATAATGGTGGGGTATGCTTTCGGTATTGCATCATAGGTGAGCCTTGTACTTTGTAGCCTCTTTGTAGTACAAGTACCTCGTGCCAAATTTATGTGACGAGTTACCTCAGTTATGGTCTGGGATACATGCCACGCCCGACTCGGTACGGATCAGCACGACACAAACGATACACAAGCACTGAACACTGACACCGAATCAACGACGACAACAACGCGAGTGGACAGGCTGCAATGCACTGCACTTTGCAGTAGTATGTGTACGGAGTAAGCATATGCTGTCCCATCGCATGCATTCAGATTCTAGCAAACGCACCTATGCTTAGTTGAACTTTATAGGCGTTCATAGCCTGTACTTATAGCGACTCTTTCGCCACAGCACTCAACGTTTCTATTTACCCTCATACAGTCCCTATCAACGGCATTGTCTTCTGTTCAATGACGTCTGCCCTACAGGTGACCTTTCGCGGGCACACACAGCACTCTTCACACAGCCCTTACCCTCATAAACCATTGTCCCCTATTCAATGACGTCTCCCCAACTCACCAGCGACCGCCCGCCACAGCCGTTACACCCACCCCCCCTCCATCCCCGACCCACATCGACACCGGTCGTCATATTTTTCACTGTGTGAAGAGATGCAAGACTTTGAATAGTATGAATATTATGAATAATACGAATAAATAGCATTAAAATGAACAAATATGGAGATATCTCATCGACCGCCCCTTTGCGCTTCCCCATAGAATCTACCACTAAATGTATACAAGAGTACGTAGATGCAGATGAGAATGAAAAAGAGGAGCGCGGAAAAAGAAAAGAAGGCCTCACTGCAATACGCTTCGCTTCAATGGCGACGAGTCCGTCTCACCAGACTACTCCAAAAAAAGCCAACGCCACAAGCGGCCCAAAGGGTACTTCTGTACCATACTAACACTGACATGACGACGTTTGTTTTACACAATATTGTGCAGTGGCCATCATTTTATGTATTTAATCGTTTACTACATTTAAATGGATAATCGATAAAATAAAAATGACACAGATAAATACATCTGTACAACAATATATCTGCAAAGGAAACTACGCATCGGATCCCAGACCGTGCCTTTTTTCTTCAGTCGTCGTCTGCATCACCTTCCTCGACAAGATCATATGTCGGTCCTTCCCTCGACAAGCTCATATGTCAAGTCCTTCCTTCCTTTTTCCGCTTTTCGTTTTCCGTTTTCCGTTTCCCACTCTTTCCTTCTTTTACCAGACGTCAACGCTCCTTCCTCTTGCTATCAAGCATACGTCCTTCCTTGTCCATGACAGCTCGACCGCGTGCCTGATTACAAACCCTGTCACCTCTTTCCTTCTCACAGTCGCGTCTTGACCGCGTCTTTCTATCAACTGCATCCACGATCACGATATCAACACGTCCACCATAGTACACCATAGCAGCACAAACAACACCGCCGTGACCGTCCGTTACCCCAAGTCGACCGTATAGACACGACGCACACAGTATATACTTTTTATTTGACCCCCAACCCCAACACAACCCACCAATACCGTTCTCGTCCCTCGCCGTCGACGTCACTCCGATTCGAACTCGATCGCATACCGTCGCCACGCTCGCCACGCTCGCCAATTCACCTCCAACACATCTCTAGTACAAGTACGCATCTCCTAGTTCGTCTCGTGATCGTATTTGTCTTGCGCCGCACCGATTCTGCCTTGTCTCTGCCTTTCTCCAGTCCTCTGGCCTCGCCGCGCCGCATCCTCTTCATGTTCCCATCTCTTGTCACAGCCTCTCGCCATCTTCATTGCCGTCGTGTTGTTGTTTTCACCGTCTTTGCTGTCTCGCCTCGCACTCACACCTCGCACCGCCGCACCTCGCACTGCACCTCCCACCGCACCTCCCACTCTCCACCCATACTCCGTACACCCCCCTCCATGCCGACCACCTGGCCGTTTTGCCGCCACTCCTTCTGCCCTTAAGCATATACCTCCCTATTCTTTGAGTACCGTCCGAGTACCGTCTGATTGTTTCTTTCCTTTTTTTTACATTCCCGTTTCTCCATCTCCCGTGTGACACCTCTGGCTCCCTACATGTACACATATGTGGAGTGTCTGGCTCTGTTCACCTCGCGCACTCTCTCGCCTACCAGATCCCATGGATATGCACATGCCTGTCACAACCACTACTGGCCCTTGACGCCCGCATTAACTCTACATCCCATCTCCAGACGCTCCAGTAATTCCAGTAAATCCTCTTCCCCAGCCCTTATTCTTATTTGCCTGTCCCTCCCTCCTTTCTTTCTCCCGTCGTTGATTCTTCCATAAGCATACATATACATCTTGCCAACTTCGTCTGCTCGTTTGCTCTTTGCTCGTTTGCTTCGTCTACTCATCAACCCCTACCACTCTCATTCAACTGCCGTTCCCGTCACTCGGTCCGTCTCTCGCTCATATCTAAATATCTGACCATTGTCCCACGTTAGCTTTCAAACTCCGACGCACTACGCTTCACCGTCACTCGTTTGCGCCGATCTGTCAGGTGATTCCTATTTTAAGCAACAGCAACAGCAACATCACCACTACCACCAGCATCGTCAATATCGCATCGCTGCATTGCCGACAACAACGACTACACTGTAAATTATACCGCTGCAACCCACAACCGCCATTTTGGGCCTCGCTCGACTGAAAGGTTCTATGGGCCGTTACCTCGTCAAAGACTACATCTTCTTCACCACTCCCTCCCAGCCGCCTTTACAGTTGTTGACTGTATTGCACCCTGTCTGAAGCACCCGCGTCCATAAACGACGCTGTACAGTGATTTCTGTCAGCACAGCAACTCATCAACAGTCCACCTTTTTTCACTCTACCCTGCCCTGCTCGCTCTAGCAGGGCCTACGCAGTTGCTTCAATTGCAACCACACGCGCATCTTCCAACATGTTCCGCCAACGGTACGTCCTTGTGCCATGTACAGCAAACCGAACAAGACAGCGCATACTCACTCAACAGGACAAGCTCACAGAAGCCCGCCGACGACCTGCTGGCCAACTTCCGCCAACAGTTTCCCGAGGTTGCAGCTTCGCCTACCAACGGCCATGCCCAGCTGCCGGCGTCGACTGCTACGGAGGCGGTAAACGCGGCAATCGCATCCACACTCGCCGGACAGGAGAGGTATGTTTTCTGCGCACACTTACAATACATCAAACACTTGCTCACAGACAGAACACAAACAATCTTGCACAACAACGTCTTCCCCGACCAGGACCCGACTCCGCGCGCGTCCACCAACGAGCCGTGGAAATTCACCCCGTCTCTGCTCGACCCCGGCGCATTTTCGTTTTCCACGTCGTTTCCGAACAATAACAATGTCGGTTACTATGCGCAAACACCCGGTGGCAACAGCTCGCTCTACCACCACCAGGCAGGCGATCTTCACACGCCGACACTCAGCGGCCTGAATATGGGCATGAACACACCAATGACCCTTGCCTCCACGTCGGACGCTCTCCACGGCACCGTGTCCGTCCCGCCCTCCATGATGGATGTCGGCATGTCTGGCTTTACTGCCGACGGCCTTCACCCTCAGGCTTTCCACGCCTACTCCGGCTTTGCACAGCCACCAGCCCAGCAGCAGTTTGCGCAACCGGCATATATGAATGCCGATGGCACCTTTAGCACCATCGACCACAACGCTGCCGCCATGGCCGCTGGTGTCCACGGTGTCCCCGTGGGCGTCGCGCCGGGCTTTGGCGCACAACCTGCCGGTGTGCTTTCCTTTCCCCCAGGGCACGCTCCCCACCCGCACATGTTTAATGGTGCGAGTACGGTGGCAGCCAACATTGCCATGATGACTCTGCCTCCGCACGCGGAAAAGTTTCGCTTCCACACCACCCTCAATGCACCCACAGCGATGGTGAAGCATGCCGACGAGATTCCGATTAGCTACCTCAATAAGGGCCAGGCCTACTCGATCTCCATTATCGACATGGAACCAGAACTTCCCATTGCAGCCGGCACAAAATTCCGCACATTTGTCCGCATATCGTTCGAGGACGAACAGCAGCGTCAAAGGCCGGGTGTCTGCTGGAGCCTCTGGAAAGAAGGCCGCGGCACCAACGAGGCGCACCAGCGGGGGGGGAAGTTGCAGGCGGTCGAGTACGTTGAGTCTGGCCAGCCCGCCGAGGGCGATGAGAAGAGAACGCGCGTCGAGATTGAATCGTCGTCGTTTGATGGATTTTCTGTGATCTGGTCACCGGGTGTCCACGGCGCCGTCGAATGCAACATTGCCGTACGCTTCAACTTTTTGTCCACCGATTTCAGCCACTCCAAGGGCGTCAAGGGCATTCCGGTGCGCCTGTGCACCAAGACGACACGCTACCAGGCACCGGACGTTGCAACGGACAGCCCCAAGGACTCGGCGCCGAATACGCCTGAGATTTGCTTCTGCAAGGTCAAGCTCTTCCGCGACCACGGTGCCGAGCGCAAGCTGTCCAACGACGTTGCACACGTCAAGAAGTCGATTGACAAGCTGAAGCAGCAGATCGCACAGGCCGAGAGCGGACTCAAGGACTTTAGCAAGCGGAAGCGCTCGGGCAATGCGATTATTGCGCAGCCCAAGCCGGCGCCCGATCTGCAGCGCATGGGCAAGGCGCCCAAGCACAAGCGCACATGGTCGATGTCGTCGACGAGCTCCGGTGGCAACGGCAACGGCGGCAACACGAACGGCAGCGGTCCAGACGACGGCGGCGTCGCCGCTGGCCGCGTAGCTGCCGCGACTGGCGTGCGCATGGCTGTTGAGGAGGATCTGCACTGCAAGCTGCAGAACCTGCAGGACATGTTTACGAGCACGCGGCCCGTGAGCATTCTGTACTTGCGCGGCGACGAGCTGGACGACCCGGACCTGCACCCGGTGTCGCTGCCCGGCGAGGGCGGACTGGCCAAGGTGGAGTCGCGCGACAACCTGGTGTCGTGGCGCGACAGCGGCCGCAGCTCGGTGACGGGCTCGTCCATGGTGTCGCCGTCGCCGAGCTCGCCATCGCTGCACTCGCAGGTGTCGTACGGCGGCAATGGTGTTACTAGCAGCAATAACGCGGCAGGCTGGAACGAGTACCATGGGGACCATGCGGACATCCAGCACGGCTCGCGGCAAGGCTCGAACCAGCCGACGCGGGTCAAGCAGACAGACGAGGCCGGCAATCTGAGCGGCTGGATTGAGTCGCTGGATGTGGACGCGGCGTACCGGCCGCAGGCGTCGGACCGGCCCAAACCTGTGGCGTGTTTCTATGTACTAAGGCGAAGCCCTGGGGCATCGCGCGAGTTCCACCGCGCCATCTACCTGGCCAAGCGGACGCTGCACGAGCTGATCGGCCGGCTGGCGGCCAAGTGGAACCTGGACCCGAGCAAGGCGGTGCGCACGGTGCGCGTGCTGCCACAGGGACTCGAGGTCGAGCTGGACGACGACGCCATCTCGGAGCTGCCGGAAGGCCAGGACATGGTTCTGGATGTAGTCGAGTCGTCGTCGTCGGCGGTGGACGGCGGCGCGGTCAAGAAGGAGTGGGAGATGGCCGTGGACGAAGGCGAGCCGAGCGCGAGCGGTTCGACGTACGAGCTGCGTCTGTCTTTCTAGCCTTTTTAGTTTCTAGCGTTTGTTGTTGTTTATATTGATGTTTATAGATCTGGTTTTGTATGAGCCTTGTGTTTTAAAGTTTGTGTTTCTTATCTGTCTGTTCTCTGGGGGCTACTATGTTTCTTGTCTTGTCTCTCTGCTTTACTGCTTGCACTTTGCTCCTGTTCTTCGGATGTCCTACCCAGTCTGGGCACGGATGACATGACATGAATTTCTTCTTTCATTTTTCTACTGCTACGCCTTGTGCTTTGATGTCTGCCTTGTCTGTTGCTCTGCTCTGTTTGTGCCACACTTGTAGCGACACTGGCTGATTATTCTCTACAAAGCGTCTATGAGCGTTGTTTGGTGATTTGTTCGAGAAAAGATGTTGAGCCGTATTAATACTATCCGATCACATCATGGGATGCCGTACATAACAAACTTACATAACAAACTGGTCGGTGGTGACATAATCATGAGTTGTACCTATTACAAACTGATCGATCGTGGTGGCATATTTGATTTGTTTGTATTCAACGTCACGAGAACTACAATAGGAGCATAAGACGCAGGTGACATAATCATGGTTGCCGCTCTCAGCAGCTGACTACGCTCTCGTCTACCATGTGCCTCGTTGATCTGACGTGAAGCTGACATCATCGGCCAAGGACGGCAAGAGGGGTCCCGTGGCGAAATGATTGGTCTGCACCACAAGGCTGACGACAGCTCTGTTCTGTCTTTCTTGCCTCTGCTCTGGCTATTGTAGTCTAGGATTATCATTATTCACACCTAACAGCTGTAGTCTAAGATTATTATTTATTCACACCTAGCCTTTGGCTGTCTGGCGGCTGCCTCTATCGTCAGACTAGCCATCACCTCGGCCGAGTCCTGTGACCTGTCTCCGCCGCGTACGTGATAGTGCTTACAGGCGTTTTCAGCGGGCGATGCACTGTATTTTTACTGGACTTGTCTGCGTCGTTTTTTTCTTCTTTTTTCCTCTTCTTTTTCTCTTTTCTTTTCTCTTTTCTTTTCTCTTTCCCTTCCTTTTTCTCTTTACTCCCCGCGATCTATGCAGAGTGTCACAAATCAAATCATCTCCAGGCGGATGTAGTGGATATTGGTCAGCCGTCATTATGTACATTTACAAACTCGTCTTATTACATACGTAAGCTACGTAAGCTACTGGCCGCTTACATAACCCGACACATCACCACACGGCATCCTTGGCCTCTCCTGTCTCATGCATATTTTGTGCCTCACTTGCAGCTGACTCGATCACTGTGTACAGTGTGTACACCATTGACACCCCGCCCTCCCTTGTATCATCTCGCCGCTGACTGGCTGGCCGCACTGCTCACCTGGCCTCTCGCCTTGTTCTTTATTTTAATACGGAGTAAACTAGGAACAAGTCTTTATCTACTCGGTAGTGATATCTTGCGTCAGCCCCACCTCGTCCACGGCTAGCGACACCGCTCCTCTCTCGCCAGCTCCTCTCTCAAGATACCATACCGCCCTAGCGACGGGCAAATCAATTTGCCACGGTCATAACGTGGTGGGCTTTGTTATCGTCTGCCTGTGTCTGTGTCTGTCTCTGTCGTCTTTTTATCTCCTCGAACATCTCCCGCTCGTCCATCGCCATTGTCCATCTCCCGTCATTGATACGAGTGATCCGACCATCCATCCAATCCGATCTGGTTGCATCGGCGTCGTCACGGCAATCTCGCGCTATCTCATCCCCTCCTTTGCCATCATTATCGTACCTCGTCGCCATCATGTCGGACGCTGTTGTTGAGGAAGCCCCGAGCGACGGCAACAAGCTGCGCACTTTTCTTGGTATTTTGAAGAAGTGAGTCTGTTACGTCTGCGTCTATGTCTACCTGCCGCGTCTGCGTCTCGTCTGCCGCGTCTACTACGTCTGCCGCGTCTGCCGCTCATCGCTAACAACCAGATTCATCGGCGTCACAGACCTCGCCTCAGTGCGCTTCTCGCTCCCGTCGCAGCTGCTCGAGCCGACGCCCAACCTCGAATACTGGAACTACCTCGATGCCCCCAACACCTTTATCGCCATTGGCACCTCGGAAGAGCCCGTCGACCGCATGCTCGAGGTGCTGCGCTTCTGGTTCACAAAGGATCTCAAGTACGCCAAGGGCCGTCCCTGCAAGCCGTACAACTCGTGTCTCGGCGAGTTCTTCCGCTGCAACTGGGACGCCGAGGATAATGCGCCCGCCATCCTGCACCAGGAGCTGCCCGGCGGCTCCCGGACGAGCGGCACCGGCGCGTCGAGCTCGGCTTCGAGCGTCAGGTCCATGGCCAGCGCCAAGAGCGCCCGGCCCATTGGCGGCCCCGGCACGTCGTCGACCAACCTGTCCGTGCTGCAGACGGGCACCAACCCGCAGAACCCCAAGGTGCGCGTCTCCTACCTCACAGAGCAGACATCGCACCACCCGCCCGTCAGCGCCTTTTACATTAGCTGCCCCGAGCGCGGCCTGAGCGCGCGCGGCTTCGACCAGATCACGGCCAAGTTTACCGGCACAAGCATCAAGGTCATGCCGGGCGAGCACAACCTCGGCATCTTTATCACGCTCGAGAACCGCGGCAACGAGACGTACCAGCTCACACACCCGGCGGCGCACCTTGGCGGCCTGCTGCGCGGCGCGCTGAGCGTCAGCGTCGGCGACGTTGCGTACGTCACATGCCCCGAGACCAAGATCAAGACGATTCTGCAGTACTACGACGACGGCTGGCTCGGCCGCTCGACGAACAAGGTCGAGGGTGTCGTGTTCAAGTACGACCCGGCCAATGATCATATTGTGCGCATCCGCGACGTGCCCGAGGAGGACGTACTGGTGCGGTTAAGCGGTGCCTGGAAGGAGAAGATTTCTTTTACCGTCGGGCCGAAGCCTTTTGTGAGTTTCTTTTTTCTTTTCTTAAAAACAAACTGCATTGACGTCAGCTAACTTACTCCCCAGGCCTCCCACCCGGTCGAGAACCAGACGACAATCATCGACATTGCACCGCTGTCGGTGGCGCCCAAGGAATTGCCACCAGTCGAGGACCAGGCTGAAAACGAGTCGCTGCAGCTCTGGGGCGGCGTGACCAAGGCCATCCTGTCCAAGCAGTACTCCAAAGCCACAACGATCAAGCAGGACCTCGAGGAGCGCCAGCGCGAAAAGGCACGCGCCCGCGAAAAGGCCGGCACCGAGTGGAAGCCCGTCTTTTTTGTGCAGACGACCGGCAACGGCGGCAAGCCCGACCTCACGGACAAGGGCCGGCTCGTGCTGGAGCGCGCACAAAAGGGCGAGTGGAATTTGACCGATATCGTCGAGGTCGAAGCTGAGGCTGAGGCTGAGGCCAAGGCTGAGGCTGAGGCCAAGGTTGAGGCTGAGGTCCCGGCCGTTGCAGCTGTGCCGGAAGCGGCGGCTGCGACGTCCGAGACGACCAAGACGACCGAGACTGCTACGGCCGCAGAGACGGCTACCGATGCCAAGCCGGCAGCCGCGACGCTTGCTGCCGAGGCGACGGCCTGATGATTAGCTTCTATGTGCACATTCCATCTTCCATCTGTTTCATCGTTATCTGTTATGCCCTGTACTTTGCATGTTAGCTTGGTAATCTGGCTCTAATCTTGTTCGTGCTCTTGGTTTCTTGCATCTTTCTCGCCGTTTCCCTTGTTTGCTAGTCATCGTGCTGTCGTGTTCTTTATTTACATTAGACCTGGATCGATATAGAGGAGGAGAGTGAGGCCAGATTCGATGCTGGCCGACGATGCCGACGCTGCAGAGGCTGCCCAGAGCGGCACGACTGCAGTGTGCGGGTGAGTTTACAATTCTATCTACATGAGGGCGTTTTTTGATAGTCAATTGATATTGGGTGTGGCAGTACGGCAGTACGAAAAGTAAAATGACCAGTACAAAAATCACATGACCCCAAATAGGTACATAGCAGTACTTTGGCAGTGTTAGCGGACTCAAGCATCAACTTGCTGTCATTAAAACGAATAGAAGGTAGCAGTCTTCTCTTTTTTTCCATCTCGTTCCAGTGTCTATTTAAGAGAACAGCAATCTTCTCTTTTCATTTCTTTCAGTGGTCACGCAGTCTGGGGGTAGTGTGGGCGACAGCATCGTCATTGACGACTCGTAGTAAGCCGGATGTGAGACCGGCCCAGGGATGTCTACTTGTTTGCGTTTGTACATTCACATAGCTCTTACCCATTCCCTTAAATAGCATACAGTCATTGTACCATAGTTGCTCAATTCCCAAGCCTGCTGCATGACGACTAGTGACCGATTGATGCCGTTACAGAAGCCGTGTAATAGCATCGGAGCCAGACTTGGCGGCAAACATCAAGGCTGTCCTGTCCTGGCTATCCTTCGCCTCGACGTTGGCACCCTTCTCGAGCAGCAGTCTTGCAACAGCTTCCTGGCCAGAGTCGGCCGCAAACATCAACGACGTCCAACCATCAGCATCACTCGCCTCGACGTCGGCATGATTCTCGAGCAGCAGCCGTGTAACAGTTTCGTGGCCAGATTTGGCGGCAAGCATCAATGCTGTCTTGCCATGATTCATCTTCGCCTCGACGTCGGCACGATGTTTGAGCAACAGTCGGGTAACCGCCTCAAGCGTCACAGATGTAGCTATGATTTTGAACGCGCGAAGACAGTTCTGGGATGTTGATAGTACTGGCAAAGTCCTGCTATGTACCTTTTTTGGGTCATGTGATTTTTGTACTGGTCATTTCACTTTTCGTACTGCCGTACTGCCACACCCTTGATATTTACATTTTGCAGTCGCAATCATGTCGTGACAGTCCGCCAGAGAAAGAGTCATGTAATATGTACATTTTGCTATCGTACAGTTGTCAAATTTTCATCTTTTAATTTATAGAGTGAGGATCATTATATCATGCTTCCGTTTTGCCGATTCCGTTTTCCGTTTCCAAAAAGTATACAAAGCACACACAGCCCCGGCCTTTCGCTTTCGACGCAGCGTCTACGCATCGACAAAGCCCTTGAGGTTGTTGAGGAAGCCCAGGTACTCGCGCTGCTCCTTGAGGTCCAGGTACTCGGGCACAAACACGGCCAGCGACGTCGAGATGCCGCGCTCCTCCAGGTAGCGGTCCAGCAGCACCTGCAGGTCCTCGTCCAGCGTGCCAAAGGCAGGGCCGGGGTACACACGCTGTGCCGCGTGGGCCGACTCCGCCGACGCCTCGTGCGCCAGCGCTGCGTCCGCGTAGTAGTACAGGTTGTCCACCACAATCGCGCCCTCCTGCGCCGTGGCCTCGACGCTCAGCGCGCCGGCCTTGCCGGGCTTCTCCACCACAATCGACAGCCGGCACGGAACTGCACCCGAGTCGGCATCGCCGTCCTCCTCTGCGTCTTCCTCCGCCTGCTCCTCCTGCTCCTCGGCCTTGGCCTCCGCCTCCTCGTCACCCAGCGCGCCGTCGTCGTCGTACATCTCCGGGTCGTAGTTGGTCAGGTCCGCCACGGAAAAGGTGATTGTAATCTTCTCGTCCTTGTACGTGCGGCGCAGCACCACCTCCTCGCGACCGGCCACATCCTCAATCTCGTACAGCCCGCTGTCCACAAAATCCTTGACCGTCGTCGACTCCGGCTCGTCCTCGCGGATCTCGTTCTCAAACTGGATCTCGCTCGCCAGCTTGGCCGACAGCTCCTCCTCAATGCCCGTCTTGGCCGGCGCACAGCGTGCCGCCATCGACGAAAAGGCAGACACAGACGTGCGCGACACGGCCAGGGCCGCGGCCGTGGCAGTCCGCGTGGCCACAGCGGGGCGGGCCCAGGCGGCCGAGCGCAGCACAGCGGACGACGAGGTCAGTCGGGCGGCAGCACGAGGCGCCGAGCGGGAGAGAGCACGCATAGACAGCATTTTGTGTTTTTTTTTGTGTGTGGTGGTGTTGAAAAGGGTGTATATGGTGATTTGGTACAAAAATGAATCGCAATCGATATCGCAATCTTTGGAGCTTTACCACTTTGTCGGCCGTTTTTTGCTGACTTTTCTTACAAGTGCGCACGGGCCTTTTATCCGAGAACTGTGTGCTCCACCTGCTGAGTCATCCATAGCATCTGTCTAGCATCGGGTCAAGAAAAGAGCTGCTGTTGTTATCTGACATAGCGTTGACTGAAACAATGTCTATCAAAACGAAGACAGCGTAACCTAGCCCGTCAAAGATAACGAGAGTTGCTTGAATGAGCAGGCTGGTCTGGCCCGGCAGTTGAGTGTTGTCTTTGGCTGGGTAGGCCACTGTCAGGCTATAGACTCACTTGTGGTACGGGCTCTCGCCCTACCGTTGTACCTGACTACATTGACTACATTGACTACATTGACTACATTGACTACATTGACTACATTGACTACATTTCAGGTTAACAAACTGCTCCTCTGGCGCCGTCTTCTAGACCCAGGATTCCAGACTCGATTCCGATCTGCCTCCGGGCTGGGTCTCCGTTCTCCGTAGTCTATGTGGGCGCCATGTATATATATCCAAACATCTCAGCCACCATTGGCGTGACTAACGATACTCACGGTCTCAGCTAATAACACGGCCATCTATCGTAATCGAAGCCATGGAAATCTTGCCATTCACGTAAAGTCTATTCACTTCCCATGACCTGCCTAAGCATGTAACATGAGTTAACACACTCTGCTGTGGTAGTCGTGTGCACATCTTTGTAAAAGTTCGCTAAAATCATGAATCTCGACATATAGCAACGTCACTCACCATATACGTCTTTCCTTACGGATGATCTTCCAGTCGACTGGCCGCCACGATAGTCGTCGCCTCGAGCTTTTAGCTTGATGGTGTTTCCCCACAACGATGGACCTCGAAAATTCATAAATTTGGCGGTGAACTCAGGCAGTTAAGATACCCACTCTTTTTTTCCTTGGGCGAAAGCCGGCAATTTTCACTTTTTTCCTTTCCCTCCCCACGACGACGACTTACTGTGCATCTATAGCAGCCTCTTGACATCTCTCTTTGCAACATTTGTATATTCCAACACGGAACTTGTTTATCTGTTTCTGTTATATCTGTTCCCTTTCTCTCTCTCATTCTTTCCGGGCCCGGCCCTCCACAAAATGGCCGACGCTTCTCTCCAGGTACGCCGGTGACGACGACGCGATGACGATGACGATGACGGCGACGATGATGGGAGATGCGATATGAAAGCACTGAATGGACGCATCTAACAACACAGGGCCGCCTTCGCCAGCATGAGCGTGCCTTTGACGGTTTGCTGTCGCTGATTCCGGCCAAGCTCTACTACGGCAACGGCGACGAGCCGAGTGTAAGTCTGGACATTTTAAGATCTACGACGAGATGGCCTGTCATCTAATCACATACACAGGAACAATGGCTTCGCAAAAAGCAGACAAAATCCGAAAAGAGCGCCGCGCGTCGCGCCAATCTCGACCCCGAAAACGAACTGAACAAGAGCGTCAAGGAAGTCATGGCCGAGCGGACAGCCAACAAGCGCAAGCTGGCGCAGATGTCTGGCGCACAGAAAAAGGGCAAGCCAGTTGATGATGAAGATGAGGAAGAGGAGGAGGAGGAGGAGGACGACGACGAGAGCATCGACGGCGTGTCCAAGGAGACGCCGGGCGAGGGCCTGAAGCGGGCCAAGGAGAATGCCACCAAGAAGCAAAAGACCGAGGGCGACGAGCCCAAGGAGGGTTCCGAGTCTGACAACGACGACGGCGGCGACGATGGCGACAACGACGAGGATCTGGGTGTCAGCCTAGAGGATGCGAACCTTTCACAAAACCAACAGAAGCGGCTGCTGAAGAAGCACGCCAAGGCCGAGAAGCGCGCCGAGAAGCGCAAGAACAAGCAGAAGAAGGACGGCGGCGACGAGGAGGTCGAGGCAGAGGTCAAGTCCGAGGGCAAGTCCGACAAGGTGAAGGATAAGAATGAGAAGAAGGAGGAGAAAGAAAAGGCCAAGAAGGAGAAAAAAGAGAAGAAGGAGAAGAAGGAAAAGAAGCCTGAGCCTGTCGAGGAGAGCGACGTTGAAAACGACATGGATGTCGACGACAACGACGACAACGACAACGACGACGACGCCCTCGTTTCCGGCGTCGGCTTCTCGGGTCTGCTCGGCGACGAAGACGTGCCGTCAGCACCCTCGTCGCCCAGTGCCCCGTCCGACACGTTTGACACGCCTCTGCCGTCGACCGAAGCTAAGGCGGCGACGCCCAAAACCATCACGTCCATCGACGCCGTCACCCTGCCTGCCGCCTTTTCCGACTCGCTCATCAAGCCGCCGTCGCCGACGTCGTCGGTGGCCTCGTCGTCCCGAACCAAGGTCACCGTGCCCAAGGACACGTCGGCGCTGCGCGCGCGCCTGGCTGCGCGCATTGCCGAGCTGCGTGCGGCGCGCAAGGCCGACGTCGACGAGGTCGACAGCAGCGGCAACGTCATCCGCACGCGCCAGCAGCTGATTGAGGACCGGCGCCAGAAGCAGGCCGAGCGCAAGGTGCACAAGAAGGAGCTGCGGCGCGCCGCGCGTCTCGAGGAGGACCGCAAGCGCGAAGAGGCCGTGGCGTCGGCGCGCGGATCGCCGCTTGTGCGGGTGGGTGGGGAGGAGTCCCCCGTGCCTGCAGAGAAAGAGATAGAGACAAAATTCTCCTTTGGCCGCGTCGCGTTCGAGGACGGCGCGCAAATGTCGCACGACTGGTCGTACGTCAAGGACGGCGCGGCGGCGGCGCAAAAGAAGCGCGGCGGCCCGGCGTCCAACGACGTCAAGGCGCAGCTGGCGCGGCTCGAGTCGCAAAAGAAGCGGCTGTCCAAGATGGACGACGCGCAGCGCAAGGACATTGAGGAAAAGGAGCGCTGGCTGGCGGCGCGCAAGCGGGCCGAAGGCGTGGGGCGCGGCGACGGCGCGAGTCTGACGGCGACGGCGGCAGCGGCGGGCGCGCTGAGCATGGCGGACGGCACGATGAAGTCGGCCGAGCAGATGCTGAAAAAGGCCATCAAGCGCAAGGACAAGGTGAAGAAGAAGAGCGAAAAGGAATGGGGCGAGCGCAAGGAGGGCGTGCAAAAGTCGATCCAAGACCGGCAGCGCAAGCGCGAGGACAATCTGCGCAAGCGGAAAGAGGACAAGATGCTGCGGCGCGCGGGACTGGCCAAGAAGGCCAAGAAGGGCACCGGCGGCGGCGGCGGCGGCAAAGGCCGGCCCGGGTTTGAGGGGTCCTTTGGCGGCCGGAAAAAGTAGTCTTTGTTTCTGTCTTTTTCTACCTCTTTGTTTCTGTCTTGCTTCTTGTACAAAGGTTGCTTTCGGCGTTGGGCGTCTTCACTTATGCTCGTTTGCTTGTCTCTTCGTTCTCATCGTCTGCATCGCTGCCTCATCTCTTGTCTAGCTTTCTTGTTACGACGGCGTCTTGTTAATAAAAGTTTGATTGATGTTCCTCCGACTGCAACCGCAACGAGTGATCATACTCTAATGTTCATCGTGGTCATATAAAATAAAATAAAATAGATAAGAAAACAAGACAGAACAACGCCTGTGATCCATTTGAAAGGTGGCAAAAGATGGCAAATGTAGACGGTAGACATACAACAAAACGCATACAAAATAGAAAAGGCAAAGAAGAAAGAAGAGGAACAAGAGGGAAGAAGAACAAGAGGATGAGAAGAAGAAGAAGAAGAAAAGAAACATGGCGAAAAAGAGCCGCAGATTTGTTCTTTTGTTATCCTTTCCAACAGACGGTAGAGCGTATAAAGTCAGGGGTCGTGAAAGCAGTCGAGAAGCGAGCGCTGTCTACATAACAGTGAGGGTCGTTGTCGAGACGGCTGGTGGCGTCCGAGGCCGAGTCGACGGAGGCGCGCCAGATCTCGGTTTCGCCTCGCGGCTTCGAGGTGAGAGCCATGTCCCTTGTCGAGGAATGGCCGCAGCGTGACAGCGTTGAGCCGTCTACAGGATCGAGTCGAGACGGGTAAAGACGTTCAAGCATGCAGCGACGACCTCGAGTTGCAGCTCGCGGTCCTTGTTATTGTTGACCTCCTAGAGTTGTTAGTCACGATACGACGTTATCAGGCATCATCCTCATCAACGTACATCGCTAATGACCTGTGGCAGGTTGGCACCAATGCCGTTTGTCGTCGCCTTGCGCGTAAAAGGCCACTGGCTGTAGTCGGCCAGCAGCTCGTCGGTCTGCGCAAAGGCACGCTCGCGCGCCTCGTGGCCCAGTGAGCTCAGCGCGTTCTCCAGCACGTTGGCCGCATACGCCGCGCACACCATGGCAATCGTGCGCACGTAGCGGTACTCGTAGTTCTCGGGCAGAAACTGCGAGGCCGGCAGCACAATCGTGCGCTGCGTCAGCACGTTGCGCACGCGGCGGCGGATCTCCTCCTTGGCGCCGCCGTCGGCAACGGGGTGCGTGGCCATGTCAAAGAGCAAAAAGTTGCGCTTCTCCGTGCGCAGGATGCCCTTGTCCACGAGACCCTTGGCGAGACGCTCGCGCACCTGCTTGAGCTGGTAGCCAATCTTCATCAGGTTCCAGGTCTCGCCCGACATGAGGTCGATCCACGAGCTCACGCTCATCTTCTCGCTCGCCTTCATCATCTTGAGCGCCTCGTCGAGCAGCACCTCGCCCGTCAGCGTGTCGTCGACAACCTCAATCACGCGGTCGGCCAGCGGGAATCGACGGCGCGCGGGGTCCTTTTGCATGCTGATGCGGCCGCGGAACGCGAGCTCGAGCACGATGCAGCCGCGCAGCGCGTACGAAATGTTGTCGTTCCAGAAAGAGAGGTAGCCCTGTTTTGTTGTTTCGTTAGCAATCACTCGCCAGTGCATAGCATCAGTGCCCTCTACCAGTCCATACCTGCTTGTCCTTCAATCCCAGCAGCAGCACCTCCTCCATCAACGTCAACTTGGGCTGCTTGCTGCGCTCGGCGCTCTCGCTCAGGTCGCGCGGGTCGTAGGCAATCTTGTGGCCGTTGTCGCCTTGCTCATAGCTGGTCTCGGGCGCACTGTCCTTGCCAATGTCTGGGCTCTCGGCGCCGTTGCCGTTTGTGCCCGCGCCGCTGCTCCCAGCACCCGCGCCGCCGCCGCCGCCCCTTCGTCTGGTCAAGCCCGAGGTGGTCGCCGACATTGCGTGGATGTGTGGATGTGTGGATGTAGATGTGGTATCAAGGAGAGCAATTGGTTGATGCGTCAATTCGACCGTGGACGAGCCGGAGGTGGTGATGGTCGGCGTGTATCGGAGTGGGCGTGAAGAGGTGGCAGGGAGATGCAAGGTGAAAAGTGTCGAAGACAAGCTGCGAGATAAGTAAGCTAGCCAATGCTACATGCTACAGTGAGAGTTACAGGGGAGAGGGAGAAAATAGGCGGGACCGAAAAGGGGCCCCTAAAAGCGTGTGGGAAGTGGAGAGCACGTGACTATCCAGATGACTGACTATTCAGTATCGTTTGCGGTGATGATGTTGAAGTCTTTGTGTGCGACTTGGATGAGATATTTTATATTTGGCGGTCTTTTCGAGAGAGATTAAAGGAAAAGGACCAAAATAGTAAAAATGTCAAGAACTGCCCTTTGTTGACGTTTACGCCGTGTTCAACTACTATTTGCTGTCTGCTTAAGATCACGTCTGCTGCATCTACAACGAAAGCGCAGTATTATTGTAATAGATAAGGAATGTAAGAAGTGAAGAGTCGAGAAGAAGGAGATTCAAAGGGAGAAAAAAGCAAAAGAGAAAAAAAATAAACTGGATACAAAAGAAACAAGGTACAGACACACAATCGGAGCATACCAAGACCACGCGCTCATACGACAAGGACCATGCAGGCGGCCATGCAGACGGCCACGGCAATGTAGACAGCCGCTGCCGAGGCTGAGCCGAAGCGCAGAGCCGCCGTGCTCTTCTCTGCAGTATCACTGCGCTCCTTGAGAGCAGCGGGGACGTCAACAACATCACCAGGGACAGCAGTGGGAACCGCCACACCGCGCTCAAAGACGCGTGGTCCCGTCGGCATCACATCCGTGCGCCGGACCGAGCGCGTCACAGTCGTCACCTCGGTCGTCCAGACCTGGCCCTTGGCAACGGTGGCCGACGTCGTGCCCGCACTCTGGGGCACCCGGTTGAACCAGCCGGCAAAGCGGCCCGCGCGGTCGGACGTTGGCACGGCCGTGGCCGCGGCCGTCGTCGTCGTCTGCGGCGGCAGCGTGTGCGGTGTCGGCCGGCAGCCGTAGCCAAAGCATTGTGTCGGCTTCGGTGTCGGCGTCGGCGACGAGGACACGGGCGTGACGCACATTGTCTCGGTAAACGTCGCGACCTCGCTCGTGACGGTAATGGTGTGCGTCGAGCCGAGCGGGCAGACCTCGACAATGTCCACGACAATGACAATCTCGATGCCAATATACTCGCTGCAGGCAGACGACGTAGGCGACGACGAGGTTGTTGATGACAAGGATAGAGACGAACTGGTGATCGGCGCCGACGTGGTTGACAAGATTGCCGACGACGAGGTCACCAACGACGTGCTCCAGGCCGACGACGGGCTCCAGGCCGACGTGCTGTTCGCGCTGGACGTCGTGGAGATGGGCGCGACCGATCTTGACAATGTGCTGGCCGGTGCCGAGCTCGTCGCAACGGTCGACGAGTTGGTGTAGGGGACAGACGTTGGCATTGTTGAAAATGACGTGGTGTTTCCGGTGGTGCTAGCAGTCAATGTTGGACCAGAAGTGCCGTTGCTGCTCGTGGACCCGGACGGCAGGATGGTGTTGGCAGTGGATGTCGGGATCGACGTGCTGTTGATACGGCTCGAGAACGACGTTGTACTGTTTGTGCGCGTCGACGTCGGGATCGACATGCTGACACTATGGCTCGAGAAAGACGTCGAGGTGCTATTCGTGCGCGTGGACACCGCCGACGTGCTGACAGTATTGACAGACGACGTCAAGGTGCTGTTGGCAGTAGATGTTGGAATCGACGTGTTGTTGACACGGCTCGAGAAAGACATCGATGTGCTGTTGTACGTCGACACCGCCGACGTGTTGACACTATGGCTTGAGAATGACGTCGGCCATGCCGTTGGCCATGCCGTCGGCCCCGACCGCAACGTCGTCGAGAACGAGTAGTTGCGGCTAGTGCTGGGGACGCTGCTGCCGCTGGCAAAGCTGCTTATGGACAAGGAGATGCTGCCCGAGATGGACATAGCCGATGTGACGGACAATACGGACGAGACAGACGATACAGACGCAGACGCGTTCACTGAGGAGGTGCTCCAGGCGATGCTGCTCGTGTTGGTCGGGCGTGATGTCGCGTTGGCCGACGTCATGCTGCTCATGGGAGCCGTCGACAGGGGAGCGGTGGACAGAACTGTCGACAGACCCGTCGACAGCGGCATCGAGCTGTGCCATATTGTCGACGAGTTGGTGTACGGCGCCGACGCGGTTGTCGACACACCCGTCGACATGGAATGAGGACCGGTCGAGAGGATGCTGGAGGATACGCCCGTCGACAGCGGGACAGAGTGCGTGGTGTTGCCGGAAGACACCGTTGATAACGGAACAGATAGTGTGGTGTTGCCGAAGGACCCCGTCGACAGCGGGACAGAGTGTGTGGTGCTGCCGGAAGACAAGCCGGTCGACAACGGAACCGATTGCGTGCTATTGACCGTCGACGATGGCGTCACGACCGATGAGTTGCCGCGCGTCACGCTGCTGTACGGCCCGGTGCTCAGTGGCACCGACGGCGCACGCGTCGAAAAGGGAACCGTGGTCGTGTTGGAAAAGGGAACAGACAAGGACGAGACGGACGAGACAGGCGCGGGAGACTGCGATGAGGCCGGGCCGGTCGACAGTGCAATGCTGGCCGTGCTGTTCGACCACGCGGTGCTGCTGGGCGTAGCCGACGCGGTTGATGTAGCGTTGACCGCGCTGGTCGCGCTGGTCGCGCCGACCGCACTGGTCGATGGGGCGACGGTAATGTACGCAGTCGACACTTGCACCCTTGTCGTCGTCGTCGTCTCCGTCGTCGTCGTCACAGAGACGGTGGTGTCGTCCTGAAACGACGACAACGACGACGACGACTTCGCCGCACAGGACACGCCGGTGCTGTCGAGGCCATGCACGCATTGGCACGTCGACGAGCACAGACCATCGGCAGCGCCGTTCTGCGTCCCGGCATCGCACTGCTCGCCGTTGGCCGTCTGCACCGCCCCGTCGCCGCAGCCAATAGGCACGGCGCCGCGCGCCACAATGTACGGCACGCCGCTCACGCCGCCCGTAAAGTTGCGCACGCCGACGGCCGCGGAGCCGTTGCTGCCGCCGTGGACGGCATCGCTGAGCACGGCGACGGGCGCAAACCCGTGAGCGCCGCCGGTCGGGTAGTCGGGGATGAGATTGTGCGCGCTGCAGGCCCAGTTGCTCAAGTTGGCGTCGGAGATGCTGTGGAAGGCGGGCGACGTGGCGACGACGTGTGCGCTGTCGTAGCAGTTGAGGCGGCCCTGGGCGGTAAAGTTGCCAAAGGGCGCGAGGGGCGCAATGGTGGCAAAGGCGACGGCATTGTAGTAGCACGAGAGGGAAAAGTAGAGGCCGGTGCCGTTGCCGGCGGCGGCAAAGCGGATGCCGTCCTGCATGAGGGCGACGGCGCCGGGCTGGGTTGTGGCGTGAAAGGTGGTGTCGGTGCCCATGACGATGATGTTGCCGACGACAGCGGGCGACCAGGCGGCGGTCGAGTCGGTGAGGAACTGGATGTCGGCGAGGCTGCCGCAGTTCGGGTCGGGCACGATAATGGCCTTGTACTTGGCAAAGTCGGCGGCCGTCATGGCGGACCACTCGTCGGATGAGGCGATGTGGACTGGATGTTAGATTTTGCTTTTGAAATATTCTAAAAAGAGGGTGGACATACCAGTGTACTTGAGAGCGAGTGCTTGCTTGTATTCTTTGTAGGTAAAGCCCTCGTAGAAGAGGAGGTCCTCGGCGACGGCAGACGCCGCCCAGGCGACGAGGCCGAGGAGGGGACTGGAGAGCTTCATGGTCGGAGATGTGATGCTTGTTAGAGACAGGCAGTAGACAGTGATCAGAGGCAAACGAAGTGAGGGTGATATGAAAGAAAATACAACAGAGAAGACAGAGGAAAAGATAGAGAGCAGATTAGTAGACACAAAAAAGGCACGACTCTAGACCACAATCAGACTCGACAATCTTGACTCGAGTACAGACTGGAGGACTGGAGAATCACCAAAAAGACTCAAGGAAATGGGGATACAAGAGCATATAT
Source organism: Ophiostoma triangulosporum (assembly GCA_029298705.1). Classification (NCBI taxonomy): domain Eukaryota; kingdom Fungi; phylum Ascomycota; class Sordariomycetes; order Ophiostomatales; family Ophiostomataceae; genus Ophiostoma; species Ophiostoma triangulosporum. Next base: position 112,700 of record JANSLO010000010.1, on the reverse strand, counting down.
ACGGCCGGTATGGAGAGAGGGCGAGAGCCGTTACAGAACTGACACGAGAGGCAAAGCCGGCGAGAGCGTGGACAGACAAATAGGAAACAAGAAACAGTCAGAGACAGAGAGGAAGAGACAGATGGACTGAAGATAGTCAAAAGGAACGGAGGTCACGGTGTGATCCGGGCGATAGAAGACAAATGTGAGAAGGGGGGGAGGTGTGGTCACCGAACGGGCAGTGGAAGAGAAAGAATGACTGAAAGGAGTGAAGAGCACGGAAGAGACGATGCAATACGCAATGCGAGACAGGGAGTGACAAAGAAGAGAGCGAGAGAAGAAGAAGAGAGAGAAACAAAAAACAAGAGAGAGAGGAGAAGTTAAGACGGAGTGACGACTGAAGAGAGACATGGAGGCAAAGACATACAGACCTCTACCCTCTTCGGGCCGGACCAGGACATGACACTGACACCCATCACACAATCAGCAGCACTGAACACCACCGAACGACCATTGATAGACTCGCCGTCGCGTGGTGTAGGGTGTCTGGAGTGAGGCAAGGCCGCACGCGAGGTGGGAGTACAGACTGTCTTGGCCAACAATGTCAAGACCTTGACGTCTCGTAGACCGCCGCAGGATGGTAGAGTTCCGGCCGGCAGCCGAGCGATCTGGCCTAGGTGATGGGGCTCAGCCTAAGCCATGATAAATCAGCAAGCAAATTAATCAGTACATCATATAAACGAAATGCATCTTAACCTGTAACTCGTCTATATCGTTGCTCGCCTTGCCACGCCCAGGGATCCATGCCTTTTCCTGCGTAACGACACAGCAATAATGGCAAGACAGCTGTGGTTTAAAGAGAAGATCATGACAGATGTATGCACGACACGGCTGACATACAAAAACCAACCTTGAGAGTTGGCGAACACGGCATGCTGTCTGGCCAGTTCTGCACACAGACGGGCTATTATGGATATCTGTTTCTCGTGATCAAGCCCTGCATCGTGCTTCTTCTTCGGCTCTTGTTTCTCCTCCTGGCCGCCACCGCCTCACATGGCGTCGCGGCGCCTTCGTGCTTATGCTATATAGTGCCTACTTTCTATAAATATGTCCTCGTATTTCAAGTACTTGATATTCTTGTGATCTGTGCGACAGACCCCTGCAAGAGACAGAGACATGTCTACGACGACGCCGGGCAGGTCGGATATCAGAGATTGGCGTTGACAGACTAGGAAGGCCTCGAGCAGCTTGCAGATGCCGTGCGAGCACGAGACGGTGACAGCTGCAGACATGGGCAATAATAAGAATCAAAGGAAAACAAAAGAAGAAAAGTGACTCGCATGCAGGTTCGCAGTTGACTGGTGGCACAATGCAGGTGTCAAAATAAACGAAGGCCAGAATAGGAAACCGCTCGACGTATTGGTGAGAATTAGGCGTGCGCGAGCACAGGAAAACCGGTTGGCCGAGACTGTAGCAGACGGTTGGGCATAAGCTGAGTAGAGAGCAGAGTGAGACAAGCCACGAGACGAGCACGCAGGTACGGCAATGCCGTTGGCGATTGGAGAAGAACGAGAGAAGAGGAGAGGGGGGGAGAAAAAAGGAAAAGAAAAAAGAAAGAGGCCAGTGGAATCAAGGCATATCATCGAAGCAGCTGCTCTTCATCAAGCTGCTACACGCGGCGTCCGTGGCTTTAATCTCGCCTTTGAGTCACAAATGCTTGTTACCATGGCTGTGCGACGGTTCGGCTATCACAGTCTCGGCTTGGTCATCGCTGAGTCCATCAATCTACGTGGAGGAATCGCAAGGCTGCACGATTGAAGACGCCTGCCCCGGGCCGCGCTGAACAGGATCGCGAGCCAGCCGTTCCACACGGCGCGTCGACGCCATGGTCCACGCCGTGCTGAGCGTTGCCGAGAGTGTGTTATCTGTCGTTGGGAGGGGGTTTGTACGTACTGTTCTTTCGGAGGGCAAGGGATCTCTCAACAGGCGCCAGGCGAGGCATTGCAGGTGGTTGAGTTGATCAAAGAAAAGATGAGAGGCAGGCGAGTCCAGCTTATGTCTTCATGGCCCCGTCGCTACGCAGTCGGTCGTATGAGCTGCCTGTTGACTCCAAAGGTGGCTGTCCTGCCTCACCGTCACCGTCAGAGCAGTCGTGGTTTACGTAGATGCATGCTTCGTTTAACAAAGTGCCTTGCTGGCCGTGCTAGGCTTGACGTGCTGGGTCTGACGTTCTTGGCATCGGTCTCGGTCGTCGACGTCGTTGCACCCAAGTCGAAAGAGCTCAATCCTTGAGAATATATAGAGAGGCAAGGCTCTGCTCGACTAGAGTGGAAATCGTGTCGCTGAACGATCACCCCTGAGGACCGGATGCCTTGTCGGAACAAATCGAGTTGACTGTTTGTCTGGTTCATCAAGCCGATAATCTTGGGCAGACCGACGGCAGGCCCAGGTTCAAGCAAAGCAAATGCCTTCATTACACTGCTTATTTCACGACAGCATGGCTCATGGTCATTTAAAGACACAAGGCAAAGGAGGATATACTCTCTCATGCGTTACATCACGCACTTTAGACGATGCCACCACGAGCAGACAGAGAACCACCAATCAACTGGCATACTAGTTGGTACCTCTCACCTATTGCTAGGTGATTGGCAGTCCAGTTGGTTGTCTATGCATGTACCTTGCGCCGAGTACATACACTGTCGCTTACTGCGGCTGGATGAAAAATATGGCAACGGAAATGGCATCCGATTCGGGTATTCCGTATTGATTACACAAACACAGCGGTGCTCCGCAGCGGACAGCTACAGCATTGGCATCGGCATGTGCAAAGACGGGCTTTAGTCTGTCTGGTTGGCGCGATGGCTGGCTTGTGCATTGCTTTATTGGCAGTCCAGTCGCTTGTTATAGCTGATGGGTGTACAATCAACGGGCTTTCTCTTTCGTTTCTGATTTATTCTTTCTCTCTCTTCATTCTGCGGTGAGCCATACGACGGAAGTCGAAGACGAATGTAAAAACTCGTCAGCCCGGCTAGCATATGTGCTGGCAGCAGGGCGAAGAGATGCAGCTCCGTCACGATAAGGGGAAAGCAGGAAAGAGTCTCGTTCAAGAGGGAAGAAGAGGGTCCTGTGCATCGTGGACTCCGCACATCCGCATCAACGAGTCGCACGAGTCCACTCTCTACTGAGGGCCCGGATTATGGAAACCGGCCGCGGCAATACGGAAGTATCAGGGCAGCAGGGAGGCAAACTGATAATCAGACTTGACCTTTCGACTACGAAGAAGAGGGCCGTTCCGTGCAGGGGTTTGAAGCGTAATGAAGAGTATTAGAGTATTGAGCACGGACCATTGTGTTACGTTATGTAGAGCAACATACGATGGCAGTAACTGCAGTGTTTTAAGATGTTTACAAGCACTCCGGACAGTAGTACGTACTACGGAGTATGTACATGTAGAATGTGAGATGCGGGGAACAGCCATGAGAAATGACAGACAAGGGTGGTCGTATGGGGATAAGAAATAAGAGCAATGGGGAGTACGTCGTAATGAGGGAGGAGAAGAGGGGAGAAGGAGGAGAGGATAGAGAAGATGTGATGAGATGGATGTGATGGGAAGAGTACTTTTACAAGTACCATGCGTGTCGTTCATCTGCCGACTACGAGGCAGTTCGAGGCAGTTCGAGGAAGTTCGAGGCGAAGTTCGAGGCGAGCAGATGTGGGCGTCGTTCAGAGTATGAGTAGGGCTGGGGACTGGATATAACACGGGCAAGATTGAGAATCGATGAGAATCGAGAACGAGAACTTGGAATCGAAAAGTGGGTGGTCAAAGTAAGACAGCTATGCTTATATCGCGTCTCTAGCTACTATGCTTAGAGAAGCGCAAGCCATATCGCAGGATTTCAAAGCCAGAGAGGGCGTCGTGTTGACGAATCAGATTCAGTTATTAAAGTGGATACATTGGTGGCATTCGCTTCTCATTGGTCAGGAACATTGGCTAGACTGAGTGGGGCTCCGGCTACTGCATGCTGCAGGGCCGAGTGAAGTCGAAGAAGAAGAGAGGGCGAAGATGAACAGGGGTAGGCAGTTGTCGTGATAGCTGATAGCACGGAGATCGTGATCCTTAGCATCAGTTCTGTATATTTAGTATGATATGGTATCTAAGCATACTCCGTAGAGGAGTATGCTGTGACCTGAGTGGTCATCGTCAAGTGAAAGCAAGGCATCGTGATATTATAAGTCGGGCATTATCACAATAAGCAAGGAATCGCCACCGGCAGCAATGAGAATACGGAGTATATACTCTCCGCAGCTATATCCAGCACGGACGACTTCCCTTTTCATCCATGCCGATCGCTAGACGTCGTCTCGTCTATGTAGCTTATTAGATGTCGTATGCGTTTTTTCTTATGACCTCAGATCAAATCAAATCAAACCAGTTCTTTCTCGGTAATGCACGCCGAGTATGCGTAAAAAGCACCATCAACATAAGACCTTGTATGGTCTGCGTGTCATGTATCTTTGTATCATCAGTATCGATCCAACGACTCGTAAGATACCTGACAGCACCACGACGCCAAGATGCCCTGCCGCTCGAGCCGGTTTGTGGTGTTATCTTGCTAGTTTGTGTTTTAGCTTGACATGTCTGATTGTCTGATTGTCTGTTTGATTCTGATGATTTGTTTCTGATGATTTGATTTTGATAACTCGTTCCAACCTCACGATGCTTCCACATGCTCTCACAGGCAGTCATAACCGTATATTCAATCACGATCTATTTCCGAATCCACCGAGCTGCATGCATCAAGGCACTCGGCCGTCTAACTATACAATGCCAAGTTGTCGTCGTATATTATATTTCAAAACTAAATAATCTAACAGCACAACTCAACCAATCACGGCGTGGCTGGCCTCAGATTGGCGCGATAAGCACAGTCTTTTCCATATGCATAGTCCTTCTTCTCGCTTCGTAATAGCTACCGGACATCATTGTTTTTGACTCCGTACTGACGTCTTCTCTCCGTACGTCTCCTCTCTCCGTACATCTCAAAATATACATACTCCTTAAAAGCATCTCGTCTCTCACCGTCTTCAGCGCAGTCCACTGTGCGGATACTGTACACATTCGCAGTGGGGCAATACAAGGCAATTCTCTCACCACTTTGCTAGTCAATATTGCTTCCGTCTCCACTATTTTCCTTGCTTACAGATGGAAGACTGATAAGATTAGCCATCTCTGCGGTGTGCAAGTACAAGTACTTGCTTATACCAGTCTTCACCTAAGCACTATATGTACCTATACACTGCTCGCTTTATGCACTGCCAACTCAATTGAGACCCAACCGCCTTCTCTATTAAGATACTTCAGACGGCAAGAGGTGCGCTGCACAGTACAACACACAGTGTATATCGCCCCTGCCGCCTTATCTCACTAGTGCCTATCTCTCGTCTCACAGTGCTGTATCTCTTAACACTACAGCCCTGTTCGCCCTCCGTTTTGCCCTCCATCTTCATCCCGACTTTGATCACCACTTTCTGCATCTTCTCTGCCGCCTTTCCTTTTACTCCAACGACATTCATTTGTTTCTCTTGCATTTTTATATACTCTTCTAGTTTGCGTTTTCTCCATCTTCTCGTTCTCTTTATATTCGCTCAACACCATTTGACTGCCTGTACGGACATCCATCTGTCCCGCATCCCCTCATCGCCATCATCGCCATCTTCAACTTCTTCAACATCGTCAATATCATCACCATCGCCAGCATCGTCGACGACGACTCGCAATTCTCTCCCTTTTACTCTCACATTCTCACGACATTCGCACGTCATCTTCATCCTTTAACCGACACCCGACACCCGACACCTTGTACTCTCACACGGCTGCTCACGCCAGACAGCTTCCACCCCCCTGCTCTCCCATCTACCCTCAATGTCTCGCGTGCAGTAGCGATCTCGACGCCAACGGGCGCAGCAACGATTCACATCGTACATACACAATAAACACCCCCCCACCATCACGCCATGGAACCACAACAGCCGCCGCCCTCGCGACCGTTTCGCCACCTCAACCTTCTCCCTGCCGGCCCCGTCTCGTCCCCCTCGTCGCCTCAGCACTCATCCGCTTACCATCAGTTCTCTGGCATCACGCCCGCTTCATCGCCCGGTATCTTCAGTCCTGCCTCCTCCTCACCGCACGCTTCTTTTTCCAACCCCATTCTCCCGCATCGCGAACTCTCCAACGCCAGTATCAGTGCCAGCGCCAGCGCCAACCCGACAACCCCCAACCTTTCTCACTCCAGCTCGTACCAGCTGCCACACCTCCCTGTCAGAGAGACACACATTGCCAATGTTGAACGCGACTATGCTACGGGCCGGAAAACGATCAACGACTACCAAGTGCTGGAAGAGATTGGTCGTGGTCAGCATGGCAAGGTCAAGCTCGCCCAGACCGCCGAGGGCCACTTTGTCGCCATCAAGATCATTCCGCGTCTCTCCAAAACACGCCGTCTCGGCAAGGTTTCCGCCGTCGATCCTCAGCAGAACACAAAGCGCGAGATTGCCATTCTAAAAAAGATTCGCCACCCCAATGTCGTCGCGCTTCTCGAAGTCATCGATGATCCCGAGCTGCAAAAGATCTACATGGTCCTCGAGCACGTCGAGCGCGGCGAGGTCACCTGGCGGAAAAAGGGCCTGCCCAACATTTGCTACTTTGAGCGCTACCGCTTCGAGCTCGGCATGCACGGCAAGCAGCTCGCCCCCGGCGAGTACAACTGGCAGTCTGTGCTCGACCGCAAGGCCACCATCCGTTCTCTCAAGGAGGCACGTGCCGCCGGTCTGCCTCCGCCCGTCAACGACTGGACGACAAGATACAGACTCACCGCTGACAGCGACGACGACGAGACGCCGTGGTGGTATGCCCCCAGCGCCCGTCTCGGCCCACCGCCCGAGGTGCCCTTTCTCGACTCGCGGCCCGTCTCGCGCGTCAACTCGCGCGCCCCGTCGCGCGTTGCGTCCGTTGTCTCCATGGCCAGCGCGCCGGCACCGCACTCGTACGGCTCCGAAGCGTCGCTGTCCGTTGTCGCCCAAGACGGCGATGCCGGCTTTGACTCTCCCAGCTTCCTGCACCCCAGCACCCAGATAACACAGAGCGCACTCGACGGCAGCATGTTTGGTGCCTACGTGGACGACAGCGTCCGTCGCCAGCGCTCGCCGAGCATTGCCGAGTCGGTCATCTCGCAAATGTCCGCCATCGACTACAACACCATGGTCCACGACCCCTATGCCGACGATTTTTCGTATGTGCCCTGCTTCAGTATCGAGCAGGCCCGCAGTGCCTTTCGCGACACCGTCCTCGGTCTCGAGTACCTGCACTACCACGGCGTCGTGCACCGCGACATCAAGCCCGCCAACCTGCTCTGGACGGCCGACCACAAGGTCAAGATCTCCGACTTTGGCGTCTCCTACTTTGGCCGCCCCATCCGCGACGGCGAGCCCGATCCGACGGTTTCTGAATCCGAAGCCAAGGACTTTGACGACGACAGAGAGCTATCCAAGACCGTGGGCACGCCGGCCTTTTTCGCGCCGGAGCTGTGCTACACAGACCTCGAGACCGAGCCGCCCAAGGTCTCGGAGCAGATTGATGTGTGGTCGCTCGGCGTCACGCTATACTGCCTGCTCTATGCGCGAATTCCCTTTTTGGCCGAGGACGAGTTCTCCATGTTCCGCAAGATTGCTACCGAGGACGCCTACATCTCGCCGCGCCGGCTCAAGCCTGTCGACGCCTACACGGACCCTGCCATCTCGTCCCTGTACAATCGGGTCAACGTGCACCCCTTCCGAAGCGATGCAGACCCAGAGTATGAGGAGCTGAGCGACTCGCTGGTCGATCTCTTGCAGCGCATGCTCATCAAAAACCCCAACAACCGCATCCGTCTGCGTGATGTCAAGCGCCACCCGTGGGTGACCGAGGACATTCCCAATGTCCAGCAGTGGCTTGAGGATACCAACCCGGCACGCTCGCAAGACCGCCGCATCCATGTCGACGACGCCGAAATCGGCAGTGCCGTCGTGCCCCTCAACTTCCTCGAGCGTGCGCGGACGGCCATGAAGCGCGCCGTCGGCAAGGTCATGCACTCGCGCCCCGACCGTGAAGAGCACAGCGCATCGCCTGCAACACCCACGCGCATGCGTGCGTCCAGCTCGGCCAGCAACGTGGTCAACCTGAGCAATCCGCCTGAAACAGGCTCCGCTGCTGCTGCCGCCATTGCAGCGGCAGCGGCAGCGCCGCCAGCACACCACACGACCGGTAACGGCAACGGGAACGGAAGCGGCAGCGGCAGTGGTAGTGGTAGCGGCACCGACCAGACCCACGGCCACGGCCAGGTGCACGCGCTCAGTCACCACGGCCGCAGCCTGGGACACCATTACACGCACCTCACGACCTTTGGCACGCACCAGATCAACGTGCGCGAGGCACGCCGCAAGAGTTTGCGCGGCGACGACTACTTTGCGACTGTGACACAGATGCCGACGACGGCGGCCACCGAACACCCGCTGGCACAGAGTGTCACGGCAAGCCCGTATGCATCGCCCGGCGAGATCACCCCCAACAACACCAACTCTGAAACTGCGCAGTGGCTGATGTCTCCAGGAGAGCCATCGGCTATGGCGCAGGCAATGCAAATAGCGCAGACATCGCAGACAGCGCAGACGCCGCGGGCGCGAGTCCCGCCCGAGATGCGCGCGCCGATGCACGGCGAAGTCTTCGGCGTGGATGGTTCCGTCGAAAGTAAAAGTAGCGCGCTGCACGCCCTGGGCCACGGCCAGCACACAATTAGCGCACCGGAAAGCCTTGTTCGTCACGTGCACTCGCGGTCGATTTCGAATGCCATTCTCAGCCGGTCGTCGATTCTTAGGGAGATTCACGCCGCGTCGTCGTCGTCATCGTCACTGCCATCCGAGGCAAGCCCGCTGGCTGCGCCCGCCAGTGTCGCACCCACCCCACCGATGCCCACCCACTCTCCCATCCTCAGTGCGGTGCGGCGCACTCGCGAGGTGCGAGCCACAAACGACGCCAATGCACGCACGCGGTCGGTCGATCGCGCCGGTATCGTGTTCTCGAACCCCGACAAGCGTGCCGGGCCGGTTGTCGGTCTGGACGCGTCCAATGCGCCGGGCAGCATGCAGCAGCCGCGGCGGCCCGTGCACCACGCGTCGTCAAGCGGTCTTGTGCACGTCGACACCATTAGCGAGACCAAGACGACGGGCTCTGATGAGACGATCAATGTGCACACGGTCGGCAACAGCGCAGCAAGCGTGTCGTCGCCACAGATGTCGTCGCTAGGCGGCATGGGTCTCTCGCCGCAGGTCGAGCAGATCCTGCCGCAAAGCCACGTGCTTCCCCTGCTGGACGACCGTCCGACGACAGCACGCCGTGTCGAGACGCCTATACCAGCTGCTGCTGCTGCGACGCCGGCAGTGGCACCGGCGCCCCAAGTGAACGCAACTCCGGGCGGCCGCAGCAAGTCCAACAGTCTGTCGGCTCTCTCATACAACGATGTGCAGCAGCAGATTGCGCTGGCCCAGCCTGCCGAAATCCGCCGTGGCAGCGAAACGCACAGCGCCATTACGACGGCCACGTCGTCGAGCTCCGTCTCGCTGGAGCACGACACAGAAGCCGGCATGTCGGTCAACCATACGCCGCTGACGGTGTCGAGCGAGGCCAACAGCCGGTCGTTTGTGGGGAGCGCGCACCCTGGGCACCGCAAGGGCAGCTCGCATGCCATGATGACGTTCCAGTCGGACCCGTCGCTGCCGGCGCTGCTGAGCGGCGCGAGCTCGGTGTCTGCGGATATGGAGGCCGAGTATATGTGCAGTCCGAGCGTGATGGGGCCGCCGTTGGACACGCTGGGCAAGGATGCGGGTGTGCTTGAGCAGGGCTGGGGGAGTGGTGCGATTGTCTTGGACTCTACTGATACGAGCGCCAGCGAGACCCAGGCGCGGGGACTGGACTCGACCAAAGAGACCAAAGATCGCGCGGCCAGGACGCCGATTGCGACGCCGGTGCGCGGCAACAGCCGGACCTATACCGACGATGACGACGACAGCGACAGCGACGGCGGCATTATCATGATGGCCAAGACCAAAAAGAAGAGCACGCTCGCGACGCCTCTTTCGCAGACGGCACACACGCATAGCGCCCACGCCGGCCGGGCCCAGGCGCACATGGCGCGTCGCCGGGACACCAACACGAGCATCGGCAGCACGGACACGGCCAAGAAGGTGTCTGTGCATGCCGAGAACTAGATGTTGATAGACATTTTTCTTCTTTCTTTCTTTCTTCCTTTTTTTAACTTCCTTTCTTTCTCTTTTTCACGTTACGTTCTGTTTTATTCATACCGGGTCGGAGCTTTGCTGCTTGGCATTTTGTAATGGGCGTGTTGTGTAACGTTTCGTATATGCAAGCCATGATATAGATTTGTTTATATAAGATTTATTCTATCATTCTATTTGAGTATTATAGTGAAAGCAGCGAAAACAACAAAAACAACAAAACAAAAAGAATCCTCCTAAATCCTTCATACCACCGGCAAAAAGAATTATGAGAGGAGTGGGGTTCGAACCCACGATTCTTACGAAAGTAGAGTTCAGGATGGTGGTGCTTAAATCTACCGCCTTAACCACTCGGCCATCCTCCCTCTAGCGTTATTTTCGGATTAAAGTCCTATATAGCGTCCATATAGGTGGTGCCGGTTGGCGGTGCTTGTTGAAAAAATCAAGTCAGATCAGGCTGCCGGTGCCTTGTGACGTTGATTGGAATCAAATCATTATAGCCGCCGGTGCAGGCGTCTTTGCGTTTGGCGTCTTTGCGTCTTTGCGTCGTATGCTCATATGTAGTTTCGTAACGTTGTCGTGACGTCGAATTCAATCAAATCATCATAAGACCGCCGGTGCCGTTACCGGTGGACAGTTGATCAAGAGCACCGTCCGCTTCGTAAAGCTGCTGCTGAAGAAAACGTCTTGCAAATATCGAGCAGTTATCAGGGTCGAGTTAGAATGCGGGGTTGCCGGCGAGTACGGCGAGTCTGGCGAGTACGGCATCGGGATAGCATTAATAGTCGCTCGTGAAGAGAGACGGAGCTGCTTGTATTTTGTTTTGTGTTTGTATTGGTGTTGTGCTTGTTTGCTTGTGTTAATTCTTTTTTGTTTAAAAAAAAGGGTTTGGCTTTTCCATGCTGGGAAGACGCAAATAAATGCCTTGGTCTGGCCTCAAGCCAAGCATCGACCCAGTGTTGCCTTGTAACGTCGACCCAATATGTCAAGACAAATCAAACCGCGTCATACAGCGGCAGCGTGCTCTAGTGTAGTCTGGTCGACGTCTGCAATATCAAATAAAGCACTGCGCCAAAGTGCATACTTGTTCTTGAAGCGGCTGACAGTACATGTCGTCCGGCTCCCATTCGCCATCTTGTTCCGTGCCGACCGCGCGGCACGCCGAGCATCGGCTGGGTCGCGAGCAGTCTGCTCGTGCTCTGACTTCCTGCTGATCGGCGAGAATCTCCCAGCGAGCTGCGCACTGGCGGCCAGCTGTCACCCCGCGACAATCCGCCGCCGTGACGATCTCGTTGGGTGTCGTCTGTGTCAGCGTGGCTACTCGTCTGGGCTGAGGCGGCTCCGCGCTCGAAATAACCTAATATGTGCTCTGATGTTGTTACAGACAATCCAGTATTGCATATGATCATGGCTGACCCTAGACTGGATTCCCTGCACTGGGCGCCGTTTCTTCGCGATAGATAGTCAACGTCATCTCGCCTTGCTACTTATCGACGTATTACTAAGCAACGCGATTGCCTAATCTGGAACTAACACAAACCATTCCAAGGCAATCTTCATCAATTGCATGAACTTATTCCATTATGCCCACCACGTCACACTGCACATGAGAAAATTCTGTCTTCAATCTCCCCATTTCTTTGTTTCACCGGGTCACACTGCATATTGGATAGTTAAATAATTTAATTCATTCGTAAATCCACCGCCTAGCCGCCTCGAAAATTAATTTGTGGTATTATCGTCCCCAGAGCCACGCCGGGCTCTTCACAAATGTCTGGTATTGTAAAAGAAAAAGTAGCGAAAATAAGAAGCAGAAAGAATCATGGCTTTTCCTCTTCGTGCCAGAAACAGCACTGTCTTTCAATTGACTGAATTAAGTAGTCATTAGAAATCAACTTTGAAAGACGGAAGAGTCGTAAATGGGTTCTAGTCCGACACTAGACCCCAGTTTACAGCAGGAAAGCAGCAACACCGGCGGCGGCCAGGAAGCCGACGGGACCAGAAGTCATGTGGGCAGCCCAGGCAGTGCTGGTGGAGCTGGCGGCGGCGCCGGAGCCGCTGGAGCCAGCGGTGGAGGAGGCACCGGAGCCAGCGCCAGTCTCGGTGGAAGAGCCCGAGGCGGCGGCACCAGAGCCCGAGGCAGTGGAGGAAGCGCCAGAGGCAGCGGCACCAGAGCCGGAAGCGGAGGCACCGGAGGCAGCAGCGCCGGAACCGGAAGCGGTAGCCGAGCCCGAGGCACCACCACCACCAATGGCGGTGCTGTTGCCAGAGCCAGAGCCAACGACGCCGGTGCTGGTGGCCGAGCCAGAGGCAGCAGAGCCAGTAGCGGAGCCAGAGGCGCCAGCACCAGAGGTAGCCGAGCCAGAGGCAGCAGCGCCAGAGGTAGCAGAGCCAGAGGCGCCAGCACCACCAGCACCAACGGCGGTGGTGGAAGCGGAGCCAGAGGCAGCAGAGCTAGCAGCCGAGCCGGAGGCAGCAGTGGTGGAAGCGCCCGAGGCCGAGGAGCCAGAGGCACCAGAGCCGGAGCCGGAGCCCGAGCCAGAGCTGGTGGAGCTGGTGGTGGTGGCAGCGCCGGCACCGGAGCCGGTAGCAGTGCTGGAGCCGGTAGCGCTCGAGCCAGCACCAGTAGTAGTGGTAGTGGCGACGACGACACCGGCAGACGAGCACAGCTCAACACCGTAGGCGACAACGGCAGCAGCGTCAGAGTCGCTGGGGCACGACTCGTAGGAGCAGTCACGGATACCGAAGATGAAGTCCTGGTTGGCGCACAGGCACTTCAGGTCGGTGGTGGAAGTGCAGCTGAGGTCAGAGAACTGGGCCTCCATGTTGTTGATACAAACAGTCTGGTTTGTTAGTAAGAGATTATAGTGGGGGGAGGTTGGAGAGTAAACATACGCCGCAAGCGGACAACTCAGCAGAGGCAACGGCGGCGGCGCCGAGCAGAGCGAACATGGTGCGAGTGGAAGGCATTTTGATGAGATCTAGACTGTTAGCCGAGTTCGAGGAGGTGGTGCGAGATCAAGACGAGACCGAGAGATCGAGCAAGAGGGAGGTAGGCTGACTTCTCGAAGAGATACAAGAAAGGCTTGTAGGAGTGAGTGGTGGTGAGGTGGTGGTGGTGAGGTGGTAAAGAAGTGGTGCGAGAGTGGATGATGAGAAACTGGGAAGAAAAGAAAGAAGAATTCCAAGAGGGATGCGAGGGATCTTATGCTTAATATAGAAAGTAGAGGGAAGGGAGAGGGGGAGTAGAGCAGACAATAGTGGCCAACACAGAGAGGGAGAGGGAGTAGAGCAGACAGTAGTGGCAACTGCTTGAGGCGAGACAGACACAGCCAGAGACGTGTGCGACGGAAACAGAGTGTGGAAAAGTGGAAAGTGATGTCTGAGTGGAGGAGTGTAGATCTGAGCTAGATCGTACAAGCTTCCGACCTTGGGAGTGAGGCAAGGTAGGGTGTGTGTTTAGGGGAGATACCAGTAGAGAGGGAGGGAAAGGGAGGGAGCGCAGAGCTAGCAGAGCTAGGGAGCTCCGGTTTAATTTGAGGACTGGGGCAGTGGAAGTCGGCGCTTTTGAATTGAATTTCGGTGAGGGGGGTGGGTGTAGATTTGGTGGTACAGATAATAGACAGAATTAGACAGAGAAGGAGCGAAGCAGAGAGGTAAGAGCATTGGTGTCTTTGAGTCCTTCTTTCTGTGTTTGATGTCCTTGCTATTTCCTTTGTCTCGGGTTCAGGTGATGCAGTGTAGGACAGTCTTACCGTGGTGATGTAGGTGCTGTAAAGTACTGTCAAATTGCCTTGGTGGTCAGTCCCGGGGGGGTAAAAGGAGAAAAAAGAAATGAGAGAAGGACAAAAGGAGAAACAAAAGCAAAAAAGACCAGCACGTGTGGCCGGAATGCAAGACACAAAGGCAGCCGATGGAGACGGTAGAGGATGGGGATACTCTCGGACATACGCTGCAGGGATCGTGAGGTGGAAGAGACAGACAGGGAGTAGATTATGGCCGAAGAGGCTGTGATGTGGACGGACGCGGAGGTGAGGTGGATGTGGTGGAGGTGACGATGTTGAGCTGAAGCGAGGGAGCTGGGGATGACTTACAGCTGGTAGGTAGTATTGGTAGTATCAGAGGTGGTATTGAGATACGGAGGAGAGGAAAGAGGAGGGGAAGAAACGAATGTGAGAAAATGAGAAAAGAGAAAGAGGGAAGAGGGAAGAAAGAGGAAGAAGAGAGGGAGAAATCAACAGAATCACATAGTGCTCATAAGATGAATACAACATTTATTTTTGATCACATAAAAAGTCATTAATCCGAATTGTGCACGCACAAACAAAAGATGGGACAAGAGAAGCAGGAACAGAGGGCAAAAAATGAAGTAAAGAGAAAGTACGACGCGTCAAAGTTGGCGTCAAGTTGACTCAAACGGAAGGCACGATTTCGATGTTGATAACATTGGGAAAGAGCGATGGGCGACGATACAGTGCGCATTGGACAAATCACAGTGCATGCACGGCTTCAGGGAAACGTTGTTGTCAGTCTTGTCAGTGGCAAACACCATTGTCTTCTATGCTTAGGCTACGTCATGTACTTTTACTAAATTACGGTTACAAAAGGACCAATGCCAGGAGAGGTTTATGACGAGCTCCGGGCGGCCGCTCCGGATATCGCAGTAGGCTATCAGAGCCGGCGCTGTCAAATCAGGGCAACTTTTTAGAAACAAAGGTTGGTAGCTTTTAACCGGTCACCTTTTTGACTTTTTGAGATCTTTGAGAATCTTTTTGAGAATCAATCGACTTGTTCATCCAATATCAACACTCAACAAATCTGCGCAATACTTACAGCTGTGCAGGGGTACACATGGAGCTAGCCATGCGTACAAGTGAGCTTGGGAGTGGTCGAAAGAAAACCCCTGCAGGCTAGAATGGGTCTGGCGACAACACATAACCAGGATGATTCTTGGCGTGAAGGATGTGCACATAAGCTGATGGGAGTTGAGGACTTGGGGATGAAAATATGAGGCAGTGAGGTGAGGAAGGATAGAAGTATGACAGAGTGATGACGACCAACATGGGCCATCCTTCAAATAAGAGTGAAGACGTCAACAAGTCAACAAGACTGCCATCCAGTGTCGACGACGGCAGTCGATCGTCGTGAAGCTCACCAGCTGTCATCAACAGACTAGCCATGCAGTGTGCTTGATCGAGAGCAGTTGACAATAGAAAAAGAAAAAGAGAGAAACTTGCTTTTCCAAACACAGCTCACCGCTCGTCGTCGTCATCAGCAGCTGCACGACCGATGCTCCGACCGTGTTTGCTTACAGTGATAGGCTGCAGGTGCCACTACCCAGCCACTGTGGCGAGTTGAGCGTGTGCTGGCGAGCTGAACAGGAGACCCGCCCAGCTGAGCTAGCTTATGTAAAACTTGTTTGCCCCTGTTATCATCTATCAATATTCGCCGATCATTTGACAGAAGACGGGCAAATGTTCCCATTGAGAGAGATCTCAGAGTCCTCCATGTAGAAAAGAGATCGGTCCTATCGGACATGTACTAGAACGTAATGTAGTATCCCCGGCTGACATCAGCATCCCTGTCCTGCCTTGACCTTTTAGGGATAATGGCCGTCGTCTGTGCTGACCCCGATAGACTTTTTTGTAAGCTTACAGAGTAAATATGCTTACGTGTGCGGCTGTCCGATCCCGACTTCCTATTTTACACATATATATGTATGCTTACTCCGTAAGCATACTTCTGCGCCAGCCGATGCATTCCATTTTGCCCGTTTATGGTTACTGCAGTTATGCTTATGCCTAGCTCTACCTTTATTATATTACGTAAGCATACAAATGCGCAGACTTGGACGCCCAAACCCCTGGAAAGGGGCTCATCTCGCCGTGTTCTACAGCATGTCTCGCACGCAGGCCGCCATGCAGGTCTTGCGCCCTGGTCCTCCTGTAGCTGCTACAGTCTAATTTATGTGAGTCACGACGTGCGAATACATCTCCGTAGAAATAAAGAGGTGGTTGCGAACAGTGTACATGTGATACCGGGTTGCTAGGCAGTGCCCCTGTTTACCAGCCTCCCAAGAAACCCTGTAACAGATGCTGCGTATGTACGGAGTATAAGCATATGTACGGAGTACTCTGTCATCTGTTAAGATCCAGACTTGTTCGCTCTGCGTTTGATGCACTTTGTCACCGTTAAGATCCTACGTTTGGTGATGGGTAGATGTCACTCGATTCGGCTACAAATGAGTTCTGTCGCCCTCACCAGTCAACTGCCTGTAGAATGCACTGTAAAAAACTCAACTGCTTACTGTAAATACTAAACGGCCTGGAAACACTGACACCACTCTGTAAATATAGGCCGCCTCTGCAGCATCTGTTTCACATGGCGGCACTTGTACTCCAACACCTCGTCGCGTCGCGTCTGCATTCTTCACGTCCGATGCTGTTTTGGTCCAAGGCCGTCACAATCTGCTCCGAAGCTTACTCGATCTGGCCAGTGCAGATCCGTGATTCAATGTACACTATTGCTAGGCCGAAATTGCCATCGTGGACTCAGCTCCATCTTGGCTCATTCCTTTTATTGAAGTATAAAATCCAATCACAATGCTGCACCGACGGCCAGTTTAATGAGCGGCTGAAAATGCGGAGATATAGCAGCTAAAACAAAAAAGGTAAACCAAAATGAAACGACACTCTTTATCTGACACCAACAGACAAGAGTATCAACAGTTGCCAAAGAAGTCACAGAGGACATCACCAGTGCAGCACCCAACTCTTCAAACATATACATTATACTAAACATAGCGGCATGATAACTCATAAACAAACATAACATGATACATGACAGAATCAAAAAGAATCGAGAGACAAAAAACAGACAACAACAAAAAGAAACCCAACATCTACACTCAGCCGCTGCACATGACACACGACTCCGGGTTCTCAATGCTGCATGCCAGCACCGCGTCCGCGTAAATATCGTGCTCGCGCTCCTGCGTGTCCTCGTCCGCATCCTCCGTCTGCTTCTTGCCGCTCAGCGCCGGGTCCGCCAGCTCCTCAATCTTGGGCTTGCCCGCAGGCTCCGTCGGCAGCGTCTTGGGCGACTCGCCCTCCTCAATGTCTGCCTTGAACGGCGTCGGCTTGGCCGGCGACCGCGTCACCGACCCGTTCACCGACCCCGCTGCCGGCGTGCTCGACGTCGACGCGCCGTTGGCAGCCGCGCTCTTGGCGCCGTTGCCGTTGCTGTCGCCGTTACCGCTGCCGTACGGCACGTTCAGGTTGGCCAGCGCGCTCACGTACGACCCGCTCGGCGGCGCCCGCTTCTTCGGCGCCAGCCGCTCGCGGCCAGTGTTCGTGTCCTCCACGAGCAGCTGCTGCTGGTCCACCGTGAACTGAATCGGCTGCGCTGCCGCCTGCGTCCGCAGGTAGTACATGCCCGTCTTCAGTCCCAGCTTCCAGCCCGTAAAATGCATGCTCGTAATCTTGCCCATCGTCGGCTCGCGCATGTGAATGTTGAGCGACTGCGACTGGTCAATAAACGCACCACGGTCCGCAGCCATCTGCACAATCGTGCGCTGCGAGATCTCCCACACCGTCTTGTACAGAGCCTTGGTCTCCGCCGGGATGTTGGGAATGTTCTGGATCGATCCGCCCTCCGCAATAATACGGTTCTTCATGTTGTCCGACCACAGACCCATGTCCACCAGATCCTTCAGCAGCCACGGGTTCACAACCTGGAACTCGCCCGCCAGCACACGCCGCTGGTAAATGTTCGACGTGTACGGCTCAAAACACTCGTTGTTGCCCAGAATCTGCGATGTCGACGCCGTCGGCATCGGCGCCATCAGCAGACTGTTGCGGATGCCGTGCTCCTTGATCTTCGACCGCAGCGCGTCCCAGTCCCAGAGCCCCGACGGCGTCACATCCCACATGTCAAACTGCAGAATGCCCTCCGACACAGGCGAGCCCGCGTACGAAGAGTACGTGCCCTCAATCTGCGCAAGATCGCACGATGCCGTCAGCGCCGCGTGGTAGATCGTCTCAAAGATCTGCTTGTTCAGCTCGCGCGCCTCCGGCGACTCAAACGGCATGCGCAGCGCCAAAAAGGCATCCGCCAGACCCTGCACACCCACGCCAATAGGCCGGTGCCGCATGTTGCTGTTCTGCGCCTCCGGCACCGGGTAGTAGTTGACGTCAATAATCTTGTTCAGATTGCGCACAACCACCTGCGTCACCTCGTGCAGCTTCTTGAAGTCGTATGTCTCGTTGTTGTAGTCAACGTACGCAGGCAGCGCCAGCGACGCCAGGTTGCACACGGCCACCTCGTCCGGCGCAGAGTACTCGATAATCTCCGTGCACAGGTTCGAGCTGCGGATCGTGCCCAGATTCTTCTGGTTGCTCTTGCGGTTGCAGTGGTCCTTGTACAGCATGAAGGGGTTGCCCGTCTCCGTCTGCGCCTCCAACACGGCATACCACAGCTTCTGCGCCTTGATCGTGCCACGGCCGCGGCCCTCGCGCTCGTACTTCTCGTACAGCGCCTCAAACTCGTCACCGTAGCAGTCCGCCAAACCGGGGCACTCGTTGGGGCACATCAGCGTCCACTCCGCGTTCTTCTCCACACGCTTCATGAAGAGATCCGGGATCCACAGCGCCAAGAACAGGTCGCGCGCACGCACCTCCTCCTTGCCGTGGTTCTTGCGCAGATCCAGAAACTCAAACACGTCCGCGTGCCACGGCTCCAGGTAAATGCAGAACGCACCGGGGCGCTTGTTGCCGCCCTGGTCGACATACCGCGCAGTGTTGTTGAACACACGCAGCATCGGCACAATGCCGTTCGACGTGCCGTTGGTGCCGGCAATGTACGAGCCAGTGGCACGGATCCGGTGCACGTTCAGGCCAATGCCGCCTGCCGTCTTGGAGATCATCGCACACGTCTTGAGCGTGTCGTAGATGCCCTCAATGCTGTCGTCCTTGATGTCCACCAAGAAGCACGACGACAGCTGCGCCTGGGGCGTACCGGCGTTGAAGAGCGTGGGCGACGCGTGCGTGAAGAACTTGTTGGACATGTAGTTGTACGTCTCAATCACACGCTCAATGTTGTCGCCCCACACACCCACAGCGACACGCATAATCATGTGCTGCGGCCGCTCGACAATCTTGCCGTTCAGCTTGAGCAGGTACGACCGCTCCAGCGTCTTGAAGCCAAAGTACTGGTAGTTGAAGTCGCGGTCATACACAATGGCCGAGTCCAGGTCCTCCTTGTGCCGCATGACGCACTCGTACGTCTCCTGCGAGATCATCGGCGACGCCGTCTGGTTGCGCGGGTTGACATAGTGGTACAGGTCGCTGATCACAGACGACCACTGCTTCTTGGTCTGCTTGTGGAGGTTGGACACGGCAATGCGCGCTGCCAGGATGGCGTAGTCGGGGTGCGTCACCGTCATGTACGCAGCCGTCTCGGCAGCCAGGTCGTCCAGCTGCGCAGTCGTCACGCCGCCGTACACACCCGAGATGACCTTTTGGGTAATGGCCACAGGGTCGACATGGTCCATATCCAGGCCGTAACATAGCCGCGAGACACGGGCCGTGATCTTGTCGAACTGGACACGCTCCTGGCGGCCATCTGGCGAGTTAGCATTGCGTCAGGGAACTGTGATCAATTGAGTCAATTGGATCAATTGAAGCAACCGAATCGGCTCATGAAGAGTACTTACCACGCTTGCGAACAAACATTGCGTGTTGTGTGTGTGGGATAGCCCTTTACAGGGGAGGGGTGTCGAGGATGAGAAGAGATCGAGACAAGCGGTGAGGCTCGAGTCGACGATGAGATGAGAAGAGTGATGTGCAGATGCAGATGAGATGGAGATGTAGATGCAGATGCAAGGAGGGGTAATATCAGGAGAAGGAGAAAACACAGGCAGGGTTGTGCTTGATCCTGGGAAGAAGAGGAGAAGAGAGAGAAGACAGAAAAGTCGTGCACCGCGACGGCCACTTTAAATGGAATACGCGGTGTTGACGGCTTTACGCGTCGGATCAGAAAAGTGGAGCGGTGGCGCGAAAAAAACAATCCGTTGGCAGGGTCGCCGAGTTTCTTACAATGGGGAATTCAGGGCATTTAGGGAATTTCAGGGTATCTGGATTTGTAAGAGGGGGATTACATCAGCACGCTACAGAGCTGCCCCTCCAAAACGCGACGACAACGCGTCTTCTTCTTTTAATAATCAATGGGCTGCACGCACTTAATCGTGCATTCTCCATGAACAAAGCCCGACACGCGCCGCGCCAACGACATCGCGACACCCCTCCAATAGCACTCTCGAAACCCAGGCAACCCAGGCAGCAGCATCCACATTGCCGGTTGCATTGGCATTGCTCGTCATTCATCATTTCCGGTGACTCACGTCAACGATCAACGACGGAACTGGACGTCATCCTCTGTCGTATTTCACACTGCCTCTGGCCAATGCCATCCCTGAGCAAGGGTCTTCCGTTGAGATTGGTTTCCACTTGGACGCGCCCCAACCGTCTTCATCTTAGCCAGCCGAACAGGAGTGCTTTGACCCTGGCAACAGCCTCTCTGGTATCGGAAACGCTCTCGGCCACAATGTCTGCCACCTCGTACAGCCCTAGATACATTGATGTAAGACAAAAGAAATAAGAAAAAGAGCCGAGTGCGGAGGTCCAGAGCTGATCCGAGGATCTGATAAGATTACACTCCACAAACAGCTGACGGCCAGATTGGCATCAACCTTGCAGACCCCATCTTTCGTGGCAGTTACCATGGCAAGCAGCGCCACCCGGACGACCTCGCAGGGGTCATCCAGCGCGCGCGCGATGTCGGCTGCACCAAGATGATCGTTACGGGGTCCAGCTTCAAGAGCTCGCGCGATGCTCTCCAGCTGGCCTCCCTGTTTCGTACGTATGGCGTTTCCGGCGTCTTGTTCTTCCCCCAGTACTTTGTCCTTGCCTGCTGGCCTTTACACAGCCCATTGCTCTTTCGCGTCGGACATTGTACGATATGTCTAAGTGCAACTAGCTAATAGCAAGCTGCCACGGTCTTTACGACGGCCGGCATCCATCCCTGCAGCAGTGCCATCTTTGAAGCAAGGCATACGCGCCACCATGAAGAGGACGACGCCGACGACGCCGATGACGCCGAAGAGCACACCCCTGCATGCGGCCCCGATCCGACAAGGCCACACGCCGAAGAAGGACACGTCGATCCCGCCAAGTCGGCCCAGATCATAGCCGACCTGCGCACCCTGATCGAGACGGCCGTGCCCGAGCACGCCCTCGTCGCACTCGGCGAGATGGGCCTCGACTACGACCGCCTGCACTACTGCTCGGCCAGCACCCAGCGCCATTCGTTTGCCGCGCAGCTCGCCCTCGTCAGCAGCCTCGCCGACGCCGGCAAGCCGTTCCCGTTGTTTCTGCATTCGCGTGCGTGCCACGCCGACTTTGTGCTGGCCCTAAAAACCGCCTTTGGGCCCAGGCTGGAGACGCTGCCGCGCGGTGCCGTCGTGCACAGTTTCACAGGCACGGTGGCCGAGGCTGAGGAGCTCATGGACCTGGGCCTCTACCTCGGCGTCAATGGATGCAGTCTCAAGACGGCTGAGAACTGTGACGTTGTCCGTGCCATCCGGCTCGACCGGCTCATGCTTGAGACGGACGGGCCGTGGTGTGAAGTCCGGCCCACCCACGCAGGCTGGACGTACCTGGTGACTGCCGCCGAAGAGGCGCGTGCCATAGCGCAGGCCGAGGAAGAGGCCCGCAAGGCCGCTGAGCAGGCCGAGTGGGAGGCAAAGAAGGCTGCCGAGCGGGCGGAGCGGGCGGAGCGCGAAGCGGCCGACAGAAAAGCTAGAGAAGCGGCGGGCGAGTCGACGACAGAAGACGCGGCCGCCAGCACGCCCCGGCCGCCACGCCCGCCACGGAAACAGAAGCAGCAGAACAACGCGCCCGTGGGCAAGGCCGGCAAGAAGAAGGAGTCGGTCGTGCCGGACCGCTTCAAGGTGGTCAAGAAGGAAAAGTGGGAAGAGGGCGCCCTGGTCAAGGGCCGCAACGAGCCGTGCACCATTGAGCGCATTGCCACGATCGTTGCCGGCATCAAGGGCGTCACAGTGGAGGAAGTCTGCGAGGCGGCATGGGCCAACACGGAGCGGGTTTTTGGTAAGTTGTAGATATATATACACGACACATAAGTTCAATGAAACCATAAAGAAGGCCATCCAAACGCCAACGCAAAACGCTATTTCCTGGTACCCAAAAGACATCCCTACACCCAACATGAATCATGGCCGACATTTCTACACTCAAATGATGGCATCCGACATCCTACACCATATCATGGCATCCCGGAACCCTTGTGGCCGCGTATTCGGCCATTGCGCACGGCCCCAACGGTGACTCCCTCCTCGCCCGTCATCCAGCCCGGCATCTTCTCGCCATCGATAATACCGGCCTCGACCAGCTGGCGGATCCCGGCAAACACATGCGGGCCCTGGAATGTAAACGCCACGCTCGGGCGCCATTCGCCCTCGCCGTTTTCGTCGTTGTCGTCGTCCCCGTCGTCCTCGTCGGCACCGGCTGCCGCGTCTTCGTTTTCGCGGGCCAGCATTGCATCAATCTGGCCGCGCCGGCCGCCCTTTGGCTTTTGCCGCTGGCCAGGTCGGGTCCGCTCGGCCTCCTCGTCAGCGTCGTCTGGACCGTCGGGGCGGGGGCCACCTCCGGGGTAGGGGTCTTGCATGACAATATCCACCCGCTCAACGCCACATCCGTCGTCGATGCGTGCCGTCCTGCCAAACCGGGCCGCCGCGCGCTTGTGTCTTTGCTTGGACAGCCTGTCGTCACGCCGGGCGCCCGGTGAGAGCGCTCTCTTTTTTGATTTGGTCTTTGTTTTCTTCTCTGTCTGCGCGCTCTCGATCTGTGCAGCGACACTCGGTGGCGGCACCGTGTTGAGCGGCGACTCATACGTCTTCTCGTCCGCATAGATGCCCCAGCCGCCGCCGGCCGTATTGGTGCGTCCGGCACCGCGCCGCTGCAGCACCTCGGTGAGATTGCGCGTCGCAAGGTTGGTCGGCTTCAGCGCGTACCGCTCGTGCGGCGTCGAGAGCGCCTTGGGAATGGCCTCGACGACCAAGCTGCGCAGACTGCGGGCCTCGCTCGGTTTGGTGGTGGTGCCGCCGCCGCTGCTGTTGCTACTGCCCGCGCCCGGTGCCTTGTCGCCGCCTCCGGCTGACGACGACCGTGCACTGGACAGGTACACAAAGGGCGACGCATCCGGAAATGCAATGTATACCGTGCGCGACGTTTCGACCGGGCCCTCGGAAGTCATGATGTTTGTCGCGAGCGACGTGTTGTAGGGCGAGTCGAGAATAAAAATGCGCAGCAGCAGCAGCGGCAGCGTCTTGTGTCGGTCAAAGTTGTAGTGCACCTTGATGTCCGGCAAAACGTGCGACTGCAGATTGCGCAGAAACGACGACGGGTGGAAGCGCGGCACCATGAGCGACGCCTTGTCGAGGATGGCCGACACGCTGACGTCGCCGTTGTCACCATCGCTGTCGGACCCCGGCGTCGCAGCGTCGCGCAGAGCCGTCAGCGGCACAATCTGAAAGGCCGTCCACTTCTGGCTAGTCGGGTGGTCGTACAGGTACTGCAGGTCCGCCATCGCCAGCTGGTACATGGTGATGCCGTGCCGCCAGTCACCCTCCAGGATGCGGTCCAGCACCTCACGCTTGCTGCCTTTGCGCGTCTGCAGCTCGAAATAGTAGTCCTGCAGGTCCGTGAGCGTCTTGGCCGGCGGGTAAAAGTCGGGGTCGTCGTCGTCGTCGACGACGGCCCGTGCTGGCGGCTTAAGGTATGGCGCCGTGAGCGCCTGGTTCTGTTCGTCAAGCCAGTCGAGTGCAAGCGATAGCAGCGAAGGCCGTGACAGCCGACTCATCACGCGCACCACGGTCACGTTGGTGGACGCCATGCGCAGCGACGACGGTAGCCGCGCCGCAATCGGGATCGAGACAGGGGCCATGACTGAAGCCGACGGCGAAGCCGTGGCAGAAAGGAGACGAGCAGGAGAAGAAAGGGAAGAGAAAATATAATACGGAAGAAAAAGAAGAGATACAAAATCAAATCATTAGATTACTGACATTATCACTTCGGCGGGGTCTGAAAGTCAACAATGCCATAGCTGCAGCTGTACGCGAGGCTCTGAAGACGCGGCTGCGCGAACGCGTCGATGATATTAAGTGGGGCGCGGGGATATTCTGCCATTTTTATAAGTGGTAGGCGGTGAGTTTGTATTAACCATCAACGTGCAGTGGTACAGCGTACATATAGTGTTGCTTTTGTCTAACTTGAGCTGCATTCTATTGATGAACTCGTTCAATAAAAATTTGTTCTTGGTTGGCACATGTATCTCGTCAGATGAGGCGAACAGTGCGCTCTGCAAAATCAAACTTGGATGCAGATGACACAGTTATGAGCATGGTCATAGCAGAGCCCAAGCGATTTTTGCAAGGCCTTTGCAAGGTATCATGGCTAGGATGGCCAGCTTCTTGTGAAGCGACTGTGTGGGTGCTGTAGAGGTGTTGACCGATGTGGTGAAGGCCGGAGCTGAGATATCGCGCTGTAGAGGTGTTGACCGGTGTGGTGACGGCTGGAGCTGAGATATCGCACCATGAGAGTGCGTTCTTCAACCATAAAATGCAATGACAGAAGTGTGGGTTCACAGCAGGGTGGTTGACAGCAATGAATAAACTGTAAGCAGAAGTGATTGTATTGGTAGTTGTCGACACTGTTACCGTGATCGTAGCACAGTCAAAAGGGGTCTCCTAAAGCTATGCGTTAATCTGGTGGTATATTCTGGTCTTGTCTCTCTTCTATCTTGAGATGCAGGGCGCCGAGCGCCCTGCTACTTATACCCGAGGAGGGGTACCCAGCCTCCCTCTCTACAGCCGGAAGGTGGGATGATCCGTCCTCAGTCCTAACACGTTGCAACGACGTTGCAACGCCTCGCTCCTGCTCGTCCTAAGAGCTCCGCACCACTCCGTGGTGCTCCGTCCATCACAGTCACGCGAATATTGCTGAGTCACGTTCCGACAAGATGACCATTTGGGCGACGGCCGGTGAGCGAGCGGTCCGCTTCAAAGTCAGGACTAGACCAGCGTTGAGCAAAACAAGTATTGGCTGAGGAATTGTTGAGTACGCCGAACAAAGTTTTATTTCTCTCCCCACTTCCTATTTCCTAATATCACGCATTGACAAGTAGAATAGATAGATCAATAGACGGATCAATTGGACACCAGTTTACCGGTATGGGAGTGTAAACACAAACTATGGAAAGACAGGTAAAACCGATAAATCAGGCAAAACGCAAACATCTCAAACACCGATAGACGACGTCCAGCTTCTTTGTTAAGCACCACAACGCAAGTAGCAGCAGCCGCAGCTCCTCACATCCACTCCCCAGGTACAGTACATATATGTAGCGGCAGTTCTCCTTCTCCAACTACTTGCCCCACGCCCCCACCGTAACAGAATATCAACCTTCAGCAGGAACAAGCAGACCAAGCGAATAGCCTTCGTTTGCCGGCTTTTGACAAGGGCACGTCAACCAAACAAACACGTTTGTCAATCTCATGACCGGTTGTGGGCAGACCACGGGTGGCAATATGTACTCTGGCAATATGATTCAGATACCGCAGCCGCAGTCGGACACACCAGCACTCTTCTTTGTGCCCCTGCAGACAGCAGCAGTGGCGGTCTGAACATTGATGTGAATTACTACAGATAAAGCGTCTGCGGCGGCTCCAATAGACTATTCTGGTGACAGCTGGGGTAGCAACTACTAATTGTGGGTGGCCTCCTACACGCATGATTTTTCTTTTTTGGATTTTTTTCTGACATTCACTTCTGTTACCTCTTCCCATTCATTTAACTTTGTTGTTTCGATGTCACCGGAATAAGAAGTAGCACATAAGTCCGCTCAATCACAACCCGTCACTTACAGCCGTGGACCCACTTAATATATGCTGCTCAATAGATTGATGATTCACAATGACTTATCCTTTGTATTGTGTCTCACCGGATGTCACGCTGTGCACCGCCGTTATATTGCAATGAATAAATTAGTTAATAGTAAGAATTCACCATGAATGCTTTGAATGGCAACCAAACAGCCAGATGAGTGCATCCACATTAAGCATCAATCGCTGCAGCAATGGAATCTCTGAGCGAGTAACGCAGCAGGGAAGAAGATGTAGTTTTTTTATAATTATTGGCTCGGACGCATTACTTTGAGGGCAATCTTTCTTGGCATCTCATCACCTCTTAAACAACCGTCTTCACGTCTTCTTTCTTTTCTCTACAATCTTCACAACTTACTTCTTCTCTCTACCATCTTCTCTTTTCTCTCTACTGCCGACACATCTTCTTTCTCTCTACAATCTTCATCAAGATGGACAAAAAAGAGCAACCTTCCCAAAAGCGCAATTTCGATTCTAAAACTCGTCGCCGGCTTAATAACTCCAGTGAGACAAGCAGCTTGTCGGCCACTACACTAGAGACGAATACATCCACGCCAGCCACCATCTTCAGCCCAAGCGACCGCATTTCGAGGATAGCAGAGGGCGTCACAGCGTCGACAGCTTCCGATCGCCAAGAGCCGGGCGGAGACGTGATCAGTAACTATTATGTCGGCCTTCTGTCCAAGCCACGACTACTTGTTAGGACTGGCACTGACAGCTGGCCACCGACAGCACCACCGATGCCTCTGGTACAGTCTCTACGCCATGGCACCACCCAAGACCCCCCCGTGTGGACTCAGGAAACCGTCCGGAAGCACCTGGGCCCCATTGATGGTCCATTTCCAGAATCCAAGCATCCCCTCATTCCCGCCTGGCCCAAGACCCGCGATGAGATCGTTGCGGTTTTATCCGGTTCTCCCATCCAGAATGCATGGTGCATTATGTTTTCCACCAGAATCACCACAATCTGGGAGGATTGGACAACCAGCAGCAAGGTGACTGTACTTGTGGGTGCCAGCTTCGCCCAAGTACAGGAGGCTGCGTCATCGGCAGACAGTTCCGTCTAGGCTGTGGCAATGCTGACGGTGGACAAGTGCCAAAAGGTACTGCAAGACCACGGCTTCGCTGGCATTGAAGTCGAGGTTTACGAGACAAATATTGCCCCACTTGCTGGAAGCCGTTCTAGTGCCGGAAGTCCCACAAACCCTGACAGCAGTACAGACGCCAAGTTTGCCGAGATGGGCCGTCACGACATTGACCAGTACTTCGACCTCAGGGCGACTAACGAGACCGGTGAACTCTGCGAGAACCCGATACTACACCACAGCCTCGTCGCTGGCCCCTCCTTGTTTCTGAACCGCCCCGGCCAGAAACTTGAGCGGACGAGGCGGCCGAGCAGCGGCGACTCTGAAAGCTACCGCAACACCGGTTCCACGGGAAGTCTCGGTCTCTATCTGGTCACGTCTCGTGCCGGCAAAGTGTTTGCACTGACCTCGCGGCATGTCGCTATTGGTGACAGTGTGGACTCAAAAGTCACTTTAAAGCACAGCACAACGCCAGGCGGCGAGGATGACAAGATGATGGTCATGTGGGGAGAGCAGCATGCTCTTCGACGTGGCGCAGACCAGCTTGACGAGGACCGCGTGAGTATCATCCGCTATGCTCAGAGATCATTGAAGGATGCCGACCAGACGGGTGACGAAGCTCTGATGGACGGCGGTACTACATTACTTTCATACGCCGAAAATACCCTCGAGCCCCTATCCGAGGCCATGCGTGCTGCTGCTGCGAGCTCATACGGCAGTGGAGAGGCAGACGACGCGTCACAGCGAAAGAGGCGCGAGGTGGGCCATGTCGTGGCGTCCGCGCGGCATGCCGTTACGAAGCGACAAACGTGTTCCGACTGGGCCCTGATCGAGCTGACCGAGTCCGAGGCAAAGAATGTTTTGAAGCGCAGTCCGCCAACGAGTTTCTTGTCAGCGTAGTCCTTGCGGCCGACTTCTCCGCTCACATCGCATCGCAGCATCCCAATGTGTTCAGCTTCTTTGACTTCCTGACCGACGAATGCGGGAGTATGTGCATCAGCGGAACGAGATTTCCAGGAGCCATCCGGATTCCCAAGGACGTGAGCAACATGGGACAACAAGGCAAGGACAAGGGCAAGGCACCTGCCAACGCCAGCACTGACACTGACACCAACACTGATGCTGGGCATCTGCCCACCGAATCAGAGTATGTCTTTAAGAGCGGTGCCACCACTGGCTTCACCATGGGGTTGACTTTTGTCTCTATGACCGTGGGGTAGATGAGCAGGTTGTAGGCAAGGATGTTTTTTCCGTCGTCGAGCGGCATGAAGCAGTGGTGCGCGTGCCGCTCGACGACGGAAAAAACATCCTTGCCTACAACCTGCTCATCTACCCCACAGTCACAGAAACAAAAACTCAGCTGCGCAGAAAAACGTCGGGAATTTTCAGTGCGCGCGGTGACTCGGGGTCGGCCGTGGCCGGCATCGACGGCTGCGTCGTTGCAATGATCGATGCCGGCGCGGATAGCGCCGATCTCGGTCGTCTATTTCGTCGCCCGCCAGCGGTCCTGCCAACCGCCGATGACGACGTCAAGGCGCAGGCCAGAGCTGCGCACGAGGCCGCCGCGCTCGGTAAGGTGCCCCTCACCTTTCGGCCCGCGAAAAGCGACTTAATGCCTGTCATATTTATTAAAGAAAGTCCTACCGTCGACGTTACACTGGCTACGCCCATTGACTGGGTTCTGGAGGACATTGAGGAGACACTTGGCGAGTCTGTGCATTTGGCGTAGGTGCGGATGCAGTAATGCAGTGATTCCGACGGTGCTGGACGTCAGCGCCGTTGTGGTTTTGGAAAACCATTGTGTTTGCGACTTTTTACTGATTAACCTGTCTTTCCATAGTGTGTGCTTCGGTGCTTACACCACCATGACGGTGAACTTGTGTTCAGTCGAACCTTCTATTGGTCTATTTATTCTTCTTGTCGATGCGCGAGTTTAGGTAAAATAGTGGTAATAGAAATAGAAATATAATTAGCATGCCGTCTCTGAGCAAGGGCCAAAGATACTGTTAGAAGAGAAGTCTGATGTTGTATTGGGATGAGTTAAGTCTAGACTGACCCGGAGTACCGCCTCGCCAGGGAACTGAAAAGGTCACCGACGCCGGAGTGAGACCCTACTTGCACAAGAGTGCTCATTTCCTTTGTTTAGTTTGCTTTATTATTTCTTTTGCTTCCATTTGGTTTTGCTGTTTACGTTGGTTTGCTTTCCGTTTGTATTTCTTTATCTCATTTTATTTTGTGTAGACAACCGCGGCCTACTACTCAACACATATGTACCGTACCACCCCACGCAAGCATAGTACAGGCTCCAGCGATAGTTTATTTGATCTGATAAGAAGATCAGATAATTGTGTGGAGACCTTTCAGCAGGAAACAGGAAAGATGACAAAATACTCCGTATGTAATGACAAGCATTGGTACAAGGAGAAGAACAAGGAAAGAAAAAAAAGCGAGTCAAGAAGTAAAATGAGTCAAGAAGAAATAACCTAGTCTCGTCTCGTTGCAGCTGGCCCAATTTCGGAAGCCCGAGCTGGGCTCGGCAATGGCTTGTCTGGAACACGCTCCGGTCATTATGCTCTCTCACTGAGTCATGTATTTCGACGGCCCAGACCACTCAAAGGACTAACGAGGTAGACGCACATATCCCGAGGCAGCACGCATCTTACATCCTCACAATTAAAACAGGCGTGCTTACATAAGCTACTCGGCATACCTCGTAACACCGACCAATCCCCGCAGCCAGGACCCACTCTGTGGCATCGGCCTCGTAATTTTCAAGCGCAACGTCGAAGGCTGTCAGAGTGTCTTTGTGTATCAACGGTGACGCCCATAGCTTTATGTGTAGTGCATTACGGCTGATTGATAAGGCTGTCACTGCTTTATTTCCACTTTGCCCGTACCATGACTCCATCCATTCCGGGTGCCGGATGCAATTTGTTTTGAATCTGATTATCACGGTGACGACAAGGTGTACGAACTATTGCGACTTGTCCGGTTGACCACGGCATATTCTACGGCATACTACAGATCTACAACAACTAGAGTCGACTGAGCCAAGACACGCCAGGGCTGGGTGCGCCTCAGACACGAGCCTTCAACATCAAGGACAGCAGCTAGCAGAGCATCCAAGACACTCGGAAGACTACTCTGTGCCACTACCTGTCGTCTGTCGCTCACGTCTTGCGCGCCTGTCAATCCGACCGTGCCGTTCCTCGGTGTAACTGTTTCTCACCACTCGTCACGACCAACCTACGCTCTGTCTCTACCTACCCTCGCCCACCTCACAATGTCGCCGTCCGACAAAATAACATCAGAGGCGCCCAGCAGCGGCCGCTCGTCGCCCGTCGACGACCACTCACCCGACGACGACCTCGACCGATCCGAGAGCGGCCACCCCGGCGACGACAAGGGCGACCATCCGCCGCGCAAACGGCAGCGAGTGCGCCTCTCCTGCCTGGAGTGCCGGCGGAGAAAACTGTCGTGCGACCGTGGATTCCCATGCGAGCGCTGCATCAAGTCCGGCACACCCGAGCGCTGCACATACGAGACACGCCCCGGCCTGGCGCCGCCCGCCAAGAACGGCCTCTCCCTGGGCGCCCTCTCCAACTTTGACGCGCGGATATCCGCCTTTACGAGCGGCCACACACAAATTGGCTCCAGCGGCAGCAACAATGGCAGCAACTATCACAACGGCGGTGGCGGTGACGGCATCATACCACCCTATCGCCGCGACTCCCACCGGTCAACCAACGGGCCGTCCAGCCTCGTGGAGGATGACCGCATGCGCCGCCTCGAGCTTGAAGTGTCGCAGCTCAAGACGCTTTTGGCCTCGGCCGTGGGCGCCAATGGCAATCTCGGCAAACTACTGGCACCGTCGGACGGCAGCGCCACGCTCAACGACGACGAGTCGCAGCAAGACAAGCACGACGGCAATCAGGCGCCGTCGCCGCCGTCGACGTTTGTGCAGGCCATCTATGGCTCGGGCGACGCGGCGGCGATGCAGGTCGGCGACGAGCTGCGCTTTTTCCGCGGCAAGGAATTTAAGACGCGGTACTTTGGCCCGCACAATGCATGCATGGCCTTTAGTGAGCTCACGGGCCTCTGCCCGTTCATGAAGGAGACGGCCGAGGAGTGGCTACGGCCGCTGCATGTGCACCACAAATACAGCAAGGACCGGCAGAAGCGCAAGGCCGACCGCGAAGAGCGCTTTATGCTACCGGACCCTGAGCTCGAGGCGCTGCTGCCCGACCGCCAAGAGATGGACGTTCTCGTCAACATTTATCTGGACCAGTTTGAGCAGGTGCACCGCATTGTGCACATCCCCAGTTTCCGGCGCGAGTATGCGGCGTTCTGGGCGCCGGGCCCCAATGCGCAGCGCACGCCGGCGTTTACGGCGCTGCTGCTGTCGATGATGTCCATCTCCAGCTGTCTACGGGGCAATCCGACGGGCAAGTTCATTGGCATGGTGTCGCAGTCGCACCACCTGGCGGAGAAATGGGTGACGGCGTGCGAGGCCTGGAGCCAGCGGCAGAGCCAGAAGCACCGCAAGCTGGTGCACTACCAGATTGCCTGTCTGACCTATTTGGCGAAGCGTGTCAACACGATGAAGAAGAAGCGGTTCTGGAAGGCGTCTGGCGCCTTGTCGCAGGACGCCGTGTCGGTCGGTCTGCACCGCGAGCCCAGCCACATCCACGGCTCGGTGTCGGTGTACAACCAGGAGATGCGGCGGCGCATCTGGGCGACGATCCAAGAGTTTGACATGCAGGCGTCCTTTGACCACGGCCTGCCGACGCTGCTGAGCGCGCTGCGCTTCGACGTGCACCCGCCACGCAACCTGGCCGACGAAGACTTTGACGAGAGCTCGACGGAGCTGCCGCCGTCGCGGCCGACCGACGAGTACACGTTCAGCTCGTACCAGCACCTGAGCCGCCAAAGCCTGCCGCTGCGGTTGCAGCTGAGCCGTGTGCTCACAGGCCCACCGGGCGACCTGGACTACGACCAGGTCATCCGCTACACCAACGACATTACGCAGGAGATTGACGCGCTGCCGTCGTGGGATGTGCGCAGCAGCAAGACCGGCACGGGCGGCGAGGCCGACGACGCCAACAGCACATCGTCGGGCACGCACCTCACACCCCTGCTGGCCTACACGCTGCTGCACATCCAGCTGCGCCAGTACATTATCCCGCTGCACCAGCCGTACCTGAAGCTGCGCAAGAGCAACTCAAAGTATCAGTACTCGGAGATCATCTATTATAATGCCGCGCGTGACATGGTGCTGCTGCACGACAAGCTGGCCGAGCAGGGTATCCGGACCCTGAACTTTGTGCGCGAGGATGCGCTGACGCTGTCCATCAACTTGTGCAGCGTCACCATGCTGCAGTCGCGCGGCTCGACCAACATGATCATGGTCAACTCGCAGCACACCAAGAAGCTGCTGGAAAAGTGCCTCATGCTCAAGGAAGACCGCGTGCTGCGCTGCGGCAACAACGAGCCCTGGGGCTACTCGATCATGTGTGCGGCCACCGGCCTGCTGGAAGCCCACCTGGGCGACAAGACGCCCGAAGCGGCCAAGGCGTCGTCGGCCGAGCGGTTTGTCAATTTGCACTACAAGCTGCTTGTCCGACAAGAGCAGCAGGGCGGCGAATCGAGCGGTGGTGAGTTAAATAGCGGCCAAACGAACGGCGGCGAGCCGCACGAGCACCAACCGTCGCAAGAGCCACCGCAGCCGCAAGCGCGACCACCACCACAGCAGCCGCTGTCCGGCCTCCAGCTCCAGCCGCCACGAGACCTGCCTCGCGCAATCAACCCCATGCAGACGACAATGACCGGCCACCCGGCCGCCATGACAAGCTCCGCCCCCGCGACGGCACAGACACACCAGGGCCTCATGGCCGGCCTCGCACAGCACACGGGCGGCACGGCCGCGTCGGCCGCCGCCGCGACAACACTGCACGCGTCGTCGAAGCTGCGGTCGCTCCTCAACGGCACCGAGCTCACCAAGCAGCCGCTGGCCCCGTACATGGCCATGACCCAGGCCGAGGTGCAGGCACAGGCACAGGCCCGGGCGTCGTCTGCTGCAGCCGCGGCCAGCAGCATCGTCGCCGGTATCACATCGCCCGACGTTGCGGGGCCGCCGGCGGCCTGGTGGGTGTCCAACATTGCCAACATGTCGAGCATTGCGAACCCCGATGCCGACCCTACGGTACGTTTTACGAGTCTA
Source organism: Ophiostoma triangulosporum (assembly GCA_029298705.1). NCBI lineage: Eukaryota > Fungi > Ascomycota > Sordariomycetes > Ophiostomatales > Ophiostomataceae > Ophiostoma > Ophiostoma triangulosporum. The sequence continues at coordinate 79,072 of JANSLO010000010.1, read as the reverse complement.
CTGTGTGCTTGTGGGCATTGCTAACATGTCTAGCAGCTGCAGGCCCCTGCGGTCAACCCCGATTTCAACTATGAGCTCCTGGGCCTCAACCTGGGCGAGCTCTGGGGCGACTACTCATGGGAGGATATGTAGAGTGTTTGTATGCTCGTCGATGCTGACTGTTTGTACCTTTTTTTTCTCTTTTGCGAATATACCCAGTAGTGCTTGGCTTTGGCAGCTACCGAATGTGTTCGCATCTGTGTATGAAATCGTACCTCTTTTTGAAATATGCTCCATGGGCTCCTTCTCAATGGATGTTGTCATCCCGTGCTTTTGTGTTGTGATGCATGTGCGATGGCAAAGCGTGCGGTACAATTGTCCCTTGAGGTGGTCATCGGAGGGGGAGAACCAAACCCGAAATCACAGATCGTAGAAAGATGCGAGACTAAAAGACCGCAATAACACGCCGCAAGGGCCACGTACAACGAGCGAGGCTGACTTGGCAGAACACCGACAAGCACGGCTACAGTGGTTAGGTTCTGGCTGACTAATCAGACGACTCCAACAACCTGAAGTCTTTTGTGTATCAGATAACAAGGTTCTAGACTGTCTATTTATGCATTTTGTATTTTTATTTTGCTCGAGATTTATATTCTTTGACGTATTGAAGATTACGGGAGAAGTTTATCTCAAGTTAAAGAGTTCTGGCGATGAGCATCGTTTTCTTTCTTTTGATGGCCGATCCTCACAGACAGATCACGGCTACTTGATAGATGGCCGATAGAGATTATGCTTTGTGAATGTATGATAACCTAAGACTTGATTCTGTGAAGAAAAGTGAGCTCCAAATCGGGCATCGAACCGGCAATGGGTGAGACTACACCGCACATCACTAAATGTATACCATGACAGTCAGCCACGCCACCTTGTATCTGCTTCTATTGAATAAAATGTCTCTGATTTTCTCAATCAACAAAGAATATACAATCGACAATGCAGATGACAATTTTGTGCCAGCCATTCTCGCCTCATGCGCAAGTTTCTTTTCTTAGAAACATTCAGAGAGCCTACCAACATGTGGTTGCTGACATATGTTAGCCATACTCTAGCCAATCAAGGAAGAGGATACGGAATAGACCCACTGTATCTGTGTAAGTATCAAGCGTACTTTGGTGAACAACTGACACAATGGCAGTTTGTTTTCGAAATAATCGGTATCTTGTTGTCTTTTTGTCGTCCATCTTGCCTACTGTGTAAAACATGTTACCTTTTTGAATTTTGACCAAAATGCAAACCTATAGTAAATTCAAACATATGAAGATGAGACTGCTGGGAAAAATCTTCTTTCTGTTGGCAATGTAGTTATGACTTCTGTGGCAACGTCTCTCAAAATTTTATATATCTTTCTCTCACCTCTCTCCTCTTCTCTCTTCTCTTCTCTATTCTCTGTTCTCTGTCCTCTATCTCCTATCCCTTATCCTCTGCTCTCTTCTCTCTTCTCTCTTCACCTCTCTGTTCTCTCCTTCATCCTCTTCGTCTTTAACGTTCACTAAACTGAACCGAAATCAAAACCCAAACACTTTATAATCCGCATCCCCCATCCCCAGCCGCAATGAGTTTCTTTACTCAGCGGAACACGTCGCTGCATTCGGTGGCCTCTGTGCCATCGGCAGTATTTCCAAACTCTGTGGAGGAAGACACACCCGTCTCACAGAACTACACCGACCCCGAGCGTGCCCACCCCAATAGCCCCGATGATTCGACTGCCCAAGCCGGCTTCAAAAAGATGCAGCTGGCCCGCAATTTCTGGACTAAAAAGACCCTTGTGAGCGCATATGTGATTATCTGGGTCATTCTTTTCACAGACTCTCTCCAGCAGGGCATGTCTGGCAACCTCGCGCCATACGTCACGAGTGCTTTCAATGGCCACTCTCTGACTGCCACCTCGGCGGTCATGTCCAGTATCATCGGCGGTCTTTGTAAGCTCCCTTTGGCCAAGGTTCTTGATATCTGGGGCCGTCCTCAGGGGTTTGCCCTGTCCTCGGCCATCCTGGTTCTCGGCCTCGTGATGATGGCGGCGTGTCAGAACGTCAACACCTATGCCGCCGCGCAGGTGTTTTATTGGGTTGGCTACAACGGGCTCACGTACAGTCTCCAGATTTTCATGGCCGACACATCGCCTCTGGAGAACCGTGCCCTGACCTTTGCATTTTCCACGTCCCCGTACCTTATCACTGCCTGGATCTGCGGCCCCTTGTCTACCGCGATCAAGGACGGTCCCGGGTTTCGCTGGGGCTATGGAATTTTCGCGATTGTCACGCCCGTTGTCTGTACCCCCCTCCTCGTTCTCTTCAGCTACCAGGGCTGCAAGGCCAGCAAGGCTATCGAGGAGGCGCGCACCCCCGAGGAGAGACAGGCTGTTGCTGCTGCAGAGGAGCGCGCAGAGAAGAAGACGGTCTGGCAGACGTTCAAGTTTTATGCTGTCGAGTTTGATCTATTTGGCCTGTTGCTGATCATCGCCGGTCTGGCACTGTTCCTTCTGCCGTTTAGCATCTACTCCTACCAGAAGCTGAAATGGCGGTCCCCGATGATCCTCAGCTTCCTGTTCTCCGGTGTCGGGTTTCTGATTGCTTTTGGTGTTTATGAGAAGTTTGGCGCTCCCAAGAAGTTCATCCCGTTCTCCCTGCTCACTGACCGCACGGTTCTCGGCAGCTGTATCGCCTCCGGTTCCCTGTTTGTCAGTTTCAATGTGTGGCAGAACTTCTATCCCAGCTTCCTCCAGGTCGTGCCCGGCGTCACGATGGCACAGTCTGGCTACATCATCTCCATCTTCAGCATCGGATCCTGCTTCTTCTCCTTCATCGTCGGTGGCCTGGTTCGTTGGACGGGCCGCTTCAAGTGGATTGCTGTGTGGTTTGGCGTCCCCGCTACCATGGTTGGTGTCATCATGCTCGTCTTCTTCCGTTTCGCGACTACCCCCATCGGCCTCATTATCATGGCCCAAGTCATCATTTCCGGCGCCGGCGGTGCCATGGTGATCTGTGACCAGATGGCTCTGATGGCGACTGTGCCTCACGAGTACCTTGCCGTCGGTCTAGCCCTCGAGAACATGTTTGCCAACATTGGCGGCGGCATCGGTTCCACCATTGCCTCCGCCCTCTGGACCGGTGTTTTTCCCAAAGCCTTGGCCAAGTACCTGCCCGAGCTTACTGAGAAGGAGATCCACGCAATCTACGAGGACCTGTCTCTGCAGCTCTCGCACCCCAAGGGCACTGCCATCCGTGCTGGCATTGAGAAGGCCTACGGCGACGCCCAGATGTACATGTCAATTGCCGCTGCATGTGTTCTGATCATTCCAATGATATCCGTCCTCGTATGGCGCAACGTTCGCGTTAAGGATATCCAGAAAGCCCGCGAGGCTCGCAATGACGGCAACGTGGCTTCTGATAAAAGCAATGAGGCTCCGATTGTGAGCAACGACGAGAAGCTTAGCAAAGACGCGCAGGTCACTGTCGCCACCGTCGACGCCTAAGTGGCCATAATGAGACATGATGACTGCTTTTTGGATTGATCCTACCCGGTGCTAAGATACCCTAGCAATACCCCAGCATGCTCTTTACAGCTGCTATGCTTTGAGAGAGGAAAGGTTGTTCTCGACGGCACCGAACTGTTTCTGTTTTATTAAAAAAAAAGGCACACAAATTTACTATTCTTTCAAGTTATTCATATTGCAATTTCATCAGTGCTAACCTGCTGTCTTTTTGCAGGCGGCTGTCCTTCCGCGTAGTGTGTATTGCTCCAACGTGATAGTGTAAGGAGATGTGTATTCTAAAGATGAAAGACGTGTTTCTGGTTTTGTTGTAGTTATTGCATCCATGACCTCCATAGCATCTCAAAGAAAAATCCGCCAACTTCACCAACCAGGACGGCATCTATACAACCTGCTCTTCAGCCTGACCACCTCCTGCGAATTAGGATAGCGGACAGCCAGACGTTGCATACTCCGGGCTGCCATATCTGGGGGTGGGGGTGGAATTGTGGCCTCTGTGGCCTGAGGTTCGTGTCGAAAATGGCGGCTTGTATGACGCCACTGAGTTAGTAGATGAAGCTTGCTCTGACCACATTGGCAAAGCGTCTGTCAACCTTTCGCTCGTTACGCCACGTGTAATACTCGACGGCGGCGCCCACATGTACGGCCAAAACTATACCTTGCACGCGGCATGGGTGGGTTCATAGCTTTCGAGTAACAGTACATCGACACATTGGCGGTGAGGCGGGATTCATCGTGAAGAATCTTGAGGGTTTCTGGGGCAAGCCGCATCGTTCTGGCATCAAGCGGCTGCCTCTCCTGCATCAAGATGACTATCCCACAAGGCTTTGGTCATTTGGTCGTGTGCCAGGCTCAATCTGTTCATTGTTTGGTCACTTGGGACCTTTGTGCTTTGTCTCCTTTCCTTGTGCTTGCATTTTGAGCTCTTCATAAAAGTACTTTAGAAAGCTTCCTTTTTCATCGGGATGTTGTGTGGCCTCGCCGCGGCGCAGAGGCTCGGTGGGATCCCGTCCGTGACGTACATCCTGGACGCGGCGATGGATGGAGCGCACGCCATGGTGAAAGGTAGGGCTTCGAAGGAGCTGCTATGTTAGAGCCGGAGCCGTGTGGAATAATCATGTATAGGAAGAACATACACGCTGCACGAAGATGTCCTGGTCTGTTAGCATCAGGTCTCAGTATGACCGTAGCTGGTTGAGAGCGAAGCAAAACACACCTCCATGGACCGGACAACATTGAAAATGAAACTCCAGGGTGCCATTTCGTTGCGGTTGGTTGGCAATTGTCTGCACGTAGTTTGCAGTCACGTCGTGTATAGGTTTGGCGTCTTGACTGGTGTGTGTAGACTGTAGATGTGGAACGGCCAGATTTGCCGATGTCAGAAGTTCACTTTAGTGGTCGGTATCTGGTTATGTAAGCGATCCACTTTTCTTTTACAAACATCACCACTTCGCTCGTACGAAATAATCTTTGATCTTGGAAACTTAGAGCCGGATTAAAATATAAAAGAATCCTTAATTCACATGAAATACAACTACTATTCGATACTCAGTGTTGGGTTGTTGGGATAATCAGCTTGAGATATCTCGCAGTTACAGTGTTTACATGAAAGCGGTCAACTTCGGCAGAACTGAAAATAATCGATATGCAGCATCTCGACGATATCAGCTTTCACCACACTAACTTTATATGTCGCATGAGCGTGTCATCCCGACCTCAACGAAACAAATGTTGACACTACGGTCATCGCCAAGTCTAATTCGCCACCGCCCGACATGGCAGCGCGCACTGCTGCGCCCGCATTGCGTTCTGCGTCAACATGGCCAGCCGCTGTATCGACAGCAACCACAGCAGAAGCGCTACATTGGTGCACAGATCTCGACGGCCCTCCTTAGCTGCGAGAGCCAGCTTGCTCTGCAGCTTCGTGAAACAGGATTGTGGACTAATGGTCGGTGGAAAGATCAGAAAAGCAAGACGCCCAAGATCAACAAGCGGCTCAAGGCTGTGCCGAAAGCACAACGGACTTTCACCAAGGGCGACAAGTCGCGCGTCAACATCGTGTCAAAGCCGCTCGTCGATGATATTATAGAGTACATGGGCCCCGACTTCGTTGCTCGGCACAAGGGGTGCGACATTCTGGACATATACCCCGGCGCTGGCCTCTGGAGCACCAAGCTCCACGAGACGCTACAGCCGCGCTCGCATATTCTCATGGAACCGGACGTCGAACTGTATGAGCCTTTCCTGCAAGAGCTCACCGAAAAGCCTGGCGTGAAACTGCTCCCCGAGTCTGGCATTATATGGCGCAACCTCACCAGCACTCTCAGCAAAGAACATCTGCCGCAGCAGGTCGAAATGTCGGCCAGGACAGACATTGCTCACGGCGCAGAGGACAGACTGCCGCGAAACGATACCCTGTTGGTCACGGCCAACCTCGCTTTCTTCCCTCGGCGGCGCTTTGGCCAGTTCGAATCCGTGTCCCAGCTGGTGCTCTTCCAGTTCATTAGCAGCATCCGCGCATCGTCGCTGTTCCAAAAGTACGGCCTTGTGCGCATGCTCGTATGGGTCGAGGAAGCTGACAGGCACTCTATCTTGCCTCGCTCGTGCCAGAGGCGTCGTCGGCTTGCTGTGGATGGCGAGATGTCGACGGACTGGTTGTACGAAATTGCCGCCCCGGACGGCGAGAAGTCCAAGTGGTTTATGCGCGACAACAGCCTTGACCTCGAGAGTTGTCGTCGCGTTCTTGCCAAGATGGATGCCGAGGGCATCAAAATTCCAAAAGGTCGTGAAACCAAACAGGTACTGGAAGTGCAGCGTATGACCGCGGAGGGTGAAAGCTTAAAGCCCGCAGTTTCCACAAAATCGAAGGTGGCACGGCCGTACCTGGCCGAGCTGGCCGAGCTGGAGTACAAGTACCGCGATGTCCCGACAACAAGGGAAGCGATAGCCCAGGCGAAGCTGGAACGGGTGGCGGTCGATCTGGATTTCGATAAGGACACGCTGGCTAGTGAACGAAAGCCCCGCAAGAAGAAGACGAAGGCCGCAGAAGAGGAGGAGCCTGATAACGAGGACTACGTATACAAGATCGATCCCGAGGACATGCCAGACAAGGTCAGCAAGAAAAGCGACGAGTACAAAAGATTCAAGCAGCTGCAGTTCCGGCGCAACCGCGATGAGCGCAACTGGACTCGTATCGACAAGCTCATCCAAGAGCTTGACGACATGGCTGCAGAGCACAGCCGTGCCCAGACGGACGAGGAAAAGAGTGCACTGAAGGAGCGCGAAGACAAGTGGAATCTCCAGATTGCCGAAATGCAAAACCAGGACCGCTGCGATTTCCTACTGTACCGCGACAACCGACACGTTTTTAGGCAATCCTCCGAATCGACAATCTTGACAGAGGTGTGCAACGATAAGGTTGTCGCGACGGAATCCCTTCAGTCACTCCAGGCAGCTGTATTGGAGGAAATACACCCGTCAGACAAGGGTATTAGAGACACGCGTCTGCCCACCATGTCGTGGGACCGTCGCGAGCGCGAGCCGCTTGCTGTGAACGACGAGGAGTTCTTCCCCAATGCCACCTGCGCGCTGCTCGATATCCAGCCCAAATCGATGCACCCATCGCTGCGGGCCATGGGGCCTGGTACAACCCGCGCCGGCGACCATTTTGAGCTGATTATGCGGGCCATAATGGCCATGTCAGCGGAGCCGGTAAGCAAGGCGATGGAGAGCGTGTGGCCCGGCGCGTCCAAGGGTGTGTTGAAACACTGTCCGTCCATCTACAGGGTGGAGGATGGCGGATGCCCAGTAGGTGGCCAGTATGGCGAGCTGACGGCCCGCACGCTGAACGAGAAGCAGTGGACAGAGATCCTCGACGCCTGGATGAAGTGGCCCTTCCGGCCCACGGTGGGACAGCTGATCAAACGCATCTCGGAGGAGGACCGCCAAAGCGATGAGGAGCCCTCGCGTGTTTAGGGGTCTGCCACTATGTATATTATCTGTAAATACTACACGCCTCTGTAAATATTATCATTCGTAACACACTCTCATCTGCTCAAACGTATGCCGTTGTGTATTTCGCTCTCATTTCATACTTTCGAGGACCTCCCCCTCTCCGAGTCTCCCCCACCTAATTCTCACACCCTATGACATAGCATCTCACTGTAGGCCGTTTCTTGACATGGTGTTACTACTCCTTACCATGATGCAGTACGTACGACATATAAGAGCTACTTCTAGCATTGACTGCATGTCTGCATCTTACAAGTGCGTCTACTTGTAACATCAGTGCCGTTGAGATGCAGCATCAACCAACCGATACCAGGGGACCGTCACACTGGTCGCCTGTTGGTTGTGTAGTATCACTTGAGTAAAATTAATATCAGTCACAGTATTGTATATGGCTTTTATCTTGTTCGTGATATTTGGCATCAGATGGTCCCTGGCCTTACCCTCAGCGTGTCTAATCGATTATGTAATATATATGTTGCCGACACCTGCCACGAAAGGCAGGAGCGACCGGTACACATTTTCGTTACTTCCACCTCATCGCCTAATTATAATAAATCATGCGTAACCAGAGTGCCGACTGTGAATAAGCTATTTAACTGGATGTGGCACTGTTCGAAGCTCTTTGTGTCCTGTTGTGCCTCGACGCCGACACTCGATCGTATCTATATTTCTTTATACTTTGTTTTCTGCACGCCGGCCCGGGACAGCCACTTCACTCGTTTATTATATATATCAAGGTGGCATATACAGTTCCGTCAGGTACTGGGCTTGACATCGTGCTATTTCACTTCTAAAATACTACATATCAGCGCCACAGCACAACAAGACACCAAGAGTTGGCAGTATCCAACGCCGACTTTTGGAGTATACGGAGAAGACGGACAAACAGACGAGAGACGATGATATCACCATCTCTCATGCTGAGGCGGCCGTCTTTGGTGTATCGATATTTTGCGCCTGCAGCTATGCTTGTGATTATCGTGTACTGGTATATTACAGCACCAGCCGGGCCGCGCACGATGACGAGTTCTTTTACGTCTACATCCGCCGCCCAGCTACAACACTTACATATTACAAACTACCACGAACCCGGCACAGAACAGATACCCGTCGGGCACTCTAAAGACGCCTCAAACATGGCAGACGAAGGCCAAGAGACGCAAGGTAATCAACATCTACATCCCATTGAAGAGCTCATAGGAAAGGCACAGACGTCATTCAATATCCTACTGGCACGGCAGACCTACAGCCTCAACAGCACAGCAGCGGCCTACCGCCAGCGACGGGGCCGAAACCCGCCGCCGGGATTTGACTTGTGGTATGCGTTCGCGGCCGTTAACAACGCACTTGTGGTGGAGGACTTTTGGGATCAGATCTACGATGATCTGGAGCCATTCTGGGGTGTTCCGTGGCAGCAAGTACGACACGACGCGTACAACTTCAATATGAAGATCAGTGTGCGCAATGGCATAGCGTCGACGACGAGCGACTGGTTCTGGACGCAAACGTGGCTTGACATGATCCGCAAGGTCGAGCACATGCTTCCCGACATGGACATTCCCCTCAACGCGCTGGACGAGCCCCGCATGGTAGTGCCATGGGAAGATATTCGCCAGGCCCTCGACCGGGCAGACAGGGCCAAGCTACGAGTAACAGAAGCAGAAGACGTGGTGTCGGATTACCAGCAGCTGGACCCTGACCTCACAAGGGGTGTAGAGGAGCCGCAGGATGTTGCGTGGGAAACGGCTGGGCCGTACTGGGGCATTCTGCGCCGGGGGTGCGATCCATCGTCGGCCACACGCCACGTGCTGCCCGCAACCGACTTTAGTCACGCGCCGCCCATCCACCACCGGTATGCGCAGACACACATGCGGCGCGGGTATGTAGCCAACACAACACTGGCCAGTGACATTTGCCATCAGCCCGACATCCAGATGATCAACGGCATCTTCATCGAGCCCCTGACAATCGCGACGACAAAAAAGCTCTTTCCACTATTTGGTGGCAGTAAGCTATCAGTCAACAATGAGATTCTACTGCCAGCTCCTGCATACTGGAGAGACGATGCTCGATTCTCGATTGCGCCTGGCAGCCGGGCTAGCAGTGCCGCATGGAAGGACAAGGTCAACGGCACATTTTGGCGCGGAGTAGCTACAGGCGGACGAAACCGGCCCGACAACTGGCGCGGATTTCAGCGGCACCGGTTTGTCGCGATGAACAATGCGACAGCCGTCGCAGCACAGGGCCACAGCGGGCAGGATCAGGATGAAGAACGGCTAGAAGAGCAGAAGAAGCTGGGCGCATGGATAGGCGAGTGGGCCGACTGCGCATTTGTCGACATGTTCTGCGACGAGAGCAGCAAAGTCGAGTTCGCATGCCCGTACGTGGACCCGTACTTCTCGGTGGCCCGTGGCCGGCCACTGTCTGAACAGACAATGTACAAGTACCTGCCAGACATTGACGGCAACAGCTTCAGCGGGCGGTACCTGGCCTTTCTCAGGAGCGGAAGCGTTCCCATCAAGGCGACGGTGTGGCGCGAGTGGCACGACAAGCGACTGGTTGCGTGGAAGCACTACGTGCCGATGGACACGCGGTTTGCCGAGTGGTATGGGATCATGGCGTTTTTCGTGGGACGAAACCAGCAAGACGGACGAGACGATCTGGCGCAGCGGATTGCCGAGGACGGGCAGGCATGGGCACAGCGGGTGCTGCGGAAGGAGGACATGTCGGTGTATGTGCTACGGCTGCTGCTGGAGTATGCGCGGGTGTCGGACGAGAAGCGCGACCAGATGGGCTGGATAGGCGATCTAAAGTGATGCAATGGCAAACTAGCACGGCCTAGCCCGAGCCAAGACACGCTGCCGACTTTGTTCCTGTGGATATTTCAGATTTATTTTCCTTGACTTTACTGTTGTTATTATTATGCTTCATTATCCGCTCGTGCCTTCACTGTGCATTCTATTCGCCATATGTGTAATGTATGCTTATGTCGTAACCAAACCAGCCTCTTTAATTTTTGGGAGCTAGCGCTGAAACCCAGCCACCTCATTTACAAGTTAGGCATAGGTGGCACTGTAAGCTCTCATTGGGCGATATCACCATTCAGCCAAGGTGATTGATGACAAGGATCCTTGGGACAGCGCAAAAGAGAGGGCAGCAAAGATACCGAAACTAAAAGGTAATGCATATTGCATCTATCACGCGTCTATCTGACTAAAATTCCGGCCTTCCTCTCTTGGACACTGTCAACGGCTGCCCAACGGTTACCACTACACCCTCCATCTGCTGCCAACACATCGCAGCCCTGCCATACTGTGTCACGGCCACAGCACTGCATTGCGTTGCACAACGGCGGCATCTCTCCCGGCAAACTGCTACCGTCTCCCGCTCTCTGTCATATACGCAAGTTTTCGCTGCCATGATCAATTGTGTCTCGGGGCCATAACACCTACTTAACGTGAAGCGGTCCGCGAATCAATCATCTAGACAGCACCCCAACTCGAAACACGACAAACTTTGATCGACCCCCCCTTCATATTTGGCCTTTCCGTCATTTGGCGTCAACATCACCCGCCTTGCCAACTCTGTCACAATGGCGTCAACAATAACCGACTCCGATGTCATCGAGGTCGACCGCCGCTTCGTGCGCACCCACATTGTCCACAAGTATCGCTGGCCCGCCGTCCAGCTCAACTTCTGGATCATCATCATGCTTGCGTCCTCCTGCGCCCTCATCGGTGTCTTTGCCACCTTCGTCCAGATGCAGCAGCGCCTCGAGCTGCACTCTCCGTGGTATTTTTCGTATCTTATCACCGTCGGCGCGCTGGGTGTCGTGTTCGTCCTCGCTGTGCTCCTGCTCATCTACCAGCAGCGCCTGCTGCCATCGATTGTCATGATTGGCGGCTTCGTGCTGTTTGTGCTATGGGTGGTTGGCCTGATCGTATTGTCCATTGAGCTCTGGGGACCGGCTGGCAGTGTTAGTGGCAACTGTAACCTGGCCGTGTTCAACCAGAACCCCAAGGGCCTGTCGACGGCGACGCTGGCATGGATGGAGCAAAAGGCGATCTGCCAGAGCTGGCAAACTGGATTTGGCTTTGGGCTCGTCGGGACCGTCTTTTTGTTCTGGATCATGGTCATGGCCTACCAGGTATTTGCCGACGACACGAGATAGAACAAGGGAGCAGGGGCTGTTAAGAGTATTATCTGCTCTTAGACACGATGCATGAATTTATGACTGTTTACTCAACTACTGCTGTTGCTCCTTGTCTGCTAATGCTTTCGGCTCTTCCATATGGACGTTGTCACCATGTGCTGCTGCTCGCCTGTCTCAAAGTTGGGCACGGATGAGTGGGCTACCGTCCAATGGGCTCGGGCCACAAATGTTGTCGTCGTAGGAGCTCGGGCTTGGCCGGGTCGGCGCGCAACCCGGGCTCGCCGAACCAATGTGCGGGATCAACTGCCGTGGGACCATCTAGCCGATTCGGTAGATTCTCGAAATCGCGATGAACATATTTAGCAATATACGATGTCTTGATATAAACCTCGGACAGAAAGGATAATTAAGACGGTGTTTGATATCAGGCTGGGCTGACAAACTACGTCGACAAAATAACGTAATCGTCAGGCAACGGCTCGTACTCGCTGTGCGAGTCCACACATTAGAAAGGCCTGCGGGAGAGATTGAACGCTTCCTGGGCGAGATAATGACAAGTTTCGACTGGAGGTGATCTGATACGCATATAAATACTGTAGGATAAAGAAGACTCCGACTCCAGCCAGTGGATGCCGATGCTTTATTGATCTACGGCATACTGGCAACGGCCAGGATGCACCGCCGTCCCATTTGTACTTACGTATATCAAGGAGGGCCGCAAGGGTGCCGAAGAACACAAGTCTGTGATATGTGCATTGCCAACTATGCTTTCGACGTGGGTTCTGGCTGGTGAGGCTGGCCGTTAACAGCCCAAATGGTACAACTTTCAGTCGCAATCTTGTGGCAGCCAGCTTTATCTGATGATGTGTACGGCAAGCGGGGTCAATTCTCGTAGTATAACTTCTGCCTGTTACGAGACCTTACTTGAGTCACAACCAATCCGGACAGGAGTTCGAAACGGACGTGGTATGGAGATTTATTTACAAGCTGAATTACAGTTTAACAGGTCAATTTGGTCGACATACTATATAGACGAACTATGGCCCGTACCCCTCACTTAGTTGGAGTACTTGGAATCGACCTTCTTGCTATGAGGATGTTAGTAAATGCTAAGTAAAGGTGAGATGAGCGTTGGGACATACCCAGTGATCTTCTCAAAGGCACCGCGAACGCCATCAGTGATCTTCTCACTGGTGTTCTCGTCGACGTTATGGCCGGACTTCTTGGCGAGGAACTGGAAGGCCTTGTCACCATAATCCTGGTTCTGCTGGCCGGAGGCGGCCTGGCCCTGCTGACCCTGAGCGGCTTGGTTGTTATCCATTGTGAAGTTGGTTGTGGTTGTAGTGACGAAATATGTTATGAGTTGAAAGATTATGGTGGAGGAGGGGAACCCGAATGGAGAACTGTTGCGAGCTTGGCTTTATATACCCAACATCTGCCATATCTTCTTCTGTCTTCTATGTAAAGTGGACTCCGAAGAGTATCGCCTCTTGGCATGCCAAGTTTAGGTTGTAAGTAGAGATAGAGATGAAGGGCACAAAGAAAAATGGACAATGACACTAGCTATGGGAGGCCGATCTCTACTTACCATTGAGTGAGGCTTCCTATCAAACACAAGTGTGGCGATGCGGTGATCTATGACGTAAGGTGAGCTGTCCGATAAAGCTAATACAAGTCGAGCCAATTGGCTCGGGAGTGGTCCGTGTAGTACTGTGTCGTATGTCGTAGTCTTTAAGGCAACCTAGCTTAGCTCTATCGGGTCCAGCTCGATGCGCGGGGTGTGAGGATGAGAGATGGAAGAAGTCTGGGGACTCGAGACAAACGAAGAAAGTAGGACAGGACAAGACATGGCCTTGATCAGAGCCAACATTAGTGAATTTTATGCCAGAAACTGTTGCTGACGACTATCGATGGGTTCGTCCGTCAGTGATGCCGACATTCAATATCATAAAACTTGAAATAGTAAGGAAATAAAAAATACCGAAGCGTCAATGCCGTGATAGGCTGAAACGACTCAAGGGAGGCCGCCTTCCGGGTAATGATTGTTTAAACGAAAGCAGTGTATAGAGTCACGTGATATGGCACGCCTCATATGAACTAGCATAGAATACAACGACCGTCTTTGATAGTAAAAACAGTGACTTCTGTAATACTGTGGGAATTACGAGCACCCCGCTATCGACGCTGAAAGTAATGTACGGAGTCAGCATAAGCATATGGCATATTGCGACAGCCAAGATTAGCCATCATACAATAAGCATAGTTAGGGGTAGCGCCACGTGTGCTGCCATAGCAACGAATAGCACCCACTGCCCTGACATTTGCGCCCAGCGTGAAAACGATGGAAGACGGTAAGCAATTGGGCTTTACATACACACGCAGCTGCACACACGCAGTACTCCGTAGTCCGTATGTTTAAGCATATGCTTACATGTACGGATAGGCTGCGGCTAACGGGGGTATGTGCTCCATGCTACGGCATACTGAATTGGAACCTTTCGCGTCGCTAAATGTAGAGCTAGCAGCAGCTAAAATAAGAGGCTTGAGCGCATTCACCCCTTGCGGAGTGGTGCTACAGTGCTCGGGAGGGGAAGAAACGAATTACTTGCATAGGACAATAAGAAAAAAAAAAAAAAAAAAATGCAAGGGAGGACAGAAGGAGCCAAAGATTGAAGAAAAGAGCGACCGATGACCTAATATTTGTGTTCCGATGGTCTAATAGCTTATCTATCGCGATCTGTGTTGTTCTGCGCCCAGCTTACGGAGTACTGCCGCGCAATTCTACGTTCTGTTTCAGTGTTGCACCAAACGCGAGTAGTTACAACCCTTTTGACATGTCAGGCGTGTTCTCGGCTGGACCACATATCCGCGGGCCTGGCCTCCCTGTAAATCACACTTTTGATCCTCGACGACCAACTCAACGAACACAACGCCAACGAACGCTCCAAATCACATTGATAGCAACACCGCATTACACGCTTGTACCCCGAGTCCATTTGGGCTCTGACCTGTTGCTGCCCAACAATGGCTTCCAACGAGCAAGCTGCGAGCGGCGACAGCTTCACCCCGAGCGACGCCCCCATCTTCGCCGCCGCCGCGACCATTGCGCTGCCTGGGAGCTCACCGACCGATACGACTGCTGACTTGACTGCCGATACCACCGGCCCCAACAACACGGATGCCGCCCGGTCTACCACACCACCTCTGCCTGCGCCAACTGCATCCGTATCTGCGCCTCCTCCTGCACCTCCGCATGCTGCCCAACCGCGACAACCACCACAACACCACCAGCAGCAGCAGCACCAACGACCATCCCAACCCCACACCGCTGTCGCCGAGTCTAGTTTTCTTGAGCGCGCCGACTTTGACCATGGCAAGGCCTCAGATTCGTTCAATGACCAGTATCTCAACGATTCGCTGCCCGAAATCGAGTCCAGCTTTGTTGCTCCATTGTCACCCCTACCCACTATCACCGCTGCCGGCCCAGACGACACGTACCTCTTTGACTCTCCACGCAAACCTTCCCCGCCATCCGCGCAGCTACAGCAGCACCATAAAAAGCAGCACCAGCAGTCGTCTGGAGCTATGAAGAGCATTACCGCAGGTGGCTCTCTCCTCGGGGCTCCCGCTGCCGCGCCAGCGCCCACTCCTTTTACATACAACCACGAGCACGAACACATCAATCCCAACAACTCCTCCCTCTGGGCGTCTCAAGGGCCGACGTCCCATCCCCAGCAGTTACAGTCCTCCCAAGGTTCGCAGAACTCACAGAACGCGCCGGACTACGAAAGTCAAGACAGTGATCACCGGCAATCCCTCAATGACTCGACTGGCAACGCCGATGCCAACAACAGCGGTGGTGCTCTTCGCTACGGCAAGAGGCCACGATTCTTGCGCAGCCGTAACGCAAGCCAACGATCATCTGCCTCCTCTGTTTTGACGAACCCGGACGCCAATGACGATGTCGATAGTGACATCACTGTTGGTCTCGGTGCAGACTATGCTCTTCAGACGGGCGGTGCAGCTCCTGCACATGGTGCTGGACGTCAGTCGGGTGACTTCTTGCCACGGAATGCGAGCATGGGCAGCGTTGCCTCCACCATTGGAGACACACACGGATTGAGCTCTAGCTCCGGCCCTGTACCTTCCAACAGACTGGGCACCCTTTCCGAGATCGACAGCAATGCATATGCACCTCATGCTCCCGATGATGAGCTAAGAACACCCAGAGCCAAGGCCGCCATGGCACCACCCACAGATACCGTCCTGACCCGTCGCGTCATGGATGTACAAGTGCCGGAGTCGCTGGCCAAGGAATATCGGAACAAGGGTGGTCTGTCGACGCCTCGCAGGCCCTCTGATTTTAACAGCACTATGGGTACTACGACAAACACCTCACAACGGCCCGGTAGAAACATGACGTTAAAGGAGCAGAGCAGTACCATTGAGCGGCTGTCCAAGGAGAACTTTGACCTGAAGCTCAAGGTCATGTTCCTGAGCGACCGCCTCGACAAACTCTCAGAAGACGGTGTCAAGGAGATGATTCAAGAAAACGTCGAGTTCCGCACGAACATTGCCATTCTACAGCGTGACAACAAGGCACTGCGCCGTCGTGTCAAGGAGTTGGAGAAGCGCGCACGCGAAGATGATGAACGGCCTGGCACATCGCGCAGTGCAAACTCGACCGAAATGGGCGAACAACAAGACGCGGCTGAGGCGCAAGAGCGTGAGGAGGAGGTTCTGTACCTGCGTGAGCGTGTTGAAGAGTATGAGTCCATGATCGACCAACTACGGCAAGATCTCTTCAACGTCGAGGGCGACAAGCGCCGTATGGCTGACGTCATGAAGGACAAGAGCACAAATGAAAATCTTGGCCGGCAAGAAGAGGAGGATGTGTGGAAGGATCTGCTGGAGCAGGAGACCGGCCGCCGCGAGCAAGCAGACGAGGAAAACCGCAAGCTACGTGACGAAATCTTTCGGCTTAAGCAGGACCTGCATACATACAGTGGTGGCGCAAGCGGCCCAGGCGGTAGTGGGACCATGCATCACACGGCCAACTTCTACAATAATTCCAAGAAGCCCAACAACACCAACTCACCCGGTAGCCGCGGAATGTCTGGGTACTCATCCTACGGTGGGAGTAACGCGGACCACGACGGTGCGACCATTAATGGCAGCTCCACACTCACATCCGGCACTAACACCCTGGTCGAGGAGCTGCGCCGCGAGGGCGAACAACTGCGACACGAGAATGCGGAGCTGCGCAAAGAAGTCGGCGCTCAGACATCTATGTTGACATCGCGGAACCGGGAAAAGGAACGCCTCTACCAAGAAATCGAAGATCTTAAGATGGCCCAGCGGCGCGGCGGAGGCCCAGCACCATCCACCATTGACAGTTTGCTCGATCGGTCCGCGTCACAGGTCGGTGCACGGGAACGGTCCGCGTCGCGCGCTAGCGGCGGCACGCGTGCAGAGACGATCGTGGTGGACGACCAGGAGCGGGAAGAAATGGAGAATCGGATGGCCAACCTACGCGACAAGATCAATGAGGCCAAATTCGAGAACCAGAGCTTGATGCAGGAGCTGGAGAGCACTTTACAGGCGAAGCAGGACGCGGAGGAGATCGCCCTGGGTGTGCAAAAGGACTACGAAGGCGCTATGACCGACCTGATGGCCATGCAGTCAGAGCGCGATGACCTTATTGCCGAGCTGAACGACCTAGAGCAGAAGCATGTGGCACTGCAGGGAGAGTTCGAGGACTTGCGCGTGGAGGCACAGGACGCGATTGACGGCTATGAGGAAGAGGCGGACATGCGTGATCAGGAGAGCCAAAAGATGCAGACGGAGATAAGCGAGAGGACTGAGAACTTCAATGCACTACAAGAGGAGATGCGCAAGCTCAGCGAGGCGCTGGTCGGCTTGGAGGACGAGACGGAGAACAAGGTGCGCCGCGTGCAGCAGCTTGAGCAAGAGCTGGCTGATGCCAACAAGGAGCTCGAGGACCTGGAGCAGAAACTGCTCGAATCCAACGACAAGGCACAGCGGTTGCTTGTGCAGCAAGAGAACAGTCAAGGCGAGATTGCGTTCTTGCGCGAGGAGCAGGAGAGCGACAAGATCAACATCAGCCGTCTCGAGGTAAACGTGAACAAGGCGGAGGAGTCGCTGCGGGACGAGCAGGAGCGCGTGAAGCAGCTGCAGGCGCAGATTGTGGAGGAGCGTGAGCGCAGTGAGAGCCTTGCGACCAACGACAAGAAGGAGATGCAACAGATTGTCAACGAGTTGAGCCGCGAGGCGTCTGTGGCCAAGGAGGAGTCGCGCAAATTGCGCAAGAACCTGACGTCACGCGAGGTTGAGGCCACGGAGTGGAAGGAGCGCCTGATGGAGCTGGAGAACAACCTGCGCGAAGCACTCGGCGACCTTAGTGGCACACGCTCGAGCCTGCTCAAGTCGATTGCCAAGCTGCAGCGCGAGCTGGAGAACACAGTTCGCGAGCTTGACTCGACAAAGGGCCTCGTTATGGAGAAGGACCGTATCATCAAACAGCGCGATACACTGCTGGAGTCACATAGCCTCGAGGCGCGCAAGGTTGCCGAAGCGCTGGAAAAGGAACGCGTTGGACACCGTAACACACGCAATCAGTTCGACACCTTCCAAAAAACGCACCAGCACGTTACCCGCACCGTCTCCTCGCAAGACGCGCGGATCACCGAGCTCGAGTCGTCCAAGACCATGGACAAGCGGCGTATGTCGCAGCTGGAGTCTACTTTCAGAGACCAGCTGACGGAGCGCAACAACTTGCTGCTGCTGCTGTGGACACGCTTGTCTGCCATCTGCGGTACGGACTGGGCGCACGACAACAGCCTCATCAACGGCCGTGCTCTCCCGAGCCTGGAGGTGGTGGCTACCATGCTGCCGGGCTTTGCGCGTAACCTTATGGCGGCCATCAAGCACATTGAGACTGTTGTTGGGGGATTCCCGGCTCGCATCAAGGGTGTTGAGCGTGACCTGTGGCGCGAGTACCAGACGCTTGAGCACAGTCTTGACGCGCGGATTAAGAAGCTTGACCGCCTCGAGGCTATTGTGCGCAACGGTCTGTCCACGGGTGCGTTTGTCACCGGAAACGATGTCGTTCAAACACGCATGATGCGCATCGAGGAGGCATACCGCCAGCTCAAGGTAGAAAATGCCACGCTGCGCACCGCCAACGAGGTTCGTGCACGTGCTTCCTATTCCGGTGAAGTTGGCCTTGGCATGGACAACGACGCTATTCTGTCTGGCGGTTCACCATCGCCGTCTATTCCTACCGGTCCGCGTGAACGGGGTACCAAGGCCGCTGCTCTCCGTGCCCGTTCGAGTGGCCGTAGTAGTGTGCCGCGCCCCGTGACATCGTCGTCGTCGATGTCATCATCGCGGCCCATGACGGCCATGACGGCCGGCGAGCTAGCGCTGCAAGACGGAGGTGGCGATGCCAACTCCGGCAGCGAGGGCGGCGGTAACCAATCTTCTGGTGGTGGCGGTGGCGGGGCGGATCCGCGCTGGATCCTCCGTTTGCGCGACCTCGAGAACAAGCTCAAGATGGAGCGTGAAGGTCGGACCATAGACCGCAACGAGGCGGCACGACGGTTGCGCGAGCAAGAGGCGGAGCTGGCACGGCGTGATAAGCGGATGGGGCGTGACGACTGATTTTTCGGTCATTTCAATGTTCGGTTTTCTTATTGTTTTTTTTTTTGCTCTTGGTTTTATCTCACTGCTGTTCACCTCTTAACTAGATATAGCGAGCCTGTTCTTTTATTTTTTTGTCTTTATTCTTATCTTTTCCTGTTTTTGTTTGATTTGTGGCGTGTCGGTGTATCATTACTGCATGTGCCTAGCTTTAGTATTCTTCTTCATTATCATTACCTTGTACTTATAGTATACGGTGTTACACGTCCTGACTTCTGGCCAGCAAGTTGTAGCTCCTGTCAACGACAAATAAAGTTTTATATGTTGCAGTCGCGTCCTGGAGACCGTGACTGGCCGAAACAACCTACGCAGACGCTAGTAGACACCTTATCATGCATGCCACGATACAGTCAGACTGTTTCATCGGACGTCGACGCTGCTATCATGATGAATGGATAATTGCCATGGCAGGATTAGTCGCATTCCTACTTATCCCTTTCGTCTTACTGACAATAAATGATACCGTAATATTTGAAAATGACTTTCTGGGTGCGAGATAAATGTTCTCCTATGGGCAGATTTAGGAATCATAAGTTAAACGACAATTCATAGTATGGTGTTTTGGGAGTGAATCTTATTATAAAGCTATAATTAAGTGGCTCTAGAAATAGATACCAGTATAGAAAGGTCTCTAAGAGTCATAAACAACGAGGAAGAGTGGTATGTACAGTGAGAAAAAAACCAAATGCTAGGACAGATTAGTTCTCCGACCAAAGCAAGATCTAAGCGGCATCAGTGCTGTTGCTAGGCGCAGTGCCGTTGCCGGGCGCGGTGCCGTTGCCGCCCGAGCCGCCACCGCCACCGCCGCCGCCACCGCCGACGGCAGAAGAAGAGGAAGCATGGCCACCATCGGCGTCGAGATAAGCGGCAATAGCGTAGTAGTCATCCGTCTGGTAGTCGGCCGAGGCGTTGACACCAATCTGCATCCATGCAAACAGGCCATCCGAAATGTCGTCGCCCAGGTAGATGAATTGCGGGAAGGGGTCGTAGCTGCTGTCGGCCTGCACAATAGTCCACATGTCGTCGTCGTTGGTGGTGATAGCCTGGGTATTGGTAGTGTAGGGGTAGACATTCTCAACGGCCGAGCGCAGCTCCTCGGGGTAAAAGACCTGACCAATGTGGGTAACGGGGGCATTGTACACGGAAATGGTGCCGTTGGGCTCCAGGGTAGCGTTCAAGTGTGCCAGTAGGTGAGTGTGCGTGGCACGGCCGTCGTAGTGGCCGGGGAAGATGGTCTCGAACTGTACAACACCGTCGTGGTCTGTGAGCTGGATACCGCGCAGGTAGGTCGAGTTGTAGCCATCGCTAGCATAGTTGCCGCTGACACTGATTCCCGAGTAGACACCCGTGGCGTTGGCGTTCCAGATATCTACGGCGACGTGCGGCACAGGCTCGCAGGTCGTGATGTCGACGTACTGGATCTCGAAGAACATGTCGACACCCTCACTGTAGAGCAGCTCCTTAACGTTGCTGCGGTGGTACTCTCCCACAACGTAGTAAGGGCCGTCAGTGACCTCTGGGGCCAGCACACAGCTAGTGTTGGCATCGAAGACGGTCTCGAGTGCCGTAAACATGTTGTAGTTGTTGGTGCCGGTCATATTGTGGTTGACGTCCTCCCATGCCTCGAGATCGGAGAGGTCACGGCGGTACTTCTTGGGGGCTGGCTTGTTAGATGTCTGTTCTATCATTGCAATCCATTTCATGGTGAGGACATACCGGTGCGGATGTTCTTGCGAGCCCGAAGCTCCTTGACCTTATTGGCGCGGCGCTGGACAGCACGCTTCTTGCGGGCAACAGCGGCATCGCTTCCAGCACACTGGCCAAGTGCACGAGCACCGATATGGGCAACATGGTCGCGAGCCATGATCTCGCGCTTCACTTCCTCGGGGCTCTGATGCGCGCCATGAGCAGCCACAAGCGCGGCAGTGCCGAGAAGAAGGGCGTTGGTGATGGCAACCATTCTGAAAAATTATCTGGAGGCGGTAATATGGCGCTAAAGTGAACAGTTGGAGAGATTGCTGTTGCTGTAGATGATCAATAAGCTGTCGGATGGCAATATAACTTTCTCATATTGGCCGGAGGATTACAGCCTTATATACTCCGTACAAGCACACTCTCCGCACGCACTGGCGAACAGTGATCGGGTTCTCCATTGTTCTCTACTCCGTACGGAGTATGTCGTCGTCACCTCTACCATGGTTGGCCATGTTGGCTACGCGTCGTCACCGCTGGGTTGAAGAGCAATGATTCGTATGCGCCAAGACAGCGACATATCCAAGGCTGTACTCTACCCCAGCCGATGGATGCCATTGAAGACATGTCTTCGGCGTTACGCGGCTCTGGTCCACATCGATTATATACAAACGCGATTCTATTCGTTGGGCTGTGCTGATCTGCACGTGCTAAAATTCCTAATGTCCGATCGGGACTAGATTATCTGGGTTATATCCGCTCTAGTCGGCACTTAAGTGAGGAGGCGATCTTGGATCTTGAGAACAGAGCTATCGTAGAATCCCCTGCCAGAATTACGCGTCCTGGTATTTTTGTATACAAGTAGCTAAGCATAAGTCGGTTGAAGACCAGGCAGTTTCTAATCTACTTCTGGGTCGATAACCTTATTCCTAGTCAGTCATGCTTCGTGTCTAATAGATGTAGCATTATTTAGGCAAGCTCAAGCTAAAGCACAACGTGGGATATATGTAAATGTAAAGCACTTGTTGTACGCGTATGGGAGGCTCACGCTGCGACTGGTTAGGAAAATTTTCGGCTTTACATATGTGATTGTCGATCCCTGGAACTGGATAGAAAGTGTCAATGGAACTTTGAAAAGGGGTCAGGGCAAGCGTTCCACTTCCAGTCCACTTCCACTGGCCCAGTGCTTTGGCGGAACTGCTCAGACGAACAAGCATACTCCGTACATGTACATAAAGGATGAAAGGAAACGTCAGCCAAGACAAGGATAAACGCTTCCTCATCAGACTACATATTAATAACAGGGCTGTGAACCCTTACACATACGGAGTATGTATGCTGATGACGCGGAGTTGGTGAGCCACAAATTAGACTGGGTTGTTGTTGGGATGATTTAGCGAGATCTGAAACTGAGCACGTCTGTAAGCTTATGTATGCTTATGCTTAGGCCGCCTAATGCTTACCTTAATGCGCTGATTTCCATTGGCCTACCAGAATACATGCAAATAGTATTGTAAAAAAAATCGCCGATAACCTGTCGTGACAGCTTTATTCAGAAGACGACGACTACATATAAGCATACCTCGGAAACCATCTGAGATTTCAAAGTGTAAACACCCCTCAAAGAGACTAATAATGAACAAGCTTTTGTGTTTTCTTTCAGCGGCAAAAATACAACACGGATAGCCCCACGAAAGTACTTGTACTGCCGAATTATGTGTACATATACATAGCTCGGAAATCATTGAGGAAGGGTGAAGTGTAAAAAGCCAACAATGTCGGATCGTTATTCACGTGACTGTGATGGACGGAAAACCACGAAGTGGTTTGGAGTCCTACATATAACAAACGGCATGAAAGGAAGGTTGGCCTCAAGCACAAACAGACTGTAGGAGGGACAAACGACGTGAAGTAGAGTTGGCCTCAGAATGGAACCTTCGAGCATGGCCACCCATCATGGGGTATAAATAGGCAGGGCGCCAGCGCCCTGCATCTCAGATTAGAAGAAGAGAAGACAAGACAAGATACACCACCAGACCAGAGCAGCATTCCCCCCTATAGGATTGCAGCGGTCACCGGTGTCTTCGTCGAGACAATCAACCACTTTCTATCACAAGTTTATTCATTGCTAAATCCCCTTGCTGGCGTACCCACAAACAATACTATTTATAGGTCTTGGTGTGGCGTACTTGTGGAGAGATGTGGCAATCGCCTGAACATCGTCGATTGTAGCCATCTCCCTCGCAGAGCTTGCAATTGATAACTTGCAATAGCCAGCGAATAGATATTGTCAACCTAGTTTAATGCGAATATAGACAAACCGGTATCATGGCTGCCGTCCAAATTCCAGGAGGCCTTAACTGGAATCAGCTCGCACTCGATGGACCATAGCCGGCCCCTTTACATATTCAACGACAATGAATGAACACGACTAAGAAAGAGTGACCTGTGGTCCTGAATGCGGTCATTATTGGTCCACGGCAATGGCATGGGCGAGACTTGGATAGCTGCAACTATGATGCATACCAACGCTGACTAGTCGGAAGCGTACAGCCAACTGCCACACGAATAGAGGACGACAACGAACTGGCCCTGACGTCCAGTTTGGATAGAGACGGAAATACAGACGGGGTAATTAGTGCTCGTGGGCTCATATCGGGAGAGGCCACACACCGGGATACCGTACATTACACATCGGTGATGCAACAACCGCCAGGCTAGAAGTAGCATGGGATCCTCGCCCTAGAATGTGCAGCTTAGAGCTAGCTTGAGCCGCAGACTAACTATAGCCAGACAAGTTTGCGATACTGGCTATTAGCAAATAACGCACAAGGCCGAGAAAAATAAAAGACATAGCATCTAGAAGGCAGGTATGCAGTGGCCGAGGCTCTGACTCTGGTTATCAGCGGTGTCGTATGCCTATGTTGGCCACCGTTGTGGCAGGCGTTCCTTGCCGAAACACCCTGTCGGCCTTACCATGTTGTCAGGGCCTACCGCGTCCACTAGATGTTTTGTAATGTCATTGCACTCAGTCGTTCAGACCGCCCAGTATGGTGGATGGCTTGCCCAGTCGGTATAATCAATGGCAATGCCCTGTCGGTCAAAATAGGTCATATAATGAGCTGGAATGCAAGAAAATAATGATACCGTCTTGTTCTTGGCGATGCATCGGGCTTGCTAAGGGCCATTACCCGGATGCGATGCGTCTCTTACACTGTAGGCAACAATGAATTCTTGTCATTGTTCGACCATGATACTCTATATTCAAGAGGCAGTGCGAGGCACTTCAGCAAGCGGAGTGTCGCCGACGGGGTTGTCAATACTTGACGAACGGAAACAATAGAGCTTGTTCAAGATACCATACAGAAGTGTACTCGTGGCAGAAAATAGTAAAATACGGCCAAATTTCTAAGTGACGTCAATGATGATTGAGTCGTCTATTCTTCTTATTTTTTTGAATTAGGGAAATTCACCTAGCACGAGTGTCATCACGTGCACCACCACAGGGGCATCGCTCACGAACTTACAGACGATTGTCGTGACATGCACATTGTGATTGAGATGATCAATAGAACGCCACAGATGCATTTTTTGGGACCATAACCGTTCTTGCGCGGCAGTTTGTGGGGAAGTGCCAAGCTCGGCAAATTGAAATACAAGCCTTTTGTGACAACTGCGCTTCCATGCGCAGTCCATCACGACGATGCATGCCCAGCCGTTCCCGCCTCAGAGAATGACATCACATAACAGTCACAGTTCCGGTAAAGACCGAACGCTTTCCCGTTTATTGATATTGTTACGTACTCCGTAGTGCACCATCATAGCGGTTAGGTCACTTTGCTCTTATCTCCTTATCGTATACTTGTATCGTTATGAGTACTTGTTTTCTTCGGTGTCCTGTAATGAGCCGTAAACTAGATTTGGACAATTTGTCCAGCCAGTAGCGCACGTTCGTTTCACAAGGCCATTGATAATGATAAGACGAGCGGTGTCGCCGAGTTAGGCTGTATCTTGTACTTGGTACTACGTATTGGTTGCTGCTACTTTTTGAGTTAGATAGTCTCTCTGCACTGATAACGAAAGTTCGAGACCTCATCTTGCGCCGTGCATCTTGACCGACACAGCTGCTGGTCGTGTGCCCAGACGATGCACACCTTAATACAATCAATCAATTGACAATGCACACCGGTTGTGGATCTGGTCAGCGAGATAAACGGCTGCCACCCGACGAATCTATCTACCGGCTGCATTACGCGGACTAGGGCATTTTTCTAGAGTTTCTAGAATAGCTCAATGGGATCCAATGATCAGCAACAACACCATCATTGCCGTCGCCGCAATCCCAAACTGGCAGCTCGAAGCGTTATCAAATCACCTACCCCACGCTAAGTTGCCGTTGGATTGAGCTGAGAGATGCTGAGGAATTACACATACGGAATACAGTGGGAGGGATCTGTTGCACTATTGGCCACCCGTGCGCTTATCAGCTCTAACTCTTCCACCCTGGGTCTTTTTGGCCCTTTTTGAATACTGACCCCATAAAATATTGGAGTGTTCTCGCCCCTAGTACGTATGCGCATTGAATCAAACTTGGACAGAAACAACAACAGCATTTTCGCCGCTACAATTAAGAGTCTCATTCGCTCTCAGCCACTAATCTCTCATTGGGTTCGAGCCGCTCTCGCCTTTCGCCATGTACGGAGTATTAAGATTCTCGCGGCGCGCTACTGTTTTCAACCGGATCGTTCTCAACCTCCCTCGTCTGGGATAGGTGGGTTGCTTTTGGGTTGTATCAACTCTTATCTATCGGCTAAGCATGGTGCTGTGGTTATTACTATTCTCTCGGCTCCTAATACCTTTCTTGGACCGTGCTCCTTTTCATCGTCCTGTCTTTATAAAACGCCGGATCCCGTCTTGATTCACCTGAAAATAGACACACTCGCTCCTTGCTTACTACGCAACAAACACAGCAGTACAGCAGTACAGCAGCAGCAAGCCCTGACCATATCAAAATGTCTACGGATGAGAAGAGTTCCCTCAAGCGGGTGGGCGATGAGCCTGTGACGTCGGTGTTTAGCCCCAACGAGATTCCCATCCTTGAGGGCGAGCACGGCTCGGATGACGATGTTCTCGCTGCTCTGGGCTACAAGTGAGTACCAGACAACTGCAGTGTTTATACGGTTGCAATGACTGACAATGCTTCTCACAGGCCCGAGTTTAAGCGCGAGTTCTCGCTTTGGACTACTTTTTGTGTTTCCTTTGCCGTCCTTGGCCTGCTGCCATCTATCGCATCAACACTCTACTATGGCATGGGCTATGCTGGCACCCCCGGTATGGTCTGGGGCTGGCTGATCGCCATGGTTTTCATCCAGTGCATCGCTATGGGAATGGCTGAGCTGTGTTCCGCCATGCCTACATCGGGTGGTCTCTACTACGCCTCTGCTGTTCTTGCCCCTCCTAAATGGGGCCCATTCGCCTCATGGGTGACCGGCTGGTCAAACTGGCTCGGCCAGGTCACCGGCACGCCCTCGGTCGACTACTCACTGGCAGCCATGATCCTCGCTGCCGCATCCATCCAGAACCCCGAATACGTTCCCCAAAACTACCAGATCTTCCTCCTGACGGTTATGCTCATGATAATCCACGCCATGATCTCTTCGATGCCGACGCGTTGGATTGCCCAGTTCAACTCCGTCGGAAGCACCTTCAATATGATTGCCCTGGTCATTGTCTTTGTCGTCATTCTTTCCGCCGACAATCGTACCAGCCAGGGCCTGCCCCGCTTCAACGACTCGGCCAGCGTCTGGGGTGATTTCTACGAGGGCACGGACTTCCCCAAGGGTGTGTCTCTGCTCATGTCGTTTATTGCAGTCATCTGGACGATGAGCGGCTACGACAGTCCGTTCCATCTGTCTGAGGAATGCTCCAACGCCAGCCTTGCATCCCCGCGTGCCATCGTTATGACTTCTAGCTTCGGTGGCGCCATTGGATGGGCTTTCAACGTGGCCATTGCCTACACTGTCGTCGATATTGATGCTGCTCTGGACTCTGATTCGGGCCAGCCCTTTGCTGCCTACCTGATGCAATGCTTGGGCCAAAAGACCGCCATGGCCTGCCTGTCTTTGACCATCATTTCTGCCTTCTGCATGGGCCAGGGTTGTATGGTTGCTGCCAGCCGTGTAACCTTTGCCTACGCCCGTGATGGCTGCTTCCCCCTCTCTCGCTACTGGTCTGTGGTCAACCCGCACACCAAGACGCCTGTCAACGCTGTTTGGTTCAATACCTCCATTGGCTGCTTGCTCCTGCTTCTGCTATTTGCCGGTGATGTCGCCATCGGTGCTATCTTCTCCATTGGTGCCATTGGTGCCTTTGTCGCCTTCACAATTCCCATCACCATCCGCACCTTCTTCGTCGGTGACCGTTTCCGCCCAGGCCCTTGGAACCTCGGCAAGTACAGCTTTGCTGTCGGTGTCCTCTCTACCATGTTCACTCTGCTCATGATCCCCATTCTTTGCCTGCCCAGCGTGACCGGCTCCGATCTTGATGCCGAGGGCATGAACTGGACTGTCGTTGTGTGGGGTGGTCCGATGCTGTTTGCCATTATCTGGTTTATTGTCGATGCCCACAAGTGGTTTAAGGGCCCCAAGATTAACATCGCGCATATGATCCACGCGGAGCAGCAGGAGGCGTACATTATCCAGGCACAGCCTGCCGAGGGCGACGACACTTCGCAGCCCATTGTGCCTAGCAAGAAAGACGAGTTGTCTTCTGCATAGAGTATTTATAGCGCATATAAGCCCAGCTAGATTTCTATTTTCGTGTTAACTTTTAAATTTGACCACATTCTGACACATCAGTGCGTAGACTTCCATATCGCTCTTAGGAACTGGACGTAGTCCCGTTCTTTGATTAGCATATTAGTCATCTTATTATGACTATGCATCAGCCTGTGGGCTTTTAAGTAATCCAACCAGCAGGCAGGGATCGGGCACGATGTGCTCTAGACCTACTCATATGCTCTCTTGATCTGAAGGTTACCAACGGGACCGCCATACTCCATAATACAACCTACCGGGCGTCTCTGTGGGACTGGACATCATCAGTGCCTCGTCCTGGCTGTTGATGCGAATATTGGGTGGCTTCGGGGCTGACTGCACGGGCTCGACACAGGTGTTTCTGCTGCGGGCGTCGTTATCTAGGGGTGCTAGAGGTGTGTGTGGCTCCTTGCGGTTGGGTGCCTATCTCGTGTCTCGCCTTTTAGTCTAAAACTCAGTAAATACTGACCGGAGACTTTATCAGTGAGTCCCGAGACTCGATCGACCATCCTTCCCAGCTGTGCATTGAAAAGACGTACCAGTACCGCATGGCAGATGGCTCACACAAAGTAAGCTCATGTTCTCGTATCGTGCAGGCCGTCGACTAGTACTTGCTCTTGGTGGCTAACACGCTAGAACATCTTCTTTTTCAATCTCGGCGCCGCGGGCACTACCTACGCACGGTGTTGAAGCAACTACCGCTGCCCCTACTGCTCTTCCAGATCCTACCACCATTTCCGAGTCGATCATTCGTCGTACCGAGTACAAGAGCCACCTGAAGAATGTCTCCAGCATTCTGTGGTACCGAGCGACCATTACGATTCACGGTTCGTTGTGTGACGATCTCGTATGTGATATATTTTCAAGTCAATCCACCTAAAGACCTTTTCTGGATGGACCACAATGATCACACCCGCTCTAGAACATTGTCCTACCTGGATCTCTCGCCATTTCATGGCATCAAACAGGACATGCAAACACCATCCGCACATTACGCGGTGGTGAGCTGAAGCCCGATGCGTATGCCGACAAGCGCCTCCTCGGCATGCCGCCCGGTGTCAGCGTGATCTTGATCATATACAACCGCTTCCACAATCATGCGGCTGATAACTTGGCCGCCATTAATGAAAGTGGCCGCTTCATGAAGCCGTCTGGTAGCCCTTACTCTAGGAAGCTTGGGAAAAGTTCGACAACGATGTGTTACAGACGGCCCGTCTCGTCATGTCTGTTCTGTACCTTGTCGACTACGTCAGAAACATCAACGATGTATGCTTAACACCTTTAATTTGTACGGTTCACTGTAGCAGGACACTAAACGACATCTGAACCGCACTAATTCTACATTTACCCCGGACCCTCGTCTTATTCCGCAGTTGCGGGCCAAGACAACCAGTCTAACCGCGACACTGGCAATGTCATGTCGGCCGGGTTCAACCCCGGCTACCGCTGGCGCGTCCGGTTGGGTTTTACGTCTACTAGGTGGAGGACAGAAGCTCGTACTTACCTTTCCCAACAACTATCATATGGGATGAGTGATGGTATTCGCGCGATGTGGCTCTTCGATATCTTCATCATCTTGTTTATTGATTACGTAATCCTGCGTTTCTCATCGCGCTTTCCGTGATTTGGTGGGTCCCTACCTACTCGGTAACTGGCTTTCCCGACGACAATCCACATCGTGATAACCATTATCCATCAAACAGCCCGGCATGTGAGTACGCTTTGTCATGATGCTTCTTTGACGTTACCGAACTAACATGTGCCTGTTTTCTTTTGTAGGATCGATCCATCAATTAGACTCCGGCGTGCGATCCATGCAAATGACCAGCTCCTGGTGGCTCGCATCCTAAAGTCACACCCCTACCTCCTACACAATCCAGACACATCCGCCGCCGGCCTGTCGAACTCCAACCTCCATCTAGCGGCTTCCCTGGGCCATGTACAGATATGTCAGCTCTTGGTCAATCTTGGCCACGAGCACGACGGCCCGGCATTAAACGAGAACCGGGAGACGTCGTTGATCCTGGCGGCAAGAGGCGGTCACATTGAGGCTGTGCACTACCTATGCCAGACAAATGCTGACTGGATACTGGCGCAAGACGCACATGGCCGTGATGCCCTGATGGAAGCCAGCCGCGGTGGTCATGATACGGTGGTGCAGATCCTACTCACGTATGTTCCCGGTGGCGCCGAGGATGCAGTCCGCCGTGAGGACAAAGAGGGAAACACGGCTTTGCACTTTGCCAGTAGCAATGGGCATCTGCTTGTTCTGCGGACACTTCTTGCCGCCGGTGCTGATGCTGAGCACAAAAACGTGTGGTGCTGGACGCCAGTAGCGTACAGTGCGTCAGTGCAGGCTGAGGTTTATCTCAAGGGATTGGTAAACCAGAACAAGGCACAGGCACAGACCAAGGGACAGGCCGTTGCTCATGTTGCTGCCCCGGCCCAGTCTCGGCGATGGAAGTTTGGTACCGGTGACAGTTCCAACAAGGCCAAATCTAAAGCAGCTGCAGCCGGCGTGCGGATTGTCCGTGACGACGATAAGTAGACGTCCCGGTCAAGCTTGGCTAAGCTGGGAAGAGTACCTCTATGGCTAGCTATTGAGTATGTCTATGCATTATGAGTCAATTGTTTTTAATATCATAGCAAGCGTGTCGCGGCGTCTTTTCTAGTGTTTTCATCCTCTGTTTTATACTTATTTAAAAGTATCTTGGTAATCATTGATTAACTCTGTTTTGTACTTACTGGTACTTTTTTTTACAGTTAATTTTTGGTATGAGCTTGATGTCATCTTGCAGTCTCTTCCACCAGTAGTATAAAGTGAATCACAATGCTCGAGCCAGCAGCTTGGGGGGCTTGTCCCATCATCAGCATACTTCCTCCCATGACTGCCTTGCGACGAAAATAATATGGCAATGGTCGGCAAAGCTTCTTGTCGTCCGATGCCAAGACGCGCAATCTTGCCGTCCTGTTTCATGCTTTTATGAGGAAACCGCGTCACTATTCTAGCTCTACTTGCAATCTACGTTAGGTATAAATACCATAACAATCGTTCCCTTGAACCTCTTTCTGAGCTTTACTACTTTTCATGTTCAGCAAGAGCTTCAACCTCTCGGTACTAAATACATCAACACACTTCATTCTCTACCTCCTAGTCACTGGTAGGAGGTTATCAACGGTGTCACTCGTTCTGCCACAGATTTTCGTTGTCGTTCTCTTCGGTCAAAAACAACAAAAGGTCGTCAAGCTGGATAACCACGGCCAGCCTTCTCGCTGGCAACCCGCAGGTTTCCAAACAGGACCACTCCCTTCACCCGCAGCGAAGGTAGTGATTGGGCAGTACTTTGGCTGTGACCAAGCAGAAAATCCTTACTGGGGTTGGCTTGTTGTTGCTGCGTTCTACGACTCCGACGACAGGAAGATTTGGGCCACGGAGATCTTTATTGCCCAGACGGGAGACCCCGTGGAAAGTTAAAGCTGAACCTCACCTGTAAGCGGTCATCTTGTCACAGCGGCATACGAGACCATCCTCACTGGCCAGGCCCGTCACAGCCTCATCAGAATAGCAGTGTATAAATGCTTTACATCCCACGCACTAGAAAATATTTGATCAGAGAGCATAGCACGGCATAGTCTCATCCTTTGCAAGGCTACGGATAGGAAGAAGCAAGCCAACGCTGGAAGAGTCGACGAAAGCAATGGCCTTCAACAGCTCCGGGGGAGGCAACCCGAGGTATGGACATGATGGACTTGGTAGCGTACCGCCATCTCAGGCCCAACCATTCCAGACCATGGGTACTCAGCCACGTTTCTACTACACACCAACAGCCCCAGCTGTCCCAGCACTACCTGCGGTCTGGCCATATGGAGCGCAATCCTTTCCTCAGGCTCAAGCTCCGGCATTGTACCCTGTGACAAGTCAGCAATACCTGCCCCCCGGTATCCGCGTGCCACAGACATCACAGAGACCGGCAATACCTCAGGGCCAGGGACCACATCCTCCCACACACCGTGACTTTCGGAGCTGCAGCATGCGCAACACCACTGGCGGCTTTGGGTGCGAGCCGGGGTACAACTACTTCTTCCCAACAAAACACACCAAAATCCATGTTCTCAAAACGGGCGCAACACCGCCATGGCAGTTGCCGCCTAACTTTGCCATCCAGTTCCATGCCTGCCACGTCCCCGTAAATACAACGCTGGGTGAGCTGATGAAGGGGTTCGGTGCGAAGAACAAGCTGCCAAAACTGAATGTAATAACAGAAGTATGTCCCGGCGGGGGTGGCAAGTGGTACAAGGGCATCGAGGTGAGCGGCGACAACTTTGACATGCTGAAGAAGCCGATCAAGGAGCTGGGCTGGGACGAAACGAGGACAGGCCTTCGGGGTGAGAAGAAGGTCGTCTACATCTACGTGCAACGAAACTGACTGGTCGTTTTTGTTTAGCTACTTTTGTTTGCATTTGTATTGTTTTCACTTGTATTTCCGGGACACCAATGCCACGACCGAGACAAAATGAACAGCGCTGACTATTACTATTATTACAATATGACTTTTATTTACACCCTGGCTACCAATTTTCAAATAGATAGAGAAAACTAGCGTACAACAATAGAGTGACAACTGCTCTGGAAAATCATGGCATGCCACATAACCACAGCCTAATAGCCGTAGTAGAGAGGCTCGTCAAAGACGTGGTATCTGTGACCCCTTACGCCCTCGCCCCGGAAGAGAGCAGGGAAACGCCAGCCCTCCGGAAGTTCATGTTCATGAACTCTGTGGTTGCGAGCCTCCGCTTCGGCATTGATAAGGTAGTCTGTCCGCTCTTGGCTGTCGGGCACGACAAACTTGGCGACTTGAAGCTCAGTGTCGGTAATTGTGCTGCGGCTGATTCTGGCGTAGCCAACACGCTGAAGGCCCTTGAAGAGAATATACTCGCACCAACGATCCCAGTCGCTAGGGTCAACATCGTGCATGCCAGACTTCTTGGAGACGTATGTGTTGTAATTGCCCTCCAACGGGCGTGTGACAAGGTAGCTGAGAAGGAAGCTTGGGCGTGTGGATGATCCCATGAGCTTAGCTAGGTACTCGGACTGCAGCCGACGATCCTCAGGGTCCTCCTCCTGGCCGGAGTGGAAGACAAAGACGTCGACTAGTGTGCCATAGACATCGAGGGTAGCGTGAATGGCAGGAGCTAACTCACCAACCGGGCTGGGCAGCAGATGGTGGGTCGAGTTGATAATGGGGAACTTGGACAGCAGGGCTGCACCCCAGGTGTGCTTGTTGGGTCCCGGGCCATAGTCAACGTACATGCCAAGATCCTCGGCAAGGAACTGGGTGGTGTCGCGGTTGCCCATGATGATTCTCTGAAGATCGCTCTCGAGCAGGCCAACAACATCCAGCTCAGCTTCCTTGATCAGATCACGCATACGCCGCTCAGAGCTCCACATGTCATTGTCGAGGCTGAAGTGGATGGTCCAGATACCAGCAGTGAGGACACGATCCTCGGCGTGATACGGCTTATAGTCGTTGGTCGGGAAGCGGATGAAAGCCGCAATGAGAAAGATGAGATTTAGGACGCCAGCAACACCGTAGTAGTACTTGCGGCGCTGGGTCGTCTGGGTGCGCTTCTGGTACTTGGGAGATGGGCGCTGTGTCTTGGACATGTTCAAGTTGAAAACACCGCATCCAATCAGGAGCATCATAATGGTCATGATCCAATCGGTATGCTCGCGCACGAGAGAGCCTCCGGGAACGAACGCGTAAGCAACGACCCAGACATGGAAGAGCACCATGAAGTTGTAGACGAGGAATCCCAGACCAAAGGTAAGGGCGGGGCTCTTTTTTGATGCGCAGGAGAAGAGAGGCACTGCAAGGGCCATAAGATACACGGACAAGATGGTGGCGCCGTAGAAACCGAACCAGCCACTGTAGAGGGTAAGCATGGCTGCGCCGACAGATGCAATGCCAAAAGCAGACCAGGAAGAAGCAAGTCCAGGCAAAGACACACCCAGAAAAGCGCCACCTGTCATAGCAAAGATTGTGTAGTATGCGTGGGTGTTGGAGAGGGGACCGCGGACCGGGTAGCCCTCCCAGACCCAGAGAATCATGGTGCTTGTGTCAGACAGCAGCGAGTGCAGGGCAAAGAGAAGGCCACCAATCGCAAAGGCGTAGAGCGTAGATGAAGACTTATCGTTGCGCGTAACCTCGCCTCCCAAGACAGGACGCTTACGAGTGAAACGGAGAGCAGCTAGGATAGCAAGGACGAGGCCGGTGCCGTTCCAGCCGCCGTTGTCACCATGCATGACGGGCCAGATAGGGTTGTTTGTGTGGCAGGCAAACTTTGCGATGCTGGACATCAGAAGACCAAAGATGAAAGACAGAACACGTGCCTCAATTTTGGCCTCGTTGACAGCGTCGGAGTAAAAGGTTGCAACCCAGGCGAGGCACTGCATTGAGACACCAAAGCCGACAGTGAAGAGGCGGTACACCGGGTCGTCTACCTTGTATGCAACGAGACCGGCGACTGATAGGAGATGGAAGAAGCGCTGGTACTTCACAATAAGGCTGCGAAGGGGCCGGATGACAAGGATGAAGGGAGAGATGGTGGACATGACAAGAGCTTCGTAGCCGGAAATGCCCATGTGCCAGAGAGGGAAATACCAGATGACCAGGCCCAAGCTAGTCAGGACAGACCAGAAGGCAAAACCGTGGTAGATGTCGGCAGCGGCATCGAAGACATCGGGCCAAGCAAAGCGGGTCGAGAGGGCGGCTTGCGCAGCAGCTTTGATCTTCTCCTTGTCAACCTTGGTGACCTCGACAGCGGAACGGGAAGCACTATAAGAAGAAGAATGTTTAGAGCAATGTCCTACTAATTTAAGTTGTGGCATCAGCGATCATAGACCATTGGGCTCGGGAGACATGATTGGGCAAGTCAGGAGGCAGGACGTGCCAGACAACGGCCAAAGGTATAGGCGGAATGCGTGAATTGACGTGTGCCATGATATAACAGTAGCTCAGCCTTATTTTCATACACAAAAATATCCTGCCCGTCCTCGTCCCGCCTTGCGACCAGTCCTGGTCTTTTCGTCGGATTTAATATGTAAGACAGAGGACCCGCTGTTTTCAATGTAGCTCTTCAAATGGTCACAGGATATCACCGTGGAAGATATTGCACGTACCCCTTGCTGGTGCCCTTAGTGTCCTTAACGACTAGTTCCAAGGTGTCGAAATCCAAGGCGGTGACTGCGTCGAAAGCAACGTCGAATAGGACGAGCGACCACTCGAAGAATGCATATATGGTGTAAGCTGTGCATGTCAGTACAACAAAACATTTCAGCCTTCATAGCTTCCGCGGATCTGTCTGTGGAGGCATACCGCCAGGCTCGCGGTGAACCTTGTGCTGGATAAAAAAGTACACGAGCGGCACGATGGCGCCAAAGAAGGCACCAGCGACGTATTTGCGGTACTTGATGGCTGTTGCATTGGCCGGCGGGCTAAGGGAGATGCAACCAAACATCCATGGGATAGTGGCAACAAGGTAGGAGATCATGAAAATATCATGCCAGTCATGGTTGTCGGTGGACGTGACATAGGTCCAGCCGCCACAGGTCAAGGTTCGGAAGACGCCCGAGTAGGCGACAATCTTGGGCAGGGCATAGCCGGGCTTGGCAGTCAGGAGGTACCAGAGACCAACGAGGGCAAAGCGAGGGCCTTGGTGGGTTAGCCATGGACGGGGCCAGACCTGCGTTGGGTCTTGAGAGAATGAGCAGACGGACCGGAGGTGATGGCAATGAAAACCATAAAAAATGACCGTTCGGGGAATCTATCGCCAATGGTTGCGGATACTGAGGGAAACCATTCTTGCGGGTAGCCGAACCACTCGTTCTGGACAATCTTGTGGTAATGAAGAGATATACCAACGACGAGGGCACTCAGGAAAGCAGCTTTGTTCGTTAGATCGGCAATACAGTAAGCAGAAAGTAGGTGCGTCGCGGAGTCGTACCGTATGCTGCAAGCGTGTGCGCGTAGCTGATCCAGCGGCCACTAAAAGTCAGGAGGACGCTTATGTCCTTGTCCTTGTATTTCGAGGACATTGTGTCGGGGTGGTGAGAGGGAGAGGATGGGTTGTCGCAGAAGTGAGGTCGAGGAAAGTGCACGTTTGGTGGATGGTGACGTCTGGGCGAGGATGCGGAAGGCTCGGAGGCTATGTGTGCGTAACGCGAATCGTATCAGAAAGAAAAGGTGCGACCAGCCTGGTTGCTTTCTTTTAGCCTTGTTCTTTGAATACCGTTCACGGAGGAGGAAGGGTAAAAGAAAGGGGAGATATGGTGAAGCACGCGCTTGCGGGTGAGGAAGTCACAGGCAGTAAAGCCAAACAGCGCCAAGAAGCTATCGCAACCACAAAAGGCATGCGTGGAAGCTACAAGCTCCCGGCACCCCTTTGAAATACGGGGTAGTTTATATAAGCATATGACGCTAGCCAATCATAAGCAGAACGTCTCGGTCTCAACTTCTACATATATTTGAGATATATTTTGCGATGTTGATGCTCGCTTAGTCACGGGGCGTGTAGATGGCGGGTTGGCGTTTAGATAAGGCGGGTTGCGCTTCATCACGCATAGATTTGGAGATGAGTAAGGTTCCAGGACAAAAGTGTTGTATCTGACTTCAAGTGTTCGCATGTTTCTTTCACAGTTCTATTATTTGCAAACCAACAAGGACCATTCAGCCGGATAATCAGTCATCACATTCTTTAGGCCCTATTATTTCAGCCTATTACGAGCTAACACACCTCGGAAGTGCCTTGTCTTATTAGCTTAGGGCAAGGTGGCCTGACAAATTTGACGCCACAAGTACTTGATTGGACGACTAGCATCCCGCGACAATAGATAAGATAAGCACTAGTCATGGGGCTGCTCGAGCCTCACGACAAACAGGGCTTGAACCTGGCTGCGCACTGCTGCACCTCCCTATATATCCTGGCCTCTTCTCCCAACTCTTCTGACACAACAAGAACACAATTCCAAGCACAACTGACAATGGCAACCGACGGCGACCTCTTCGCAATCCAACCCATCCAACAGACGAAATGCCCACTCTTTAACAAGCTGCCAGCAGAGTTGCGCGCTCAGATATTCGTCTACGTGCTGACCGACTACCCCGATCATGCGAGCGAGAAGAGGTACACCGCCACCACATGCTACACGCGCCCCGACTACTTCGCACCGCGCAGGAGTGACACCGCACTGCTACGAACGTGCCGTGCGGTTTACTGCGAGAGCTGGTTCCTGCCCTTTCAGCTTCGGGAGCAGGTCCACTGGCTGGCTGAAAACAATCGGTACCCACCCGAATACAGCATCGACCAGCAGCAAACGATCGTTCTACGGAACAGACGTCTTTACGCGCTGCGGAATGGCCATGGCAGACATGAGATCCAGTGCATGCGTGTCTTTGCCCAGATGTACAGACTTGAGGGTGGCGAGCTCCTCAAGTTGATCAGGCAGTATGGCTTTTTACCACGTCAGCTGATCTTGACGATTCGCCATGCCGACTGGTGGA
The DNA here is from genome assembly GCA_029298705.1 of Ophiostoma triangulosporum. Classification (NCBI taxonomy): domain Eukaryota; kingdom Fungi; phylum Ascomycota; class Sordariomycetes; order Ophiostomatales; family Ophiostomataceae; genus Ophiostoma; species Ophiostoma triangulosporum. The sequence continues at coordinate 41,590 of JANSLO010000010.1, read as the reverse complement.
ACTGGGAGGTTGACAGGCCGCTGTACTTCAACGCGGGTTGGATAAACGAAATTGCCTCCCATCTGCCCGATTGTGTCCGCGAGTTCCGCATCGACATTGAGACAGTCAGTCGCAGAAAGGCGCAGCTCGTTGAGATTGCCAAACAGATGAGTGAGCGGTGGTTCATCAAGCGGAGCGATGGTACGGTGCTGTATCCCGACGTGACGCGCCAACTCATGACCGAGAGCAACTGGGTAGGGCCAAGCGAGTGGCACGGCAAACGCTGGGTACGCGACGAAGTCACAGAAGGGAAAATCAACTTCGTTGTATTGTCTATCCCATTCCGCTTGGAGCACGTTATCACGAGGGCGGGAGGCCAGATCAGCGACACGGCGCGTCGAATGGCAGAGGCAACTCCGTTTGACAGCAATGCAATGGAGCTGTTTTACGGGACGGTGCGGCCTGAGCAACATCAGTATCCAAGGGGACCTACCATCAACGTTGATTATGTGGTGAGAAGACCGGGAGGTATAAGGGAAGGCCATGGACGATTTGAGATACTGCGACGTGTCCGGCATAGAAGATGAATGTGTTTGAGACGAATTTTGTTATGTTTTAAATAAATCTATCCAAACTATCGAGTGAAGCCGATGAGATAAATCGACAGAGCCCAGTACTCACATACTACCTCGTACCTCGACGACTTACGCGTCTCTTAAAAGCTCGCCAGCCTTTTCAGTCCTCAGTGAGAAACTTGCGGGGAAGGGAAGTGGGTGACTTTAAATGGTAAGTATCTTGAAAATCATAATAGCGAGGTGTTCAGAGCACTTACGACTGTCCACGGAACGCCCATACTGGCTGAAATGGTGTGCGGCGGCCGTCTTTATCCAAGGGATATTCGACGTTGATTGTTGCCACGAGGTTTGCCAGAATAATCATCAAGCTGTTCTCAGCCAATGTTCTGCCAATGCAGACGCGCCGACCAAAACCGAAGTTGCCGACTGGGAAGGGTTCCCCGTTGCCGCCCTCATTCATTGGGAGAAAGCGTTCTGGCCAAAACGTCATCGGGTCCGAGTACACCTCTTCATTGTGGTGCATGGACCAGACGTTCTGATACACGATTGTGCCCTTGGGAATGTACATGCCATTGTACACGTCGTCGTTGAGTGCGGCGTGTGGGATACCCAGCGGCGACAATGGGTTCATGCGATATGTCTCCTGCAGTACAAGATTCAGGAAGGGCAAATTGGGGATGTCATCCCATGTCGGCAGCCGCTCTGAGCCCACGACGCGGTCGAGTTCTTCTTGGGCCTTTAGCTGCACATGGGGATTTTCCATAAAATAAAGGATGAACAAGATAACAGTCGTCGCAGTCTGAGGCGGTAATTAGTTATCACTTCGACCCCAATACAATCTCTATGCAGGCGCTTACAGTGTCGTTGCCAGCAATGTAAATTGCAGCGGCCGCACCACGAATGTCGTCCATATTAAAATCATTCTCAATGCCCTTTTCAGAGTTTGAGTTGTAGATGGCAAGGCGATCGTGGGCGAAACATTTGCGGATGATTTTCTGGTCCATTTCGTGTTTGGCCTGGCTGAATGGCACATTTGTGATGGCCTCAATAGCCCAGCGCCACTTGTGAGCGTACCGCAACCGTTCCATGAATGGAAGCCAAGTGGGAAGATACCGAGCTGTATATAGTCAGAATCCGAAGCCCCTTTAAAATAAACAAAACAAATTGAAGACCATCGGGCCACCAATGAGACTGGCCGGCTTACTTGCTGGGAATCGGTCAACAATACTGCTTGCTGGAGCACCCGAATTACTGATTGCTTCGGCGGCATCATCAGCAATCTTGATCCATGGGCTGTTGGGCCCGTCGACCTCGACACCAAACGAGATGTTGAGCACAATGGCAACAGCAAAACGTCTAATGGCATTGTTCCAATTATCGGGGTCATCGACAATACTTTTTAGACACAGCAGGGCCTGCTTCTTCTGGTGAGACTGGTACTGGCGGACCTGGGATTTGCTGAAAGCTGGCTGGAGAATCTTGCGATGACGCTGCATGCGAGGGCCCCAGCGCAGCCACGTCAGGGTAGGGGCCCAACCCATTCTGCGGTGTTAGTAACTGCACATAAAACAACAGATGCGGCGATACGAACTCTTCAAACATGATAAACTTTGGACGATCGCTATAGTTTGCTCCCCGCTTGTCCAGCAGGTCCACGGCTGCCTTTAGGCTGTCCAACACAATCCATTTTGTGCCAAACGTTTCGAAATACAGCACATCCGACTCTTACACAGGAGACTTGTCAGCAAGTATTCAACCAAGGATGGTTTTAAAACATACTATATTCTTTGGACCATTTGGCATACTGCATAAAAGCGCGCTCGAATGGGATCTTTCGATAGTGCCCAAGCAGAAACTCGCCAGGCGGTCCAGGCGGCAGGTGGTATTTCCTCTTCCCAAGAATGCGGGGGATTAGATACAGTGAAACAAAGCAGAACATAGCGGCTGCTGCGAGCAGCACCGCTGGCGGGAAGTTGTAGATGCTCATCGTTGTAGAATATAAAAAGCTTGGCAGTGGAAATACAATGAGCTACGAGAAATAAACTGGCGTGCGGTTTGAATTTATTGAAAATGCACTCGTAAACCGGAAGTATGCTCGCGCTGGGCTGAGTGTTATCAAAGCCTTTAGGAAGTTAATGGTGCTGTCGATAGAGATAAAGTGAGTGATAAGACAACGGCCGGCACATCTGCCGGATAGGCTGCACGCACGTACTATCATAGCCGGGTGATTACGCCGTCCTTTTCCTCGATTGCTGTTTCCGTGCCTCTCGTCGCAAGTTACAGGACGCGACTGATATAGGGATAGCGATAGTGATGCTCGCCATAAACTGTTGTATTGCTATCTACTAACTAGATGATCACTACGTAGACCAGCCTTTCTTCAGGCCATCCTGCGCGTCTGCCAAACCAATAACGTCTCCCATCTTTGCGTGAATATCAAAGAGGTTTGCAAAGTGCGTTTCCTTGCAGGTATCCGAGCACGCTTCTTTAGCAATCTGTATCGCAATTAGCTGGTGTAGGCACATTTGCCGCATCCCCGTCTGTTTTGACTTACGATACCCCGGAAGCCCAGTCCTTGCGCATCCAGGACACTCTGTCGGATCTCGCCACCTGTCCGCGCACCACAGAAAACCAGAGTGTCAATCTGGAGGACCTGCAGCTGTGTTGCGAGGTTTGTGCCAAAGAAGGCGCTTGCAAATTTCTTCTTGATGACAAGATCGGGCACCGCAGAGTTGTCCTTGACAGCCGTCTCGGGTACAAGACCGTCCAAGAAGCCAACATGCTGCCGCTCGCTGTCCATTTCGTTGAACGTGCCCAAGATGTCGACCGACACCTTTTGTGTCCATAGTCCGGCGTCGCGGAGATTGGCATTTGTGAATAACGTGTTTGCCCAAATCACCGGGCATCCACCGCTGCGTGCTGCAGCAACAAGAGACCCGACAGCAGCCGGGACTGTTCCTCCCGTCCCACACGATGAGTCCAGTAGTGATTGTGGCGATGATGACGAAAAGTAGGGCTTGGCCACATCTATAATAATCAAAGCTGGCCGCAATCCCCAGCCCAGCGGCGCCTGCGTCTTGTTTGAGATGCTCTCTGCATATGCAGGGTAGTCCGAAGGCAATAAGGCAGAAGTCATGGTCGTAATGTTTTTGACTGGGATGTATCGGATGGTCTTTGTGTTTGAACGAGGGCTACTACGCCACATGTGAAAAGTAGTTGTAGAGTTGAAGCAAAGCAGAGTAAGATAATGCTGCTAATGACATCCCTTATCATGCATTCATTACGGGCAAGTAACGATAAACCTAAACTGGGTCCGGCCGGCATTTTCACCTACGGCGAACAACCAAAGCAGCACAAGTACCGCTAAATCAAATTATTTTCTGCAATTCAGCAAATAATACAAGAAATATGCAATTACATACTACCACGCTCGGAGACTGTCGTCCAAAGGTGCCCAATCCATCATGCCATAGCTTCCAATCCCAAGAAACTCGGACAGCTCGTGCTCGAACGAACTGCCAATGGCACCAATATCGGTACTGGATGGATCGCCCAAGACATCTTCCGCCGGACTAGGTTTGAGTCCCAGGCCACTACTAGAGCTAGAGAGATCCGAGGTTCGCGCAGCTGACTCCGCTGCAGCAGTGAGCATTTCCAGACTTGCCGGCATAGACCAGCCTACAGAATTATCGTCGACGTTGGGGATGACAGTGGGAATAGAGTTGACTGCACCTGCAAGAGATATTTGCTGGCACGAAGAAGCAGCTTTTGTTAACGACGTAAGCCACTTTGATGCCAGTGGCCACGTGTCTTGAAACTCTGCAAGCATCTGAAGGCACTGGGCCAGCTTGGGTGTAGCGGTCCCTGACAGGTTCGGGCATACTGGTCGTTAGCCCAGGTCCAGAGTGGCTCATTAAATTTATACAAAATCACTTACGTTGCGGTGTCCGGATCAGCTGCGAGTAAAGAGTGCCACAGGTGTAGAGCGAAAAAAGCTGTAGTCGCGTTAGTAAATTTAAAGTTGGTCAAAGGACATCCGTTTTTCAAGAGATGGCCATACCAGTATTGCAGAAAAACCCTCAGCCTCTGCCCTTGTTGACATGAACCATTCCACTGGCTCCATCAACCCCTGGACGTTCTCGTAAAGCTCACCGGCCACTGTGCTCCAGAATGAAGCTGGTGAGCCGTCACTATTTTGGGTTGTGGCATTGGACACCATGCTATTCGATATTAGTGCGTGGACAGACGGCACAGAAGTAGGTCGATGCTTCTATACTTACATATCGAGGAAAACGCGTCGCACGACAATATTGGCTAGACGGATGACCATGACAACGCTCAAGTAGGCAAGATGAACCTGCTCAGCACTATGACCGCGCATATTCCACACACTCCACCGATGGTTGCAAGGGATTCCCTTTTCCCAGTCTTTCAGTTCGCAGCACATGTTTGCAAAACTGCTGCAAGGGTCCCAAGCGGGCACACCGTTGTATTGGAAGTCAGCGGGCTGTGCACTCCGGGCTACGCGCCCCCAGAGACTGTGGGCTTGTAGCAGTGTTGCGAATATAGAACGCGACGAAAGCGACACCAGTTCCGGGTGAAGCTCTGCAGCTTTCGTACCTGGCATGGCAGCTCGTGCGGCAGGTAGCCGTCCAAAAGCAAAGTCGCTCTCCTCACATGGTAGTAACGCTGTGATATCCCCGAGACTGAATGGGACCGGGGAAGCGTGGCTCGTATGCAGATTGTCCTCGGCTGCACTTGTTAGCTGTTTACCGAGCAAACATAGTTGATGTCCTCATATAAGTAGACTCACTTTCAAGCACCCAAAATGTTCGTCTTGCGATTTCTGCTTTGACAATGTCCTCAGTCGTGGCATTATCCGACAAAGTGTACGTCTCTTCCCGATGTAGGCGTAACAGGCCGGCCACTAGATTGCATCAGCCCTGAACCACAGCAATGAAACATAAACAAAGCACACGAGGAAAATTGACCTACTCCTAACAGCAATACCCATATGCGTCTTCCCGAGTCAGCAAATATACAACGGCGATAGCGGGCTATCGTGGTGATACTTACCGAGCTCCTGACCTTGTCTCCATGGCCCCATTGAGACAGTGCTAGGAGTAGAAAGGCTTGTACATTCTCAAGTGTTGGATCATACATGCAACTGGAGACGAGCAGTGATGCGTGGTGCATAAAGTACTCGCTTGCTGCTTGGCTGCTCCCATATCGCCGTATCAGACATGGCGTGAATCTACATGACACACTGAGGATACTGAATATGAGGAACGCAGGTATGGATGTCGCATCTTGAGATAGTTTCTCGAGAAAAAGCCGCTTTGATATAAAGCCGACCTGGAAGCAACACGTCCACATGGTCTTGCACCCTTCTATCACTTCTCTCTGCGGCGGTAAGAAGCTGTGGGGGATCTGGGCAGCGCCAGAGAGTGAAGGTGAACTGCTGGGTGTGGGGAACGGGGGACCGAGCGAGACCTCTTCGCGGGTACTGGGTATGTCAGTAAATGGAGCCCCGGACAGTCCAAAGAAAACCTACCCCAAGAATGGTTCTGGGACGCTGTTCTGGTCGGGCATATTGGCACTCTCTGATTCTTCGCTGGCGGTGGCATCCTTGCTCTTCTGCACCTTCTCGACGCGATACTGGAATCTGTCAGCCTCGTTGCATCTAGTTGATACTGTAAATCGTGTCAAGTCTCATATACGTACCCCGCGATCAAAATGACTATGGCCACGTGTAGGAAAGAAGCTATCAAAGTATTAGTGGTCTGATCTCACCAACACGATGTAGTATCGGCCTACCAAGAACTTGCGTGCTGACTGCCGGCACGCTGGCAGCCGTCGCAGGGTGCTTTGCCGTTATGTGTGACGCACTTCGTCCTCAGCCGGCGGCATCTGGTCAAATTAGAGCGTGATCTTCCCCTTTTTCCTTTTCATGTGTTCCTCTTTTTTTGATGTTCTACAAACCTTCGACATGCAACACTCGCCCGTCTCAGCTTTGGTGGCTCTTGTCCGGCAATAGCAACAGGCGCGCCATGGAGCTCCATCGCGAGTTGTTAAAGCAGTGAAGCGTGAATGCCAGGGGTGACTCGTAAAGACAATTGATGCTACAGCCATTATCTGTCCATAACCACGGGGCATACCGTTGATATAAAGTGCCTGCCGAGAATCTGAATACTAATGCATGATAAGCAGTTGTGCCGGCCGGCAGAATGCTTGTTATCCGGCCCGGTTGCCTTATCTGTATCCACCCAAGTGCCGCAAAGTGAGCTACTGGGAAAGTACTATTGGGTGACGGTGGCTGTATCTACTAGGCAAGTTTGGGTAAGGGCTCGGGACATCTAGTTATCGAATGAACTCTGGCAGGCAAAGTCCAAAGCTCTCGGCATCAAATCAATTGAAATGGCCTTATCTTGCATTGTGTTCGTTTTGATTTTAACAGATTTGGATCCCGACTTGCTATCCAACACACTGCATCATATGCCAAATCAGATCTTTCATCTGTCTCGTCTTCCTCGGAGTTTAGCATTTGTATATTCTCTTATCCTCTTATCCATCTCTTGGTATTTCAATCTTGCAATTCGACTACCACAGCCTTCACCTTCACCTGTGCATCAACCGACACAATGGGCGAGTTTGTTCCCAGTACGGAAGCAAATATGGGCATTGCTACTTCATCAGACGGGACGGCAGTCGTTACCAGAGTTTCTGCATTCGAGGGCTTCGAATACGAGCCAAGCCAAGACGACCCGTACCGATACATGCAGGGTTTTGGAAACCGCTTCGCATCGGAAGCCATGTAGGTCGAAACTCTTTTGGGCCGGCCCATGCTTTTCTGACACTCATTTGATAGTCCAGGATCACTGCCAGAGTGTGGTCGCAATGTTCCACAGCGGAGTCCTTTCGACCTGTACTCGGAGCAACTGAACGGCACCTCGTTCATCTCGACTCGCCAGAGCCAGCTCCATGTGTAGGTTCTCGTGGCCTCTTTTGATCTGGGACTGGGATTGCTAACGGAAAAGCTGGATGTATCGGATCCGCCCATCTGTTGCACACCGGCCATTGGCTCCCATGCAGCCAAATGACGATGTGCAAGCGTGCTTCTCACCGATGAATCCGTCCGTGAAATACACCCCTCTGACCTACACCTGGGGCCCCCTCGACATTCCTCCAAAGAGCTCAGGCGAAGTCACGTTTGTCAGTGGCCTGAAGACCATGGGTGGCCACGGCGATCCCACCACAAAGGAGGGAATTGCCATTCACATGTACGCAGCCAATGCAAGCATGACAAACGAGGCATTTTGCAACAACGACGGAGATTTTCTTATTATTCCCAATGAGGGCCGCCTAGACATCCAAACCGAGCTGGGAAGCATATTTGTCAAGCCTGGCGAGATTGCCGTTGTGCAGGCGGGCATCCGGTGGCGAGTCTTTCTCCCCGACGGTTTCGCGCGAGGCTACATCCAAGAGATTTATGGCACTCACTACGAGCTTCCTGATCTTGGGCCTCTTGGAAGCAACGGCATGGCCCTGCCAAGGGATTTTAAAACGCCAGTGGCTAGCTTCGACATGGACGACTCAAAGTGGTGTGTGGTGACGAAGCTGGCTGGTCAGTTCTACTGCTACGAGCAGCCATGGACGCCTTTTGATGTTGTCTCGTGGCACGGAAAGTGAGTGCAGCATACTTCGAAAGACAACTACTGAACACAGACTGACATAAGCTACCTGTACAGCTACGCCCCGTACAAGTACGACCTTTCCAAGTTTATCTCTTTCAACACCACACTCAAGGAGCAGGTCGACCCCACGGCGCACACAGTCCTCATGGCGCGCTCAAAGATCCCTGGTGTTTCCCTGACCGAGTTTGCCGCTTTCTTGCCCAAGTGGCAGACCAGCACAAACACGTTCCGCCCCCCGTACTACCACCGCAACATGGCCACGGAAATCGGCGGCCTCATCTACGGCAAATACGGCGGAAGCGCACGCAAGCAGGTGGCCGGTGGCCTTTCCTTTGAGAACAGCTACATGCCCCATGGTGGTACGTCTTCTGCCTGTCTTCCTTTCCTGGCCAGCTTTCACTGACCAATTTTTATCAATAGAAACCTATGACGCTTGGATCAAGGCCACTACGGAATCTCTGGAAAATGTCCTTGTTGGCACAGGCAGTCTTGGGTTCATGCTGCACATCAGCTCCCACCTCTCCATAACAACATTTGCGATGGAGCGCCACAACTGCATCAGACCGCAGCAGGTCGAACTCTGGGATAACGTACAGGCACGCTTCTACGACCATATCCCGGCAATTAACTCAATCCTACTGAAAAAGGGGCTGAAGCCTATGCCGGCGCCAGCACATGGCTGAGAAGACGAGGCCATCGGCTCGTTCAATGTGGATCAGATAGTTAGATCGGGTGGAAATTAAGAGTGAAATAGTGCATTTCAGTACGCGCACCATGTGTTGATTAATAACAGAGGTAGGATAACAAATCTCCAGTGCCAGATGGTTTGAACAAGTCCGGCTGGGTGTCTGGCATTGATAAGTATGTAAGTTGATTGGATAGGCAGTGTGTATGTGTAAGCAATGGAATAGGCAATAAAAGGGCCTGATAGTAAGCATACAGATCCACTATAGCACCAAGGGGGTGGTCTTGTTGATATCTTACGGGGGGGCCGGGGGCAATGATGCACCACAGATACGCTATCGCGAAGTCAAGAGTCCAAGATAAGATACGCCGTAGTGAGATGCATGCCGGAAAGGAGCCTGTGATTGCCTAACATACCGGGATGCAAAGGGTCTCATACACGCCACTGAAAATAAGCACACTAATCCTAATACACAAGCCCATGAATTTAAAGCAGTGTATTTACAGCCGAACCGGCAAAATCCAGATAGGCAAATGCCGCCAGAGTGCATGCCGTGCTCCCCTTGGCACGCGGTCATGTCGCATCAAGGGAATCATTTGTAAATGATATACAGAGTCGCAGAGCAACATTTGTTTAAATACTGGCCTCGGTCACCAAAGCCAAATCAGACACAGGCTACGAAACGGATCATCCACTCTTTCACCTACGCCTACTAGCCGACTGCTCGATCAACAAGAAGCATCGCAATGCCATCTTCTATGAACGGGTCTGACCCTGAAAAGGGTGTAAAGGCCATCGCCGAAGCACACCAGGCACACGATGTCGATATTGGCGAAGGCAACTCGGAGCTTGTCGCCGGCTCATTCTTCGACAAGGTGTGGAAGGTGCTGTCGTCGTCGGGCGTCGAGCTTCGTGGCGTGCAGCCGGTGCCCGAGGAACTTCGGACCGAGTCTTCCTTTAACAAGCTCTTTACCATTTGGTGCACAAGTCTTCTTTGTCCTCTGCCGTAAGTTTCACGATGACTGACGTCTAAACATCAGAACATCCCGGTATGCTTGAGCAGGAACCTGGTAGCTAACAGACAAGTATTGTGACTGGCATGCTAGGCACTCTTAGCTATGGCATGAGTCTCCGCGATACGTCTCTTATTATCCTCTTCTTTTCTCTCCTCATGTGTATTCCACCCGCTTTTATTGGAACGATATCCCCCCAGACGGGCATGCGCCAGATGATCCAGGCCCGTTACTGCTTCGGCATGTACCCGAACATCCTCGTTGTTATCCTCAATATGTGCACACTCTGCGGCTACGGCATCATCTGCCTTGTCACCGCAGGCCAGACCCTTGCTGCTGTTTCTGGCGACAGTATCGGCTCTACAGTAGGTATTGTCATCGTCGCAGTCTGCTCCATGGTGCCCGCATTTGGTGGCTTCAAAGTCATTCATCATTACGAGAGATGGGCATGGATCCCAGCCCTTATTGCGATTGTCGTGACTGTTGGCTGCGGTGGCTCCAAGCTTCGAAATCAAGTTACCGCTACTGAGCCTTTGTCTGCACCCACTGCTATCACATATATCAGCTTCATTGCAGGCTATATGCTGCCGTACAGCACGACAATTGGTGATGTTGCCGTTTATATGGGACCCAATCCTCCCAGACTGCGCATCTTTGCGTACACATGGCTCGGTATCTGCCTGCCGTCAATCTTGCTGATGATCGTGGGCGCTGCTATTGGTGGTGCCGTTCCCAATATTCCATCCTGGTCTACTGCCAACGATACCGACTCGGTCGGCGGTATCCTCGTTGCTATGCTGGAACCGGCGGGGGGGTTCGGAAAGTTCATTGCTGTCATTCTCGCCCTGAGTGTGGTTGCACAGATCTCACCGGGATTTTACTCTGTGTCACTAAACTTCCAGGTCATCTGGCCCAAGTTCGCAAAGATCCCGCGCATCTTCTTTGTTTTAGCAATCACGGCCATTGACATTGGCGTCGGCATCAAAGCAGCTGAGTCTTTTTTCGACTCACTTGAGGACTTTTTGGGCATCATCAGCTACTGGAGCGCTGGGTTCACTGCAATCCTTTTGACAGAGTGGTTTGTGTTCCGCAAAAACAATGCCAAAAACCTCGACATATCGATCTGGAGCAATGCGAAGCTTTTGCCAACCGGTCTTGCGGCGCTTGTGGCTCTTCTGCTTCCCTTTGGCGTTGTCGTCCCAGCCATGAATCAGGTCTGGTACACCGGGCCTATTGCCAAGAAAACTGGTGACCTCGGTTTTGAGTTCGCCGCTGTTCTTGGCGGCTTGATCTATTTGCCTTTACGTTATCTCGAAATCAAGATTACCGGTCGCATTTAATCGACGACCGATATCAATATAGTTCTTTAAATATAGTTGCTTCAGATTCAAATACCGGTTATTCCTTTTAGTATCGCCTGCGTCCATGCCCGTTGGATTTGTGGTGACATTTCTTCTCTAGTATCCTATCTTACAAATTGATGTCTTATCATTATAAGCTCCGTACACGATCCATCCCGGCAGATAGGAACTAGATCATCTCGATACCATATCTCAAATGCCGGCCGGATTGCAAACCCGGCATACATACAGCTGGGCTCCATAAGCGATATAAGATAAGCAATACCGATACTACAACGTAGATATACATCGGTCGTGAACCTTTATAGAGCTCACGATGGTGTATGATGCAGCATCTTTTCGAACATCAACCCAACTGCCACAACCATGCCAACAGCCCTCGTTCAATCCCATCCCTACTACGAGGCTTCCAAAGCCGCCGGATTTCACCAATCACTAGAATGGGGATGCAAGCCATGTCTCGTCTTGATCGATGTATGCCGAGCATACTGGTCTGAGAAGTCGTCGCTGTCTCTCTTGTCCAACCCTTCCGGTGCTTCATCCCCGGAAAGCATGGCCCGTCTCCTCGCAGCAGCTCGTGCTGGTGGCATTCCCGTCATCTGGTGCCAAGTCAAATACACGCACCCAACAATGGTCGACGGAGGCGTGATGTACAAAAAGTCGCCGGGTATTTCCATTTGGCAAGAGGGCGATCTTCGGGGAATGGACGCGTGGATGCCGGGCCTAACCCCTGACTGGGACAACGAGGCTGTCATACTCAAGCGCAACCCAAGCGGTTTTTTTAATACAAACCTGACGGGCCAGTTGAATGCCCTTGGAGTCGACACTATCGTTCTGTGCGGTGTTAGCACAAGTGGTTGTGTGCGGGCGACGGCAGTGGATGCGTGCGGGCATGGGTTTCGATGCAAGGTGGTGGAAGAGGCGAGCGGTGACCGTAGTGTGGAGATTCAAAGAGCCACGCTGTTTGATCTCGACGCAAGGTTTGCTGATGTGGTGGGAGAAACCGAGGCGGTGGAAAAGATGAAGGCAGGATGGGTATGATCTCAGTATCTTATGTAACTTAGTTAGCTATTAGTAGTATTACTGGCAATTATATATAAAATAAAACAGTATCAACACAAGTCTATTAAAAAGCATAGAAAGAAGATCCAAGTTATCGTCGGAACATTGCTCACGTGACTGTGATGGACGGAACACCGCGGAGTGGTGTGGAGCTCCCGGGACGAGCAGAATCGAGGAACTGCGACGTGTTCAGGACTGAGGACAAGATTACCCCCGTACCGACTGTCGAGAGGGAGGCCGGGTACCCTCCTCAGATGTATAAGTAGGCAGGACGCAAGCGCCCTGCATCTCAAGATAGAAGAGCAGACAAGACCAGACTCTACCACCAGATCAACGCATAGTTATGATCACCCTTAGACCTGCAACGATCACGGTAACGGTGTCGACAACGATCATCAATATATGCTTACATCTCTTTTGCCGTCTCAATAATCCCCTTGCTGCAAACCCACAGTTATGCATTAAAATAGTTGCCCATGCACCAGAAAGTCAAAAGAAATGGGAAGCTCAACCAATTACGATGGTGTTGACAGTTGAAATACAAGACAATTATGGAAGTCAACTCCAAACTACTCACAAGATAATGGCGTCAGCCTTGTGGTTGTAGAAGCCTATGCTTACTGTGTACTATTTATTACATAATGGCCAAAATGGGCAAATATGATGCCGTACCAAGCACATCGTCGCAAGTGGTTGCTTTCTCTAATTAAGGGTATTTTATTATGCTAGGCTACATACACAATTGATGAGCCGTGTCAGCGGCGGCACTGCAAGCGGATGTTGTATTCGAGCAGAGTATCTTCGATAGCACTTCTTGCTGCACTCTCAAACTTGACAAAAAGCCGTACAATTATTCGATGGATGGTTGGTTGGATTTGGAGTTTGTCGTCGGTGCACAAAGCGTGCCACCTCGATGAATCATCAAATCCGGAGCATAACTCATCAAAATAAGATCTGATTTGCCATTTAGTCATACAGATACCGCCATAAAAGAGTATAATATGCCCCGACCTTTAGCGCAGGAGGAAATCTGTTCGAGAGTAGATGAAATGGAGATCGGAAGTGGTACGCCATATTTGAACGGCGTCCGCCGCCATCGTATATGATTTCGTTGCTGCAGCACAATGGGAACGTCTGTCAAGATGTCATCCTCGCGCCTAGGTCATCGTCGTCGGGCCCTGCACCTTGTCCGCAGTACGTACACTCAACACCTAAAACCGTCAGCGCAACCTGCTGGAAGTGACTTAAACAATAACATGGTGATCCGCCTTCGAAACCACTGCGATAGCTAATTGAGCCTCGAGGCCTGCGACATGGGAGAAACCATGGGCTGTTCAAGCCGTACTTTCACAACACTGGATTATGGACTTTATCGAACGTAATTTTAGCATATTATCGACCCAGGTACATCTGCTTTTGCTTTTTTTTTCCTTTGTAATTTCTATCACACACGACCAGGGGCGGGCGAAGATACGAGCACAAGCACGTGTCCAGCTCACTCATACCCCAACGCTCTACCTAGAGCCAGACATCTTCCTGGTTACCATCCCACTCAGAGGGGAGGGGCTACAGCGCGACAAGGCCGGGAAACGGCCGCTGGCTCTATCTGCTTTCATAAATTATGTAGTGATATATGTAGTTAGGTTAAAACTGTGTCGACATTATGTCTATATGTACGCGTCGGATACTCAACCGAAAGGGAGGTAGCGCTATGGTTACACGGAGTGTACGTGGGGTGTACGCGCCACGACGATAAAATCCAATAAAAAATTCAATCAGAAACGTGCACAGCGCGTCTTTGTCTGAAATCCAGCTCTAGCTAAGCAAAAATAGTATAACATGCCTGAGAATCTTGCAGAGCTTCTTTTCGTTTCCAGCAACGATGAGATATGAAACACAAACGACGCACACATGGTAGCTTCGTGGATCAATGCGGTCACATATTGCAAGGTAAGGCCCGAGGTGGATTCGTTTCTAGCTTGAGTCTTGACAGATGGGCGGAGTAGGGGCTTAGCCCCCCTCCGGGTCACCCCCTCGGGTCACCTACGCCCACAGTACCATGTTTGCTGATGCCTAATACTGGAACTTACCATCTGCGTATATATGTATTACCTTCAGCACACGCAAATACATCAGAAGTCATTGCACATAGATCATAAACCACTACACAACAAATCACAACAAACGAAGCAAACACCACAATGTGTATGTCTTTCATAGCTAATACCTCTACTCATACTGACAGAAACAGTGAAGGGTTGGCGCCTCCCGTTCCGGCGCAGACAGCGCAGCGGCCTTATCTTGGGTGAGGCTGCCTCCGGTAAAACCACACTACTATATACCCTGATGGGCATGGAAAACGTTGTGACCATTCCAACAATTGGCTTCAATGTGGAGGAGATCCAATTCAAGGCTAGTCACAAGTACACTCTGTGGGATATTGGAGGTACGTTACGGCCATCTTGACACTGAGTTGCACTGGCTTTTAACCAATATTGACACTCTAAAGGTGGCTGTGGGAAAATGCGACCTCTTCTGAAGCACTACATAACATCGGACAAGTTTTGTATCTTCTTGCATGATGTCACGAGCGGTGACGAGCTCACGCAAGAGTCGCTCGACGGGTTCCGCATGATGCTGGAAGACTATTCCGGGGCAGGCGGCGGGAACATGTTTGTCACGTTCACCAAGCAGGATCTCGCAGGATCATGTGCAGACTCAGCAGTGCAGAGTGAAGAACCCCCACATAAGAACATCTCTTTGCTAGCAAAGAAGTTTGAGGACATCGCCGCACTGTTTCGTACGGGGCCATACGCAGTGCGAGTCAAGATAGTTTCGCTGCCTGGATTCACGTCGTCCAGCAGATCTCACGCTGATGAGTTGATGACAACCATCCATAGTTGCCTGCAACAGGCTGAAGTCAACGCACCTGAGGTGCAGAGGGATGAAACCTTGCCGGAAGCTAATGAAGGACCCGGTGTTTTAGCTGAAGTCGAGAATATGATCGCCGAAGCAGAGCTACAGACGGCTTCCGATTTCTGGAATGGCTTCAACTCGGGCACGCTTGTGTCGTGGGGCCACGCAGCACATGTCCGTGCCGGACTCGGGATTATCCTGGAGGATTATCTGCAGCCCCATGGCGTGTTCGACTGGACAGACAAATTCTTGACCCATTTGGAGCGTCTACGCAGTCAACAACCGCATCTTTTTAGGAACACTGCGCACAGGTATGATAACGTTCTCTTGCTGACAGCTCGTATGCATACTAATCTTTCACAACAGAACTATGACGGTATTTTGGCTTCATCGCATCCATCGAGCTCTCCGGTTATACATGTCTAGAAAAGACACCAGCGGACTGCCGAGTGACCATGCCGCCCTTCTCCCCAAGCTTGATGAATTCGCGCAGATCGTCCGGTGTGACCCAAGCCTTGCGGATCGAAGCCTGTGGCGCCAATACTATACCCAGAAGCGCATGTTTAGCCCAGAAGCAAAGGAAGCCTGGTGCTTGCCAGACCTCGAACAGTTGTCTGATATTGTCACTGGCACTGCTGGGCTGGGGTCAACGTCATTGGCCATTCATGACGGACCCAACGTCGACAATGCTACCGATCTTCGCTTGCCTCGTTACGCGTTTGTTGTCATCAAAGCGGCCCTACTATCTGGGGCTCGCCGGGCTTTCTTGATCAAGCACTCTCTAGTCGCGCTTGAACGTGTAACGATGCAGAGACGAAGCCGGGGATCAGGCCAAGCTATGCATACACCCATACCGGCACCATACTCCGAGACACAGGCGTATTTTTGGATGCAATATGTTCACTACCTCCTGAAAGCCGTCTGTGATGCCGAAGCTGATGTCGGCAAGGTCACGTCCCAACAGGTGTCAGACCCCTCCATATTTGCATCACGCCAACTACTGCATATCCTTAGCTTTGAAGCGCTTCAGTCGTTGTTTCCCCTAACAGGAAAAGAATGGACGACATTTTACACGGCACCTGCATGGAACAGTATTGCCGCCCGATCGAGTTTCATCGCACCGGATATCCAACAGCTTCCAAATGTTTTCCCATGCCCAACACGCCAAAATCAACAACTCGCATTCGATGTTCTTGTCCAACGAGGGATAACTACACTCTATAGCAGCGAAGGGAACTATGCCATTACAGACGAAGAAACGGCATTCTTCACCGAGCTGGCTATATCTCAGGTCGATTGGGTCATATGTGACGAGATGGAATTGTCTTCAGGTAATGGCTCGGAGATGACGCCAGGTGAAACTGGAATGGAAGATATCCGGAAGCGAGTTAGGCTTATCATGTTCATCCACCGCGGCCTCCTCGCCGCCATGACAGCCAACGATAACTCCAGCGCAAGCCACGCCCGCCTGTCTCGCACCTCCATGGCACTCAGTACGGCTCTTACATCTGAACAGGCTGGGAATTACTACACAACTCATGCAATCTTCTGGGTCCGGATGGTAACCGAAGCACTGTTTCGGGACATTTCCGAGGGACGACAGCCGGACAAAGACTGGAAGTCGGCCTTTCTTGCATTCTTGCGCTTCCATCCACAGCTCTCGTTCCCACAGCTTCCCCAGAAGTACTACTCACTTGAGCTTTGGCAAAGCGCTGATGCGAGGGTCACTTACATAATGCCCGACCGTGTGGCCGATAGCGACAAATCTCATTGATGACTAGTTACAGTGCTTATCATATTTACTTCGTGGTCATTATTCAGCATCTAGTCTACCACATACGAGTCATATATAACATAAAGAGAAATTCAATGTTTTATCCGCGAAAGAAATATTTGTAATGATAAATGGTAATACAATATAATACTCGATATATACTAAAACTCAGTCATTTTCATCATCACTGGCTTGAATGACAGGGCCAGTACAACCAGCATAGTAGAGAATATGTAGCCAAGTAAAATGCTGCAGTCCAAGGTTTAGTAAATACACATGTTTCTGGAGCAAAGGACCTTTCTTTGCCTATGTACCGACAGGTAATATCACATAAGGCCTGCTCTGTGAGTGCCCGTCCCATAATCTATTGATAAAACGCATGCTATGCTTCGTTGCGAGGTTAAACAGCAGCCGTCTTGTTGCCGGCCGTTGCCGCCGCAGCTGCAGTTGGAATCAAAATAGCCCACTCGCCCTTGAGGTTGTTGACCTTAAGGGTCAGCTCGCGTTCCTCCGCCTCGAACTCAATTTCACCAATGCTGGTCGCACCACCAATGACATAGGTGTTTGTTTGTTTGTCGAGTAGTCCAATCTGGCCTTGGCTGATATCGATGGTGCTATCCGCATTCTGGATGTAGTCAACCTTGGACAATGTCAGATTCTTGGCTGAGCCTCCCTTGACCTTTATCTTGTAGGCCACAGGCTCAAGAAGAGCGAAGCCCTCGGGGGCGGTGCCTGGCTCAGTGACCTCCTTGACCTTGAGAGTGCGGCCATCGGCGTTCGAGAACTCAATCTCGAGGGCGCCCACGACGCCTGGAGCATACAAGACGTCCTGTTGGACGTTCCCTCCTTGGAGAGCCACCGCAGTCCCAAAGGTGCCAGCGACGTCAAGTTTATTGGGATCCTCAACCTCTTCCTGCCGATTCATAATACTGTACAGGCGGTTGTCGAGTGTACGACGGGAAGGAAGAGCCTGAACAGCCATGCCGAAAGCAAGCACGCGGATAATGGATGAGGCACGCATTGTATTGTATTGCTGGGGAGGTGGTCGTAGATGATATGGTGAATCGGAAAGTAAAAAAAAATAAGAATGCTTGGGAAAACTGGTATGGACCGGCCACAGAAGTGAAGTAGAAAAGAAAAGGAGATGGTTGCGGGTTGAGGATGGCTTCAGTGTGCTTTCTTCATATTGACCTGGGACCAGTGGTATCTTTATAGTCAGAGAAAGGGGGTATTTTAAAGAGTTTGTAAATACGTTTCTTCTATCTTTTGGTTAAACCAGTCAGAGGCTCTCGTCTCTTTTGTCTAACTTCTCAGATGAACAGTCGTAAAAACTTCGTAAAGTCATACATTAGCCAAGATCAACAAAACATCGCCAAGTTGTTGTTACGCACACATTCATTACCATTATGCTAACCGCCTGGCCTAGCCCCGTATCAAGCATGGATAGAGCCCAGGCCAAGATGAAGCTACTGGCTTTCAGATGAGCTAGCAGCACTCCGTGCAGCCGACGAAACATATAAAACACGATCAAGAAACACTATTATCACAGTGTCATATGCTTACAGCATGTAAGTTTAGAACCTCCTCCATCTACCAATACTGTGCCGCTAGTTAACACTGGTCAAACAGTGACGACGTGCTTCTACCTTGGCATCGTGGCTCGGCTATGAAGCCGATTCCAAGTATTCTGTTGTAGCTATTCAGGGACGACCAGCTGCTATGTCAATTAAGTACGGTCATATGAATAGCAATGCTATTTGTTACCAACACAAAAATCAAGCAAAGGAGTACTTAACCGGTGCAGCTCTCTTACCGTGTTAGCAGAGTAAGCCTTGAGGGTGGCTCCACGGCTGACGATCCCATGTAAAATACCTTCATGAGCATACATGTGCACATATATGTACAACCGATTTCACTTCACTCCCAATATTAATAGACAATTCGTACGTGCCACTTATCGACGTTTTGATCTGCGAGTGTAATAAGTACAACGTTCCCGCTCACTGAAACAGAAGTGGGTAGTGCCACGCGGTACGATCCGAGTTGTCGACAGGAGATTTTATCAGTGACGAGAGTATGAGTACTGAAAGCATACATATACCATAAAAGATACAGAAGACGATAGAAAATAAACTCAACACCCTCTAATAGAAGAAATAGTAATAGTAGATACCGGCATATGCCATCACCCGCACCTATCATGAGCGACCCCTCATTTTGGGCCATCCAGGTACTTTTTGTGAAGCAAACCACCTTCTGTATCTAGTAAGACAAGATAAGGCTGATTGCCAATCACTGATAAGGAGTGCAATATATATCGTCTGCGTCCCTCCCTGATTTCCTTGGCATCTTAGACCCCTACATATTTGACACTACTGCGTCGTCATTCACTCTAAGCATACACAAATCGCAAGCTTCGAACAATAACAATGGGCACACCCCATTCTAAGATTCATACCGAGAAGGTGGACGGAAATGCCATGGACAATTTCCGTGCTGCCCTTCTCGACCAGGATGACGTCGAGGGCTATGTCTACGTGGATGGGAATGGGATGGCGGACACCGGTTGTGCAGCAAAGCTTTTGCGCACGCCAGAGAGTCTCTCGGGGGTTCTGGTCCAAGACTGGCAGAACCAGCTCTTGGCTAGCCCCAAGAATCGGTATGAGCGGCCCAATTTGGGCTCGTGGAAAGAACATATGAAACTAACCTCTATTGTCACTGAACAGTCTTGCTATCACTGCCCTGACATCCAACGACCCCAAGAAACTGCTTCAGTCTCGGGACGCCTACATCAAGCAGCAGGAGGTTTTCAATGTCAAAATTCCGTTCGAGGGCGCCCCTATCACCAATCAGCGCAACAGTGGCCGCTGCTGGTTGTTTGCATCAACCAATGTGTTCCGTGTAGCACTGATGCAGCAGTATGAGATCGATACTTTTGAGCTCTCACAGGCTTACCTTTTTTTCTGGGACAAGATGGAGAAGTGCAACTACTTCCTCGAGCAGATCCTGGACACAGCCGACCTTGACCTAGACTCGCGCCTTGTGCAGACCATGGTTGAAACCCCAATCAACGACGGTGGGCAGTGGGACATGGTTCGCAACCTAGTCGACAAATACGGTCTGGTTCCCCAGGCTCTGTACCCCGACAGTGCAAACGCCATGTCCTCATCGACTGTGAATCAAGTACTGTCCAACAAGCTGAGAGAGGGAGCACTGGTCCTACGTGAGGCGGCCTGCGAGGTAGCTCGTGCAAGTGACCCCGTGTCCGGCGAAAAGACTGTGCCTTGTAAAGATCTTCTCGCAGCAATTGCAACAACGAAAGCTCGCATCCTAAAAGAGATTCACGCAGTCCTCACAGTAACTCTGGGCCCACCGCCTTCCGCGGATAAAGTTTTCAGCTGGTCTTTTGTCGACCGTAATGGCACCTCCCGGCGCGTGTCTATTACCCCTCTGGATTTTGCGCGCGACATCTATGGCACCACCGGGGGTTCTTTGCGTATCACTCGCGCTATTATCGATCGTCAAATATCCCTCGTTCATGACCCCCGCCACCCACCGCTCTCACTAATGACAGTTGATCGGCTTGGAAATGTTGTTGGAGGCCGTGGTATCACCTATGTCAACGTCACCATGGCCCAACTGAAGGCAGCTGTCATCTCTATGCTACGGGCAGGCCTTCCGGTATTTTTTGGGTGTGATGTGGGTAAGTTCAGTGACAGCACGTCGGGACTTATGGACATCGGCTTGATCGACTATGAGCTAGGACTGGGCGTCAGCGTTCTGAAGATGAACAAAGCTGCTCGACTGCGGACGGGTGAGAGTGCGATGACACACGCTATGGTCCTAACCGCAGTTCATGTGGAGGGCAATGTGCCCGTGCGGTGGCGGGTGCAGAACAGCTGGGGCGAGACTCCGGGCGATAAGGGCTGGTTTCTCATGACGGATGCATGGATGGATGAGTTTGTGTACCAGGCTGTTGTTGATCCACGGTTCCTTCCCAGGGAAGTGACTAATGTCTTACAACAAAAACCCATTGTTCTGCCGCTGTGGGACCCTATGGGGTCCCTTGCATAAGATAGATGAAGAAGAGCAATCGGTCATTTGTATCTCTTAATCTCGTGCTAGTTGGTGTTAATTCACATTCAGCTCCAGACCATTCTCACCGCAAGTGTAAAATCCTGCCAAGGCCTTACAGCGACAGACGTAACTGATTTCAAACGATAACCATACCAAGTAAAACGTCGCCTAGTATTGGTTGCGCGGCATATCGGTTTTCATAGGTGTTGATTCGCCCGCCAAGCCTAGCCAAGTGGCCAAGTCGTTTAAACATCGTCAGAAACGGCGGCTTGGCCATCGCACGGTGCCCTAAAGTAATTCATAGGAATGACAATGTTGCATGTTTGCGCGTGAAACAAACATCACACACGCCAGGCAGACTTATGTTGGGGTGAAGAGCAGAGAAAGCACTACCATGTGCTTCATGTCTCTTTTGAGAAACTCATCTTTGCCATTATGCTCTTTTGCGAGAATACACATAAGCATCATTCGGGGAGCAGCTTTTGGATATATTTTCCACTCTCTCTTTTCCTATCGAACTTTCCGCTGGCAGGACAGTTTATCTTGTTTGACCGGTGATCTCCTTTGTTTTCATTACTTCTTTTGATTTCCCCCAGTTTTTCTTTCTCTTCTGGAACTCTACAGCTTAGTAGAGTCGAGTTTATTTCTTTCCACTTTGTCACTTTTTCTTCAGGTGTTTTCCCCTTCCTTTTCATTAAGATCACATACAGCACAGCTGCCATCTGGGTTACTGGTGGGCTTTTAAGGTATCGCTGCCACACACACTGTTCACCTTGCAAGGAGCGCGGACTCTGGCTTGCTAGAGGGCACAATTACGCAATGTCTTCGAGGTTTGGATTCCGCAACATATACCATAGCAGAAGTGATTCTGTCACCGCTCAGAGCTCAGATATCCGGGACGAGGAAGCAGTACCAACACGACTCTTCAACAGGCGAGGCCGCTTCCAAAATCGAGACATCACCAACCTTCGCATTGATACACAGCCAAAACCTGCACCGCTTCTCATTCATAGAGTTAACAGCCCGAAAAGTCCAGCGAGTCCAGGCAGTCCAGGTAGTCGGAGCAGTCCAGGCAGTCCAGGCAGTCCAGGCAGCCCAGATAGCCCAGATACACCAACTATACCTGTGATTGCGGTGGGCTCTAGTCCCGGACTCGCACAGGGTTCTACTTTAGGAGCTGCAGAAGGTCCCCCTTCCCCTGCTTCTCCCGCTTCCCCCACTTCCCCATCCGGTGCCGAGTCTACAACATCCACGTTTCCGCCGGCTACCACGTCTCTCACTACATCTCAAACAACACAGTCTGTATCGACTTTAAGTTCACTGCCGTCGTCAGTTTTTACGACTTCCACTGTCTCGACCTCTACGGCAGCTCTAGCTACTACTGCTTCTTCATCGACCTCCGTGGCGCTAACACTGGCCACAAAAACCACGTTGCTTAGTAGTAGCAAAGAGAGAGTAGGAGTGTCGACGACTCTAGCACCTCTGGTCCCAGCGTCTACCAAGCTCACATCGACATCTTCATCCATATTTTCATCTTCATCTTCAACTACTACCACATCGGTCAAGAGTGCTGATAGTGTGGTACTTGACACAACGATAGCTGCACCGGTTGCAACTTCTTCTCCAACGAAAGCTCTGTCCGCCGTCTCGCCAACTGATGATACTACCAGTGCTGTACCGTATGGTATAAACAGCGAATCTGGTAAAGTGGGCGTTTACATTGTATTCCCTGTCGTGTGTAAGTCGCAGTTATGTTTGCATTCATGCCGCCTTCGTCTTTTTCCCACATAGCCCTAACAGTTATAGTCTCCGTTGGCGTGATTGTTGCATTCCTTGTCATTTGGTGGCTGAAAAGACGTCGTCACAGCGCCACGCCCACGGAGGATCAATCCGAGTTGTCGAACGGGGCTGCCCCACTGGGCCGGCAGATTTTGCAAGACCCGGGACAAAGGCAAAGCCTGCGATTTCGCAGTGATGGCAGTGTCATGGCTGATCTTATGGATGCGGCCTATGCAGCAGAGAATGGGGGGCTCTATCGTCAAAGCCAGCTTTCCACCATCCAAAAGTCCAATGCTCTTCTCAATGAGAAAGTAGCATCCATTAACCCGGCCAGCTACACAAATATGGTTGCCGCCCCGACGTTGGCTTTGCCAAGCAGTAAGAATCCGGTTCTCAGCTGGCTCGGAGGACTACGTTCTGGTGCTCCTACGGTACGGGGAAGTGTGTCACTGCCGTGGAGCGAAGCATCGTCAACGGACCGTACAACTGTGACCGGGTGGCCCCAAGGGTTTGAACCAGCTGACTCGAAAGACAACCGTCTGCCTGCCAACACCCGATTCATGTCATACTGGTCAGAGAGCTCCCAAGGGATGCGGCCCATCGTTGCATCACCCCCGTCCATCCCCGCTCTTCCGTCTAAATTGTTTGAGCCCCGTGCCACGGCTTCACCACCACCGCCTATACAAAGAGGAGTGACCGTGCGCCCATTGGAAATCCCTCTTTCACCTACGCAAACCGCCATCACATATGCTACGACCGCTAAGACCGAAAGCAGCTGGAACACATGGGGTGTGGAGCAGCATCCGCGGAGGTAAGGGATCCTTTGAGTTATGGTCACTGGTGCGCTGGAGAAATGTGCACCCTCATGTCTTGAAGCTTATGCTAGTTCTTTTTCGACTATTTGCGTGTTAGTTTGGATTGCCGTTAAGACCGATGGTTAGATATATAATAGGAAAACAACAAAAAAAGCTACACCTGGATCAGCCAAATGGCGTCATGCACGGGCCTTCTAAAAATGTTCAGCTAATACTTATTATGCTTACATGTACATACCTTACATCTACACATACTCCGTACTGTGACCATTTGGATGAAGCCTTACCGTGCTTTAACTACAAACAATAATTTCTCCGTAAACTTAAATTAGCTACACCAATACTTGTAAGCATACGCTTGAAGCATGTTTTGGAACATATTCCCCTTATACAAACAACGTCGGAAAGAAAACAAGGAAACTTAGCACAACAGCCCTCTCCCCTGCTATTTCAGATCACGATAAGAGAGCTGGCCCACCATTTGTGACCTCTGTTCCTGTTTCTTCATGTTTCGGCTTGACATATGAAGCATTTACATGTAGACGTACTTGATATAGTGCATGTAGAAACAGTATATGATTCAGAATCTCAAATATGCTGGAGTATTAGAGAAGGATTGATAAGAATCGGTATGTGTACCATTTCAAACGGATACAAAAGGAGCTGGGAGAAGTCTTACTTTCTGCAATATAAATTTCAACAACTCACTCTTTCTACGCTTTCTCATTAAACTATTCTCTATTGGCAGGACCATCTTTATTTTCTTCATATATAATCCAGCGGATTTTAATTTTCTTTTCCCAACAACTTTACTTTATTTTCAAACGCCAACGACAACTTTAAGATGCGTTTCTCATCCATTCTCGTTCTTGCCGCGTCGACGGTTATTGCCCTGCCAGTCCAGGACGCACAAGACTCAACCGCTGTTGTTGCCCGCCTTCCCGAACCTGCGCCTGCAGTCATCGACCTCATGGGCCCTCGTCCTGTCCTGGAGGCTCGCAAGAAGAAGAAGGGCAACAAGACTGCTTCAGCGAAGGCTAGTGCCACTGCCACTGGCACTGCTACAGCAAACACAGGGGATAGCTCATCTGCTGATCTCCTTGGATCTCTTCTTAGTGGTTCTGGTTCTAGTACCTCCGCCGGGGGTAGTAGCTCCGCCGCGGACCTTCTTAGCTCTCTTCTCGGCAACTCTGCCGGTGGATCAGGTGCTGCTAAGGGTGCTGCTGCAGGCACAAACGCTGCGAGTGGCTCGAGTGGCTCAGGTGGAATCCTGAGTGCCATTCAAGGCTTGCTGAGCGGTGCTACCGGCCGTTAAAGCACTCTAAGTGCTGACTCTAAGTGCTGAAGATAGCTATATTTAGGATGGTCTAAACTAAGCATAAATACTTATATCTTTCACGCAACAACTAAAGCTTTGCAAGTTGATTTCCCACAATTGTATGGAGCGGTGGCATTTCAAGATGTAGCACATGCGGTGCCAAATGATATATTATAGTTAACCCATCCTCTGTACCAAATTTCCAAAACAATGAAACTTTACGTGCGTAAATGGACATCACAGAAAAGCTCAACTACATATAGTACTCGTACTCTTATCCCCACTACAGATATATAGAGACCCTGATAGATCAACTGATGCATGCTTTACGGAGTACGTACATGTACATTTAAAGAGCAGCATAATCAGCAGCCGCAAGAGCAGGAGAGGCCTGGAAGGAGTTGCGCGCCGAGGAAGAGGCGCACCAGATATTACCAAGGACCCGGGTGCCATGGTGGTGCCATGGCACAAAGCCAGAAAGATCTGGAAGGGACTGACAAAGCACGAGGGCTCGTGTCTAATGCAAGTCAGATTGGTGCACATATGGGCTCATCCAAAAAAGACGATGCTGCTGGCTGCTGGCTATATATATATATATATATTTGCTCACGCACTACATTACATATGTTGATCAACGTGCTCAGCCAAGGAACGTGCCAAGCAAGAAAAGCTTAGTGTTGGTAAATAGAATATTTGTTCATGTAACGTAGACCGAAACGAAACCAGCACGGAAGCTAATTGAGCACGGAATGTATATTTACATATAGTGTATGCTTACTCCGTACAGCTGCTCCATGTTCCGTGCCCCGTGTCTTGCTGAAGTGGATCAGAATGTTTGGGCGAACACCATGCCTCATTTTTTGGCCCATCTGCTTGCAGGTATCGCAGCCCATTTCCGGCGATGCCGCACATTTCTGTCGGCCACCAAGTTTGGGAAGTCGAATCTAGTGGTCCAATTGTCTGGACTTTGCGGAACTCCTTGAAGAGCGTTGCTGAAACGAGAATGATTGTGAGAGGGGAGAGAAGGAGAGGGGGAATCCTTGCGGCGCTGCTGTTTGTTCCTGGGAAGGAATGGAAACAATCCATAATCAATAATTTAAGAATTACTATCGTGCTTACAGCGGCTGCGTGCACTAATTGAAAGGTGCAATTAACGTTACAGTGCCAGTATGATTACATAATCATGGCTTGTGGCCACAGATCTAATAAGAGTTATTAATAAAAGAAACGAGCTCTTGGAAGATGCCTCTCGTTCGTTTCGTCCTTGTGATCTGAAGATACCTGTTTTAGATACATCTCAGCACAGCCTCTCTAACCTTGCCTTGGTTCTGAATCATGACACCCCAAAGTGCAGCGTGCCTGATGACTCGCCTGTCCCTCTGTTCTTTACACTTCTACCCAGTGGGCCTGGTCCACGACCGGATCATTGCCGCAAGACGAGCTGTCTGTGTATGTTCCCAACAGCACAGGGCACAGCTCTTGCGAACCTAGAGCTGCAACAGGCTTTTACGGCTCTTGCCTATGAGGCTATGACACGTAGCTCTCGCACGCGACACATATCTCTCGACGCTTGACTCACGCAATGTTCGCGCAACACACGTAGCTCTCGCCCTCGACATGCAGCGTATGCTTGCGACACATTACATTACCACCAGACCAGAGCTTACCCTTAGGACAAACCCTACGGGACGTGCCACGGTCTACCGGTGTCTACGTCGAAGCAATCAATACAACTTCCTACACTTTAAAGCATTGCTGCTAAACACCCTGCTGCCAACCCATTGATATGACTAAGCAACTTAAAGGTGCCCCGCAAACACTTACACCACAGATACCGTATTAGGATATAAGTAGACTTCACCTCAATTTGATCTGATTTGATTGTATTCAACGTCATCAAGACATTGACGATATAGGCTTTGAGTGTGGTGTTTCTGTGATGCAATCCTACAAGATGCCTCTGTACCTTCACACACTGATAGTGAATAGCACAATGTCGGTACGTTCACATAAGCTTCGATGGCAAAGCCGAAGCACATGGTCATCGAGGGGCGACTAAACAAACAGGTGTAGATATGGGACTGGGAGCACTGGAGTGACTGCAGCAATCAAAAGGTACAGGAGGTAGGAGTAGACTCATGTAGATATTGTGACTGTAAGTAGGAGAGCCAGATTAGGATATAATAGTATCTCTCACCTCGTCCACCTCCAGCTTGCTGTCTCGTCTTTCTCATCCTTTACTAACAAATCTTCTGTTTTTCAGACTGTTACTCTGAACTTCTCTTTATCTATCAACATTACCTACTCATTTGACGTTATCCTTTTCTATCTTTCCTCATCTTCTCTCTCTTATTCTTCTTTCCTCTCTTCCTTCACTTCTTCTTTCTCTCTACAATCGCTGCAATGGCTTTCGATAAGAAAACACTCCTGAGAATCCTGCTCGTCCTCGGCACCCTGTGCAGCACGGTGACTGCTTCTAGATTGGGTGCCTGTGCCAGGCGCCCTGACCCAACTGGACCCGATGCCGGTGATCTGTACACTATGCGCATTGCCAGTGACAAGGGCATCGCTCACAGCTACGGCGAGCATGAGGACCACCCCGGAATTAGTACTTTGATGCTCTCCGCGAGTGTCAACCCCGCAATGTTGTCGCCATCTACGACAGCCAGTGCAACGCCCACCTCAGCTTTGTCAAAAAGAAGATGCGCGGTTTCCCGCTCAAGGACCCCAACCGCAATATCTGTATCCTGAAGGCCATTAGTGGCTACGTCACGGATGGCGCTTTTGAGCCTTTGTGCCCCTTTGGCGGCGCCAAGGAGCTGGTCATCCAGTGGACCAAGTCTTGGGCAGACCCTATGCCTGCTCCCAAAACGCCTTACGATCTATAAGCGGTCTGAAAGTGGAAACCTACTTGCCTCGTTCACTTTTACCTACCTGCCCACTGCACCTTCCTACGTATGTAGTGTCCCTTCTGCTTCAGCATAGACAGAACCAATGGAAATCATGTCTCTGCAATACTTCATCAACCATACTGTCATACATGGGGTAATCCCGCCTTCTCTGTTCTCTCACAACGCAACGCAACAACAGCCAACACGGCTCGCTTCGTTGCCGCCTGGAAAACGTGCCGTGAATTTTACTGACCGCAACGGTATGGCCCAAGCTGCCGTCAGAAAACATAATCCGCGCTCGTCTCAGAGCCTGTGCGAAGCTCTGCCAGCCGGAAGACGACTGGCGTCAGCTGCGGACGCGTCATTGCTAATACCATTGAAACACTCGGTGCTCGGAAGATACGACACACTCCTTGCAATGCCTGCAACTCTCTCTCAAGCTCACGACTTGGTGACCGCGTGGTTGGTATCGCTGGACACCGGCAGACGAGATATCCGAGAGAGGCGAGAGAGACGAGAGAGACGAGAGAGGCATCATCGTTCCTACAACTTGCCCAGAGCTTCCGCATCCGCATCGTCCACCACCGTCCAGCGCGTTACAAGCACATGATCCCAATCTGTGCCGCTCATGTCAATGTCGGACAGCGCCCCCCTCTATGTGCCCGCCTCTGCAGCTTCCAACACGGGAAGCATGCTGCCCCCATCGGTGCCTATCCGTGGCCGGACGCCGCCGACCAGTGCGAATGATACTGGGAGCACCAGCCGCACGAGCTCGCGGAATATGGTCGAGCAGCCACTGTACCGGCATTACGGCCTAGAGGGCAACCATGCCCTTCTGCTTTCTCAACGCCAGCCGCTTCCGGACACGGTGGCCGATCTGGTGGACCGCCGCCGTGGCCTGGCGCCACGCAACTTGCCCGAACCGTCGTCCCACCACTTGGCCCAAGACACAGTGCTGCAGGACATGCTTGACTATGGCGCCACTGAAGGCGAAGTAGAGCGGTATTTTAGCACCGCTGTCTTTCCGCCTCACGGCGCCGCAGGGATACGGAGCGACCGGTTGACAGTCGACGCGGCTACCGTGCCCTGCGACCCGGCCGCCACCTCCGGTAGCATCAGCAAGCCGGCGCCTAGTATGCTGTACGGATACAACACCACCGTGGTCCTTTCGGCCGAGCACCGCGAATGTCGATATCGAAGACGTTTTCCGCGAGAAGCTGTCTATGCCAACAGCCAGGCCCTTGCCCTTCCCTTCCTCGCGGTGGAGTTCAAGGGGGATGGTGCAGCGAGCCACGGGTCCATGTGGGTTGCGACAAACCAGTGCCTGGGTGCCTCTGCGGTATGTGTGCACATGGCCGTCCGCTTCTTTGAGACGCAACCGCACCCGCCGCAGCAGCAACCTCGCGCTCAGACTGGGCGGAGCGCCGCTTTCTCGATTGCCATGAACGGCACGGAGGCTCGCATCTTTATCGCCTGGAAGCACGACGACGTTGAGTTTCATATGCGCCTGGTCGACGTCTTTTGCTTTCACTACCCTGAACACTTCATCCGCTTCCGACGTATGGTACATAACATTTTGGAATGGGGCCACGGACCACGCCTGGTCCAGGTGCACCATTTTCTGGACACAATGGTGCAGCAGGAGTAACAGGAACAGCAGCAGCAGCAACAGCACGTGGCAGCTTCTCAGCAAGCCGAGGTCATCTCCCTCCGCCGTTCGTCCAGGAAGAGACGGCGGGCATCCAGCATTATTTAATTTCTGTTAGACTCATTATTCCTTAGTTTTTGACCCGACAGGCAAAGTCTCGGCGACTAGCTTGGTAATTCTAGATGACTTAGCAGCCTTTAACGACTCAGCTGTGTGTGTTAACTTGTTGATTACGTAGCAGCCTCTAAATATACTGGACTGTATGTTAAAATTCTGGCTCACGCAGTAAGCAGGGATAGCACAATCCGTAGAACACGGTAGAGAGCGAGTAGCTAACTGTAGACGACTGTAACAAACTGCCGTGTGCTGTCGGAACCTCTCGCGTATTGGTCTGAGGTTGTCAAGTGGCGCACAGACGAGACGTTGGACCGGTACGCCATGGGCATGTATCTGTCTGGCAAGCACTGTTTTCGCGGGGTGCTGAGTGAGTATCTGGACGCACCCGCCGACTGGCGCTGGTGTATCGGAAGACGACAATTCGTGTGCTGTCTGCCAGACGGTGAACCTCACGCCGCGCCCGAGCGGGGCAGAGTGGCTCAAGCCAGCCCAGCTCGAAGATGACGAGGCCGCAGACGATGCCGAGACGATGGTGTATACGGGGCCCGACGAGGTGCGCCGGCAAAGAAAAAGAGCCAAACAGCGTTGCAGGTGTACGAGCAGGTCATGTCGGACATGGTGAACAGCTGCTTGTACTGCCGCCTTACAAAGTCGTCGTCGTGGAACCACTTGGGCGATGAGTGCCCATGGCGGCACAAGTGGTTCAACGAGATAAAAGACGTGCTAGCTTATTTTAGAAAAGGCAAGGGCAAGAACGGCCGGAAAGATTGGATTGCAAGTTACGTGGTTTGTTTTAAGTCATAAGTGCTATTCTTGCAGACCATTTATCGCACGGCGGACCCGGAAAGTGGCACAATAGAGTGTCCGCACAAGGACATGGTGCTACCGGGCTGCTGGGGCGCCTATATGCGGAACGGTGGGAAGGACTGGCTGTCCATGCACTTCCTCAAAACTCCTTTTGGATCACATGATCTGGCTCGGGACGGACGCCGTGAGTTGTATCGAAGCGACGCGTGTCTTACTCTTGAGCAAGGCACTGCTGGAATTGGGCAGTGAGCATCAATAGCATGGCGGTAGTAAAAAGTGGTTGAATATACTGTGATGGGCGTATCGCTGCGACTGCGCATGTCTTTGCAGTTGCGATTGTCGTTGCAGTTGGGATCGGCGTTGCAATTGTAATCAACTTTGGCGCTCGTCTTCCCAACTGCACACTATGTGATGGTTATATTGATTACAATTGTGTAGTAGGCCACGAGAATAATATATTCCCTGCTCAGACTGTGCAGACATCGTTTGCTATACACTTGATGTGTGCGTCTCCTCGTACGCGCATGCAGGCGAAGAGAAGACATTGACGTGGTCTCCCTTCCTAGAGGAGAGCTGTTTTTCATACTGATTTGCAGCAGTGTTATGGCTCTCTCCGTTGCATGTAAGCAGCAGCCGACTACAGGCACTCTCATCTCTCTATGCGGCATGCTCCCATTCCTACCGTTTCCACCTGTTGACATTGTTACGACCATTGATGAATCATTGCCACCATTGACATAATTGAGATGATTGGCAATGTGACATTGAAGAGACGAAATTTATGTCACCGCACTTACATAATTGATATCGTTGACGTCGTTGACATAGAAAAGAACTGCCACCGGCACTATCGTTGACATAATTGACATATTGAAGAACACTTGCAATCGTTAATACCGTTGCCAATTGTTGACATGTTCGGTCTTATTACCCAGACACAGCTTGAACCTAGCGGGGTAGCAGACACGGCAGCAGTGTATCAACGCTGCAAACATAGAGTAGGCAGCAAAAATAATTATGGGTTTCTTTTCCTTTATTTACAAAGATTAAGTCAACAACAGGCCAGAAGCGCTACAGACTGCAATCAGCGCACGGATTATCTCTGTAGTTCAGATACCATTTTCACTCAAATATCACGATGCAGACAAGAGCAACGTGGGAGACTCATATCAGTGTCACGTGTCGTTACTTACACGACCCGGAATTTCTTTATTCCCATGCCGCCATAAGGACGCGCTCTGCTTCCGTATGGACATCGAGTTGAGTCCTATAGCTGGCGCCTGCTGCCTCTGTTTACAACGTCGTTCTCCCGCATAATCACATTTTAGCTTCATTTGCCCAGAATATTTCAACGGCAACCGGGTTAGAACACCGCCGCAACGCTATTCCTTGACACATATCTTTTCAATCGCCTCTCCTACTGCCGCTTCCATTCGCTACCGACCTTGCCACGACCAACACCCCCCTCCACCAACCCTACCACACGCACTGCAACATGTTGAGCATGGATGTGGATGCCGCCCGCCGCCACGGCCACCATACCCGTTATGTTGTCCCTTTTGTTACTTATTTCCTTGACCTCTGCCGAGTATTGACCATGTAGTCATTGTCCGGCACTAGGGCCAAAAATACGTCGAGGTCGGCATGTCCGAGCACGGCGCCATTTTCAAGTAACAGATCTTCAGCTTAACCGGCGTGCAGCCAGAGAACCAAAAACATCCGCATCAAGGACAAGCGGGTCAAGGATGACACCGATCTGTCCATCCTGGTCCCAAGCCCGCCCAGACTATTATGGCCCTGGGCCAGCCCGGCGCCGCCCTCACACGCCTCGAGGCGCCCCAGCCAAGCCCAAGTTCCTCGAAGACATGACCGGCGCCGACGCCGCCGGCAGAAGCCTCCAGATGGCCCCGTCAACCAAGGAAACACCTGCTACCTGAACGCATCCCTCCAGGCCATGCGCTCGCTACCCGAGCTGCAGTACGCGCTCGTCAACCGATTCGAGGTGAACCCAGCCGACACGTCGCTGATACTCGCACGCCAGCTGAAGATAGTTTGACCAGTTGTCCGCCTCCTATGCCACATGCAGCCCCGAGAACGTTTTGACCGCAGTGCGCATGCTCAACCCTCGCTTCGAGGAGCGCTCTCGGACTGGAGAATAAGCCCAGCAGGATGCAGAGGAGGCCTGGACGTTTGTGATGGACATCCTGCGGCGGAATCTCCTGCTCCGTGCTGCACCGGCCGGCTCCGATGGCGCGTCGAGCAGCACCCCCTCGGTGAGCATTGTCAAATGCTACTTGGCGGGCAAGATGCAGAAGATGCTCATGTGCGACGAGGCCGCCGGCCGCACAGACGCACAGACTGTCCCCATGACAGAATCATCTTTGTCGCTGCCTGTTACGCCCACGGACGGATTTCCAGAATCTACACCAGACTTTCCCTTTTCTACGCAGCCTATCACGGCACGGCAGCGCACCCTATCTCGGCATGCACCCTATCTCGGGATCGACACAAGCCATACCTGGCCACCACATTTATATAGTTAGACAATGTTCCGTAACCAGCTACCATAGCTTTTCACTCTGGAGTATTCAATAAAGTCAACGCATTACCTTTGTGCAGCTCCCAATTCTATTGCACACGACTAGCGGCACATTGATCAAACAGCACCCTGACGATCTCGCCAACATCCAGACAACACCAACGTCACACAGCCCTGCCACATCAGGATCAAGATCAACCACCTGCGCGACGGTCTTCTGGCCGGCCTGACGGGAAAGTTTGACAAGACATCAGAGGAGCTAGGCCGCGAAGCGTTCTTTACGAGCAAACTCAAGATTTTGCGGTTGCCAAAGTACCTGAGAAGAAGGTGTAGATTGCGTGAATATGTTTGTTGTTCGTGCAATGAGGAACTCGGGGGGACGGACTTCTGGGCTCGAGGGGCCTCACCGTGCAAACAGCTGTCTACGGAACCTTTAAAGCTAGTGTAGCCAGTCCAATGTTAGACCGTTACAGGCTCGCTATTTATATACTCGGTGATGGTCATGGCATGTCTTGGTGTGCATCGATGTTCCTCGATGTGAGATGTGGTGCCTCGTGGTGCCATATGGTGCCAAGAGAGTGCCGTGGCCACATATGGTGCCGGGATAAAAGAGAGGTAAGGTAGATAAGGTGGTCTAATGTGAAGGGCAGGCGTGCACGTTATGGCTGTAACAATGCAGGTCCTACAAGCCTGGGCCTGGCATAGACTCTGGCCTACGTGGGCAGTGGTGAAGTTTTAGTTTTTTATAATATTTTGGTACCAGTGTCGTCTTCGCAGGCATCGTCATCGGAATCGCGGTCGTGCTTGGACACAGACTCGGCTGAGGTCGTCTGAATCAACGAGGCGTACTGGTCAACGACCATATCAAGTACAGAGGCTGCATGGTGTTTCTTGGTGATGGTGGTGTACGGGTAATACAGGCTCGATATCCATCTCGACGCAGCACCTGCTAAGACTGTTCAAACTTTTGTTTCACAATTGGTGTGTGCGTCTTCTCGTACGCGCATGCAGGCGAAGAAGCGACATTGACGTGGCCTCCCTGTATCCTGGAAGAGAGCTGTTTTCATACTGACTTGCAGCACTTACACGGCTCTATCCGCTGTATGTAAGCAGCAGCCCACTACAGGAACTCTCGTCTCTCTGAGCGGCATGCTCCCATTACTACCGTTTCCACCTGATGACATTGTTACGACCATTGAATCGTTGCCACCATTGACATAATTGACATTAATCCTGGTTGGTCGAATGAGATAGTTATGGGTCCATCTAAAGACGAGGCTGGAACGAGGCTGGACTAGTGGAGTTTGGCCTCGCAATTTCCAATCTCTTCTCCTCGAACACGACACATTTCTCTCGACGCTCGACTCGCACCATTTCCCCGCCACACACACAGCTCTCTCTCACGAAACGCAGATCTTGCCCGCCACACGCACCGTCTGCCTGCGACACAGTTCTTGCCCGACGGCTCTCGCCCACGACCACACGGTTCTCGCCTGCGATAACCACACAGCTCTCGCCAGCTCTCACGCCCACACCTCTCTCATGCCGCGACTCCTGTCTCTCGCTCTGGCCGCACCTCTGATCGTCCTGTGTTTCTTGACTGTTGTCCATCGCCTGACATCTCTCGACGCTCGACAGTCGCTTTTGCTTGACACTCTTGTCGCCTGACACAACGCTCGACTATTGTCTCGCTATTCTTGCCTCTTGTCTCGCCCGCGTCTGTTTTAATAAAACGCCCAGCTCTCACCTCGACTCTCGTCCAGCGTGTCTCACCGCCTGACAATATCCGTCTCCCGTCCGTCGCTCGCGTCTCTACTCTCGCGACGCCCGTCTCTCGTCTTTGGACACCCACCTATTGTCCCGACGCTCGCGTACGACCCGACTCTCTTCACTCGTATCTCGACCCTTGCCTCCTGTGCTTCTTGTCCAGTCCTACCTCTTCCCGGACACATTATGGCAGCATGGATCACTCTGCTGGTCGCCTCTGGCCCAAGAAAAGCGATGTGCTCAAGTGCTCCATGCAGCCCAGCTCCGGACGGCGGCAGGACATTTCTAGATGCTCATGGTATGTATCAGTCTACGGCTTTGTTCACATTGGTCTCCTCCACCCCCGATTCTCGCCTTCTAGGATAGATTCCTCGGTTCTCAGGTCTGTTTTGTCGCTCTTGCCCCGAGGGCACTGCCGACACTCCAAAGCTTCTGCTCAGGTCCCTGTCCCGAGACACTGTCGATACTCCAGTGCTTCTCTTCTCTTCTCGTCCTCGTCACCAAGCACTCAGCTCTCTCGGTACATCTGTGCTTCGTCACTGTCATGAACACGTTTGTCCCGGCTCCCGACTGCACCACCGTCGCCATTGCACCATTACACCATTTCCCATCGTCGACAAGACTGCACGATTGCGCCATCGACCAACAGACAACTCGCGGTCGAAGTTGTCCGAGTCCTAGAGACAAACTATATCATGCTTGCTTGCTTGCTCGCTTGCGCTGGAGGAGGCGCTGA
Source organism: Ophiostoma triangulosporum (assembly GCA_029298705.1). Taxonomy (NCBI): domain Eukaryota; kingdom Fungi; phylum Ascomycota; class Sordariomycetes; order Ophiostomatales; family Ophiostomataceae; genus Ophiostoma; species Ophiostoma triangulosporum. Next base: position 6,037 of record JANSLO010000010.1, on the reverse strand, counting down.
TGGAGCAAAGCAATATGGAATCAGTTCCTCCCATCTGTGAGTAGTTCTTGCTTTTATTCAGCTCGACAATTCACTTCTTACTCGCCCCTGCGTTGAACTTAACTTTATTTTTAACACATCTTAATTGATGTGTTCGCTTGACGAGAAGCGGCAAGAATTTAGAGACAAGATCAAGACGCAAGAAACAGAATTAAATTTATATCAAATGTCTTGTCTTTGCGACCACGGACGAACATTGTCAAATCCTCACATGGATGCACTCCAGGACATAAATTGATGTGCTCCCTTGATGAGCAGCGGCAAGATCAAAACGCAAGAAGCAGAAATAAACCTTTTTATATGTCTTGTCTTTCGACCACGGACGAACATTGCCAAAACCTCACATGGATGCACACCAGGACACATGATGACCATCACCAAGCATGTAGCTAGCCGACCTGCCATAGCCAGATACGCTGTAGCTTTCACACTGTTATGAACATACTTTGGCGTTATCTTTTGTGATTCTCTTTGTAACAACCATTGTCTTGTCTTGGAATATTTGCCTTTGTCTTGAGTAGCCCGTCGAGTACGCGGCTTGCAGAACTTCCGGACTGAAGAGACATATGGAGCGGTCTCGCTCGTTGCATGTAGATAGCTTTTCTCTTTCTCTTCAGTCTATACTTAACAATTTACTTCTTTGGTACCCCTACCTTGGGTTGACTCGTCTAATCAGGACTAGTCTTTCTTTCTACAATCCTGCACCTAAGCATACGTCTCATGAGAATCCTGCCTTTGTCTGTTGACGTATTACAGCCTCAGACCCCCGGTCTCGATCCTTACACTTTGTTAGACTCAACAATGGTCTGGCCCTGTTTTGCGATCAACTCGTTTTGTCACCGTTTCTCCGTGCGTCGTCATTGCTTGATCCCCTTACCATTTGATTTTTAAAACCCCTTCTGTCCTTCTGTTCCTGACTGTCATTTGACGATGCTTCTTGTCGTTCCTTTTCTGATTCTGCCATTTGATGATGTCTTATTTTCCTGTCTTTCTGTTTTTCTGACTCTTTCGTCTGACGGTGTCGTTCTCTGATTTGTTGCCTTCCTTTCTTTCCTTCGTCCCTGACATTTGGTATCGCCTCGCTGATCCTTGTTTCTTCATTCCTTTCACCCAAATCCCCAGAAACAAGTCTTTTATTATTAGTTCTCGTCCCCGCCCTCTTTTGCAACACCATTTTCAGTTTTTCCTCCACCAAAACAATCCCTCTTCTGCCCCCTACCTTGCGAGTCCTTTCCCTTTGTCAATTATCTTGGGATCGCATTGCTACCTATCTTCTCTAAATACTTCGCAGTATCCCTCGGCCCTAGCCCATCGAGCTGTTGCTTCAGCTGGAGTATTTATTCATTGTTGTTGTTGCATTGACGATGTGCATCTTGCACCTCTGCCCTCTCCCATTCCTACCTGGCTCTGTCCTGTCAACTTCTCCGTCCTTGCATTCTGCCCCAAGCACACGCCACAGCATGGCACACCATCCAGCAGTAGCCCGCCAGCCTGGCCGCTACTAGCGCTTCCCGGGCCGACCCATTCAGTTGGTTCTCGGCCTCACCACTTTGCCAGTTTGCTTGCGACTCCGCGCGACCTGCCAGGCATCCTTTGTCTGCGCCCGTGTACCCCCTGAAGACCGACCCATTCAGTTGATCCTCGGTCTTCACCACTATTCTTCCGCCGCTCGCCAGACATCCTCCGTCTTGCGATATTATTGTCCTCTCGCCGGGCGCCGTTCATTTTGCGACTACCACCTCTCACCCGTCGCCAGACATCTTCAGTCTCGCGACCCCAGCATCTTCTCGCCCGTCGCCTGTCTCATTGTGCGACTCTTGTCCTTTTCATCAGACACCCGCCATCTCATGATATTTTTGTCTTTTCGCCAGACATGTTCAGCCTCGCGATCTTCGTCTCTCCCTGTGTGTCGCTCCTTATCGCGACTTCCTGATTTATTACCAGACACGCCACGTCTGGCGACTTCAAATATTGTTTCTTCGGTCGCTTCTCATGCTGCGGCACTCCCCTTTTCTGGTGGCCTTTTACCCTGCAACACTCTCTGTCTGTGGACGCATCTATCCTACAACATCCTCTTCCTTGTCGCCTTCCACCGGCGACGCTCTGTCGTTCTTTGTCGCCTCTCATACTGCGGCATCTCCCCCTTTTCCGGGTCGCCTTATGCGACATTCCTTTCCTCCTCGGTCGCCCTCATCATGCGGCAATCGTTTTACTTTGGTCGCTTCTCCTCCTGTGACTCCCGTCTCTCGCTCCCGCCGGGCCTCTCTCAACACTTGACACTCGCCGTTGCTTGACACTCCTGACTCTCGCTGTCGCCAGACACATCTTTTCGATTAATTCCCCTTCCTCGCCTGACGCAACGCACGACCATTGTCTCTCGCTCGGCATCTCTCGGCGCTCAACTTTCGCCCGCGCCTTTTGCCTCCCGACACATCTCCATCTTTTGTCCTTTGTCTTTTATTCTGCGTCTCCGTCTTGCGACAGTCACCCACTGCTCTCGCTCGTGTCTATTGTCTCGCATCCCCCATCTTGCGATTTTTCTATCTGTCCAGCGTCTCTGTCTCCGATCATCGCCTCATGCTCTGTCCAGTGCATCCCGCTCCGCAACGCTCGTCTCTCGCTCGCCTGACAACACTCGCCGCCTCGCGTCCCCTGCCCGTTCCTTTCGGTCCAAACAGCTGCCCAACCGTCGCCAAACTCGCTGCGCCCTTCAGTTTCTGATGCGCTGACACAGCGGTCTGGAGACCTCCCTAGAAAGGGGGATTGCTGTGGCCGCCCTGTCGCGGCAGTTCTCAAACCTGACAAACTTCATGATCTGCCCGACCTCCCGCGCCTTCCTGTTGCCCACTTCTATGGCACTACGAGACGATGCGTTTGGGCAAGGTCCTACGCAAGCAAGAACCCCGCCAACCTCGCCCATGACATGTCTCAGCCGCGACATATGTTCCCCGATGCTCGGCTCGCGCCTTTAACCCCGCATACATTGCTTTTGCTCCGTCTCCTATCTATCGCCAGCAACACGCACTCCTCTCCTGCGCCTTTTATCTTTTATCTAGCATCCCTGTCTCGCGATCCTCAACTCATGCTCGCCTTGCGCTTCTTGCCTCGAGTCTTTATTCTCGCAACGCCGTCTCCTCCGTCCATACACCGACTCGTTGTCCCGACGCCCGTCTTCCCCGTCCAGACATTTACCTCTTCTCTCGACGCTCGCCCACGACTCGGCTCTCGTCACTCGTCCTTCGACTCCTGCCTTTTGTGCTCCCTGCTCGGCCGCCTCGTCTGGAACACATCTTGGTACCATGGATCTCCTCGGCTGGCCTCCTCTCTGCTGGCTGTCCCTGGCCCAAGAAATTGAGCTGCTCGGTTTCTCCAACAAAACCCAGCTCCCAACCTCGACAGGACATTCCTTTCCTTAATTCTCATGGTACCAATTTAGAGCTTCCTCTCATCGGCATTGTTCTCCAACCTTGGCCTTTGAGAATGGATCTCCAGCCCTCGAAGTATGACGCGAGTCTGGTGTTGCTCTTTCCCCAAGAACACTGTTGATACTTTGTCCAGTGTTTTCCTTCCGCGTCCCCGCCCCGATGCCACTGTCTTCATTCTGTTCAGCGCATGCCTCTTTCCTGCCCCGAAGACACTGTTGGCACTTTGCCCAGTACGTTCTTTCTGCGCTCCCTGCCCCGAAGCCAGTTACATTCTGCAGTGCGTCTTTCCTCGTTTCGTCCGCGTCACCAAACACTCAGCTCTCATGCCACTCCTGTACTCTACCCTCCCCCACAACAAGCACTGCCGTCACTCCTTTGCTTCCCTGCCTTCGTCCTGTTTGTCGCTACGAACATCACCAGCCCCTTTCCCAGAGGACTTTGGCAACAAGCACCCAGCATAATTTAGCTGCTGATGGAGGAGCACAGTCACGATGGCACAGGTGACAAGGAGTTTTCTTTTATTGCAGTCGTGCTCGTGTTTCCAATAGCGCCCACATCCTACCGACATCCCCAACCCCGTCCATTCTGATCAAAAGTTGCTCCATCGCTACCAAGTCGCCGGGCCCTGCCCCCCCGAGTCGTCGAGCCACATTTCTCTTCTTCTTTTTTTCAAAAGTTGTTGTTCCGTCCTGGCCCCAAGAATGGTATAGCCGATGCACTTACACGACGGTCTGGAGACCTTCCTAGAGAGGGTGATGGCCGCAGCCGCCACGTCCTTGCAGTTTGAAATCACAGATCTTCCTGGCCTGCTCGACCCTGCGCGCCCCAGAATTCGCGAGTTGCTGATTTTGTTGGGCTACTTCGTCGGCATATTAGCACAGCACAACTCACTTGCATATTGACAACAACGCTTGACTACCTTGCCGACATGTCGTCCACTCGACCCGCCTGTGTGTTAGTGCTTTTGTCTGGTCACCTTGCCCACATGTCATCGCTGCTCGACCTCTGTTTAGGCCTGGCTTTGTCCGCTGTTGAGAACATGCTTCAGCACAGCTTGTCTGTTGACCCGCCTGTCTCTGCCATGATAACCCCCGCACGGCTTGCCTGATGACCTGCTTGTCCTTGCGTTGTGACACTTCCCGCACAGCTTATCCGTTGACTCGCCCATCCCTGTGTTGTTTACACTCCCAGCACGGCCCGTCTGCTGACGCGCACTTCCCTGCCTTTGACGCATAGCCAGCACACTGTGTGCAATGCTATGACGTCGCTTGGCCCCCTTGTTGAGAACTCTAAAGTGCCGCTCATTGGTAACAGTGCACCCTTCTTAGTATTTTCCCTGTCTGTGTCTCTCGATTGAGGACACCTTTTCTATCGATCAGTCATCGATCAGCCATTCCCACTGGAGTTGAGACGACAGCTCGCAGTCCCCTTGTCCTTGCCTCACGCACCTTGACCACTACTCAGGCACCCTTCCCCACTGTCAATGAACACCGGCCCGTTGTCACATCCACTGTCCACGGCCGTTGTCGCTGCACACTGGCTCTGTCATGCCCTTAGGTCATGCGTCATGCTTTATTACCTTGTCCAGTCCCCTTGTCCTTGTCTCATGCACCTCGACCACTACTCATGCACCTTTCCTCACTGTCAAATGCTCACCGGCCCGTCGGCACATCCACTGCCAACCGTCCCGCTGTCAATGCACAGTACTGGCACCGTCATGTTCTTTAGTAATACGTCATGTTTTGTCACCTTGGCCGGGTCATCAATACCCTACCCACCCCTGGTCTCGATCCTTACAGCACTGCGCAGCCCAACATACACCGACGTCGCCGCGGATGCCAACTCTGTATAAGGAGTGCCAAAGCACGCTGATACAGACATCCATCTTTTGGTGTGTGCGCAGCCAATGCCACGACGCGATATTCAAATAGGCTCTATCGTCCTCAGATTTCAACTTTTTTAAAATGACTAATCAGCATCTACAGCGCTATGATACACCACGATACACCACGATACACCACGTAGCAGCCTCTACTGACTCAACCACAATGATCTCAACAGCATCAAATCCATCGTCAAACAACATCGCTTCAACGATCTGAACAGCAATTGTAGCAGACACAGTAATTAAAAGAGGAATACAGTGTCTCTTCGCTGCCACATATGCCACATAGCTTCACTCGAGGCTGGCACATAGCGAAGCTCGAGGGTGCTCGAGGGTGCCACATAGCGCTGAACCGGAGAAATATATTGCAAAAGGAAAAATAAAAGGAAAATTAAGTACCCCAGCCGCCTACGAACGGTCCCATGGGTGTTAGATTTTGTTATGCTTAGTAATACACCGATCGGGACCAGCGCGTTCAGAGGCAGGTCTTGGCGGCGAGTGTGTCACTGTCGAGAGCAAGTGGCGCACAGACGAGACGCTGCATCGGCACGCCATAAATGTGTATCTGTCTGGCAAGCACTGTTTTCGCGGAGTGTTGAGTGAGTATCTGCACGCACCCGCCGACTGGCGCTGGTTATTAGGGTTATTTTATTAGGGTTTTAGGGTTAGGGTTTAGGGTTAGGGTTAG